>OY982554.1:13262935-14660152 GCA_963859965.1 Ceramica pisi
AACAATTACAGAAGCCGCAAAACTAATTATCTATAAGATTCAAATGACCATTTTCGACAACATCTGGCCTGGGTAACGGACACATGGTCCGTAATTTTGAACTTTCGAACAATGTATACAGCCTTCGTAAATGCATTTTATGAGCAAATGTGTCGAAAATGTATTAAAAGATCTGTTGACTGTGTTAGACGCCTGTGTGTAGCGGCCGACGTTATCGCGTTGCAAGAAACATGACTTTTGCCCCTTTTGCCGCATGATGTCGCCTTCCTAGGGCAAATCCACGATGATTTTGCTTATACTGGCAATTCGGCAGTCGACACCTCGGCGGGAATACTACGTGGAAGGCCGTATGGAGGAGTGGCGTTGCTGCGGAGAAAGAGCCTATTTCCATCTGTCACAGTAATTAGTTGCAACAATGTGCGCCTTATAGCTGGATCGTTCCGTAATAATTTTCTCGGTAGGTATATATGCCTACGGACTCAAACGATAACGTCATTGAGTTTACGGACTGTCTTAGTGAAATTAGTGCGATAATAGAAAGTCATAATGTGCAATCAGTGATCATGCTCGGTGATTTTAACGCTCACCCCGGCGAGCTATTCGGTAATGAACTGTTAAATTTCTGTGCGGAGCAGTGCTGGACCTGCGCGGATCAGGACCTAATGCCGAAAGGTACGAACTTACACTTTCGTGAGTGACGCGCACGGTTGCCACCGCTGGCTCGACCACTGTGTAGTGACCGAGGCCGCGAGGCGTCTGCTGGTTGGTGCAACTGTATTTTAGGATACGTATTGGTCGGATCACATGCCAATACAATTACAGTGTAATTCTAACATGATAACCCCTACTATTGTAACATCGAATCCGATCAAAAACTGTACAGTATGGGGACGCTAGTGAAATAGATAAATACAAAGAAATGTGTCACTCTAAGTTAAGGGAGATTAATTTTCCGTTAGAATTTAAAGAATGTGCTTACGGGTTTTGTGTGAATGTGAATCACAAAGCCATATTAGATAATATGTACAAAAACATTGTGTGTATACTTACCGAGGCTGCCCAATGTTCCCGTAGCGTAGGTGCAGGAGGGGGAAGAAGTAAACGTGTTGTCGGGTGGAATAGGCATGTTAAACAGGCTCGCGCGGATGCCCGGCTTGCTTTTCAAATCTGGAGTATATCTGGTAAACCTTCTTCTGGTTGTGTGTATAAACATATGTACGACACCAGAAAAAGCTTCAAATCAAAGTTAAGATGGTGTCAGAATAATCAGAATAAAATAAAAATGGATATATTAGCTGAACATCACAAAGCTAAAGATTTTTCAAGATTCTGGAAAAACACCAACAGATTGAATATGGGGCCGGGCGTCCCCGTGAGTGTGGCGGGGCAACATGAGCCTACCATAATAGCAAACTTGTTTGTGGATCATTTTTAAAGTGGAACCCTCTCTTGGTTTGACATCGCAGGCGGTCGATGCTGAGGATTGTCTGATGGAGTTAAATATCAGTTTCTCGGCGAAAGATGTCGCTACTGTTATCTTCTATATACTTATAATAAATCTGTAGAGGTCAATTCTGTACATGAAATATATTTCCAAAATAACTATCAGGGGGTGATTAGGGATCGAAACTGATGCCAAAAATGCAATCAGTAAAATTTTTGTCTGTCTGTCTGTCTGTCTGTATAACCGTTATAGAAACAAAAACTACTCGACGGATTTTAATGAAACTTGGTACAATTAATATTTATACTTCTGAGCAGGTTATAGTATATTTCATCACGCTACAATCAATAGGAGCAGAGCAGTGAAGGGAAATGTTGGGAAAACGGGAGAAGTTACTCCATTTTTTAAGCTTCCGTCGCGTGTGCAACCTTAATGGTGAAAGCTACACAGAAATCATGTATGACGGAAATGTTCTCCTTAAAATTATATAAAAAATATCCAACGACAGCATTTATGTCTATTTTTTATGATTGACGAATAATAACACGTGTAACTCCCGATAGCTTAGCAGTTCGAAGCTTTCTGACTGTATTTGTCTACTCTTATGTTTATAAAACTCTCAGTCGTCCCTAATTAACATTAATAAAAGCTAACATTATTAACTATTTTAATTGCTATACAATTTTTGTTTAAAAACATACCAGCATATTATTCAATGTGGGCATGTAATCTCATCACATCGAGGGTTCTGTTAAAACTAGATTCATCAAAGTGCAGGGAGCAGATATGCCACATTTTATGTCTATGGTTTATATTTATCTTCTATTCATTTATTTTTGAAAATTTCATTTCCAGGAAATCTGTGGGTTAGCATTGCAATGTATTTTACACACTTTATCAATATAATAATATCGATACTTATCGTATGCGATGCGAACATCGCACATCACTAACTAAGACAAATAAAAATTGTATGTAAACAATACTACGAAATTAAGAAAATAAATACGTAATAAGCCATACAAATATGACACAGATTTCAATAATCTTTAAAAAGATCATCTGGTAACAAAACATTACACAAAATTCTACAATATTCAACTGGATTAGTGAAAACTAGTAACTAACCTGTGCAGAGTCAAATTAGGCTGATTTTTGTTTTTCCTCGCACCATACTGTATTATGCAACACGATGGCATGATTTTTCTCTTATTTTCCAAAGCCAGAACACAAAAAAAACCTAGCTTTCGACGTATTTATCTTTAAAACAACGAAAATAATAAAAGCAAACAACTGTTTGACAGCACAACTACCATAACACCACAGAGTACTTTGGGCAACTAAAATGGCGACCGGCCACGCAAAGGCTTGATTTTGACGTCACACAAAAGGGTTGCCAAATTTAGTCCTTGGCAAACATATAGATGTCTCTTTTTTCATATGTAAGAGACAAAATGCTTTTTGACATGTTTGCGCACTGTTGCCAGATGGGGGGGATTCCCCCCAAATCTGGGGGTATTTTCAGACCACGGGGGGATTTTTGGGGGTCAAATCCTTTGGGGGGTTCTGCGAGGGGAAAAAAATTGACTTGGAGGTAATTGGAGGATTTTTTACAACTACTTTATTTGAACGCACCATAGAAACGCACACACACAGTTTGATCGGCGGCGCACGACGATGAACGTACTATAATATTATAATTACCTACTCGTAGTACTGAATTACAAACCTTTTAATATTGGGTCACTTTCCCACTCCTTTCTATACCTTCTTACATAATATTGTTTTGACAGTGCCATTATCTTCAACAAGGCATCTGCGCCTTGAGAGACCACATAGGAGCACTCGGAACGGAACGGAACTCGGCTCAGATTAGCCATCAACACGGCCGAATCTATTTTGAGAATAAGATATTCAATGCCGGAAGGATATGTTAATTCAACCAACTTCAAAGATGCTCAAGAGATTTAACTCGGAGAAAATGTACGGAACTGCAGACGACGCAAGTACCTAGAGATGCTGTTTTTTTTTTTTTTTTTTTAGTCTGCCCTTTTGACTAAAATAAAAAAAATAAAATATTTTTATCCAATTACTGGGGTTTTTTTTTTCAAAACTAACATTTTGGGGGGATTTCGGGTGAGATTTGGGGAGAATGCTAGATCATCATCTGGCAACACTGTGTTTGCGTCGATATGATAGATATTTGTATAACTGTTTACTTCTATAGTCAAACGTTTCAAGTCCAAGATTTATACGCATGAAGGTATAGATAAATATGGAGTCCACACTTCGAATACCTACTTGAAGCAGAAATGAAGTATCGCTATCTCGCTCAATGTGGTCAAACCCTCTCTTTCTAAGTAGGGTGACCGTTATTCTTTTTTCTCAGGACAGCACTTGTAAGTAGGTAGTTGCTTTCCGTTGAGTGGATAATATGTACCTATGCGTATAAATTACGCATAAAACAAGCCGTTTGTTACAGTATAAAAGTTGGAATGGTTATTTTATTATTAAAACGGATATAATAGGAGATGAAGTTCATGGAGTACTTAGTTAACCCGCTCCAACGAAGTCGCGGGCGAAGTGCTAGTAATTATATAAAAACCTCAAAAATTAAATAAAAACACTTTCCAAATTAAAATCATTTATTAACTATTCTTTTATAAATGACTAACGATCATTGCTCTGTGTAGTTTCTGTCTCCACCCACGTTAATCACTGAGTATATTTTCTGTATGACTGATAAGTAAGCACGTTTATGCTTGTTAAAAATAGTATTTGCTATTTTTTTAAGCAGTATGGTTTCATGCAATTCATTGCAATAAATTGAGTTCATGATCGGATGGTTAATTTCTTGTAACAGAGGAGTAAAATGTTGTGATACAAATCTTCTTCTATACTTTTAATAAATCTGTAGATAGGTCAAATCTGTACATGAAATATATTTCCAAAATAACTATCAGGGGGCGATTAGGGATCGATACTGATGCCAAAAATGCAATCAGTAAAATTTTTGTCTGTCTGTCGGTCTGTCTGTCTGTCTGTCTGTCTGTATAACCGTTATAGAAACAAAAACTACTGGACGGATTTTAACGAAACTTGGTACAATTATTCTTCATACTCCTGAGCTGGTTATAGTATACTTTTCATCACGCTACAATCAATAGGAGCAGAGCAGTGAAGGGAAATGTTGGGAAAACGGGAGAAGTTACTCCATTTTTTAAGCTTCCGTCGCGTGTGCAACCTTAATGGTTAAAGCTACACAGAAATCATGTATGACGGAAATGTTCTCCTTATACAAAAAATATCCCATGACAGCATATGTCTATCTTTTATGATTGACTCACAATACCACGTGTAACTCCCGATAGCTTAGCAGTTCGAAGCTTTCTGATTATATATGTCTAATCTTACGTTTATAAAACTCTCAGTCATCCCATTCTTTTTCATGGAATAGTTAATAATGTTAATTAAAAAAGTTAGCATTATTAACTATTTCATAAAAAAGAATCATAGAAATCGGTATAGAAACACCAAAGTTATACATGAAATACGCTAATAATAAGCCATCGCGCGTGAATACTGAATCATGCTGGTCGATGAACAAGAAGCCACTAATTACCCGATAGAATTTTTAAATTCTTTAAATATGCCCGGACTTCCTTCTCACAAAATTTCTTTAAAAATTGGCATTCCGATTATTCTGCGCCGAAATTTAAGACCATCACAACTTTGCAATGGAACTCGGCTAAAAGTAACCCAGTTGCAACAAAATATAGGTAATCGAGACTCAAATTTTAACAGGTGAAACCGTCTTTATTCCCAGAATTCCCATAATACCAAATAATTTTCCATTCCAATTTAAAAGAACGCAATTCCCAGTATCGGTGTCTTATGCAATGACAATTAATAAGGCTCAAGGGCAGACTTTTCGTATTGCTGGAGTAGATCTCGGTGTCAGTTGTTTCTCGCATGGTCAGTTGTACGTCGCTCTTTCCCGGGTTAGCAGTTCTAGAAATCTTTATGTTCACGTGCCGGACGGGTCAACTTCCAACATAGTTTACCCGGAAGCTTTGCGCTGAAGTATTTTCGTTCTATAGGTACTTAAGCCTCATGTGAACGTGATCTAAACAATATTACTACTAATACATTAACTTAATAACACACAAGGAGTTACACGCTGACGGAGTCGCGGGTACAGCTATTAATCAATAATATTGAGCGGTTCCGTATTGCGATATTTTTCAACAATATTGTAGATTGACATATTATATTTCCCTACTAAAATACGAAAGTTAATCTGCCTGTTACATCAAAACCACTGAACCGTGGTGATGGACATAGGCTACTTTTTTTTACGAAAAACGACAGAAGCGCGGACGAAGTCGCGGGCAAAAGCTAGTGATACAATATTTATTAATTTTCGATGTCATTTACTCTAACTGCCAAAACTAGCACTTGGTATAGCCAGATCAGCTATTTTCACTATAGACTCCTCATGTGTCACTTGATATCTGAAAATTATATTTATAGAACATTACTTCTTGCCATAATATTTCAAGTTCAACTACTATATTGCTAAAAACATAATAATGTATAAGGAGGTTCCCGTTAGGTAGTTGAAAATGCACTTTCATAAAATTTCATTTTCAATGATGCAATGGATGACTACAGTTTCCTCTGAGTACTATTTTTTGGAAATAAAAAAAACATTTTTGGCTTGGCATATTATTTTATGCTCTAAATAATTAATTATAAAATATCTAATAACAGACATTCGTTCCCCGTATGAGTATGTGTATGATTTAATTACTAAGAAACATGTTCACATTTAATATTTAAGATCCCGGAGAAAGTCCCAGATATATCCTCAATATGGTCACACTACTTCAAAATTACTTCCGATGTAAACAAAAAGATAAAATTGCACTAAGTCAATGAAAATCGATGAAAACCTATTTGATCTTTACAAAGTTATCAGTATACTCATTGATTAGTATGTTGAACACATTGGTTAAGCGTTATGTGAAGTAATTCATAGAAAATACAAAGAAATATGTTTAAATTGACTCAATGTCAGAAATCACGATTTAAACACTTTCACGTGAAATTGTATATCACCTCCTGGACACCACGTATTACCGTAACCATGCTCTTCACAACTGTGCACCATTTCTTTGATTATACCTTCAATTACAGACAAATATTTTAAACGAAGCTGTGAACCGTAATGTAAACAAGCGCCATGTTGGAAAATTTTTACTGACAACTTGACATATGGCGGCCAATGTTGCCACATTACCAAATCCCAAGGAAATGGGATTAAAATTCACGTTGTATGCCAATCACGAAAAGCATCCGTGATCTACAATTTTAGGATTTTTTATATCAGTAATCGTAGTTCAACTATTTATTTGTAGACACATTATCTAAAAGTGTTTTACTTCAGATTCTGTTAGTTTGGTGAGTCTTTTTAAGAGGTTATAAGGAGATTTCATAAAAGAGATTTCTACACTAAGTCCACACAAGAAAGAGAAGTCGGCCACCATAGAGTGAGATAGAGTTGCGTAGGTATTTGACTCAAAGTCTGGACTCCATATTCATAGACTACTTCCATATTTATCTATACCTTCATGTTTATACGTCAGTGGGTAGTACTCACTGTACCTAGTACTGGTCACTGACGTATAAATCATAACGTCAGTGGTACTGGTACTGACACTCTGACAGACACTTTGGTGGTTAGCTTTGGTTAGTTTATTTATTGGTGGTTAGCATAAATTGGTTATTACACTTCACTTGCTTAGGTATTTAATTTGTAAGTACCTTGTGGGTAAAAATGGAAAAACTGCCACTGTGTAGGGTTTGTTTGGCGGGGAATGTTCGCATGTATGTAGTTGTCACGAAAAACTTGCGTGAACTGTATGAAAAGCTGACTGACAATCCGGTAAGTCCAAATCCAAAGCCGCGGGCTATAAAGGAAATTCGAGCCCAAAAAACCGCCTCCGAGGCGAGCTGCGAGGCGAGCAACGAGCCACCGTTTACACTCGCTCGTCTCGCCGCTCGCCTAACCGCTCGCGCGGGAGTGTAAACCGGCTATCAGAGAAATGGTCGGTCAGTGCGTCGTCTTAGTAATGTCCGATCTCACACTACAAACTCTTTTCTGTGTGTGTTCCTCATTCCTCTCAAATGCCGATATTTTCTCAGAATTCCACACATTTTTCTCTCCCCAATGCCACTTTCGGACTTTCTCTTGGACAACCCGTAAGACGACCCACTGACCCAAAAACCGCCCCTAAGACGACCCACTGACCCAAAATCCGCCCCTGAGACGACCCACTGACCACAGTCTAACAATAGTGTATTTGAATGTAATTCAAACACAAATTTGTGTAGGTACCTAACTCATATTTTTTTGCAGTTTGTAACTGAGGACAGTAGACCGATGCTCGCTTGTTACTTCTGCTGCACTAAACTAAAGCAATGCTACCAGTTCCAGAGACAATGTCTGGAAGCTGAAGAGCGGTTTGCTGAGATGATGAATGAGGATTATAAGGTGAGGTATTCTCCAACAGATATTGACCTACTCTTGCAACGCATTTAATACTATGGTTATCTTTTTACAGCCAAATTCTTTAATGAATAAATACACTTCAGAGTGTTGCAATGTGTTTAGTCAATCACCTATAGAGCACATAAGTATTGGTGAATGTGAAACAGAAAATATTGCTATCAAGGAAGAATTACCAGATGTATGTGAGAGACTAGATGATAATATTGAGACAAAGAAGGAACATCAAAGTGATGGTAAGTTTTAAGAACAAAACTGGCCAAGTGTGTGTTAGTCAGACCACACTAAGTGAAGGGTTCCGTAGGTACCTGTCACATGAACCATGAAAAATTAGTAGCAAAAGTATAATATTGCAAAGCCTCAAATGCACTTAGTTTTTTACTGCACAGTGATAACCAAACTTTACAGATATTGTTAAGTTTGCTTTTGCTTCTAAATGTTCATCAGTTCATGCTGTGATATAGTATTTCGCAAATCTTCCCATTTCACTCCTGTCTGTTTTGTGTACTTTCAGAGCTAGAACTTGGAAATCAGGAAAAAAGCTTTTTAGGTGTAGAAACTGTACAGCATTCTGACTGTGATTCAGAAGATGATAAGCCTGCAATGGAGTTTAAAATTGAAGTGGAGGAACATGAAGTGTCGAGGAACAAACGCAGAGCCAGTGATGCACAACGTAAGTATTAGTTAGTCAATATGTGCTAGCAGACACTTACCAACTGGTTTGACAACTCACATTTACCAAAACCCATTTGACGACTATTTCTAAAGATCTTTTTAGGGTTCCGTAGCCAATGGCAAAAACGAAACCCTTTGTAATAAAACTTGTAGGTTAGACTAACAAAATAAAAATGTAAAGAAACTAAGATTCAATTCCGGGCGCCTTGGAGACCACATCAAAATAAATTATGCTGGAAAGTTTCTGTCGGAAGAGTCGAACCTTTAATCTGCCGGTGGGTAGCTGAATAGAAAAATAAAACCAATTAAACTCTTTAGTCTTTCTCTATTCATTAGCCAGTAGCTTCCAAAATACAGGGCTTTGCAAGATTTAAAGCTAATCTTAGATTAAAGTTTTAGACTAGGTACTTTATGGATACTATTGATTAGGGATAATAATGGCTAAGGATAGTATTGCATCTTCATGTTGTAAATGTTATTGAAAATATAGATTTAAATTTCATACCAGGTTACTAGGTTAAGTTTTAGAAAAATAACTATTGTGTTAACCACAGGTGAGTTTCCTCTTGGCATGACAGCATGGTTCAGTTCATGTCATGAAAAATCCAAAGGAAGAAGATGAGTCTCCTCTTGGCATGACAGCACGTCTTCGTTTATGTCATGAAAAATCCAATACCGCCGGCCGCCGTGAACGTTAAAGCTGAATATTTTCACCATAATAATATATTTTTGACTAAAGGCACAAGATTTTGGTTTACACATCTGGGATTGAGCCGGTTCCTTATATTTTGCCGTCAAAATTATGACACCATCGTTTTGACTTTTAGCAAGATTATTCAAAAACGCATGCATGAACAGTTTTGAAACTTTGTATGGTTATTATTAGCGTCAAGAAGGACCGAATACAGTTTTCAGCGAACTTATATCTTGTCTCAGTTAGGCGCTGCGATGTTTTTTCGGGTTTTCATAAAACCGCGATAACTTGAAAACTATAAATATTTTCTTAAATCTAATTTGGGGCACTAAGGGGCACATATTAAGAGCTACTCGTGTATGTTTATTCTACAGGGGCACATGCAATCGTTTTAGAGATATACGATTCATCAAAACGTTACTCCAGCAGGAAATGCAATATCTCGTAAATCTGAAGGGGCACAGATTTTATTTTTGGGGGCACATTTTGGCATACCTACATGTAAGCTCTCTGACCATGCACAATTTTTCTCTTTCCGATCATTTGTTTAGAATTTTCCTGCTAGAAAAACGTTACCCCAGCAAGAATAGTTTTTTCCGTTTTTTTCCTTATCGACTGGGGGCATTTTTTATGTGGGGGCACATTTACAGCAGATAAGGCACCAACTATACGTTCTACTCATATAACTCTAGGAGATACTTTCTTGCTGGGGTAACGTACACCCTTGAACTTCAAACACGCGCGAGTTAAGGAACCCCAACCTACCAATATTAGCTTTGTCAGACAATAAGTATTTACTAGATTATTATTTCTCAATTTCCCCACTGCGCGATCAGCATTTATAATTATCTAGAACATGCGTCAATCTGATCACGCTGTGGATGTACTACGTTAGCAATTAAGTTAGTATATAAGATCAATATCTTGTTAGATAAATTCAATTACTGTTTCGCTGTAACTCTGTCGGAATAAAGTTATTTTTTAACACTTCCGTTGTCGCTTACTTAATTGGCGCAGCCGGTAGGATCTCTGTAGTCAGTTTGCCGTGTATACAATTCTACGTGGAGTAGCCGACGTCCGTGTCTACGGTTTAGCAGAGATAGCCGAACAAATAAATTCATTAAGGAGCCACTTCGAGTTACGGAAGAGGACCAGCCACAGCAGTAATTCAGGGAGCATGGAGCTAGCTGCGGAATTGTGAGTAAATCTTTTTCACCTTCCTCTCAGCTCTTCCATCTATATCCCAACCTTGTAATAGTCTATGTGTTTGTGTATTATTAGGGATTGGACAACGCCGTAATAATATTTGCATAGATTTTAAACGTACTAATATTTTAGAATAGTGATAGTTTAGTAGCACATTAGTGTGATTTTTTTTTCTCTCCGCGTTTGTTTCTTTCATAACTTTTCACAATGGAAAACGTAACCCGTGTCCCACAGGAATTGGTTAACATCATACCAATATTCAGCGGCGACACTAGAATGTTGCCTTTATTTATAAAAAAAAGTGAATACATTTTGTCTACGTTCTTAGGAACCGCAGCCCAAAATGAATATTTATTTCATGTAGTAACTAGTAGGTTATCAGGCGAAGCAGCCAGTTTGGTAGGCGAAAGAGAAGCTATAGGTACGTGGGACGAGCTGAAGAAGTTGTTAAACCAACACTTCGGTGATCCACGCACAGAGGATTGTTTAGCAATGGAATTAGAATCGTGTAGAATAAATAAGGGTGAAAGTTATTTAGATTTTTGCCATAGAATACAGCGGATGAGAAGTGTTTTATTTGCTAAAATATCAGAAACTATCATTGATGAATCTCTACGTAAGGCAAAGCAAATCATTTATAGTAACAGAGCGATGAATGCTTTCTTGTTTAATTTACCGCCATTTTTAGTTAGATTAGTTCGTTTGCGCGACGTCACAACGTTAGAGGATGCATTAAAAATAGTTTTAGAAGAACAAAACTTCCAGGCAGTCTATGAGTCGAAAACAAACGACAGACGTAATTTTAGCAGAAATAACAGACCCAATTTGCCTAATAACCAAAATGCAATTGAATCTAATAATCAAAAGAAAGATTCACATAGCATATCAAGTACACATGTACCGAATAGTGCTACAAACAGCACATCTACACCGAACAATTCGCATCAGCCCAGACATTATAAACAACATAATAATATTCAAAGAAATCAAGACAATTTTAATCGTACAAACAACAATAATGCGTCACCGCAGTCAAGTAGGTCATTTGTTCCGATTGCACAACCGAACCAACAGTTCGCGGCACATGCACCGAGCACGCCGTCTTTTGCAGCGCAAGCATCTACGTCGGGTGCGAATACTGATGTCACCATGCGTACTGCAAGGTCGCGACGTGTTAATTACATAAATAATTCTAATAATAATGAACAGAGTTCAAGTTATTCGTACAATGAGAGCCAAGAATTTTCTCCTGAAGAACCCGGGGCGGGAAATTTTTGCATAACGGCCTCTACCCTAGAGAACGAATAAAAATAAATTGTAATAAACGCTTAAATTTACCACATATAGTTATACCAGAATTAAAGGCAGTTTTTATGATAGATACGGGGAGTGTTAGATCGTTTATAAGCCCGTATATAGCGAATAAATATTTTAAAAATTATCTACAGTATGAACCCTTCGAAGTTGTTAGCACTCACGCATCGAGTGTTCATAGTGAAACGGCTATTATTCCATTACCGGTTACCTTTGGAAGTCAAGAGTTCCATAAGTTTTATGTCTATAGTGTCGACGATAGGTATGATGGGTTAATAGGTAGCAATTTGCTGAAGCAATTACAGGCAAAGATTAATATGGAAAATCAGATATTACATTTAAAAAATACTGATATTCCTATCATATATTCACCGCCTATGAGAGAGGTATATAATCTACCATCTCGTAGTGAACTTAGAGTAAGACTCCCAGTCAACTTACTGAACGGGGAAGCTGTGTTAGATTTTAAGCAATTTACGGAAGGGATTCGAATGCCCGCCGCATTAGTTACGTGTATTGAAGGCTATGCAACAACTGTTATTCAGAATTATAGCCATGAAAATAGAAAATTAGTAGTTACGGGACCTTTTCAAGTGGAACCATACATACAGGACCCATCTGTTAGTGTTAATTTCATAGATAATAATATAGAAGTGGACAGCTTGCTAACAGAGAATTTAGACAAATTGCAGTTAAATCATATGAATTCAGAAGAACGAACGGTTATGGAGGGACTTTGTAAAGAATACAAAGATATATTTTATTGTGAAAATATTCCGTTAACCTTCACAAATCAGGTTAAACATAGAATAAGAACAAAAAATGAAGACCCAATAAACATTAAGGCACATAGATTGCCACCTATTCAAACAAAAGAGATCAGTAGTCAAGTCGAGAAAATGTTAAGGGATAACATTATCCAGGAATCTCATTCTCCCTGGAGTGCTCCCGTACATTTAGTGCCGAAAAAATTAGACGCGTCAGGCCAACAAAAATGGAGGATGGTAGTTGACTATAGACGGCTCAATGAAATCACAATTGATGATAAATACCCTTTGCCCAACATTAACGATTTATTCGACATGCTAGGTAATAGTACATACTTTACGACCCTCGATTTAGCTAGCGGGTACCATCAATTAGAGGTTCAGGAGGAAGATAGAGCTAAAACTGCGTTTAGCACACCTTCAGGTCATTATGAATTTAACAGAATGCCGTTTGGGTTAAAGACCGCACCCGCAACTTTTCAGCGAGCGATGGATAACGTCTTACGAGGCCTTCAAGGCTTACATTGCTTAGTATATCTCGATGACGTCATTATTTTTTCTAAAAGCTTGCCTGAACATGTAGAAAAACTTAGGGCAGTTTTTGACCGCTTCCGTCAAACAAATTTAAAAGTTCAATTAGATAAGTCTCACTTTCTTAGAAAGGAAGTACTCTACCTAGGGCATACTATTACAAGTGAAGGTTTGAAACCAAATAATGATAAAATAGACGCTATTCTTAGGTATCCTATACCGGAAACGGTTACACAGATTAAAAGCTTTTTAGGACTAATCGGTTATTATAGGAAATTTATCAAAGATTTTGCCAAAATAACTAGACCATTAACAGCTTGTTTAAAGAAAGGTCGCAAAATTGTAATTAATGGGGAATATAAAGAATGTTTTGAGACATGTAAAAAGCTTTTAACAAATGCACCTTTGTTACAATTTCCTGACTTTAGTAAAACTTTTATTTTAACCACGGATGCATCCAATTTTGCGATTGGGGCTGTATTGTCACAAGGAACGATAGGCTCAGATAAGCCTGTAGCCTATGCTAGTAGAACCTTGAGTGACACAGAAGTAAAATATAGCACTATCGAGAAGGAACTTTTAGCCATAATATGGGCAGTTAAGCACTTTCGACCGTATTTGTATGGTAATAAGTTTACCATATTTACAGACCATAGACCATTAGCTTGGCTGTATTCATTGAAAGAGCCCAATAGTAAACTCACGCGATGGCGGTTAAGGTTAGAAGAGTACGATTTCGAAATAAAATATAAGAAAGGCCCTCAAAACACGAATGCAGATGCTTTATCTAGGATTAAGATTAATGCAATTGACGACGATTTAGATTCAATATTCGTAAGAGATAGGCAGGAACGTATACAAAAAATTATAGAAAGCGAATTGCAAGACCCCGAAACTCCAATAGAAACGATAGAACTTTCGGATTCTGATGATGGGGTCACTGCCAACTCAGTTTCAAATAGAGAACACGAAGGCATTCCTAGTTTAAACGAAGCTGTCGATACTAAACCAAAACAGATTTTAATTCATTCATGGTTTAAAAATAAATTAGACGTAAAAGATATTTCAAATAATAAACAAAAAATTCTCGAAGTTCACTTACCGACAAATAACGATATATTAGTTAAAGACTTTTTGAAAGAGTATATTGATCCAAAACATAAGTACTTTATATACTTCGAACACCCATCTTTTAGAAAAACTTTTTCAAACATGGTAATTAAGTTATTTAAAAAGGATTCAGTTAAGTTAACCGAGTGTACAGAAAGAGTTATAAATTTGACAGGATCTGAAGAAGATCAAAAAGAAGTTATTTTAAAATACCACGACGGGAAAACATGTCATAGAGGTATTAAAGAAACTTTAACCAAACTTAAAAGACATTATTGGTGGGCAAACATGAAAGAGACAGTCACGGCAATCATAAATGCTTGCGAAACATGTAAACGCATGAAATATGATAGAAAGCCGATTAAACCCCACATTCAGTTAACACAAACCCAGGATGCCCCTTTTCAGGAAGCTTTTATGGATTTATTATATATTGAAGGGAAATATTATTTAACTATAGTGGATGCATTTAGTAAGATAGCACAAGCCATAGAGGTACCGAATAGGAGTACACCAGAGATAGTTAGGGCATTGATTAAATATTTCAGCAGGTATGGTCTGCCTAGGAAAATTAGTTGCGATTCCGGTACAGAATTCAACAATACTTTGATTAAAGAAATGTTAAGCTTTTACAAAATTGAACTTCATATTGGGACGCCAAATAATACCAGTTCAATGGCAATAGTAGAAAGGTTTCATTCTACCATTATTGAGATTTATCGTATAGCAAAATACGATAAAAGCGATTTAGATGCAGCATCAGTTATGACTTATGCCATCATGGCTTATAACAACACCATACATTCAGCAACAGATTTTACGCCTTTTGAACTAGTATTTGGTCACACTTATTCCGAAAATGTATTTAACGTGGATAGAGAGAAGAACTTAACTCAGAAATTATTGTTAGATCATAGAAAACGCCTTAAAATACTCTATGAATTCATAACAGAAAAATTAGAATCCGATAAAATTAAAATAATTAATAAAAAAGGTGGCGAAACGACACCGATACTCGAACCAGACGATAATATTTACATGAAAGACACTAGGATTAGAAAAGCTAAAGAAAAACCTCGATATGAAAAAGCGAAAGTAATAGGTGAAGTTGAAAGAAATATAGTCCCAGTAGAAGTAAAGAAAAGGAAAACTAGAGTAGCCTTAAAAAATGTAAAACGTCCTCCACAGATCGTGCCTGGTACTTCTGGTGCTAGTGGTGCCAACACTCACGCTGGACCTCCAAAACCTCGGTCAGAATCCGGGGATAGCAGCGATAAAGCGGGGAGTAGCAGTGAAGAGGAATAGTTATTGGACAATATACAAAATTGTAGATTTAGAATCATTACACTTACAAATAGATAATAATATTCGGGATTTTATTAACTTGAAAATGAAAATTAAGGAAAATAGTCTTAGTAACGAAACTATAGGAATAGAAAGCCAAATAGAATATCTTATTAAATTAACTAAGGATAGATTTTTTCAAATCTTACCTTTCCATTATAGAAACAAAAGAGCTTTGTTTAATCCATTAGGCTCACTTGTAAAAGCTATCACAGGAAATTTGGATGAAGACGATGCAATTAAATATGATAGAGAAATCCAAATGATACAGAACAAAGAGCATGTGGTCGAACGTAAAGTATCATCAATGCAAAAAGCTTTTGATAAATTAGTAAATGACTCTGAAATAATAAATTCAAATATTAAAAACTTGGGTTTACATACCAATGAAATGGAAAAATTAGTTGAACATGAGTTCAGGTTTAACAAACTTTTCCAAATATTAAATACTATGTATCAAATTTTAAATAACTTTCGAACCTGTTACGAAAACATACAAGAGATTGAAACGGCAATAGCCTTTAGCAAACTGAATACATTGCACCAATCCATTATAAATAGTACAGAATTATATAATACATTAGAAGTCATTGCTAAACATGCTAGAACAATATACCCAGTAAACAAACATAATTTAATAAAATTAGAACGTAATATCATACTTAAATCATATATAAATAACAACAAGTTAGTTTTTGTTTTAGAAGTTCCCCTAATAAATAACGAAACATATAATTATTACAAGGTTATACCCATCCCTATATTCCATTCTCCAAATACCTTTACAATAATACCCAAATATCCTTACCTGATGGTGAATAGATTGAAATACATGCCCGTGGTAAGCCCATGTACTGAGATTGAAAATGGAAAATTCCTTTGCGCTGAAACTAATTTAGCCCAGTTTCCAACCGAGACCTGCATTGAACAAATAATGCTGATGAAGAACAACTACAAAAACTGCATACAGAACCATATTGAAATAGAAAAAACTAAGATACAGAAAATAACCGACAACCAATGGTTGGTTTACTCAGAGGAAAATCTCATCATCACCGAGAATTGCAATACAGAAATCCTGAAGTACACTATCCTTGGGACCTACATCGTGACACCTGGCCAACAATGCGAGACACAAATAGGCGAAGTCATCATTGCCGCCACCACAAACACTACAGTTTCCAGTCTCCAGCTGCCATTGATCCAGATGCCAGACCTACAACAGGACATCCAGAGAAGATCAAAGAAAGTGGATCTAAGAAATGTGGACTTCAGTGATGTGAAAGAAGTGTTACAAAGTGCAAAATTTAGTGAAATAGACGATACGACACAAACAGTGACAATAGAAATTAGTATATGGACCATCTTAGAGTATGTGGTTATTGTAATAGCAATAGTTATCTTTATAATGTATAAATTTCAGTTCATAAACTTTTGTCGAAATTCTCCGAAACCGTCTGCGACACCTTCGGATAATTTCTCTCTTAAGGAGGGAGGAGTTAAGGAACCCCAACCTACCAATATTAGCTTTGTCAGACAATAAGTATTTACTAGATTATTATTTCTCAATTTCCCCACTGCGCGATCAGCATTTATAATTATCTAGAACATGCGTCAATCTGATCACGCTGTGGATGTACTACGTTAGCAATTAAGTTAGTATATAAGATCAATATCTTGTTAGATAAATTCAATTACTGTTTCGCTGTAACTCTGTCGGAATAAAGTTATTTTTTAACACTTCCGTTGTCGCTTACTTAATTCGCGCTGTTATTTATTTATTTAACACTTTTAGCTCAAAAAGAGTACAGAGGCGAACTTAATGCCATAGGCATCGCAGGCAGGCTGTTATCTTGCGCGTTTTTAGGGTTCCGTAGCCAAATGGCAAAAACGGAACCCTTTTTTTTTTTTTAAATCTTTATTTTGAAAAAAAGGCTTTAATCGCAAAGCGATTATGCCAGCCTTGTAGTTTTACAGGTTTTTTTTATAAAATACGGTAGCTATTAACTATGATCTCAACTTAATTAATTTTAGAATTAAATAACATAACTTAATAGCTAATTTGGATGTCGGTTTACATAGGATCACATTGCACATACTTACATCCCTTAAACATAAATTATGTTCTACTTCTAAGGTTCTTCGATCTGCATCAACCCGAGCACACTCCACCAAAGCGTGGTATGTGTCCTCCCTTATATTGCAAACGAGACAGTTTGGAGTGTCAGTAACTTTCATAAGATACCCAAACGCATTCAATGGAATGTGCCCGGATCGCAGGCGCATACTTTTTACTAATAATCGTCTATTCATCGGTACATCAATAAACCAAGGAATCCTTGGTGGCTCAGATTGAATAGTCTTGTACCATATTCCCTTCTCTTCCGATCTTTTGTCAAAGTACTCTTTCCATAGTGTATTGCAAACCATTTTAGCATCACGTAATATATCCGAGAAGAACGGCAGATTACCAACAGAAATCCCTTCATCAATTCCTGTTTTTGCCAACCTATCTACAATTTCGTTTCCTAATAGATCTACATGTGATGGGATCCATTGGAATTTAACAGTTTTGCTACTTTCTCTCAACCTTATGTATGATTCTAATATGGAATAAGCTACAGGCAGGCCTCGTATGCCGGAGATGCACCGAGCTATATGCTGCAAAGCGCTTTTTGAGTCGCAAAGTATAACAAATTTTGTATAATTGTGCGATATTAAATACGATAAACACTCTGAAATGGCATATAATTCTGCAGCCATTACAGATGATTTGCAATTCAATTTAAAACTGGCTCTCGTGTTACATTGGGGATCGAAAAATGCTGCTCCTGTTCCACTATCGTCCTTGGATCCGTCACTGTAAATCTGATCAAATCCATTATAATTATGTGCAATAGTTTCCAAAGTATTCTTTAGAAGAGCCATTGAATTATAAGTTCTTTTAGGTCCTGTCATGTTATCAATTTTTAAGTTTATGTGTGACTTAATGTCTATATTCGCCATCCATGTCGGTAATGAGAACATCCCTAAAACTTTAGACCGATGTAAAGTTTGACTGGACATCTCAGTGTATAGAATAGTTAGCAACGGTTTTTTTCTTATTACGCCAATATGATTCCTGCTCGCATATCGTTGTTAATTTTGATATCATTATTATGGTCTCACCATCATCGATAGACTTAGCTTTTAAGACAAATTTGGCAGCTAAATATTTTCGTCGAACAAACAATGGCGGTAAACATAACTCCGATTCCATCGCGTGGATTGGGCAACTTTTCAAAAAACCGCCAACTACTCTCATGGCTTGGTTTTGAATTTTGTCTAACCTTGAAATGTTGGTCTTGGCGCTATTATCAAACAAAAAACATGCATAATCCAATCGACTGCGGATGATTGCAATATACAGTCGTCTCAAATGTAATGGGTGAACTCCCCATGACGAACCCGCTAGTACCTTAAAAACATTTAAAAACTTCATGCTTTTTTCATAGACTTCATTTATCTGTTTGCGCCATCTCAAAGATGAATCTAGCCAGAGTCCTAAATATTTAACAACTGGGACACTTTCTAAACAGATATTGTTAATATTGACTTTTATCTGCTGTAACGTCCTTCCTTTAGAAAATAAACAAATTTTGCTTTTCGTAGGAGATAGTTCTAGACCCAATACTTCCAATAAGTTTGACAATCTATCTATGGCTTCCTGAAGAGCTGTAGTTATAAATCTAATATCTTGTCCAGAAATATAAAGGACAAAATCATCCGCGTATTGAGAAACATAAACACCCATAATCTCCCTGCAAATGTTACACGTAACTATATTAAACAAAACTGGGGACATAGGGTCTCCCTGGGCTAAACCCTTACACGTCCATCTTGTAATCGAAGCATTACTCCCTACTTCTGACACAGTTAAATGTCTCTCTCTAAGGTATTCCCATATATATCTGCATATTGAGGACCCCACTCCCATTTCATCCAATTTAGATACCACTTTCAATATATTTACATTATTATAGGCGTTGTCTATGTCAACGAAACATCCTAAGGTCTTTTGATTCGTTGCGTACCCTATTTGGATTTGCGATACTAATCGTACAAGATTGTCTAGGCATGACTGAGATCTTCTAAATCCTACTGTATTCTTGGAAAAAAGACCTTTGCTTTCAAAAAACCATTCAAGACGTCTGGTTATAATGTTGTGTAAGGTTTTGCAGAGACAAGATATGAGTGAAATAGGTCTCAAAGATGAAATGTTGCTCGGATCGCGCCCAGGTTTCGGTACAGGTACTACTCTAACATTTCTCCACTGTCTTGGAATCTCGCCTTCAGCCAAACATTTGTTGAATAAAGCAACTAACCACTCTTTGTTGGGAAAATTATAGACCATCGAATAAGAAATATCGTCCTCCCCTGGAGCGGTATCTTTCATTTTCAGTACATTTGAAAGTTCTTGTTCCGAAATCTGGGCCTCCAACTGTAGGTTGATTGAACTAAAGATGGGACTTAGTGGTCTAACGTAATCTGGCGTCAATTGTCTTAAGAATTCAGTAGCCCTCTCTGCATCTAAACAAATTCTCTTACTACGATATCCTTTGATCCATCGCATTTTGTTCCATAACTCGCTACTAGACACCGTCTCGCCTATACTGTCACAGAACTGACGATAGGACTCTGCACTTGCTTTACGAATTAGTCTCTGTGCTGTAGCAACTTTCTGTTTGAGAATTATTAGATTTGTGGGAATGGGGTTTTTCCTAACCTGGGCTAACGCCAATCTACGCTCTGCCACCGCCCTAGACAACTCGGGGGTCCAGTATGATCTTGGAATAAACTTATTGGTAGGGTCTTCACGAATCTTAATGAGTGGAATTGATGCTTGGGACGCAAGATTAATAAGATCTATAATTTCATCGTACATTTGCTGTGTGGAACTAGGGCATGCAAACCGGATACCCGGATAACCGAAAAAACCGGAAAACCGACTGATTTGAAACCCCGGTTTTTTAGTATAACAAAACCGGATGTTTCGGTTTTTTCGGTTTTCATGGTCATGGTCAAAAAATGGTCATAAAACCAAATGACGAGTTAAGAAATTCAATTATAAAATAATTTAGACGAGCGGACGTCTAACAGAAACCGGCGATTTATAAATATAAATTTATGTTCACCGCAATTTTGTGATAATGCTGGCTACAAAAACTTAGGGCTTGTGAGAATCAGTGCAAAAGTGACTGCGCAGCATTATTTAGAAATTTTAATAAAGAAACTGTAAAATTTTAGACTTTCGTTGGATGAAGACATCGTTCGTTTGACCACTGACGGGGCTAGCGTTATGATAGCCTTAGGCCGGGCTGCTAGGGCTAACCAACAACTTTGCATGGCACATGGGATTCAACTAGGCATAATTGATGTGCTATACAAAAAAACTACTGAAGTGACTGGAGAACCGAGTGAAAATGAAGGAGAAGATAGTGATAACTCTGAAAACAGTGATGATGAAGATGGTGGTTTTAAGTTTGATGTCAGTGTAGCTGTTGATCGACGTAATTTCGTGCAAACGTTATTTTATGAAGACATTATAGACAAAGTCAGAAGTGTTGCAAAAATGTTTAGAAAATTACCAACGAAAAATGACATTTTCAGTAAATATGTCGTGGCAGACCATGGCAATAAAGATCTGAAACTTATACTGGATTGTAAGACTCGGTGGAGTTCGATGGCGGACATGATTACGCGTTTTTTAAAAATAAAAGACGCTGTTTCGAAGGCTCTAATAGATCTGAAGTCTACTATTACATTAATTTAATGATGCAGAATTACTGATTCTCGCCGGATTAGCTGATTCTTTAGCTGTCATAAAAGCTACTGTAGAAGCTTTATGCCAGCGTGATGCTAGTTTGATTACAGCAGTAGCAACAATCAAATTTATGCTAAAAAAATTGCAAGAAGATTCCTCTTCCATCAGCACTAAATTAACAAATTCACTTGAGTCAAGAATAGAACAAAGATTGACAAATCTTACCGGAATACTTCTATATTTGCATAGCCCAGCCACATATTATAAAGATCTTTTGGATGGCGTAATAAAAAACGTGATAGCCCTCGATAACGAACAAATTCGAAGTATCATAGTTAACATTATAAATAAGCATCTTTCAACTACTACACCGACGGCGACGACAACACAGGAAAACGTAGACTATAGTGTACCAGTAGTCAATATTTCACAAAACATCAAGGACCAACTCGGACAAGCATTTTCATTTCTTTACACACATATTTCTTATTAGATTTAAAATAAAACCGAAAAAACCGATTTAGCCGGTTTCACCGGTTTTGTTAACAAAAATACCCGAAAAAGTCGGTTTTCTTAATCAACCCGGTTTTTGCATGCCCTATGTGGAACCTATTAAATTAATACTATCAATTTTACTTGAAATTATTTCTGAATACTTCAGCCAATCACTTTTTTTAAAATTACGTTTTGACTTTGTTAAGTTATGACATGTTATATCTGTGGCAATAAGAATCATTGAGTGATCGCTACCTAAATTTTCATTTAAAACACCCCACTTAAACCGTAATGCAATGTCTGATGTTGCAAATGTGATGTCAGGCGAGCTCTTTTGTAACCGATTTAAAACTAATTTAAGTCTGGTATGGTCTCCTGTATTGAGGGAAACATAACGCCACTCATCCGCTGCATCGTGGATTTGTAAACCCCTGCGATCGCTTTTGTATGACCAGTTTGTATGATGCCCATTAAAATCCCCCACTATGATAGTTTTATTTGGCCAACTTGAAAATAAAATTTTCCAATCCTCATCCGCAGTGTGAATATTAGGTAGGCAATATACAGATACTATATTTTCTAAAAAGCTACAATTAAATATTTTAATGTGGAGTACTTGAATGCTTCGATTACGTAAGCTAAAATTGGTAATCTGTGCTTTAATGGAGTTATGTACTACAATCGCGACTCCGCCATATGAGTCATCACGGTCTTGTCTATAGATAACGTAACTACCTATTTTCAAACGACTGTCTGGTTCAAGCCACGTCTCGGATATAATACATATATGGATTTTACTTGTTACTAAGAAATTCTCAAAAACTTTAATTTTAGGTCTTAAACTATGAGCGTTCCACTGCAATAACTTTAGCTGAACAATTTTATTTTTAGGATCCATTACTCATTAAGACCAAAAAATAACTCCAAACACTTGTTCAAAATAGGCCACTCAGACATACGATCTACCACAACTAGTACTAACCATTTACTACAGCACTTGATAACATCATAAAATTTTTCTTTGAAACTCCGATTTCTCATATAAATAATATTTTTTAACCGTATAATTAACTCGTCGAGGTGCACTTCTCGCGTATTGTTTACGTTGTCGCCGGCGGCGGCTTCGTTATCAGTAACAGCTGTCTGCTTAGGAATGCGGTCCGACGACTCCCGATGTCCCCACCAATCCATTTTAACTTTGTTGTGCAAATGCGATTGCTTATTTTTATTACTTGCTTGCGGTGATTTAGGTCGATTCTGTGTAAACAATGGTGGAAACGGGTTCGGAGTGTAATTATTGCTGCATCCCAATTCTTCTAAAAGTAAACCACTAAAGTTGTTGGTGTCCCTGTCCACCTTCTCCCGTTCGGTTTCCCTCGCTGTTTGAGCATAAATGGGCGACTTAGGTCTAACGTACATATTGCAGGCTACGCTATATGTACAGTTATATTCTGCCATTAGTTCCCTCACGCGTTTCTCTCGAGTATAAACAGGACAACTTTTATTCAACGCCATGTGGTCACCCCGACAGTTGACGCATTTAAAGGCTGTTACTTCACAGTTGTTGTGTTCTCCTGTACATTTAGGACATACAATTTTTTTTGACGAGCATCGTGTTTTGACGTGGCCGAACTTCCAGCAGTTTGAACACTGCGTAACTGGGAACACAAAAGGTTCTACTTTGGCGCGTAGACAGTCAACGTAAACAAAATTTGGCAGGTATGAGCCTCTGAAGCCTACCTTGGCTACCTCACTAGGTACCCAATTGCCTCCATCTCGTCGCTGTAACCTTTTTAAAGATGTTATTTCTATTTCGTTGGGGCACTTGATCGCTTTTAATGCCTCATCATCAGACAACTCCAGGTCTACATCGCGTATAATCCCGTAAGAAACATTGACGTCCATTGCACTGTATACCTTCCACTGTTTGGTTTGGAACTCCTGACAGTCCAGCAACTTGACCGCACATTCCTCATTAGAAACCTCTATTTTTAATTTATATGGGTTAATAAACTTAATTTTATTGATGTCAGTTAAGCCCAAACTGGTGAATAATTTTGCGAACGCAAATTGTTTTGGTAGCTTTTCTCGGCTCCATATAAAAACTTCTTTTCTAAATTGTTTTAGTTTTTTTCCTCTTCCTCTTTCAATTTTAGTCCAGCTTCCTTCTTCATCCTCTTCTCTTCCTCGTTTTGTTGGATTAACTAGTATGTCTTCTTCCATGATTTGTACTTCACTGCAGATTTGTTCCGTAACGTTTTCTACCGACTTTCTTTTCTTTTCTTCTTCCTCCTCCATTAAAATTTGGGACATCCATCCATCTGAGTTATTCTCTTCTTGTCCACTGTTACTGCCACTATCCACTGTGGCCATTATTTGGACGCGCTCATCAGCGATGAGTCCGTCAATATAATACAACCTCAATTCTAAAAACAACGATATCGACAGACGCGCGCGTGTGGTTCTCACGAGTGCCGTGACCGAACTGAACGGAACCCTTATAGATTCGTCATGTCTGTCTGTCTGTCCATCCGTATGTCACAGCTACTTTTCTCCGAAACTATAAGAGCTATGCTGTTGAAACTTGGTAAGTAGATGTATTCTGCGAACCGCATTAAGATTTTCACACAAAAATAGAAAAAAAAACAAAAAATTTTGGGGGTCCCCATACTTAGAACTGAAACTCAAAAAAAAAAATTTCGTCGAACCCATACGTGTGGGGTATCTATGGATAGGTCTTCAAAAATGATATTGAGGTTTCTAATATGATTCTTTTCTAAACTAAACAGTTTGCGAGAGAGATACTTCCAAAGTGGTAAAATACTAATAATAATAGATCACTATTCAAGCAGCTCGTTTGTGGAATGCTTTACCCATAGATGTGAGACGTGCTCAAACGCTACTTACTTTTAGTTACGAAGCATTACCTCTCTCTATAATTTTTCTTCTCATCTCCTAATTGTACACTTGATATTATTTAGTATGTATATATATATATGTATATTTATTGTAGTGTTTATTATAATATATATTTGTAGTGTTTATTTTATATTAGTATGTCTAATGAATAATATTTATGATGTTTTGTACACTGACCGCCCTAAATCTAACTTCTTTCGTTAAATCCATCCAAAGGTTGTCTGTAAGAGATTGCCCTGTGCGATAAGACCGCCCATTGTACACTTGTTTTTTACAAACGTATTTCCTGTTTTGTTATGAGGTGTACAATAAAGTATATAATAAAATAATAATAATAAATAAAATGTGTGTCCCCCCCCGTAACTTCTAAAATAAGAGAATGATAAATCTAAAAAACATTTGAACATGATATAGTTAGTAGTTTTTTTTTTAATACGTCATAAATCGTAAATCGCAAACTTTTGCTTATAATATATACCTACAGGTTTGTACGGAACCCTCGATGCGCGAGTCCGACTCGCACTTGGCCGGTTTTTAGTAAGTACTTTCTACTACCTATATGTATATTTTGTGGTGACGAATGTGATTATCAAAAACGAAAGAAAATACGTCTTACTGTTCTTCACTGCTTTTTTTTCAACAATTAAGCCATTTTTATTTCGATTCATTTTTGAACTAAAACAATAAAATAAGTTATAGTAAGTAGGTACCTACTTATCACAAAAAAATAGCGATTAATGTACCTAAGTGTAAGTATATCAGAGTAATTATAAATATTGTATTTTGGGGTTGGCACTAGTCATTTCAACGGATTAAGAAGACTTGATTTTATAAAGCAGACAGAGCACTGGTATAAAAGAAATTAGAAAATCAGAAATTCATTTTTAGTTTTATAAAACTATACTCAGATAATGTAAAAACATAAATTAAACCTACTTTCGTTTATAACCTAACTAAACCAACCTATATACGTAAAATAAGGGTCAACTATCCTAGTCAGCATTAAAAAGTCTGTAACAAAAATTTTTATTTATTTATTTATTTAATTATTTACTAGCTGATGCCCGCGGCTTCGCCCGCTTGAAAACTGTGTAGGTACTAAAACCTTCCTCGAGATCCACTCTATCTATTGGTGAAAACAGCATGAAAATCGGTGCAGCAGTTTTTGGGTTTATCGCGAGCAGACAGACAGACAGACGCGACGGAGGACTTGGTTTTATAATATGTAGTGATGTACACACAGAAAAATAGTAAAATTTAACATTATAAATATAAGTACAAAGGTACTGCTTATTTCTAATGAAATTTCTTCCAGCAGACCTGCGACAGGAGAAATGAGAAATAAATGTAGACAATAGTGTGTCAGAACAAGTGAATAGGAGTATGCAAAGCCTTAAAATTAAAGTTAAAAATAAATAAATACGAAGACATAATTATAAAATATAAATAAATAAATATATATATATATATACCTACCGAACATTATAATATATAGGATATATAAAACTATCATAGTTGAGAGGAGAGGAAGTGCTCTTTGAGTCGATTCTTAAAAAGAGAAATTGATTTTAAGTCACGAATGCTAGGCGGAAGTGAGTTCCACAACCTAACTGCAAGAACAGAGAAAGAGTAGGAATAATAGCAGGATTTATGAGGATGGGTTTTCAGGATGGTTCTGAGGTGTGATCTGCAAGGAGCGTCACTAGGTCGAGCGAAAGAAATGCGCTCACGCAAGTAAGAGGGGTAAGAAGGGTTATGAAGGATGTTGAAAAGAAGACAAAGAATCCGAGTGTTCCTGCGAAGACGGATAGGGAGCCACTTGAGTTCCTTGCGAAGGTGAGACACATGGTCATACTTCCGTAGACCAAACACAAATCGAATGCATAAATTTTGCAGTCGCTCAAGCTTGTTTAATAGCTCCTCAGTAGCATCCAGGTAGCAGGCGTCAGCATAATCTATTATCGGCTGAATAAGGGTTTGGGCCAAAGAGATTTTCGTCTTCAAAGGCAAGACACCCTGAAGGCATTTCAGCGAATGAAATGAGAAAAAGACCTTTCGAGTGACCTCATTGACCTGCGCACGCCAGGAAAGATCTTTAGCAGTTTCAGTGTAATCAATACGAACGCCATCGAGATATAAAGGCGATAAAGATGAAATAACAGCAGCAGTACGAACGTATCTGCTGCCTATGATCATGGCCTGCGATTTAGTTAGCCCAGATAGACTTAGCCCAGGTGCTAATACAGGACAGGTCACGATTCATAGCAGCAATGGCAGAATCCACGTCAGCTACAGCAAAGTGTCGGTAAAGCTGCAGGTCATCTGCATAAAGATGGAAACTGGAAGAGATAACAAATTAGAAGTTAATGAAAATCGAAAAAAGAAGAGGAGAGAGAACGCTACCCTGAGGAACACCCTCAGCGAGGCTGCACCAATCAGAGAAGGACTCATCAAGGCGGACACACTGAGACCGTCCCCGAAGATATGAATTGAACCAGGCTATAGCGGAAGAAGAGAGATTAATAGATTTGAGTAAACCCAGTAAAATGTCGAAATCCACTGAGTTGAAGGCGCTACTACAGTCAAGCAATACTAGTACAGTGAGCGACTTATTCTCCATAGCCCAGCGGATATCGTCAGTCACTTTTATAAGCGCTGAAACAGTACTGTGACCCGCTCGAAAACCAGATTGAAAAGGGGATATTAGCGAGTTTGACGTTAAGAAAAAAGATAGCTGTCTATGAACCAAGTGCTCAAACACTTTAGAAAGAAATGGAAGAATAGAAATAGGTCTAAAATGATTTAATGAAGATGGATTATTAATTTTGGGTAGAGGTATAATGTGAGCCTGTTTCCAGATCGACGGAAAGGAGCAAGACATAAAAGAGTGATTGAAAATATGAGTGAGAACAGGAAGTAATGAAGGAAGGATAAGAGAAATCATTCTAGAGCATAACTTATCATTACCAACTGCAGAAGAAGTAATCGCAAGAATAGATTTCTTAACGTCATCCTCGGTCACGTCGCTAAATTCAAAGAGAGAACATTGTGGCAATGGCAAACCAGAAATACTTTCAAGTGTCGCAGCTTTAACACAAGGATCAAGAGAAAAGGGAAGGTGAGAGAAGTGCTTATTCAGGTCATTGGCGTTCACATCCTTATAATGGCAGGTGGTAAATTTGCCTATGCCAACCGACTTTAGAAATTTCCATACATCGGAAGAACTACGGTTGTCGAGCTGTTCGTGAAAAAAGCGTCTCTTAGCATCTTGACACAGACGCCTGCAGCGATTTCGTAATGATCGTCATCATTGGAACACGGATACGATACGAGAGATAAATGAGGTCGTGGTAAGAAAACGTAGCGGTAAGTTGACCATGGTTACATACATTATTGGGAGAGGAATCAATCATAAGATCTAATAAAGAGGGTGTACAATTAGGAGAAAAGTGGGTTGCAGAAAGAGGCAAGACTTGAAGATTAAAAGTAGACAAGAGTGAAAGGAGCCTTTGAGAGCGAGAGTCATTTTTAATCAAGCAAGTGTTAAAATCGCCCATTAAAATAACGTGCTCATACATGGGGCAAAGATTACTGAGAGTGCAGTCAAGAGAATCAAAGTAGTCGATGCGAAGGTTAGGGCTGTAAAGCACTGCAAGCAAGACTTTAGTGTGATGAACAGAAATTTCGACAAACAGATATTCAGCCGATTCAGAATACAAAGAGGGGGAAGAGCTAACTACTTTAAAAGATAGGTCAGCACGTAGGTACACAGCTACACCCCCCTCCACCTTTACCTGTCCTATCGTTGCGAATCAAGACGAAGCCCGGGAGTGGATATTGAGTAGAGAGTAGAGAAGGCTTCAAAAAAGATTCCGATATCAATAAGGCATCAAGGTGAGGACCGCTAAAAGATGCCAGAAGATCAGAATAGTGGCCAGGAACACTCTGGGCGTTAATGTGCGCTATATGCAGATTTTTAGGATTAGAAGAGAAAATAGAAGAAATTTTATCGTGTAAAGTGAGCGGTGTGGAAGGGTCACTGTCCGCACTAGCAAAACTGTCAGAGAAGAGCACGAGAAAAAACTGTCGTTAAGATTAGTTAAGTCATCCATATTATAATATATATATATATAAATAATAATAAAAATATAAAACAATACAACTAAATTATATATAAATGTTAAACACGCTAACAAAGAATTACTTTCAAGTTTAAAACCACCCCAACTCGCAAGGTATATTGGTAGAAATTTTCTATATATCATTATAAAGAGGAAAACTTTGTTTGTATGTTTGTTTGTTTGTTTTTAATGAATAGGCTCAAAAACTACTGGACCGATTTTAAAAATTCTTTCACCATTCGAAAGCCACATTATCCACGAGTAACATAGGGTATATTTTATTTTGGAAAAACATAGGGTTCCGTAAGATATTTGGGTTTTTCGGACACAAGGTGTAAAAAAGCAACCAGAAAAGTTACTTATTTTGCGTACGCTGCCTAAACTATAAAATATACAACCATAAAATGTTCTAATTAATTATAGATCTTATAAATATCTACAAAAAAGTCCGCGATACACTATACCTATCTATGTCGAGTGAGGCACAACAACCAATTTTTTATTTTAAAAATCTTGATTTTTTATTGACTACATTTAAACGCGTTTATTTTACTCATTCTATTAATCCTTATCAAAATAAATTATTTCATCACTAAGTACAGTCCGCCTTGCCTCACACCGCACTTGAGATTATATTCCTCACTATGCGAGTTGACCCATCTGACAGCATTCTTTTGATTGCTGTACCAATACTTGAGAAGAGATACAAGCTCCCTTGGCACAGTGGTCTCCTCAAGTAGTTTATGCCACAGAATATCATAAGACACCAGGTCGAAGGCCCTCGACAGGTCAAAAAAACACGCATATACAGGTGTTTGCCTGTCGGTATAGTACCTTACAGTTTGTTTCAGACACATGATTGCCATTTCCGTTGACAGATTGGGTCTGAAGCCAAACTGCAAGTCATGTATCCGAAGGTGTTCATTCAGCTGTGTGTTCATGAGACAGTCAAGGACCTTCGCCATGGTAGTGGCCAATGACATCGGGCGATAATTGTGCTTGTCACATGGATCCCCAGTCTTGTTTTTTATTATTGGAACTACCACAGTTTTCATCATGTCATCCGGAATGAATGAATGACCTATACAAAAATTAAACTATAGACTTAAAACTCTGGGCAAATGTACACCTGCACAACGCAGATGTTCTATACTAATACCGTCGTGACCTGGTGACTTTCCACGCTTCATTTTCTTTATGACATTCCTCACATCTTCTGGCATAATTTGAGTATATTTCTCACCAGGTCTGACGTCTGGTTTACTCAAGTTACCAAGGTCACAGGGCATTGGTTCAACCGTAAAATGCTCCTTAAAAATATTCGCAATATTACGCTACCCTATTGTACTGTCAACGCTCACAGGAACACTCGGCTTAGGGTTCAAGTGCCTCGTATTTTTCCAAAAACTGCCAAAATCTTTAGCCTTATGTTTTGCTGCCAGTATGTCCATTTTAATTTGCTCGACATTATCCTGGCACCATTTCAATTTTTTCTTAAATTCTTTTCGTGTTTCACACATATCTAAATACTGTGGCCCCGCGCGCGGCTTCCCTGCTAGAACCCAGTTACTGAAACTAAGCCGAGCCTTCCTATGAGATTCACCTACGTGCTGGTTCCACTCCACCCCACAATACCCTTCTTTTTACAGCTTTTTCTGATAATTCGAGTTTTCTCCGAGGCATCACACAATATAGACTTAATGTTAGTGTACAATGTATTAATTATATGCCTATGATCTACATTGTCACATACATAGTCACAGCAGTCCCGCAATTCCACTGGAAAGTCTATTACGCAATGCCTCGTTACACAGCTCCCTATATTTACAAATTTGTTCCTCGTTTCTCAGCCCCCATAACACTCTGTTATCTATCTCTCTGTTTACAGCATTTCTAATAGGTAGACTCTTAAGATCACACGTTATTTCCAATGGAAAGTGATCAGACCATGACACTTCATACAATACCTTAATACTTTCAATTGTTTGAAAAACCATTGACGTAACAAGGCAATGGTCTAACCACCTTACAGTTCCATGAGCCTCACTTAAGTAAGTATAAGTGTTCAGACAACTTGGTAACAAATCTACGTCGGCGCATGATCAACTTTGTTCCTTACAGAAATTTAGCATTTCATTAAAAAACAACTCCCTCGGATGTGCATTGAAGTCACCCATAATAAATACTGTATCTAAATTATAATCATCACGCAGTAAACTCCGCTAGATTGTCCTGACAATCCGTAGGCATGTACACTGGGAACACTAACATTGATTGACACTGACTCACGCATTTTATTGCCGTAATGCGCACACTATTGCACTTAATAATCTCGACGACACTAAACGCACTCTTTCTCCATAGAAGGGCCACCCCACCATACGGCCTCCCACGCAACAATCCTTCCGCTGTGTCTACCGCAGAGACGCCCACCGCCGCAAAATCACAATGAATGTCGTTGAGATAGGACAGATCGTGAGCTAGCAGCCACGTCTCCTGCAGTGCAACTATATCCGCAGGGTCACATAGTTTTTTAACACAATCTACTGATCTCTTAAAAGACTTACAATTAAAACTCAATAGTTTTAAGTAATCTATTTTTCACAACCATCTTGAAATTTTAGTGCCCGCTCCTTTCCAGCGACTAAGTACTCTTGTCTTGCCTTAAATATTATGTATCTCCTAAAACATATTCCATGTGGCCAAAAATCGTCTTTTATAAATAAGTCTAACCTACTTCTAGGAATATAGATCTTATAGGAGTCATACTCCTTAGAGTATTTCATGGGAACTTTTTGTGGTGCCACCGCAATGTTAGTTTTCGCCAATATATAATCTTCAATATCTTTTTCCGTAGTTTCCTTTGAAACATTATATATAAACAATGGAATGTTTACGTCAGCAGCTCTAAACTTAGACGATGAATCTACCGGTGCACATCCCTGTTTCCCTCTAAATCTCGTCGAACGCCTCTTTTTTACTTCAATCCATTCCCCTTCATCGCCATCTTTTTCCATTATTTGCCCGTCATCTCTCACTGCTTTGTTTGCTTACAAATTAGAACTTGATAATGTAGATAAAGCTATCCAGATGTAGAAGATACGCCAGCACTCCATGCTGAGCCAGATTCAGAAAATCTACCTTTGGAGGTTAAAATCAAAGTGTAGGATGCACAAAAATCAACAGGTAAGCAAGCAGGCCGACGGTCCACCTGATGTACAGAGTTGAGATTAAGACACTTGCACCAAGGAGTGGGGTTTGTGGCATGTCTGTTGTGTGCAGACCGCTGGGGCTCACGGGAATTACTGCCCTAGATCGACGGTATGTGAGAGTGTGGTGTCTACGTCGATGTTCAATTTAGTATTTTAAACAGAGTAAGTACAGGTTACAGGAGGGGGCGCTACTGTGCCACGGTTCACATCAGCTCTGTTAAAAACATCCAAATAAAATATCAACAAAAATATTTTAAATCAAAGTAAAGTGTTATTGTGGAAGTAAACTTGATAAGTTTAGTGATATATTGAAGAAATCAACAAAGACACAATCCAAGAAAGTTAAACGACAAACAAGCACCAGTGACTGTGAACTTTTTTTCATGTGAATTTTTTCGTGCTAACTACCTATTAGAAGACATTTTGGCCGGTTTATGATCATTTATTCAGCGCTTTGGAGTGATTAAGAACGAACAATAGTGCTATTAATTACATTTCTCAGATAAAATATTTACATAACCTCTTTTTTAATAAGGAACCACGATTTACAAAGTCATCCAACAATATTATGAAACTAGTAACGCCATCTGTTGAAATAAGCACGAACTACCTCAAAGTCAACAACACTGCTTGGGTTCTATGACAGCGCATCGATCTAAAGCTCAGCTCAAAATACCAAGGCACGCCACTAGAGGGCGACATATACAGATAAATAAACTATAACTGAAAAACCAAAATAAAAAGTATGGATGAAATTCTGAAAGCTCTTAAAAAAATCCAACTGGAACTGGATGATCAAAAAAAAGAGATTCGAGAAAGTGGAAAAAACGTGACTGAACAAGTTACACAAAATATCAATAAAATATTAGAGGAAAAATTCTTTGTACTGGAAGAAAAACATGAAAAATTAAAGGAAACAGTAGAAAACCAGGAGAAAACTATCTACTTCTTAGAAAAGCATGCGAGGCAGCGAAATATAGTTTTCTTCGGCATTGAAGAACTGGAAACTTCATATGATACTTTAGAAAAAAATATGCTCAAATGGTTAGTTCAACATTTCTCAATCGAGCTATCCTATAGTGACCTACAAGAAGTTAAAAGGCTAGGGAAGAAAGGCGATAGACCACGCCCAGTGGTGGTATCCTTCTTGAACCTGGGCATAAAGATCAAAATCTTTAAACAAAAAAGAGCACTGCAAGACACAAGTTACTACATGAAAGAAGACTACCCTAAACAAGTTTTAGAAAAAAGAAACCTGTTACAAGAACAGTTAAAAATAGAGAGAGAAAAAGGAAACACGGCTTTTCTAAGGTATGACAAACTGGTCATACTTAAGCAAACATATAAAAGAAAGCTTTCTCCCTCACCAATAAAATATACCGAGGACATGCCAAAGGAAAGAAACACACAAATAAATAAGAAAAAAAAATCATCAGCATGACCCCCCGGTGAGAAGATCAAACAGCATCTCAGACGGAGTAACTAAACCGAGCATGCTAAACTTCTTAATAAATAAAAACAGTGCACTTAACCAAGAAGCCTCCAAACACAATGCATAGCAATTAGCTACCCCTCTTCGAACAGATTCAACACAGAAATATTTCAACACAAAAAACATAACAAATCCTCCAACGCAGTTGGTCACCGTGGAGGATCATGACCATAACCCTCCAAAGAAAACCACAGTCCCAAGAAATAACAACACCAAACTAAGTCATCAACTAAAACCGGCCAGCAGCAGACTAAAGGAAAAAGATGAATTATTCCACGTAGCCACATATAACGTTAGGACGCTATCAACCAGCCACCGCCTATTGGAGCTGATAAACTCTCTGAAGAATACAGAATACGATGTGATCGGTATTTCAGAAGTCCGACGTCTCGGTACATCTATCCAGGAGTACGACAGCTTCGTATTTTGTTATACAGGAGAGACACGCGGATTATATGGGGTGGGTTTCATCATTAAAAAATACCTGAAAAGAAACATTGTGAGCTTTAGTGGAATATCGGAACGAATAGCTCTCCTAAGTCTTAATTTGAATGGGTATCAACTAGACATACTCCAAGTCTATGCACCCACAGAAGCCTCAAAAGATGAGGAGGTGGATTACTTCTACAACACTGTCAGCGAAACCTTGAAAAATTGTGCAAAAAATGTGATAGTCATGGGAGATTTTAATTCAAAAATAGGGCAACCTAGAGCGGAAGAACGCTTAGTAATGAAAAATCATGGATACGGAGTTAGAAATAGGAGAGGGGAACGCCTGATAGACTTCGCAAACGAAAACAAGATGAGCATAATGAACACTTTTTTTAAGAAACCCAAAAACCAGAGATGGACCTGGAAATCCCCAGACGGAGTCACAAAAAATGAAATTGATTATATATTAATAAAAAAATAAATAAAATTCGTTTATTTCAGGTCTTGGACCCATAAAAATACAATTACAAATTATATTTAAAATTGCCATGCTTGCACTATAAATTTAACATAAATGGATTGAAATAATTACAAAAATTTAATTTGAATTTAGAATTTTAAGTCAAATGGGTACATATTTTTTTATGAATGTCAAAAATAAAATAAAATAAAATACAATGTCAAAATTATGTCCAAAGAAATACAACGTCACAATATAATAATAAAAGTCACAGAAATATATATGTGCAGGCACTGGCATGCAGCTGCAGCCATCTCCGCAAGAAGGGGGAATCCCACCGCTCGGACAACACACTCAGGATTCCGTTGGAGCTGCCCCTACAGCGACGCAGAAGCGATGCACTCCTTTTCCGGATTATTCCGTAGAAATCATCGGTAGTAGCATCAGCGAACATCGCCGATGCGCTACAAAACCGGGGCCGCCCCAGCAGAATCCTGAACGCGTTGTTGTACTGGACCCGAAGCGCGTTGTACGCCCGCAGAGTGAAGTTGGTCCACAGGCTGCACGTGTAAAATGTCTGGCAGTATGCCTTGAACAAGGTTATTTTAACCTGTGAAGAACAGCGTGCAAACCTGCGAGCCAGCATGTTGCACCGGACAGACAACGCCCTTCGCTCCCTCTCAATGTCCGCATTGTCAGACAGATCCTCGGAGACCCAGTGACCCAGATACTTGAATCGATCTACTCTAATCAAATCTGACCCGCAGAGAGTGACAGGTGGACCAGTTAAGTAGGTTTTAGTACCAGATTTGAAGACCATGTATTCACTCTTCTTTGGGTTATATCTGAGCCCATGGGCCTCCGCGTAGGTCTCACAAATATTCAAAAGCCTGCGCATTGCAGAAAGAGACGGGCTCAGCAACACCATGTCATCCGCGTAACTTATGTTGTTTATACATACCCCATCAACGGAACAACCGACCTTAGTGCTGCTGAGCTCCTCGATCAATTGGTTCATATACAGGTTGAAGAGACGCGGAGAGGTTATTCCCCCCTGCCTCACCCCACAGTCCAACCCGTATATGTCCGAATGCGACCCTGCCCATCTGACACTATTTTGCTGGTGACTGTACCAATATTCAAAAAGTGCTATAATGTCATGCGACAGCTTCGTCTCGCATCGCAACTTACTCCACAACTTGTCGTAATTTACTGTATCGAATGCTTTTGACAGATCTAAGTAGCAAGCATATACAGGAGTATTTCTGTCTGTGTAGTACTGAACAGTTTGCTTGAGACAGAGGATAGCACTCTCCGTTGAAAGGCCAGGCCTAAAACCAAATTGGGCGTCATTAAGAAGCAAGTGCTTTTCCAACTGTTGGTCAAGCAAACTATCCAGTACCTTACTTATGACTGTTGCTAGCGAGATGGGTCTATAATTTGAAATGTCAGAGGAGTCACCAGTTTTATTTTTCACAATAGGAACTACTACGGAGTACATTAAGTCATCAGGCAAGTAACTGTGACCCACACATAAATTGTAGAACAAGGCGAGAACTCGCGGTAGATGTACACCCGCGTACTTAAGATGCTCGACGCTGAGCCCATCGTGACCCGGGGACTTACCTCGAACCATTCGCTTTATGACGGAGGCCACATCTTTGGCTGTGAATCTAACGGCAACGTCCCCGGGGCGATCCACAGCGGCGAGCACCCGCGACGCGGGCCCGAGCGGGGATTCGACCTTGAAGTGGCGCTGAAAGGCACAGGCTATGTCCCGGGGCTCATGCGCATCCCCAACACTCACAGGGCGGCTCGACATAGTATTCATGCTTTTTGTGTTTTTCCAGAAGTTGCTAAAGTCGTTATTAGCATGATGCTCAGCAATAATATTCATTTTAATCTGTAATTCATTATTCTGGCAATATTTCAATTTAGATTTAAATATTTTCCTGGATTCACACATTTCTGTGTACGCAGGTCCAAAACTAGGTTTACCACAGCTAACCCAAGTCTGAAAACAAAGTCGCGCCCTCCCGTGAGCATCCCTGACAAACTTATTCCAGCCCGGTACATGTCTATGCTTCTTAAGATTAGGTACTTGTTTCTTACAACTGCGCTTAGCGCCCTCAGTCAAAATATTTACAATGGTCTGGTACATTTTATTTATTATTAATTTGTGGGACTCATTATTACACATTTGATCCGCACAATAGGTAAACTCTGGTGGGAAATCTATCTGTTTTAGTTCTGAGTTACAATAATTTAAATACATTTCGATTTGTTCATCGTTTCTAATACCCCAATTTATTTGATTAACTTTTGACGCAGTTATCTGACTTTTAGGTAAAATTACATTTAAATTACACTCCACTAGTAAAGGAAAATGATCAGACCAATAGGTATCGTGCAGAATAGACACGTTAACAACGGCGCTTCGCGCTGAACCCGTTACCACGCAGTGGTCAAGCCAGCGGCGGCACCCGTGCGCGTCACTAATAAACGTAAACGCGTCGGAAGGTAATATTTCCATGTCCACACACGACCACATCTGTTCTGTACAAAACGCTAACAATTCACTAGAAAACAGCTCACCTGGGTGTGCGTTGAAGTCCCCCAGAATAAACACAGTTTCCACTTCATTACTCTCGATTATGGCATGCAACTCACTCAAACACTCGGTAAACTCGGTCAAATTTTCAATAGAATCAGTCGGCATGTATACTGTTATAACTAAAAACGACCTGTCGTTAGTCACTATCTTGATCGCGGCGAGTCGTACACTTCTACACACAATACCCGATACCGACGGAAAAGAAGACTTTCTCCACAGCAGGGCCACCCCACCATATGGTCTTCCTCTAACAATTCCTGCCGACGTATCCACAGCTGAGTTGCCGGTGTATGAAAATGAGTCATCGATGGTTCCCAGGTACGGTATATCGTGCGGAAGCAGCCAGGTCTCTTGAAGCGCAACAATGTCAGCTGATCGACACAGGTTTCTCACACAATCAACAGAGCGAATGACGCTTTTACAATTGAAGCTTACAAACTTAGACGTGTTTATCTTAACTTCCATTTGGGGTAGGTTTCGTAGTTTCCAACTCCCGATAGGTACGCTCTGCCGTACGCGCGTTTCGACTAAAGTCCACATAACGGCGGTATAATATCCCATTGGGCCAAAAATCATCACTTAAAAACATATCAATTTTATGATTTGGGACATAAACAATGTATGCATTGTAAGCCTTCGCAATCTTCATATTCATTTTTTCTAAATGAACGTCTAAGTTAGTCTTTTTGTTTATATAAGCCTTGATGTCACACACAGACGTTTCGGTTGACACGTTGTAGATATAAATCGCAGTTTTAATATCCGCTGCCTTAAAGTTGGTATTTTCGTCCACAATAGCTTTGCCCGTTTTACCCAAAAAACGATTTCTATATCGTCTCTTTTGAACGAGCTTCCATTCTTCAGTCGGTTCTTGGGTTTTTGTTTCTCCACTCTTTACAATATCCGCAAAAGTTTTACTTTGCCGCTCGCCATCCGCCCGAGCCGTGTGTGGCGCGTGGATGGCGGCAACCGGTTTAATAGCAAGCTCATGACTCACCACTGCTCGCGGTGTGCAAACGCGAAACTCCTCGCTTCTCTGCGGCGGTGACGTAAATTGAGCCGTTACATTCCGCATACTTTTTACTGGACTACCCTCGCTAGTAAAAACCAATGGCTGCTTTTTTTGAGCTGATGATGACTCAGTAGATTATTGCTTTGTTTTCCTATCACAACATATCGGTGAAAACCCCATTGGCCCACTTTCATTCTCAAAGCTAGGTAATAAGCAGGCGCCTCTTTTAATGTTGACATTACGAGGAAAGTTGTTGACAATTGACGCCTTCTTAAGTGATTCCACTTCAGCACTAAGCTCCTTCATTTGATCCACTGTTGCATACTCGTTAACAATACGGTTTATGTCACTCTGCATTTTCAATATGTCTTTCAATACTCTGGTCACGTCTACGTGGTCAAACAAAACCGGAGGTAGTTTGTGTAAATCTCTGGCCACGAAAATTGGAATTTCCAGTGGATCTAAGTTCTTCAGTATCCATACAATGTCGTCAATATTTCTTAGTGTCTTTCCCTCCCTCTTTCTTAACTTCTTGCGCTTTGAAGTAGTAACAGATTCAAACAGCAAATTCTTGGCTTCTAGAATGTCACTTTCCGAAAATGCACTAACACAGATACTCGCGATACTTTGCTCGTCCATCACTTGTATCTTGTTACAAATAAAGGCTAGCACCTCATTGATCACCACATTACAATTCGAACATTTTACAACCGTTGAAGTCATTTATATTAACAAACCAATATAAAAATGTTAAAAATGTACAAGTTCTAAATATTCATTTTCCCTCAGATCATAGACTTCTAAAAGCATCCCTTCAACTGAGAAACATAAAGAAAAGCCGTATAAAATACAGAAACAATTTAAAAAACCCACTAAAGACTGCCTCAGAGAGAGCAAATTACAGACTATTTCTAGGAAAACACGAAGACCAACTTCAATTTCAAGAGGATGCTACCGTCCAAACAAACTACGACAAAATCATTCAAAGCATAGAAATAAGTCTACATAATGCCAAACAACACGCCACCAACCCAGGAGTGTTATCAACATACACCAAGAGTCTAATAACCCAGAGAAAACAACTACATGAAATTAAACATAAAACACGAACACAGAAAAATCAACTAAAAGCCTTATACAAACTCATAAGTAAAAGTATAAAAACAGACTATACGCTTCACAGATCCAAAACATTTGAAAAACATATAAGTACTACTTGTAGCGTTAAAAGAGCATATAAAGAGCTCAATATACACAAGACATGGATAAAGGAACTAAAAGAGACAAATGAACTTGTATGCAATAGGCCTGATATTATTAAAATTGCTACAAATTTCTACAAAAAACTGTATGACTGCCAAGAGAAAAATAATATGGCGAAAATCGATGATGTCAACTTGCAATATATTATAGAAGATGTCTCTGAAATAGAAATGATAGACGAGCTGGAAGTTTCAAAAGCAATCAAAAGCTTGAAGGTTGAAAAGTGCCCAGGCCCAGATGGAATTACAAATGAAGCGATAAAAGAAGGTTGTCACTATCTTGCACGCCCTCTGGCATGTCTTTTTAACTCTATACTTGAGTCAAGTACCACACCCTTTCAATGGTCAGAGTCATCCATGATCCTGCTCTACAAAAAAGGCGACCCAAAGGATATAGGCAATTATCGCCCTATCAGTTTGCTGTCATCACTCTACAAACTTTTTGCATCAATAATCGAAAAAAGGATTAGTAAGAGTATAGAGATACACCAACCGATAAAACAAGCCGGCTTCAGAAGTGGATATTCTACGATAGATCATATCCACTCAATTGAACAAATAATTGAAAAATATAGCGAGCACCAGAGACCACTGTATATTGCTTTCATCGACTACCAGAAAGCCTTCGACACGATCCTGCACTCTTCCATATGGACAGCTTTAAGCTCACAGCACGTAGAACACAAATACATAGAAGTTATTAAGTATATATACAACAACTGCAATAGTAGAGTGAAGCTTGAGTCGACAGGTCCGCCAATAAGCATAAAAAGAGGTGTAAGGCAAGGAGACCCTCTGTCACCGAGAATTTTTATAGCGGTGCTAGAGATGGCCATCAGGAAAGTCAATTGGAACAGAACAGGACTAAATATTAACGGAAAATTTATCAGCCACTTAAGGTTCGCTGACGACATCATTCTTCTGTCTGAAAATGCAAGAGAACTAGAGTCAATGATACTCTCACTAAAATCTGTGAGCGCTGAAGTAGGCTTGCAAATGAATCTAAATAAAACCAAAATCATGACTAATAGCAAAAAATATCCCTTGTATCTTGACCAAAATTTATTAGATTACGTGGAAAGCTACATATACTTAGGAAAACAAGTTTCTTTCAACAACCAAAGCAATGAATTGGAAGTAAAGAGAAGAATTTCAGGCGCATGGAAAAAATTCTGGAGCTTAAAGGAAATATTAAAAGGAACTATGCCTATTGAACTAAAGAAAAAAGTCATGGACACCTGCTTGCTCCCCTCCATCACCTATGGATGCCAGACATGGAAGTACACACTGAGAGTGAAAAACATGATTAGGTCCTGTCAACGAAGCATGGAGAGAAGCATCACAAATGTGAGAAAAATACAAAAAATCCCACATAGCACTATACGAAAAAAGACTAACATTATAGATGCACTCCAATTATCACAAAGATTAAAATGGCGCTGGGCTGGACACGTGGCCAGGATGGAGGACGACCGCTGGACTACAAGACTGACGTCATGGCAGGGCCCTACAGGCATTAGAAAAAGAGGAAGACCAATAACTCGCTGGGAAAACGACATAATAAAAATAGCAGGAAAGCACTGGAGAACAAAAACCAAAGATAGGGACAAGTGGAAAAATATGGAGGAGGCCTTCACCCTCACATAAGAAGGGGTTCTTGCATGTCAACATAGTAAATAAAATTAACAGCAACTTAAATAATAATAAATTATAATTTCATAATGTAAGATAATGTAATACTGTTAACACAGAAATTAAAATGAATTATAGATTAGATTATAGATTAATAATTAACAATCAATAGTAGTAATAAGAAATCGTATTAATTAATATAAATAAACTAATAATATTAAGAATAATGAATTTATAAACAACAACAATAATTCAGAACACTGATTGAATCAACCATAATAATAATAAGAGTGTACCTATCTGTAATGAGATCAACCGATTACGTAAGAAATAAAAGGCTTTTTTATTTTTATTTTTATTTATTTATTTATTAAGTACAGGTTGCCTGGAAGAGATCGCGGAATGCGATAAGGCCGCCAATTGTATGTCTTTAGTTTAAGATTTTCTGTACGTATTTTAAATTTGGTGTACAGTAAAGAATATATAAATAAACTAGCTGACCCGCGCAACTTCGTCTGCGTCACATTTTCCATTAATTCTGCGCTCCTTTTTGACTTAGCGTGATGATATATATTATAGCCTATATAGCCTTCCTCGATAAATGGGCTATCTAACACTGAAAGAATTTTTCAAATCGGACCAGTAGTTCCTAAGATTAGCGTGCTCAACTAAACAAACAAACAAAGGTTAGCCCTGAAAAGAACTGTTGTTTGGCTCTGAGAAGAACTGTTGTTTAGCTCTGAGAAGAACTTTTGCGTAGGTGTAGTTTTAAGAACGAAATCTAAAAAAAAATCGCACGAAAATTATTAGACTTCGTGCACGACCGCTGCGTAGATCTAAACTCCCCTCCCACACGCGCACCCCCGCCTTGGTGACGTCCACTTCGCAACGGGCCGTGCAGCAGAAATCGTAATATTTTAATTTCGCCATAACTTCAAAACCAAACGTCCGATTTTTCATTCAAGGACCAAATATTATCTACATAAACTGTACTTAGTGATGAAATACTTTATTTTGATGAGGATTAATAGCATGAGTAAAATAAACGCGTTTAAACGTAGTCCAAAAAAAAACAAGATTTTTAAATAAAAAATGGTTGTTGTGCCTCACTCGACATAGATAGGTATAGTGTGTCGCGGACTTTTTTGTAGATATTTATAAGATCTACAATTAATTAGAACAATAATGGTTCTATCTTTTATAGTTTAGGCAGCGTACGCAAAATAAGTAACTTTTCTGGTTGATTTTTACACCTTGTGTCCGAAAAACCCAAATATCTTACGGAACCCTATTTTTTTCCAAAATAAAATATAGGTAGCCTATGTTACTCGTGGATAATGTAGCTTTCGAATGGTGAAAGAATTTTTAAAATCGCTCCAGTAGTTTTAGAGCCTATTCATTACAATCAAACAAACAAACAAAAAAGTTTTCCTCTTTATAATATTAGTGTAGATAAATAAGTAGGTACTAACGGTAGTAGGTATTGACAGCTGTAATCCTCAACTTTCTGTCAATAGGTATTAATTTTTACTTATTTCATTACTTTACAGGGGCGCCCGTCGCTAAGAAGCCAAAACTGGACACGCGAAGATCAAAACCAAGAGATACAATCTTAGCCGAGCAAAAGAAAAATGAATGTAATCGAACACTATTATCTGTCTCGAAAATAACTATGAAACCTCAAAATCAAAAGACCAACCGAAATACTAACATTTGTCAGCGTAGTTTTAGTCGAAAGAATACTTTAATAAACCATATTCGTACCCACACTGGAGACATATTCAAATGTGACATTTGTTATCGTAGTTTTTATCAAAAGTGTAATTTAGCAAGACATACTCGTACCCACACTGGTGAGAAACCTTTTAAATGTGATGTATGTCAGCGTAGTTTTACTGAAAAGAATCGTTTAGTAGTTCATATTCGTACCCACACTGGTGAGAAACCTTTCAAATGTGATGTATGTCAGCGTAGTTTTACTGAAAAGAATCGTTTAGTAGTTCATATTCGTACCCACACTGGTGAGAAACCTTTCAAATGTGATATTTGTCAGCTTAGTTTTAGTGAAAAGGGTAGTTTAGTAAGACATACTCGTACCCACACTGCCACTGGTGAGAAACCTTTCAAATGTGATGTATGTCAGCGTAGTTTTGATTTCAAGCATACTTTAGTAAGTCATACTCGTACCCACACTGGTGAGAAACCTTTCAAATGTGATGTATGTCAGCGTAGTTTTAGTGCAAAGGATAGTTTAGTAAGACATACTCGTACCCACACTGGTGAGAAACCTTTCAAATGTGATGTATGTCAGCGTAGTTTTAGTGAAAAGAATTCTTTAGTAAGACATACTCGTACCCACACTAGTGAGAAACCTTTCAAATGTGACATTAGTCAACTTAGTTTTAATAATAAAAGTAATATAAAGTTTCATATTCGTAAACACACTGGTGAGAAACCTTTCAAATGTGATGTATGTCAGTGTAGTTTTCATCATAAGCATCATTTAGTACGTCATACTCGTACCCACACTGGTGAGACACCTTTCAAATGTGATGTATGTCAGCGTAGTTTTAGTGAAAAGAGTAGTTTAGTAAGTCATACTCGTACCCACACTGGTGACAAACCTTTCAAATGTGATATTTGTCAGCTTAGTTTTAGTGAAAAGGGTAGTTTAGTAAGACATACTCGTACCCACACTGGTGAGAAACCTTTCAAATGTGATGTATGTCAGCGTAGTTTTAGTGATAAGAATTCTTTAGTAAGACATACTCGTACCCACACTAGTGAGAAACCTTTCAAATGTGATGTATGTCAGTGTAGTTTTCATCATAAGCATCATTTAGTACGTCATACTCGTACCCACACTGGTGAGACACCTTTCAAATGTGATGTATGTCAGCGTAGTTTTAGTGAAAAGAGTAGTTTAGTAAGTCATACTCGTACCCACACTGGTGAGAAACCTTTCAAATGTGATGTATGTCTGCGTAGTTTTAGTGATAATAGTAATTTAGTACGTCATTCTCGTACCCACACTGGTGAGAAATCTTTCAAATGTGATATGTCAGCGAAGTTTTAGTCAAAAGAATAATCTAAGTCATACTCGTACTGCTTGCAGTACCACACTCAGACCAAATAAAAAGTTAAGACGGAACTCTGCGAACAGCAAAGTGAAGCCAGTTTTGTATACAATGTGGTGCGTGGGCCAGTGTTGCTACGATAATTCAAATTACCACAAAATTGCAAAAATAACGTTACTAATGAATAACGTTATAACACGTTATAAAAAGTGTCCAGGAAACTTTTTATAACATGACACACTGAGTGAGTGATTTGTCGGTAAAAAGGAGTGACGGTAGGAGAAAGGAAATGGAAAAAGTGTTTTAGAAATAAAACTTGTTATGATTTATCCAATTTATTTTATTTAAAAACCTTTATGCTGAATTAATTTCTTGTATGCTTGCCTTTTACTTTCGACTGATTTGGAAATCGTTTCTAACTTAGCAATATGATGGAACCTAATGCTTAAATATTTGTCAATTACACACCGTATTAAATTAAGTTTATGTTACTGCCAAGCATATGTTTAGTCTCTAAATTTATAAAAACCTGGTTGTTTCCAATGAATCTCAAGATCGATTATAACCTAACGGTTTTCACAATTTTACGGTGGCCTATATAACCTATTTAGAGAAAAAATAATCATAAAAATCGGTTCACAAACGGTGAAGATATCGCGTCGCATAGTCATAAACATTTAAAAAATACAGTCGAATTGAATACCTCCTCGTTTTGTGAAATCATTTAAAATACACTAATAACCATCATAAGAAACGAGTTACGTAACGTTACGTGCCATAACAACGTAATAGGGTAAACAAAAACACGAATACTGGCAACACTGGTGTTCCAAATAATAACCTCAAAATTTTAATTTGATTTATTGAAAACTAGCTTCTGCCAGCGGCTTCGCCCGCGTGATCCCTAGGGAACATGTTCCCGGGATTAAAAGTAGCTTATGTGCTATTCCAGACTATAATCTATCTTTGTTCTAAATTTCATTAAGATCCGTTAAGCCGTTCTGGCGTGATTGAGTAACAAACAACCAAACTTTCACATTTTCATTTTTTTTTTTTCATTTTTTTCTATTGATTGTAGCGTGATGAAAAGTATACTATAACTTGCTCAGGAGTATGAATAATAATTGTACCAAGTTTCGTTAAAATCCGTCGAGTAGTTTTTGTTTCTATAACGGTTATACAGACAGACAGACAGACAGACAGACAGACAGACAGACAAAAATTTTACTGATTGCATTTTTGGCATCAGTATTGATCCCTAATCACCCCTTGATAGTTATTTTGGAAATATATTTCATGTACAGAATTGACCTCTCTACAGATTTATTATAAGTATATATAGAATAGAATAGATATAGATAGCTTCTGCCAGCGGCTTCGCCCGCGTGATCCCTAGGGAACATGTTCCCGGGATTAAAAGTAGCTTATGTGCTATTCCAGACTATAATCTATCTTTGTTCTAAATTTCATTAAGATCCGTTAAGCCGTTCTGGCGTGATTGAGTAACAAACAACCAAACTTTCACATTTTCATTTTTTTTTTTTCATTTTTTTCTATTGATTGTAGCGTGATGAAAAGTATACTATAACTTGCTCAGGAGTATGAATAATAATTGTACCAAGTTTCGTTAAAATCCGTCGAGTAGTTTTTGTTTCTATAACGGTTATACAGACAGACAGACAGACAAAAATTTTACTGATTGCATTTTTGGCATCAGTATTGATCCCTAATCACCCCTTGATAGTTATTTTGGAAATATATTTCATGTACAGAATTGACCTCTCTACAGATTTATTATAAGTATAGATAGATAGATGATTGGTTTCCAAATTACTTACGTGTGAAATGTGATTCCATCCCGCTTTTTATCTCTTGAAGATTGATTTTTACACCCTTTCACAACACAATTCGGCATTTTCACTGATAAATTTACAATTTCTCAAAACGTGTTGCGCCCACGAACCGCGAATTAAACTGACAAGGTAAGGCGTAGTTACGTTGTACGTGTGTGCGTGTTATTGTGTATGTACAAAGCGAGGCGTAGTTTGTCTGGCTTCAGTTTGCTGTTCGCAGGTCTTAACTTTTTATTTGGTCTGAGCCACCACAGAGTACTTTTATAGCACTTTGAGTACTTTAAGGTACTAGCTGACCCGTGCAACGTCGTCTGCGAAACATTTTTCATTACTGCTCTGCTCCTATTGGTCTTAGCGTGATGATATTGAACGCGCTAATCTCAGGAAGTACTGGTCCAATTTGCAAAATTATTTCAGTGTTAGATAGCCCATTTATCGAGGAAGGCTATAGGCTATATATCATCACGCTAAGACCAATAAGAGCGGAGCAGTAATGAAAAATGTTACGCAGACATCGTTGCACGGGTCAGCTAGTGAATTATAATTTGATAAAAATTTACTTCATTCTTACGGAGTCTGCAATTTCATGGTGATATGCAATATGTTAAAGTCCAGTTAATTTAACTTAATTTAAGTTTTTATTAACATAGGTCGACTTACTCAGTCGTTATTAGGAAAGGAAAGACTTTATTTATTTTTAAATATTGATTCAATGTTTGAAATAAAAATAACAGTAACATATCCAGGTTTTGATTACTGTTATTATTAATAATTGTGAACTGTTGGACGGACTTGCTGGCGGGAAATACTTGAGAAGCGTAAGTTGGGGAGCGTGGAATAACAAGACTTCGGAGTGATTTCCTTTTCTCTTTTTTATTATTATACTGCTGGATTCGGAATGCTCGACCACGGAAATTCCCCGTCTTTTAAAGGCTACTCTGGCCAATAGGAATGCTTAAATTTTGAGCACGGCACTACCTAATCTTTTGCACACGGTACTAACCCGACCAATCAGATCGCTTCGCAGTTTTGTATGGGAATCCTTTGATAGGCAATTTCCAGTGGTAAAACGTCCCTTTTATTGTTACATTTACTTTACAAACATAGGGATCGACTTATTCTAGCTATTACAACAGTTTTACCATTAAAAACCTTAATTTAAACCCTTAAATTAACAAAAAACTTGAAATAGCTCTCGTAACTTTACCGTAGTAAAGTTACTCAGTAGGTACTTAAGCTTATTTTTGTTATGGTAGGTACATGTGGCGCGCGGTGGTCTCCTTCTGCGAAACAGTTATCGCGCAGAAGGAGGCTGCGGAAAGGGAGAGGGAGATTTCAACCGCTCTTCCAGCCCGCAGCAGGCGCACTTGGCGTCGAAGGAGGGCATATGCTGCCCTCTCCCGACTCCCCTAACTGGGTCCAGGGGCGGCAGACTTGGGGACGTCTGTCGCCCCGCATACATCTAGACCCGAGGCGGCGGCGCGTGGTGTTCCCGTGCGTCCCTCTCTGACGTCGCGGGGGGAGTCAAACACCTCACTCTCCCCGCTGACCCGAGGTGGCCCGCAGAAGTGGGCTGGCACCAGCCGGGGATTACGGAAGTCTAATCAGTTCCCGCGATCCCCGGCGCAGGTGAAAGATGGAACACCGGGGTGGTTTTAGTCAGTAAGAGTCTGACAGACCCCTCCGCCCGCCCCAGGGTGGAGGACATCCATGAGGATTTCCCCCGTAAAAAAAAAAAAAAAGGTACATGTGGCGCCGCTAAGTGTAGGAAATAAAAAACACAATAAATTATCACTTTTTTTGACGGTATCTTACAAACTTTCTAATCTACTACCCTATTTTTTTATAAGCAATGTTAACGAAATTGCTTAGTTTGTGTGTACATAATAACAATGTTTGCGTTGCTTACATTTCTAAAATATTCTAATTAATCTGTAGTGTCTAGTTTGTTGGGATTAAGAGCGTAGACGGGCTGCGCGGGAATTGAAAAATAGGTATTTGAAGAAACTATTGCCGTCGCGCTGCGCGCTAGCAAACGGGCGGTGTCAATGTGTGAGTGAATAGTCTGTATTTGTGTGCGTAGCTCAGTAGCGCGCATAGATCTCAGGCCTGCCCGCGCGCCCGTCTCGCGCCAAATTTACTTATTTAGACACTAGCTGTTGCCCGCGACTTCGTCCGCGTGTATGTCAAAAAGTAAACACACATAGCGATGTAAGATTGATACGATATGATATTATACAAACAGTCAATATCTGGCATTGCTTGACCCTCTCAGAATTAGGAATTTGGAAGACTGTAATGCAAGGCACTGGCTTTATCTCTTCTGTTCAAAATTCCGTCCAGCCCTAGTAATTTTTCGTAATGAGAAACTTCTGTGCACAATGTTGAAGAAAGTTGTTAGGGTTGATAACACGCGATAGAGCTTCATAAAGTTGGCCATAGGTATACCAATCCGAATATAAATCTAACCCCGCAACGGATAGAGTAGAGTAGATTAGAGACTGCGCTATCCGCACTTAGACTTCCATTCGGTCTGTTGACCGTAAGTGTTCTGGCTAAGTTAACCAGCCTAGCTCCGACCAAATGCAGAAAGTCCTTCTGGGTGATCCACAGGTTTTGCGCTGCGACCTCACCGTTACACGATTTGTTCAGGTCGGGAAGCAACGGCCTCATTTCCAGGAAGTCGGCAACTTCTCGGCGCCGAAGCAATCTCTGCAAATTAGGCTGTCTATGGAAGGCAGTCTCATGATACCTATTATTATTCGAATGGTATTTCTACTTAGGCTGATACGTCGTTAAGTTGGTCGCATGTATAGGTTTGACATTGGCATTTTAGATGAAACTGAGAAAAACATCAGGAGGAGCTGGTATGTTTGGGTCTAGCACTACTAACTTGGTACCTCTTCGCAAGTTCGTCTGTGGCGTCATGGCCTAAGGATCTACAGTTCCCCTTATGATACTCGAGGGTGAAACCCGCTACGGATAATTTCTGGCCCTGAGCTGGTAATGACGTATCGTAGGCTTACTGAGAATTGAACAGTATAAAAAGTAAATAGAAAATAATTGGGAATAAGGGAGATTCTGGGAATGATCGCAACGTGACTGTAGCATCACGCTAGAGCAAATTAGCCGAAATCTTATATCAGCTACTTTGTTTGTTGAATATGTGTAACTTTCAGCCGAGTGCCTTTGCAATATTTAATCGAAATTAAATATGTAAATAAAAAAAAAATGGGATGATGTGTACCTTTTCTTTCACGGCCATCTTAATGAAAATATTTACCTTATCTTCCCCACAAACATTATATCTCAATATAATGGGTATTGATGCTTACTTCGGTGGGTTCCCCGTACACAAACGAAATTAATTAATGCTGAAGCAACGGGAGGATATCTTCTAAAATAAGCTTGGGGGCCGAGTCACCCGCGCCCGTAGGAGAATACCCTTCAGTGAATCCCTACACGTGGTCCCCGGGTGGTGCTAAACGCGTGACACTAACCGCCTCCGTGGTCTAGTGGTTATACCACCTGATTCAGACCCAGAGGTCCAGGGTTCGATTCCCAGAGGGCGCAAAGTTTTTGCTCGGTTTGGTTGGTAGTAGGACTTGTTCTAAGTCCGCCTGGCAAGCTACCACCATCTTGTCTAAGTCTGCATGTTGTAACGTTACATTTTACAGGGGGAGCCTGTAAAATGTGAGGTCACAAGCACTCACCTACCTAGGAGGGGAATCGTGCTAAAAGGAAAAAGGACAAATAAATACTATTATAAATTTAATGAATTACACAACGAACGTCTGATGAAGGAGAAAGATGAGCGGACGTGAGATGAAAATGAAGTCTTCGTTGAAGAACCGGAGGACTGGAGGGTCCGTTGAAGAACCGGAGGGTCGGCAGGGTCCGTTGAAGAACCGGAGGACTGGAGGGTCGTCACTCCTCAGAGGGCTGGAGAGGATGGGCCGAGTAACGTCTTCCTCCCAGGCTCGTTCAGCCCAGGCATCAAGGTGTCCTTTAAAGGCGGCAAGGAGAGAGGCCGACTTATCAGGTTCGAGGAGGTAAACTTAGAAACGTCCTCTAAGTCTACTTTTAATATAGGAGGGAGGGCGACTTCTCTGGTTCCCAGGAGGCAAACTGTCCTCTCAGTCACTCTTAAGAAACTTTTTCAGACTTCTTGCTGATCTCAGCTCCAAACGTAGACTGACCATTTCTTTACGACGGCTCTAAAATGAAGGCTCGCTTTTATTTTGAATTTGATATGAGTTTCTAGAATTTGATGGAAAAGAAAAATGGACTTTATGAAGGTCTGATAACAATTTCATATGCGACCTAAAACTCCTAGCTAACTTCAGAATAGAATTAAAAAGAAAACTAGGCTTGTCTAACTGACATAATGACATAATACAAGAAATGTAAACAAAGCATTGAAGATAGTTAATTTGCAGAAAAAACTTAGAAAATACAAGTTAAAAAGAATCTAGGAATCAATTTATGGCTATGCAGCTATGTATTAATTTATCTAGGAAGTTTATAAAGAGCGTAAGTACAAACAATAAGACACACACTACCAATGTCGCCATATGAAAAATGTTAACAGCATTGTTGTGTTCCGGCAGTTAGAGGTATGATAGCCAGTTCCTCTGTGTTAGAGGATTCCGGGTAAAGCTCGCTTCCATCTTCGGCCTAATCATCACTTTCCATCAGGTAAGATTTTGGGCCAAGAGTTTATCCGTTTTGTATATAAAAAAGCTAACCATCCTTTTGATTGTGGTGTGGGCCGCCAGTACTTTTTATCAGTTTTTGTATAATTATGCCCATTTGAGTGGCCTTCATCTTTTTCTTCGTCGTTCCCTCACTGCTGAAGGCCGTGACTACATGATACATCGCGTTTCCAAGCCATTCGGTAGTCTGGAGTGTGGAAATCTCTGAAATGCTATCTCCAATAGCCTTCTTTATAATAATATCCTTTATTATCCTATTTCCTTCAAACTACAAAGTTAAGAAACTATTTTTTGAATAAAGTTGTTTCTTAATTTGCTTCGAACCAGGAATGGAAATCATAACTTTGTTAAGTTAAAAAAAAAAAACTTTTTACAAAAATATAGGTACAACTGAGTTCCGAAAATAAAGCAATACAAAGTATAAAATAACTTTAATTTCGGAATAGTTGTTATTTTTCACTTTTAAGTCGTAACTGCTTACCAAAAACATCACCATAACATCATCAATTCTAAGTAGTTTCCCCTGTGTAAGCTCAATACTCATACTTGACATTATTTGTAAATGAAACCAGTAATACTCATAATTATGTACTTTACATTTATTTAAAATCAAACCTACTGAAAAATACAATCAAACAAAACATTATAATGCTTAAAATACCCAGATGTTACTGAAACTATTTTTATCCTCCGATAACCGTGATTTTTGGATATGTTTCTTTATATGACACATTATAACTAAGAAAAATAATGAAAAAAATTCAACTTTTCTGGAAAAGCCAGGAAAAGGTGGCCTTTTAAAAGGCCCGTCGTAATATGGGGGTCGTATACATGTATGGCGGTCTAGTAATGAAACAAAATATTGTAGAATCAATATTTAATCAATTTATATAGTAAAAAAACACAAAATTACGGTTGTATTAAAACAATAGAAATACACACACACACATGCAAATGCCCTCGTTACTGAGTTTGACTGTGATGTACCATAAAACAGTTTTGGGGTGTAAATGAATTTTACTCTTTTGACAAATAAAAAAGCTTTTTGATTTGCAAGCTTTGCATCTTAGTTGAGGCGCACTATATTGAACTAAGTGATCAACACCATCATATCGAGATGATTCTCGATGACCTAGGTGTAGGTGTGTGACGATTTCTCCATTTATAAGTTTGGTTTCGCGGTACGATCGGCTGAACAAATCCAGATATAGTTGACGCGCCTGGAGTAGAAGAAACAAACGTAGAAGGCACAGGAACTTCGCTATCTTCACCGATCGTGTCAATTGTGCGTCTTCTCTTACGCAAGCACGACAAAGGTTGCACGTCATCTTCACTCTGAGAGAACGTCACCTCAGCAGGAGCTCTTAGCTGAGAGCCTGCAAGAAAATAACATAAATATTGTTATAATACAAAGCACAACCAAACACCACAAGCAAAGTAAATGAAATAAATTCATAATTACTTTACCTACCTGAAAGATTTTGTAATGTTACGAACTCTTCATCTCCTGAGTCTTCGTCAGTAACATCCGCATTGGCATTCTCAGGTGGGAAAATGGTTATTTGGTTCGGCAACAAAGTGTCTTCGTCATCTCGCTCTAACTCATTAACAATTTCGATGAGATTGAGCGCTTTTACTAATCTCGTGCTAAAACAGAAATTATCATATAATAGACCCCTATATTACGACGGGACTTTTAAAAGGCCATCAATTTCAAACGTAAAAAAAGAACATTTATTTTGCGTTTCGAACCAAACAAATGAAGTTATATTTTGATGAAATATTCTAACATATAAATATCAAAGCGAAATCTATCAGATTCAGCATATAAATAACATAAACGCTTACCTTTGTGAAGCCATTGTAAAAAAAAAACTCCAAGATCTTCAAAAACACTCAAAATACATGAAAATATGTGTCCAATTGGGAACGTAACTGCATCAAATAAAAGATGAACAGGTACTAAGTAAGATAATAATATGAATATGTATGTCAAGGAATTGAAAAATAATGAAAAATGCAGGTAGATTTCGTTATTTTTTTGGGCCTTTTAAAAGTCCCGTCGCAGTATCTGGGTTAATTGATTAACTGTTCGAAGTGTTCTCCACTGTGTTCTTCTCCTGCTTTTGTTATGATGAATTTGTAATGTTATGGTGATGTTTTTGGTATCGTTAGAAAGAATAACTCAAATACTTTTTAGTGAGCGCAAATCTTCTATATCTATCTATATCTATCTATCTATATCTATACTTATAATAAATCTGTAGAGAGGTCAATTCTGTACATGAAATATATTTCCAAAATAACTATTAGGGGGTGATTAGGGATCGATACTGATGCCAAAAATGCAATCAGTACAATTTTTGTCTGTCTGTCTGTCTGTATGTCTGTCTGTCTGTATAACCGTTATAGAAACAAAAACTACTCGACGGATTTTAATGAAACTTGGTACAATTAATATTTATACTTCTGAGCAGGTTATAGTATACTTTTCATCACGCTACAATCAATAGGAGCAGAGCAGTGAAGGGAAATGTTGGGAAAACGGGAGAAGTTACTCCATTTTTTAAGCTTCCGTCGCGTGTGCAACCTTAATGGTGAAAGCTACACAGAAATCATGTATGACGGAAATGTTCTCCTTAAAATTATATAAAAAATATCCAACGACAGCATTTATGTCTATTTTTTATGATTGACGAATAATAACACGTGTAACTCCCGATAGCTTAGCAGTTCGAAGCTTTCTGACTGTATTTGTCTACTCTTATGTTTATAAAACTCTCAGTCGTCCCTAATTAACATTAATAAAAAGTTAACATTATTAACTATTCCATAAAAAAAGAATCATAGAAATCGGTATAGTAACACCAAAGTTATACATGAAAAACGCTAATAATAAGCCATCGCGCGTGAATACTGAATCATGCTATAAGGAAAACGGCTTACGACAGTTTGCAATATCCTTTAATAATTATAATGTCGAGGGTAAGATGGTTATAATTTCGCTTTACACCAAACCAGTAATATTATAAATGTGAAAGTTTGGTTGTTTGTTACTCAATCACGCCAGAACGGCTTAACGGATCTTAATGAAATTTAGAACAAAGATAGATTATAGTCTGGAATAGCACATAAGCTACTTTTCATCCCGGGAATATGTTCCCTAAGGATCACGCGGGCAAAGCCGCTGGCAGAAGCTAGTTATTAATAATTTTATGGGACATAGTTTTGAGTAATTCGTGAAAATATTGAAAAATAGCTTTTTCTCACCAAAACATTATCAAACATATGAAAAAAGTAATGAATTAGTTAGCCAAGGTTATTAGCTACCGTTTGTCGTTTTTTTTTTGTTTCTACGACGCATACAACCTTTGATATCACATAAAGTATCAAGCGCGCCGTAGTACATTAAAAAAAATATTAAAATAGCCATAATTTTTAGGGGGAGGGGGTTCAACCGCCCATATTATTATTTTTTGTCGATAAAATTAGATGTAGTACTCAGCCTTAACGGGTTAGAAGTCTCACCCCTATCACATTGTATAAATGTACCACTACACGTACAATGGTCCAACTTCAGGACTAAGTGCGGAAACCAAAACCCCCTAATAGAATAGAATGTAGGTACCACTAAAAACATGTTTTGGTGTTATGTCATGTTGTCGAAAGTACTATTTGAATCAATGTGTTACGTTACTACGTAACACATTGATTAGTACTTTGTTGATTTCATCTACAAAACCTTTTTTGGTTTCGTCCTTTTTATCGAAATCAAACAAAAAATAAAACAGAAAATAGATTTTGTTAATATATTCTACTAACCCGAAATTTCAGTGCTTCTGAACATCCAGTTCCATTCATTATTAAAAATACAGGCAAATGAAGTCGCGGCCAACGAAAATATTAAAACAGGACATAAAAAAGTAAGAAATCATTCAAAAATAATAATAAAATAAAATAGTTTCAATTACCGGGGTTCGAACTAAGACCTATTCACTTGGAAGGCAGCCATCGTACCGCCGCCGGGTCTATGAATTGAGTTGACTTAAAATTTAATAGCCGATCTTATAAAATGTTATGGTTATTGACTGCTTAGCTCCTCCAAGAAATAGCGTGATGATAACAATTTCTAAGAATGTTTAAAAAAAGGCTAGTTTTATGCTAAACTGAAAATTGTACAAAATTTACGTATCAACGTATCAACAATTTAAAATCTTTAAATGTTCATAACTTTTTTTCCCGGCCACCGATTGTAATGAAACAAAGCCTATATGTTGCTTAGAAATAAGCTGAATCTAATTTTGAAAACCGCAACCAAATCCGTTCAGTATTTTCGGAGATCATCGCGTACAGACAGACAGACAGACAAAAAACGTAAAATTGCTCTTTTTGTGTTCTATAGCTTTTTTTTGAAAACCCCTACTCGATTTTCGGTAGTTTTCTTTAATGTAGGTACAGAATTCATGGCTTCTACTGTTTTATTATATGTATAGACAAAAAACGTAAAATTGCTCTTTTTGTGTTCTATAGCTTTTTTTTTAAAACCCCTACTCGATTTTCGGTAGTTTTCTTTAATGTACAGAATTCATGGCTTCTACTGTTTTATTATATGTATAGATAGATTTTTGCTTTTGTTTACGGACTTGATTCTTTGCTTCACTGTTTTGACTCGGCTTGTGCATCGGATTTGAAGTACTATTTGTTTACGACTGTAGAAGAATCGTGAGGATTATTTTAATTGTAAGTAAATTTTATCATTCATCTGTTACTTACCCCCTTCAAATCGACAAAATATTTTAACAATATAAATAATTGAATTTTGTTAAATAATTGAATCAAGTTTGATAAAATGTCCTGTAAAATGTCAATAATAGTTATAATCATACCGTAAAAAGGTAAACCCTTTTTCTTTTATAATGGGTGGAAGAAAAGGAAATAAAACTAGTCTATTCTTGAATGCTTAGAGAAAAAGACATCATTTACGTATGAAACGGAAGATTCATTTTGCACCGTGTACCACCATCTAAGTGATTTAATTTTCAATAGAATGTAGGTATTGGAGCCGGAGTGTAGGTAGTGGTGGTTGATTAGCTGTGGGCGCAGCCCTTAGCAACAGTCTCAAATAAAACCACAGTATACACAAACACACAGGAGTTTATTTACACTTATACCTAAAAATTATTATATACAAAACAAGAAGAACAGTTACACAGAAGGATATCACGATTAAGGTACAAACACGAAATCACTCGCGTGTATCGCGCGGCGCGCCCGATGAGCGGAGGTGCGTGGATTCAGTAGCGCGATGTTTGGCAGACTGAAGAGGCCCCGCGGCCGAGCGCGCGCGGCGCCGCGCGGGCGCTGTGGGTGAGGTGTACGGGTGTGCGCGGGGAGTGAGCGGGCGGCGGCCGGGGCCGCGGCTCCCGCACGTGCGCAGGCTTTAGTTTAAGTTGAACTGAAGTTTTTAAGTTTAGGTTTTAGTTTAAGTTGACTGAGAAGTAACGAACTGAAGATGGACGCCACATCACTCCCTTCCAGAGACCGACCTAGGACGGGCGATAATAATCCAGATAACTAGGGAATCTGACTCTTCTTCCAGAACGTGTCGTTCGCTGTTCCTGTGTGGCGTTAGGAACAGGTAAATCTTGGTGTTCTCTTTCGTCGTTGTCTTTGCTTTGACTTTTGGTTGCGGGTTGCTGTTGGCTGTTCTTCAAGGGTTTGGCGTCGTCATTGGTGAGTGCGTAGGCTGGTTTTAACCTATCAATGGTTACCGTTTTCTCTTTGCCATTTATCAGAATCTTAAAGACCTTGTCTCCTCTTTCAAGCACTTTGTGTGGCCCTGAGTAAGCTGCTTGTAGAGCTCCTCGTACGGTGTCGTCTCTCAGGTACACGTGAGTAACTTCGTTTAGGTCTCTGAAGACGAAGATTTTCTTGTCACCATGTCGTGAGGCAGGTTGCGGTCTTATATTGGACATTAGTTGCTGTAGTCTCCCAGAAAAGTCTGTTGTATCTGTCGTTGTGCTGGTGTTACTGCCGAAGAATTCACCAGGTAGTCTCAGCGTCGTTCCGTAGAGCATTTCGGCTGCGGATGCATTTAAGTCCTCTTTGGTGGCTGCTCTCATTCCCAGCATGACGAAGGGGAGACTTTCTGTCCATTTTGGGTTATCATGGCAAATTATGGCTGTCTTAAGCTGTCTGTGTAGGCGCTCGATCATGCCGTTACAGGCTGGGTGGTATGCCGTTGTCTTCTTGTGCTTAAATCCGGTTAGTTTTGCTAGGTAGGCAAATAGGGCAGATTCGAACTGCGCCCCTCTGTCTGTAACTATCTCGCTTGGGCATCCGAATCGTGCGATCCAACCAGAGATTAGTGCCTTGGCCACCGTTTCCGCAGACATGTCGGGGATGGGGATCGCCTCAGGCCATCGCGTGAACCTATCGATTGCGGTAAGGCAGTATCTGTTTCCTTCCGATACGGGTAGTGGGCCTATCAAGTCTATGTGGACGACCTCGAACCTGCAGCGTGGTATCTTAAATGTTCCAAGTGGTGCTGATACATGGCGTGTTACTTTGGCGAGCTGGCATGCGTGGCAGGTTTGCGTCCATTCCTTGCAGTCTCGATTGATATTTGGCCAAACGAATCGCTGTGCGACTAATTTGGTGGTCGCCTTGGCTCCGGGGTGGCTGTATGAATGTAGGTTTCTCATTATCTTCGCTCTCAGATCTTTCGGGACGTATGGGCGTGGTTCTTGCGTGGTGGTATCGCAGTACATGTTGACATTGGTTCCGGGGATGGGTACCAGAGTCAGACGTAGGGATGTCTGTGCGTCTAGTAAGCCCTTGATTTCTGGGTCATTCTGTTGTGCTTTGGCAAGTAGAACCAGGTCAACGGGTGTCTCGAGAGCCTCTATTCGGGATAATGTGTCTGCCACCACATTGTCTTTTCCGGCGATATGTTGGATGTCCGTTGTGAACTGCGAGATGAAGTCCAGGTGTCGGAACTGTCTCGGGGAGCACTTATCTTTTCGCTGGGTGAATGCGAAGCATATGGGCTTATGGTCGGTAAACACAGTAAAGTCAGTCGCCTCGACCATATGCCGGAAGTAGCGTATCGCTTCGTAAATTGCTAGGAGTTCACGATCATATGGAGAGTATTTCCTTTGCGCCGAGCTCAGTTTCTTGGAAAAGAAAGCCAGTGGTTGCCAGGTGTTGTTGACGTGCTGCTGGAGTACAGCTCCTGCCGCTGTATCAGATGCGTCGGTGATCAATCCAAGTTTGGCTGTGGCGATAGGGTGTGTCAGCATTGTTGCGTCGCTCAGGCTTTTCTTGCAGGCTTCGAAGGCGTCTAGGGCTTCACCAACTATGGTTACAGGGTGGGAGCCTTTTACTGAGCCTGTCAGCAGATCGTTTAGCGGCGCTTGGGTCTTTGCGGCGTTTGGGAGAAATCTTCGATAAAAGTTTATCATCCCCAGGAATCTTCGAAGTTCTTTCACTGTCTTCGGGAGGGGGAAGTCTTTTAAGGCCTGTACCTTGTCTTCCAGGGGTGTTGTTCCATCTGCAGATATACGGTACCCGAGGAAAGTCACTTCTGGTTGGCCTAGAACGCATTTGGCGGTGTTGATCAGGATTCCGTATTCTGCCATCTTTGCGAATATTCTGTCCAGGTGTTCCAGGTGCTCCTGCTCTGTCTTCGAGAAAACCAGTAGGTCATCAAGGTACGGGTACACGAAGCTGGTCATATCGCGGGTCATCTCGTCCATGAACCTCTGGAAGGTCTGGCCAGCATTCCTTAGGCCAAACGTCATATACGGGAACTCATATAATCCGAAAGGGGTGCTAATGGCCGTCTTCTCCACGTCTTCTGGAAAGACCATGATCTGATTGTAGGCTAACCAGGTCCAGCGTTGAGAAGATGGTGCTGCCTGCCAGGTTATGTGCGAAGTCTTGTATGTGTCTGATCGGGTATCTGTCCGGGATAGTTCTTGAATTCAACATTCGGTAGTCGCCGCATGGTCGCCATCCGTTATCTTTTTTAGGTGCGAGATGGAGGGGAGACGACCACGGACTTTCTGAAGGCCTAGCAGTTCCACTTTTGAGCATGGATTCGAATTCTTGCTGGGCGATTTTCAATTTGTCCGGCGCTAGACGACGCGGCGTTGCGTGAACTGGGGGGCCGGGAGTGGTGCGGATATGATGCACGGTATTATGTTTGGGTACCTGATGGGTACCTGTTGGGCGGGTTATTTCAGGGTATTTGTCTAACACTTTATGAAATTTAGAATCGCCGGTTAAAATTTTAATTGAAAAAATATTTTCTGCTAACGGTACCGGTGAAGCTACGGCGTTTAGTGTGGTAGTGTTGTCAATTAGGCGCTGGTTACGGACGTCGACGGCTAGGTTATAGAAAGCTAGAAAGTCGACACCAATGATAGCTTTTGTGACGTCAGCCACCACGAAACGCCATGAGAAGTCGCGCCGAAGTCCCAGGTCCAGGTTGAGATGGGTATATCCGTACGTGTTTATCGGTGTTCCGTTTGCTGCCGATAGCTGATAGTTGGTTTTCGGTCTTCGTTCGTTGAGGGCAGTGCGGGGAAAGACGCATAGGTCGCTTCCGGTATCGACCAAAAATTGCATCTTTGTTCTCTTATCCGTAACAAACAGGCGACCGGATGAGTTCTGACAGTTGCTGGCCGCCATTAGCGACTGTCCGGCGCGTTTCCCGCCAATTTGTAGTCACATGGCCTTTCACACTTGTTTGCGGCGTCCCCGAACTTGTAGTGATACCAACAAACCGGGAACTTATTGTAGTTGGTGTCTGTTCGGTTGCCTCGTGATGATGTAGATGTCGATCGTGGGCGGCTGTCTCGGCGGTCACTACGGCTGCTGGATCGGGATCGGTTGACCTGGGTGCTCAGCTCCTGCACTTGTCTCGTGAGCGCTGCTACTTGGCATACCAGATCCGAGATGATGCTGCCGGGTATGGCTGGCGCGCCCGAAGAGCGGAGGTGCGTGGATTCGGTAGCGCGATGTTTGGCAGACTGAAGAGGCCCCGCGGCCGAGCGCGCGCGGCGCCGCGCGGGCGCTGTGGGTGAGGTGTACGGGTGTGCGCGGGGAGTGAGCGGGCGGCGGCCGGGGCCGCGGCTCCCGCACGTGCGCAGGCTTTAGTTTAAGTTGAACTGAAGTTTTTAAGTTTAGGTTTTAGTTTAAGTTGACTGAGAAGTAACGAACTGAAGATGGACGCCACAAGTATTATGGTCAAAGGGGCGTGAGGTGGTCGATTTTCAATGGCATGGCGTGATTCTACCCCAAATGTCGGCCGCTTTGTTACCAAACATTAAAAAATAAAAACATTTAAAATTAAATTTATTGGAGGTAAAAGTGTCAATTACACGGCCAGGGGCCCTACTATCACGTGCCAATGCGATCATGATTAAGCTCAGAGAAAGGGATAGCGTTATGCGTCTTGTATAACTCTGTCTCCCTCCCACAGCTCATACATGATCGTTTTAAGATGTCATAGTAGGCCAGCAGAGGTTCCTACCAAGCACGATGCTTTGGTGCGGCTCTATCATGGAACCACCGCTATACATTCACGCCTGTCAAATAAAATCCACGGTTGTAGCCCTGGCAAATACACAAAGAAGTTCATTGACAGACAAAGGCGATCAAAAGTATACCTACTACAATGAACAATGCCGAAAGAGAATCGTCAACGATAGATCATGTAAAAAATGAAAAGTTACTGGACCTGATGAAAATTAAGGTCGACTAGAATTAGAGCCTGATATGCAATCAGAAATAATAATAATAATAATAATAACCCTACCGCAGTATCTCTACGTTGACGTCGTGGTGGGGCTTGCGCGTCCCGATGGACCTTAGGTCATACCTAAGGTGAGGGGCCAGACAAAGAGAGATACAATCCGCAAGGCAGGTTTTGTGGCGAACTGTTGGGCAGTAGCGACCCCACGAACCTTATCTCCCGGGAGAAGTCTTGTTCCTCATCTACGGCTTGCCTTTATTGGCTGGCCAGAGTGAACACTGACGAGGAACAGAGCTCCCACCTCTTTCTTGCCTTAATTGGCCGGTCTGAGTGGAGATTCGCTAGAGCACACGTGCTCGGGAGAAGGATGTATAATCCAGTAAGATGCTGGTAGGGATCTTGACCGCACTTCCGGGATTGTCCTGATAGCCGTGGTATACCTCTCCACTCCTCTAGCACCTCAGGCTATGTTGCCTCCTTGGCGTTACGTCACTTTGTGCTAGCGACCGTTTTCGGGGGCCCATTCATTGAGTGTGCAAGTCACCCCCTGCCATTTAAAAGCAGTGTATATTGTTAGTGGTCAGGCAGGGGCCAATAGTTCTTCTATAATAAGCGATTATCAGTCCACTAAACCACCCAAACCCATAGCGTTTCATTTTTTGTTTCCATATTCTGCAATAGTACTGCTCCAACCGGGGATTGTCCTTGGGAATACTTTCTTTTTACATTTGAAATTTCTAACGGGGCCTCTGCGAGTTGGTTTCGGCCCCTCGTATGCCTACCAAAGGACCGGGTCTCCAGGGACCCGAGAAAGTAAAAAAAATAAAAATAATAATAATATCCTTGGACATTCCCAAGCTAAGCAACTTAATGCTTGTGTTATGGTAACGAAATGGCTGATAAACTACTTAAATACATTTTTTTTTTGTAAATACATACATAATATAGATAGAAAAACACCCAGACTCGGAACAAATACTTGTAGGTCGTACAAATATTTGTTCCGTACGGGAATCGAACCCGCGACATGCTGCGCAGCAGTCAATCGCTCAACCACTGCGCCAACCGTGTCGTCGAAATATTAGAGGAAAAGAAAAAAAGATTTGTTTCTGGGCTAGAACTATCGAAAAAGATTGCTGAAGAACTTGAACGTAGCACGATTGGCCAGAGTGGTAATAATAGGCTAGATTCCATTATCCACAAATTGCAAAACTATTAAGTCCGTCTTCCGTCATTGAAAAGTAATGGACACGTATTTGTTGTTTTTGTAAATCAATGAATATTGAGAAAGATAAAGCGCATCAAAACTTGGGAGTGGGGGCCCGTGACGTCACGACTCGTGACGTATTGAGCATTTTAAAAGCGTCGTAACTTCGTCAATTTTGGTTCCCGTCAACTTACTCACTACCCTACCTAACTAAAAAAATAATTGAAAAAAATATAAAAATCGGTTCAGCCGTTCTCGAGTTATAAATAGTGTAACTAACACGATTTTCGACTTCCTTTAATATAATATATAGATTTACTTTAAAAGAGCAGTCATTATTTTATAAACTCATTATTGTCATGTCAAAAGCAGAATATCACACTAAGCAGTAGAGTGCGAACTTTAGGTACCTACGTATTATATGGTTACGACGGTTTGTATTTTTGCAAGAGACACTTCGCTAAAGTTCATTTCAAATAATATTTAATTATAAACCGTAAAAATGTCATTGAATTGTTACTTCGATGTCTCTTAAAAAAAAAACATAATTAGCACAAATTTCACTGTTCAGTAAATCAGTATAGGATAAACGTCGATATCGACTGACATCACTATAATATCGATAAAAACTTCGACACTAGTCACTTCCCTAATTGTGTACGTATTAGTCATGAAATCTATACCTTCATGGTATTAGTCTAACCCTCCCTCACCTCTCGTCTCCCCCCGTTCAGTGCGATAGGGACAACTGCAGCTCAGAACGATTTTACCTACAAAAAACCATGAGCGATCGACGTTTCGTATTCCCCTGTTTTCTCCTCGAAACCTAGGCCGATTAAATTATACTTGGTATCAAAATTTAAAGGAAGAATAGATCTATGCCCCTATTACCTACTTGTTTTTATCTTAAAAACTTTTCAAATTTCTTTGGTAGGCGTCTGATTACGTAGGTGAAATCGGGGCATTTTTTTAGGTTTTTGGAAGGTCATATTTATTTTTGTAATAATGTTTTTGAAAAAAAAAAATGGCAGGCATGCCTTCAATAGACCTTGATTTTTATAAATAAAAACGATTACTCTAGAGGCATTATCCAGGGAGAGAATAGGGGAATACATTTGTATGGAAAAATGCAGCCCGTCTACGCTCTTAACCTTTTAACCGCCTACGTCGGATTAATCCGACAAATATTTTCGGGCCCATTCCGCCAGAGTCGTATATTTACGACCAAAATATCACTGCTCGTTTAATCAGCTTTTTTATTTAATTACGCTGTATTCTATCAAAAATATGTTTATATTAGGTAAATAGTTAACTAAGTAATCATTTACAGTTTAACACACTTTAGTCTCTTAATTAGAAGTCCTAAAAATAATGTCCAAAGTTAGATGAATTACTAACATTATTTTTAACCGACTTCCCAAAAAAGAGGAGGTTATCAATTCGGTTGTATGTTTTTTTTTTTATTTTTTTTTTATGTTTGTTACCTCATATCTCCGACAATAATTATGAACCGATTTGAAAAATTTTTGTTTTATCTGAAAGGTTAAACTTGCAGATTGGTCCCATTTAAATCATATCAAAATCGGTTACGAACTTTGGATTTTAAATCGAAATAGCTGGAATTTGACTATTTAGATGATTCTTTGATGATCGAAATTGCGTATTTTGCTTTTCTGCGATTTTGGAGTGGTGTTGTTAGGTGTGGGGCACCACTAAAAAGTGAAAAATAAAAAACTTTTTACAAAAAAATACAACCGACTTCCAAAAAAAAAAACACTACAAAGTAAAAAATAACTTTAATTTCAGAAGTCGGTGTGAAAATACGAAGAAACTAACAAAAACACCGACTTCCGAAATTAAAGTTATTTTTTACTTTGTAGTGTTTTTTTTTTTGGAAGTCGGTTGTATTTTTTTGTAAAAACTTTTTTAGAAAATTGTATTGATGTGCAACGCCCATGACGACAAAATCCGACATGAGGGACGGGACATATGCCAAGATTTACCGATACAAAAATAAACATAAATCAAAATATTTCTCGTTATACTGACTAATTAACTTTAAAACAAATACAGCAATTTGTTAATAAAACATTTTTTTACAAATATTTGTGAGTATTTCATTTAATTCCTTTAAAATTAAGTAAATTTACATATGAAATGTCAGCCTGCTATTGAATTGATGGTTACCATCCCTAGCCCACATGTTCCGAAACCAGTGCTGCCAACTTAACGCTTTTCGCGCTAGATCTAGTGCGTTCTTTGTCTCGAAGCGCGTTTTAGCGCCTAGCGCTAAATCTAGCTCTTTTAAAAAATACTATATTACAGCTAAACTACACTACATAGCAGCGTGATTTTATATATCTGTATTTTATTTCATGCTACGAGTATCATAAAATTTATTTTATCTAAATAGGTACCTACTCATTGTAACGAGTAAATGGTTGGCGCGAAAACTACTAAATTAGAAGTGAGTAGGTACGCTGCGTGCGTTTAGTTTTTGCTAAGTTTTTGAATCGATTCCATTACGTGTCTATGGTTTTGACAGACGTGCTTTTGTGCTAGAAAATTAGCTAGGGGCTAAATCATTATACTTGGGGCTGACCAAATAAAAAAAGTGCTAGATCTAGTCCCGAAGGGGCTAAATTGGCAACACTGGCGCGAAATATATTTTTATCAGACAAAGAGTTTGACATTTATGTAGAGGTAATTATTTTTTTTATTACATATCTAGATAAATGTATTTTAATTTATTGTGTAGAATGGTGGTGATGTCTGAATGGAAATTTTAAACTTAGAGTGAGTGAGATGGCGAGAGCGCGCCGTGCGATGAGAATGCGCGCGCGGCCACTCTGGAACGGTGATTCTGATTGGTTGGAGCGCGATTCACGTCTGGGCGCGCTGACTCGCTCGTAGATATATATCGAAATATCGACATCGCAAAGTTAAGTATTCATCGAAAATTAAATACCTAAATTAGGTATTTAATTTTCGATTCACTGTGCCGGGCGCTAGGGACACGCCAACTGTTCTGAGGCCTTAGTGTGAGTTTTTTCGACTCACGTTCGAACGCATTCGATTGGGTTCGATTAGGTTCTACGAGTGACCACCAGGTGGCACTATAACTAATTTCCCATACTAAATTCTAACGCGCTCGCAATCGAACGCGTTCGAACGTGAGTCGAAAAAACTCACACTAAGGCCTCTGAAGTCGGGCGGTTAAAAGGTTAATGAAACACACGCACTAACCTTTTTAAAATGTTTATTAAATAGGTAATATCTATACTCTGTTTATTATAACATTAGAAAAAAGAGGCTCGCAGAAGCAGGAGTACGAAACCTTTTATTTCAAGTTGAGTTCAAACAATTTTCATAAATAATGTGAGCTTTTTGTAACAATGTATGGCATGCATATAATAAAGCATTTACTATCGATCTACTCGTCACAAGGCTTGAATAGGTACATGAAATGAAACAATTTTTAGTAACAATCAGTTTATTAAAAAACAACTATAACAATGGCATGACGTTCATTATTGTTTTCACAAACTTCACAAAACAAATATAATAATTTAGAATGTCAGAGGATTAAAAAAATACACTACCAACAGTAAAAACATTTTCTAGAGACAAAAGCGTAAATTGAGAATTTATGAATTTTATTATTCTGTTATTCATCATCCTCTGATGATGATGATGATGATGAAGTTTCACCAACGTTAATAATGAACCTTTCTACAACATTATCCATTATACCATCAAGTTGGCAAAACCTTTCCTCTTCTTTAATTGTATGAGCAATGCAAGATTGCTATTTCTTTGCAGTAATATTTATTAGTGCTTGAGGGAGCAACCGCTTCACTTCCTTTAATTTAAAAGTTTTGTTGTTTTGGGCTACATACCCCTTCATTTGAGCCCAAACTAATTCTATTGGGTTGAGCTCACAGTGGTAAGGTGGGAGGCGCAATACTAATATATCTTTTTCTTTAGCCATCTCATCTACAGCAAACTTTTGGTACAAATGTCGTACTTGTTTAACTTTTTCTAATAAAGTGGCCCTTAAGTCTTTTTCATCAAAATGAATATTTTTGGTTTTAAGCCACTCCTGAATATCTGCCTTTCGTGTGGCTGTAGTTGGCAACTTCTCCACTTTCCTCGAATGATATGGCGCATTATCCATAACAATAACAGCATCACTTTCAATTTTTGTTAGTATTAATTTGAACCACTTTTCAAAATTGTGTGCATCCATTTCAGAATGGTAGTCTCCATCACCCTTTTTGGCTTCAAATATTAATTCGCCATCCATTAAAAACCCATCTGTTGATCCTGTGAAATAAAATAAAAGGAAATGAATTTATTCTGTACTGGTGTACTGGTGAAAGAGAATTGGCTTCCAGTCTCACATGCCATTATTTATTTTGTTTGTATTAGCTGTAAGTCATCCATAGTGATAAATAAAAAAATAAAAAAATACATTTAAATCATGTCTTACCAATATGGCCAATGATAAGCCGTTTTCCTTTTCCAGTTGGGTTCTTTAAACCAGTAGATAAACCTGCCCGGTGTGCTTCCTTTGAAGACTTTATAGTACTATCTTGCCATACCTTGCTTTTGGTGTGTCCTGTACGTATAAAAAAGTTATAGATGTTAATACAATATTACATCGACTTATGTTCAACTAAAAATACTAATTCACTGTATCAATGTAACATAAAGGAGGTTTACGAATTTATGTAAAGGCAAGCATGCCCCCACACTAAGATTTGTCTTGTATTGTGGGAGCGTTTTACAAACACACATTATCACACACACAAACAGCCATATCCGGAACAACTATCTTCGACTTCGTGCAAAATGACTTAAAAATATTAGCAGAACTGTACCTTCATTTAGCCAAGTCTCATCTAAATAATATATTTTTTTCCCTTCGTTCCTTAATCTCTTAATTTCATGGAGATATTTCACCCTCCATAATACAATCTCTTGTTTATCAATTAGGGCACTTTTTCTACTTCTTTTAATGTAAGTAAATTTTAATTTGTTTTTTATTAATTTGTATAAAGTGCTTCTTTTAAAATCAGGTAGAGACTCATCGCTATTAACAGCTTCCAGAATCTTGTTCAACGTTGGTAACTCATTATCAAAGAAAAAAGAATGAATTTTTCTTCGTATTCCACTAAATGTAATATCATCATACTCTTCGAATTTTGAATGTTTCTGTTGGCGAGGAGGGGGTGATTGCAGGCGACCTTCTTTATTATACTCTTTGAGTATATTATAGACTGTTGCACGAGATATGCCTACAAAATAAGATTAGTAATGTATATTTATTATCTCACAATGCAAAAAAATAGATGGATGGATTGTGTGAGGAGTGAATATGAAAGAAAAGGGGGTAAATGATAGTGAGACAAGTGACAGGACGAAGTGGAATAAAAAAAAACGTGTTGCGCCGACCCCAAGTAACTTAGGATAAAGGCAGGAAGATGATGATGATGATGATGGTACCTTTCTAGTAATTTAAATCCTTACCTGCAATTTCTGCAGTTTTTTTAACTAACTGCGTTTTATAAGCAGCAGCACCTTCGGGCAAGGACTCCTTAACATCTTTGTAAATATTAATCACTGTTCTTTTTTCTGTAGAACGAAGCGGTGTTTGTTTAATTCTACTTTTCTTGGGAGACAATATTTTATCCTCATGGTCAACGTTGGGGCCACGTCTTTTTCGCTGTTGACATTGATCAGCGCTACCAGCAGTTTCAGAGTGTGCATGTTGCGCTTGCATGCCACTCGGGCCTGCATCGGGATCCATAGTTCCACAAAACGTACCAGTTTGTACAAACAACACAAAACTAACAATTAAAAAGATAACAAAACAAATAGGTAACAAAAGAAAAACAGTAACAACTAACAACAAAATCACGAAAATTCAGCAATAACAACGAGAAAAGGCGTAGCATTCACAAGTATTCACAAGCGACAACACAATTGACAACTGCAGAAAATTTACGCAAATTGACGGATGGTTGATAGCATAAACCGACAAAATAAACAAAACACGTGCTTCCATAACTTATGAAGGGAATACGTAACATTTTAGATTTGGTAAAATTATAGTGACGTAAAAAACGTTCCCGGTCTGTCCACCTCTGCTTCTTTTAGATTTTAAACATCAACACGACAATATAGAATGTTAAATCTAAACAATATTAAATAAAAGCCTTGTAATTTCAGAAGGTAGATAGGTTAATTAAGTACAATTAAGTGTGACAGCTATTATATAAATTGATTATAATAAACTCCACATCAATCTTGACTGTAATAAAGTTTGTTGTAATTTTATTGCAAAGTGTGCACCTAAAAGAGCCTTTTTTAACTTCTGTCTAATGCTATAGTAAATGGAGTATATGTATGTGTAACAGGATCACAATAACAAGATCACTGCGCGAGTAGGTACATAATATTCGGCAATGCGCGCGCGAGCAATGTTGGATGCGGACTGGATGCGGAGTCCGCATCCAACATTGCTTGCCCCGTGCTCGCCCTCGCCAGTCCGCATTGCGGACTGGCGAGGGCGAGCACGGGGCGCGGGGTGGAGGCGGCGACAGCGCGCCGTGCGCCGTGCAGTTCTCCGAACTGTATTTTGTAGTACTTTGGCAAGGCGGGCGCCGGGGCTCCGCTAGCGGCTGGACTGTAGGTATAGCTAAGGGTGTACGTGTACAAACGTGCGGAAGCATAAGGCTGTGTACAGTGTAAAGTATTTATGTTTTGGTTAATATTCTTATGCGTGTATTTACTTATGTGGTATGTGGTATGTGAGATTTATTGTATGTGTATTATTTGCATATCGTCGCTTATATTACAACACCGCGAATAGGTATACATTTTGCCACATTTAGAGGAGAGACAAAAAACAAATTGATTAATTCCCAGCGACTAAATAAAAACCAGAATTTATTTTATAATCATTTAATTGTTATACTGCAAGTAATATTATCAAAAAAATAGCGAAGGCCTTTTTAATTAAATAAAAAAATCACATAGGCGGTGTTGCCTTCCTAAATATAGCATATTTCTGGCACGTAGGCGATGTTTATTATTTATTAACAAAGGACAGTATTTTTTAATAATAGCAATAATTTCTTATTTACTATTAAAATATAACACAAAGTTTCAGTCTAGTTTGGTTTAGTCACTACAAAATCAGTAGGTAGTAGGCAAACACTACTTATAAAATAAACAAAAACATACAATTATTAGCTCCAAAAATAAATCAACAAAAAATATTTAATTCTCTCAAAATACTTTCTTCAAACTTAACTAAGCAGGTAGGTAGGTAGGTACTTTAAAATAATAATATTTATAAAAACAGCTAATGAGGCAAGTTATCATAAAAACCATGGCAATCACTTGGTGTCACATTTTTAAGTTCTTGTAGATGCTGCCACTTTCGTTTATCAATCGTTTTACAATTTTGGCAGACTGCTTATGTTTTGAATATTTTGGGCGTTGTGGAAACATCTTCAAATCATCATCGTAATTCAACTTATACCAGATGGTCCCGTCAGGTATAAGGACAAGTACACTGATATCAGTGACTGTTGGATCTCCCGCATTTCTTCCTGGCCTTATGGATTTAAAGATTTGATCTTCAGGCTTAAAAAAAACAGTAAAAACGTTAAAATCAAGGTAGATAGCTTCGTAAGGTTTTGGGTGAACTCTTGCAGTCTTTTTTATTGCAAAATATTGACTAGGCAGATAAATTTCTTGACCCTTGAGTTTCGACTCTATAGAGTTATGTACCGAGTCACACTCCATCTGAGAGTGACCTTTGACCAAGAATTTTTGAGTTATCATAATTCTCCATAGCTACTTTAGGTAAAGCGTTGCTGAGGAAGCTGTTTCTATTCTGCGCGCAGCATCCATCGGAGTACAATATCACAGGAATTTTCAAAAGATGTAAAATATTATCCGCGATGCAAGACGCAAACACTGTAGCTTCAATAACCCCATGGACAGTTTCTTTTAAATTACCCGATTAAACAAATAATTGCAAACAAAAAACACTCACCGAAATCTTCGCCGCCTAAAATGCAAGTGAACTGATGTATAATCGCGGTGTTTATGCCAAATTTTCCAATAACCGACATTCGCGGTGATACAATTTTTAAATTCTTGCTTCGGATTGGTTAGTTTACTTAAACGTGATTGGCGCAACGGATGCGTGATTTTTTTCTCTATCCAATGACATTCAAAAGTGAAAAACGGAAAAAATGCATACCGCTTGCACGCCAAACGAGACTATAGTATCCAATAAAAACTTTGGAGTAAATATACTAAAGAGACTGTAGTATCCTTTGACGTCGGATCGCGACCCGTCTCACATTATGTCCATTTCTGTCTAACACCCGGTATTTTAATCATTTTTCTCGTTTCCGAACGAATCTTTATACATCACTGCATGCTAAGAAACCAATCGGGGCCCAGCTTCGTTCAATTTTATTTTAAAAAAAAATTGTCAAAGTTAGTCTGTGGCCTGTGGGATACGTTAGTTTTGCAGAGAAGTCGCTCGCACCTGCTGCAGACAAAAATGGATTCCGACTATCTCGGTGAGTATTATTGATTGGATTATTGATTTATTGGTTAATTATGATATATTTCATGTGTGTGCAAGTGAGTTTTAACCTGAACGTAATTAATTCTTTTTCTGTGTCGTTTTCGTAACGCTTGTAACAAAACTTGAATTTTGTCAGAATGCTATCGTAATTTATTAAATTGTGAGACCAGTTCTCAGTAAAAACTAATTACTTTCGCATTGTATGTTTACTCGACAATAGATTTCAGCCAAAACATAAACAAAATATACTAAAATTAGATTCTGATTAGAATTTTTCTCCAGCCGGTCCGCATTTCGACAAACCTAAATGGCCGCCTACCTAATTTCGAACGTAAAGCTTGGGACACACATGGAATTTCGTTACCCGTTTTGACGGTTGAAAATAATTGATTTTATTTTTATTTTTTATTTGTTCCGTATTTTTATTTCTTATTTGGAACGATATTTAAAAACAGGTATTTGATAAATATTGAATGTTTTTCGAGTTATTGATCAATATTTGATTTTGCTTTGTTTATTTTACTGACTTTGCTTTTAAAAAATTTAGAAATAATGGATGAAAGTCAAGATCAAGATTACCAACCCCATGGTGGCCAAGGTGGTGGGCGTGGGCGTGGGCGTGGGCGCGGCCGTGGCCGTGGCCGTGGTCGTGGCGCAGCACGGGCGCTGCAGTTTGCATTGTTTGTGCCATGGTGTCATAACTTCAATCTGTAGAATCTTCAAAAAGTTTGTTGCCCATAAAACTAGATGGTGCTATTTAAAAAATTAAATAAAGTTATTTTTATTACGCTGGCAGTACTGGTTTCTTTTTTGGTTATGGCTACAACACAACATCGTTGTCAAGCGTTTATTTCATTTCACGCAGACTCTGGTAGTTACTTTCTTTTTAGCAGACCTTTATAAAATAGCGAAAACAAAAAGAGCTAAATCTAAATTTTGTAATTTATTTACTTATTAATAATAGAATATTACTAGTTGACTACCTTTGAGTAGAAAATGATATTTATTTATTTTAATAAATATCAACAATTGTCATTCATTCAGGAATGAAACGTATTATGACGTCAACTGTTTGTTTGTTTTCAAATCTCACAATCCGTTTATTTTCTTCTGAAGTGAATGGATGCGTTTATTTTATTTTGTAAATTTTCAATGACGACCCGGCTTGTTACACTATTTCTATTCCCGACTGACCTGGCTTTTATTTGGATTCCGATACTACCGCTTTCATCGACTGACCTGGCTTTTATTTGGATTCCGATATTACCGCTATCATCGACTGACCTCTGGCTGAGAATTTGGACTTTATTGTTTTGCTTTTTGAATTGGATTTTGTCGACCATGCCTATGAAGAGATGTTGTGCCTGCAGCAAAACCCGTAAGTGCATTTAAAATTACATATATGTTTAATATTATTAGTTACTTTGGTCCTTACGTAGGTACATACCAGACATAGGTACCTAAATGGCAAACATTAAGAATAAGTTTTATTTAATGCGATTGCGTAACTGTGTACAATTAGATCTTATAATATATATAGCATAACACTTTTAGGATCCCAAGTCGGATATGCAATAGGTACTTAACAAAGAAAAGTAAATTGTTTATTTGGTTCTAAGTGTTAGTTGCACACCTACTAACATAATTTTTACAATAAACTCATGCAGATTATGCACTATTATCACATTTTTGTAACTACTTAAGTGATATCACAATTTATTAATGAAAGTGGATGATTGTGTGAATTAATGAATGTGTTGCATTATTTTTATGAGTTACAAGAAATAATGTTGTATGAGTTTAAAATTTTTCCTTGATAAACAAATGTGCATAGCATGAATTTATGATGTAATGTTATTCTATGCTACTAGCTGTGTGGCTCATTTCGCCCTTAGTTTGTACAAGCTTTACAGTTAGGGAAGCTATGTTTGGGTCTATGTCTAGTTGAGTGTGTTTTATAGAGTTTAACTAGCTGACCCGCGCAACTTCGTTTGCGTCACATTTTTCATGAATGCTCCGCTCCTATTTGTCTTAGCGTGATGATATATAGCCTATAACCTTCCTCGATAAATGGGCTATCTAACACTGAAAGAATTTTCAAATCGTACCAGTACTTATTGAGATTACCCCCTACATACAAACTTACAAACAAATGTTGCCTCTTTATAATATTAGTATAGATGTGTCACATACCCATGACTATCTGTAGTCTAGCTATTATACTAACTGACAATTCTTGTCACTTTACAGGGGCTGATAATGTTATTCTGCATTTATTTCCTAACCCAAACAAGGAACCAAGCAGATTTAAATTATGGGTTAATGCTATTGGTGGTGATCTTTTTTTAATAAAAGATCAAACTATATTTGACTATTATCGAGTGTGCCACGTACACTTTGATGAAAAGGACCGCACCTGGAGTAAGAGACTCAGCCCAAATGCAGTACCTACATTAAACTTGCGAGGTAATAATATTGTCTTTTATCTTTCATATTCATCTTAACACAAGGTTACCTTATGGGGAATATGTTGGAAGTGTTGTTGTAGTACACAAAGAACTTAAATCATTTTATGCCTTACAGGTTTTCGAACTTCTGTAACAAGAACTCCTTTGCAAGTAATATCCAACCAGGGTTACTCTCAACCTCAACTGTCCTCATCAATTGCTCAACCATCAACCCCAAAACCATCAACATCAACCAATCAACCATCAACATCAACAGCTCAACCATCTACTTCAACGGTATCAACTGCTCAGCCATCAACATATAGCAGTCTACCATCAACATCGACTGACAACATGTATTTAGCAATGACATCTGAGCTATCTGGTCAACATGCTCTATCAACATCCAAACTCATGACCTCTTTGCCAAAGCGTAAGTACATTGTTATTATAAGCCTACTAACTGAAGTAACAGTGAGTGACTGATTAAACAAGTCCAATCTCATATCCAATTCACTATTCAATAAAATTTACTTGGATAAAAACAGTTGTATAGATTTGACAGATGCGATGGGTAGGTACCCATAATAAAACTAGAAAAAATATGATTGAGTACTTGAAATAATGATTCTCAATTCTGTGAAGTTTCACCAACTAATGAAAATTTACATTGAATTTTCACATGGAGATTACTCATGCTGTTGTAGTACAGAGATTAGCCAGTCAGTGGCATCATAGTGAGGCTGACTGCTCGCAGTGCTCAAGATGACACCTTGAATAATATTTAAACTGTCACTTAATGATCACAAACATTTTTTCCAGGGAAATTGAGGAGGACAACTTTATATAATCCTGAGCTGGTTGCTTTGAACAAGAAAATAAAAAATCTTCAAAAGTCCAAAGTCACAATGTCAGAAAAGTTGAAAAAGGCGTTAATATTGTCTGAAAATACTTCTTTTCAAAAGGCCATGAAAGAATTTACGCCTGCGGCAACAATATTCACTCACCTTCAATTTAGAGAAATTGGGAAGAAGAAATTAGGAAGGCGATTCACCAAAAATGAAAAAGTTTCGGCACTAGCCCTTTACAAACAGGGTCCGAGATCATATCGCTGGCTAAGAAGATTCTTTGTTTTACCGTCACCATTAACCCTGAGTCGTATGATTACGAGAGCAGCACTCAAGCCAGGGATGAATGAAGATTTGTTTCGACAGCTAAAAAGCAAAGTCGATAAAATGAAGGACACTGACAAACTATGCATCCTTCTTTTTGATGAAGTAGCACTTGCACCACACTTCGACTACAGTAAGAGAGGGGACTGTTTAACTGGATTTGTTGACGATGGGGAAAACAGGAAAAGAAAGATAGCTGACCATGCATTAGTTTTTATGATTAGGGGGATCTTTAGAAATTATAAACAGCCTTTGTCATATACATTTTGTGCCTCAACAACATCATCCATGGAAATAGTGACACAAATAAAAACACATGTTAGAAAACTTAGGTCCATAGGCTTACAAGTATTGGCAACCGTTTGTGACCAAGGTGCAACTAATGTAAGTGCCATAAACTGGCTAATAAATGAAACGCGAATGAGCTATTTAAGAAAAAGTAAGGAAATAAAATACAAAGTTTTTGAAATAGATGGCAATGAAGTAGTGCCCTTATATGATCCCCCTCACCTCATAAAAGGAATAAGAAATAATTTACTACAGGCAGACTTAAAGGCAAATCTAAATGGGAGAAATGTCACTGGAAAGTGGGATCACATTGTCGAGTTGTATGAAAAAGATGGCATATACGATGGCATTAGGCTAATACCTAAATTAACAGACAGACATGTGATCCCACATAAAATTTCGAAAATGAAAGTAAAATGTGCTACTCAAATATTCAGCCGGACTGTGGCTGGTCACTTAGGATCATTAGCATGTGAGTATATCTTGTGTTTATATGAATACAAGGTGTTGTGGGGACATTTGGGAAGGCCAAAGTACAGTAGTGGACGTCTTTCGCGTATTTATCATTAAGAACAACTTCTACTATGGGACCAGACCTGTAATTGCGAAAAATATATGCTATTCTCTACATTTATATTCGCCTATGTCATCAAAATGTAAATGTAATAATGTGTTGTTCATAATGATGAGTACAATAACCCTTTAAGAGGTTTTGCATTATTGAAGTTGCAACTTGTATGCAGGGCCACATTAAATTATTATTGGTGAGTAGTGGCTATTCGAACATAATGAAATAGGCCCAGTTAATAATTTAGCCATGAAATTAAATAAGCTAAGCGCAGTGTAAATAGTCGGGCAATGGAACTCATTTTAACAACAGCTATGTCATTTCAGGTCAAGGAGTACTCCCTCAAGAATGCGAGGAAACAGCGGCACTGCTCAAGTTCTTTGACGAATTGTTTGACTCCATGAACGGTAGTTTTGACAATTTTAAAAAGAGAAGAGGAAAACTACTGCTAGGCCCAGTAACGCCAAGATCGAACCATAAAAAAATATGGGCTAATGCTAAAAATTTATTGTCGACAATGACTTTTAAGAAAAAAAATGGAAAATCAGTAACCGTACCCTCCATTAAAAATTGGTTACACACTATTGATAATATAGAATATCTTGTAGATGTATTACAAAAAAAGTATAAGCTGACTTCTCTTTGGATGCGTCACTTCAACCAGGACCCTTTAGAAAACTTTTTCGGAAGCATAAGAAGCCATGGGTACCGTAATAATTCTCCTTCTTGTGCTTCCATTGAAGCAGCTTTTGCCTCACTGCTCATTAATAATATGAGTAGTGTGCATTCACCAGGGTCCAATTGTGAAGTGGATTCCTGCATTACATTTAAATCTTTAAAGATCTTGTTTTTTAAGACAAGTGAGAGGTCAGCTTATACAACACAAGTTGATTTTGAAGATATTGATAGTGACCACATCTTGAAAGATATAGAAATCAAAAGGAGTGATCCAAAAATAAGAGCACAAATTGACTATGTCACTGGGTATGTTCTGCGCAAGTTAAAAATAAAGTGCAATTTATGTAGAGAATCTTTATATAATAAGGACATTGGTGGAAGTACAATAAAGGTTAAGGAATACTTCCAAAATAAAACTTGCCTCACATATCCATCACTTACATTGATTAAGTGCTTTTCCAATATTCAAGATGTGGTCATGGGTATATTAAGCAAAAAATCAGAAATAAATAATTTGATGCAATACTTGAAAACTATATTATCAATAGTAATTGACTATAGTTTTATAAAATGTGAGGAGCACAAAAAAGAGGTTATTTTAAAAATTGAGCAGATATCTCTTAATTTATTTGTTTACAACTGGTGCAAAAACACAAATAAGTTATTAAAAGGGTCCAGAACTGATTTTGAACAAAACGACAATATTCAAAAATTTGCACATATATACTGTATGAAAAGGCTAAAAAAATAAAAACAGATTTTTGTATTATCTATTTCGTTTTATTTAGTTTCCAGTCGTAATATTACTCTAAATTTAAAAAATAAATGTAGGTACTAGACGGCAAAGCCTTGTGCGAAAGTTCCTTGCACAAAGCTCCAGATGGCGCCATACGCCATACATTACGCAAAATGACGCGAGTGACGACTCTATACCCTATATAAAAATGTACTCTGTGGTTTGTGCTTCTTTTACTTTTTCTATTATGCCATATTTATTTTAGTATGTACTATTTATGTATTGTATGTGTTGTGTTGTGTTGTGTTGTATGTTGTTGTTTTCATTCAATTTCTTTCTTTTAGGACAACGGATGATGTCGGCGCGGGCGCGGCGCCAGAGCCTGTAGCGGGGCCGTCGTGGCAGACGTTGTAAGTAAACAATTGTTGTTTTTTTTTATTTTATGTACTTTCTTTTCATTCAATTTCTTTCTTTTAGGACAACGGATGATGCCGGCGCGGGCGCGCCAGAGGCTGTGGCGGGGCCGTCGTGGCAGACGTTGTAAGTAAACAATTGTTTTGTTTTTTTTTTTTTATTTTATGTGCTTTCTTTTTATTGAATTTCTTTCTTTTAGGACAACGGATGATGTCGGCGCGGGCGCGCCAGAGCCTGTGGCGGGGCCGTCGCGTCAGCCGTTGTAAGTAAACAATTGTTTTTTATTTTATGGGCTTTCTTTTCATTCAATTTCTTTCTTTTAGGTCAATGGATGATGTTGGCGCGCCAGAGCCTGTGGCGGGGCCGTCGCGTAAACACTTGTTTTTTTTTTATTCAATATTTTATAGAAATATTAAGTGCTTCCTTTCTTCTAGATCAATGGCTGCGGAAATAAAGAAAATTAAAAAAATGCGGGCGCTGGACAAAAATATGGCCCGGCTGTCCGCCGACCAAAGGGCACGGCTAGTGGAGCTGCGCGACAGGAAGGAGGTCGGGTATTTTAGAATGCCCGACGCTCCTCCTAAGAAAAAGCGAAGGTAAGAAAATATTACGGTAAATTATATGCTTTGTACATTTACAAATGTTTAAATTATTTTCACATTTCACATTTCCAGGTGTGTGTCGCCAGTTCGTGTGCCGTGCCCTTTAGTGCCGGGCACCCCGGAGGTCCCGCCCCCGCACATTCCTCAACCATGGGAGCTGAGGAAAGCTGGTGTGTAAATTGTCTTTCGGATATCGTATTTCTTATTTACCGATCCAACCTAACATATTTTATTTTCTATCCAGCGCTGGAAGCAAGCGGCCCGACGCGGGTCGACTGCGAGGACCTGGAAGTTGACGCCGCCACGCTGCCTCTTGCTGCCACGCCGCTTCCCGCTGCTCCCGCCGCCACGCCGCCTCCAACTGCCACGTCGCCTCCTCTAGGGTAAGTTTGACCCAGTTCGGACTTATGTAATTTTAAACATTAAAAAGAAATCGACTTAATTTATGTTTTTTTTACAGTGTCAATCCTTTGGTATTTACCCCGTCCACGGGGGTAATTACCGTTGATGATTTGGCGCCTGACAGCGTGATCGTTGATGTAGACGTCGAGTTGTTGGGGTTCTCGCCGAGCACATCATTATCTGCAGAGCGTTCCACACTGCGGGCATTTTCTCCAGTTCCTTCAACGTCGTCCGCACGACCAGGTATTTTTTTATGTTTACTTCTCATTTGTGATGATAATCTGATTTCATCGTGGACTAAGCAGCTGAAAGTTAAATATCTCTCGGCTCATGTACGTTATTTTGTTTTAGATCCATCAATTTACGAGGACCTGGAGGAAAATGCTCATCAGTGGGAAGGCTCTGTGGGTCTTTTTCCTGGCAGCGATGTCGAGGAAGAAGATGGCCTGGACATCGTAGGACCTCGCCGTAGGCACGCCGGGGAATTCGTCGTGGAAGAATTGCCCGACGAACTCGCCGAGGTCTTGGGATCGATGGACAGGCAGGATGATGTTGCTCTGCGGGAATCATGCCCGGAGGATATGCTGACGTTTGATTGGTCTCATGACCCCAACGTTTTCACCGGGGTGCGGGAAAGTTTTTTCGGACCATCGGGACCAACTTTCCCCACTGACGGAATGTCTCCATTCCAAATTTTTGCTAAAATTTGGGATGAAGACATTATTAACGTTGTGGTCAATGAGACCAACAAATATGCGGCACTCCTCCTGGCCAACCCGGCGCTTCCACAATGGTCACGCATAAGGAGGTGGGTCCCAATCACGCCGGAGGAGTTATTTACCTTCTTCGGCGTGATAATGCTTCAGAGCATTCAACCAATCCCTGTAGAACAGGAATATTGGAAACCATGTTTGCCTTATTTTAAAATGCAAGCATTCGCCGATGTTATGCCGTATCACAGGTTTTGTCTGATAAAACGGTGCCTCCACTTCGTGGATAATATGTTGTGTGCCAGAGGTATCCCGAATAAGCTGACAAAACTTCAGCCAGTAATTGACCATCTCAACTCGAAATTTAGCTCTTTATACCTGCCTGAGCAGAACATAGCTATTGACGAATCGCTGATGCTGTGGAAAGGCAGATTGTCCTTTTCACAGCTCATAGCTACAAAAGCTGCTCAGGTAGGTATAAAGAGCTATGAGCTCTGCGAGTCCAGGACGGGATATCTCTGGCAGATTATAATATATACCGGGAAGAAGGACAAGCAACAACATAACATCGAGGCAAGCACGAACATGGCTGAGCCTGACGGTGTGCCTTCAAAGATAGTATTGAAGTTAGTTCGTCCGTTACTAAATAAAGGCCACACTTTAGTAATGGACAACTTCTACAATAGTCCTTTGCTAGCACGCACCCTCAAGGCCCAGAAGACGGACGTAATGGGCACCCTGCGTCTGAGCCGGGAGTTCGTGCCTGCTAGTTTGCGCATGAAAAATAAGGGAAACATGCAGGAAGGGGAAGTGGCTTTTAGCCAGACTCGGGACATGACGATCACGGTGTGGAAGGACTCGAACTTGGTTACAATGATATCCACATATCATAAAGTAGGGGTCGGCGGAAAAGAAAAGTACGGGTACTATAAGTACAAACCGGAAGTGATATTGGATTACAACCTATCTATGGGAGGCGTCGACAAAAAGGACCAGCTTTTGCAGGCGTTTCCCATAGAGAGGGTTCGTAATCCAATCTGGTACAAGAAGCTTTTCCGCCGACTTCTCAACGTGTCCATCCACAACGCGTTCGTCTTGTTCTCGACTGGCAAAACAATGGCACAGCGGCAGTTTCGGGTGACGTTGGCGGACGAAATCCTAAAAAGATTTGGTCCACCAGCAATCACACGACTGCCGAATGCCCACTTCCCGGGCAGAAACGCCAAAAAAAAGGGACGTTGCAAGTTGTGCGCCATGCGAAAAGTGAACACGAGCACTATTTACAGGTGCAACTTGCGACGTGAACCTTTGTGTTCTTGGTTGCTTTGCCGATTATCATCTACGCCAGGGCCTAGTTTAGATATAATCTGTAAAGCAACCAACCCCCCCCCCCCCCCCCCGACTGCCAACTTACTTAACCCTGTGACATTTGTGTAATGACATATAATTTATAAAAATCGGTCCATCTGTAGCCGGTAACAACGAATAATACTTACATACATTCGATAAACATTACCTCTCCTTTTTTGTCAGTCGGGTTTTAAAATCATATCATTTTTTTCATAAATAATATAATTTATAAAAATCGGTCCATCTGTAGCCGGTAACAACAAATAATACTTACATACATTCGATTAACATTACCTCTTCTTTTTTGGCAGTCGGGTTTTAAAATCATATAATTTTTTTCTTCCACTTTCCTTCCAGTTAAACAGGGATTGGGTTGGGACCCTAAAAATTAAAAAATACTGGGAGGATTAGGACCTCCACGTATTTTTTAATTTTTAATTCACACAAAAATATGTACCTACTTTAAACCCGGATGTGCCCCATGTGTACCCCGACTTTATGGCACCCGCGTTTTTTCCATTCTCCCGGATTGTGAAATTTCTTAGCTTGTATTTTTTTTCTATGACTATTGAATAACAAGTGTGATACATCATTGGAAAGGTAATTTCTTGTAGAAAATAGTTATGTATGATGTACTTGCTTTACTCTAACTTCACTGAACAAAAACAAACAAGAAATGTAAACTGCGTTTTTACGTAAGAGGGTATTACTTCAATCAATGTCATATTTTTCTGTACTGGATAAACTTATCAACATAATTTTTACACAGTAGTTACAATATGAACTAAGCTTTCAGATGATAACAATATTTTGAATTTTTGTGAAAAGGTATAGCTGTAATAAATTATTTAATTTCTGTGAAAAATTTTTAACCGTCAACAAATGTTTCGAGGTAGTTGTACGCCTCTAAATAAATATTTTGTGTCCGTTTCGACCGCGCGGCCATGACGTTTTTTTTAAAAAAAAAAATATGCCAAGTTTTTGTAAAAATTTGTAAAAGTAGACACCCAAAACCATAAATTTGTCAAAGCTATGGTTAAAAAGATATAAGGGTTTGAACGTGGCCGCGCCATTGAAACGCTCCGAACCGCACGGCCACGGAGATCTTTAAAACTAAGCATTGCAGAGACCTGAAATTTTGGTAAGTAACAGATTGAATTTGTAAAAAATTTGTAAAAATATAGAAAAAAATCCTGGGCTTATATTTTAGGAGCTGTAAGACTAATACGCCATGGCCGCGCCATTGAAACGGTGAAAAACACATTTTCGCCGATATTTCGCTGAAAAAGCAACGCAGACGTCTGAAGTTTTTTGTAAAACCCAGATTTGAATTTGTCAAAACTAGTAAAAATAAAACAAAAAATCCTGGGTTTATATTTAAGGAGCTGTAAGACTAATACGCCATGGCCGCGCCATTGAAACGGTGAAATACACATTTTCGCCGATATCTCGCTGTAAAAGCAACGCAGACGTCTGAAGTTTTTTGTAAAACCCAGATTTGAATTTGTCAAAACTAGTAAAATTAAAACAAAAAATCCTGGGTTTATATTTCAGGAGCTGTAAGACTAATACGCCATGGCCGTGCCATTGAAACGGTGAAATACACATTTTCGCCGATATCTCGCTGTAAAAGCAACGCAGACGTCTGAAGTTTTTTGTAAAACCCAGATTTGAATTTGTCAAAACTAGTAAAATTAAAACAAAAAATCCTGGGTTTATATTTCAGGAGCTATAAAACTAAAACGCCATGGCCGCGCCATTGAAACGGTGAAAAACACATTTTCGCCGATATTTCGCTGTGTACGTTACCCCAGCAAGAAAGTATCTCCTAGAGTTATGTGAGTAGAACGTATAGTTGGTGCCTTTTCTGCTGTAAATGTGCCCCCACATAAAAAATGTGTGCCCCCTGTCGTTTTGGAAAAAAACGGAAAAAACGATTCTTGCTGGGGTAACGTTTTTCTAGCAGGAAAATTCTAAACGAATGATCGGAGAGAGAAAAATTGTGCATGGTCAGAGAGCTTACATGTGTGCCAAAATGTGCCCCCAAAAATAAAATCTGTGCCCCTTCAGATTTACGAGATATTGCATTTCCTGCTGGAGTAACGTTTTGATGAATCGTATATCTCTATAACCATTGCATGTGCCCCTGTAGAATAAACATACACTAGTAGATCTTAATGTGTGCCCATATGTGCCCCAAATTAGATTTAAGAAAATATTTATAGTTTTCAAGTTATCGCGGTTTTATGAAAACCCGAAAAAACATCGCAGCGCCTAAATGAGACAAGGTATAAGTTCGCTGAAAACTGTATTTGGTCCTTCTTGACGCTAATAATAACCATACAAAGTTTCAAAACTGTTCATGCATGCGTTTTTGAATAATCTTGCTAAAAGTCAAAACGATGTAGTCATAATTTTGACGGCAAAATACAAGGAATCGGCTCAATCCCAGATATGTAGGTGTAAACCAAAATCATGTGCCTTTAGTCAAAAATATATGGTGAAAATATTCAGCTTGGAATGTTTCGCATTATGTAAATAATAACAAAAAACCAAAATATGTAATCAACGGCTGGTTATCCGACCAAATTTGAATGACTACTAAAAAGCGACTGATTCATACAAATCCATGACCTTCTTTATTGGACGTATTATACCTAAGCTGTTGGCATACATTCGCGTTCAAAAGTTTTTGGGGCTAATTAAAAAATATATTAATTAGCCCCCAAAACTTTTATCTTGTGACTATAATGAAACAGCTTGTTGATGTGGAAATTATTGTTTTAATTCTTAAAGTAATTATTGCATCAAATCACAGATCAAATTTCCTACCTATAAATACTAGAAATTTATTTGCACGTTGTGTAGTCACATTATTATTTAAATCACAGTTTTTCATCTAAGTCTAACATATAATTAGTAAATTCGCATCACAAAAAATCACAGATCAGTATGTATATGTAAGTATAATATTTTGTAAAAAAAATGTTAAATTGGAAATCACAGATAAATAATTTTCTTACGAGTAATTTGCTTATACATAGATTCCTATAGTGTGTTCAAAATTCAATGTGTTAGTGTTCAGTGTGTTAGTATAGTAAACCGCATAAAGATATAACTGTAAACATCGAATGTGCACAAATTATCTGATGGTATTGGGCTATAAATAAATATATTTATCAACATTAACACCTCATCCCTCGTAGGTACGTAATCCGACATACAAAATGGAAACACGTTGTTGCAACACTGATCATAGTGCCGTTGACTATAGGTATACACTAATTACAACTCTCAAAACTGTAGGTACCAAAATTTATTTGGTTGAGGGGAATGCTCCTACGCCTTTATGGACTTGGAAGGTTGTATTGGTGATTTTGATGATTATAATTCTGTAACTACATACGTCTTACAGCCGCGAACAATATTGTAATCAACATACAACCTAGCACTGGCCTGCAAATTGCAAAAAATGCAAGAAATATTGAATTTCACGGACTGGTTGGAGGATTCCCGTAATGATGAAAAACTGTTACTCATCAATATATATATATATATATATAAATACATATAAAAAGACAAATACGGGCTTTTTATTTATATACAAAAAAGAGCTTCCTCTTTTTAGTAGTTGGTATTCATCACACATTTCATGAACTACCTATATTTTTTTAAACATCGGGACCATCAAATTTTGGCTCAAAGACCTGGCAAATATCAAATATCTGGATGTATTTTTTTCGTTCACACATAAATTACTGGATGTATTTTAATGAAACTTAGAATGGAGAAGATAGCTTACCTTGGAATAGCATTTAGGCTACTATTTATAACCAACTTAATCATGAGTAAGGTCATAGAAACAGCTAGTAGAAATAATCCAATAACAACTTTATTTTATTACTTATTACTTTTCTACTTCAATGTACTCAGGCACAACATGTGTGAACCGGTTAGTGAGTAAAGTTAAGAAGGTCATCGATATGTATGAATCCGTCGCTTTTTAGTAGTCATTCAAATTTGGTCGGATAACCAGCCGTTGATTACATATTTTGATTTTTTGGTAATATTTACATAATGCGAAACATTCCAAGCTGAATATTTTCAGCATATATTTTTGACTAAAGGCACAAGATTTTGGTTTACACCTACACATCTGGGATTGAGCCGATTCCTTGTATTTTTCCGTCAAAATTATGACTCCATCGTTTTGACTTTTAGCAAGATTATTCAAAAACGCATGCATGAACAGTTTTGAAACTTTGTATGGTTATTATTAGCGTCAAGAAGGACCGAATACAGTTTTCAGCGAACTTATACCTTGTCTCATTTAGGCGCTGCGATGTTTTTTCGGGTTTTCATAAAACCGCGATAACTTGAAAACTATAAATATTTTCTTAAATCTAATTTGGGGCACATATGGGCACACATTAAGAGCTACTCGTGTATGTTTATTCTACATGGGCACATGCAATGGTTTTAGAGATATACGATTCATCAAAACGTTACTCCAGCAGGAAATGCAATATCTCGTAAATCTGAAGGGGCACAGATTTTATTTTTGGGGGCACATTTTGGCACACATGTAAGCTCTCTGGCCATGCACAATTTTTCTCTCTCCGATCATTCGTTTAGAATTTTCCTGCTAGAAAAACGTTACCCCAGCAAGAATCGTTTTTTCCGTTTTTTTCCAAAACGACAGGGGGCACACATTTTTTATGTGGGGGCACATTTACACCAGACAAGGCACCAACTATACGTTCCACTCATTTAACTCTAGGAGATACTTTCTTGCTGGGGTAACGTACACTATTTCGCTGAAAAAGCAACGCAGAGGTCTGAAGTTTTTTGTAAAACCTAGATCTGAATTTGTCAAAACAGGTAAAAATGCAAAAAAGAACTGTAGGTTTACATTTCAGGAGCTGTAGACCGGAATCTTAAATACGTCTTGAATATGTCGATAGGGTGACCATGGCTTATTGTTAACAGAAAAATGTTTCACCTATTTTGTTAGATATTATATGTTAAGGATTCTTAATGAAATAAAAATGAAACGATAGTATACAAAACCATGTTTATTTGTTTCACAAATCACATTTTTTTGGCTTACACTGATGTGTGCTTTCAAATCACAGATTCGTTTCTTTTAATACTAATATTTATATTTGTTATTTATATATTATCACATTAATCACAGATTGTTTGCTTACACTTACACATATATTTCTTCCAAAACCACAGATTATGTTCTTTCAAGTAGGTACTGAGATATATTTCTTATTTAAAAAACACATTAATTACAGATTGTTTGCATAAACTACGAAAAATGTATATTTCTTTCAAAATGACAGATTATTTTCTTATAATACGAATATGCATTTCTTATTTAAAAATCACATTAATCACAGATTGTTTGCTTACACTAAGATAGGTATATATATTTCTTTCAAAATCACAGATTATTTTCTTATGCTAAGATATCATTCTTATGAAATAGGACCTCATGGCAAAAGACTTTCTCTAAATTCTTACCTACAAAAAATAATTGGCAATTCACACAAAAATCTTAGTCATCATCTATAAGACCATATTATGTTAAATTATGTATTGTTATAGGTTGTTCAGAACTTGCGTGAGTTGCGGTTTTATTATCGTCATAACAAATCATTGTAGAATTATTTAACAAGCAATGACACTTGTAGTGACCGATCAGGCCTACAACCGGGGGGACATATTCCACAGCACCTATCAGTCCATATTTTCTTTGTTTTATTTTGATATAATGGGGTATTTCTTCGAGCTTGATTTTGTCTGTGCCATTAAGATCAAATAAAATAATGCTCCCTAATTCGTATGTAAATCTCTTGGTTTCGTTGTTACATTTTAAACAAATTTTTAAATCCGAGTCATCGATAATGACGGCGTCTTCCAGTCCTCCGATTCCGAATAAATTGATGATTTCTATATTAATCGATAAAAATACTATGGTTCTTTTAGAGTGGTTTGCACACGTTTCGGTTCAACATTCTTTAATTACATTGGCACTGTATAATATGTACTCTAAAAGTATGTGTTCAAATATAAAAGCCATATTACTGTCACATCCATAAGTATTGTTTTCGCTTTTATAATACTTAGCAATGATTTCCTCTCGTAGTTTATAAGCACTATTTAAATTTAATGATTCTGTTAATATTTTTATAAATTCGCGGATTAATTTGCTTGTGCATGTATTAAATATTTGTTGAATGTGAACGTTTTGTTTGTATCCAAATGCTAACAAAAAGAAAACTGAGTCAAACGCACATGTATTAGTAATGGTCATACTTTTATTGATAGAATTTACTAAATTCCCATTTCGCATAAACAATATTGTGATATTCTTCGCAGAATATCCCTCTCCCCCCCAGTTTTCAGTATATGATGGCTTTTCTGTAAATATGGAATCAGAAGAAAATGACTGTTTTGTGTTAATTTTCATTTTTTTACACTGTGTGTATTTTTCTTTTCGTAGCGTCCGTTTTCGGCCCTTGTTAGTTTGTTTTTTTATATTTCCTACAGTTATGTCAAGACTTTTTGCGGCTATTTTTGTCTCCCCTAATATAAAATTGTAGTGAAAACTTATAAATTCATCCACGTTGTATTTATGCAGGCGTGTTTCAAATAATAGGTGTTTTAAAGTTTTAAAATAACTTTCAATAGCTGAAGATGTTGGTGACTTATTTTCCGATTTGTAAAAAGGACACATGACATTGCTCCACAGAGGCAGTTTTATCATTAACCTTCTAAGTGTTGATACTAGACTGGGTAAGTAATAGTCATTTGGTTTTTCTGTTTTGTTTATGGTTTGATCCAAGTTTTTTTCTTTATTCACAAGCTCATCAAACCAATCTAAAATATTGTCATCATCAGATATTGTAACATAATTTTCAGATAAATCGTTTTTGTCGTTTTCTGCAACTGTGTTTTCTATCTTGACACACAAAGATTTGAGGTATTTCATAGAAATTTTACAAGTCTCATTGTTTGTGAATTCATATTTGAACGTACAAATTTTGATTAAATGACAAAGAACATTTTTTATTATTTCAAAATTTTCACATTCTTTCACAAATAAAATACTGCGAATGTAAAAAAAATTCACATTTATATCAACGTTGTCGAAGCATCGCAAGTTGTAAACATTTTTGACAAAGTGACTTGTGTCTAATCTAAGAAATACTTGAGGCAAATCATTGCTCTTACCCATTAAAACAAGAAAAGACTGTCGTAGATAGTCTCGGACTGTTTGATAAATAGTAAAAGCCCGGACGTTTGCTGCTATTACCTAACGCTGAAGAGTCGTCAGTTACAATCTCGTGAGGGGCAGTACGTACTTCGTTGTGCCATGTTTTCAACCAAGACAATACAGAATCCGTTGTGTGGTTATCAGTAATCAATTGGCAAATTGCTGTCGACTTAATAGTTGAAGACGTTACCATGGCAACATAGAGAAACATCCGTTTCGTTAGCAGAGATCCATCTGGAAGTTTGATCGTTCGGAAAAATGATCCAGTTGCATCTATAGTCATTGTGACATGAGAAATTTTCTCCATATACGCCTTGTAGTATTGGATTTGTTGTTCACAGCAATAGTATAGATGAAAGCTCGGTACCAAAGTGAACTTGCGAACGAAATTTTGGGTATTTTGCCATCATTGACATCATGAGAATGCTTATGATTGGATCAGAGTGCAGTCGATCACTTTGCCTCTTTTCATGTTTCAATTTCCTCAAAGCTTCCAGCGTTGGTAGTATTGGGGAGTTAACAGTATCATCATCGTTGATGACTTCAGACGCAATTTGTTTATGTACAACTGTTGCGGGTTTAAATTGCAATTTTTTTGCTAGTTGCCGTCTTTTGTATGGTGTGAGCTTCGTCTTCTTATATGGATTGTGAGGCATTCTATTATTGTTGGTATTAAGTAGAGTGCAGGTCATTGTGACTGTTTTATCTGTAGCCTGTGCCTTGCTTGTTATTTCCGCCATACAACTGCATTGTGAGCACTTTCCTTTAATGAGAATATTGTTGTCTTCATCGACGCGGTTGGTTTTGAAGACCCATGTGCAGGGAAGCCTTGTTAATTCCCACAGTTTCTCTCTAAATAGGCTGGCCCACTTGTATTTAGGCAGTGTTTTATATTTTTTATATGTAGAGGTAGTTTGAGGATCACGCCTTTTGTAATTAACCGAGACGGGTTGCACTTTCTTCCAGTCGTACACGTCCAGTAAAAAAGTGAACTCTTCAACACTTTCAAATTGTTTTATGGTAGATTTCACAGGTGAAGATACTGTGCTACGACACGAAGGAGAAGTTGAAGTGCTTTGTGTTAGTGAACTTTCTTCATCATATCGTTGGCCAAAAATTGTCTTGAAATTTCTCTTTAGTCTCATAAACAACGAATACGGCGTTATTTCATTGTTCAGTTCTTGAGAAATAGTTGTAAATATAGGATTTTTGCATGATATTTTTTCATTTCTACAAGTAGCTGCATACCTACTTAAGAAATTTGTTGTTCAGCTGCGCCGCATCAATTTTCGGTTTCCTACCTCTTACCATGTTTCTGTAACAAATAATAATAATATTGATCAACATCTATTGAAGCTGTCGTTAGGCGGTCGGATCAAGGGCCTGATTCAGATCGCAGTAGGTACCTACTTTTCAATACAACATACCGCTCACATTGTGAGGAAGTTTCTATCTCTGCAGGCCTAACTACTGGGAGCTTTGACCCTGCTCTTAACACCGGCGGGCCTTTATTTTAAAAAATATTTGTTACGTGTGTTGCTCCAACATAATATTCCTAAAAAAATATCGTTTTAAGCTTTAACTTCGGCACCTCGACTCAGACAGGTTAGACGGCGGGGTCTTTGTAAGTTCGCTTACCAGACCCCGCCCTACGCATCGTATTAGGTTATCAGCAGCAGATACCCTGCAGATAGAAGCAGGAAATATTTTAGAAGTTGACTATTTGAATATATTGTATAAAAATTAATTCCTAAGTGTATTATCAGAAGCATACATCGAAGATAAATTATATCGTGGCTAAAAGAGTGATTTCCAGACGCGCCTTGACTGACTTTGTTAGTGGCTGACTTAGTAATTTAAAGGCCAATGTAAACTATTTGGGGTTTATAATGTTGTTATATAGAAGTCAGTTTAATTAGCACCCAAATTTAATATGTATATGTATTCTGCTTTTTCTAGTTGATTTTTAAGTGCCAATGTCTTGAAATAATGATAAAATTCATACTCGTCAAAACTATTTTTGTTTATGCTGCAATCGATATTTTTTTAATTGGTATCTCTTGCTTTATAAATCTGTTAATTATACCTACGTATTACCTACTTTGTCTTTTCTTGCAACGCTAACGAATTTATCGGAATCACCCTACTTATTACTTTGAAAGTATCAAACATTCGTCTTTTACAAAAAATCCACCGACAAGGGTTTTCACTACTACCGATAATGAGTAATTGTCTTTTTCGGCGCCTACTTCCAAATCTTTTGTTTTGAAAATATTTGTTTGACCAACTGAGAACTGCCAGCAATCACGTAGGCAATAAAATGATTTATTGTGTTACACGGGTTTCAAAGACCTGTCGGTTTGCCGTGCTGATAAAAGAACAAAGAGCATAGCTAAACAAAGGAACGCCTCTAGGTAATCTTCCTACACCCCATCCATTAACAAACAAAAGACATAATAATATTTTATCTATGTATTCCTACAAAATTATCCTCCAGTTAAAGTAGTCTAAGACATCGCTTTAGAATATAATAGATATACAAAGCGATTCATCCGGGCTTCGTACGGTTGCAATTTTTTATTCAGCCTAAAATAACGATGTAAATATCTAATAATGTTGTGATATAGCGAAACTAAAAAGTGCAATACGACGTCTGCACATTTGCACGTGCCCACCGATATCGCACCTCTGTAGGGCTCCCTGAATATAATAAATTATTATTCTAAGGTTGAACTCTAAAAAACTGTAGAACATCACTTTGCTCTATTGTCAATAGTTCCTGCAAGGTACATGATATTAGGATTTTTTTGTAATTTTTTTTCACCCTTGGGGTTACATCATCGAAGTTTCTATCACCTATGTTCATCAGTGATAATGTAGGATTCTAATGGTGAAATAATTTTTCAAATCGGTCCAGTAGTTTCGGAGGCTATTCATTTCAAACAAACGAACAATCAAATCTTTCCTCTTTATCATATTAGTGTAGATATAGATGAGCTGAAATCAATAAGTGTCAAGTACTCAGCAAGTTTTTTAAAGAATGTTTGGTGCCATATAGTCAATGTTTTGTAAATAGTAGTTTTTCCCGACAAAAATATTAATTGTTAAAACATCTGTCAAATACATAATTTAGATACAAAATACACCTTTTGCTTAAAGATATCATCACGATTGATTGAGCGACCAGATTGAAATAGGTACCTACCCAAATATTATTATATTACAATACTAGGTTAGGTCAACTACATAGGTTGACTAAAATGGTAAGAGAGTATGTAGTATGAATTACTTACCTTGATAAGAAGTATTAATTAATTAGTAATCAAATCCTGAGGCGTAATGAAGTCCAGATTGCAGCAGCAGAACGTTTTTCGAAGCCAAAGATAACAAATGTACGAAACAGAGTGCAAATCGAAGTCCATAGAAATGCCAAAATAACAAATGTCCAAAACAGTGCACAAATCGAAGTCCATAGGAAAGCCAAAATTGAAAACACCAACAAGTACTACGTACGAATTAACTGAACGTAAAACGACGACTAATCGAGAAAAAGTTTTTGGCGGGGGAAGACGGTGTGACGGCGAGATATCTCTTTTTGGACGGCTGTGATTGGTTAGAGAGCCAGCCTTCGTCTCCCGCGCTGCACCCGCGCGTTTCGTTCGCTCCTATGCTCCTGCTATTCAATGTTAAAATGCATGACTTAATTATGGGGGTTATTTCTGGCAGAATTTAATCTTAGTCTTATTCATCAAATTATGCTATTTTATACTCATTAGTCATCACGAACGCTATGCCGTCTACCAAGTAAAACAAGTATTTTCAGGTAACAAACAACGATTTTTAAACAAATAAATATGGTTTTGTATACTATCGTTTCATTTTTATTCGATTAAGAATCCTTAACATATAATATCTAACAAAATAGGTGAAAATTTTTCTGTTAACAATAAGCCATGGTCACCCTATCGACATATTCAAGACGTATTTAAGATTCCGGTCTACAGCTCCTGAAATGTAAACCTACAGTTCTTTTTTGCATTTTTACCTGTTTTGACAAATTCAGATCTAGGTTTTACAAAAAACTTCAGACCTCTGCGATGCTTTTTAACCGACTTTCCAAAAAGGAGGAGGTTCTCAATTCGGATGTTTGTATTTTTTTTTTTTTTTTTTTTTATGTTTGTTCGGGCATAACTCCGTCGCTTGCCAACCGATTTTAAAAATGATTTTTTTGTTGGAAAGGGAATACTTCCCAAATGGTCCCATGATAAGGAAACCAGGATCTGATGATGGCATCCCAGAGAAGTCGAGGGGAACTTTCGAAAATCGTATGGGCAACAAGGTCGTTTGTATTTGCAGTGATGTTGTTAAGTGTGGGGTACCACTAAAAAGTGAAAAATAAAAAACTTTTTACAAAAAAATACAACCGACTTCCAAAAAAAAAACACTACAAAGTAAAAAATAACTTTAATTTCGGAAGTCGGTGTCAAAAACGAACAAATTAACGAAAACACCGAGTTCCGAAATTAAAGTTATTTTTTACTTTGTAGTGTTTTTTTTTTGGAAGTCGGTTGTATTTTTTTGTAAAAAGTTTTTTATTTTTCTTCAACGAGATATCGGCGATTACGTATTTTTTCACCGTTTCAATGGCGCGGCCATGGCGTTGTAGTCTTATAGCTCCTGGAATATAAACCCAGGATTTTTTGTTTTAATTTTACTAGTTTTGACAAATTCAAATCTAGGTTTTACAAAAAACTTCAGACGTCTGCGTTGCTTTTACAGCGAGATATCGGCGAAAATGTGTATTTCACCGTTTCAATGGCACGGCCATGGCGTATTAGTCTTACAGCTCCTGAAATATAAACCCAGGATTTTTTGTTTTAATTTTACTAGTTTTGACAAATTCAAATCTGGGTTTTACAAAAAACTTCAGACGTCTGCGTTGCTTTTACAGCGAGATATCTGCGATAATGTGTATTTCACCGTTTCAATGGCACGGCCATGGCTTATTAGTCTTACAGCTCCTGAAATATAAACCCAGGATTTTTTGTTTTAATTTTACTAGTTTTGACAAATTCAAATCTGGGTTTTACAAAAAACTTCAGACGTCTGCGTTGCTTTTACAGCGAGATATCGGCGAAAATGTGTATTTCACCGTTTCAATGGCGCGGCCATGGCGTATTAGTCTTACAGCTCCTTAAATATAAACCTAGGATTTTTTGTTTTATTTTTACTAGTTTTGACAAATTCAAATCTGGGTTTTACAAAAAACTTCAGACGTCTGCGTTGCTTTTTCAGCGAAATATCGGCGAAAATGTGTTTTTCACCGTTTCAATGGCGCGGCCATGGCGTATTAGTCTTACAGCTCCTAAAATATAAGCCCAGGATTTTTTTCTATATTTTTACAAATTTTTTACAAATTCAATCTGTTACCAAAATTTCAGGTCTCTGCAATGCTTAGTTTTAAAGATCTCCGTGGCCGTGCGGTTCGGAGCGTTTCAATGGCGCGGCCACGTTCAAACCCTTATATCTTTTTAACCATAGCTTTGACAAATTTATGGTTTTGGGTGTCTACTTTTACAAATTTTTACAAAAACTTGGCATATTTTTTTTAAAAAAAAAACGTCATGGCCGCGCGGTCGAAACGGACACAATATTTTTGTACTGTGAGGTATGTTGTTTTTTATTTTATCGTTTGTAGATATATCCCCCCCACAAATAAAAGTCATAAAATATATATGTCATCGATTTATTTTTTTAAATAATCCTGTTTAAAGTTCACATAATGTCTTTTTCAACAATAGTCAATGTTTACAGCTAAATTAAAAAAAAGATAAACTAAATATTAACAAGCACTTGATACTGCTAGAAAGAGGCATTCTTTAGCTTGAACAAAAACACAACTTGAGTGCTCTAGGTAACTTAACGAGTCGACAAAACAGGTTTATCTAAGCGCGGCCATCTGGCGCGCGGTTCCCGCGCTTCGTTCTCGAACCCGTGTGCGAGCGACGGTATCACGTGACCAAGTGCTCGAAGCGACCAAGCGGAAGCGACGATATATAATAATAATAATATCTTAAGCATTGCCATACAACGTGGCAATGCAGCCAGTCTTTTGGGCTCACTTCCAGTCGATAGCGATGGGGACGAATTTTTTGATGCCATTTTTTAGTTAGGAGTTTTTTTTTTCTATTTTAAGTGCATATAGTTTGTTCTTTAAATACATTTCTGAGTTTTTTAATAAATCATCCAAGTAGATAATATCTTAGAGAGTAATATAATAATATCCTTGGACATTTCACACAACGCCATATAGGTAGTCCCAAGCTAAGCAACTTAATGCTTGTGTTATGGTAACGAGATAATAATAATAAAAAAAAAAAAAAAAAAAAAAAACGTTTATTTTTCACCACAATATTTAACAGGAGCAGTAACATATTTAATTGCCAAGTAACTAGTACAACATTGAAAATATTGTGGGGACTGGTGTGCCTAAGCTAGGCCAATGGCCTGTGTTTTAGGTCACCAGGTCTCCACACCGTTTTAATATGTCTAATAACTTACGTACTAGTGCCAAAAAACAATAAGGAATACTGTGATGTGAATGGGAGTAAAAGTAATAGTGAGGAGAGTTTTGTTTGTGATGTGTTGTGTAAGTTTGTTGTATCGTGTGTAAGGTTGTGCGTTATTTGTTTGAGTCAAATAAATTAATCTATATATCTATATACTTATAATAAATCTGTAGAGAGGTCAATTCTGTACATGCAATATATTTCCAAAATAACTATCAGGGGGTGATTAGGGATCGATACTGATGCCAAGAATGCAATCAATAAAATTTTTGTCTGTCTGTCTGTCTGTCTGTCTGTATAACCGTTATAGAAACAAAAACTACTCGACGGATTTTAACGAAACTTGGTATAATTATTTTTCATACTCCTGAGCTGGTTATAGTATACTTTTCATCACGCTACAATCAAGAGAAAAAATTAAAAAAAAAAATGAAAATGTGAAAGTTTGGTTGTTTGTTACTCAATCACGCCAGAACGGCTTAACGGATCTTAATGAAATTTAGAACAAAGATAAATAAATAGTCTGGAATAGCACATAAGCTACTTTTAATCCCGGGAACATGTTCCCTAGGGATCACGCGGGCGAAGCCGCTGGCAGAAGCTAGTGTTACTTATATTGAAAGAAAAACTAAGTATGAAGAGGAGTAAGGGTATAAAAACCAACGTGCTAAGATATAATGCCAAGAATGTCTTCAGTGTCCTCATATGATAGGTTTAGAAGCCAACTGGTGAGTTTGTATTTTAATTGTTGCTTGGTTAAGGCATATATGTCAATTTGGCTGTTCACTTTGTTGTAGATACGGCCACTTAGAGCAGTGTAATGACGACTTGCAAATTTCGTCCGACATCGTACAGGGTCACAGACTGGGAGCCCTTTGCGTTTAGATTGAATATTTTTTTCAAGCGGAAGAGAGGAATGACGACGCAGTATAGCTCGAAGAATGAAGACTTGGCGGACTGTGAGTACTTGGGACTCGGAATAGAGCAAAGCAGTAGGGTAGTCTCTGCGTTTGAACCGCATAACCTTTAATATAGCCCTTTGCGCACGTTCGACCTGAAGTAATAAGGTTTTGTGGGTTCCTCCCCAGGCAGGAATGCAATAACTGAGAAAACTAACACAGAGGCTTCTGTAAACAAGAAACAGGGTCTCAGGTTCCGCCGAATACCTGAGCTGATTAAAAATATAAATTAGTTTTCTGATGCGACTGGTCAGTGCTTCGGTATGGGCTCGCCAGGTTAGATGCTCATCAATGTGGACACCCAGGTATTTTATGTTGTGGACAAAGGGGATTTAGAGGCAGTTACAATTTTTAGGATCAGAATTATTATGGATAGAGCCTGTATGAACTTTAACTATACTACTACTATCCTCAGGAGGAGCGTGGCAGTGTGGAAGAGAGAATCGGATGATTTTGGTCTTTTCAATATTCAAGGTCAGTAAGTTCCCCGATAACCAAGCCATTACTCGGCGAAGGGCCTCCTCTGTTTTAAGCCGGGCATTGTTCCAGTTATCATCATAAGTAATGAGAGCCGTATCATCCGCGTAGGTAAATATTTTGCAGTTGGGAGCAGATAAGAGGCAGAGGTCATTTATATAGATCAAGAAAAGGGTAGGCCCCAATATGCTACCCTGCGGGACCCCAAAACTGATCGTCATCGCCTCACTGTAAAAAGAGTCAATTTTGATACACTGTGTGCGATTTAAAAGATAATCTGTGAAGATTTTTAGCGTAATACCACGGATCCCCATGCATTCCAGCTTAGCAATCAACCTGGGAATGGAGACAGAATCAAACGCTTTGGATAAATCAAGGAAAACTCCATAACATTTGCGCTTCTCATCCAGCTTCCTTACGACGGTTTCTGCAAGATCAAGTACTGCATCCTCTGTAGAAACGCCCCGTCTAAAACCATACTGATTAGTTGCAATGAGCTTATGTTTTTCCAGGTATGTGGTGAGACAGTTATTGAGAATTCGTTCTAATATTTTTGACAGAGAACTCAGTACAGAGATGGGCCTGTAGTTGTTGACGGTGCCTCTGTCTCCATTCTTGAAAATTGGATGCACGACAGCTGTCTTGAATGCATTAGGGAAGGTACCTGTGTTGATGGCCCGATTACAGATATGCGTGATTGGGACCGCTAAAGTGGAGCTGGATAATTTAAGTACTTTTGCGGGTATTTTGTCGAAACCGGTAGCGCAATCACCGCGTAAGTTTTTCGATAAGCTCTTTTACCTCCACCTCGTCAACAGGCAGAATGGCTAGGGAATCGTTTGGCGTTGATAACGATTGGGGATAGCACCACACATGACTCTCGGGGGAGGGGTTAATTGCCGAGGCAAGGGTTGTGCCCACATTGACAAAGAATGAATTAATTTGATTAAGGGTGGCTGTAGGGTCTTCACAGTTAGAAATGAGTGGACTAGAGGACTGAGAGGGGGAGCTAGAGCTAGTTATTTCTTTAATAGCTTTCCAAGTGGCTTTTACATTGTTTTTTGCTCTAAGCAGTAGGTTCTTTTCAAATGTCCTTTTGAGTTTTTTAATAAGATTGTTTAGGAAGTTACGATATCGGGTGTAGGTTAGTTTAAGAGTATCATTTTCAGGAGATAAGTTTGATATTTTGTGAAGTCTGTCCCGGTTCCTGATACAACGAACTAGTCCTGAAGTCATCCACGGCTTAAGAATTCTACTCTTTCTAGATATTTTTACGACTTGGCTATGTTTACTAATGACATCTTGAATTAAAGAAATTAACAAAACCGTGGCTTTGTTACAATCGGATTCGTTTTGAACTAGAGTAAAATCCAAGCTATCCAATTCACTTTTAATGTCAGGGTAGTTATAGCGTAGTGTGGTGGTTAAATGCTTGTTTATATTTTTGAGTCCTGTTTTTAAGCAGATGATTACAGGTAAGTGATCGGTAATATGGGTGTCAACAACAATAACGATAGCGGGCTCTCTATTTTTCAGAAGAACATGGTTTAAGCATCTGCTAAATCTAGTGGGGAACGTGTGTGCAGGTAGCAGACCTAGTGAGGCGCAAAGGGTAAGATAGGTATTTGAATGGCGATCATTATTTGTGTTTTTAATGTCTATGTTGATATCCCCAATCAAGGCTATTGTAGCAACATTCTTTAGAGAGTGGACTAAGTTTTCCAGAGATTGGTAAAAGTTGTCAAGTTCGGTGTATGATGGAGATCGATATATACAAATTAAAGCTGTGCTACCCACGTAGCACACCAAACAGTTAGCATCACATATAGATGGTTCCTTAAAAGTACAAATGATCGAATTCCTAGAATAGATAACCACTCCGTCATTTTGTAGAGGGTTATTTGTTGTTGAGTGACAAGAGTAACCATGTAGATTTGGTAAGGTTCCAGTAACACGGAGCCAACATTCGATGAGGACGATGACATCAAATTCAGTCTTAATTGTTGAGAGCATCGTGATGAATTGGTCAATGTTCTTATTCAGGCTCCTGATATTAATGTGAACTAATTTTAAGTGTTGGTTTGGTTGATGCATATAAGAACAGCATCGATCGGGGGGGATAGAAATGAGCGAGCTGTGGAGAAGTCGTCGATTTCATTAGTAGTTGTTAGGTCGGCATTAGCCATTTGTAAAAGTATAGGAGTTAACAGTGGTCAGCAACACGTAGTGATGTCTTAAGATAAGGGAACGCGAATCGGGATACCTAAAATAATGTGGTAGACTAGCCGAAGAGGTCGTACTCATCGAATCGTTATAGGCAAAGTTTACGTAAATGTGGTGTGTAGTTTTGATGTGTATTAGTGAAGGTGTATGTGCCTTGTGTATTTGGTTAGTTATATGCATTATGTTATAACTAGTATCAAGATACAAGACTTACAAAAACTTAAAATTATAGCATGCACAATAGAAAAACAGTAGTATACAGAACAGTGAGCATAGTCATTTTGAAACACTCTGTCGCGTGAGACACTTTACAGATTTAATTTCTATAGGTTTATCAGCGGCATCCCTGCGCAAGAGTATTTTACCATTCGACCACCAGCAGGAGTAGTTATTAGCTCTGGCAAACTGCCGACTATCATATAATAGCTTTCTAATAGAAGGAGGTAAGTGACCATCAACATAAATAGGTCTTTTGTCACCAGCAATGCCTATTGTTTTTGTGTTCAGTTTCTCATGTAGCGAGCGCTCTTTATTGAATCTTCTAACATTTTCCAGAAGGTCATTTCTTGCCCGTACGCTATGAAATTCAGCGACAATCGGTCTAATCAATCCTGGCTTCCCAGGTACACGGTAAATGTCTCGGAGAGCAGAAGCCTGTATGTCCATGTTGACTATTTTACCCACAGATGAAACCAGAGATACGAGGTCTTCAGGCGCTTCCTTTTCTCTAGGCGGTATGTTACGAATTTCGATAGTAGCTTGTCGAGATTGGAAGTGCAAATCTTGAATTTGTCTCTGAAGATGATCATTTAATTCGGCGTACTCGGCTTTTTCTTTTTCTAAAGCTGCGACTTTGATGACAACGTCTTCATACTGTCTATTAATGAAGTTCATGCCGCGTTCAATCTCAGAGTTTGTTGTTTTAAGGGACAGGAACTGCTTTTTAAGATCTGACACATCATCAGCCAATCTGGACAAAATGGCGTCTTGACTGGTTTTCCATGAGGTTAACAGTTGGTCGTGTTCGTTTTTCCATTTAGTCAGCATATCTAGAAGATCCACTTTGAAATTATCCAATGAAATCGAAGAGACGTGATCCTCGTCTTTACTCATGGGTGGTGAGTACTCAGTTCGTTGTCGTTTGTTCCGTACAGTAATGTTAGGCTTATCTATGAATGGGGTAGAGGCGGACGTTAGATCAGACTCTGAGAGAGATTGTCCATGAGCAATGGTGGATCTTGAGGCCGAGGGCGGCGTTCTTTGAAGGGACATTTCAGAGTAGTTTACTCTTTCTAATCCTCGAAGTGATATAATTAATGGTTTGAAATACGTTGCCTGAGGTAGTGTTGCTCTAATGCTTTCGTCAGGAACTTCTTTCCAAAATAAAAAAAATGTTCCGCAAATTGTTAAGATTGCCAGTCCTACCATTTGTTGCTCGTAAGATACGGCCAGGAACTCCTTTTTAAATGTACTTTACAAAATCAAACTAAAAGTAAGCAGCCAACAGGATTCGAACACACGCGTAGCGGTATTGCGATCCACAACTTTATCCACTCGACTAGACACTCATTAGAACTGGTGTCGAAAATATTTCATCCATTGCAGAGCGGAGACGTGCCGGCAATTAAGTTGTCAAGTGACTAGTGAGGGTTCAAAGTCCAGATTGAGCACGTTTAGGATATTAGTTCAAACTGTTTTATTTAATGTTCTTGTTGATAATGTCACGGTTTTTTTGCACAGGGTTTTACACACGCACATCACAGCATGACCTAGTATAGTTTTATCACGGTTTAGTCACTTTTTACTCAATTTTAGAATTTTTAACTACGGACCGCAATAAAGTACGTTCGCGCGCAATGACGTTACGGTGACGGAAAAATCTCTCGGAGATGGCTGATAAACTACTTATATACATTTTTTTTTTTGTAAATACTTACATATTATAGATAGAAAACACCCAGACTCGGAACAAATACATGTAGGCCGTACAAATATTTGTTCCGTGCGGGAATCGAACCCGCGACATGCTGCGCAGCAGTCAATCGCTCAACCACTGCGCCAACCATGATATGTATCATGTACCTATGTAAATGTTAGGTATGTACCTTTTTTTTTTTTAATTATAATAATCTTCTTTATTTCCCAATAGGTAATACAGAGAGTGGTACAATTAAGTATGGTTAACAATTTTTGAATACATCGACCAGAACATTTACATACACATTTGGATGACAAGGAAACTGTACGCAATAAGTTAAACTCTGCCTCTTAAACTAGGTTATCCTGTATTTCAAGAGACAGTGTTTCGCAATGAGGGCCCAATTGAATGTGCAAGTGGACTGTGTCAGTTTACTTTAGAAGGGAAGAGAAACGTTATAGTTTGATTAATTACATAGATTTATATATTGCATAATTATGTGGGAGTGCGAGGGTGTGGGTGAATGAGTGTAAATGTAGGTATGAAGGTGTATATATGTGTGAGTGTGAATAAGTAGTTGGATAAGTGTTGGTGTGAAAATGAGAGGAGAGTGAATGTATGTGCGATTGTATGTGGATTAAAGTGCGGGAGTATTCGTGCAAGCATGAAGAAGTGTGTATGCTCAAATCAGCCGATGTAGGTAAATAAAGTCTCTGTTGCGGCATAATCCTGTTTAAGAGTCCTATTACGAATCGTAAATGCTCGTTTGCAATAGACGAAGTTACGTTGGTCTACGTTGGGAGTACATCTTTAATCCGCGAAACAATTTTGATACTTACTAGTCTGAATAGGATTATAGTTTATTTGGGCGCTCGCGCGAGACTGAGGAGCGCGCGCGCTGAATTGACGCAGAATATATAGTACTTTAATTTTATTTATTGTAATTTTGTTTTATTATATTGACAAACGAAAACTTATGAAACGTATTTATTGTAGATTGAAATTTTAAATCATATTAATTTATTTGATAAAATTGTTTTTATTTGGAATATAATGGACGCTGAATCAAGACATTTCTGGCTTAAATTAGGATTTCTTTACGTTTTTTTCCGTGAAAACTCAAGGAATTTAAAGAAATTCTAGAACTCCAATAAACAAGTAAAACATTCAACTTACCTTTTAGTAATTTCAGCTTTTAAAAGAATTGATTGTAACAATGTGAATTAGTTCGTCAAAGTTCCATCGCCGACATTTTTTCTTGCAAACTGAGTTCGTAAAATATTTATAGTAAATTACACGAAAAGAAAAATGAAAATGTGTAACTCCAACTTACAATAAAGAGACTGGCACTATCGTTATTCAGGATCAAATAATTAAAATATCTTACTGCTGCTGAAAATTACAGCGTCAAAAATCATGAATTTCCGTAAAAAATGTAATAGGACTCTTAAGTAGCCATTCTGTCACTTTTAATTTTAGATTGTGTTTGTTCCAATATATTCAGTATTTTATGAATCTTTTTGTAGATGTAGGCGCTAATTACATAATACTGATGTTTTGCGAAAGTGGTCCTGTGTTGGGCGGTTTGTGCGCTTATTTGGGTTAGACGGGGGAAGGCTGTTATGTTTCCTAAGGACAGATTGAAGCACAAAGAGCTGACGGACTGTAAGAACCTTGCAATCTGCGTACAATTGTACTGTTGGATATCTATGCGGGTTCCTTGTCATTACTTTAAGTACAGCTCTCTGTGCTCTCTCAGCCCTCAGGATGTGACTTTTCGTAGCTGCACCCCATACAGAGATGCAATAGCCTATGACCGATTGGCATAGTGCGTAATAAACCATTTTCAAAATATCGGCATTAGCTGAGTTTCGGAGGGATTTAAATATATGTATGAGGCGCAGAGTTCGAGTCGTGACAGCGTCAATTTGTTTTTTCCATGTCAGTCCGTCATCTATGTGGACCCCTAGGTACTTAACGCTGTCACATCTGGTAAGCGCTGGACAGGAGCATGGTGCAAGTCGATTTGCGCATGAGTGGACAGTAATTAAAAAACTAAGTGACGGTGCGGTCTGCCGCCTAATTGCGAACGGGATGTAGCATGTTTTTTTAAGGTTTAAAGTCAGAAGATTTACATTGAGCCACTTTATAACTTCTGCCACTGATCTCTCAGCTGTAGATTTGAGAATATCCCAAGTAGGTCCATGAACTAAGATTGCGGTATCATCAGCGTATATGTAAATATGCTAGTATTTGGGATATTCATTTTGCAGAGGTCGTTGACATACATAAGAAATAAAGTGGGGCCCAATATGCTGCCTTGAGGGACGCCGAATGTAACAAACTCCTCCTCACTGAGGTGGGTATCAATTTTAACTCTCTGAGTCCGATTCTTGAGATAATCTCTGAAAATATCAAGTGATACGCCACGAACACCTAAGTGTTCTAATTTTGAGACAAGGATGGGGACAGAAACTGTGTCAAATGCCTTAGAAAGGTCCAAGAAAATACCTAAACATTTTGTCTTTTTAACCGACTTCCCAAAAAGGAGGAGGTTCTCAATTCGGATGTTTTTATCTAAATGTTTTGCTACCTCTTGTGTCAATCCTAGTACAGCATCCTCTGTTGAAACGCCAGCTCGGAAGCCATATTGGTTGTCTGCAATGATTTTGTACTTTTCTAAGAAATTCCTGAGACGATTGTTTAAGATCCTCTCGAGGATCTTAGAGAGGGTAGGCAAAACTGAGATAGGCCTATAATTATCGACACAGCTTCTGATCCCACCCTTGTGTATGGGATGGACTATCGCCTTCTTTAAGGCGTCCGGGAAAACGCCCGATTGTAGGCAGCGGTTGTATATGTAGGTAAGTGGTGGTATTAGTACATGGCGACAGTTTTTCAGTAAAACCGTGCGGCTTTAGCCACGAGCTCCTCTATAATAAATCGATTCTATGAACCCAGTAAAACTTTTTTGATATTATAAAATCTTAAAACAAACTATATTTATCAGTGGTCTACGATCAGCAATATTGTCAGTAAAAATCGGAGAAAATGTGTTTCTTTTTGGACTGTTCTGGACGAAATTAAGAATCCACTTGATTCAGCACCATTCGTTCGATAGTTGGTTTTGTTGATTTTGATTCAAGATTAGTTTGTACCAGGAGATTAGGTACCTGGGCTGGTCGGCATTTCAACCGATAGAGATGATACAGTGCCCTGCATTAGGTACCCTCTTCATAATTATATTCTTAATTCGAGAGAGAGATCAGGATACGTAACTGAACGTAGATTTTGTATATTATGCAATCTATACTAATATTATAAAGCAGAAGAGTTTGTTTGTTTGGTTGAACGCGTTAATCTCAGGAACTACTGGTCCGATTTGAACGAGCTCCTCTAAGTATAATAAATCGATTCTATGAACCCAGTAAAACTTTTTTGATATTATAAAATCTTAAAACAAACTATATTTATCAGTGGTCTACGATCAGCAATATTGTCAGTAAAAATCGGAGAAAATGTGTTTCTTTTTGGACTGTTCTGGACGAAATTAAGAATCCACTTTCGATAGTTGGTTTTGTTGATTTTGATTCAAGATTAGTTTGTACCAGGAGATTAGGTACCTGGGCTGGTCGGCATTTCAACCGATAGAGATGATACAGTGCCCTGCATTAGGTACCCTCTTCATAATTATATTCTTAATTCGAGAGAGAGATCAGGATACGTAACTGAACGTAGATTTTGTATATTATGCAATCTATACTAATATTAAAAAGCAGAAGAGTTTGTTTGTTTGGTTGAACGCGTTAATCTCAGGAACTACTGGTCCGATTTGAAAAAATCTTTCAGTGTTAGATAGCCCATTTATTGAGGAAGGTTATAGGCGTAGGAAGGTTATATACGCTGAGACAAATAGGAGCGGAGCAGTAATGGAAAATGTGACGCAGACGAAGTTGCGCGGGTCAGCTAGTTATAAATAAACAGTTTTTTTTAAAGGAGTTCTCACTACCTACTCTACCTACCTAGTTCAAAACTCTATCAAAGTAGGAATTGTAAAAATTGGGTATCAAACCAGCATCTAGAAGGCTTTTCACGTCATTCTTTTTTCTTTCAGATAAATCCAACTTTTGGTTATACAGCTGTTGCAGTTCTTGAGTCCGCTGGTTCCTTGTACTGACCCTTTTAGTTCCCAGGTCAAGTTCTTTGAAATCATCAAAATAGGATTTTTATAATAAATTTTTACCTTGTCATCTTCAATTTTCACCAAAAGTGGTGAAAATTGAAAAAAACTATCAGTCATCAAAGGATGACTGATAGTTTTACAACTTCACTTTCAACACTTTTGTTAAATCTAGGAACTGGCAGTTGTTTGAAGTCTCTGAAATCGTTATAAGCCATTTCGTTTACTATGAATGGTGTGCCACGTTTTTTTGCACTTCTGATAGCGGATACGTGGGTATTTCTTGAGAAATGTGCATATTTGTCAAAATTTATTAAAATGATAAAAAGTTGTATGTTTGTGTTTTTTTTATAAGTAAATAGATCGACAGATTATAACATCAACATGAAATTTTCACTTGAGGCCTTCTTTTAGCCCCCCAAAGTTTAGAGTTATAGCCCCTCAAAGTTTTTAGAGACATGGTAATGACAATTTTCAGCACGGTAATGACATATTATAGATAAATTACACCCAGACACAGAACAAAATGATCATGCTCATCACACAAACATTTTGTCCTGGGTGGGAATCGAACCAACGCCCCCTGGCATAGCAGTCAGGGTCACTAACCACTAGACCAACAGGCCAACAGGCTCATCATTAACATTCAAAAACCTAAAAAATAGGTATTTCGTCATTACCATGCAAAATTAATAATTACCGTGGTTAAAAAAACCACGGTAAAACATGGTAATTACGAACATGGTAATGACGATTTCTTTATTTTTGCCACTAAACTTTGAAACAAAACCGCTTTCTGGAACATTCTTTCATTCAAGGACTGTGTCGCCCGTCGGTTTTTCGTTTTATACGAATAATATTATGATTTTGTCAATACTTAAAGGGTACTGCAATCCACGTAGATGACGCGTCCCAGTGACAATCTCAAAAGTACTGACTGAAAACAATTATTTACTCATTTTTCGGCGAGAAAAAGTGACGTGCGTTCTCACTCTCGTTTGGTTCTGGCGGGATGCGGGGGAACCGACTAATATAAACAAAATGTTCTGTAAGAAATTGTGCACGTCGCGACAAGTCAAGCCACGGTAATGACAATTTTTTCTTAGTACAAAATTGAAAGTTATTTGGTGGGTTATCTATTTCGTTAAAATTAATTAGATAAGTAAATGTAGGTAGAATCATTTATTGTAATTTGATAGTATTATGTGAAACAGGGTATAAAAGACTTTAATAACTTTATCCTAATGTAATAATTCCTTTTCGGGGTTTGGGACAGCCACGGTAATTACATTTTCACATTTTAAAATTTAAAGGAGATTGGCAGAAGTTCATAGAACGCTGGCATTAAACTTTTTAAGTTTCTACAGAAATCAAAGTGGCATGGTTTGATAGGGAATATTATAAGCTATTATTAAAAAAAAATTAAAACGTTAAAATAGGGTTAAAGAGAAATCGTAATTTTTGTAAAAGTGAGGTTAAGTGCGTTAATGATTGTACATATAGGGTCTTTCAACTCTATTTCTATCATAACGCATAAATGTTTATTGTATACCTACATAACATATTGCTAATTATGCTTTCTAATGACTTGAAAACTACTTGTTGAAGTTTGTTTAGTTCAATGATTTACCTACACACTGATCATTTACCTAATGACAGTTTAGGTAAGTGTACCTACCTACTCCGTCAGCTTTATGTAGGTAGTCACAGGAAACTCAGGAGAGTTTTTAAGAGACTCATATCTAAGAATCTAAGCACATAAGGAATAATAATCCTGTTAAGGATAACAGGATTATTTAAGGTAAAATTAAAAACTCATAAGTATTGTAGGTATTATATTTTATTCATGGTCATCATCATATATCAGCAATATATTATCTAAGAATGGTGCAGGGGGAGACAGGCTATCTTGATGCCGTGCCCATGCCAAATACCAGATGATTGACATGATATGGGCACAGCATCCTACTGTTCTTCGTCCAACAATGCAATTGCAACAGTATTGCTTTATAGCTTCCCGGCCACTTAGAGAGCTGTCAATCAAAATATAAACAAAGTATATTTTTCTTCCTACATGTCTAGACCTAATTCTTCCCCGTAAAATCCAAGATGTGTTTGATGTTGACAGCTCTTCCAGTAGACTCCTGTCAACCTCCCTGCATACTTCTATAATATAGGTGCCATTTGCCCTTACGTGCTCTCCATAATAGGAGCGAGATTGCTTTATTTGATATGTTCCAATAGAAATTAATATAAGTTCACTGTATGATAGCCGAGGAAAATCTGTTAGGTTATCATTTTCAACAGTAACACTTACAAAATCAGCTCGTCTTCTGTTTAGTTGATTAACATTGACAAAATCAGACAAAAGATTGTTTACAAACATGTTCGCATTTATTATATTTAGGATTTCCCCGGCATCACTTCTATCAGTTATTGGAGGGTGAAAGCGATTAATTAATGCAGCAGCTATTTTAAAATCAATCATAACATGTTTTGAGGCTACGTTAAAATATTCCTGTCTAAACAATTTAAAATCTCTTTTAAACCTACCATTGACTGCTTCTACAACCCATCTAGAAATAGTAACCGACCTTGATTTGTTTGCTGCTAGTGTTGATAGTTGCGTTTCACCCCTCTGTAATGAAGCTGGAACATGGGTTTTATAACCACAAGCATTCAGCAAGGGCAAGGCATCTCTGAAACCCCTATCCAGTACAAAAGCATCACCTTCTTGAAAATGTCTGCGTAAATAACTATTTTCAGTTTCAAATTCCCTTTGCATTATAGCTGCATCTGATGTTGTAGCTGGATAAGGGCCCAGAACATCTATAATATAACCATCAGAACATACTAATATAAATGGTTTAACAAGATTTCGATATTTATGTAAGCTGTAAGTATTTTTTTGATATAGATGATTACAACTTTTTTGTATGTAGCAATATGAACCATCAGCTATGACTATAGGGTTTTCCTGGCCATCACTTTGAACTCCAAACAATCCACGGGGTATCAATAGATTTCTTTGTATTATTTGTTCTCTTGATATATGTGCTACTCCCAAGTGAGTTGGAACGAACAACAACAGCAACAGTTCTCGAACCTTTGCCATCAACACCTCCAAAGATCTCCTTGGAATTTGAAATAGTGATGCCAACCTTTCATTGGGTTCACCTGTCCTCAGTTTCATTAAGAATGCAGCGAGAGCCGTTTTACCTCTTCACATTTCATTTATGGTAGGTATTTCGTGTAATAACTGATTGAACTGATCTTTTGTGTAGCCAATCCAGTGACATACAAGATGGTCTTCTATATTATTTATATTTGAAAAATCTAATGCATTAACATTAGTGCTCTTTAAATTCAACATATCTTGTATATGTGTTGCATTAAATGCATTTGAATAACCACTAATACCAGCTTGAAAGTCCCATGTTTCTGTATTTAGATGGTTACTGCACACGCGACTATTTACTGGTACATAATAATTAAACTGTAAAAGCAGCATTTTTCTAGTTGAAACTGGTAGCCTGAATCTTTCACTACCCTGACAACCTTTAATAATGCACCTTGACCCAGAGTCTACAGCTCTGATATAATCAGGCAACACAATTGTCTCTTGTCTTCTTGATATGGGCTGAATTACAAGATTAGGTTCAGGCTGATCTTCAACAACAGGTTCGGGATGATCTTCAAAATCAGATGCAGGCTCATTATCTCCATTAGCTTCAGACACCATTTCAACATTAGGTTGAGGCGGAGTTTCAGGATCACGTTGAGGCAGTCTTTCAGGACTGTCATGGGTCATGGATACATTATCAAGTGTACCTTCAGAAGTTTCAGAGTCAAGATGAGAGCGCCCACTTGACGATGTGGATGCCCTGGATACAAAATGACGAGAAGCTTTGTGTGCTCTCACCCAGCAACGGTGACAGACATTGTTTGTAGTCCGTAGCTGCAACAATAAAACATTTATGTAAAACATACTCACACATGTGGATTTTATATATAAGTGTGAACACATTATAAAAGAAAACTAATAATACTAAATGTATTGATGCATAATCACATTATGCGTCAATATAATATTATATATATTACTGCGGGGACATCCAATTTTTGACATTGAGATCAGAATGTTATTTTTATGTAATGTATCTAAGCTTGTTTTGAAAAGAGTTAATTGATGACTTCATTGCAAGCTCTTCTCAGCAAATGCAACTTTCCCAGCTGGTATTAGAGCCAGACTATTCATAAGTATGTATGTTCAAAGTCCAAAAAGTAGTAAGTATTATATTTACAAACAAATAAGTATATGTAGTATATCAGCTACTTCGTTTTCAGATGTATGAGTAATGTCCCAGGATTTATTGTCTTAATGAATAAGTTTGAAAATAATATATTACAATTAACTTACTTGTCGGGGTAGTATCCATTCTCGAACCACATTATATATGCCTCGTTCTCTGTCCGAATCAGTCCGTAGTTGGTGATTTCTTGAACGTGCTGTAGATGATCCACAATTGACACACACCTGTCGGATCCCAAGGGTACAAGAAGGTGGATGTGGTTCAGGCGTAGTGTGTACTTGATTTAAATAATTGTTTACAAGTACCCAACAGGCGTTACATAGACGATCCTGATTGCACACCTAAAAAAAAATATGAATTAAGGTTAAATTATTATTATAAAAACCAATCGAAGTCTTTCATAAAATAGGTGCATAGTAAATGAACTTACAGGCTCAGGAGCAATCCAGGAGCGAATGACCGATAGAATGGATTCATCTTCCAAAGAATGTGTTGTTATCGTACTGCAACGATTTGTAGATATTCTACAGTTTACGCAGCGGTCTATGGTTGACATCACGTTGACTCGTAATGTTAAACACACAAAGGATAGATGAACATAAACTATCTTATGTAATATCAGTGTCCAAGATAGAGCGCCAAGGTCGATCATATAAAAGTAGGAAACGTCGAGGTCCAAGTCTTGCAACAGTTGTACAGAAAGGTAGGAGTCTTCAAAATCCAAAGGCAAGCCAGGTCGTTGTAAAAATCCACGTAAAACTTTGGAAGCACAAAACATTCACACCAGCACAAAGCAAAGGAGCGAGCGAATGTAAACATGAACAATCGGAATCGCGAATGTCACACTGACGTATTCAGTGGAATGTCACAACAAATGTGACACGCGGGTTTTAGTGTTGCCAATAAGCAATAAACATTTCTTTGCTGGATCAAGTCCTCGTAAACTGTTCGCATAGTTTTTTTGTATTTATTTTTTTGTGATTTAGTTGTTTTAATTATGTATACACAATTAATTAAAACATTATGCAAATTAATTTAATGTTTTTTTTTATATTTTTCAATGACAAACAAAACTATCAAATAGTTATGGTTATGACAGTGCTAAAAAGCCTCGTATCCCATGGCTTTAGAAATAAAGACCGCCTCTGTGCTAAATAAAATCAAGTTATCCACTCTTATTATCGAGATTTTATTTCCACTGTCAAAAATAAAGTTAATCTGGCTATTAACTCATAAAAATAAGCGTTAATTTTTGAAATAGCTTTGAATTCTGTACCTTTCCAAAATCAGTAATGCCAAAAACTGCCATCTCCTTTGCACATTTCTCAGGAACTGCCCATAAAGCGCTTACTAATTTGTTTAAAAAACCGATTTAGAAAAAATCGTAGGGCTTTAAAGATAAAAATATAAACGTAAAATACGCTAATTAGGTCTTAGTTCTTAAAGTATGCACTTTGGGGTCTAGATTTTCACGTACCTATATACAAACCTTGTAAGTGTCTGCAACATGTTGCCAAGTATCAATGATGTTCCGTTAGTATTTAAGAGTTATAGGAGAATTTACCATGAATTGATCACTGTTTACATAGCAGTCAAATATCACGACGTTCTAAAGGAATTGCATGGTAAAATGTATGCCAATAATTAGTTTATTCATTCAACTATTCACATGCAAAATTTCATGTCATTAAATTCAGTAATTAAAGAAAAACAATTATAATACTAGCATCGAAAACCTACATTTAAACCCGACCAAGTTAGGATGGCTACAAAAAAGCGACCGTGCCATATATCTAAGAACCTTAGAGAATTAGAGAAACCTTAGAGAATTCTTAACCTTGCAATATAGTATTTATTAATATGGTACAGTTGCGTACACAAGCGTTAGGAAAATATAAAACAATTGCATTTCTTGAATGAAAAATATATTTTTTAATAATAACGCCACTAGCTACGATAAAAATAAATCTTCAATTAACAAGTACTTCTCTATTTAAATATCCGTGTACAAAAATATTTTTAATTGTGTGCGTGTGGATTGAGAGATCTTTTCGAAAAACTCTTCCAATCCCAACCAAATTATAAGAGGATTTAGGAAATAATTGTGAAAACTTCATGGTAAGGTATAAAATTTGTGAAACCTAAACAAAGAAAGTTAGAACTCATTAACTGGATCTCTCAATCTGGACAACTGAAGAAAAAGTCATAACGCGTATCCAAGAATATACAGCCTATGTGTTTATAATTTGCATTCTAATTAATTGTGAAAAATTTGTGAAAGCTGCTAAACAAAATTTCGAGTCGTTTCAAAGCCACGTTTAAGATTTATAACGGTTTATATGGATCCCTCAGAGTGGACAATTTTCAATTGAGTGATCTTGTATAACACGACCTAATACTGAAAAAGTATGAATAAATATCATGTTTATTGCAAATTATGCTTCTGGAAAAATTTGTGAAACAAAAATCGTGATTGAAATCTTACTGGTTCAAGAGAAAATGAAAATCTTGTTTTTTGTCGATCGTCCCAACTGAGAGATCTTTATTTTGAACTATATTTAATAAACCGAAACTTATAGGTAGAAAGTAGATCAGAAATTGTGAAAAATATTGTACTAAAATTTGACGAATCAGTCGTCCCTGTAAGTGTTATACTTAAAAAGATAAATCATTTTTTGCAATCCTTAAGGAAAACGTTGAGTAGCGTAGACATACTTTTTATTTTGTCCGATTTTTTTTCGTTGACCCTATTCATGCTAACATTGTGTATATTCATTGCGATTTGCGAAGCTGGCTTTGTGCAGTGCATTTAATGCAAGTTTGTTTAATAGTGTTGTGATATAATTAATAATAACATAATCAGTGTTTCCGATAGTCAATAACAATCACTGCGTGGGATGACAAGTAAAACTCGTTATTTGCATTTGTAGTTAATTAGAGTAAATGAGGTTTTAAACTTATTTTGTAACTTAATTAAAAATCAGTTTTTGATTACCTACAGATCTTTGAATTTGTGGTGACTATTAGAATAACGGATATCTTACAAAACCTATAAAATAAATTTTATTAAAAAAAGTAATATTTTATTAGTTATTTATAAAAATGTACATAAGGAGTTTTACCTGCCTTTGAGTATACTCATGTATAGGTATTTAATGAAATAATAAATGCTATTATATTATTAAGACATTTATTATTTTAATGTTCATCACTTTCATCACTATCATCAAATGAGGGTTCTGGCACGCAATCTGAGCCACCACTTAATGATGACAAACTTTTGTACCATGGAATTAGTTCTTCTGGTATTTGACCAGCATTGCATAGTTTTACAAGGTCTCCTTTTTTTGCTGCAGACAAGGGGAGCAAATTTTGGTAAGCTGGATTCAGCGCCACAGTCTGTGTACGTCGGCGTCCCCTTCCTGCACTGACATTGAACTCATTATAATCACTTGTATGATCATACCTATAAAATAAAGTGCCAGGAAACTCTTTCTCAACTTTAATGCTTTTAATTTTTAGCCAAGAGAAACTTGTCATTTAAAAACGTAATTTTATATTATTTAAATTATGTAGTGAAACCCGACACAAATTACTTGTATAAAAACGTTTAAAGTGCATCATAATTTGAACTGTACCGGAAATGATTCCGACCGGTGAAATGGTCACCCTACTCAACGTTTTCCTTAAGGATTGCAAAAAATCATTTATCTTTTTAAGTATAACACTTGTATGTATGTATGTATGTAAATCGGGCTGGTTTCCGCAACTCCACGACTAAGCGCGTATTTTGCGTGTAGGTGGGACAAATGTGTCATTCGATCCACCCCAGCTCCCCGAGGAAGGCCAGCAACGCCTTGGTGTTACCAACTATTTCACAGAGGGTACCTGGGTTACCGAAGTACTTGGCCCTGTAATCCGCGACTACCGGGCAGTTTAGAAGCAGATGTGCTGCTGTCTCATCCTCCTCCATACAGGCTCTGCACAGTGGGCTGTCAGTGGCTCCTATAGCATAGAGGTGTTTATTAAAAGACCCGTGGCCAGTTGTTACGGCTGTGACTGAGCGCAACTGTTGCTTAGTCAGTCTTAGGGCTTGTTTTGTGAACCGGCCATCAATAGAGGGAAGTGCCTCTTTGGCCTGCCTACACTCACCATGGTCAGCCCATAGCTTGTGATGTTTGTCTCTGGTGCGTTTCCTTACCAGATTGCGAAGGTGCCCGAAAGGAAGTATAACACTTACAGGGCGACTGATTCGTCAAATTTTAGTACAACATTTTTCACAATTTCTGATGTAGGGTTTTATTAAATATAGTTCAAAATAAAGATCTCTCAGTTGGGACGATCGACAAAAAACAAGATTTTCATTTTCTCTTGAACCAGTAAGATTTCAATCACGATTTTTGTTTCACAAATTTTTCCAGAAGCATAATTTGCAATAAACATGATATTTATTCATACTTTTTCAGTATTAGGTCGTGTTATACAAGATCACTCAATTGAAAATTGTCCACTCTGAGGGATCCATATAAACCGTTATAAATCTTAAACGTGGCTTTGAAACGACTCGAAATTTTGTTTAGCAGCTTTCACAAATTTTTCACAATTAATTAGAATGCAAATTATAAACACATAGGCTGTATATTCTTGGATACGCGTTATGAATTTTTCTTCAGTTGTCCAGATTGAGAGATCCAGTTAATGAGTTCTAACTTTCTTTGTTTAGGTTTCACAAATTTTATACCTTACCATGAAGTTTTCACAATTATTTCCTAAATCCTCTTATAATTTGGTTGGGATTGGAAGAGTTTTTCGAAAAGATCTCTCAATCCACACGCACACTTTTTAATTACATATCTTCTTCTTCTATATCTTCTATATCTGTATCTATATCTTCTATCTATACTTATAATAAATCTGTAGAGAGGTCAATTCTGTACATGAAATATATTTCCAAAATAACTATCAGGGGGTGATTAGGGATCAATACTGATGCCTAAAATGCAATCAGTAAAATTTTTGTCTGTCTGTCTGTCTGTCTGTCTGTCTGTCTGTCTGTATAACCGTTATAGAAACAAAAACTACTCGACGGATTTTAACGAAACTTAGTACAATTATTATTCATACTCCTGAGCAGGTTATAGTATACTTTTCATCACGCTACAATCAATAGAAAAAATGAAAAAAATAAATGAATATGTGAAAGTTTGGTTGTTTGTTACTCAATCACGCCAGAACGGCTAAACGGATCTTAATAAAATTTAGAACAAAGATAGATTATAGTCTGGAATAGCACATAAGCTACTTTTAATCCCGGGAACATGTTCCCTAGGGATCACGCGGGCGAAGCCGCTGGCAGAAGCTAGTAATACTTAATTATGTAATTACTAGCTGACCCGCGCAACTTCGTCTGCGTCACATTTTCCATTACTGCTCCGCTCCTATTTGTCTTAGCGTGATAATATAGCCTATAACCTTCCTCGATAAATGGGCTATCTAACACTGAAAGAATTTTTCAAATCGGACCAGTTGTCCAAATAGATTAACGTTTTTAGTTGTGAGCCTATAGATATGTGTGAGTGATAGCTATCTATACATACCGTATGTCTACGACATATATGCAATCCTTGAAACCACATACTAGTTATGGTATTTGATAACGCTATACAAAAAAGTAACGAAATCGGTCCAGTAGTTTTGTCAAAAAGTCGAGTTCTAATTTAAAGCAAATTTGAACACTCTGTAGAATTGCAACAGTAGGTTAATAGTACAATGAACTTGAATCCTTGAACATTGAAAAGCGACGTTGCCACGCTCTGCGGTTCGTTTGTCGGCTTAGTACAAAAAGACGCGGCACGCGTGTGTCGGCTTTTTCAAAGGCCTTCGGCTTTTGGCGAGGAGGGGCGCGGGGAGCGGGTTGCGCGCGCGCTCGACGCGTAGGGTTGGACACAGTTATCGACAATATTATCAGCTTTCTCTCATTGTCTTTTGAAGAGAATAATGATCGGTTAGCAAAAAAGATGTTCTATTTTTAATGGACATGGTTAGTTTAGAATTATTATAGCACCACTATGTACCTACCTACCTATTCTGATTAAAAACTATAATTGAGTGGATTTAGAGATAAAAAATAATGTAATAATGTTTACATTTTAGGAAGAAACATCCTATTAAAAAAACGTACTCACCCGTTTTCTACATTACTCACTATCTAGGTAGTACCTGCGGTAGTTTCGTAAGTCGAAACGTACAAAAATTAAAATTTATTTTAAAAGTCCAATAAATTTAACTATCACTTCACTGTTAAATACGGTTATTAAAAATAGTACTAGTATTGTAATGCCTTGATTGCGTATTAAGTCTTTATTAGATAAGTAATTGTAGAAAAGTATCGATAAAAGATAATTATTACATTGTTTACCCTATTTACCTATGACTTTTATTTTTTGCCAGTACGGATGTAAGTTTTGTCAGTTCACCGCGAGTCTTCCGGGATAGCGTGTGTGCATTTCGCAAAGATTTGATAGGTACTTAAGTACACGCATTGTTTTACGTGATTTTTGTTATTCACTTGTATGTATTAGAAATTATTTTCTTACAGTGAAATAGACACTGAGTAGGTACTGGACTTTTGTGTGTGTAAATTGTGTTTTTAATTTTATTTGTACATACCTAGGTACTTATTTTTTACGGTGAAATAAACACTCGAATCCTGGTCGAAATTTGTTGGGCAAGGTTCGGGACAACATTGTTCGGCGATGTCACTTGTGCATTCAAAAACGTGGTGGACATTTTGAACATGAGAAAATTTAAGTTTTATTCCATCTTGCTTGTGCTATGACAGAATTTATTTAGATTAGTTCAGTAATCAACTTATCACGAAGTAAAAAAGAACGGGTGAAAAATAACCATAGTGAATTTCATCGCAATTGCCAAAGATAAATCAAAACGCCGCCGCGCGAGCATTGTTGCCGCACTTCTCGAGGTCAGTCGAGGTCAAGGTACGTTTTCTAAATAGGGTGATTTACTTTTACTAAATTTATTTTCATGTTTATTTTGTTTGAAAACTTAAATTTTTTCATTTACGTTTTTTTAAATTTATAACAATTTATTTATACTCCTGTGGACAAGTGTTACTTGTGGTTTCAATTATTGCATATATGTCGTAGACATACTGTATATATTACAGTCCACTATGTTTGTCTCAGTTGCGAATAAACTTGCATACTAAATACACGCTGTTTTCGTCAAAAATTCCCGGTAAACAAAAATCAACCTTACACATTCAACATTTTGGTCCTTCGAGCCGGATCGAGTTAATGATCATCGAGCCCGGCCGACCCGCGAGAACAAAAGAATATTACCTGAGTGCGATAAGGAGTCGTCGGGGCACATGTTTTTTCTAAAGACTTATGAGAAGTTTTAAAACCATTTTAACAAATGAGTTATTAACCAGTGAAATTGATTGACTATAAACTGTTACTTGTTAATAAGGTGTTGTGACTTTTGGTGCAAATCATAATAACAGTACATTGAGTGAGTGTTTAAAGAGATTAAAATAATTAACAAACTGTTACTTTATGAGAACTTATTACCTAAAACAAGTAACCGACCGCGGTGTGTTGTTTTCTGGAAGTGCGGTGCGAATTTATTTGTTAGCCACAATGGAGGAGCTTTTGTCGTTACAAGATGAGTTGTTTGATAATTTGATTAAAGCGGAAAGAAAATATAAGAAAACGCCGAAAGAAAGGATTAAACGTCAGTATATAGAAACGAGATTAGAGTTGTTAGAACAATTATTTCAAGATTTTAAGGACGGGCACAAGGAGTAGTTGCAAAAGCGAAAAATAAGAAAGAAGCTTATTTTACAGAAGGAAAATATGAGAGTTTTGAGGAGCTATATGTGCAGTATAAATCGAATTTGCGTGAAGCTTTGCAACAGTTTTTACCGCCAGTGACCGGGTTTCCAAACCCTGCAGTTACCCACAACGCGAACAATAATTGCAGCGATGTAAGATTACCCCGCATACAATTACCTACTTTTGGGGGTAAATATGAAGATTGGCCAACATTTTACGACATGTTTTCCTCATTAGTACATAACAATCAGAACATTCCATTGGTACAGAAATTACATTACCTCAAGTCCAATTTGAGTGGAGAAGCATTCAATCTATTATGTAATTATTCTACGACTGATTCAAATTATGAAGAAGCATGGAAGCAGTTAGTTCGGCGATACAATAACAAGCGTTATAACTGCAATGCTATTATGAGGACGTTATTTGGCACAAAGAAAATTCAAACCGAGTCAGCCACTGCGATTAGAAGTTTATTGGATACGACATCGACCTGTCTTAAATCTTTGCAAAATTTGGGCATTAGTACTGAATCCAGTTACGCTGACGTGTCTATCGTTCACTTGGTCGATTCGAAATTAGATACAGAATCTGTTAAACAATGGGAACAACAGTTAAATATGATGAGTGATGAGTTGCCCACTTGGATACAATTAAGAGATTATTTGGAGTTCAGATTCAGGACGCTAGAGATGATAGACACGAACGGGAACCGCGCCGCGCAACAAGCGAAGCCTGCTGCTAAATCAAAATCTTTTCACGCATCAGTTGAGAAGGAGAAAGAGAACAAGTCTAAGGCTAAACAAGAGTGTCCAATGTGTCATGAAATTCATTATCTCAATCAGTGCAAACGTTTTAGCCTTATGACGCTTGATCGCCAAACGAGACTATAGTATCCAAATAAAAACTTTGGAGTAAATTACCAAAAGAGACTGTAGTATCCTTTGACGTTTGATCGCGACCCGTCACAAATTATGTCCATTTCTGTCTAACACACGGTATTTTAATCCTTTTGCTCTTTTCCACTCGATTTTTTGACATTTCTACATGCTAAAAATACGAAACACGCCACGGGCGAGTCCATTTTTAAAAAGAAATTAAATGTTTTAGTCAGTCTGTGGTATGACGCGAGTTGCGCAATGACGTAGCTGTCGAATAAACTTGTTTATTATGTTGTTTGTGAGTGAATTAGTGTTAATTAATGTTTTATTGGAGCATTGTGATGTGATTAATGTGTGTGCAAGTGAATTTAAACATGTGGGTAAGTTTTATAATGTTTTTTTATGATTTTCTTAGCCCTTGTTACACAAGGCGTCCATGTTGTCAGAACGCTATCGTAATTGATTAATTATTAAGTCTAGCTACTTGTTCTGACTAAAAAGTAATTATTATCGCATTTTATGTTTACTGGGCAATAGATTTCAGCCAAAACATAAACAAAACAAACGAAATTTACGTTATGATTAGAATTTTTGTTCCGTGGGTCGGAAGGTAAACAATGCAAAATGGCGGGAAATGGCTAATGTTTGGAGGTAGATTTACGCTTATATATTAATATTTTTGTACGGTGGAGTATGTTGTTTGTTATTTATCGTTTTTAGATATAACCCAGCTACCCATACAAGTCATAAAATATATATGTTATCGATTTACTTTTTAAATTATTCCTGTTCAAAGTTCACATAATGTGTTTTTTTCACCAATATTCAATGTTTACAAATTAATTAAAAAATATAGAAACTAACCGTTATCATACACTTAACGTAAGTATAAAGAGCCGTTTATCAGCTTTCGAACAAACAAAACAGTTAAGTGGTCTCTGTAATAGGAGACGACTAAAAAATGTTTACGTAAACACAAACATCTGGCGCGCAGCTGCCCGCGCTTTGATATTTGAGCCCGGGCGGTCGACGTCATCACGTGACTCATGCTCGCCGGCGACCAAGCGGAGGAAAGACAGAACTTCGTTCAAACAACAAAATTATGTTTTAATTGCCTGGCACCAACTCATGCAGCAGCTAAGTGTCGTCAGTCATTCAGCTGTAAGAAATGTGGGAGGAGACATCACACAATGTTACACTTTGAGAGGGAGAACCAGGAGCCAGCCAGTAGCCTAGAACAGGCAGCCGCCGTGCCACCGAGTGAACCACAACAGGAGAGAGCGAGTACAACACGAGGTGACACAACCATACTGCTACATTTTCTAGAGGAGAGCTACAACCCAACAGCGTGCTGCTGGCGACGGTTAAGGTTAAGGTAATCCGTTCTAGCGGTTTTAAACAAATAATACGTGCTTTACTTGACCAAGGGTCACAGGCATCTTTTGTATCGGAGTCAACTGTGCAATTATTAGGTCTTGTATGCAAACCAGTAAGTGGCTGGGTGTCAGGGCTGGGAGATGGTTGTATGAGGATTAAAAATACGGTTTCACTTCGCCTGGAATCACGTCATAATCCAGCTAGTTACATCCTAGTTAACGCTTATGTGTTGCATTCCTTAACGTCACTACTTCCTTCAACCAACGTGAGCACTTCTAAATGGGTAGATATTGACAATCTTCCTTTAGCTGATCCTACATACGCGACGCCAGGTAAGATTGATATTTTATTAGGTGCAGAGGTTTATAGCGAAATATTACTTGAAGGGGATATGAAGCATCCGGATTGTAATTTAATAGCACAAAATACGGTGTTTGGATGGATTTTGTCTGGCAGGATGTTAAAGGGGTCTCGATCGTTAGCAAAAGATAATCTCATTAGCATGCATGTGCAGGTGAAAGAGGATGAGTTACTTAAAAAGTTTTTTGAGATGGAAGATGAGCCTAATTTAATAAAGAAAGAACTGACTAATAGCGAGAAAGTATGTGAGGACTTGTTTGACCAAACTACAGTGAGAGATAATGAAGGAAGATTTATAGTGAGATTACCTTTTGCAACGAGCGATCCTAAGTGTCAATACGGTAACACGGAAAAGACAGCAGTGAAGAGCTTAGAATATTTAGAGAGAAAGCTATCGAAAGATTCAAAATTGAGAGAAGAATATAATAAGGTTATGAGTGAGTATCTGAGTATGAATCACATGAGACTGGTTTCTGAGAGTGAGTTACAGATGTCTAAAGATGTGTATCTTCCTCACCATGCTGTGGTGAGAGAAGACAAAGACACCACTAAAGTGAGAGTCGTGTTTGACGCTTCGAGCAAAGGTGATAATAGTGTATCACTTAATGATGAGCTTCTTGTTGGACCGAGATTACAACAAGATTTACGGCATATCTTGATGAGATGGCGTCATCACAAAATCTGTATCATAGCCGACATTGTAAAAATGTATCGGATGGTAAGAGTGGCGGACAACGACACAGATTTCCAGAGAATTGTCTGGAGATTTGATCCGTCGGAGGCTATACAACGTTACAAATTGTTACGTTTAACGTTCGGTACAGCATGCGCGCCATATCTAGCTGTCAAGGTATTGCACAGACTTGCTGAGTTAGAAGAGAAGAAATATCCATTAGCGGCGAGAGTAACAAAACAATGCTATTATATGGATGACTTAATCGCTGGGTGTGACACGGTAGATGAGGCAATTAGAATTTATGAGGAAATGAATGAGTTAATGAGGAGTGGTGATTTTGAGTTACAGAAATGGAGTAGCAATAGTGATGAGTTCTTAGAGCAGATTGGGAAAACTGAGTCAAGTGAAAGTCAAGTTATTAAATTGAATGATCTAATAAAAGTGTTAGGTTTGAGTTGGAATAGGAAGAATGATAATTTTGAGTACGTAGTAAACTTACCTGAACCTAAACATTTAGTCACTAAAAGACAAGTCTTATCTGAAGTAGCGAGGTTGTATGAACCTTTAGGCTGGATTGCGCCCGTTGTAGTGAATGCAAAGATTTTTATTCAGAAACTGTGGAAATCTGGTCTTGGATGGGATGAGGGTTTGACGGATGAATTACTTGGTGAGTGGCTAAAATACAGACAAGAGCTAATAGATTTTAAGAATCTTAAAATACCTAGGTGGCTAAATTTTACACAAGAATGCAAGAGAGAGTTACACGTATTTTCAGATTCTTCAAAATCAGCCTTTGCGGCTGCAGTTTATTTACGAGTGATTGATAGTTCTAATAGAGTGCATGTACATTTACTGTCCGCAAAGACTCGAGTTGCCCCAATCATAAAGGAGATTTCAATACCCCGGCTTGAACTATGTGGTGCCACCTTAGCGGCTAAACTTATATGTGAAGTGTCACAAGTTTTGGAAATACCAAAGGAACATCTCTATGGGTGGACCGACTCCACCATAGTGTTAGCATGGCTCAAGGGAGGCTCAAGTCGCTGGGCAACATTTGTTAGCAACAGAGTGTCCACTATACTAAATATTATGGATTACCACCAATGGGGTCATGTCTCATCAGAGACAAACCCTGCGGACTGTGCTTCGCGTGGTCTGCAGCCCAAGGAATTGAGTGAGCATACATTGTGGTGGAGTGGACCACATTGGTTGACAGAACCTACAGTACGCACAGAGAGTAAATTGATAGAAGACACACACGAAGAGCTGCGTATCCAATCTTTATCCGTTTTAGCTGACGTTGACGAAGAATTTATTTGGTTAAAATATTCATCTTCTATCTATACTTATAATAAATCTGTAGAGAGGTCAATTCTGTACATGAAATATATTTCCAAAATAACTATCAGGGGGTGATTAAGGATCGATACTGATGCCAAAAATGCAATCGGTAAAATTTTTGTCTGTCTGTCTGTCTGTCTGTCTGTCTGTCTGTCTGTATAACCGTTATAGAAACAAAAACTACTCGACGGATTTTAACGAAACTTGGTACAATTATTCTTCATACTCCTGAGCTGGTTATAGTATACTTTTCATCACGCTACAATCAATAGGAGCAGAGCAGTGAAGGGAAATGTTGGGAAAACGGGAGAAGTTACTCCATTTTTTAAGCTTCCGTCGCGTGTGCAACCTTAAAGCTACACAGAAATCATGTATGACGGAAATTTTCTCCTTAAAATTATACAAAATATATCCCACGACAGCATATGTCTATATTTTATGATTGACTCACAATAACACGTGTAACTCCCGATAGCTTAGCAGTTCGAAGCTTTCTGATTATATATGTCTACTCTTACGTTTATAACACTCTCAGTCATCCCATTCTTTTTTATAGAATAGTTAATACTGTTAATTAAAAAAGTTAGCATTATTAACTATTCCATAAAAAAGAATCATAAAAATCGGTATAGAAACACCAAAGTTATACATGAAATACGCTAATAATAAGCCATCGCGCGTGAATACTGAATCATGCTGGTCGATGAACAAGAAGCCACTAATTACCCGATAGAATTTTTAATTTTTTTAAAAATTCCGGACTTCCTTCTCACGAAATTTGTTTAAAAATTGGCATTCCGATTATTCTGCTCCGAAATTTAAGACCACCACAACTTTGCAATGGAGCTCGGCTACAAGTAACCCAGTTGCAACAAAATATAATCGAGACTCAAATTTTAACAGGTTGCGGTGCAGGTGAAACCGTCATTATTCCCAGAATTCCCATAATACCAAATAATTTTCCATTCCAATTTAAAAGAACGCAATTCCCAGTATCTGTGTCTTATGCAATGACAATTCATAAGGCTCACGGGCAGACTTTTCGTATTGCTGGAGTAGATCTCGGTGTCAGTTGTTTCTCGCATGGTCAGTTGTACGAAGCTCTTTCCCGGGTTAGCAGTTCTAGAAATCTTTATGTTCACGTGCCGGACGGGTCAACTTCCAACATAGTTTACCCGGAAGCTTTGCGCTGCAGTATTTTCGTTCTATAGGTACCTACTTAAGCCTCATGTGAACGTGATCTAAACAATATTACCAATACATTAACATAATAACACACAAGGAGTTACACGCTGACGGAGTCGCGGGCACAGCTATTAAACAATAATATTGTGCGGTTCCGTATTGCGATATTTTTCAACAGTATTGTAGATTGACATTATTATATTGCCCTACTAAAATACGAAAGTTAATCTGCCACATCAAAACCACTCTGAACCGTGAGGAAGGACATAGGCTACTTTTTTTACGAAAAACGACAGAAACGCGGACGAAGTCGCGGGCAAAAGCTAGTCGTTAAATAAACTATTAAAAATTGTATCTTATTGTAGACGAGTTTTAAATTATAAATTAAAGAAAGACAATAGACCTAAACTACAAAAATGTATCACACCAAGTGAAATGAATGAGACTTTATTAGCATGCATTAAGGTGGCACTAGTCGACATTTTTTCCATAGAAACTTCGGGAGGGTATTACTCCGCTGTTTGACAGAGTACATCAAAAGTTAAACATAATATCGTTTTGTTATATTATTAGTTTTGTCTGTATGGAAACAGAATGGTAAAATAAAACGCCATTAAAAAGTTATGAGCCACCAAAGTTTCGATTTTCTTGCCAATTTTAACGCATCTTTGGGCGTAAATAAGTAATAAACACAATGTAAAATCTTTAAAACCAAGTCGGTACCGACAAAGCTCAATTATCGAAGAATTCAATAACTTTTATTTTTAATCGATTTATGCAGTAGTTTTTTCATAAAACTCGATTTACGAAAGGCCTTCTCATATTTTTTTACGCGCGCGTTTTACTATGAATTATCGTGCCTCTCACTGAATAATGTTCCCCCCGGTGCGGTGCGGGGAGGACAATGCTCACGCACACGTGCGTATTCAAGTTACGACTATGTCTGCTGCGGTGTGCTGTGGCCTGTGGCCTATGTCGTTCATACGTTACATACGTACGTAGACTATACTTGCGCTCTAATTTATATTGACTCATTGGCTTGATTTTTGGATTTCAACATTATATTTTATATCTGTTTGACTTCGCACTGAAGTTTGGACTCCGTATTTGCGTTTGAAATTGTTATTGTTGCTTTGAGTGGACGCTGCATAAGTACGTGACATTGTTTTGAATCATTGAAAAAGTTTTAAACCACATATTATAAACAATGGGTAGAAAAGTCATAATTTGGCGTCGTGACCGGGTCTTCAACACCGCGTCGCTGCCCGCGCCCGCTGCAGTGTAAAATTATCGCGGCGGGATGCTATCGCGCAATGAGTTTTCAACTCTCGATGTTGAAACCCATGATATAATTATAAGTTGAAACGGTGTCTTTTTTGACGCGTTGGGATTAACTCTGCTGAGTGCTGGGTTCTCTACACTTGGCTGAACGGAATATTTTTACGTCCGTGCGTACGGTGGCTAAGCGTTCTTACAATCGAGCGACATGACGCCGCCGTGCCACCGCCGCCGCACGCGTCTACGACAGGGACAACTGCACGCGTCGTTGTTGGTCGTTGAAGCGCCCGTCGACAGCCAACGACAAAGGTTGCCCTTGCCGGCCGCCAGCGGCAACGTGTCGCTCGTTTAGTTGAGTACCTAGGTAGCAGGTAGCGAAATCCAAAGTTCAAGCCAGGGTCAATGTAATGTTTGTTACTGGGTTCATTCTATTTGCTTTCAAAATAGTTTCTTGCAATTGACAAACCTAATTTTGTGTTCGTAGGTACTTTTGCGGCGGACAAGACTTTTTTATAGATGGGAAACCAAATAACTGCTCCCGCTTTGGGCGAAGCAGAAGGGAGTGTCAGACTCTTCTTGACTAAAACCCATCCGTGTTCCTCCTAATGCCCTCTGCGTACTGTACCTACTTACCAGGGCCGCGGTAACTCTTTCGAACAAATTCTGCAACATCATAGTTTACATAGCTCTCTGCCTTATAGGTACCTACTGTTATATTAACGTAGGTAGGTTACTTACATAAAAGCAAAGATGCCATAAAACAAACCGTTGGCGTCGTAGACACTAAAATTTTAACGTTAGGTAGGTAGGTATGTAGGAGCTAAGTAAACAATCTTTATGTGTCACTTGTCAGTTTGTCACAATATACTGTGCACTTGTCTGAAAATTTAAAGCAATCTAATAATGAATGCAAATCTAAACACGTCTGTGTCAACCAATAGGGGTAACTAAAAATAGAAAACCGGCCAAGTGCGAGTCGGACTCACGCACCGAGGGTTCCGTACAAATATTATAATATAAGCAAAAGTTATGGATTACGATTTATGACGTACCTATTAAAAAAAACTCCTTACTAGATCTCGTTCGAACCAATTTTCGCTGGTAGTTTACATGGTAATGTACATCATATATTTTTTTAGTGTTATCATTCTCTTATTTTAGAAGTTACAGGGGACACACACACATTTTACCACTTTGGAAGTGTCTCTCGCACAAACTATTCAGTTTAGAAAAAAATTATATTAGAAACCTCGATATCATTTTAGAACCCCTATCCATACTATACCGGCCTACAGGTTTAGGTAGGTAGTAAGTTCACAGAATACATCTACTTACCAAGTTTAGAGTTTTCGACAGCTTAGTTCTTATAGTTTCGGAATAAAGTGGCTGTGACATACGGACGGACAGACAGACAGACAGACATGACGAATCTATAAGGGTTCCGTTTTTTGCCATTTGGCTACGGAACCCTAAAAATTAAGAAGACAAGTAGGTAAGTAAGTAATTTTGATAACAATTTATAGGATGGTACTTATGTAGAACTAATTTCATTATTAGGTACTAGCGACCCGCCCCGGCTTCGCACGGGTGCAATGCTGATACTAAATACACTACAGAAAAACCGTGAGAAAAACTGTTACCTACCTCGCGTATGAGCCGCGCGGGTACCTTATATAGATCTATAACTCCATTTACTATAGCATTAGACAGAAGTTAAAAAAGGCTCTTTTAGGTGCACACTTTGCAATAAAATTACAACAAACTTTATTACAGTCAAGATTGATGTGGAGTTTATTATAATCAATTTATATAATAGCTGTCACACTTAATTGTACTTAATTAACCTATCTACCTTCTGAAATTACAAGGCTTTTATTTAATATTGTTTAGATTTAACATTCTATATTGTCGTGTTGATGTTTAAAATCTAAAAGAAGCAGAGGTGGACAGACCGGGAACGTTTTTTACGTCACTATAATTCTACCAAATCTAAAATGTTACGTATTCCCTTCATAAGTTATGGAAGCACGTGTTTTGTTTATTTTGTCGGTTTATGCTATCAACCATCCGTCAATTTGCGTAAATTTTCTGCAGTTGTCAATTGTGTTGTCGCTTGTGAATACTTGTGAATGCTACGCCTTTTCTCGTTGTTATTGCTGAATTTTCGTGATTTTGTTGTTAGTTGTTACTGTTTTTCTTTTGTTACCTATTTGTTTTGTTATCTTTTTAATTGTTAGTTTTGTGTTGTTTGTACAAACTGGTACGTTTTGTGGAACTATGGATCCCGATGCAGGCCCGAGTGGCATGCAAGCGCAACATGCACACTCTGAAACTGCTGGTAGCGCTGATCAATGTCAACAGCGAAAAAGACGTGGCCCCAACGTTGACCATGAGGATAAAATATTGTCTCCCAAGAAAAGTAGAATTAAACAAACACCGCTTCGTTCTACAGAAAAAAGAACAGTGATTAATATTTACAAAGATGTTAAGGAGTCCTTGCCCGAAGGTGCTGCTGCTTATAAAACGCAGTTAGTTAAAAAAACTGCAGAAATTGCAGGTAAGGATTTAAATTACTAGAAAGGTACCATCATCATCATCATCATCTTCCTGCCTTTATCCTAAGTTACTTGGGGTCGGCGCAACACGTTTTTTTTTATTCCACTTCGTCCTGTCACTTGTCTCACTATCATTTACCCCCTTTTCTTTCATATTCACTCCTCACACAATCCATCCATCTATTTTTTTGCATTGTGAGATAATAAATATACATTACTAATCTTATTTTGTAGGCATATCTCGTGCAACAGTCTATAATATACTCAAAGAGTATAATAAAGAAGGTCGCCTGCAATCACCCCCTCCTCGCCAACAGAAACATTCAAAATTCGAAGAGTATGATGATATTACATTTAGTGGAATACGAAGAAAAATTCATTCTTTTTTCTTTGATAATGAGTTACCAACGTTGAACAAGATTCTGGAAGCTGTTAATAGCGATGAGTCTCTACCTGATTTTAAAAGAAGCACTTTATACAAATTAATAAAAAACAAATTAAAATTTACTTACATTAAAAGAAGTAGAAAAAGTGCCCTAATTGATAAACAAGAGATTGTATTATGGAGGGTGAAATATCTCCATGAAATTAAGAGATTAAGGAACGAAGGGAAAAAAATATATTATTTAGATGAGACTTGGCTAAATGAAGGTACAGTTCTGCAGGCGTAGCATGGCGATTCTATCTCTATTCTACCAAGAAAAGACAAAGCTCTTTCTATCCCACTCGATATGTCTTCTGCCCGAGCATGGCGCGACCCGTAGACTCGCGTTTCTATGAAGACAAAGACATATTTAGTATTTCCATAGCAACGGAGAAGTAGCTAGAGATGTGGTCATTCTGCGAATACTACGATGAATTTACGTTTAGTTAGTCAAAAAAATGTGTCAAATACACTATTTTTTACACTTTTACCACGTTACTCAAAGCAACAACAAAACGTATTATACGTAGATATTTTTAATCTATAGGGTGCTTTTATAATTTACCGTGGCACGGCACGGTACGGCACGTTTTTATCGTCACGGTAAAGTAGGAAAGCAAAATGTATGCATTTGTATGCAAACGCTTTTAATTTACCGTCCACGGCAACGGCACGCCGTGAACAGCAACGATCTACCGTGCCGTTGCCGTAGCATACTGCGCTCCCTATCAAATCGTCGCGGCATTGTTGAGAGTGTAGTGTGTGCGTACAAGAAATTTGTATGTGTGCGTGCGTAGCCAAGAGGCGCGGGTGGCAGGGCGGCGCCGGCGTTATTTAAATACGATGTGGTGACTTTATTGGAACTTGTTGAATCAAGACCATGCCTATGGGATAAAACGTTAGAAGCTTATAAAGATAAAATTGTTAAACAAAAGAAAAAAAAGAAAAGAAAAAAGTAGAAAAAAGAGAAAGTATGTAATAAAACGATTTTGTTGACATCCGAAAATAATTGAAAAACTTATTTGGGTTTTCCTTGAGCTTATCAAATAGCGGATGTTGCCAATACTTTCTAGTAATATGTCTTTTTTTACGTCTTAAATATAACAAATAGAGCATAAGTAGTCGCTGTCTCTTCGAGAACACTTTGAAGACGCGCAAAGCGTAATAATTTCACGGCGAATTATAAAATCACCCTACGGCACGGCATGCCGTCCACTGCCACAAAACTTCTATCTCGTCCACGGTAATATCGTGCCGTGCCGTGAAACGGCAAATTATAAAAGCACCCATACGGTTTCTGTTAACATAATATTTTTCTTGTATTTGTGATCGTACCGATTTAAAATAAGAATATTAGAGTCTATCTAGTATAGTATTTATTATCATGGCGGCAAGGAAAAAGTAAGTAGATTTTATGATCAATTAAATTAAGTACTGATTATTCCAATAATTGTGTGTAATTAACCTAAGTGAAGATAATATCCTACCATTCGATGAGAAGAGAACATAAAATTCTAAATAAAAGGTGATTGGTGGCATTGTCTGATGAAAACTTTGCCATACACAGTGCAATGCGTTCTTTACTGTTATCTTTCTTCATCGTCCGAAGTATTTTTACTTTAGTCATTACAAAACCAAATTTATTTTCAGCGTACGAAGTACCACCCGACAAATTGAGATGTTGGTAGACTATATGTCTACCCACACTCATTTTGCCAATGGCGAGTATCGGGGTCCATTGGGAAAAGAAGGCCACGATGAAGAGTGGGTCCGTATTCAGCAGCTGTTGAAAGAATATGGACCCAACAAGACTGTGGAACAGTGGCGGACGGTATTTTATTTAATTACTTTTAAACTTATAATTTTATATTAGTTTGCCTGTATTGTGGGATGGGGTTGCTCTTGACTTTAGTCTTGGCCAGAGATGACAGAGACAGTCTACGATGGAGCGAGCTTACCCAGAAGGAGCATTGTCCCACTGCTAGGAAAAAGCATCCCTATTTTTTTCTCAATAGTCATGATTGTTCCCTAATCCTTAGCTTTATACATTGCGCTTTTTTAGACTTGGCGGGATCTCAAAAAGAAGGCACGGGCTGATGGTGCACGTGCCAATGCAGCTCGTGCTATTACAGGCAACAACACCAGTATACCCAGCCTGTCAGACACTACCACAAAAATTTTAAATATTATTGGCACAGAGAGTGCTTATGGCATGGCTGGCCAGTCTGAAACCCAATTAGGAGAGGTGATGGGATGTTACATTAATACTATTGTCTGATATTGTGTTTATACTATTGTCTAATATCATGTTAATACTATTGTCTGATATTATGTGATTGTAATTTTTATTTATTATTTCAGATTTTAGTAACACAATCACCACCAGACATATCACCAGTAATAGCCGAGCCAGAAATGATTTCTATCCCTGCAACCCTTGAACTCACCCACCCACAACCCTCCACACCTTCCACATCAATATTACCCACCATCCCTTCAACATCTTCAAATTCAAACACAGACCAGCCCTCCATCCCTACCACTGCAACACAGCCTACAAGGGGTCAACGTGCACGGAGTCTTAAAAATGACTTCCTGGCTTCTGATGCTGACACAAGAAATGTGCTAATAGTAAGTGTCTTTAAATAATATTCATTTACTAGTACTCGCCCAGACTTGTTGGCTTCATACAGGCAAAACTCTCATGTTATGTTTAAAAAATAATAATTATGGTATTTGTTGTTTCAGGATATAAGCAATACAATAAAAACTAAAAACAAAATTAATGAAGTGAAAATGAGACGAAACCATTTAGACAGGTAAAGTTTTATTTACATAAAATAATTCCTTATTATATTCGCTCTTCTATGAGTTGCAGCTTGTAGTAAGCTACCACTAGGGTCATTAGTGTGGCCTCTCAGTCTTTCTTCTGGAAGAGTTGTTTCCTGCATAGGCACCCTAAAACAAATCACTGTTTGGTAAAGTGTTTTTTATTACAACTATTTTACTGTAAAATAAAAGAATAACATACCGATAATGACGCATTATGTTATATAATGTGCAGCAAGCATACACAAGTGCAGACGCCTTCTCAGGCGCATAATGCAGACTCCTATCGATGCCTAGGCATCTAAAAGTCCCCTTTAGATAGCCATTTGTGCGTTCAATAACATTGCGCGTTTGGCAGTGCCACTTGGTATACCTTTCTTCTGGCGTGCCATGCTCAGCGTTTCTAATTGGCGTCATGAGCCAAGGCTCTAAAGCATAACCTGAATCCCCTGAAAATGAATGATAATTTAATTTTGTGTTCTTGTTTCAGATTACACAAACTAAGAAGGGAGAAGATGCAAAGTATGGGCCCAAATTGGGAATAAACAAAATTAAGAAAAATTATATATTAATTAATTTAATAAATAATGTGAATATTAAAATCATCATTGTTGTTTATTTCAAATGACATACTCACCTAGCAAATAATACTGTCCAATTCTAGATTCATGTAGCCTGCGTAGTTCTGTTTTAATGACAGAACTATTGAAAATGAATTGGTCATGAACTCTGCCAGGAAAATTGGCATTTACATTAAGGATTTTGCACTCAGCATCTGCAATCTGAAATAGAAGTTATAACTAATTATATATATTTAGAAAGTTCATTGATTGAGTGTTGGTCACCATAAAAATTCACAATTTGTCTCATAATTTTTTGATTACTGCACAATAAAGATTGGGTACCTTAGGAACATATATAATGGTAATTATTATCTTACCAACTGAACATTAATGGATGTTACACCATGTCTGTTTCTGAATTGTGCCTGTTGTGGCTTCGGTGGTGGAAATAACTGCACATGGGTGCAGTCAATCGCTCCCAATATATCAGGGAGGCCAAACTTTGTAAGGTAACCAGATGCTACCGTCTGCCTTCCTGTCTCAGTGTTTGGGAACATTAACCACTGTGGTTTCAATCTGAAATAAATAAATAATACCTATTCATTAAAATTGCTGACACAAGCCTATTTATTGCATGCCACTATTTATTATATACTTAGGAAGGATTATTTACTATACTGACCTTGTATTTACTGCAACAACAAATTGTCTTAAGAATTTGCTGACAGTGGTTTGGCCAATGGAAACATTTTGCTCTTGGCCAACACCTCGTTGATAATGTCCTGTAAGCAGGACTTTAACTGAACAAAGAACCTGCAATAATTGGGCATTGTTAAATCAACTTTTTTCTATTTAATTATTTTCAGGCAATGAAGAGCAATAGATGAATATAAAATAATCTTAGAAGTAGGTACCTATGTAATAATGAACTGATGCATTAAATACGTCTACCTATCTATGTTTAAAGCTTTGTCATATTTTTGGTCGAATACAATTGGAAAACAACGAAATAAATTAGATATTAACTACTGACTTTGACAAGAACAGGCAGACCCTGAGATGTGCTAGGAGACAGATCCTCACTTAGTTCCTGGCACAAATACTGCACCATCTCTTTTGACATTTTAAAGTTTTCGAGGAACTCGTTTTCAGGAAGGTCGAGAGCCCCGGTTAACGCTCGTACAGCGTTTCTTTGAGCTTTACGCTCATTCTTCTCAGCATAAAAACTGACCAGATGCCGACGGTAGGACCCCGACATACTTTCTAAGTTCTATTTGGCGAAAATAAAATGATTTTTGAAATAAACTTTCCTTGTCTAGGTCCGATATGATGTAGACTATTTGACATTTCATATAGAGAGTTATTTCTACCCTCAAGTGTCAAAAGTAGAGAAAATATTGTCGGCATGCTCGACGTTGTAGACTTATGTCGATCGAAGAATAGAAACATTTCCTTTCTACGTGTCAAACATTGCCATGCTCAGGAGGATAGAAATCTTTCTTCAATCTGTCATTTTGTCGATTCTCCGGTCGACAAAACTCGTTTCTACTGTGGTCATGCTACGCGTGCTGCTAATATTTTTAAGTCATTTTGCACGAAGTCGAAGATAGTTGTTCCGGATATGGCTGTTTGTGTGTGTGATAATGTGTGTTTGTAAAACGCTCCCACAATACAAGACAAATCTTAGTGTGGGGGCATGCTTGCCTTTACATAAATTCGTAAACCTCCTTTATGTTACATTGATACAGTGAATTAGTATTTTTAGTTGAACATAAGTCGATGTAATATTGTATTAACATCTATAACTTTTTTATACGTACAGGACACACCAAAAGCAAGGTATGGCAAGATAGTACTATAAAGTCTTCAAAGGAAGCACACCGGGCAGGTTTATCTACTGGTTTAAAGAACCCAACTGGAAAAGGAAAACGGCTTATCATTGGCCATATTGGTAAGACATGATTTAAATGTATTTTTTTATTTTTTATTTATCACTATGGATGACTTACAGCTAATACAAACAAAATAAATAATGGCATGTGAGACTGGAAGCCAATTCTCTTCATTTCCTTTTATTTTATTTCACAGGATCAACAGATGGGTTTTTAATGGATGGCGAATTAATATTTGAAGCCAAAAAGGGTGATGGAGACTACCATTCTGAAATGGATGCACACAATTTTGAAAAGTGGTTCAAATTTTTTTTTTTTTTTTTTTTTTTATACAAAACGGGGAAACTCTTGGCCCAAATCTCACCTGATGGAAAGTGATGATTAGGCCGAAGATGGAAGCGAGTTTCACCCGGAATCCTCTTACACAGAGGAACTGGCTATCATACCTCTAACTGCCGGAACACAACAATGCTGTTAACATTGTTGTTATGGCGACAGACTTAGACATGATGGTGGTAGCTTGCCAGGCGGACTTAGAAGAAGTCCTACCACCAACCAAACCGAGCAAAATTTGCCCCCGCTGGGAATCGAACCCGGGACCTCTGGGTCTGAATCAGGTGGTATAACCACTAGACCACGGAGGCGGTTAGTGTCACCTGTTTAGCACCACCCAGGGACCACGTGTAGGGATTCGCTGAAGGGTATTCTCCTACGGACGCGGGTGACTCGGCCCCCAAAAAAAATACTAACAAAAATTGAAAGTGATGCTGTTATTGTTATGGATAATGCGCCATATCATTCGAGGAAAGTGGAGAAGTTGCCAACTACAGCCACACGAAAGGCAGATATTCAGGAGTGGCTTAAAACCAAAAATATTCATTTTGATGAAAAAGACTTAAGGGCTACTTTATTAGAAAAAGTTAAACAAGTACGACATTTGTACCAAAAGTTTGCTGTAGATGAGATGGCTAAAGAAAAAGATATATTAGTATTGCGCCTCCCACCTTACCACTGTGAGCTCAACCCAATAGAATTAGTTTGGGCTCAAATGAAGGGGTATGTAGCCCAAAACAACAAAACTTTTAAATTAAAGGAAGTGAAGCGGTTGCTCCCTCAAGCACTAATAAATATTACTGCAGAGAAATGGCAATCTTGCATTGCTCATACAATTAAAGAAGAGGAAAGGTTTTGCCAACTTGATGGTATAATGGATAATGTTGTAGAAAGGTTCATTATTAACGTTGGTGAAACTTCATCATCATCATCATCATCAGAGGATGATGAATAACAGAATAATAAAATTCATAAATTCTCAATTTACGCTTTTGTCTCTAGAAAATGTTTTTACTGTTGGTAGTGTATTTTTTTAATCCTCTGACATTCTAAATTATTATATTTGTTTTGTGAAGTTTGTGAAAACAATAATGAACGTCATGCCATTGTGATAGTTGTTTTTTAATAAACTGATTGTTACTAAAAATTGTTTCATTTCATGTACCTATTCAAGCCTTGTGACGAGTAGATCGATAGTAAATGCTTTATTATATGCATGCCATACATTGTTACAAAAAGCTCACATTATTTATGAAAATTGTTTGAACTCAACTTGAAATAAAAGGTTTCGTACTCCTGCTTCTGCGAGCCTCTTTTTTCTAATGTTATAATAAACAGAGTATAATTAAACTCCCCTCCCGCACGCGCACCCCCGCCTTGGTGACCGCCGCAACGGGCCGTGCCAGCAGAAATCGTAATATTTTCATTTCGCCATAACTTCAAAACCAAACGTCCGATTTTAATCATTCACAGACCAAATATGATCTACATAAACTGTACTTAGTGATGAAATACTTTATTTTGTTAAGGATTAATAGCATGAGTAAAATAAACGCGTTTAAATGTAGTCCAAAAAAATCTAAATTTTTAAATAAAAAAAATGGTTGTTGCGCCTCACTCGACATAGATAGGTATAGTGTGTCGCGGACTTTTTTGTAGATATTTATAAGATCTACAATTAATTACAGCAATTTATGGTTGTAGCTTTTATAGTTTAGGCAGCGTACGCAAAATAAGAAACTTTTCTGGTTGATTTTTACACCTTGTGTCCGAAAAACCAGGGCTTTAAATACCGGTAAAAATTTCGTAACGTTACCTGTATTTGACAGTGTTACCGTTAATTTGAAAATAACGTTAACCGATTTAACGTTATTTTCGAAACATTTTATCGTTAATCTTTTTTACCGTTAATTGTTTTATAACGTTAATTTTATCGTTATTTTGTAACGGTTAAGCTTGTGAGGTGGAATAAGCGTGGGGGCAGAGAGGCGATCGGCGGGGCCGGCGGGCCGCCAAAGCTAAGCAAAGCCACCTTATACGCCGTTGCGTCGTGCCGTCTCGCTCGACCAAAACGTTGCCAGATTCTTACGTGTGAGACGTGCTGGTAGTACATACTACTAATGTGGTACGAAAACTACATCTTTTATGTATTAAATGGTAAGCTCTAGTTTTACTTTTATTTTTTTGTGATCACCTATAAATAAATGTCACGAGCCGCCTCTGATAGTAATAAGAGTTAAAGTATGAAATTGCCGTTTTATTGTAATAGGTACTTCGCATTCACATAGAACTTTGAAACCAGTGAAACTTTTTTCACATGGTACCTATTAAGTTTTTCTTTAAAAAAATGTGCACAACTGAAAGTCGACAATCTATTATCGACTTTCAGTTGTTTTTTTATTCAACTTAGACAAGAAAGATGGATACTTCAGAAATTCGAGTAATTTTTGAATACGAGTTCCGAGTCCGACGCGGAACTAACGCGGCAGAAACGGCTCGCAATATCAATGTTGCGTTTGGAGAAGGGACTGCTAATGAACGCACCGTGCGATTTTGGTTTAAACTCTTTCGTAATGGAAACTTTGATTTGAAGAACGAACCACGTGGAAGACCACCCACACCGGTGAATAACAATGAATTGAACGAGATGTTGGAAGCCGATCCGAGTCAAACTACCCATGAATTAGCGGCATGGTTTAACGTTATCTTATCAAAAATATTGACTCATTTGCGTCAAATCAATAAAATAAAAAATATGAAAAATGGGTACTTCATGATTTTACTGATCTGCAGAAAGAAACGCGTGTAGAAAGTTGTGTTGCCTAGTTGAATTGATACAGAAATGAAGAAATATTGAATCGAATTGTGACATGTGATGAAAAGTGGATTCTTTACATTAACCGTAAGCGAAAATTGCAATGACCCCAGGTCAAACGCTGAAACAGTGTTCTAAAGCAAAGTTTACCAATAAAAAGGTAATGGTAATTGATTTTTCTCGCTTCGGTATTTGAACGGGTAAATACACGCGAGGCTTCGAAGCAGGAAAATCTTGGAGCGAAATAATAAAAATGCAGATTATTACAATTAAAATTGGGGACATTAATGTGTGTCCTTTTTTGTGAACTTTGAATGATTAGAAGAAGACAAAAAATACTATGAATGGACTGTGTGAAAGATTATAGCTAGAAAGGGAGTGACTACCGAAATTACGACTTTTACTTACGTGAGAAGACATGTTGCGTTATCTAAATTAATTAGGGTCATTTTCATCATCTTCTATTTATTTGTTTTTTTTTTTATTTAACCATTTATGTACACACATTTAATAAGAACATGAGAAGAAGGAAACAGAAAAATAGGTACAAAGGTGATGCTTATTTTTAAAGAAATCTCTTCCAGCACACCTGCGAAAGGAGAGTAGAGTAAAAAGAGATAGCTATTTATAACTTTTGCACGTAGACATTGTGTGCAAAATTTAAAGCTAAAATAGTATAAATATAGTAAGTATATATAGTACTAATAAAATATAGATATTAATATATACTTATATGCAACTAGGAAAGATAGTGTTCTTTCAATCTTCTTTTAAAAATAGCAAGAGTTTGGCAATCCCTAATGTCAGGCGGTAGCGAATTCCATAACAGTACCGCATGCACAGTGAATGAGTAGGCGTAAAAATCGGTAGAGTGGGGAGGGGATTTAAGGAGATTTTTAAGATGTGACCTGCAAGGCGCATTCGAAGGACGGGAATAGGAGAAGCATTCTCGCAGGTAGGAAGGCGTTTTAGGGTTGTGAAGGATGTTGAATAGCAGACACAAAATCCGATTCATCATATTAGCTGAAAGACGTCCACTGATAAATATAGGAGACATAGGCCCCCAAGTGTGGTCACAACAACTGGTCCCCTGCGTCTTGCATCCATTGGCTACCTGCAACCCTCACGAGGTCATCGGTCCACCTTGTGGAAGGCTATCCAACGCTGAATCTTCCAGTACACGATCGCCTTTCTAGAACCTTCCAGCCCCATCGTCCATCTGTTCTGCAGTGCGATTGTGAGGGGCCAGACTAAGAGAGATACTCTTCAAGGCAGTTTTGTGGCGAACTGTTGGGCAGTAGCGAACCCACGAACCTTATATCCCGAGAGAAGTCTTGTTCCTCATCTACGGCTTGCCTTTATTGGCTGGACAGAGTGAATACTGACGAGGAACAAAGCTCCCACCTCTTTCTTGCCTTAATTGGCCGGTCTGAGTGGAGATTCGCTAGAGCACACGTGCTCGGGAGAAGGATGTATAATCCAGTAAGATACTGGTAGGGATCTTGACCGTACTTCTGGGATTGTCCTGATAGCCGTGGTATACCTCTCCACTCCTCTAGCACTTCAGTAGGCTAATTCACGTAACTAAATAAGTGCTGTTGCAGTGCAATTGAAGTTAAGTTTCGATCAAAACAAAGCTTTTCGTATTCTCTACCGCTGTCAGACACGCTCGCGTCAAGTTTGCGTCACGCGAGCGCAATAACGGCATTCTACTGTTGCGCGTCCTTGGTGCGTGCTTCGGAACGCAATATGATCGGTATTCTACTATTTGTTTGACGTCCCAAAATGACAGCTTATACCTTTAAGTTTAAGTTTTAATATTATAATAACGTCATATTGATTGAAATTTAATCGATTTTATTCTATTATTTAGTGAGTAATATTTTTTCTCTCCACCGTCAATAAGTTTGCTGTCGTGCAGTTGACGTGCAGTTCACGCGCAGTTTACGCGCAGTTCAATGATTAAAAGAATACCGTTTATCACTCAAACTTAAACTTAACTGCACTAAAACATAATCGTTGCGTCATAAAATTACGTGAATTAGCCCTCTGGCTATGTTGCCTCCTTGGCGCTACGTCACTTTGTGCTAGCGACCGTTTTCGGGGGCCCATTCATTGAGAGTGCAAGTCACCCCCTGCCATTTAAAAGCCGTGTATATTGTTAGTGGTCAGGCAGGAGCCAATAGTTCTTCTATAATAAACGATTATCAGTCCACTAAACCACCCAAACCCATAGCGTTTCTTCTTTTGTTTCCATATTCTGTAATATTACTGCTCCAACCGGGGATTGTCCTTGGGAATACAGGGATAAGCGCCGGTTGGTGCCCCATTACATTTGAAATGTCTAATGGGGCCTCTGCGAGTTGGTTTCGGCCCCTCGTACGCCTACCAAAGGCCAGGGTCTCCAGAGACCAGAGAAAGTAAAAAAAAAATTAATCAAAATCCATTACTAAAATAATATAAAATCACAATCTTGGACTCCAAGGTCAATTTAAATAAAAAACGATAAAAAAATAAAATACTTTCAATTTAAATATCTATAAACATTATTTTGTTTTTTACGTCCCATCTTGTAAGCGTCTCGCACAAACCAACTCACTGTAGGTATTACACACGACTGAGGCACGGCGGCGCGGCGGCGATAGCGGCAACAGTGCATCTAAAGATCTAATAATAATAAAGCAGAAAGCAGTACTCCTGGACACGGCGCGTATTGTGAGGCGGTTCCTCTCTCGGGAGCCCTAACCACCGGTAGCTTGGACCCTGTTCCCGATGCCGGTGGGCTACTATTTTTTATATTTTTAAATGTTTTTTTAATTAGTTTTATACAAATACAAGTATATAATAAATAATAAAAAAAATATTTAAAAATGTAGAAGAAAATAAATAAATGAAATAATAATAATATCCTTGGACATTTCACACAACGCCATATACAGTCCCAAGCTAAGCAACTTAATGCTTGTGTTATGGTAACGAAATGGCTGATAAACTACTTATATACATCTAAGCGAGTTGCACGAGGCCATGAGCGCACAAAAATGTTTACCTACGCGGAACGGCAACGCGCGGCCACAAATTCGCAATATCTCTGTACTGTACGTCGCTGGATTACGATGCCCCCTACCACTCAGCCTTCACAACGCTGCGCTCGCCCAGCACGAGTCATACCTATGTTTAGACCGGGTTGTAACAGAATTAACGGTAAAATTAACGTTATTATCGTATTTTACGTTAGTGTTAAATAACGTTAAATTACTGGTAATGTTATTAAATAACGTTATATTTTTGTAACGTTAATTAGGTATCACATTAGAATTAACGTTACGTAACGGTTATTATTTTGTTAGTTGGTAACGTTAACAAGCCCTGCGAAAAACCCAAATATCTTACGGAACCCTATTTTTTTACAAAATAAAATATAGCCTATGTTACTCGTGGATAATGTAGCTTTCGAATGGTGAAAGAATTTTTACAATCGGTCAAGTAGTTTTTGAGCCTATTCATTACAATCAAACAAACAAAGTTTTCCTCTTTATAATATTAGTGTACCTAGATGTATCTAGTAACTACGGACATAAACTGCGATGACTATTCGAATAAGCATCTGTCGGTGGCGGCGTGGCGGCTGCATTACCACCAAGGAAAAACTAAACATAATAACAATAGAATAAGCAATCCATATTAGGTACCTATAGGGCCGTAGAGGTATAAAACGATAACACAGCGCCTACTATTTTTAGTAAGAGTTTTTAGGTAGGTAGTTGCTGATTTCTCGGCGAGCGTCGAGCGACTATGCGCAGCGGCGCACGGTGGCGGTATTTGTGCATCGTGTAACTTCGATTTAGTTCGGAACGGTTCGGAACGATGTTTGTGTGCGTGCGAACTAGACGTGCATGAAGGCTAGCGTCTAACTGCTCATCACTGGTACTATCTCTGTCGGGCATGATGCGAGGTGAGACAGCGTGCTTTTTGGCCATGCCTACCACTGAGTTCGAGCCCGCGACTAGTGTCACCTTAAACAAGTACAAGAGTGCGAGTTTTCATTAGAAATTAAACGGATAAAGACTGGAGAATGTGTGCCTAAAAAGAGTAAACTAAGATCTCTTTGTCCCCTTTTGGACCAAAAGGGGATACTAAGAGTAAGTGGACGCATAGCACAATCAGACGCGTGTTATGACACGAAGCATCCAATAATTATGCCTGGTAACCATCATCTTACCAAGGTTTTAATTGCAGATGCTCATGCAAAAACATTGCACGGTGGTCCACAGGCTATGTTAAATTATCTGAGAACCAAGTACTGGATATTTCGTGGTAAGGAACGCGTTAAAAAATACTTTAGAGAATGCACTATTTGCTTGAGATACTCCACAAGGAAGACTACTCCTCTAATGGGCCTGCTACCAGAGGCAAGGTTGAAACCCAGTAAGCCATTCAAATCTACTGGTGTGGATTACTGTGGACCTGTTTTTATCAGATTTTCACCAGGCCGAGGAGCCAAGTCTTATAAAAGTTATATTTGTATTTTTGTGTGTATGGTTACACGAGCAGTCCATTTAGAAGCAGTAACTGACATGACTGCCAAAGGTTTTATTGCAGCGTTTAGACGTTTCACTGCTCGTAGAGGCCATTGTCAAGATTTATACAGTGACAATGGCACTAATTTTATTGGTGCTGATAAGCAAATGACAGAAATGTTTAATAGTGCCAAATCTTCTCTTCCTGGAGAATTAGCTGAGTTACTTTCTTTAGAAAGAACCACCTGGCATTATATTCCTCCCCACTCGCCTAACTTTGGTGGGCTGTGGGAATCTTCGGTGCGTGGTACTAAGACTCATTTAAAAAAGGTAGTAGGAAATAGTACACTTACCTACGAAGAAATGTCGACTGCCCTGGCGCAAGTGGAGGCGTGCTTAAATTCGAGACCAATTTCCTTATTGAGCGATGACCCAAATGACCCTCTACCCCTGACACCAGGCCACTTCTTGGTAGGCGAACCATTGTTAAATATTGCAGATGAGGATTACACTAATTGTAATGTTGTTGGTTTGGATAGATGGCGATTGACGCAAAAAATTGTAACAGATTTTTGGAATAGATGGTATAAGGAATACCTAGTTAATTTAAACCAAAGATATAAATGGAACACTAAACGTGACGAACCAGAAATAGGCGATATTGTCGTGTTAAGGGAAGATAATGTACGCCAGCTAAATGGTTACTTGGTAAAATTATTAAAAAGTATCCTGGACCTGATAACATAACCCGAGTTGTATCTGTAAAGTGTAAATCTGGAGAGTATAAGCGTCCAGTGAGTAAAATTTGTATTTTAACTAAATTAAATTTGTCAGTATTTTTCTGTTATATTGTTTAAAAATCTCGTTATACATCTATAAGTTGTTTCCAAATTCAGTGTTTATTTACTTACCTAACCAAATGAAGTTTAAAAAAAAAACCAATGTATTTATGTTATTGTACTATGATGAGTTCGCCCAAATCTATTATTTAGTTCTGTTGAGATATGTACACTACTAATAACCTACTTATAAAACCTGTTTCTTATCAATGCACTTATACTTACCTGCTTGAATACGGCCCGGCTTGAGCCGCACGTGTTCTGCGATACCTTTACTACTAAGCTTTACTAACTATAATTTTAGGAAAGTTACAGGTTGTTGTCATTCATTTAATTTTTTTTTTTTGTTATTAAGATTTTTGTTTTGAGATTGTATTTACACTTGTTAGAGGTTTTTTTTGTTTTGTTTTGGCTTTTGTTTTTTCTGTTTATGTATAGTTAAAGAACTATGTTCTTTGGCGGGCGGAATGTCCAAATAGATTAACGTTTTTAGTTGTGAGCCTATAGATATGTGTGAGTGATAGCTATCTATACATATATATTACAGTCCACTATGTTTGTCTCAGTTGCGAATAAACTTGCATACTAAATACACGCTGTTTTCGTCAAAAATTCCCGGTAAACAAAAATCAACCTTACACATTCAACACCAGTAGTTCCAGAGATTAGCGCGTTCAACCAAACAAACAAACAAACAAACTCTTCTACTTTATAATATTAGTATAGATTGCATATTATTTACAAAATTTACGTTCAGTCTGATCTCTCTCTCGAATTAAGAATATAATTATGAAGAGGGTACCTAATGCAGGGCACTGTATCATCTCTATCGGTTGAAATGCCGACCAGCCCAGGTACCTAATCTCCTGGTACAAACTAATCTTGAATCAAAATCAACAAAACCGACTATCGAACGAATGGTGGTAAATCAAGTGGATTCTTAATTTCGTCCAGCACAGTCCAAAAAGAAACATATTTTCTCCGATTTTTACTGACGATATTGCTGATTGTAGACCACTGATTAATTTAATTTGTTTTAACCTTTTTTATCAAAAAAGTTTTACTGGGTTCATAGAATCGCTTTATTATAGAGGAGCTCGTGGCTAAATTAAAACAGCCGCACGGGCCGATCTTCAAGGCTTTACTATAACAGACGAACGCATCGATCTTCAAGGTAAGCAACGCTTGCGAAGGTTGATCTGTGGATGGGTGACCATCTTAACATACCGAGTTTCCTTCGTGCCTCAGAAAGCACGTTAAGCCTTTGGTCCCGGCTGTCATTTGTAGATCTTTGGCAGTCGTTACGGATAGTCAAAAGCCAGTAAAATCTGACTGAAATCTTGCATTGAATGAGTTGTGGAGGTCTGGTAGGAGGCAGCTGCTCCACGTAAAATACCGTATTCATCTGAATCCGGTTTGTCTGGAAGCCGAGCCAATATAGTAAGGAAAAGGCTAGGTTGTTATAATGGTCACCCATTCACAGACCGACCTCGGCAAGCGTTGCTTAACCTTGAAGATCGACGCGTTCTGCTTTTATAGTTTAGTCACATTGAAGCATAATACCAAAAATTCACCACTTCTGTCAGTAAAACAGTTTACTTATGGATACAGGTAACAACTCTCCTCTAGGTAAGGTACGTATTTACGCGACCAGGTTTGTACACCAGGTATTTGCTTCCAAGTACGTACACCAGGTACTATACGGCTACTTGAACTCGCTCTTTCGGGGGCATTCGGGGCTCGACGCTCGCCCGAGTCTCGCCGAATCGTGAATTGTGACGTGGCTTCGGCCGTCGCTCTTTCCAATAAGAAATGATACCTACATCGTTCTTACTCGTCCCGTGGCTCCGGAACACAAAGGGCAATGAAGGAACATGGATGGGTTTTAGTCAGTAGAAGTCTGACACTCCCTCCCGCTACACCCAAAGCGGGAGGAGTCATTGGATGATTTCCCATACCTAAAAAAAAAAAAAAAATGCTTTCCACAGCCTGCTGTAAAGATGACTCGCTTGGAAAGTTAGGTATAAATATACGTAAGTAAGGAACAAATACATATTATGCAATTTGATACTGAAATTGATGGTACTGTAAAAACTGTGTATAACAATCGTAAAATGAATTGAAACCTTTTAACTACGCCAGCTATTAAAATCATTGAATAATCATAATAGGAAGGAATGGTTTCGTTCATTTTTAATTTAATACTATGCTGCTTACCTAGCGGTATTTAATTTACAAAATTCATTAACTCTACGTAGTTTTTCAATACATTCTTCAATAGTTTAATAACTGCGTTAGTTTTCGCAAATGCGATCATGTTCAATTTGTGTACGCGATTGTGATCCTCATTTGTAACGAACTACGGAACAATTTCGTATGTGTATATGTCAATCTCTATACTCATAAGTTCGAACTTAGAAGCTTACACATTACGATAAATAATGATAATATAATAAAATGTTCACTTGTTTTTTGCTATATTTTAAGTTTAATTAAAAAATAACTCAAAAATACATTGTTTCGGGGTCTTTTCACACATTACTTATTACAAATTTTCTCAATAGATGGCTTTGCAAGTATCTGGAGTCTCAATGAAAACAACCTATTTTAGCGTTCGATGTAGTTTCTTCGTAAACTTTAAAATTCGATATCTTTTGATTTTGTGGGTCGATTTTGATGAAATAAACACTAAATGTTACTCCTATTATCACTTAATATTTTGAAGTACTATATTTTGAATCCAATCAGTGATTTATGCGTGATGCTCCTCCAAACGCACAGACAAACAGAAGCACAGACAAACAGACAAACAGAAAAGAATTTCAAAAACTGCTTTTTTGTGTTTTATGTAATTTTTCGGACATTTCTATGTATTTTTGATGCGAAAATATTAAATGTACAGACACGGCAACTCTACGATTTTATTATATGTATATAGAATAGATGATAACGCTTGCAACGACAGCAATAGACTTAGATGTGTTTTAACTAAAATAGGTTTAATAAACGATTATGAATATAAGGGTACCTAAGTATAATATTTCGAGCTTCAATAAAAATTAAAATCACATCACATAACTAGACTATTCAGTTGTTTAGATTTGATCAACATTAAAAAAGTTCTTATAAACTAAAACATTGGTATAAAAAAGGTATTTTCAATAAAAAAGGGGAACGCTCGTGCATGCCTAGTCTATTGGTTAAATAGTGTAATAAGCTACAATATGATAAATATTTACCTAAGCAGTAGTATTTACATGTGGTAATTATTTAATTTCCCTAAGGGGTCTATAGTTAGAATCCTGATCCGTGAAATCTTCAATAGAAATTAGCTGTATGAATTTTATTTGTCTTAAATAATAGGTATAATTATCTAGATTATATCTCAAGTCTCAAGCGCATACTTTTTTTTTAATCTTTATTTTTTTACAGGATTTTTTCTATAAAGAATATGTCACCCCGATGATTGAATACAAATTATTTACCTATGTCTTAGAATAACCTAATCTACCCGCAACCTTATACCCAAAATAATAATATGATAAAGTGTTCTAGCCTCATCCGACAACGGTGTGGCTAGAACGCTATTATAGAAACCTACATTAAAACTATTGACAAAAGCTTGACGTCTTTGGACTCCAACACGAACACACTCAGATAGGATATGATGGACGTCTTCTATCACTCCACAGACAACGCAATTGGGAGAATCAACTTTGCGCATCATGAATCCGAAACTGTTAAGCGGTATGTGGCCGGATCGGAGCCTCAAAGCTGTCACCACTTCCTGTCTAGTCATCCCTCCCTCGCTGAACCAAAGGGTCCGTGGAAGACATGGTTGAATCGTTCGGTACCAAATACCTTTTGTTAATGACCTCTTATCAAAATATTCTGACCAAGTTTGATTACATCTGTCTCTAACTAGGGATAAGAGCTCGGTATGCCAAGGAGGACATGAATAAGTTTCTCCATCTGACCCGGCTTCGTTTGCTAAACGATCAACCACTTCATTACCCTCTAATCCAACGTGGGAAGGGATCCATTGCAATACAACTTTTTTTCGTTTGGCAACACATTCGGTAATGGCTTTTAAAATTGAGTAAGCTAGTGGAAGCCCTCTAACTGATGGAGAACTTGTGCATCTTATCAGATGGAGAAGAGCACTTTTCGAGTCAGTGAAAATGACAAATCGATCACCGTCCAATGACTCGAGGCCAAAGCTTCAGCAATAGCGACTAGCTCCAAGTGCATTATTGATACTTTAGTTACCTAATATTTTAAATTTAACAAAAGCATCAATTTGTGAATCGTAAAAGGCTGCGCCACAAGAATTTTTCCCTTTAGAACCGTCCGTATACACACAGTAAAAACCAGAATAGAGTAAATTTAGAGATTTACAACATATCGTTTGTAAATTACATACATTATAATGGTGTTTAGGTTTATCTACTGAATCTAAATTAGGTTTTACAATATCTGATAAATCTATATTGCTGGTCCAAGTACCTAGTCATGAAGAACGTGCCCATTTTATTGCTACAATACATATGTTCTTGCTTAAGAACATCGTGAGACCAAACTAAAAGAGGTTTTTTCTTTTTTCTCCAAAAAGCATTACTTTGGCAGAGACTATGTAGCTTATCGAGTATGTCTATCACAGGAAAATTAAAGCATCTCGATTTTAAATAGAATTTACCAACTAAGTATCGGCGGCGAATAAAAAGGGGGGTAACATTAATTCGGATTCCATCACGTGGATCGGCGTACTTTTGATAAATCCACCTATTAACCGCAAGCAAACGTTTTGTAACCTGTCCAGTTTTGTCAAATGTGTGTCTGCGCTATTGTCCAGTAAAAAGCTACCAAAGTCTATACGACTACGAATAAGAGAGACGTACAGCCGTCTTAAATGGTTGGGATGAATTCCCCATCCGGGCCCAACTAAAACCTTAAAAATATTAACAAGTTTTAGCACTCGTTCACGGACCTCATTAATGTGTTTCTTCCATCGAAGACCCTTGTCCAGCCACACTCCTAAGTACTTCACATGGTCTGCTAACTCTAACAAGGTCCCGTTTAATTGCACTTTTATAATAGGCCTACGATAACCTCTACTAAACCAACAGATCTTACTTTTATTGGGAGAAATGTCTAAACCTACACTCTTTAACAAGTCATTGATCACATCAAGGCTATATTGGATCCTAGATTGCCCGTCACTAACAGAAGAACACTGTACATAAATGGCGAAATCATCTGCGTACTGAGATATACAAATGATATTCTGCAATTTCTTACATATATCTAACGTTATTATCTATCTTCTATTCCATACATATAATAAAATCGTAGAGTTGCCGTGTCTGTACATTGAATATTTTCGCATAAAAAATACATAGAAATGTCAGAAAAATTACATAGAACACAAAAAAGCAGTTTTTGAAATTCTTTTCTGTTTGTCTGTGCGTCTGTTTGTCTGTGCGTTTGGAGGAGCATCACGCATAAACCACTGATTGGATTCAAATTCGAAATATTAAGTGATATTCGGAGCAACATTTAGTGTTTATTTCATCAAAATCGACCCAGAAAATCAAAAGATATCGAATTTTAAAGTTTACGAAGAAACTTCATCGAGCGCTAAAATAGGTTGTTAACATTGAGACTTCAGATACTTGCAATGCCATCTATTGAGAATTTTTTTAATAAAAAATGTGTGAAAAGACCCCGAAACAATGTATTTTTGAGTTATTTTATAATTAAACTGAAAATGTAGCAATAAAAGTGAACATTTTATTATATTATCATTATTTATCGTAACGTGTAAGCTTCTAAGTTTGAACTTAAGAGTAGATACGAGTATAAAGACAGTTCAGTTACGTTGTAGATCGATAGATGGCGTTGTACTTATGACGCGTTTTTCTGAATCGCGGTGTTAAGATTCTCCGCAGTAGCATGAGGTCAGCCCCATGTTTTATATTGTTTAATTTGCAGTCGTATAGTTAATCATATAGCCATGGAAGTATGGATTTGATTGAATGACTAGTAATGACTAGATTGTTTGTCGATTTACTGGGAGGAGACTGAGGAGAGGAGAGTCTCCTCCTCCTCCGGAGAGTTACCTGTATCTATAAGTAAACTGTTCTACTAACAGAAGAGGTGAATATTTGGTATTATGTTTCAATGTGGCTAAACTATATCAGCCGAACACGTCGATCTTCAAGGTTAAGCAACGCTTGCCGAGGTCGGTCTTTGAATGGGTGACCATTATAACAACCTAGCCTTTTCCTTACTATATTGGCTCGGCTTCCAAACAAACCGGATTCAGCTGAATACCGGTATTTTACGTGGCGCGGCTGCCTACCAGACTCCACAACTCATTCAATGCAAGATTTCAGTCAGATTTTACTGGCTTCTGACTATCCGTAACGACTGCCAAAGATCTACAAATGACAGCCGGGACCAAAGGCTTAACGCGCTTTCTGAGGCACGAAGGAAACTCGGTATGTCAAGATGGTCACCCATCCACAGACCAACCTTCGCAAGCGTTGCTTAACCTTGAAGATCGATGCGTTCGTCTGTTATAATTTAGCGTTGAAGATCGGCCCGTGCGGCTGTTTCAATTTAGCCACGAGCTCCTCTATAATAAATCGATTCTATGAACCCAGTAATTTTTTTTTGGTATTATAAAATGTTAAAACAAATTAAATTAATCAGTGGTCTACAATCAGCAATATTGTCAGTAAAAATCGGAGAAAATGTGTTTCTTTTTGGACTGTTCTGGACGAAAAAAAAAAAAAAAAAAAAAAAAAATTAAGAATCCACTTGATTCAGCACCATTCGTTCCATAGTTGGTTTTGTTGATTTTGATTCAAGATTAGTTTGTACCAGGAGATTAGGTACCTGGGCTGGTCGGCATTTCAACCGATAGAGATGATACAGTGCCCTGCATTAGGTACCCTCTTCATAATAATTATATTCTTAATTCGAGAGAGAGATCAGGATACGTAACTGAACGTAGATTTTGTATAAGCAATCTATACTAATAGGTATTATAAAGCAGAAGAGTTTGTTTGTTTGGTTGAACGCGCTAATCTCAGGAACTACTGGTCCGATTTGAAAAAATCTTTCAGTTTTAGATAGCCCATTTATTGAGGAAGGTTATAGGCGTATATATATATATATATATATATCATCATGCTAAGACAAATAGGAGCGGAGCAGTAATGGAAAATGTGACGCAGACGAAGTTGCGCGAGTCAGCTAGTTTTGGAAATATATTTCATGTACAGAATTGACCTCTCTACAGATTTATTATAAGTATAGATAGACTACGCTTTATACAATACTATTAAATAAAAGTGTTCATTTTCATACAAGTACCTATCCGAGTTTTAAGTATATCATGGCCTATGATAACGTCAGCACAAAGATTGTTGACGACAAGAAGCGGTCGGTGTTTGTGCGAGTATTCGTTCATGGTAACAGTTGCGAAACAAACGCTTCTCACGAAATAAACGTTGTTTTGAGAGGCTAAAGTAATTGTCTGCTTGTGAGGCTTTTGTTTCAGCTGCATTAGTCGCACTATTTTCTCATCTATAAAGCTCACTGAACTTCCCGTGTCGATTAAAGCGTCGGCGTGATAGTTATTAAGGGTTACGGGATTGTGGCTTTTGAAAGACTTGATGGAGAGGCAGCCGAGATAGCATTAGCAGAATCTTCAGAATCCACGGCAGATTCTTCGGAGGTAACGGCGTTATTGGTAGCATTTATAGATCTGCATACATTAGCAAAATGTTCTTTTCTGGAGCAAAGCTGGCACTGGGCGTTGAAAGCCGGACATTTAATCCTTCGTTGTGAGATATTTCCCCCACAATAGAAACAGCGCCATTTAGTTGGCACTTCCGAAGTTGCTCTGGGGGTTTTTAAATATTTTAGTTCTGTGTTTTGACAATGGTGCTACTGGTAAAGCGTTCAAGTTTATTTCTTAAAAGGAGGCTCCAATCACTACCTAGTTGTTAAGTTTACTTGTAAAAACAAATAAATCATTTTTTCATTTTTTTTTATTTCGTTTAATCCGCTGCTGGTCATTGTCCGGGAGTCTCTTTCTGCAGTCTCTAAGGAGAGAGCTTGATCGAGAGCTTTATCTCAGGTGAGGGAGCGTTCTTGAAGCAGTCTTTCCCGGATCCTTAGTGACAGTATTCCCGAAATAAAAGCACCTCTTATAGCTTCGTCTTCATGCATTGTAGCAGTAACAGCTTCGAAGTTACAATCACGGGCCAGGAGTCTGAGTGAGCGCCCGTAATCGGATATAGATTCGTCAGGTTTCTGCCTTCGCGTAGCTGCTAGCAAGTGGCGGGCCAGTATTATTTATGTTCTTTGGCTTAAGATACATTTTATCAAGAACTTTCACGGCATCGTCATAAGTGGAAGAATCACGGACGTGTGGATAAATATGTGCTGACAAATGATTCATCAAAAGTTTAAGCTTTAAAGAATCGGTACCGTTAGGAATCTCCTCGAGTATGAAATTGTTAAAAGTATATTTCCAATGGGTCCACTTTAGGTCCGCTTCAGTTGCGGTGGGCTCCACGTCAAACTTCTCGGGTCGGAGGTACCTTGCCACATTGGACACGACTTTTGATTCCGTGTCGGGCATATTAAATTTTGTTTTCGTATCGGACATAACACAAGTTAATTAAATTGTTGTACATTTAAAGACAAACCAATTACATATTTGGTTTTTAACTTCAATTCAATTTTTAAGGTTATGGCTCCATCGACAAACATTCGATGATTTTGCCAATGTCAAGGTGGAAGTTAAATAATGGTCGGTGCTCAATAGCACAGGTAACTTTAATGGCTATTGTTCAGTTTTTGTGGCGGTTGCTATCCATTATTTGCCATGTTAAAAAAGACAAAACATTTGTTAAAATATATAAGACAACACATCATATGAGAGTTAAAACATCAAACACATAGCAATACGTACAAAATAAAATACTTAAATAGTTTTTATAGTATATAATATTTTTATAATAAATTAATAAGAATAAATATTATAATTGGATATTATTTTAATTAATAAATTTATAAAGAATTTTAACAGCGGGTGTATGGACTAAGGTTAAAAGGAAAGGGATGTTAATTGGGCGAGGACAATCAGAAGGGAGTAAGTCGTAAAGGGGAATAGTTAAACGAGGACAGGAAAAAAACAAGTGCTCCAGAGTACCCTCCTCCAGACCGCATTCACATAAGGAACTGTCTCTTGTATGAATTTTTGCCAAAAAAACTGGAGTGCAAACAAACCCAAGTCGGAGGCGGATTATGACAGAGGTAGCCAGTTTACTCGAAAATTTAAGCTTGTTAAACCAACATTTAGAAGGAATAAGTGGTTGGATGGAGCCATAAAATTTTCCCTTCTGTAATCGGGTTTTTTGCCACAAAGTATTCCAACATTTCATCATCTCTGGTTTGGCAAGACAGCGCAAATCCCGGGCATAACACGATGTATGCGATTCGATCCCAATCCGAGTAGCCGATTTGGCGATCGAATCAGCATTCTCGTTTCCTGTAATTCCAGAGTGGCTAGGGATCCAGGCCAAAGCTATATCTATGCCTAAACAGTAGCATCTATAAAGATGTTGTTTAATTTGTAAGGAAAGAGGACAATTGTGACGAGAACGAAAAGGTGATTTAACCAAGTCTTGAAGGCAGCTAAGAGAATCGGAAAAAATAATAGATTTGTTGAGACCATGGGACTCAACATAGGAGACCGCTTCCAAAAGAGCTATTGCCTCCCCGGTATAAATGGAGCCAAATAAGGAACTACGAAAATTAAGTACTATTCTGAACTTTGGTATCCATACAGCAGATCCGACATTGCTATCGTCTGACAGCTTCGAGGCATCTGTAAATATGGTAAGCCAGTCATGCCAATCCTTTGCTAAAATCCTGTTGAATTTATCATTAGCAGCAGGGTCATGTTTAGAGATACCAAAGTTAAATATGATTTTAGGTTGAAAGAGTAAAGAATTAAAATTTACTTCAAATAAGGGGTTCAAACTTGATTGGGCTAAAGAAACGTGCATATTATTAAATTTGGAGAAGCTGTTAACAAGGAGAGGGGGATTTTTATGGGTCCAGTAGCGTGACAACGGTATTAACTCAAAAAGAGTACGAAGAAGAGGAAGAAGGGGGTGTGATTTATTTTGAATGACTTTATAAAAAAATCTATCACAGAGATACTGTCTACGTAAATGTAGGGGGGGCTCCAAACACTCTACCTGAAGGGCATTAATAGGGGAGCATTTCATAGCACCCGTGATGATGCGCAAGCATTTGGACTGAATCTTTTCCAGTTTAGCAAGAGCTATTCTGTTGCATGGTTCTAGAAGAAAGCTCCCATAGTCAAAATGGCTACGGACTATGGCATTGTAAAGAACTTTTTGAGAAGTGGGATGGGCTCCCCAGCGAACTCCAGAGAGAGCACGAAGAACATTAACACCTTTTTCACATTTCTTCGAAATGTAATCCAAATGATAAAGGCCAGATAACTTGGAGTCGAGAATGAGGCCAAGAAATTTCACCCTATCACAGATCGATATGGGTTCACTTTCAACAAATAGGTTTATTGGGGGAATATTACGTTTTCGAGAAAAGACAACTGCGTTACACTTGGGGACAGATAAGCTCAGGCCATGATCAGTAAGCCACTGATTTAAATACTGAAGGGCAGAGTTTAGGCGAATTGAGGCGTCTGAAAGGGAAGCTGAACTGATGTAAAGTGCAATGTCATCGGCGTATTGTAAAATTTTGCAGAAACAATTTACTGAAGACTCTAAATCATATGTGTACAAATTATACAAGATAGGGCTTAAGACCGATCCCTGAGGTAATCCTTTCCACACTAGTCGAGATGGTGAGAGGGAGTTCTGATGGCGGACAGAAATAGAGCGGGACATAAGAAGATTGCAAATGATGTTGACCATCCTCACAGGGATACTCAGCTGTAGCAATTTTTGCCTGAGTATTGGAAGTTGGACATTATCATAAGCTGAGGCTATGTCTAGGAAAACACCAAGGACGCTTTCATTATTAGAAAAAGCAATGCGTACATCGGATAAGAAGATACTGAGGCTATCTAGAGTGCCCATGCCTCTTCGAAAACCGAATTGAGACCTGGCTAGGATGCCTTTAGTTTCTAATAACCATTCAAGTCGGTTTTTGATGAGGTTCTCCATGATCTTAGCCAAAACAGAGGATAGAGCAATAGGACGATAGGAACCAGAGTCTTTTGGATCTTTACCAGGTTTCAAAATAGGGATAATAATTTGGGATTTCCAGGACTCTGGCACTTGACCAGTAGCGAAAAAGGAATTGATTAGGTCAAGGAATATTAATTTACATTTAGAAGAGGATTTGGAAATAAAGGAATAGGGTATTCCATCGACACCCGGAGCAGAATCACGAAGATGTTCCAAGGCACATGTCAGTTCTGAATAAGAAAAAAGGTCATCAAATCTATCAGAGGGAGAGGGAGAAGGGGGATCTACAGTTGGAAGGCATTCAAAACTAGGAACAAAAGGGGGGGCTAATTTTGTGATAAAGTCCTCTAACCAAGAACCAGGGTCATTGGTTGTGTCTTCAAAAGACTGATTGGCACTAGCTCTGCGGAAGGACTTAATTTTTTTCCAAACAAGAGTAACTGGAGAGCGAGGAGACAGAGATTCACAAAACTTGAGCCAACCAGACCTTTTCTTTTTTGCCAATAATCTGCAAACTCGTGCAGAAGTCTTTTTAAAATTCAAATAATCAGGCATGTCTAAGCTAGACGCGAAAGTATTTTCTGCTTCTTTACGTTTTCGAACGCCATCAGAGCATTCAGCATCCCACCAAGGTGGGGAAGATACTAAGCGGCGGGCAGAGTTTTTTAAGGGGATTGAGGAATCGGCCGCTCTTAATAAGCATCCAACAAAATCATCGTAGATGATAAGGGAATTGGAGGAGGTTATAGGGGAGAAGTTTTTAAGTTCTGAATCCAATTGGGAAGAAAAATGGGACCAGTCAGCTTGCGAAAGGAGATATTTTTGTAAGGGTTGAATAGAAGGAGACCGAGGATGAGAACTTGGAAACGAAATCAGTATGGGGAAATGATCACTCCCGTAGGAATTAGGGAGAACTGTCCAGGAGAGTGATGACATTAAGGAAGGGGAAGAGAAAGTAAGGTCGGGAACACTAATGTTTTGGGTAGGCGAAACCCTACGAGTAGCAGATCCATCATTAAGGACGCAAAGGTTGCAGTCATCTAAAAGTTCTAACAGAAAGCTAGAGCAGGGGTCATTACAATGGGAACCCCAGAGGGTGTGACGGCAATTGAAATCACCGAGCACAATCAAAGGGCTTGGGATGGAAGAAAGGATAGAGTTAAATTCAGATAAAAGATTGGGATTGGGGTGAGGGATATAGGCAGACACAAAAGATATGCCCAAGGCTCTAACGGCTACAACATGTATACCAGGATCATGACTGGGAAGAGGAATCTCTGAAAAAATGATAGATCTGCTAACCAATAGGGCGCAGCCAGCCCAACCGTCCTCTCTATCGTCCCGAAGACATGAAAATCCAGGAACCCTAAAGGAAGTTCCAGGCCTAAGCCACGTTTCCGACACGGCAAAGATGCCAGGAGTGAAACGATTAATGAGGTAAATTAGTTCATGTTTTTTTGTGCGCATCGATCTACAGTTCCACTGAAGAATCTTTTCCATTTTGGCGAGTCCAGGATTCAAGGAGCTGTTGAACCAATATAACGACATTGTTCGGTATTGCGTCACTAAATTTAGATAACATATTAATGAGTGAGCAAGCCAGGAGCTCTATTAAGTTGTCATTAGGGGTGGGAAGAGGAGTGGTTTCAACATAAGGGGAGTTCAAAGCACAGCCATTGGGTTGAGAAGAGCTAGGAGTATAAACCATTGCCGTATGGGCTTGGGTATCATAAGTTTTTCCCAAGTCTGGGCGTGGTCTTGGGGAATGATATATGGTCTTGGTGTAGGAAGACTTAACAGGGGTAGAATATGGAGAGGAAGTAGGGCTATTAAGAGGGGCTGAGAAGTGATGGGGTTCAGAAGGAGACTGTTGAGATGGTTTGAACATGGTGGGGCCAGCCGTCACATTGGAGTATAACATTTTGGGGCGGGGAAACCTAACTGAAGCCTCCCGGTAACTTAGATTTTCTTGAGACATAACCATTTTGATAGACTTCTGTCTCGTATGTTCAGGGCACTTGTCATCGGTAGCCCTATGGTTACTGCCATCACACAACAGACATGTAACTTGTTGGTCCGGAACTTTGCAGCTATCACCAGGGTGTGGTTGTGCACAACGGAAGCAACGAGGCTTAGATCTGCACTGGGAGCTAATATGGCCAAAACGGAGACAATTACGGCATTGAATTGTGGGAAGATGATATATGGAAACAGGGAGGGAGGCATTATAACAGAACACTTTTTCTGGGAGTATTTGACCAGAGAAAGTCAGCACTACAGATGTTGATGGAGACCATGAAACAGAACCCTCTTTTCTATTTTTAAAATTGAGTCTCCTAGCCCTAATAACTTCCCCACAGTTACGAGGAGTCTCTAAACCTAAAACTAGCTCCTCAAGAGTCCAATCTGTGGGAATATCTTTAACAACTCCCATGCGTGTGACATGGAAGCGTGGGATGGTTGCAATATATTTATTTTCTATTAAAATAGGGTCATTGACAAATTGATTGGCATAGTTAAATGAGACAAAGTCTACAGACATCCTGTTACGGCCCATTGATTTAATACTGCCTTGTACAACACCTCTAAACCCTTTATTGTGGATAAACTGTGCAAACTTCAAAGAATTCAGGGTTAAGCCTTGCTTTGGGTCTGATTCCAGCCTAGAAATAAATACAGAGAAGGGTGCTCTGTCGGACTCACTATAGAGTGCTTTGGAGTCACTCTCAAATCCGGGTTTAGTGTAAACGGACTGAATTGAGTCAGATGGCGGCTTATTTCTTTTCGCATCTATATTAATTTCGGGTTCACCGGGGCGTTTTCTGATTTCAGCACTTACGCGACCATTATCACATAATTGAGAGCACTCCAAAATCTCCATATCAGGACTATCAGGAGGTATCCCTCCACCCCCGTCAGGGGGCTCTTCGGCACTCATTTCCTAGGAAATGAGCGCCAATAAAACTTAAAATACTAACCTTATAACTAAATTCCCAAACCAGACAACACAAAACAATAGATACAACACCAAAAAAACAGAATTGATAATAAAACAAACTGGGAGGTTAAGAAACGCGTGCTTAATCTCACCAAGACAATAGCAAAATCCGGTTTTTAACTTGAAACCGACGTATGATTAAAATAGACACACGTCACACTTGACAATACCTGGAACGAATTAGGTAATAGACAATTATGCCATCACTAATAAAGAGGTTCATTATGTCATTGACCAATTTTCTTCACCTTCTAAACGACCGATATCAATTTTGCAACTCGTAGACGAGTCGACATTTTGATAGGCCTTCGTTAGAAATATTTTTGCAAATTATTTGTATACAACCTTACTTATTCGTTAATCAATTATTTCCAATATAATTAAACGCTCTGCTACCATGTTGAGAGGTATTATATGGATCGAAATGATAAAACGTATTACATGTTGGAAACATTCATATTGACATGACAGGAAAAGACAGGATAAAAGAAAATTTTATAAAAAGCAAAGATAAAGAGAAAACCTCCTTCAACACCATAGACCAGCAATTCAGCATGCCGAAATGCTTACGGGCAGCTGCAAACACACGATGCTTAACTTGTGTTAAGAACTCGGAGATGGTAATCCCAGTTCCCTTGAGAGCTTTCTTGCTATCCCATACCAGCTGTCGGATTTCCATCTTGAAGAATCGGACTAGTACCTATGGGACGAGTCTTCTGCTTTGAAAATCCAAGTCGATGACAAACATGAATTATGTTTTTGTCCTTACTGAACTCTGACAATTTAATTTGGTTGGCTAATATGTTATTAACCACATCTAATAAATTTTCATTATCCTTCTCTGGAACACCATGGATCAGAAGGACCTTTCTCCGCATAGCGGTTTCATGCCTGTCAAACCCAGCAGTAAGCAGCTCAATTTGAGTTTTTAATTTAGAGAGTGCTTGACACACAAACTGCTTAAATTCCGCAAACTCACTTGCAATGGATGATATGTCGGGAGAAGCTGATGCCTGACTAGAGGTGGCCTTCTGCAGTTTAGCCTCATATTCTTGCATGTGGGATCCGAAGAGCTTCTCTAAGTCGTCAAGGCTGGCAGTTAGTTTTGAGTCCATGTTTAGTGATGAAGTGTTGATTGACCTTGTGACCATGTATGTAACAGTGCTATAGACTTGATAACAATATATGCAGTGAGTGGGGTGGTTTAATATTAAATTAACTAATCTATACATATAATAAAATCGTAGAGTCGCCGTGTCTGTACATTGAATATTTTCGCATAAAAAATACATAGAAATGTCAGAAAAATGACATAGAACACAAAAAGCAGTTTTTGAAATTCTTTTCTGTTTGTCTGTGCGTTTGGAGGAGCATCACGCATAAACCACTGATTGGATTCAAAATTTAGGTACTTCAAAATATTAAGTGATAAACTGAGTAACATTTAGTGTTTATTTCATCAAAATCGACCCACAAAATCAAAAGATATCGAATATTAAAGTTTACGAAGAAACTTCATCGAGCGCTAAAATAGGTTGTATTCATTGAGACTTCAGATACTTGCAATGCCATCTATTGAGAAAAGTTGTATTTACAAATCGCGCGCTAAAAGAGATTGTTTGTTGTTTTCATTGTGCTTCAGATACTTGCAATGCCATCTGTTGAGAAAAGTTTTAGTGTGTGAACAATTTGTGAAGAATCAAAGCAATGTTTTTTGAGTTATCTTTTAATTAAATAAAATTTAATTTGTAGGAAAAGTAAAGTGAAACTTAAGAAACTTCATCGAGCGCTAAAATAGGTTGTTTTCATTATGACTCCAGATACTTGCAATGCCATCTATTGAGAAAAGTTGTAGTTACAAATCGAGCGCTAAAAGAGGTTGTTTGTGTTTTCATTGTGACTACAGATACTTGCAATGCCATCTATTGAGAAAAGTTGTAGTTACAAATCGAGCGCTAAAAGAGGTTGTTTGTGTTTTCATTGTGACTACAGATACTTGCAAGGCCATCTGTTGAGAAAAGTTTTAGTGTGTGAACAATTTGTGAAGAATCAAACCAATGTTTTTTGAGTTATCTTTTAATTAAATAAAATTTATTATGTAGCAAAAGTAAAATGAATATGTCATTATCTTATCATTTATCGTAACGTGTGAGCTTTGACAGTTCAATTACGTTGTTATAAAATGTTAAAACAAATTATAATTCGTTCGATAGTCGTTTTTGTTTTTGTTGATTTTGATTCAAGGTAGGTAGTTTTGATCAAAGTCGATCCACAAAATCAAAAGATATTGTTTTTTTTTAGTTTAGTTGGAAACTGCCTACTATATTCTGATCAATTACAGCGCCATCTATTGAGTAAAATAAAATACACGAAAGCATGAAAATAACATTGATGAGTTATTTATGAAACTTAATACCTACGCGACAAAATAATAGTGAACATTTTAATACCTTACGTTATTTATCGATAAATCTTATTTAACGTCTTCCGCAGCCAAATATTTTTTCAGTTTACTTTACGACATGGTCGATAGATGGCGTTGCTCATGTGACGCGTTTTTCTGAATCGCGGTGTTAAGATTTTCCACTGGGGAACGACCCTCACACGATTTTTGAACATCGTTGGAGTTAGGTAGAGATGGGTAGCACACACATTTATAAAGAGTATCGTGCGAGGCACTCTTTTTCTCAAGTGTGCTAGCACTGTGCTAGCACAATTGAGGCGAGGCTGAGGGCCGCGAGCCCGCGAGGCGTGGAGACTCGCACAGCACAGTTGAGCACAGAAACTCGTCAACTCGTGTCAAAGAGTTGTGTACCTCCACGAGCAATCGCGACAGTGACGCAATTATTCAACGGCATCCTCCGCACCAGCCACTTCCCCACAACATGGAGACTCGGTAGAGTCGTTATGCTGCCTAAGCCCGGGAAGAACATACTGAAGCCCGAAAGTTATCGGCCCATCACGCTGCTGTCGACACTCTCGAAAGTCTTCGAGAAGCTTCTACTGCTGCATCTGACGCCACACATCCAGCCACGCGACGAACAGTTCGGCTTCCGTGCCGAGCACTCCACGACGCACCAACTCGCGAGAGTGGTGCATCACCTGACGGTCGCCCTCAACAAGAAGGAAGGCGCTGTCGCGGTAATGCTCGACATGGAGAAGGCGTTCGACCGCGTGTGGCACGCCGGCCTGCTCTACAAGTTGTCCACATCTACTACTCCTCGTCGAATAGTTAAGACTGTGGCCACTTTCCTGGAGAACAGACGCTTTCAAGTGGTGGTTGAAGGCGTCCTGTCTACGGAACGCTCCGTCGGTGCCGGCGTACCCCAAGGATCCTGCCTGTCCACTGTGTGCTACTGCAGGTACACAGATGACATCCCCGTCGGTGGTGACGCCATGCTGGCGCTATACGCTGACGACGCCGCCTACGTCACGACCTCGCTGTCACCTGCACACGCGGCGGTCAAAATGCAGCGAGCACTGGATGCACTCCCGCCGTGGTTGGAAGACTGGAGACTGTCGGTCAACGTGGCGAAGACCCAAGCCTCGTCTCTCGATGCTTGGACGCCACGTCGACTGGGCGCGCCAGGTCAAGTACCTGGGCGTGACCCTCGACCGACAACTCACCATGGGCCCTCACGTCAGGAACGTCGTGAATCAGACTCGCGCCGCTCGAGCTCTCCTGCGTCCCGTCCTGTCCTCACGCCTACCGCTTCGAGCGAAGCTGGGCGTCTACAAGGCGTACGTTCGCAGCCGACTCACGTATGCTGCCCCTGCGTGGTACGCGCTGGTATCGGAAACCAACCGTAACCGGCTGCGCGCGCAGCAGTCGCTGTCACTACGCAGCATCGTAGACGCCCCCAGGTTCGTGAAGAACGCGGTGATCGCAAGAGACCTGCGCATGGAGAGCCTCGACGACTTCATCGGCCGCCTGACCGCCACGATTTTCAGCCGCGCGAGGGCCTCGTCCTTCCACCAGCTGCGGGAGTTAGCTCCCTACCACCGACGCCCACCGGATAGACCGCTGCCGCGGGACCTGATCCCCGCCGCAACCTTATCCGACCCGGACCATGACGCCGCTCGCTGAATACGGTTGACGGGCGCACGCCGGGAGTCCCCCCCGACGTGCTCGACCTCACCGTAACCAGCTGAAGCCCACCAACCCTTTGCCGCTAGCTGGCAGAGCGCTCACTGGAGGCTCCCCGTACGGGGACGCTGCCGGTGGGGGCAGCTCTCGCTAGCGGTACAACACCCACCGGACTAGACGCCCGGACTTGACCCCACGTGGCAACGCCACAACCAAATGACCCGCCTGTCTACACAGGCGGCGATGGAACCACTGAAATACCAGATAAGGTAGATCAGTTCCCTCCAGTTCCCCTAGGGGAATAGCGAGAAGACCCGGAGTAGTACATCGTTGGAATTAGGTAGTGGTCTAGGTTCGGAATTAAAAAGGTTGTAACAGTCTCAGCTAGGGTCGAATTTCTCAAAACTTATTGTGGTCCGTCCGTCCGTTATAGTAGATTTGTAGTTCTGTTGTTGCGAAGCCTTGGACGGTTCAACTTGCGGATCAGGCCTGTAGGGTTCCGTATTAAAGGTGCAGACGGGACCCTACGTAGGGCGGGTAGTTTCAACTACACTTAACGCACGCGTAAACGTTAAAAATGGTGCTAACTATCGTCAAATCAAAAAATTGGGTTGTTTCACAAAATGTCAGCGTTAACGCACGTAAAATATAACGTTTACGTTAACAGATGGTCTGAGCACTGATTAACGTAACTTTAGTTGCGTCAAATAGAACAATATTGTGAAATTTCTTTTGAATTCCTCAATACCAGTTCTTCTGATGACACAAATTAGTGGTGGAATGCAAAAAAAGCTAGGACCGTGTCAATAACTTAGCTATTGGGATGAGCAGGAATTTATACCAGAATGTTTTGAAACAACGCTTCTAATTTAACGAACGTCAAACATGGTCCGTAATCGTAACTTTTTGACGTACGTATGTTACGTTAACCAACTGTTTGATACAACCAGCCCTTAGTAAGCCTCCGCAATTGAGTCCGTTTAGAGCGAAGCAACGAACGGTTCGATTTGCGATTAATTCCGCAAATCGAACTGGCTCTTAATAATAGGGTACCGTACCAAAGGTGGTCACGGTGACGGAACCCTATTTGAGTCTCGGCGATCAATTTTCATTCGTGCGAAGAATCGGACGGTTCGACTTGCGAGCCAAGGCGAATTGTAGGGTTCCGTACCAAGGTGGCTAACGGAATCCTATTACTAAGCCTTTACGACCGATTTTGATTCTCGACCGATTTTGATTCGTCCGGGGACCAACTCGATTTTTAGGGTTCCGTTCCAAGGTGGCTAACGGAACCCTATTACTAAGCCTTTACGACCGATTTTGATTCTTGCGGACCAAGTCGATTTTAGGGTTCCGTACCAAGGTTACTAACGGAACCCTATTCGTTACTCAGCATCAGTTGTCCGTCTTCCTTCCGTTTATTTGTTTTATTTCTATCTCGCTATTTCGCTAATTAAAAAATGCCTTCTAGAAAAAGATCGAATATTTCACAATATAGCAAACATGCTAAATATATGAGACTAAGTAGGTCTCCAGAAACAGTAGAAGATCGACAAGCCAGACTTGCAGCAGCTAGAGAAGGACAGGCCAGAACTCGCGCATTAGATAATTGTTCTCAGCGCGAGTCTCGGCTATATATAAGTACACAACGTTCTCGCATGTCAATTTTCCGATCTAACGAGAGTAGTTTGGAACGCGAAGTGCGTTTATCGGCTGACAGAATGCGCCATACATTGTCGCGAGAGTCGGAGACTTACACAGACCGAGAGGCTCGCTTGAGTTCTCAGAGATCTCGGACAGAGGCTTCTCGATCTTTGGAGAATGACGAACAACGCGAAGCGCGATTATCGGGTGACAGAATGCGCCATACAATGCGCTACCAACTATTCTATTGAATTTTTTAATTCCTTGAGTGCACCTGGTCTGCCATCACACAATATTAAATCAAAAGTCGGAGTGCCAATCATTCTTTTAAGAAATTTATATCCACCTAAATTATGTAACGGTACCATTGACGGTACCAGATTAAAAGTCAAGAGTTTGCAGCAAAACGTCATTGAAGCTGAGATTTTGACTGGTTGCGGCACAGGATATATCGTTTTTAACCGACTTCAAAAAGGAGGAGGTTCTCAATTCGGACGGTATATTTTTTTTATGTATGAACACCGATTATTATACCCCGAATTCTATAAAAACTCTTTCCATAGCAGGCCTAGATCTGACTGTGAGTTGCTTTTCCAACGGTCAGCTGTACGTGGCTCTTTCCCGCATTAGCAATTCACATAATTTATATGCATACACTACTTCAAATATAGTTTACAGAGAGGCTTTAATGTGAATTATTTCATCAAGTCCTACCAATCAGTGGCTTCGCCCGCGTTTCACAAATTATCTAGCTTATCTATATAGATACGGCATTAAGTCCGCCGTTGTACCTTTTTTGTGCGAAAAGTTTAAATAAGTAAATAAATAGATATTTAAATTGTTTGACGAACTTTCTTTTTACTTTAAATTGCGTTCAGAAGCAACAAGGACAACCTAACCAGTATTTTTGTAATACTTATCTTAATATAAAAGAGTGGCCGTGGAGTTTCTTGCACGTTATTTTTCGAGATCTACTTACGCTTTAAAATTTGCAAATATCTTCATGTTTTTGACAGACGGTTTATTTGAAATAAATGCTTTGAATCTTGAAAATATCTCAAGATAGGTACTACATACCTACTCACGAAAAAATTCGCCTTAAAGTGGTATTTCAGACTATAATCTACCACTGTGCTGAATTTCATCCAGATCCTTTCAGCCGTATTAGCGTGAGTAACAAAACCAGTCCAGTCATCCAAACTTTCGCATATTATAATTAATAAAAAATAGAAGAAGATAAATAAACTGGCATAGAATTCATCTATACTTATATTATAAAGCTGAAGAGTCTGTTTGGTTAAACGCGCTATTCTCAGGAGCAATTTTTTACAGGTTTGAATTGAAAAAATCTTTTAGTGTTGGATAGCCCATTTACCGACCAATAGGAGCAGAGCAAAAATGAATAATGTGACGCAGACGAAGTTGCGCGGGTCAGCTAGTCCTTTAATAATTATAATGTCGAGGGGAAGATGGTTATAATTTCGCTTTACACCAAACGAGTAATATTATAACTAGCTTCTGCCAGCGGCTTCGCCCGCGTGATCCCTAGGGAACATGTTCCCGGGATTAAAAGTAGCTTATGTGCTATTCCAGACTATAATCTATCTTTGTTCTAAATTTCATTAAGATCCGTTAAGCCGTTCTGGCGTGATTGAGTAACAAACAACCAAACTTTCACATTTTTTTTTTTTAATTTTTTCTGTTGATTGTAGCGTGATGAAAAGTATACTATAACCAGCTCAAGAGTATGAAAAATAATTAAACAAAGTTTCGTTAAAATCCGTCGAGTAGTTTTTGTTTCTATAACGGTTATACAGACAGACAGACAGACAGACAGACAAAAATTTTACTGATTGCATTTTTGGCATCAGTATCGATCCCTAATCACCCCCTGATAGTTTTTTTGGAAATATATTTCATGTACAGAATTGACCTCTCTACAGATTTATTAAGTACTAGCTTCTGCCCGCGACTTCGTACGCGTTCCCGTGGGATAAAACAGCCTTTGTGTTATTTCAGACCATAATCTATCCCTGTTCCAAATTTCACCCCGATCCCTTCAGCCGTTTTGACGTGATTGAGTAACAAACCTACACACAAACTCACAAACTTTCGCATTTATTATATTTTAATTTCGCCATAACTTCAAAACCAAACGTCCGATTTTAATCATTCAAAGACCAAATATTATCTAAATAAACTGTTCTTAGTGATGAAATACTTTATTTTGATACGGATTAATAGCATGAGTAAAATAAACGCGTTTAAATGTAGTAAAAAAAAAATCAAGATTTTTAAATAAAAAAATGGTTGTTGTGCCTCACTCGACATAGATAGGTACAGTGTGTTGCGGACTTTTTTGTAGATATTTATAAGATCTACAATTAATTAGAATAATTTATGGTTCTATCTTTTATAGTTTAGGCAGCGTACGCAAAATAAGTAACTTTTCTGGTTGATTTTTACACCTTGTGTCCGAAAAACCCAAATATCTTACGGAACCCTATTTTTTCCAAAATAAAATATAGCCTATGTTACTTGTGGATAATGCAGCTTTCAAATGGTGAAAGAATATTTAAAATCGGTCCAGTAGTTTTTGAGCCTATTTATTACAATCAAACAAACAAACATACAGACACAGTTTTCCTCTTTATATTATTAGTGTAGATATTGCAAACTGTCGTAAGGCGTTTTACGAAGCTACTCGCTAGCCTTTAATGCGTTCGCGACCATGGCTTATTATTAGCGTATTTCATGTATAACTTTGGTGTTTCTATACCGATTTCTATGACTCTTTTTATGGAATAGTTAAAATAACTTTAATTAGGGACGACTGAGAGTTTTATAAACTTAAGAGTAGACAAATATAATCAGAAAGCTTCGAACTGCTAAGCTATCGGGAGTTACACGTGTTATTATTCGTCAAACATAAAAGATAGACATATGCTGTCATTGGATATTTTTTATATAATTTTAAGGAGAACATTTCCGTCATAGATGATTTCTGTGTAGCTTTCACCGTTAAGGTTGCACACGCGACGGAAGCTTAAAAAATGGAGTAACTTCTCCCGTTTTCCCAACATTTCCCTTCACTGCTCTGCTCCTATTGATTGTAGCGTGATGAAAAGTATACTATAACCTGCTCAGGAGTATGAATAATAATTGTACCAAGTTTCGTTAAAATGCGTCGAGTAGTTTTTGTTTCTATAACGGTTATACAGACAGACAGACAGACAGACAGACAAAAATTGTACTGATTGCATTTTTGGCATCAGTATCGATCCCTAATCACCCCCTGATAGTTATTTTGGAAATATATTTCATGTACAGAATTGACCTCTCTACAGATTTATTATAAGTATAGATATAGATAAGTATAGATGTGAAAGTTTGGTTGTTTGTTACTCAATCACGCCAGAACGGCCTATTGGATCATAATGAAAGAACAAAGATAGATTATAGTCTGGAATAGCACATAAGCTACTTTACATCCCGGGAATATGTTCCCTAGGGATCACGCGGGCGAAGCCGCTGGCAGAAGCTAGTAATAAATAAAGATTTGTGTTTCAACTTAAGACGGATTTCCATACATCGTTGGTCATGGTCAATATGTGTAAAGAAGTTTGTTTGATTTCATCCGAAAACACCAAAAATACTGAGTGTACAGATGCTAATATAGCTGCTACTACTGGAGTTATAGCCTCTGCTATAGGATATTCTCAGATTGTTAGAGTTATTTTCGGCGATAAGTATCCCCATATTTTCCAAAAAATATTTTAATCAACTGCAAAATAATGTTTAGGTATAAAAAATGGTAAGAAACTGCAAGTGTTACAATGGAAGCTTCTGCCAATAAAGAAAAACAGATTGCTTTAGCAGATGGCCGGACCAAACATGGCTATGCTGTCATAGATGTCTGTGGATGGGGCATGGTGTGCTAGGTCATATTATATGGTTCGAACTATAACGCATCAAAGTCAAACATTTATTTCAATTAAACCATTTACAGGCACTTTTAAGGTCAGTCGGTCCAAAAAGATGAAGCTATTTGCACGTTCCAAAGCGTAGACCTCTATGGAGAAGACCGTGCAAGAAACTCCACGGACACTCTTTTAAAAATAATTAATTGTAACAAAGTTTTGTTGACATCGTGTTGAAATTTATTATACAAACATGTGAGAACGATGTGACGAGCATGATAAAAACGCCCGGAGTAAGAAAGGAACAATTCAAAGAAATGATTAAAATAAATGAAAATAAACAATGGCAGCTGAGAAATGACCAGTCCCAACCGACGGCGCCATGACATGCGCCACGCCCATTCGTCTCAACCATTTTGAATGGAGCCAAATAATTTAACGCTTACGCCACCATCAGCTAGGCTTTTGAGTGAGCATGACACTCCCAACCGCCAGGGTATAGGTCGCGTCACATAAAAAGAACGCTGTATGAATGTGGAGCTCGCGCACGAAAGTACTAGGCCTATTGTTTTTTGAACTAGACTTTCGCTCGCGGCGTCGTATATTGGTTATTAGTAGGTAAATTGAAAAATGATATATGCTCCCGCACCCCACCTCATACCACCAAATAGATCGATAAATCGCCTAATGCGCAGCTTGACCGCCAGCGTTCTTTTTACATGACATGACCTGTACTTGAGTCGAGTCTATACAATGCAAACACACACATATTTATAAATGTTGGTACTATTGATTTATCCAATTAACAGCAATGGATCAGTGTGAGTTAAATTAAATATAAAAGTCATTAAAGACATGTGTCCGTTACCGCAGTAAAATAATGTCGAAATTAGTCATTTAAACCATATAGATAATTAGTTGGCCAGCTTCTGTAATTGTTGCACACATTTTGAAATTTGTTGCATTTATAGGTTTTTAGTTATTTCACAAAAACATTTATATGTGTCCGTTACCGCAGTAAAATAATGTCGAAATTAGTCATTTAAACCATATAGATAATTAGTTGGCCAGCTTCTGTAATTGTTGCACACATTTTTAAATTTGTTGCATTTATAGGTTTTTAGTTATTTCACAAAAACATTTTCTGCTGGGATAACGTTACTGCAGCAAAATGTTTTTCTTTTTAATGGGAATATTGAAATAAATACTAGCTATTTAATTAGTTGTCTATACGAGGTAAATGTTGCACCTGATTTAATATTTGTTATTTCTTCGGCTGCGAAGTTATTCAAGATTTTGCTGGAGTAACGTTTTTGGTTTTGCTGGATCTCTGAAACGGTTAAGCGGATTCTTATCATCTTTTGTACACGACTGCTTAGGAAGTAGTTTAATTTGTTGTGCAATAAAAAAATACAAACTATTGCACCGTTTAAAGGTTATTCAATTAAATATAAAAACACTTCAATAGATCCTAACACTTTGAAAAAGAGCTCTAACTCAGACCAATAAAATACTTTTTTATTGGTCTGAGAGCTCTAAAGACTTGCTTTAAGCGTTATTTTGTAGCTTGTAAATGCCGTCAAATGTTTGTGAAATTAAATTAGTATCCTCCAAGTAATTAAAAAGTTATGATGATATTCAGTTCTCCATTTTCACGGTCACAATGCGCGCGTAGTTATTTGGCCACTGACAAACCTGTGTGTGGATATACAAACTGAATGTTATCTCAATTTTTAGTTGGTTAGTTCAGCTTTACACCTGTAAAATTTCAGCGTACTACATACAATAATTAACGAGATAATAAAATAAAAGTCATTAGGAAGTGAAAGACCGTGGTCACCCGACCAAGTTTAGGTGGTTACAAAAAAGCGAACGCGTTGTACATTTTGCTATCTTCTAAAATATGTAGGATAGTGTTACAAGTTTAGTACAGATGTGTACACAAGTGTTAAAAAAAACTATGTGTTTCTTAAATAATTTTTATTTACAGGTTAAAATAATCATTTTAATTGAACTTTTAAAATATTAATAATATATAACTTACAAACAATCACAGATGGCAAATGTGCTTTTATGGTATTTATTTATTTATTTATTTTATGGTAAAGTGTTAGGATCTATTGAAGTGTTTTTATATTTAATTGAATAACCTTTAAACGGTGCAATATTTTGTATTTTTTTAGTGCACAACAAATTAAACTACTTCCTAAGAAGTCGTGTACAAAAGATGATAAGAATCCGCTTAACCGTTTCAGAGATCCAGCAAAACCAAAAACGTTACTCCAGCAAAATCTTGAATAACTTCGCAGCCGAAGAAATAACAAATATAAAATCAGGTGCAACATTTACCTCGTATATACAACTAATTAAATAGCTAGTATTTATTTCAATATTCCCATTAAAAAGAAAAACATTTTGCTGCAGTAACGTTATCCCAGCAGAAAATGTTTTTGTGAAATAACTAAAAACCTATAAATGCAACAAATTTAAAAATGTGTGCAACAATTACAGAAGCTGGCCATTTTCGACATTATTTTGCTGGGGTAACGGACACTATAGATATACTAAATACAAACATAATCAACAAGTTTGACTTTTTTTACCAACACCCTAGATTGTCCAATGGAGCAGGACCAGCATGTTTCCAAGCATTCTTATCTTGAATATAATCATCTATTAATTTGTAATATGCTTGTTTACATAGTAGCTTTTTATATAATTTTTAAATTTTCTTTCATTTAATTCTAATATGTCACAAGGTATTTTGTTGTAACATTTAATACAGTACCCCATGAAAGATGTTCGTACTTGCGTACGTGGCTAATCTATAAAATGGCTGATCTAATTTATTTCTATTTCTAGTGTTAAAATTATGCCTATCACTAATTTTGCTAAAGAGATGTCGATTTTTCCTTACATACATAATATTTTCATAAATGAATTGACAAGGGACTGTCATAATATTAATCTTTTTATAGACTTCCCTAAGGCCCAACGCAAACAGAAGGCGATACGGCGCAGATACGGTGCAGGCGCGATATCTGCGCAAACAGGCGCGTGACAGTACGGCAAGATAAGTCATTATAGAGCGTGATATCGCACATTTCTGTTACTGAACCCTGTCTTAGTGTAGTCATAGATATTCGGGTTGTTTCGGACGGCAGGAGCACGTCCAGCCCGCCACACATTCCCAACCACTGCAACTCCTGAAAGCCAGAATCAACAGTGGCGACCACCAGAAAAACGCCAAGTTAATGAAACCCGACGAGTCCCGGAGAAACGATTCAACTGTCTTGGATCCCGCAACGAAATTAATCAGAAGAGTACAGCGGAGGAGTAGGAAAAATAAATATTTAACATATGGAAAAGCATTTATTTTTCCCACAAAATGTTAACAAACTTAATCTAATTACAGTACTTGGCTTCACAATTATTATTTACGAGTATCGCGGAGGATGCGTATTACGTGGTCGCATTTCGAGACGGCGTTCGGGCTTCGACTGCCTGTCCGGTGCCGGCGGGGCGGTATATATGCGAGTCTCGCTCGTGAGACGATTTGTGACGTCGACGAGCGAGATACGAAGCTTTTATATAGCGTTCTCCCTCTACTCCGTGGTAAGGCTTGTGGAACGACTTTATTTAATTTCTCGCCGATTTATTTTGTTCGGGAAGATCAACTTTTTTCCTTTTCGCGTTACATCCTCCCCCTCTAGCCTAACTATGTGTCCTCACTGTTGGGCTAGTCTAGATACCTACGCGGCCTACCCCGTTTACGCTTCTCCCTGACGGGAGGTTCTACTTGGCCGGTGAAGGGTGTGAGGTGCGAAACGTGATATTTTCCTACATTCCTGCCTGTTTGTACGTTCTCTAGACGATAAGTAGTTGGGCTAACAACTTCCCCGACTTTATATGGGCCATCACGGCGTGGGATAAACTTCGCGGTTTGCCCGCGTCCTGCGTCGTTCGGCCCTTGTGTCTTAAGCAATACAAGATCACCTACCTTATACTCAGGGGGTGCCCTCCGTTTTTGGTCGGCTTTCCCCTTTTGAACGGCCTGAGCTTTCTCGTGAGTGTCCCTGGCTTCATCCAGGGTTGCAGCCATCTTCTTCAGGTACGGGGTAATACTGGGCACGAAATTATCGTTTTCTACGATGACTCTCATGTCCGTTGCGGAATCGGACGGAGCTCGTAGCTCTCTTCCGAAGGTGAGTTGTGCCGGTGAAAAACCCGTGCTACTGGTAATTGCAGAATTCATAGCGAATCTGACTGCAGCGAGGTGTAGGTCCCACGTGGCGTGGTCGTTACCAACAAGTATAGATAATTGAGATTTAAGATCTCTGTTCTTACGTTCTATCGGATTTGCTTCAGGATGATAGTAAGGTGTTAGCGACTGGCTGATCCCCAAAACGTGACAGACCTGCTGCATCACCTCGCTAACAAATTGCACGCCATTATCGCTTATTAGGCGGCGTGGTACACCATACCTGAGGAACACTTCGTTGGCCAGAGTCTGGGCACATTCGACGCTGGTGGCGCTCGGCAACGGGAACAGCTCCACCCAACGTGAACAAACGTCTTCAACAATGAGAACCCACCTGTTCTTCCTAGGCGTCTCAACGAGAGGACCAAACAAATCAACAGAAATTACCTCAAATCGCCTTGACACAGCAGGAGTCTGCAACAGTCCTGCTGGTTTCCGGTTATCGACCTTATACCTCTGGCAAGGCACACATTCCTTTACATAATTTGTAACAAAGGTGCGCATGCCCGGCCAATAATACCTAGCGCGGACGCGACCCAGCGTGCGCTCGACACCGAAGTGGCCTGCCGTCGGCGCATCGTGTAGGTCGGCCATGACTTGCTTGCGTTCGTGTTCGGGTACAACTAAACAGCAATCCTCATCTTCGTCGGATTCTAAGCTGTACCTGTATAAAATGCCGTCGGATAAGGTATATCCGCGGTCGGACCAAGGTCTCCCCCTAGACGGTTCGTCAGACTCCATATCCTCAATGATCTTCCGAACATCAGGGTCCAACATTTGGTTATTACGGATATCACTACCATTTCTCTTTGGCTTGTCAATAACCGTCATGCATAACTCGCAGTCCTCCTGGTCTTGGGAGCAAACGGGTCGCGACAGCGTGTCTGCGACTACATTCGACCGACCAGGTGTGTACTCGATGCTAAGGTCAAACTCTTGTAGAGTTAGAGCCCACCTGGCCAGTCGACCACTGGGAGACCGCTGACTCATCAGCCATCGCAAAGGCTGGTGGTCTGTCCTAACTATAACTTTCGCAGCTTCCACATAACCGCGAAACTTACCTAGTGCCCAAACGACAGCGAGGGCCTCTCGTTCGGTCGTTGAGTAGTTTTTCTCGGCACTGGTGAGAAGTCGACTTGCATATTCTATGGGCCTCTCGTCATGTCCCTCTCCCTGCATAAGAACAGCCCCAAGGCAATAAGCGCTGCTATCAGTGCAGAGAACGAACGGCTTCGACTCATCTGCCTGACGCAAAATAGGGGCGGACACGAGGAGGGCCTTAATACGATCGAAAGCCTCCTGTTGCTCGGGATCCCATCGCCAAGCACTCGACTTTTTCAGGAGGTTCGTGAGTGGTCTTGCGATGTCTGCATAATTATTTATGAACCGCCGGAACCAACTCGACGTTTGAAGGAAGCACTTTAAGTGTTTCACATTCTGAGGGACGGCCATTTTATCGATCGCTGCGGTCTTATCAGGATCCACCTGGATGCCGCCTGGCGTTATGACATGCCCTAAAAATTTGACAGATTCCCTCGCAAAGACACTCTTCTCTCTATTAACTCTTAGCTTAAACATGGCCAAGCGATCGAAAACCGCTTCCAGGTCAGCCAGGTGCCTCTCGAAAGGCCCTGGAGAAAGTAGGATAAGATCATCAAGATAAGCCAGGAGTTCCACTTCTTTAAGGTTGGAACGAAATCGATCCATCAACCTTTGAAAAGTGGCTCCGGAATTTCGTAATCCCATCGGCATCCGCTTAAATCTGAAGGTACCAAGTGGTGTTGTGAAAGCCGTCTTGTCTTGGTCCTCTGCGCAGACATTCACCTGATGGTAGCCTGATCGAAGGTCTAAAGTGGTCATATACTCGCTAGTTTTGGCCGCATGTAGAATATCCTCGATACGCGGGAGCGGGTACCGGTCCGGCTCCGTCACCGCGTTAAGTTTCCGGTAATCGATGCACAGCCTTAAACTCCCGTCCTTCTTACCTACGAGTACGACATTGGAGGCCCACGGGGACTCACACTCCTCAATGACGTCATCTTGCAGCAGCTTATCAAGCTCCTTCTGCAAGGCCTCTTTCCTATTTTGCGACATCCTGTATGGTGGACAAGCGATAGGTTCCTGATGTGTACTCACCTTTATTCGATGCGTGGCGTACTCGGTGGCAGGCCCGTTCCGTGCAAACTGTGACGTGCGTTCCTCTATAAAAGCGTTAAGCTGACATCTTTGCTCGGGGCTTAACTTCGTACCTTCCTCGGGGCGCAATGACAAATCGGTGGTTGCAGCTTGCATGACATTTGTGTCCGTCGGGCTGAGGTTATAGGAGTACACGAAGTCATAAAAGTGTCCGGGGCTATCCGAAAACATCCAGATGCCCTGGGCGACATCTATAACCATGCCAGCCCGTGCCAAAAAATCAATACCTAAAAGTGTCCTGTTATCACTATCGGGTAACACTAACAGTTGACATCTCACCTTACGACTTTCAATAATAATATTTACGTCGGCGGACAGCAGCTCTCTCCAACCTTGACTTCCATCAGCCAAAGTTAAGCACCGTTTACTCTTACTAAATTCAACTCCTGAGTCTACCAAGACTCGGTAAAGTAGCGGGCTCGCTATACTGTGCGTGGCGCCAGTATCCACTATGGCCACGCCGTTACGGCCCATAACATTAATGTTTACCATCGGGTATGATTCGCGCGAATCTAAACTACCTACTACTACACGCGTATCAACGTTATTGCGGTCCTCACTAGGGTGAGTCGAGTCTAAAAAAACACTATTGAAAGTAGACTTATTCGCATCGTCAACCTTTGACGTTGGTCTCGCACAAACATCACATTTCGACCTCACTACCCCCTCCTTACCGCAACCATAACAACGCAAAACCTTTTGCGAACTTTCGTTCTTAGAGCCCTTATCATTACTAGACGTAGCCTTATCACGACTACGACAGTCGTCGCTAACATGCCCAAATAATTTGCAGTAGGTACAACGCGGTCTATTCCTATTATTGCTACGTCCGGTGGACGTACTCGGGGTAGGTGAAGTTGGTTGCGCGAGATTACGGTCATTTACCGCATTCTTATTACTACTGATAACAGACTTTTTTACCTTATATTCCTTGTAGGCATCCTCAGCGATTCTCGCTTGACACATTAATTCGTCTAAACTACGAATGGTATCGCGCGGCACTCTTTTGATCACACGTCTGTTTAACAACCCGTAACAGACGTCCACTTGAACCACTTCGTCAAGCTTATACGGTAGCTTGGCTAATAACGCGCGCACTTTACACAAAAATGTCTCGGCACTTTCGTCGTCGCGTTGCTCGGCGGCGTAGATCTGGCATAGGACTTTGTAGGCGGGCTGCGCCCTGCCATACATCGCACGGAGTCGTGCGACCGCGTCGGACCACGTTGTCACCGACGCCTTGACGCCGCGCCACCATATCGCCGCGTCACCTTCGAGTAGCATCGGCAGTCCTCGGAGGGCATGCTCGTCCCTTACGGCTGCGCACTCCTTGAAGACCTCGACGGCGTCCAAGAAAGCTTCCAGTACCTCGGCGTCCTGGGATGTCCCGTTGAATCGCGCCGTGCATTTGGTGAAGTTTGCACCGGCGCCTGCGTTAGCGGCATCTCCGCTGTTCGCGCTCGTCGCCGGTGGAGTCGCCCTGACAGGGGTGGATGTCCCGAAGTCGCCGTTTGATGACATCAGCGAGCTGATAAGAGTTCTGTTCGCCTCTGCCTGTGTACGTGTGATCGTCTCTATCAGCGTGGCTAAGAACTGTTCTGTAGGGAGCTGGAACGCTGGTTGTGTCGGCCTCGTGTCGACACTCGCAGGCTCATCGGCGCGGCCGCGCTCGACGACGCTGACCTCCTCTTCGGTGAACGTGACGTCATCATCATACTCCTCTCGTTCACGGAGCGCCTCCCCTTGACTCCTCGTTATCGGCATCTTCACTCGTGTGATGATAACGGGTAAGGTAGTGTGTCCGCGTTTTCCAAAACTAAGTAGGTACAAGTAGGTACGTACGGTTCGCCACGTGCACACCGGATTTTGTTACGATTACGATTTACGACAGTACGTTACGCGGTTCGAGCCACAAGTATGGGCGCCAGTTTAACATATGGAAAAGCATTTATTTTTCCCACAAAATGTTAACAAACTTAATCTAATTACAGTACTTGGCTTCACAATTATTATTTACGAGTATCGCGGAGGATGCGTATTACGTGGTCGCATTTCGAGACGGCGTTCGGGCTTCGACTGCCTGTCCGGTGCCGGCGGGGCGGTATATATGCGAGTCTCGCTCGTGAGACGATTTGTGACGTCGACGAGCGAGATACGAAGCTTTTATATAGCGTTCTCCCTCTACTCCGTGGTAAGGCTTGTGGAACGACTTTATTTAATTTCTCGCCGATTTATTTTGTTCGGGAAGATCAACTTTTTTCCTTTTCGCGTTACAAATATAATTTCCACTTCCCTCCATATCAAGCAGGAGACAGATTAAGTAGAGCTAGGCCAATAGGCACCAAGGGACATATACAACTGGGTTAGGCCCAGTTGCCAAGCACCACGGATTATATATTAACATTTAAACTAATGGGTCCTAAATTGTGAGCTACTTTTGATTCCAGTAATAGGTATGGCAAAATCGCCTGAACGCACGGAAATTTGTTCTGGTTTCTACAAGGTCCGTATAGTAAACTACTCCAGATTTAACCTGAATACTATCTAACATAACATTACGTTCAGTCTGCCAAAGAATACACTCCCACAAGATGTGATGTGCGGATTGTTCGTATTCAAGGTCAGCTGTAGAGCATTGACATAAAGGTGAGGCCACAAGCCTAAAGGAAAATAATTTACTCTTAAAGTTGCCATGACCTGTGAGAAATTGGGCAACACAGTGATCCACCTCCAGCCATGTCTTCTCCAGCCGCTCACGAACGGATGGAAAAAACTGGTGGAGGTGTCGGCCCTTGATGGAATCTTCCCACCTACATTGCCATTCGCATAAAAGTACCTCCCAGACGTCAGTCTGGGGTTTTAATAATCTAGAGATCTTAGCACGGTCGCGTTGCGGTAAAAACTCTGGGTCCGTGATCTTTCTAGCGTAGAAGTACATTGCAGCACGCCGCTGCACCTCAAGATCGACTGGGAGAACACCCGCCAGCACCGGTAAGGCTTCAGTACTAACCGTCCTATACGCCTTGCATAAGAATATCAAAGCCAAACGCTGGTTTTGAAGTAATTTACGTCGTACCGCCCCTATGGTGGCCCTATCGGCCCAGACAGGTGCCCCGTAGCACATACAACCCAAGTAAGTAGCCCCATATATAGTTTTTAGGGTTTGAAATGATAGACCCCAAGTAGCCTTTGATATTCTCGTCAAGGCGTAGAAGTTCTTTTTTGCTTTTTCTCCTACTGTTTTTATATGATCAATAAATGAAAAGTTTCTTTCTAGTAGCATACCGAGGTAGCACACGGATTCTTTCCTTTTAACGGGTACGTTATTAAATTTTATACTAGGCCAGGATTTAAGGTTTCCTTTTAAAAGAAGTTGATAGGTTTTATGCGGTGCAAAGGTCAGACGGTTTCGATCGCCCCACTGAGATATTAAACGTAGGCATGTGTCAGCCAAGTTCTCGAGTCCAGCCCGAGTACTTGCCTGAATGAGCAGCAAGCCATTGTCCGCGTAACCGGTTAATGAACAGCCGTACGGGAGCGGAAGCGCGAGGAAATCATCGTAGCCAAAATTCCATATATATGGACCGATAACTGAGCCCTGAGGACATCCCATGGTTAGAGACTTAGTAATGGAATGATGTCCAAGTTTGAGTTTCGCGGAGCCATTTAGAAAGTACGAACAAATCAGATTATAGATGTTTTTGTAGCAACCACGGGTTTTCATTTTAAGTAGTAACATCGGCCACCATGCGTTATCAAAAGCGCCAGAAATGTCGAGAAAGATTCCAACCACGTATTTATGTTCCGATGAGTTGACAATTTTACGGACAGATAGAGCCGCATCTACAGTGCATTTTCCAATAGTAAAACCGTATTGATTTTTATGAAATTTAGGTCCGTTCGGTAACAAGCGCGGAACAATCAGTCGCTCTAAAAGTTTTCCCAAAGATGGGAGTAGTGTTATGGGCCGGTATGACTTAGGGTCGTCCGAGGGCTTGTCGCCACTCTTTGGAATAATGCGTATAAAGCCTTGTCGCCATATTCGAGGAAAAATACCTTCCGCAATGCATCGGCTATATACTGATAAAATCGCATCGCTCGACGTTTTACACGCTTCTATAATCATTCTATTAGATATTTTATCTTCACCGGATGATTTGTTGAGAGGTAGTCTCTTGACAACGTTTATGAATTCGTCAGTGGACGGAAGGTCTGACTCTGGTGATTCAGGTGGTACCGCGGACCACGCCCTGATCTGCTGATGGTATTCATTTTCATTTACTGATGAATCATCTGGTATAAGAGAATCAAGCAGAACATCAGTTGTTTCTTCAATGCCGGTGGTATGTGTATTATTTACTTTAATGTTCTGAACGTATGCAAGGTCGACCGATCTATTAGCCTTAAACTCGTGATACAAAGGAGACCACGGACCCTCCTTATCAAGTTTATCAACAATTTTCCGGAGTAAATTACCCTTAGATTTTTCAACCGATGCTCTGTAACGCGACTTGGCAACTCTAAAAGTACTTATGGCAAGATTAAAAACGTCTCCGGTAACATTACGTTTTTTAAGCTTATTAAGCTGTCTACGCGCTCTGCGATAGCTCTTACGTTGTTCAGCAAGGTAGTCACTCCACCAATCACATCTACGAATATTGGTCACAGATGCACGACCAATAGCAATGTCAGCACAGTAAGTGAAAGTGTCTGACATTATCTCAGCACTTTCCTCAGCTGACAGTCCATCGCGAGTGAAGTCTTTGGCATGACAAGCAAAAAGTGAGCTAAAGAATTCCCAGTTCGCGCCTTTACTCTTATATCTAAAATTTCCAATTAAGTGTGAAGAACCTTGAGTAAGAATAGGAACAAAATCGTACACGATCAGGCGATGATCACTACAAGACGCGTCAGGAAGAACACGCCACCTATCCAAGCGTACGTCTGCACTAGAAAGTGTGACGTCAATACAAGATTCGCCCATTTGGCTACAAAAAGTAGGTGGTGCGTCTGGGGTGTTATGGATTGATAAGTTCATCTCAGCAATAAAATCCTCAACAGCACAACGTCGTTCGGAATCAGTGGCCCGAACTTTGCCATACCACAGGGAAGAAGATGCATTTACGTCAGCACCAACTATAACCTTGCAGCCCGCGAGCGACCGCAAGACGTGACGGAGATTATGTATATGAGGAGTGACAGGGTCAGAATACTGAAAGTAGCAGCTCACAACGTAAACCTTAAAGGTAGGCGATGACACTTCCGCCACGGCGCAATGGGGCGTCATGAGATTACGTATAGCTGTTACAGTAAAGCTCGAAGAACGCTCAACATAAATTCCGGCACGTGACTTGCTGTTCAGCTGGACCATCTTGTGACCCAAGCGCGCGTTTTGATACTGTTCCTGAACAAGTACTATATCTAGATTATAATCCACAATCAATTTATCCAGCTCAGATGTCGCCACCCTATCGTTATGAAGGTTTAATTGTCCTATGGTTAAACTATCCATTATTAATAATTAGTGTTTAGGATTAATTGTTCGAGTTTGAGTTTGTAGGTAGTACACTCTTGAGATCCGCAGCGATGATCACACGGTTTTTTAAAGCGTTTACACGCCACGCAAGTTGGTTCAAAACGTTACTCCAGCAGGAAATGCAATATCTCGTAAATGTGAAGGGGCACACATTTTATTTTTGGGGGCACGGCACACATGTAAGCTCTCTAGCCATGCACAATTTTGCTCTTAGCGAATGAACCCTTTTCTCAGTTATAAGAACATTTTTTTTTGCTGGCATCAGTTTCATGTTTAATTCTGCCTGATATCTCCAAACACTTAGAGCAAACATCGGTCTGCGGTGACCCAAACCCAATATTGTATTTGTTGTTGAAAATATTTCGAAAATAAGATTTTTTTACATTTGGATGCGAATATTCACTTCTTTTGTAAACGTCATAGAGTTTTGATAAGTTCAGATCGCAAGACAGATATTTTCTTTCTGTGTGCTTTGTTTTGCGACAGTAATGTGTTTCTACACATTGAAGATTTCTAATAAAATTGTGGATTGATTGTTTCTGTTCCTTGGTATTTATTTTCTTTGTGGTTTCCACCACGCCGTTCATCAGCAAATTCACCAACAAAAAAAAACCTTCGCATAACGTACGCCACCCGGTTCTTAGTTATGTCAAATATTTTAAGAAAGAACTTTTGGCATATGGGCACTTTTCGTTTTGTCAATGTGTACTGCGTATTTAATGCTTGTCTGTTTTATCCCTTTAAAACCAGGCCTGAGCTTCACGGGAGACTTGAAGTCATATTACACCCAAAGGAGATACCTAAAAGAAATTATAGCAGAAACGGCGACTTTGGTGGAACTTGGAAATGATTGTCCGATTTTAGATTGGAGAGATTCAGTTAAAAACGTAATAAAGCCGACAACATCTGGGTCAATACAGTTCAAGGAATGTAAACGGATTATCGTGAAACGATCTAAAAAAATTGGCAATGTACTTGTTAGAGGTGAACTATTTTACAAAAGTGACGTGGCAAAACCAGTAAACATTTGCAAACGGCAAAAAATATTGATATGATTGAGGCGCAAGTTTTGCCCTCAGTTGTGGCGATAAACAAAAATAAACTTGCAGACGTTAATAAGTTGCTGTGCAAGCATTTTGGGGCCGGGTGGATGGAGCTGCAAATTTTAACATTTTATAAAGAGTTACTCAGCTCACAAGAAACACTAACAGTTTCACCTGTAGTACAAGATTTTTGTGAGGAACCATTGGAAGATGGTCACGACTTACGGATTTTAGACAAACGAAAAAGAAAGATTTTTTTTTAATGTTTATAAACCGATGTATATCATTCGGATATAGGTATATCAGTCGGATGACGCTGTGATCGCTAAGTAAACAAGTTCGGAGTATTGTTATTTTGTGATTTAATTTAAACCATAAGTTATTCGTTTATAAAAACATCAAAATATATATCAGGAACGTTCGAAAGTCCAGTGCAATCGTTTGCAAAGTGACAAATAAACTCAGTGATACGTAAAAACCTTGGTGTGTGAATGCCGCCGTAGTGATTCGGAAGAGAATCAGTTGTAAACAATAGTGGCACAAAATCTCTTAAAACTTCTATATTTCAAATAAAAAAGAAACTTTATGTAGCAAGAACTCGATAAACAGTGCAAACAATTTCAAAAACAGTGTTTTTAAATTAAAGTGAACGTTGGATTTTCAAAACAAATAAAAACATTACGAACTGTCACCGATAAAAGTGGGCGCGTTCCATATCGAAACACTTTACCTGCCGTTTTCTTGAACATACCTCAGCACGTTCCAATTTTGCCTTAAAAATATCTTGAACATTGCATTTTCACTGTTTCTTTTAATTATCAACTCCAACAAAATGGATAACATTTGCTGTGGATGCTTCGAAGCATTATCCGATTCTCAAAGAATTAAATGTACCGGATGCGGTGGTGAATTTCATCTTCAATGTGTGAATGTTCTACAAAATGAATACCAACATACTGCGCTTAAATGGATCTGTCCCACTTGTAAAGGAAAGGTTCCCCGAAGTGACAACACAAACAGATCTGTCCGAACATCAATGCCTACGTTGGACGACACTATCAATGTAAACACGAAGCCGCGGTCCCGTTTCCCCGATTCAAATGCCCTTAAATCACTTACTAACGAGATTCGCATGATGCGAAATGATATGTCACAAATAAAATCTCAGCTGAATGAGCTTGCCCGGCGCCAGGTGTACTGGTGGTCGCGAGAGCTGGCGTCTCTGCGCGAGGCGTGCATTTCTGCACGGCGCCGGTACGCCAGGCATCGCAGGCGCCGCATCCGTCCACCGGATGCGGATACCATCGAGGCGGAGCTATACGAGGGATACAAAGCTGCGAAGACCGCTCTCCGCGACGCTGTCCTGCGGGCTAGGGATCTGGCCCGCGAGGAAATGCTGGCGACTCTCGACAGAGATCCGTGGGGGCGCCCTTACCTTATGGTGCGGAACAAGCTCCGCACCTGGGCCCCCCCGCTGACGCAGAGTCTCCGGCCTCAGCTCGTGGAGGACGTGGTGAGCGCTCTGTTCCCTGCGCGAGGGGAACATCCTCCCCCGCCCATGGCTCCGCCGCCTGCGGTGCCGGAAGAGGACCAGGAGGACGACGACGACGACATCCCGGCTGTGACTGGGGTAGACCTGAGAGCGGCGGTGCGAAGGCTCAAGGCCAAGAATACCGCCCCAGGGCCCGATGGCTTGCCTGGCAAAGCCTGGGCCCTGGCCTTGGAGGCTCTCGGGCCTCGACTGGAGGGGCTCTTTAGCGCATGCTTGGAGAGAGGCCAGTTCCCGCTTCCTTGGAGGACCGGGAAGCTGGTACTCATCCGGAAGCCTGGGCGCCCTGCGGACTCTCCGTCCGCATTCCGGCCCGTGGTGTTGCTCGACGAGGTGGGCAAGCTCTTCGAGAGAGTCATTGCGGACCGCCTCGCCGGGCACCTAGCGGGAACAGGGCCGGATCTTGCGGACAACCAGTTTGGTTTCCGCAAGGGGCGCTCTACGGTGGACGCCGTCATGCGCGTCAGAGCCCTCACGACGGGGGATGCGGTCTCCCGGGGTGGTGTTGTCTTGGCGGTGTCTCTCGACATCGCTAACGCCTTCAACACCATGCCCTGGAGCTGCATTGGGGAGGCACTCCGGTATCATCGGGTGCCGACCTACCTTCGTCGTGTGGTCGGGGACTACCTGTCCGACCGGGCAGTAATCTACCCTAGTCACAGCGGTGAGTGGAACCGGCGAGAGATGTCGTGCGGTGTCCCACAGGGTTCGGTTCTGGGGCCGCCCCTGTGGAACATCGGTTACGACTGGGTGCTGCGAGCCGACCTCCCTAGCGGCGTCAGCGTCATCTGTTACGCTGACGACACGCTGGTGCTGGCACAGGGGGGGTCGTACGCGGAGGCGGCCGACGTTATGACACGCGGGGTTGCGACAGTCGTAGAGAGGATCCGGCAATTGGGTCTCGAGGTGGCACTGCACAAGTCCGAGGCCATGTGTTTTCATGGCCGAGGCAATACGCCACCGTCGGGATCCTTGCTGACGGTAGGAGGGGTTTCAATCGGCGTCGAGTTGACGCTGAAGTACCTAGGGCTCGTCCTCGACAGCCGGTGGAACTTCGTGGAACATTTCCGACGTTTGGCACCCAAACTGGAGCGGGCCGGGGCTGCTTTCAGGCGGCTCCTGCCCAACCTGGGGGGACCAAACGCCTCCTGCCGGAGGCTCTACGCGGGGGTCGTGCGGTCCATGGCCCTCTACGGGGCCCCGGTGTGGGCGCGTTCCTTGCGGCAGCGTGCTGCCAACTATCTGAACGCGCCCCAAAAGGTGATGGCCCTAAGGATGGCCCGAGGGTACCGCACGATCTCGCGCGAAGCGGTGTGTCTCCTTGCCGGATTGCCGCCATGGGATCTGGAGGCGATAGTCCTCGCGCGCCTACATGATTGGCGCGTGGAGGTACTACGCCGGGGGGAAACTCCGCTGACGCGGCAATTTGTCGCGCAGCGGACTGACCTCCGGCGCGATCTCATGGCGTCATGGAGACGACGACTGTCGCAACCCAGTGCAGGGCACGCCACGATAGTGGCGATAAGTCCCCTCTTTGAGGAGTGGCTAGAGAGGCGCCACGGCGTCCTCACCTTCAGCTTGACGCAGGTCCTCACCGGACATGGATGTTTCGGGAGGTTCCTGCACCGAATCGGGCGGGAGGAAACGCCCGGGTGTCACCACTGCGAGGATCGACCGGAGGACACGGTGGAGCACACTGTGCAGGTGTGCCCCGCTTGGGCGGCGCACCGCCGTGTCCTCGAAACGGCGATCGGCGGCAACCTCTCGCGTCCGGCCCTGGTCCAAGCCATGGTCCGGAGCGAGACGGAATGGGACGCCGTTGCCTCCTTCTGCGAAGCAGTCATGCTAGCGAAGGAGGTGGCGGAGAGGGAGAGGAGACCCTCTCGTCCCGGCCGCCGTGGTAGACGCCGCGGGCGTCGGGGGACACCACCTGGTGACCTCCGGCCACCGTAGGCGCGGGCCTGTGGACGGCGAGCTATGGGTGGCTCGCCGTCCGTCCGTCTAGTGACGACAGGCCGTGTCGACGGCGCGTTAGTGTTCCACGCGCGCCTCAAAGAGAGTCAGCACACAGAGGGGCCCGAAAGGGCCGACGCCTGCCGGAGTCGCGGGATTATTCGCAAGAGACACCGTGGCTCCGGAACACAAAGGGCAATGAAGGAACATGGATGGGTTTTAGTCAGTAGAAGTCTGACACTCCCTCCCGCTACACCCAGAGCGGGAGGAGTCATTGGATGATTTCCCATCCCTAAAAAAAAAAAAAAAAAAAAAGCTGAATGAGCTTGCTGTATGCATAAAGACCTGTAACAACAGACTTGACGGTTTCGACGAAAGGATCGCCCAGACCGAATACAAGATTTCCTCTATAGAGTGTCAAGCAAATAAGCAGATATAAGAACTAAATGATACCATCTCTCAGCTCCGAGATGAGATAAATGCTCAGTCGCAGGCGGCCATTTGCAACGAGATAGAAATTATGGGTATTAGCGAATCGAAAAATGAAAACTTGAAACATACGATCCTGTTAACTGCTTCTAAAATTGGAGTGGACTTAAAAGAAGATGACGTTGACTGGGCGACTCGGACTGGAATAGGGAATATGCATGCGATTTTTTTATTTGCAAAATAAAATATTTATTAGCTCTAGTAAACAATCATGAAATTATTTTTTAAATACCTTCATCATTTATTAAGTTATAAAGCTTCAAAGACTACAGTTAGAAAGAGAGGTCCGATACGTTAAGTGACGTCAAATTACACGACGCCTATACAGCTGCCATAGAAAACAGCGTTTTCGCGAGAGGGACAGATATATTTGTTTAAAATAATTGTATCTAGTTCGTTTTTCGAACAATTTAGATTCTGATTTCACAGTTAGTTTTATATTTTCCAATACTTTTAGATAAACTGTTCAGATCATAAATACTTTTTTCATGCATATTCCCTATTGTTCAAAAACGTGTTTCGGGGGACGCCATCGCAAAAATGCCACGACCAATCATTGTAAGGCTTCTACGACGATCTAAAAGAGATGAACTTATTAAAGCTGCAAAAACCAGAAAGAATTTGAATTGCAAAGATATTGTCTCTGATGGTCTTCCAGGGAAAGTATACATCAATGAGCATTTGACCAAGCTAAATCGGCAGCTTTTTCGAGAAACGAGAAAAAAAGCGCACACGAAAGGCTTCAAATTTTGCTGGATCAGAAATGGACAGATTTTTCTTCGCAAAGAGGAGGGGATGCCTGCTACACGCATCCAGAACATGGCCCAAATATACCAATTCATCGGTCCTGACATACCAGAAAATAGCGGTGATCACGGATTTCAGCCTAAATTACACACTGTTTCCGATATATGAGAGCTTAAACAGAAATCTATACCGGTTTAGTTCCTTTGATAGAATAAGATGTACTTTATGTTTATTAACTTTTTTTCTTTTGCATGTATATTTTTGTTCTACTACAAAAAACGCTATCACACACACACACCCTTACAAAATACTTGAAACCTTTTATAAATGTACAAAATCTCGCACTACCTATTACTTGAAACTCAATCGCACCGCTATAGACAGAAGTAAAACATTGATAAAATATTCTCAATTAAATAAAAATATTTCGCAGCTTATCGGAAAAACATGTGACGATGTAAGCCATACCCCATCCTATATTAAGTTACTTTCTTTATCGTGGATAACTTAGAAGTATATGAAAGTATTGACGAAACTCTCAGGATAGATTGTCACTTGCTGGAAAATCTTGAATTATGTGGAAATTATCTTAACTGCGATTATAACTTTAAAATACTCACATTTAATATTAGAAGCGCACAGTGTAACTTTGATAGTTTTTTAATAGCGCTGAAACGTTTAGACATTGAATATGATGTTATTGTACTTACCGAGTGCTGGCTGCATGAGAGTTCTGTTATCAGATCAATAGAAGGCTACGACGCTTTTTACACTTCACGCCATAAAAACAGGGCTAGCGGAGTCATAATATATGTGCGAGACTCCGTCTCAGCGTCGGCATCGGAACCAGACATAGACGATGCAGACTGCCTACTGATTAACATAAACGGTTATATGCGGATACTCGGAATATATCGATCCCCTTCCACATCTAATTTAGATAAGTTCTTGGTTTCCCTCGACTCTAACTTAAGCGAATTCGGAGAAAATTCACGATTGGTTCTACTTGGAGACCTTAATATAGACATTTTGACGGAAAATCCAAACGCTGATAACGTAGCTTATCAATGCCTGATGGCGCAATATGGCTTACTTTCCGTCATTTCAAAACCCACCCGGGGACCCACTTGTTTGGACCATATTTTTGTACGAAGTAAAGATTTCCTGGTGGGAGTGGTTGCCAAATGTGCTATAACAGATCATGATATTGCTATGGTCGGGCTTAAAACATCAAACGAAAAACCAGTCAGAAAGAAAAGGTTTATCCTGAAGACTAATTTGGAAGCCGTGTCTACTGATCTAAAAAAGGCTGATTGGTACAACGTTACCGACAAAAGTGACGTCAATGAGGCGTTAAAATGTTTCAATCACATTGTTAGTTCTGCAGTTAAATCAAACACACACTTAATCAAAAGCAGCCGCACAAAACACAACTTAAAGCCTTGGATCACTCCCGGTCTGATAAGATGTATGAAGCACAGAGACAAATTACACCACCAGATGAAGCTAAACCCTGAAAATGAAATTCTTAAGCTTTCATATACCAGATATAGGAACTTCTTTATCGAAATTCTAAGAAAAGCGAAGAAAAACTACGAGAGTAAAGTCTTGGAAGACAACAGTCAAAACTCTAAGAAGCTGTGGACAGCAATAAAAGACATATGTGAGATGCGTAAGAAGAAAAATAACTCCGCTGATCTGTTAAGCGCCAAAAGAACTACAGAAGAATCGCTTGAATACTGTAATAACTACTTCGCAACAATAGGCAAATCCTTGTCTGAACGTATACTGCAGCGTCTATCAACTTCTGAAGAAGCACTAGCAGCAAACATTGTTCGTAATATCTCACCCGCTGATTCAATGTTTACGACACCCACAGACATGTGAGGTGGACTCTATAGTAAGAAACCTCAAACACGATGGTGCACCTGGCTTGGATGGAATTAAACCGTGTCTTATTAAAGTGATAAGGACCAGTATTCTGGAACCTTTCACTCACATATGTAATTTGAGTATGTCAACGGGAGTTTTTCCCGAGGATTGGAAGGTAGCACTGGTGTCCCCGATTCATAAAGCCGGACCAACGAACTCACCAGATAATTATAGACCTATTTCACTGCTTTGCATTTTCTCAAAGGTATTGGAGAAATTAATGAATACTCGGATTGTTAATTACTTAGAAAACCACTCGCTTCTTTCTGAAAGACAGTTTGGTTTCAGGAAAGGAAGATCAACAGCTGAAGCTGTCGAACTGCTAACGAACATTGTGTCAAAGCATGTAGATGATGGCGAACATTGCCTTGGAATATTTTTAGACCTTGCGAAGGCGTTTGACACCATCTCTATCCCTATACTTCTTGGAAAAATTGAAAGGTTAGGTATAAGAGGAACAACACTTGACTGGCTCCGTAGTTATCTGATCAAGAGACGGCAGCGAATCAAAGTTGAAAATAAAGTCAGCGAAGAACAGGAAATTACTTTTGGAGTCCCGCAAGGAAGCATACTTGGTCCAACTCTATTTACAATATATATGGACGAGATACTCAAACTTACCATCCCTAACGCTGATCTAATTTGTTACGCGGACGACACTGTGATTTTATTCCACGGAACTGATTGGAAAGACGTATTCGAAAAGGCAGAAGCAGGAGTTAGCACGATCGCGAATTGGCTCAATATGAATTTGCTCACACTGAACATCAAAAAGACGAAGTACATAGCATTCAGGAAAACATTGGCCACAAAGATACCACTGCAGAGCTTGAAAATTCATGGTGAGTACTGCAATAGATCACGTAACATCGACGCCCAATGCCCATGCAGTGATATTGAAGGAGTAGGCGAAATAAGATACCTGGGAGTTATAATCGACCAACACCTTTCATTCAAGCCACAAATTACGGGCCTTGTTAAACGCGTACGGAAACAAATATACATCATGAAAATGATACGAGACTGTGCACCTGTGAACGTAAAAAGACTTGTATATATAGCTCTGTGTCAGTCGCTGATACAATATTTCATAGGAATTTGGGGAGGAGCAGCAAAATCTCACCTTATAACACTCGAAAGAGCCCAACGTGCAGTACTCAAAACATTGTTGCATAAGCCATACCGTTTTCCTACAGAAACTCTGTACTTGGAAACCACCTTGCTCAGCGTAAGAAAATTGTATATACTGTACGTAACATCTAAGACTCACATTACAACGTTAAAAAGGAGTGACTTACGAATTTTACTGACAAAACGTAAGTTCAGGATTCCTACTGCTGCAGTTAAATCCGCTTATGCACAAAGACTCCCACTTTATCTGCATTCTCATATATATAATGATGTGATCAAGAAGTGCAATATAGTAAATCTCAATAGGAAACAAATCAAAAACAGATTGACTTCCTGGCTGCTAAACATATCATATGACGAAGCTGAAATGGTACTTAAGGTTGTAAAATGAAAAGCTTGACACTGCCACACACACGCATTGACTTACACACTCATCACTTTCTCTCATACTCACACTCGTCTCACTACACTCACAAATAGCGTTTTATTCAAGTTTACTCTTTTTTATTTTTTATTATTAATTGTATATTCTCGATATGTTGTTTCTGTTTTGATTATTTTCTTATGATTATTTTGATTTGATTAATTTATTTGGGTTTGATTATTTATTTTGAGAATTTTGTTTTGATAATTTTTATTTTATTATTTTATTTTTATTATTTTGCTTTGATTATATTTTCTTTTGATTATTTATTTAAAGTAAAAAATAGTTTGCCTTTAAAATTAATTTAAAAATCACATATTATTTCAGTTACTACCGAACATGTTTGCTTATGTTTAAAATTTGATGGTAAATCCTCGATATTGGTACTATAACAGGATAGGATAAATCAAAGAAGTTCTTCGCACAATCGTTGTTTACTAAATCAAAGTCTCTTTACAATATATCACTAACACACACAATTTAGTCTAGTTCTTGTAACACTTGCAAAATAAAAGGGAAGAAGGAGTTTACACAATGTTGTTTGGATCGGATCGCAGATGGGTAAGTCCCCGACTCAGGGGCGCCCACTTCTATTTATAGAGTCGTTGGCTGGGGATTTTTTTTGGGAACAATTGGGTTAGGCTTGGCTTGGCATATAGGCACAGGCATTGGCTTTGGCTTTGGCTCCAGTTGTTGGCACGCTATGATTGGCTGGCTGGGCTGGGCACGCGCTACCTCATTGGTTGGCGCATTGGCGGGCTTAGTGGCTGGCCGCTAGGCTGGTGTTACATTCGGCCGTCCTGAAACATTATTGCTCCCGCAATGGGAGTAGGCATTAGCTCTCTAGCAGATCAATTAGATCTTCTGTCTCAAGTTGTTCATCAGAACTGCTGGCACTATCAGATAAGGGGGCTGTACTTATATAAGGTCTTATTGAATCAGCTGACACCAGGCCTGCAAAGGCTTTATACCCCCTTAGACCTTTAATACTCCGGATTCGATACCTATCATTACCTACTACTTTGGTTACTATATATGGACCTGAGTAAATATCATCAAGTTTGGTATTAACTTTCGCGGCACTACTAGTAGGTGCTTGCCTCCACAGGACCAAGTCCCCCTTTTTATAGACCTGGCTAGGTTTCCGCTTTTTGTCATAATGAAGCTTCATTTTATCACTAGCCTTTTTTAATTTTGTACTGGCATTCTCTCGCCTAACTACCACTGGCTCACTGTTGATCTCATTGGTAGAAACATCACAGCGTGATCTAGAAGTTTTGGCAAACATTAAATCATAGGGTTTGTATGTGGTACTCTCATTGGGGGTGTTATTAATTCCCCATAGGACATCAGGCAAGCAATTGGCCCAATTATTTGCTGCCTCTCTGGGATCAATAGTACGTAGTGCATTTAGTATAGTGCGGTTTGTACGTTCTACCTGACCGTTAGCTCGTGGACATGCAATGGTTGTTAAGGTGTGTTTAAACTGCTTGTCACTGGAAAACTGTTTAAAATGCCTACTGGTGAAAGCTTTTCCATGATCACTCACAACCCTATTAGGGTACCCAAATAAGCTAAATATTTTTTTGAGAGCTCTTATAGTTTCCACAGAGTTTACTGTACGGGTAGGTTCAGCAATAACAAATTTTGTAAAAGCATCAGTTAAAACAAGCATATACTGATACCCTTTCTTAGTTTTACAAAATGGGCCTAAGTGGTCTACATGGACTGTGTTCATAGGCTCAGTGGGCTTAGGTATGGGAAATAACATCCCCTCCTTTTTTCCATAGTTACCCTTGCCGTAAGCACAATGTAGGCATGCCCTGACATATTTACTGATGAAACGAGTCATCTTAGGGAACCAATATTCTGCTTTTATCAAATCTAAACATTTCTGTAAGCCTACATGTCCTATGTCATCATGATGCATTTGAACTATCTTCCATCTAGCTGATGCCGGTACTACAAGGCGGTTTCCTTTCAAGGTTTTCCTATACAGCCTATCATTTGAGTACACATAATCGTTTGTTATGTTAGTTGATGCTGAACCATCAGAAAGCTGTTTGATCAACAACTGCAGTTTGTCATCTTGGCACTGTACTGTATAAAACCAATCACTTACTTCAAGACGGTTGATATTCATGGTATCAACTGGGTTCCTGCTTAATGCGTCTACATGTTTCATACGATCCCCGGGCCGGTACTCTATGCTCATTTCATAGTCTTGGATCGTCATCCACCACCTAGCGATTCGTGGAATAATGTCGCGTTTCGTCAAGGTAGCTCGAACGGCAGTACAATCAGTTACAATTTTAACGTGTTTACCTACTACGTACACCCTAAACCGTCGCAATGATTCAACAACTGCGAGTATTTCTAGCTCGTAGCTGTGATACATACTCTCTTCCTTGCTAGTAACCCTGCTAAAATACATAGCGGGTCGCAATGTTTTATCTATTTGCTGTTGTAATAGTATACCTCCAATCCCTAATTTGCAGGCATCCGTGTGAATCTCAATTGGTAAGTCAGGGTTATATAGGGCTAGTACAGGTTTCGAACATAAACATTTTTTTAATTCTTCAAAACTGTTAGCTTGGTCGCTGCCCCAAATCCATACTGCACTTTTCTTAGTTAGATCTGATAGTGGGCGAGCTATAACTGCGAAATTCTTAATAAATTTCCGAAAATAACTACACAAACCAAGGAATTGACGTATCTCATGGACGTTACTAGGGATGGGAAACTTCGATACTGCTGACAATTTGGATTCACCCGGCTGAATACCATTAGATGATATTTCGTGCCCTAGATAAGTTATCTTGTCTTTTAGAAATGAACATTTTTTTATGTTCAGTTTTAAGTTTTCAGATCTGAATTTACGGAGAACTTTTTCTAAAATTTTTAAACCAGTATGTACGTCTGTTGAAGGCAATAATAAGTCATCCAAAAATGCTAGCACTTCACATTCGTTCGGGAACGGGGTGGATACGCTTTTGGAATTGTCAATGTCATTGTCAACATTGTCAATATTATTACTGCTGCTACTAATGCACTGAGGGGCTTGACTATTATCTGAATTTCCCAAGGAGTGTATTATTTTGTTCATTAGCCGCATAAAAACTGATGGTGCGTTGGCGAGACCAAAAGGGACGCGGGTATATTCAAAGTGTCCCTGTGGTGTAATAAAAGCGGTTTTATGTATATCCTCCGAACAGATCTTGACCTGGTGGTAGCTTTGTGCTAAATCTAGGCTCGTGAAAAACTCCTTGCCGGCTAACTTTGAAACTTGGTCGTCTATGTTGGGCAACGGGTACCTATCCTTAACAGTAATTGCATTAAGTGCTCGGTAATCGACACATAGCCTATACTCGCCGTTCTTTTTCTTAACGAGGATTATTGGGGACGCGAAACATGACTCGGATTCTCGGATAATGCCTGCTTCTAACAATTCAGAAACTTTAGACCTAACTATCTCCTGTTCGCTATGTGATAGACGGTAGGGTCGACGGTACACTGGCTGTTCATTCGTTAATCTTATTTTCATTTCCAATGATTTTGCACATCCTAGTTCTTTGGTATTACTTGCAAAGCAATCATTGTACAAAGACAATAAACATAGTAAAGTACCACGCTCTTCCTTATTTAGTGGACCCATATTGATTTCATTGACCTTTACTTCCCCAATAGCACTAATTTCGGCTAGGCTAGTATGTAGTACTGATGATATAGGCTGGCTGAGATAAGTATTGGCTTTGGCGGCAATCTGTGGTTGAAAAGCAATCTTGACTTGTTTACTAACCTGTATATTAGCTGGCAGTGAGGCAGAACAGCTGTCTGCTCTGGTCAGCACATGCCCTTCCTCCCAGATGACATTTTGACTGCCAGTGTTGATCACTTTGACATATCCCGTACTACCACAAAGTAGGGTGGCAGGAATCGAGTAAGCAACGCCTTGTAACTCGAAGTGTTGTGGAGATGTAACAACATCATTGTTCTTCTTGTTATTCAATACACTGACCTTGATAATAGCAGTTCCTGGCTGTAGGCATTCTTTGCATGTTGTGATTACTTTAAATCGGGTTTGTTGCTCTATCATGTTAATCTTCTTCGTGAAATCTGTGTCTTGCGTGAGAGTGGCTGTGCCATTGTTGACAACTAGTGACATACCCTCACTGTTTATGACTGGTTGACCTATGATGAGGTTAATGGGCCCCATGTCCACATCTGTCAAGTGAGCTCTGCAGTCAATGGATGCACTTTCGACTTCTAAGTGGAAGGAGACTTCTCCGAAACTGTTGAGATGATCGCCAGAAAATCCCTTCAACATGACATTAGTGGGTGTCACGTCGAGGTTCAGCAATTTTGCTATGTTTTTGGAGAGTACGTTGATTTGGCTGCCAGTATCAATGTAAGATTTTATGTATGTCCCATTGATTTTGCTCACTTTTTCATAAAATTTTATTGAAATTCTGTAAAAGTTTGATTTCTTTTACTTTGTCTTCAGTTACAGTTTTCGTTGTGCTATTACAGCGTGTAGCAATATGGCCTTGCTTGCCACATTTAAAGCATGTTCGCGTGTCTGGGTGTAAACAATTACGCAAAATGTGACCCGTTTTTTTGCAGCGTGGACAGGGATCCACATCTGGGTTGACCGTTGCATTCTTTTTTTCTGAGTGTCGGATGCTCGGTGCGCTGTCCTTGAGAGGCGCACGTGTGTTAACGGATGGTGGTTGATAGTCGTCGAAAGCGGACAAAAATCCTTCGTATAATTCCTCCGGGCGATCGCATTGATATGCTCTAGCATTTGCTTGTAGTGATGTCGGCAGGCCACGAATAATGCAAGAAAGAGTCGCGTTGTCTGAAAGCTTACATCGAAAACATAACGCAATCTTATCTTGATAATATTTTGTCATAGTTTCGTTAGGTAGTTTCTTGCGATTCATCATTTCCTCCAACATGTTCCCGTAATCACGATTTTTGGGAAAAGCGCGCTTCAGCAGGTTTTTCCATTCTTCCCATGTATAATCGTATTCGTCGAGTCGGTTATACCATTTCCTCGCTTGTCCACTCAGTTTGTCTTGCAAGTGAAATGCTTTCGTCGTATCACTCCAACCATGTATCTCGCCGAGTTGGTCAATTTTTTTTAGCCACGCCGTTACTGTTATGCATTCTTCATTGTCCGGATCAAATTAGGGTATGAGGGACGCTGCGCGATGTTCTTTTGTCTTGGTGGTTATTGTGTGCGCATTCAGCTCACTAACAGCTTTCTGCACTTCGCTCTTGAGTAACTTCATTAAGATTTTTCTGGCTGGTCGTGGTGAAACATGGTCTTCTTCACTCGACGAAGTACAGTCGTTATCGTCGCTGTCCCATCCAGGTGGGCGGACTAGGCGTCGTCGGGATGAGTCGTCGTAACTGCGTTTCAGTTTTTTTTTTTTTTTTATTTATTTAAGTAATCCCGCTTCTGAATTATAACAGGATAGGATAAATCAAAGAAGTTCTTCGCACAATCGTTGTTTACTAAATCAAAGTCTCTTTACAATATATCACTAACACACACAATTTAGTCTAGTTCTTGTAACACTTGCAAAATAAAAGGGAAGAAGGAGTTTACACAATGTTGTTTGGATCGGATCGCAGATGGGTAAGTCCCCGACTCAGGGGCGCCCACTTCTATTTATAGAGTCGTTGGCTGGGGATTTTTTTTGGGAACAATTGGGTTAGGCTTGGCTTGGCATATAGGCACAGGCATTGGCTTTGGCTTTGGCTCCAGTTGTTGGCACGCTATGATTGGCTGGCTGGGCTGGGCACGCGCTACCTCATTGGTTGGCGCATTGGCGGGCTTAGTGGCTGGCCGCTAGGCTGGTGTTACAGTACCCAAGATACAGGCTTGCCTAGTTTGGGGCCAATGTAAAAATCCATGTAATAATTTTGGTAATAAACGTTTCTTTCTTTCTTTCTTTCTTTCGATGTGATTAATTTTGGTTATTATAATACTTTTAGTTACTTTCTCTTTACTTTTGTACACGCGTCGTTTAATTATTTTCGTATAACTTAAAATTGTATCGCTTTTTTTTTAACTATTGTTTCAGGTATGTTGAATATTATCTTTTGACATGTTTCATTTTCCTAAATTATTTTTCATCATAATGTCATTTTATATCAATTGAAATGAAAAATAAACAATATTTCGGTAACATGAAAATTTAAATTATACGCCCGTGGACTTTATTAAAAAACTAATTTTATGTGTGAAACTGATTTACGTACATAATATTTTGAATTAAAGTATAATAATTTACATTTGTATGTTATTGACAACCCTTTGGTATACCTCAGTTTTGTTAGAATCAAATATGGCAATCTGACATTGAGTTGGGATCAAATATGGATATCTGCAATAGGCTTAACATCAAATACGGCTATCTTCAATGTTTAGAATCAAAACCGGCAATCTGAAATAAAGATTCATCACTTATTTCTTTGATATTTATTAACTTCACCTCGTTTTTTGTGTGTTTTCTAATAGCATCAATAATTAAAGATACCTAAACAAATAATAATTATTTATTAAAAATATCAAATAATTAAGTACAAACGTTTTTCTTCCATTGCCACTATTTAGTCAAAATGCAGATATCCGCTTTTGATTCTATAGGACTCTATCACACTTGAAAGGTTTCTCACCAGTGTGGGTACGAGTATGACTTACTAAACTTTTCTTTTCACTAAAACTGCGCTGGCATATATCACATTTGAAAGGTTTCTCACCAATGTGTTCACGAATATGTGACTTTAAATTACTTTTACTATTAAAACTACGCTGACAAATGTCACATTTGAAAGGTTTCTTACCAGTGTGGGTACGATTATGTCTTACTAAACTTTTCTTTTCATTATAACTACGCTGGCATATATCACACTTGAAAGCACCAGTGTGGGTACGAGTATGTCTTACTAAACTTTTCTTTTCATTATAACTACGCTGGCATATATCACACTTGAAAGGTTTGTCACCAGTGTGGGTACGAGTATGTCTTACTAAATTACACTTTTGATAAAAACTACGCTGGCATATATCACATTTGAAAGGTTTCTCACCAGTGTGGGTACGAGTATGAATTACTAAACTTTTCTTTACACTAAAACTACGCTGGCATATATCACACTTGAAAGGTTTCTCACCAGTGTGGGTACGAGTATGAATTACTAAATTACACTTTTGATAAAAACTACGCTGGCATATATCACACTTGAAAGGTTTCTCACCAGTGTGGGTACGAGTATGACATACTAAATTTTTCTTTACACTAAAACTACGCTGGCATATATCACACTTGAAAGGTTTCTCACCAGTGTGGGTACGAGTATGACTCACTAAATTACACTTTTGATAGAAACTACGCTGGCATATATCACATTTGAAAGGTTTCTCACCAATGTGTTCACGAATATGTGACTTTAAATGACTTTTACTATTAAAACTACACTGACAAATGTCACATTTGAAAGGTTTCTCACCAGTGTGGGTACGAGTATGACTTACTAAATTACACTTTTGATAAAAACTACGCTGGCATATATCACACTTGAAAGGTTTGTCACCAGTGTGGGTACGAGTGTGACATACTAAACTATTCTTTTTATTAAAACTACGCTGGCATATATCACACTTGAAAGGTTTCTCACCAGTGTGGGTACGAGTGTGACATACTAAATGATGCTTTTCATTAAAACTAAGCTGACATACATCACATTTGAAAGGTTTCACACCAGTGTGGGTACGAGAATGATTAACTAATTGCTGCTTTCGATTAAAACTACGCTGACATGTATCACATTTGAAAGGTTTCTCACCAGTGTGGGTACGAGTATGACTTACTAAAGTACCCTTTTGATTAAAACTACGCTGGCATATATCACATTTGAAAGGTTTCTCACCAGTGTGGGTACGAGTATGACTTACTAAATTACACTTTTGATAAAAACTACGCCGGCATATATCACATTTGAAAGGTTTCTCACCAGTGTGGGTACGAGTATGACTTACTAAACTTTTCTTTTCACTAAAACTGCGCTGGCATATATCACATTTGAAAGGTTTCTCACCAATGTGTTCACGAATATGTGACTTTAAATTACTTTTACTATTAAAACTACGCTGACAAATGTCACATTTGAAAGGTTTCTCACCAGTGTGGGTACGATTATGTCTTACTAAACTTTTCTTTTCATTATAACTACGCTGGCATATATCACACTTGAAAGGTTTCTCATGGGTACGAGTATGATATACTAAAATACTCTTTTGATTAAAACTACGCTGGCATATATCACACTTGAAAGGTTTCTCACCAGTGTGGATGCGAGTATGACTTACTAAACTTTTCTTTTCACTAAAACTACGCTGACATACATCACATTTGAAAGGTTTCTCACCAGTGTGGGTACGAGTATGTCTTACTAAATGATGCTTTTCATTAAAACTAAGCTGACATACATCACATTTGAAAGGTTTCACACCAGTGTGGGTACAGGTATGATTAACTAATTGCTGCTTTCGATTAAAACTACGCTGACATGTATCACATTTGAAAGGTTTCTCACCAGTGTGGGTAAGAGTATGACTTACTAAAGTACCCTTTTGATTAAAACTACGCTGGCATTTATCACACTTGAAAGGTTTCTCACCAGTGTGGGTACGAGTATGTCTTAATAAATTACACTTGTGATTAAAATTACGCTGACAAATATCACATTTGAAAGGTTTCTCACCTGTGTGTTTACGAATATGTGACTTTAAATTACTTTTACTATTAAAACTACGTTTACAAATGTCACATTCGAAACGTTTTTCACTGTCACACACTCTTCGATACCTTTTTGTTTTAACACTGGCAATACCTTTGTTCGAAGTTTTACATCTAATATTATTTCTGCTACTATTATTACGGAAACTTGTACTTAAAACAGTATTATTTATACTGCCACAAACTCCATGTGTTTCAGTGAAGGGCTTTTTAAATTTAGTCTTTCGAATGGTCGTATGATTTTGAGATGTCATAGTTATTTTCGAGACAGATAATAGTTTTCGATTATATTTATTTTTCTTTTGCTCGGCTGAGATTGTATCTCTTGGTTTTGATCTTCGCGTGTCCAGTTTTGGCTTCTTAGCGACGGGCGCCCCTGTAAAGTAATGAAATAAGTTAGAAAGTTGAGGATTACAGCGGTCAAAACCTACCGTTAGTAATCTGTTTAAATACTAAATTAAAGATCGACGTAGACACCACACTCTCACATACGGTCGATCTAGGGCAGTAATTTGTAGCAACCACGGGTTTTCATTTTAAGTAGTAACATCGGCCAACATGCGTTATCAAAAGCGCCAGAAATGTCGAGAAAGATTCCAACTACGTATTTATGTTCCGACTAGCTTCAGCCAGCGGCTTCGCCCGCGTGATCCCTAGGGAACATGTTCTCGGGATTAGCTTAAAGTAGCTTATGTGCTATTCCAGACTATAATCTATCTTTGTTCTAAATTTCATTAAGATCCGTTAAGCCGTTCTGGCGTGATTGAGTAACAAACAACCAAGCTTTCACATTTTTTTTTTCATTTTTTCTCTTGATTGTAGCGTGATGAAAAGTATACTATAACCTGCTCAGGAGTATGAATAATAATTGTACCAAGTTTCGTTAAAATCCGTCGAGTAGTTTTTGTTTCTATAACGGTTATACAGACAGACAGACAGACAGACAGACAGACAGACAGACAAAAATTTTACTGATTGCATTTTTGTCATCAGTATTGATCCCTAATCACCCCCTGATAGTTATTTTGGAAATATATTTCATGTACAGAATTGACCTCTCTACAGATTTATTATAAGTATAGATAGATGAGTTGACAATTTTACGGACAGATAGTACCGCATCTACAGTGGATTTTCCAATAGTAAAACCATATTGATTTTTATGAAATTTAGGTCCGTTCGGTAACAAGCGCGGAACAATCAGTCGCTCTAAAAGTTTTCCCAAAGATGGGAGTAGTGTTATGGGCCGGTATGACTTAGGGTCGTCCGGGGGCTTGTCGCCACTCTTTGGAATAATGCGTATAAAGCCTTGTCGCCATATTCGAGGAAAAATACCTTCCGCAATGCATCGGCTATATACTGATAATATCGCGTCGCTCGCTGTTTTACACGCTTCTATAATCATTCTATTAGATATTTTATCTTCACCGGATGATTTGTTGAGAGGTAGTCTCTTGACAACGTTTATGAATTCGTTAGTGGACGGAAGGTCTGACTCTGGTGATTCAGGTGGTACTGCGGCCCACGCTCTGATCTGCTGATGGTATTCATTATCATTTACTGATGAATCGTGTGGTATAAGAGAATCAAGCAGAACATCAGTTGCTTGTTCGATGCCGGTGGTATGTTTATTATTTACTTTAATGTTCTGCACGTATGCAAGGTCGACCGATCCCTTATTGGCCTTAAACTCGTGATACAAAGGAGACCACGGACCCTCCTTATCAAGTTTATCAACAATTTTCCGGAGTAAATTACCCTTAGATTTTTCAACCGATGCTCTGTAGCGAGACTTGGCAACTCTAAAAGTACTTAAAGCAAGATTAAGGAGGTCTCCGGTAACATTACGTTTTTTAAGCTTATTAAGCTGCTGTCTACGCGCTCTGCGATAGCTTTTACGTTGTTTAACAGAGTAGTCACTCCACCAATCACATCTACGAATATTGGTCATAGATGCACGACCGATAGCAATGTCAGCACAGTAAGTGAAGGTGTCTGACATTATCTCAGCACTTTCCTCAGCTGACAGTCCATCGCGAGTGAAGTCTTTGGCATGACAAGCAAAAAGTGAGCTAAAGAATTCCCAATTCGCGCCCTTACTTTTATATCTAAAATTTCCAATTAAGTGTGAGGAACCATGAGTAAACAAAGGAACAAATCCGTACACGATCAGGCGATGATCACTACAAGACGCGTCAGGAAGAACACGCCACCTATCCAGGCGTACGTCTGCACTATAAAGTGTGACGTCAATACAAGATACGCCCATTTGGCTACAAAACGTAGGTGGTGCGTCTGGGGTGTTATGAATTGATAAGTTCATCTCAGCAATAAAATCTTCAACAGCACAACGTCGTTCGGAATCAGTGGCCCGAACTTTGCCATACCACAGGGAAGAAGATGCATTTACGTCAGCACCAACTATAACTTTGCAGCCTGCGAGCGACCGCAAGACGTGACGGAGATTATGTATATGAGGAGTAACAGGGTCTGAATACTGAAAGTAGCAGCTCACAACGTAAACCTTAAAGGTAGGCGATGACACTTCCGCCACGGCGCAATGGGGTGTCATGAGATTACAAATAGATGTAACAGTAAAGCTCGAAGAACGCGCAACATACCTAAATTCCGGCTCGCGAACTGTTGCCCAGCTGTACAATCCTGTGACGTAAGCGCGCGTTTCGGTATTGTTCCTGAACAAGTACTATATCTAGATTATAATCCACAATTAATTTATCCAGCTCAGATGTCGCCACCCTATCGTTATGTAGGTTTAATTGTCCTGTGGCTAAACTATCCATTATTAATAGTTGGTGTTTAGGATCAATTGTTCGAGTTTCAGTTTGTAGGTAGTACACTCTTGAGATCCGCAGCGATGAACACGCATTTTCATCGACAATTAACATTAATGACTATAGTACGTAGTACAGTAACTTAAAGTTAGTTTTATCCCCCGCGGCTTCGCTCCCGTTTTACCCGCATAGTGCTCGTTCCCGTGGAAAAAAATCTGTCCTATGTCCGTCTCCTGATTCTTAGCTTTATGTTATATTTTATTTATGTGTTCGGTAATATAGCAATATTGTTTTGTTTTTAGAAACGGCCTACAAAATTGTACATACTTTCGCGTTGGAAAGGGGAAAATTAGTTTTTATCAGCGGTACCAAGACGAAAACAGACGAAAAGAGGATGAGCGAAACAAGTTTGATTTGTAGAACACTGAACCCTGAACTTGTCCTGACTGTATGCAGCCTTTACCATATTAAATGTTGAAAAATGTACGGAACCACTTTCATTTTTACCCCTTTGTTCTTGACTCGGTCCAGTTTTATTCAGATTAAAAGAGGGTATAGTTGTTGTATTGAATAATTTATATTTTTTATCTACTTTTCTTCTAAAACCCCCACTTCGCTAATTTTTTTTCCACTTTTCGGAATCCATAATATAAATTATTATTATTTTTAATGAAAAATGGCGACTAAGTTATATAAAAGTTACTAGTTATCATCTAAATGATTAATTGACTTATACACGTTATATTATAATAATGTTTCAAACTAAACGTTACATAAACGTGGAAATATACAACCTAATACAACGATTTTATAATAGTTAACTAGCTGACCCGCGCAACTTCGTCTGCGTCACATTTTCCATTAATTCTGCGCTCCTTTTTGACTTAGCTTAATGATATATATATATATATATATAGCCTATAGCCTTCCTCGATAAATAGGCTATCTAACACTGAAAGAATTTTTCAAATCGGACCAGTCGTTCCTGAGATTAGCGTGCTCAACCAAAGAAACAAACAAACTCTTCTGCTTTATAATATTAATAACTCAGAGGTTCTCAGATTTTGTTGTGCAAGGCGTTGCGAACTTTCGAGTTCGACACTCGACTCTCGTGCGCGTACCTGAGAGTTTCTCTGATTTTGTTCAGCAAGGCGTTCAGGTGAAGATTCTCCCATACGGCGTATTCTTGCTGCCCGTGCTTGAGAACTATGTTTAGTAAGTTGAGACCTGGCTCTCTTAGGCATTTTCAAATGTTTAAGAAAATGTTAATAGCGTGTAATATTCTAGCTCTGAAAAGAACTGTTGGTTATACCCTGAAAAGAACTGTTGTTTGGCTCTGAGAAGAACTGTTGTTTATCTCTGAGAAGAACTTTTGCGTAGGTGTAGTTTTAAGAACGAAATCTAAAAAAAATCGCACGAAAATTATTAGACTTCGCGCACGACCGCTGCGTAGGGAGCCGACCTCGCGTTTGAGCTTTTTTTTTTTTTGTTATGCCTCTCGCAGGTCAACCTGAGAAGATTGGCTTCTGCTTAACCGGACTTGCCTGTGAGGCCTTAATATAGAATTAAAGCCACCAGCCAGGCTTATCGCGTTTGAGCCGCGCGGGTACCTTACTCATAGATTTATACTCCCCTCCCGCACGCGCAGCAGAGATCGTAATATTTTAATTTCGCCATAACTTCAAAACCAAACGTCCGATTGTAATCAGTCAAAGACCAAATATTATCTACATAAACTGTACTTAGTGATGAAATATAGATATAATATATTATTTTGATAAGGATTAATAGCATGAGTAAAATAAACGCGTTTAAATGTAGTCCAAAAAAAATCAAGATTTTAAAATAAAAAAGTGGTTGTTGTGCCTCACTCGACATAGATAGGTATAGTGTGACGCGGACTTTTTTGTAGATATTTATAAGATCTACAATTAATTAGAACAATGTATGGTTCTATCGTTTATAGTTTAGGCAGCGTACGCAAAATAAGTAACTTTTCTGGTTGATTTTTACACCTTGTGTCCGAAAAACCCAAATATCTTACGGAACCCTATTTTTTCCAAAATAAAATATAGCCTATGTTACTCGTGGATAATGTAGCTTTAGAATGGTGAAAGAATTTTTAAAATCGGTCCAGTAGTTTTTGAGCCTATTCATTACAATCAAACAAACAAACAAACAAAAAAACAAACAAACAAAGTTTTCCTCTTTATAATATTAGTGTAGATTATAAAATCGTTACATCACTGTTTGTCATTTAAGTGTTGAGTAAAAGGCTCTTAATTTACAAATCATGGCAACTCATTACTATTTTCCGACTGAAACGTTAACTCGACTTAAAGTTATAATATCGTCATATAAAATTATTGAGATGACGTTTACCAAACACATTAATATGACTTAAATTATATATAACTAATCCGTCGAACTGAATACTACTTTACAACTGTTAAGAGTCCTATTACGAATCGTAAATGCTCGTTTGCAATAGACGAAGTTACGTTGGTCTGCGTTAGGAGTACATCTATAGTCCGCGAAACAATTTTGATACTTACTAGTCTGAATAGGATTATAGTTTATTTGGGCGCTCGCTCGAGACTAAGGAGCGCGCGCGCTGAATTGACGCAGAATATATAGTACTTTAATTTTATTTATTGTAATTTTGTTTAATTATATTGACAAACGAAAACTAATGAAACGTATTCATTGTAGATTGAAATTTTATATCATATTAATTTATTTGATAAAATTGTTTTTATTTGGAATATAATGGACGCTGAATCAAGACATTTCTGGCTTAAATTAGGCTTTCTTTACGTTTTTTTCCGTGAAAACTCAAGGAATTTAAAGAAATTCTAGAACTCCAATAAACAAGTAAAACATTCAACTTACCTTTTAGTAATTTTAGCTTTTAAAAGAATTGATTGTAACAATGTGAATTAGACCGTCAAAGTTCCATCGCCGACGTTTTTTCTTGCAAACTGAGTTCGTAAAATATTTATAGTAAATTACACGAAAAGAAAAATGAAAATGTCTAACTCTAACTTACAAGAAAGAGACTGGCACTCTCGTTATTCAGGATCAAATAATTAAAATATCTTACTGCTGCTGATAATTACAGCGTCAAAAATCATGAATTTCCGTAGAAAATGTAATAGGACTCTTAAGTTGCTGCAAAACTATTATAAAGCCCTTACATGTCTGTTACTTGTATAATTCTAATATTATACAACTGTTTTGCTAGTTGGGACGGTCTCACACGTATACACACTAGAATCTTTTCTATTTGATTTTCGTATCTATTTTTCGCAAGAGAGAGCGATACACAACCCGTGCTTCCACAAGCGCTTCTGAGCGCGGACGGAATGATAGACCGCGCGTGCAAAATGTATGAAGAATTCGACAAGTGTTTTTATTTTAGCTAATAATTAAAAAATATAGATATTTAGATACAAAAAAAATAGCTGGAACTATGAAGGACTATATATACCGAAATTTTTTATAAGTTTGAAGATAAAATGAGCTGTTAATTTATCTAAAATGGTACATATTCGGACCCTGCTTTTTAAAATTTTCTGCGATTATTGTGATGGGAAAAAACGTATTTGTTCGAAAATTTTGTATCACGACCTAATTTTTTTTAATTTACTTCGAGAGTTTAATATGTATGATGATATAATTAAGACAATGATATCTTTACTTTTTTAATTGCTTATACATTGAAATGGTACCTGAAAATCACTATTATTGGAGAAAAATGTAATAGCGTCCTTAACACAGAATACATCTGTTTACCAAGTTTCAACAGCATAGCTCTTATAGTTTCGGAGAAAAGTGGCTGTGACATACGGACGGAGAGGCAGACAGACATGACGAATCTATAAGGGTTTATTTTTGCCATTTGGCTGCGGAACCCTAAAAACTCGCAAAATAGAAATAAAATAATCATGTACTTCTATGTATCTAAGTTCTTATATTGTGTTTTAACTATTAATTTCAGTAATACTTACTTCAAAGTCGTAACATTTCGAAATTCAGATGAACAAAAGTCGGTGTTTGTTGTAAAAAAAAGTCCCACCATATTCGAGTCGATCCTTGACTTGAGCTATTTGCCTTTACAAACCCTTGTTCCATGGTTATAACGACGAAAGGGCAGCAAGTTCAATCGAACGTTAAACTAAATGTCAAAAGTTACGATAACAAAAACGTGACGTCACTCGCTTCTGATAGGTTTTCGATCTAATAAGGCGCATTTTCATTTTTTAGTTTTACTAAAATAAAATTAACCGCTCTTGTAAATTGAAGGTAAGCTATTTTTTTAGAATCTGTATGCGTATGCCGTCTCTTATTATTTCAAACCATAATTTCTATAATTCGTAGTGATTGTCATCATGCCTATTTAGGCCAATTATTATTGTATGTAGCTAGCGAGCCGCTGCGAGCGCTCAGCGTTAGACTCCCTGTCCCTTGTTGCAGAGACATGCTGCTATAAATCACTGAGACGCTGTGCACGTTCAGCGCTAGATTCCCGAGCACGGACCTGCGATGTCCTCCAGCTTTGGTTAGCAAGCCGCTGTGAACGCTCGGAGCTAGATTTCCCAGCGCGTGCTTGCAAAATATTTTCTCTATTCCTCGAGAAGCTCTTCCGTACGGCGTACTCGAGCTGCTCTTGTCTCATGTCTGGGATGTCTGACGGGAAAGTTGTGATATCCTTTTAGGCATGATAAACAATCGCTGAAACTGTCCGATATCCCAAAAACAGAAATATCACAGCTTCGAACTCGAAGAATGAGAACGAAGTAATATTGTAATTGTGTTTTGAGAAACCGAGCAACCAAAACAATTTTAAAGACCAACAACATTCAACCAACTACGTACAACTCACCTACCAAACGACAAAAGTTAAATAATAACTGGAGAGGGTGGGAGGGCGAATAAGCCCCGAACGTATAAACCTGTGCCAGGGTGGAATAAACATGTAAAAATAGCGTACGAGGAGGCTCGCTTAGCTTTTCAAGGTTGGCAGTTGTGTGGTAAACCAGATACAGGTATTGAATAAAATAAAATGCGTGATACGCGGAGAAATTTCAAAAGTAAATTAAAATGGTGTCGTAATAGTGAAAAACAAATTAAACTAAATTTAATAGCTGAAAATCATAAATCTAAGGACTTTGTAAATTTCTGGAAAAACTCGAATAAACTGAATCCTAGGTCGGGCCTCCCCGTAAGTGTTGGTGGCAAACATGATCCCACACAAATTGCTAATATGTTTGTAGACCAATTTAAAGTGAAGCCATTAGCAAATTCCCCTGCGGGTTATGTAACGCAGGAGGTGACTGGTGCTGAGGTGACCATGGCGCGGGGATTGAATTTATCTACTAAAGATGTCAAGAGAGTGATTAAAAATATGGTTAGAGGCAAGTCCCCGGGACATGTACCCTTATTCACAACCATTCGATTCGATTCCGTATCGAATCGAACGTCTCAAGTTATCGAAGATGTCCTCCAAACGCAATTCACAGATCCGAAACCGAAACATTTTGACAGTTCAAATTCGATAAGAAGACTCGAATCTTTCCGACAGCTGTTTGCTATCGGGAGTCATAACGAAAGAAATTAAAACGAATAAATAAACCATATTTCCAGCTTATTTCAGTGAAATAAAAATACTGTAAACTTTTTAAACACTGCCTGAAGTAAGTAAGTGATTTTTTATTAATGTATTGACCGTATTTCATCGATTTATACTTATTTACATAAAGTCAAAGTGTTTACGGAAATGTGATATTCGTTCAAGATTTTAGATAACATACTCGTAATTTGGTAAGTATTTTGGTAGATGGAGTATGTGATTGTGCGAGCCAGAGACCGTCGATATGCCGCAGAACAACAGAGGCAGGAGACGTTGTCTCTTCATAGAGCCTAGGATATGACGAATCCTTTTGCCGACCCGCGGTTTCAGTCCGTTTATAGGTTAACACCCGACATGGCCCTTAACCTCATTGAAGAAATAAGGGCCTATTTCCCTGAAACGCACTCATCTGCCGTAAAAGGACTTGTTAACTAATACTGGCATCCCTACTAGGCGCCGCGAACAACACGACTGAATCCACTTTCTCTTTTATTGGCCGAAGAGAAGATTGCCGTCAAGTCAGACAGTTTTTTTTACAAAAGTATAAATCCTGCTACACAAACCTATCATAGCAAAATGTACCTGTGAGATCTCATGTACACCCAAGTCAAATCAAATTGTTTTCTAATAAAATAAGTTACCTGCCATTATTTAATGACTGTATCTGTAATATTTATTTCTATCTATACTATTTTTCTTTTCTTTTGAATACAAAACTTGAAGTTTGTGTGTCCATACTATAGAATTTTGACGATCAGTGAGTAAGCTAAAGGTAGAAATACAAGGTAATTTGGGGGTACCTATTAGCTAGTTGATGAAAATAGTTCTAAAGTTTTAAAAGTTAACACTTTTTCCGCTTTGCCAGTTTGACAGACTGCTTTACAAAGCAGGTTTATTCGAAATAAAGTTTATTTTGGTTATTAATAAAATTATTTTGTGTCGTTTGCTATCTATTAGGCAACTAGCTGTACTTATATTCCATATTTAAACGGAACAAAATATTCAAATAAACCAATTTTATTTACTACTTTAAATTTTCTACCACGATCATCTATTTACTACCATTTTTTAGCGTTCCCCATAAACACAATGGTCTATCGGATAGAAAAAAACACATCCGTTCGGATCTGTGAATAGCGTTTTGACAGTTCTTCGACTCGGAAATGAGATTGTCGAATTCGGTTCCCTACCGACACGGAATCGAATCGAATGGTTGTGAATAAGGGGCATGATCACCTTAGTGTCGAGCACCTTAAGTATGCAGGTATACACTTACCAAGTGTATTGTCGATGTTTTTTAGCCTGTGTGTAAGTCATTCTTATCTGCCCAGTGCACTTATGCGAACTATTGTTGTACCTGTCATAAAAAATAAAACTGGTGATGCTGCTGATCCCAGTAATTACAGACCTATATCCCTAGCAACGATCATAGCGAAGGTGCTGGATAGTCTGCTGGATTCATACATGGCCCCCAGGATTGACTTGCATGATGCACAGTTTGGTTTTAGGCCTGGGCTGTCCACAGAAAGTGCCATTATGTGTTTAAAGCGGACTGTCCGGTATTATACGGATAGGAAAACACCTGTTAATGCGTGCTTCTTAGATCTATCCAAGGCATTCGACCTTGTGCCTTATGACCGGCTGTGGGACAAGCTAAGGGGTGAGAAAAAAGTAGACTTTGAAGTTACGTCATTGTTAAGTTTTTGGTATGTGAACCAAATAAACAATGTTAGGTGGGCTGGGTCTATGTCCGAGGAATATAAATTGGAATGTGGGGTGAGGCAGGGGGGAATCACCTCCCCTCGCCTTTTTAATTTATATATTAACCATCTGATTGTTGAGCTCAGCAATACTGGTGTCGGTTGTCATGTTGATGGAGTTGCTATGAACAACATCAGCTATGCGGACGACATGGTCTTGCTGAGCCCATCAATCAGTGCATTAAGACGTTTGCTGAAGGTCTGTGAGAACTATGCGGTGGCTCAGGGGCTTAGGTATAATGTCACTAAGAGTGAGTTTCTTGTTTTTAATGGTGGTGCCAGAAGATACTTAAATGTTCCTTGCATCTCATTAGCAGGTACACCCTTGAAGCAAGTCTCAAAATTTAAATATCTGGGCCACTGGGTCACTGAGGACCTGTGTGATGATCTAGACACCGAGAGAGAGCGTAGGGCGCTGTCTGTTCGAAGTAATATGCTGGCCCGTAGGTTTGCACGGTGTACTTACGACGTTAAAATGACGCCTTTTCGAGCTTACTGTCAGACTTTTTACACCTGCAGCCTTTGGGTCAAGTATACTCAGAAGGCATACAGCGCCCTGCGTGTACAGTATAACAATGCCTTCAGGATGATTGTGGGGCTGCCGCGGTATTGTAGCGCTTCGGGTATGTTTGCCGATGCGAGAGTGGATGATTTTTATGCCATTATTCGAAAACGATGCGCTTCTCTCCGGCACAGAACAGATACCAGCACCCACAGCATGTTGAGGGCATTGAGTGACCGGTGGGACTGCCCGATGCTTGGTCGTTGGGTGGGACTGCACACACGGGTAGGTTCTGGATAGCTGTACGTGAATTTATTTTATTTTGTTTTTGTTGCTATTATGTTATTGTTATTCTGCCTTTTTGTGATTCTTATGTGTGTTTATTGAGTTTATTTTTATGTAATTTTGTGTTGTTTCTATGGACTTCAATGTCTGAAAATAAATGATAATAATAATTAATCCGCGGAAAATCTTAACACGAATTAACGATTCAGAAAAATAAAGTAATTGCACAACGCCGTCTATGGGTAGGTAAATGGATAAAACGTCCGTAGCCGTACAAAGCATGTTCTAATGCGGTTCGTGAATAGACGGCGCGGGCGGCGTTTTGCGATTTAGTAATTTTATATTATCTTCGAAAATATTCAACCAATTGACATACTGTTTAGGGCAAATCGTATCTCTATGATGTTCTTGTGATCATGATAATATTAGGAGCAAGTGTCGTGATTAACACGATCGAATGCCTTGGAGAGGTCACAAAAGATTCCTATGGCTTCTTGCGCCTCTGCCCACGATACATAAATGTGTTATAACAACGTGACTCCAGTGTCAGTCGTACAAAGACCTTTGGTAAAACCATACTGTTGTTCGTGAAAGATTTTATTGGTATTAAAATGATTGAGCATTTGATGATGAATCTACACTTATTTCTCAGTAATTCTATATAGATTTTTATAAGAAAACTTAACGTTTTCTGCCGAGTCTATATTTATTCTGCGGAAAAGTGCTATCAGAGCCATATACAATCTCCGTCGGCCTGATTCCCTAAGGGGAGGATATTAATATCATGACGGTACCTTGTCAATACAAACATGAAAACATTGTTTGTTTGGAAAAATCTTCATCTTTTTAGCAAAATTAGTGATAGGCATAATTTTAATACTAGAAATCGGAACAAATTAGATCAACCCTGATTCAGATTAGCTAAAGTATACACTTCTTTTATGGGATATTGTGTTAAATCTATACTAATATTATAAAGAGGTAACATCTGTTTGTAAGTTTGTATGTAGGGGGTAATCTCAGGAACTACTGGTCCGATTTGAAAAATTGTTTCACTGGTAGAAAGCTACATTATTCGTGAGTGCTATAGGCTATAATTATAAAGATATCATGCATATTAGTCGAACTATCTCAATTTTTGTTGATCCAGGCGGAAAATAATAGCTCTTACAACAGAGTTATTTGCGTGCGCTGCCTTAACAGTTGTATATAATTGAAAACAATGTATGGCAACCTGGTCCGCCTAGAATAGTTCTACAAAAAAGTCCGCGGCACCATATTTCTATCTTTTATATTTTAGCAGATATAGTAGCTTTTATGTGTTAAAAAAAGTATTTTTCGACGTACTTGTCTTTGGACGATTTTTTAAACAACAAAATATTAAACCTTATCGAAAAAAATGTTATTATGATCACAAGAACATCATGGAGATACGATTTGCCCTAAACAGTATGTCAATTGGTGGAATAGTTTCGAAGATAATATAAAATTACTAAATCGCAAAACGCCGCCCGCGCCGTCTATTCACGAACCGCATTAGAACATGCTTTGTACGGCTACGGACGTTTTATCCATTTACCAATAGACGGCGTTGTGCAATTACTTTATTTTTCTGAATCTAACGATTCGTGTTAAGATTTTCCGCGGATTAATGACCCTCTCCAGTTATTATTTAACTTTTGTCGTTTGGTAGGTGAGTTGTACGTAGTTGGTTGAATGTTGTTGGTCTTTAAAATTGTTTTGGTTGCTCGGTTTCTCAAAACACAATTACAATATTACTTCGTTCTCATTCTTCGAGTTCGAAGCTGTGATATTTCTGTTTTTGGGATATCGGACAGTTTCAGCGATTGTTTATCATGCCTAAAAGGATATCACAACTTTCCCGTCAGACATCCCAGACATGAGACAAGAGCAGCTCGAGTACGCCGTACGGAAGAGCTTCTCGAGGAATAGAGAAAATATTTTGCAAGCACGCGCTGGGAAATCTAGCTCCGAGCGTTCACAGCGGCTTGCTAACCAAAGCTGGAGAACATCGCAGGTCCGTGCTCGGGAATCTAGCGCTGAACGTGCACAGCGTCTCAGTGATTTATAGCAGCATGTCTCTGCAACAAGGGACAGGGAGTCTAACGCTGAGCGCTCGCAGCGGCTCGCTAGCCTAGCTACATACATATTATTATGCAATAAAAACAAAACCCTCCTTTTGGCCGTCAGGAAATAAATCATAGCAGTCAGTACTAACCGAACCACACTCATAATTTCATCACAAGTTAAAATGTTTACCGCCCAACGAAGTGGGCACGGGTCAGCTAGTTTTATAATAAAGTACCACTCTCTATTCTCATACTAAATGAAGAGTAAATATAAAACACTATATATAGCCTATAACCTTCCTCGATAAATGGACTGAAAGAATTTTTCAAATCGGACCAGTAGTTTCTGAGATTAGCGCGTTCAACCAAACAAACAAACTCTTCTGCTTTATAATATTAGTTTAAATATAAACTTGCAAATATAAATTTATAAATAAAGTGGGTTCAAACTCGCCATCCTCCTTTAAAACATTTGGTATTTTTTCATTTAGTACTAAGTTGTTTGCCGTAAACCAATCTTGAACTTGATGAATAGAGTTATTGACATCAACAAGATTTTGTGACCATAGTTCTATCTTAAAATTAAATTAAAAATTAAATAAATCTTTATTTCAGACTATTAGTCCATAATTAAGTTAGTATTAAATATCAAGGATTCACTGGAACACAACAGGATATGGGAGGCACTTCTGAACCAAGGTGTACAAAAGAAGTACCTACATCAGAATCCTCAAAAACATATATGCCAGCAGTAAAGCTAAAATAAAACTAGAAAAGGAAGGAGAACAAATAAGAATGGAAAGAGGGGTCCGCCAAGGAGATCCAGTATCGCCTAAGCTTTTCACAGCTGTGCTGGAAGGAATATTTCGCCAGCTGGACTGGGACAAATATGGGCTAACAATCAATGGCGAGAATCTGTCTCACCTGAGGTTTGCAGACGACCTTGTGGTAATCTCAACATCAAAGGAAGAGCTACAAACAATGTTAACCCATTAACGCCCGCCGTACTATAAATAGTACACGAGTTTATGTTCAGGTAATACTAATCTGATACGTTTTTTCACTCTAGTGACATTTTTAAACGGTCACTTCAAATCCATGTAATAAGCAAATAGCCAAAACACATCGAGATTGTTAAATAATTAGGGGTAAATCCTCATTATGTGTCAGTGTTTTGTTTCGTGTCTGCAGGTAAGTACTTTTTTATTTTATTTTACAAGATTTAGCTTTAGAAGGTGTTAAAACGTTTTATTGTTTACTCTATAACACCATGTTCTAATATAAAACACATCGAAAAGTTAAATTCGTGTAAAGTTTTTTCTGCTATAACACATAAAGTGCTGCTGTACTAACTTTAGTACACTGGGCGCTTGAGGTAAGGTAAGCTAGTATAGTTAAGACATTTTTGTATTTGTGTGCTATGCTTATTATTCGAGTTTTTTTATGTATTTGTAGTGTTTTTTCTTCTATTAGTGAACCTTTATTTACTATGTTTTCAGGTGACAAGATAAATTTGTAAATAAAGAGGAACCTGCATTTTGCAGATAATACATATATTGGCCCCTACGTCTAATAATAAAATGTTCAAATTGCGTCCACTTTGTGATTTTTTACAAAAAAAAAATGTAAATTTGGAATGTTACATGGCGACGTATCCATTGACGAATCAATGGTAGTATGGCCACCATTCAGCCAAACATTTTATAATGGGTAAGCCCGTGCCATATGGATATCGTAATTGGGCGTTGACCAGTAACATGGCAAATGTTATACATTTGATTGTGGAAACTCCTCTGAGGCTACCGCCGTTCCACTTGGCTCTCGCGTTGTGAAGACTTTGCTAAACAAAGTCCCAACAAAACCAGAAGAACATATAGTTTACTTAGACAACTTCCTTACGAATTACGATCTGCTTGTCGACCAAAAAAACCTTTGATACAGAGCTACTGGAACCTTGCGTGAGAACAGAACCAAACGTCGTCCTTTGATGTCATAAAAGGAAATGCGCAAAAACCCTAGGGCTGAATACGGCTACAGGTTTGATAAGACAAAAAAAATCTTATGGTGAGATAGAAGAACAAAAATGTTTGCACGATTGGTACCAATTTTGATACAATAGAGCCGCTAGGGAAAGTTGAAAGATTCTGTACTACGAGGAAACTAGAAGTGGACGTAGATATACCTCACGTGTTCGAAAGTTATAATAAGGGCATGGGAGGGATGGACCAGTCTGTAGGACTACCGAATAGGGGTAAAAAGTAAGAAATGGTGGTGGGTTTTATTCACATAATATGGTGGACATGACCATTTCAAATGCGTGGAGATAACACTGCATTGCATATCCAGATGATCGAAGGGATCAACTAGCATATCGCAGTCACATAGCACGAACGTATTTGAGCCAAAAAAAAACAATAAAACTAGACAGACATGCTCTGGATTGGATGGAGAAGACAGAAAAAAATATGGGCATAACCCAAAAAAATACCAAACCAACTGAGATGTGTTGTGTGTTCCAACCGGGTCAAAACATCATGTGACAAGTGCCTAAAAATGCTATGCTTGGATAGTGGATGCTTTGCCCCATACCACTCCTAAGCGCCCATTGTACTAAACTTAGTACACCCCTAAAAATACAACTTCCGATTATTTTTTGTTTCTTTTTTCTTTATAGTGTTTGGATTTAAGTGTTTTATTAACGATATTAAAAGTTGTTTACGTAAAATTTTAAATGGTTTTTATTTGGGCGTTAATGGGATGACCTAGAAAGAGAGAGCCGCAAGGTAGGACTAAGCATGAACACGGAAAAGACCAAGGCCATTACAAATGGTGAGCAAGAACCTATATATGTAAACAACAACGAAATCGAATATGTGGACGAATATGTCTATTTGGGCCAAATAATCTCAACTACAGACATAACCTCAAAAGAAATTGATAAGCGCGTAGCAAATGCCTGGAAACAGTACTGGAGCCTAAAAGAGGTATTCAAAAATAAAGAAATGAGCATGAGCATAAAGCGTAAATTGTTCAACACATGTGTACTACCCGTACTCACATATGGATGCCAAACCTGGGCGCTCAACAAATCGCACTATATGAAACTCGAGACCTGTCAAAACGCTATGCTGAGAAGTATGATGGGGAAAAGACTAAAAGACAAAATAAGAACTACAACGATCAGGAAACACACAAGAACAAAAGATGTCACGCTAACCATCAAAAAGCTCAAGTGGAAATGGGCAGGTCACACTATTAGAGGAATGGACAAATGGTCGAAATTGGTGATGAACTGGTACACAGGCAACAGAAAAAGGAAACGAGGCAGACCACTTAGGCGATGGGTTGACGAAATTAAGGCAGTGGCGGGCGGTACTTGGACATCACTAGCCAGGGAAAGAGAAAAGTGGAGTCAGTTGAAGGAGGCCTTTGCTATGACAAAGCACACAGATATTGCAACAAACGAAATAACTAAAGAGCCAAATTAATTGTAAAATATCTGACAGAAGGCTTATAATAAATAAATAAAAAAATAAAAAAATCAAGGATGTGTTATCAGCAAATAACACCATCTTTGGGTCATTTTGAAGCAATGATGTTTCAACCCTTAAAAACCGATTCACCATACTATAGGGAGAGAGGTCAATGGATTCTCTTCAAACCTAAATGACATTCCCACTCTGATCAGAAAAATTTGCAGCTAAATGTGTAAACAGATTGCTGTTCTAAGCAGGATATATATAAAAAAAAACACCTGTGTGAGAAACCTGCGTTTTAAAAAATATCTTTAGAAATAGTTTTCAAATGGGTTTTGGTAAATGTGCGTTTTAAACCAGTTCGTAAGTGCCTGCTAGCACATATTAACTAACTATAACTTACTTTGTGCGTCACTGGCTCTTCGTTTGTTCCTCGACACTTCAAGTTCCTCCACTTCAATTTTAAACTCCATTATAGGCTTATCATCTTCTGTATCAGACTCAGAATGCTGTACATTTTCTACATTTAAAAAGCTGTTTTCCTGATTTCCAAGTTCTAGCTCTGAAAGTACACAAAACAGACAGTTTGGTTTTACTGTGCAGTAAAAATTCCTAATAATCCCATAGCAACTGGCTTTTAAGACTAAGTGCATTTGAGACTGCAATATTATACTTTTGATACAATTATTGTCATGGTTCATGTGACAGGTACCTACTACTAGAACCCTTCACTAAGTGTGGCTTGACTCTCACACACTTGGCCAGTTTTGTTCTTAAAACTTACCATCACGTTGATGTTCCTTCTTTGTCTCAATATTATCATCTAGTCTCTCACATACATCTGGTAATTCTTCCTTGAGAGCAATATTTTCTGTTTCACATTCACCAATATGTATGTGCTCTATAGGTGATTGACTAAACACATTGCAAAACTCTGAAGTGTATTGATTCATTAAAGAATTTGGCTGTAAAAAGATAACCATAGTATTAAATGGGTAACCAAGCGTTACAAGAGTAGCTCAATATCTGTTGGAGAAAACCTCACCTTATATTCCTCATTCATCATCTGAGCAAACTGCTCTTCAGCTTCCAGACATTGTCTCTGGAACTGGTAGCATTGCTTTAGTTTAGTGCAGCAGAAGTAACAAGCAAGCATCGGTCTACTGTCCTCGGTTACAAACTGTAAAAAGACATGAGTTAGGTACACAATTTTGTTTTAATATTTGAATTACATTCAAAAACACTATTGTAAGACTGGTCAGTGGGTCGTCTAATCGTCTTAGGGGCGGATTTAGGGTCAATGGGTCGTCTTAGGGGTTGTCCAAGAGGAAGTCCGAAAGTGGCATCGGGGAGCAAAAACGTGTGTAGAATTCTGAGAAAATATCGGCATTTGAGAGGAATGAGGAACACACACAGAAGAGAGTTAGTAGTGTAAGATCGGACGTCTACTAAGACGACGCACTGACCGACCATTTCTCTAAGACGAACTTCACGACAAAAGATTCAGTAGTTATCAACTTACCGCATTGTCAGTCAGCTTTTCATACAGTTCATGCAAGTTTTTCGTTACAACTACATACATGCGAACATTCCCAGCCAAACAAACCCTACACAGTGACAGTTTATCCATTTTTCCCACAAGGTACGAATTAAATAAGCAAATGTAAATTAATAAACAAACCACCAAAGGTGATCAGCAGATAATTCAATATTACTTTTATTCTTTGAGATAATTCAAAAAACAAACAAGCAAACCACAATAAATATATTACTGACATAGACTGACATAGAGTAGAGCCAGTGTTGCCAGGCCCCTTGAGTAAGTTACGTTTCGTTTCCTAAAATGTAACATGTGTAAAAAAACACTACAAAGTAAAAAATAAGTCGGTTGTATTTTTTTGTAAAATGTTTTTTATTTTTCACTTTTTAGTGGTACCCCACACCTAACAACACCACTGCAAAATCGCAGAATAGCAAAATACGCAATTTTCATTACTTATATGACATAAAACCCATAAAACCATCATCCAAGTAGACGAATTCCAGCTATTTCCGATTTTGATAAAATTTAAATGGGACCAATCTGCAAGTATATCCTTTCTGATAAAACAAGAATTTTTCAAATCGGTTCATAATTGTCGGAGTTATGAGGTAACAAACATAAAAAAAATACAACCGAATTGAGAACCTCCTCCTTTTGGGAAGTCGGTTAAAAAAACAGTACATGTAACTTTTGGAACAAACATGTTACATTTTAGGAAACGAAACGTAACTTACTCAAGGGCCCTGGCAACACTGGCTCTACTCTATGTCAGTCTATGTCAGTAATATATTTATGTGGTTTGCTTGTTTGTTTTTTGAATTATCTCAAAAAGTAAAGTAATATTGAATTATCTGCTGATCACCTTTGGTGGTTAGTTTATTAATTTACATTAATTGCTTATTTAATTCGTATCTTGTGGGAAAAATGGAAAAACTGTCACTGTGTAGGGTTTGTTTGGCGGGGAATGTTCGCATGTATGTAGTTGTCACGAAAAACTTACATGAACTGTATGAAAAGCTGACTGACAATGCGGTAAGTTGATAACTACTGAATCTTTTGTCGTGAAGTTCGTCTTAGAGAAATGGTCGGTCAATGCGTCGTCTTAGTAGACGTCCGATCTCACACTACTAACTCTCTTCTGTGTGTGTTCCTCATTCCTCTCAAATGCCGATATTTTCTCAGAATTCCACACACTTTTTGCTCCCCGATGCCACTTTCGGACTTCCTCTTGGACAACCCCTAAGACGACCCATTGACCCTAAATCCGACCCTAAGACGATTAGACGACCCACTGACCTCAGTCTTACAATAGTGTTTTTGAATGTAATTCAAATATTAAAGCAATTGTGTACCTAACTCATGTCTTTTTACAGTTTGTAACCGAGGACAGTAGACCGATGCTTGCTTGTTACTTCTGCTGCACTAAACTAAAGCAATGCTACCAGTTCCAGAGACAATGTCTGGAAGCTGAAGAGCAGTTTGCTCAGATGATGAATGAGAAATATAAGGTGAGGTTTTCTTCAACAGATATTGACCTACTCTTGTAACGCTTGGTTACCCATTTAATACTATGGTTATCTTTTTACAGCCAAATTCTTTAATGAATCAATACACTTCAGAGTTTTGCAATGTGTTTAGTCAATCACCTATAGAGCACATAAGTATTGGTGAATGTGAAACAGAAAATATTGCTCTCAAGGAAGAATTACCAGATGTATGTGAGAGATTAGATGATAATATTGAGACAAAGAAGGAACATCAACGTGATGGTAAGTTTTAAGAACAAAACTGGCCAAGTGTGTGAGAGTCAAGCTACACTTAGTGAAGGGTTCTGTAGGTACCTGTCACATGAACCATGACAATAATTGTATCAAAAGTATAATATTGCAGTCTCAAATGCACTTAGTCTTAAAAGCCAGTTGCTATGGGATTATTAGGAATTTTTACTGCACAGTAAAACCAAACTGTCTGTTTTGTGTACTTTCAGAGCTAGAACTTGGAAATCAGGAAAACAGCTTTTTAAATGTAGAAAATGTACAGCATTCTGAGTCTGATACAGAAGATGATAAGCCTATAATGGAGTTTAAAATTGAAGTGGAGGAACTTGAAGTGTCGAGGAACAAACGAAGAGCCAGTGACGCACAAAGTAAGTTATAGTTAGTTAATATGTGCTAGCAGGCACTTACCAACTGGTTTAAAACGCACATTTACCAAAACCCATTTGAAAACTATTTCTAAAGATATTTTTTAAAACGCAGGTTTCTCACACAGGTGTTTTTTTTTTATATATATCCTGCTTAGAACAGCAATCTGTTTACACATTTAGCTGCAAATTTTTCTGATCAGAGTGGGAATGTCATTTAGGTTTGAAGAGAATCCATTGACCTCTCTCCCTATAGTATGGTGAATCGGTTTTTAAGGGTTGAAACATCATTGCTTCAAAATGACCCAAAGATGGTGTTATTTGCTGATAACACATCCTTGATTTTTTTATTTTTTTATTTATTTATTATAAGCCTTCTGTCAGATATTTTACAATTAATTTGGCTCTTTAGTTATTTCGTTTGTTGCAATATCTGTGTGCTTTGTCATAGCAAAGGCCTCCTTCAACTGACTCCACTTTTCTCTTTCCCTGGCTAGTGATGTCCAAGTACCGCCCGCCACTGCCTTAATTTCGTCAACCCATCGCCTAAGTGGTCTGCCTCGTTTCCTTTTTCTGTTGCCTGTGTACCAGTTCATCACCAATTTCGACCATTTGTCCATTCCTCTAATAGTGTGACCTGCCCATTTCCACTTGAGCTTTTTGATGGTTAGCGTGACATCTTTTGTTCTTGTGTGTTTCCTGATCGTTGTAGTTCTTATTTTGTCTTTTAGTCTTTTCCCCATCATACTTCTCAGCATAGCGTTTTGACAGGTCTCGAGTTTCATATAGTGCGATTTGTTGAGCGCCCAGGTTTGGCATCCATATGTGAGTACGGGTAGTACACATGTGTTGAACAATTTACGCTTTATGCTCATGCTCATTTCTTTATTTTTGAATACCTCTTTTAGGCTCCAGTACTGTTTCCAGGCATTTGCTACGCGCTTATCAATTTCTTTTGAGGTTATGTCTGTAGTAGAGATTATTTGGCCCAAATAGACATATTCGTCCACATATTCGATTTCGTTGTTGTTTACATATATAGGTTCTTGCTCACCATTTGTAATGGCCTTGGTCTTTTCCGTGTTCATGCTTAGTCCTACCTTGCGGCTCTCTCTTTCTAGGTCATTTAACATTGTTTGTAGCTCTTCCTTTGATGTTGAGATTACCACAAGGTCGTCTGCAAACCTCAGGTGAGACAGATTCTCGCCATTGATTGTTAGCCCATATTTGTCCCAGTCCAGCTGGCGAAATATTCCTTCCAGCACAGCTGTGAAAAGCTTAGGCGATACTGGATCTCCTTGGCGGACCCCTCTTTCCATTCTTATTTGTTCTCCTTCCTTTTCTAGTTTTATTTTAGCTTTACTGCTGGCATATATGTTTTTGAGGATTCTGATGTACTTCTTTTGTACACCTTGGTTCAGAAGTGCCTCCCATATCCTGTTGTGTTCCAGTGAATCCTTGATATTTAATACTAACTTAATTATGGACTAATAGTCTGAAATAAAGATTTATTTAATTTTTAATTTAATTTTAAGATAGAACTATGGTCACAAAATCTTGTTGATGTCAATAACTCTATTCATCAAGTTCAAGATTGGTTTACGGCAAACAACTTAGTACTAAATGAAAAAATACCAAATGTTTTAAAGGAGGATGGCGAGTTTGGACCCACTTTATTTATAAATTTATATTTGCAAGTTTATATTTAAACTAATATTATAAAGCAGAAGAGTTTGTTTGTTTGGTTGAACGCGCTAATCTCAGAAACTACTGGTCCGATTTGAAAAATTCTTTCAGTCCATTTATCGAGGAAGGTTATAGGCTATATATAGTGTTTTATATTACTCTTCATTTAGTATGAGAATAGAGAGTGGTACTTTATTATAAAACTAGCTGACCCGTGCCCACTTCGTTGGGCGGTAAACATTTTAACTTGTGATGAAATTATGAGTGTGGTTCGGTTAGTACTGACTGCTATGATTTATTTCCTGACGGCCAAAAGGAGGGTTTTGTTTTTATTGCATAATAATATGTATGTAGCTGAAACTGCAAACAGAAATATCACAGCTTCGAACTCGAAGAATGAGAACGAAGTAATATTGTAATTGTGTTTTGAGAAACCGAGCAACCAAAACAATTTTAAAGACCAACAACATTCAACCAACTACGTACAACTCACCTACCAAACGACAAAAGTCAAATAATAACTGGAGAGGGTCATTAATCCGCGGAAAATCTTAACACGAATCGTTAGATTCAGAAAAATAAAGTAATTGCACAACGCCGTCTATGGGTAAATGGATAAAACGTCCGTAGCCGTACAAAGCATGTTCTAATGCGGTTCGTGAATGGACGGCGCGGGCGGCGTTTTGCGATTTAGTAATTTTATATTATCTTCGAAACTATTCAACCAATTGACAAATTTAGGGCAAATCGTATCTCTATGATGTTCTTGTGATCATAATAACATTTTTTTCGATAAGGTTTAATATTTTGTTGTTTAAAAAATCGTCCAAAGATAAGTACGTCGAAAAATACTTTTTTTAACACATAAAAGCTACTATATCTGCTAAACTATAAAAGATAGAAATATGGTGCCGCGGACTTTTTTGTAGAACTATTCTAGGCGGACCAGGTTGCCATACATTGTTTTCAATTATATACAACTGTTAAGGCAGCGCACGCAAATAACTCTGTTGTAAGAGCTATTTTTTTCCGCCTGGATCGACAAAAATTGAGATAGTTCGACTAATATGCATGATATCTTTATAATTTATAGCCTATAGCACTCACGAATAATGTAGCTTTCTAACAGTGAAACAATTTTTCAAATCGGACCAGTAGTTCCTGAGATTACCCCCTACATACAAACTTACAAACAAATGTTACCTCTTTATAATATTACTATAGATTTAACACAATATCCCATAAAAGAAGTATGTACTTTAGCTAATCTGAATCGGGGTTGATCTAATTTGTTCCGATTTCTAGTATTAAAATTATGCCTATCACTAATTTTGCTAAAAAGATGAAGATTTTTCCAAACAAACAATGTTTTCATGTTTGTATTGACAAGGTACAGTCATGATATTAATATCCTCCCCATAGGGAATCAGGCCGACGGAGATTGTATATGGCTCTGATAACACTTTTCCGCAGAATAAATATAGACTCGATGTCTGCAGCACGTCCCCATAATAAGATACCATAAGACATGATACTATGAAAGTGACTAAAATAGACCAGCCTCGCGGTATCTATATAAGTAAACTAACGGATTTTTCTGACAGCATATGCTGCTGAACTCAGCCGTCCCGCAAGAGATGTTAAATGAGGACCCCATTGTAGCCTTGAGTCAAGCGTGATCCCCAGAAAAGCTGTGTCTTCGATGAATTCAAGTTTCTTGTTGTTCAATACTATGTCGCAATTATTACTTTTAACATTCGGTAAAGCAAATCTGATACACTTCGTTTTTTTTCCATTTAAAACTAAATTATTAGCAGTAAACCAATTTTGGACCTGCTGGGCGTTATTTACGACGTCAAGACTTGTGACACGCCTATTATATCTTAAAAATTAAAGACGTATCGTCAGGAAATAACACCAATTGAGGTTGATTTTTTAAAAGATGGGGTAGATCATTAATATACACTAAAAAGAGGAAAGGACCTAATATTGAACCTTGTGGTACACCCATTTTGATTATTAAGCCCCGAGAATTGTTACCATTTACTTGAACTTGCTGTTGTCTGTCATTAAGATAAGATTTCACTAGACTGAGTGCAAGTTTACCCAGTCCGTAATGTTCTAGTTTTAGGAGCAAGGTTTCGTGATTAACACGATCGAATGCCTTGCAGAGGTCACAAAAGATTCCTATGGCTTCTTGCGCCTCTGCCCACGATACATAAATGTGTTATAACAACGTGACTCCAGCGTCAGTCGTACAAAGACCTTTGGTAAAACCATACTGTTGTTCGTGTAAGATTTTATTGGTATTAAAATGATTGAGTATTTGATGATGAATCTACACTTATTTCTCAGTAATTCTATATAGATTTTTATAAGAAAACTTAACGTTTTCTGCCTCTATTCATCGTTTATTTCTTCTCCGGTCACGCACAAATTTATGATCACGACAAACGTCAATCGGTGGAATGTCAGATGAATTTATTTACTGTTTAGTTCGTTCAAAATGATGTTGCTGCTGTTGAAAAGTATTAAAATAGAGAGTGAATGAACCATTTCTTTCATATAAATGCAGAACGTATTGCTACTTGCAACAAAACTACAGATATTCATCGACCAATCCTGACCAAGCCTTTATGTGTAAGTGTCCGACGTAAGACATTCTTATGCCGAATTGTGTAACGTAAGACACGCGAAAGGTATAGTGGTATCACCTTACTATATTTCATTATATCCGGAAAGACACCTTGGTCCACACATAAATTAAATATTAAAGCCAAGTAAGGTGCTATCGTCTCAATTATGGACATTTCCCATTTGTCTTCAGTTAATTTAATTTTGATTTGCCGGAAAGTTTTCATCACTATCGAAGAGTTGATATGTTTGAATTGGAATTCAACCGTGCAACCTGGAACGTTTGCTTTTAATAAATCAAATGAGACCTCGGGGTGAAGAATTTAAAGCTAAAGTCGTTTTTTATGGTATATCGGTGAAAAAATTTACAAATTCTTGAGCTACTTCTAAATTAGAACTAATGGTACCATGCTCAGTCTCCAGCAAAAAATCAGAATTTCGTACCTTATTTCTGTTACTCTCAGTATTGATAACTTTCCAGACTGTCTTTATTTTATTATCTGCCGATTTAATCTTATTGCTAATGTAAAGGGCTCAAGCTACTTTGCAAGTATTGCTGAAAACCTTGGAATATTTGTTTACATACTTATTAAAGGTTTCAGTGTTTTTGAAAGGCTAAAGGCCAAATAGCTCATAAAGTCTTTCCCTACTTATCCTAATGCCTCTAGTCGCCCAATAACTAAATACAAACTTAGGGAAAGTATCTTTCGATTTCCTTTCAAAAGTTGCATTAAAGTCCTTTAGTGCCACCGAAAAGAAGTTACCATAAAACTTATTCGCATCCTCAATATTATGGCCAAGAACATTTAACTTGTTTTGTAAGGCCTCATTGAAAAGGCTAGATTCCATCATCCACAAATTGCAAAACTATTTAGTCCGTCAGTTAGATTATTGAAAAATAATGGACACGTATTTTTTTTTCTTTCAATGAATATTGACAAAGATAAAACGCATCAAAACTCGGGAGTGGGGGCTCGTGACGACACGACTTAGAGAATTTTAAAAGTGTCAGAACTTCGTCAATTTTGGTTCCAGTAACAAAAGAAAAAATACGGGTCAAATATTTTTTGAAAATGTAACTGACGGACTAATAGGGAATATGCATGTTTATTTTAATTTTATTCTTTTCATCTTTATAATGCAGGAAAAAATATAAATAGTCTTGGAAATGGCTTAATTATTAAAAAAAATAAAAATAAAATGCTGAATAAAATTTAGCAGTTCAAACGCCGCTATTTTCGCGGGCTTTAGATGACGCCACACTACACTTTGTTGTGACGTCCAGTGCGTCGCATGTTTGTTTGTTTACCTTTTTGAACTGTAGGCGTTTCAGTTTTCAGCTCGATTCTCGTTTTAATTGGCATGCAGACCATGGAAGAAGCTGAGAAACCTTCTTACAAGTATTGTAAATGTGAAACGCTATAAGAACTGCACTAAACTGCATAAACTACACGTGATAATCTATTTAAGGTAAATTGTCTGATTGCGCTTTAGCAAAACCAATTCGTCATCGTCCTGGATTAATTACAAACTAGAAACCACCGCAGGAACACATTTTTTAACGGTTAACAAAAAATTTTCACTCGACACTGAGGGCGGGTGCGGGTCAATAAGTTAATTCAATGTCAGTCATGTCATTGTCATGTCAAATTGTCAATTTCTTCGTGTAGGGTGACATCTCACACGCGCGTCACCATTGGTCCCGACTCGCGACCAATGTTAATGGTTATGCGTTTCGCAAGTTTAAATTTCCCGCGCTAATTTTGTTCTGTTATATAATTTTTTTCGGTATAAATTAGAACTAAATAAAAAAATATGTCTTTTAAATATAATGTGACGACAATAAAGAACTAGAAAAATGCATATTCCCTATTAGATTTTTTCAGTAAATAAGCCTATTTAGCTAGTTTACCAGTTGTAATTGGCCTAAATAGGCATGATGACAATCACTACGAATTATAGAAATTATGGTTTGAAATAATAAGAGACGGCATACGCATACAGATTCTAAAAAAATAGCTTACCTTCAATTTACAAGAGCGATTAATTTTATTTTAGTAAAACTAAAAAATGAAAATGCGCCATATTAGATCGAAAACCTATCAGAAGCGAGTGACGTCACTTTTTTGTAATCGTAACTTTTACATTTAGTTTAACGTTCGATTGAACTTGCTGCCCTTTCGTCGTTATAACCATGGAACAAGGGTTTGTAAAGGCAAATAGCTCAAGTCAAGGATCGACTCGAATATGGTGGGACTTTTTTTTACAACAACGACTTTTTTTTATGTCCTTCATAGTTCCAGCTATTTTTTTTGTATCTAAATATCTATATTTTTTAATTATTAGCTAAAATAAAAACACTTGTCGAATTCTTCATACATTTTGCACGCGCGGTCTATCATTCCGCGCTCAGAAGCGCTTGTGGAAGCACGGGTGTGTCGTATCGCTCTCTTGCGAAAAATAGATACGAAAATCAAATAGAAAAGATTCTAGTGTGTATACGTGTGAGACCGTCCCAACTAGCAAAACAGTTGTATAATATTAGAATTATACAAGTAACAGACATGTAAGGGCTTTATAATAGTTTTGCAGCAACTTAACAGTTGTAAAGTAGTATTCAGTTCGACGGATTAGTTATATATAATTTAAGTCATATTAATGTGTTTGGTAAACGTCATCTCAATAATTTTATATGACGATATTATAATTTTAAGTCGAGTTAACGTTTCAGTCGGAAAATAGTAATGAGTTGCCATGATTTGTAAATTAAGAGCCTTTTACTCAACACTTAAATGACAAACAGTGATGTAACGATTTTATAATTAACTATTATAAAATCGTTATATTAGGTTGTATATTTCCACGTTTAAGTAACGTTTAGTTTGAAACATTATTATAATATGACGTATCTAGGTCAATTAATCATTTAAATGATAACTAGTAACTTTTATATAACTTAGTCGCCATTTTTCATTAAAAATAAGAAATAAGCATCACCTTTGTACCTATTTTCTGTCTCCTTTTTTTTGTTATCTACTTGTGTGTGTGTGTACATAAATTGTTAAAAAAAAAAAAAAAAAAAATTATATTATGGATTCCGAAAAGTGGAAAAAAAATTAGCGAAGTGGGGGTTTTAGAAGAAAAGTAGATAAAAAATATCAATTATTCAATACAACAACTATATCCACTTTTAATCTGAATAAAACTGGACAGAGTCAAGAACAAAGGGGTAAAAATGAAAGTGGTTCCGTACGTTGGTAAAGGCTGCATACAGTCAGAACAAGTTCAGGGTTCAGTGTTCTACAAATCAAACTTGTTTCGCTCATCCTCTTTTCGTCCGTTTTCGTCTTGGTACCGCTGATAAAAACTAATTTTCCCCTTTCCAACGCGAAAGTATGTACAATTTTGTAGGCCGTTTCTAAAAAAAAAACAATATTGCTATATTACCGAACACATAAATAAAATATAACATAAAGCTAAGAATCAGGAGACGGACATAGGACAGATTTTTTTCCACGGGAACGAGCACTATGCGGGTAAAACGGGAGCGAAGCCGCGGGGGATAAAACTAACTTTAAGTTACTGTACTACGTACTATAGTCATTAATGTTAATTGTCGATGAAAATGCGTGTTCATCGCTGCGGATCTCAAGAGTGTACTACCTACAAACTGAAACTCGAACAATTGATCCTAAACACCAACTATTAATAATGGATAGTTTAGCCACAGGACAATTAAACCTACATAACGATAGGGTGGCGACATCTGAGCTGGATAAATTAATTGTGGATTATAATCTAGATATAGTACTTGTTCAGGAACAATACCGAAACGCGCGCTTACGTCACAGGATTGTACAGCTGGGCAACAGTTCGCGAGCCGGAATTTAGGTATGTTGCGCGTTCTTCGAGCTTTACTGTTACATCTATTTGTAATCTCATGACACCCCATTGCGCCGTGGCGGAAGTGTCATCGCCTACCTTTAAGGTTTACGTTGTGAGCTGCTACTTTCAGTATTCAGACCCTGTTACTCCTCATATACATAATCTCCGTCACGTCTTGCGGTCGCTCGCAGGCTGCAAAGTTATAGTTGGTGCTGACGTAAATGCATCTTCTTCCCTGTGGTATGGCAAAGTTCGGGCCACTGATTCCGAACGACGTTGTGCTGTTGAAGATTTTATTGCTGAGATGAACTTATCAATTCATAACACCCCAGACGCACCACCTACGTTTTGTAGCCAAATGGGCGTATCTTGTATTGACGTCACACTTTATAGTGCAGACGTACGCCTGGATAGGTGGCGTGTTCTTCCTGACGCGTCTTGTAGTGATCATCGCCTGATCGTGTACGGATTTGTTCCTTTGTTTACTCATGGTTCCTCACACTTAATTGGAAATTTTAGATATAAAAGTAAGGGCGCGAATTGGGAATTCTTTAGCTCACTTTTTGCTTGTCATGCCAAAGACTTCACTCGCGATGGACTGTCAGCTGAGGAAAGTGCTGAGATAATGTCAGACACCTTCACTTACTGTGCTGACATTGCTATCGGTCGTGCATCTATGACCAATATTCGTAGATGTGATTGGTGGAGTGACTACCTTGTTGAACAACGTAAAAGCTATCGCAGAGCGCGTAGACAGCTTAATAAGCTTAAAAAACGTAATGTTACCGGAGACCTCCTTAATCTTGCTTTAAGTACTTTTAGGGTTGCCAAGTCTCGCTACAGAGCATCGGTTGAAAAATCTAAGGGTAATTTACTCCGGTAAATTGTTGATAAACTTGATAAGGAGGGTCCGTGGTCTCCTTTGTATCACGAGTTTAAGGCCAATAGATCGGTCGACCTTGCATACGTGCAGAACATTAAAGTAAATAATAAACATACCACCGGCATCGAACAAGCAACTGATGTTCTGCTTGATTCTCTTATACCACACGATTCATCAGTAAATGATAATGAATACCATCAGCAGATCAGAGCGTGGGCCGCAGTACCACCTGAATCACCAGAGTCAGACCTTCCGTCCACTAACGAATTCATAAACGTTGTCAAGAGACTACCTCTCAACAAATCATCCGGTGAAGATAAAATATCTAACAGAATGATTATAGAAGCGTGTAAAACAGCGAGCGACGCGATATTATCAGTATATAGCCGATGCATTGCGGAAGGTATTTTTCCTCGAATATGGCGACAAGGCTTTATACGCATTACTCCAAAGAGTGGCGACAAGCCCCCGGACGACCTTAAGTCATACCGGCCCATAACACTACTCCCATCTTTGGGAAAACTTTTAGAGCGACTGATTGTTCCGCGCTTGTTACCGAACGGACCTAAATTTCATAAAAATCAATACGGTTTTACTATTGGAAAATCCACTGTAGATGCGGTACTATCTGTCCGTAAAATTGTCAACTCGTCGGAACATAAATACGTAGTTGGAATCTTTCTCGACATTTCTGGCGCTTTTGATAACGCATGTTGGCCGATGTTACTACTTAAAATGAAAACCCGTGGTTGCTACAAATTACTGCCCTAGATCGACCGTATGTGAGAGTGTGGTGTCTACGTCGATCTTTAATTTAGTATTTAAACAGATTACTAACGGTAGGTTTTGACCGCTGTAATCCTCAACTTTCTAACTTATTTCATTACTTTACAGGGGCGCCCGTCGCTAAGAAGCCAAAACTGGACACGCGAAGATCAAAACCAAGAGATACAATCTCAGCCGAGCAAAAGAAAAATAAATATAATCGAAAACTATTATCTGTCTCGAAAATAACTATGACATCTCAAAATCATACGACCATTCGAAAGACTAAATTTAAAAAGCCCTTCACTGAAACACATGTAGTTTGTAGCAGTATAAATAATACTGTTTTAAGTACAAGTTTCCGTAATAATAGTAGCAGAAATAATATTAGATGTAAAACTTCGAACAAAGGTATTGCCAGTGTTAAAACAAAAAGGTATCGAAGAGTGTGTGACAATGAAAAACGTTTCGAATGTGACATTTGTAAACGTAGTTTTAATAGTAAAAGTAATTTAAAGTCACATATTCGTAAACACACAGGTGAGAAACCTTTCAAATGTGATATTTGTCAGCGTAGTTTTAATCACAAGTGTAATTTATTAAGACATACTCGTACCCACACTGGTGAGAAACCTTTCAAATGTGATGTATGTCAGCGTAGTTTTATTGAAAAGCATAATTTTGTAAGTCATACTCTTACCCACACTGGTGAGAAACCTTTCAAATGTGATACATGTCAGCGTAGTTTTTATCAAAAGTGTAATTTAGTAAGTCATACTCGTACCCACACTGGTGTGAAACCTTTCAAATGTGATGTATGTCAGCTTAGTTTTAATGAAAAGCATCATTTAGTAAGACATACTCGTACCCACACTGGTGAGAAACCTTTCAAATGTGATGTATGTCAGCGTAGTTTTAGTGAAAAGAGAAGTTTAGTAAGTCATACTCGTACCCACACTGGTGACAAACCTTTCAAGTGTGATATATGCCAGCGTAGTTTTAATACAAAGAAAAGTTTAGTAAGACATACTCGTACCCACACTGGTGACAAACCTTTCAAGTGTGATATATGCCAGCGTAGTTATAATGAAAAGAAAAGTTTAGTAAGACATAATCGTACCCACACTGGTGAGAAACCTTTCAAATGTGACATTTGTCAGCGTAGTTTTAATAGTAAAAGTAATTTAAAGTCACATGTTCGTGAACACATTGGTGAGAAACCTTTCAAATGTGATATATGCCAGCGCAGTTTTAGTGAAAAGAAAAGTTTAGTAAGACATACTCGTACCCACACTGGTGAGAAACCTTTCAAATGTGATATATGCCAGCGTAGTTTTTATCAAAAGTGTAATTTAGTAATTCATACTCGTACCCACACTGGTGAGAAACCTTTCAAGTGTGATATATGCCAGCGTAGTTTTAATCAAAATAATATTTTAGTACGTCATACTCGTACCCATGAGAAACCTTTCAAGTGTGATATATGCCAGCGTAGTTTTAATGAAAAGCATAATTTTGTAAGTCATACTCTTACCCACACTGGTGAGAAACCTTTCAAGTGTGATATATGCCAGCGTAGTTTTAATCAAAAGTATATTTTATTACGTCATACTCGTACCCACACTGGTGAGAAACCTTTCAAGTGTGATATATGCCAGCGTAGTTTTAGTGAAAAGAAAAATTTAGTAAGTCATACTCGTACCCACACTGGTGAGAAACCTTTCAAGTGTGATATATGCCAGCGTAGTTTTAGTGAAAAGAAAAATTTAGTAAGTCATACTCGTACCCACACTGGTGAGAAACCTTTCAAGTGTGATATATGCCAGCGTAGTTTTAGTGAAAAGAAAAGTTTAGTAATTCATACTCGTACCCACACTGGTGAGAAACCTTTCAAATGTGATATATGCCAGCGTAGTTTTTATCAAAAGTGTAATTTAGTAATTCATACTCGTACCCACACTGGTGAGAAACCTTTCAAATGTGATATATGCCAGCGTAGTTTTTATCAAAAGTGTAATTTAGTAAGTCATACTCGTACCCACACTGGTGAGAAACCTTTCAAATGTGACATTTGTCAGCGTAGTTTTAATAGTAAAAGTAATTTAAAGTCACATATTCGTGAACACATTGGTGAGAAACCTTTCAAATGTGATATATGCCAGCGCAGTTTTAGTGAAAAGAAAAGTTTAGTAAGTCATACTCGTACCCACACTGGTGAGAAACCTTTCAAGTGTGATAGAGTCCTATAGAATCAAAAGCGGATATCTGCATTTTGACTAAATAGTGGCAATGGAAGAAAAACGTTTGTACTTAATTATTTGATATTTTTAATAAATAATTATTATTTGTTTAGGTATCTTTAATTATTGATGCTATTAGAAAACACACAAAAAACGAGGTGAAGTTAATATCAAAGAAATAAGTGATGAATCTTTATTTCAGATTGCCGGTTTTGATTCTAAACATTGAAGATAGCCGTATTTGATGTTAAGCCTATTGCAGATATCCATATTTGATCCCAACTCAATGTCAGATTGCCATATTTGATTCTAACAAAACTGAGGTATACCAAAGGGTTGTCAATAACATACAAATGTAAATTATTATACTTTAATTCAAAATATTATGTACGTAAATCAGTTTCATACATAAAATTAGTTTTTTAATAAAGTCCACGGGCGTATAATTTAAATTTTCATGTTACCGAAATATTGTTTATTTTTCATTTCAATTGATATAAAATGACATTATGATGAAAAATAATATAAGAAAATGAAACATGTCAAAAGATAATATTCGACATACCTGAAGCAATAGTTAAAAAAAAAAAGCGATAATTAAACGACGCGTGTACAAAAGTAAAGAGAAAGTAACTAAAAGTATTATAATAACCAAAATTAATCACATCGGTTTATAAACATTAAAAAAAATCTTTCTTTTTCGTTTGTCTAAAATCCGTAAGTCGTGACCATCTTCCAATGGTTCCTCACAAAAATCTTGTACTACAGGTGAAACTGTTAGTGTTTCTTGTGAGCTGAGTAACTCTTTATAAAATGTTAAAATTTGCAGCTCCATCCACCCGGCCCCAAAATGCTTGCACAGCAACTTATAACGTCTGCAAGTTTATTTTTGTTTATCGCCACAACTGAGGGCAAAACTTGCGCCTCAATCATATCAATATTTTTTTGCCGTTTGCAAATGTTTACTGGTTTTGCCACGTCACTTTTGTAAAATAGTTCACCTCTAACAAGTAGGTACATTGCCAATTTTTTTAGATCGTTTCACGATAAACCGTTTACATTCCTTGAACTGTATTGACCCAGATGTTGTCGGCTTTATTACGTTTTTAACTGAATCTCTCCAATCTAAAATCGGACAATCATTTCCAAGTTCCACCAAAGTCGCCGTTTCTGCTATAATTTCTTTTAGGTATCTCCTTTGGGTGTAATATGACTTCAAGTCTCCCGTGAAGCTCAGGCCTGGTTTTAAAGGGAAAAAACAGACAAGCATTAAATACGCAGTACACATTGACAAACGAAAAGTGCCCATATGCCAAAAGTTCTTTCTTAAAATATTTGACATAACTAAGAACCGGGTGGCGTACGTTATGCGAAGGTTTTTTTTAATAAATACAAGGAACAGAAACAATTAATCCACAATTTTATTAGAAATCTTCAATGTGTAGAAACACATTACTGTCGCAAAACAAAGCACACAGAAAGAAAATATCTGTCTTGCGATCTGAACTTATCAAAACTATGACGTTTACAATAGTTCAAGTGAATATTCGCATCCAAATGTAAAAAAATCTTATTTTCGAAATATTTTCAACAACAAATACAATATTGGGTTTGGGTCACCGCAGACCGATGTTTGCTCTAAGTGTTTGGAGATAGTATCAGGCAGAATTAAACATGAAACTGATGCCAGCAAAAAAAATGTTCTTATAACTGAGAAAAGGTTTCATTCGCTAAGAGCAAAATTGTGCATGGCCAGAGAGCTTACATGTGTGCCGTGCCCCCAAAAATAAAATGTGTGCCCCTTCACATTTACGAGATATTGCATTTCCTGCTGGAGTAACGTTTTGATGAATCGTATATCTCTAAAACCATTGCATGTGCCCATGTAGAATAAACATACACGAGTAGCTCTTAATATGTGCCCCTATGTGCCCCAAATTAGATTTAAGAAAATATTTATAGTTTTCAAGTTATCGCGGTTTTATGAAAACCCGAAAAAACATCGCAGCGCCTAAATGAGACAAGGTATAAGTTCGCTGAAAACTGTATTCGGTCCTTCTTGACGCTAATAATAACCATACAAAGTTTCAAAACTGTTCATGCATGCGTTTTTGAATAATCTTGCTAAAAGTCAAAACGATGGTGTCATAATTTTGACGGCAAAATACAAGGAACCGGCTCAATCCCAGATGTGTAGGTGTAAACCAAAATCTTGTGCCTTTAGTCAAAAATATATGGTGAAAATATTCAGCTTGGAATGTTTCGCATTAAGTAAATAAGTATTAACAAAAAACCAAATATGTAATCAACGGCTGGTTATCCGACCAAATTTGAATGACTACTAAAAAGCGACGGATTCATACATATCGATGACCTTCTTTACTGGACGTATTATACCTAAGCCGTTGTCCGTACAGTCGCGTTCAAAAGTTTTGGGGGCTAAAATATACTAAATGCACCTTGTGACTATATTAATGAAACAGCTTGTTGATGTGGAAATTATTATTTTTATTCCCTAAGTAATTCAAATCACAGATCAAATTTCCTACCTATAAATATTAGAAATTATTTGCACGTTGTGTATAGTCATTATTATTTAAATCAAAGATCAGTTTTTCATCTAAGTCTAACATATAATTAGTAAATTTGCATCACAAAAAAATCACAGATCAGTATTAGGTATAAGTATAATTATTGTGTAAAAAAAATATTAAATTTGAAATCACAGATAAGTAGTTTTCTTACGAGTAATTTGCTTATACATAGATTCAGATAAAGTGTGTTAGTACCTATAGTTAACCGCATCAAGATATAACTGTAAACGTCGAATGTTCAACACAAATTATCTGATGGAATTTGGCAATAAATAATCATATTTATCATATATACGTAACAACATTATCACCTGACTGTGGAATGTCACTTAGATATCTAAAACGCCATCAAATCAAAATTATGTGACCCTACATAATCAGCTTAATCGTTGATTAATAATAATAAATCCCTCATAGCTACATAATACGACATACAAAATGGAAACACGTTGTTGCAACACACAACATTGTACGGTTGACAATAGGTATACACTAAATAAAACGCAGACAGAGTATTCTAATAAACTATCAAAACTGTAGGTACCAAAATTTAATTGGTTATGGTGAACGCTCCAACCAACCCGCGAAATTCAAATTTTCTTACGGTTTTTGCAATTTGCACGCCAGTGCTAGGTTGTATGTTGATTAAAATATTATTAAGAAGTATAATCATCAAAATCACCAATACAACCCTCCAAGTTCATAAAGGCGTTACAAATACGGGCTTTTTATTGATATACAAAAAAGGGCTACCTCTTTTTAATAGTAGGTAGGTGTTCATCACACATTTCATGAACTATATTTTTTTTAAACATCGGGACCAATCAAATTTTGGGTCAAAGACCTGACAAATGGCAAATATCTGTATATATTTCTTTCGTTCACACATAAATAACTGAATGTATTTAATTAAATTTTGAATGGAGAAGATAGCTTACCATGGAATAGCACTTAGGCATTAGGCTACTATTTATAATGTACTTAATTAATCATGTGTAAGGTCATAGAAACAGCTAGTAGAATATAATCCAATAACAACTTTTTATTTCTTATTACTTTTCTACTTCAGTGTACTCAGGCACAACACGTGTGAACCGGTTAGTGAGTAAAGTAAAGAAGGTCATCGATATGTTTGAATTCGTCGCTTTTTAGTAGTCATTCAAATTTGGTCGGATAACCAGCCGTTGATTACATATTTGGTTTTTTGTTAATGCTTATTTACTTAATGCGAAACATTCCAAGCTGAATATTTTCACCATATATTTTTGACTAAAGGCACAAGATTTTGGTTTACACCTACACATCTGGGATTGAGCCGGTTCCTTGTATTTTGCCGTCAAAATTATGACACCATCGTTTTGACTTTTAGCAAGATTATTCAAAAACGCATGCATGAACAGTTTTGAAACTTTGTATGGTTATTATTAGCGTCAAGAAGGACCGAATACAGTTTTCAGCGAACTTATACCTTGTCTCATTTAGGCGCTGCGATGTTTTTTCGGGTTTTCATAAAACCGCGATAACTTGAAAACTATAAATATTTTCTTAAATCTAATTTGGGGCACATAGGGGCACATATTAAGAGCTACTCGTGTATGTTTATTCTACATGGGCACATGCAATGGTTTTAGAGATATACGATTCATCAAAACGTTACTCCAGCAGGAAATGCAATAACTCGTAAATGTGAAGGGGCACACATTTTATTTTTGAGGGCACATTTTGGCACACATGTAAGCTCTCTGGCCATGCATAATTTTTCTCTCTCCGATCATTCGTTTAGAATTTTCCTGCTAGAAAAACGTTACCCCAGCAAAAATCGTTTTTTCCGTTTTTTTACAAAACGACAGAGGGCACACATTTTTTATGAGGGGGCACATTTACACCAGATAAGGCACCAACTATACGTTCCACTCATTTAACTTTAGGAGATACTTTCTTGCTGGGGTAACGTACGCTGGACGTGCTCCTGCCGTCCGAAACAACCCGAATATCTATGACTACACTAAGACAGGGTTCAGTAACTGAAATGTGCAAGACGAAATATGGCAAGAAATAGCAAAAAAATCTTCGTCTGAAGAGGGATATCACGCTCTATAATGACTTATCTTGCCGTACCGTCACGCGCCTGTTTGCGCAGATATCGCGCCTGCACCGTATCTGCGCCGTATCGCCTTCTGTTTGCGTTGGGCCTTAGGGAAGTCTATAAAAAGATTAATATTATGACAGTCCCTTGTCAATTCATTTATGGAAATATTATGTATGTAAGGAAAAATCGACATCTCTTTAGCAAAATTAGTGATAGGCAAAATTTTAACACTAGAAATAGAAATAAATTAGATCAGCCATTTTATAGATTAGCCAAAGTACGAACATCTTTCATGGGGTACTGTATTAAATGTTACAACAAAATACCTTGTGACATATTAGAATTAAATGAAAGAAAATTTAAAAATTATGTAAAAAGCACACTATGTAAACAAGCATATTACAAATTAATAGATGATTATATTCAAGATAAGAATGCTTGGAAACATGCTGGTCCTGCTCCATTGGACAATCTAGGGTGTTGGTAAATAAGTCAAACTTGTTGATTATGTTTGTATTTAGTATATCTATAGTGTCCGTTACCCCAGCAAAATAATGTCGAAAATGGCCAGCTTCTGTAATTGTTGCACATATTTTTAAATTTGTTACATTTATAGGTTTTTAGTTATTTCACAAAAACATTTTCTGCTGGGATAACGTTACTGCAGCAAAATGTTTTTCTTTTTAATGGGAATATTGAAATAAATATTAGCTATTTAATTAGTTGTCTATACGAGGTAAATGTTGCACCTGATTTTATATTTGTTATTTCTTCGGCTGCGAAGTTATTCAAGATTTTGCTGGAGTAACGTTTTTGGTTTTGCTGGATCTCTGAAACGGTTAAGCGGATTCTTATCATCTTTTGTACACGACTTCTTAGGGAGTAGTTTAATTTGTTGTGCAATAAAAAAATACAAAATATTGCACCGTTTAAAGGTTATTCAATTAAATATAAAAACACTTCAATAGATCCTAACACTTTGAAAAAGAGCTCTAAAGACTTGCTTTAAGCGTTATTTTGTAGCTTGTAATTGCCGTCAAATGTTTGTGAAATTAAATTAGTATCCTCCAAGTAATTAAAAAGTTATGATGATATTCAGTTCTCCATTTTCACGGTCACAATGCGCGCGTAGTTATTTGGCCACTGATAAACCTGTGTGTGGATATACAAACTGAATGTTATCTCAATTTTTAGTTGGTTAGTTCAGCTTTACACCTGTAAAATTTCAGCGTACTAAATACAATAATTAACGAGATAATAAAATAAAAGTCATTAGGAAGTGAAAGACCGTGGTCACCCGACCAAGTTTAGGTGGTTACAAAAAAGCGAACGCGTTGTACATTTTGCTATCTTCTACAATATGTAGGATAGTGTTACAAGTTTAGCTAGTATTTATTTCAATATTCCCATTAAAAAGAAAAACATTTTGCTGCAGTAACGTTATCCCAGCAGAAAATGTTTTTGTGAAATAACTAAAAACCTATAAATGCAACAAATTTAAAAATGTGTGCAACAATTACAGAAGCTGGCCAACTAATTATCTATATGGTTTAAATGACTATTTTCGACATTATTTTGCTGCGGTAACGGACAGATATCTATAGGTGTCTTTAATGACTTTTATATTTAATTTAACTCACACTGATCCATTGCTGTTAATTGGATAAATCAATAGTACCAACATTAATTATAAATATGTGTGTGTTTGCATTGTATAGACTCGACTCAAGTACAGGTCGTGTCATGTAAAAAGAACGCTGGCGGTCAAGCTGCGCATTAGGCGATTTATCGATCTATTTGGTGGTATGAGGTGGGGCGCGGGAGCATATATCATTTTTCAATTTACCTACTAATAACCATTATACGACGCCGCGAGCGAAAGTCTAGTTCAAAAATAAAACAATAGGCCTAGTACTTTCGTGCGCGAGCTCCACATTCATACAGCGTTCTTTTTATGTGACGCGACCTATACCCTGGCGGTTGGGAGTGTCATGCTCACTCAAAAGCCTAGCTGATGGTGGCGTAAGCGTTAAATTATTTGGCTCCATTCAAAATGGTTGAGACGAATGGGCGTGGCGCATGTCATGGCGCCGTCGGTTGGGACTGGTCATTTCTCAGCTGCCATTGTTTATTTTCATTTATTTTAATCATTTCTTTGAATTGTTCCTTTCTTACTCCGGACGTTTTTATCATGCTCGTCACATCGTTCTCACATGTTTGTATAATTTCAACACGATGTCAACAAAACTTTGTTACTTACAATTAATTATTTTTAAAAGAGTGTCCGTGGAGTTTCTTGCACGTTCTTCTCCATAGAGGTCTACGCTTTGGAACGTGCAAATAGCTTCATCTTTTTGGACCGACTGACCTTAAAAGTGCCTGTAAATGGTTTAATTGAAATAAATGTTTGACTTTGATGCGTTATAGTTCGAACCATATAATATGACCTAGCACACCATGCCCCATCCACAGACATCTATGACAGCATAGCCGTGTTTGGTCCGGCCATCTGCTAAAGCAATCTGTTTTTCTTTATTGGCAGAAGCTTCCATTGTAACACTTGCAGTTTCTTACCATTTTTTATACCTAAACATTATTTTGCAGTTGATTAAAATATTTTTTGGAAAATATGGGGATACTTATCGCCGAAAATAACTCTACAATCTGAGAATATCCTATACCAGAGGCTATAACTCCAGTAGTAGCAGCTATATTAGCATCTGTACACTCAGTATTTTTGGTGTTTTCGGATGAAATCAAACAAACTTCTTTACACATATTGCACTTAAAGGATCATGACCAACGATGTATGGAAATCCGTCTTAAGTTGAAACACAATAAATCTTTATTTATTACTAGCTTCTTCCAGCGGCTTCGCCCGCGTGATCCCTAGGGAACATATTCCCGGGATGTAAAGTAGCTTATGTGCTATTCCAGACTATAATCTATCTTTGTTCTAAATTTCATTATGATCCAATAGGCCGTTCTGGCGTGATTGAGTAACAAACAACCAAACTTTCACATCTATCTATATCTATCTATCTATACTTATAATAAATCTGTAGAGAGGTCAATTCTGTACATGAAATATATTTCCAAAATAACTATCAGGGGGTGATTAGGGATCGATACTGATGCCAAAAATGCAATCAGTAAAAAATTTTTCTGTCTGTCTGTATAACCGTTATAGAAACAAAAATTACTCGACGGATATTAACGAAACTTGGTACAATTATTGTTCATACTCCTGAGCTGGTTATAGTATACTTTTCATCACGCTACAATCAATAGGAGCAGAGCAGTGAAGGGAAATGTTAGGAAAACGGGAGAAGTTAATCCATTTTTTAAGCTTCCGTCGCGAATGCAACCTTAATGGTTAAAGCTACACAGAAATCATGTATGACGGAAATGTTCTCCTTAAAATTATTTAAAAAATATCCCACGACAGCATATGTCTATCTTTTATGATTGACGCACAATAACACGTGTAACTCCCGATAGCTTAGCAGTTCGAAGCTTTCTGATTATATTTGTCTACTCTTACGTTTCTATCACTTTCAGTCACCCCTAATTAAAAAAGTTAACATTATTAACTATTCCATAAAAAAGAATCATAGAAATCGGTATGGAAACACCAAAGTTATACATGAAATACGGTATTAATAAGCCATCGCGCGTGAATACTGAATCATGCTATAAGGATTATTTTTGTATAAGGTCGCGAACGCACAGGCAGGTGGCTTGCTTGGCGCCTAGAGGCTAGCGAGTAGCTTCGTAAAACAGCTTACGACAGTTTGCAATATACTATAACCTGCTCAGGAGTATGAATAATAATTGTACCAAGTTTCGTTAAATTCCGTCGAGTAGATTTTGTTTCTATAACGGTTATATACAGACAAGACAGACAGACCGACAGACAGACGGACAAAAATTGTACTGATTGCATTTTTGGCATCAGTATCGATATCTAATCACCCCCTGATAGCTACCTATCTTCTATACATATAATAAAATCGTAGAGTTGCCGTGTCTGTACATTGAATATTTTCGCATAAAAAATACATAGAAATGTCAGAAAAATGACATAGAACATAAAAAAGCAGTTTTTGAAATTCTTTTCTGTTTGTCTGTGCGTTTGGAGGAGCATCACGCATAAACCACTGATTGGATTCAAAATTTAGGTACTTCGAAATATTAATTGATAATCGGAGCAACATTTAGTGTTTATTTCATCAAAATCGACCCACAAAATCAAAAGATATCGAATTTTAAAGTTTACGAAGAAACTTCATCGAGCGCTAAAATAGGTTGTTTTCATTGAGACTACAGATACTTGCAATGCCATCTATTGAGAATTTTTTTAATAAGAAATGTGTGAAATGACCCCGAAACAATGTATTTTTGAGTTATTTTTTTAAACTGAAAATGTAGCAATAAAAGTGAACATTTTATTATATTATCATTATTTATCGTAACGTTTATGCTTCTAAGTTTGAACTTATGAGTAGTTATGAGTATAAAGACAGTTCAGTTACGTTGTAGATCGATAGATGGCGTTGTACTTATGACGCGTTTTTCTGAATCGGGGTGTTAAGATTCTCCGCAGTAGCATGAGGTCAGCCCCAAGTCGTATAATTAAATTGAAATTAATATATAAATAGCTATGGAAGTATGGATTTGATTGAATGACTAGATTGTTTTTCGATTTACTGGGAGGAGACTGAGGAGAGGAGAGTCTCCTGGAGAGTTACCTGTACCCATAAGTAAACTGTTTTACTAACAGAAGAGGTGAATATTTGGTATTTTGTTTCAATGTGGCTAAACTATATCAGCCGAACACGTCGATCTTCAAGGTTAAGCAACGCTTGCCGAGGTCGGTCTTTGAATGGGTGACCATTATAACAACCTAGCCTTTTCCTTACTATATTGGCTCGGCCTCCAAACAAACCGGATTCAGCTGAATACCGGTATTTTACGTGGCGCGGCTGCCTACCAGACCTCCACAACTCATTCAATGCAAGATTTCAGTCAGATTTTACTGGCTTCTGACTATCCGTAACGACTGCCAAAGATCTACAAATGACAGCCGGGACCAAAGGCTTAACGCGCTTTCTGAGGCACGAAGGAAACTCGGTATGTCAAGATGGTCACCCATCCACAGACCAACCTTCGCAAGCGTTGCTTAAAGATATTTTGTATTTCGTATTTTAAATAGGTTGCGATATAGTATTTTGTAATTTGTATTTCAATTAAGTAAGGTATTTGAAATATAAAATACAAAATACAGTATTTTAGCTATTTTTAATTGAAATACAAAATACTGCTGAATTATTGCAACAGTGTCGGAATGGTGGATCACTGATTTTTAGGGTTCCGTAGCCAAATGGCAAAAAACGGAACCCATATAGATTCTTCATGTCTGTCTGTCTGTCTGTATGTCTGTTTGTTTATCCGTCCGTATGTCACAGCGATTTTTTTTCCGAAACTAACTATGCTGTCGAAACTTGGTAAGTAGATGTATTCTATGAACCGCATTACGATTTTCACACAAAAATAGAAAAAAAAAACAATTCATTTTGGTGGTCCCGATACTTAGAACTGATACTCAATTTTTTTTCATCAAACCCCTACGTGTGAGGTATCTATGGATAGGTCTTCAAAAATGATATTGAGGTTTCTTATATCATTTTTTCTAAACTGAATAGTACCATGTACCTAAACTTCCACCGAAAATTGGTTTGAACGAAATCTAGCAAGTAGTTTTTTTTAATCTATACTAATATTATAAAGCAGAAGAGTTTGTATGTTTGTATGTTTGTTTGTTTGGTTGAACGCTCTAATCTCAGGAACAACTGGTCCGATTTGAAAAATTCTTTCAGTGTTAGATAGCCCATTTATCGAGGAAGGTTATAGGCTATATATCATCCCGCTAAGACCAATAGGAGCGGAGCAGTAATGAAAAATGTAATGCAGACGACGTTGCACGGGTCAGCTAGTTTAATATATAAATTCATAATAATTTTTTTAAATATGAATTTATTTATTTATTAGGATCATCAACATTGCATGCACATAAAAGCTAACAAGCATTTTTAACAAAAATCTTATAATGCTGTAACACTTACAGACAATCACAGCATATAATTATACAAGTATTGCATGACGAGGTGTAAATTAAGTATGAATTAAATTGAAATTCAAAATAAGAAACAGTATATGTACAATGTCAGAATTTAAATTAATTGATAATTATAAAGAAATTAAAAATCTATACTAATATTATAAAGCAGAAGAGTTTGTTTGTTTGCTTGTTTGTTTGTTTGTTTATTTGGTTGAACGCGCTAATCTCAGGAACTGCAAGTCCGATTTGGAAAATTCTTTCAGTGTTAGATAGCCCATTTATCGAGGAAGGCTATAGGCTATATGGAAAATGTGACGCAGACAAAGTTGCGCGGGTCAGCTAGTACGTCATAAATCGTAAACCGCAACTTTTGCTTAATACCTACAGGTTTGTACGGAACCCTCGGTGCGCGAGTCCGACTCGCACTTGGCCGGTTTTTTGCGTTTTGTTGCTGATTTACTATCATTTCACTCTCGCGGTCTCGACTCGCACTCACACTCACGATCGCTAAATGATGGTGAAATGTATTTTATTGTTAAAATGTATTTTGAAGCCTCAAGTATTTGAAATACTAATTACAAAATACCTCGGCGACAGGTATTTGAAATACGAATTACAAAATACATTTTAAAGAAGTAATTGAAATACAAATACCAAATACGTATTTGTATTTCAATTACGTATTTTAATTACAAGTAATTCAAATACTGCCCAACCCTGACTGTATCATCTCTATCGGTTGAAATGCCGACCAGCCCAGGTACCTAATCTCCTGGTACAAACTAATCTTGAATCAAAATCAACAAAACCAACTATGGAACGAATGGTGCTGAATCAAGTGGATTCTTAATTTCGTCCAGAACAGTCCAAAAAGAAACACATTTTCTCCGATTTTTACTGACAATATTGCTGATTGTAGACCACTGATTAATTTAATTTGTTTTAACATTTTATAATACCAAAAAAAAATTACTGGGTTCATAGAATCGATTTATTATAGAGGAGCTCGTGGCTAAATTGAAACAGCCGCACGGGCCGATCTTCAGCGCTAAATTATAACAGACGAACGCATCGATCTTCAAGGTTAAGCAACGCTTGCGAAGGTTGGTCTGTGGATGGGTGACCATCTTGACATACCTAGTTTCCTTCGTGCCTCAGAAAGCGCGTTAAGCCTTTGGTCCCGGCTGTCATTTGTAGATCTTTGGCAGTCGTTACGGATAGTCAGAAGCCAGTAAAATCTGACTGAAATCTTGCATTGAATGAGTTGTGGAGGTCTGGTAGGCAGCCGCGCCACGTAAAATACCGGTATTCAGCTGAATCCGGTTTGTTTGGAAGCCGAGCCAATATAGTAAGGAAAAGGCTAGGTTGTTATAATGGTCACCCATTCAAAGACCGACCTCGGCAAGCGTTGCTTAACCTTGAAGATCGACGTGTTCGGCTGATATAGTTTAGCCACATTGAAACAAAATACCAAATATTCACCTCTTCTGTTAGTAAAACAGTACTTATGGGTACAGGTAACTCTCCGGAGGAGACTCTCCTCTCCTCAGTCTCCTCCCAGTAAATCGAAAAACAATCTAGTCATTCAATCAAATCCATACTTCCATAGCTATTTGTATATTAATTTCAATTTAATTATACGACTTGGGGCTGACCTCATGCTACTGCGGAGAATCTTAAGGTGGCACTAGTCGCGGGCTCGAACTCAGTGGTAGGCATGGCCAAAAAGCACGCTGTCTCACCTCGCATCATGCCCGACAGAGATAGTACCAGTGATGAGCAGTTAGACGCTAGCCTTCAGGCACGTCTAGTTCGCACGCACACAAACATCGTTCCGAACCGTTCCGAACTAAATCGAAGTTACACGAATTGTGTTCTGTGATGCACACATACCGCCACCGCGCCGCTGCGCGTAGTCGCTCGACGCTCGCCGAGAAATCAGCAACTACCTACCTAAAAACTCTTACTAAAAATAGTAGGCGCTGTGTTATCGTTTTATACCTCTACGGCCCTATAGGTACCTAATATGGATTGCTTATTCTATTGTTATTATGTTTAGTTTTTCCTTGGTGGTAATGCAGCCGCCACGCCGCCACCGACAGATCTGATGCTTACTTGAATAGTCATCGCAGTTTATGTCCGTAGGTACTAGACACATCTACATCTACACTATTATTATAAAGAGGAAAACTTTGTTTTTTTGTTTGATTGTAATGAATAGGCTCAAAAACTACTTGACCGATTTTAAAAATTCTTTCACCATTCGAAAGTTACATTATCCACGAGTAACATAGGCTATATTTTATTTTGCAAAAAAATAGGGTTCCGTAAGATATTTGGGTTTTTCGGACACAAGGTGTAAAAATCAACCAGAAAAGTAACTTATTTTGCGTACGCTGCCTAAACTATAAAAGATACAACCATAAATTGTTCTAATTAATTGTAGATCTTATAAATATCTACAAAAAAGTCCGCGACACACTATACCTTTCTATGTCGAGTGAGGCACAACAACCATTTTTTTATTTAAAAATCTAGATATTTTTTTGGACTACATTTAAACACGTTTATTTTACTCATGCTATTAATCCTTATCAAAATAAAGTATTTCATCACTAAGTACCGTTTATGTAGATCATATTTGGTCTTTGAATGATTAAAATCGGACGTTTGGTTTTGAAGTTATGGCGAAATTAAAATATTACGATTTCTGCTGCACGGCCCGTTGCGAAGTGAACGTCACCAAGGCGGGGGTGCGCGTGCGGGAGGGGAGTTTAGATCTATGTAAGGTACCCGCGCGGCTCAGACGTGAGGTAGGTAGGTAACAGTTTTTCTCACGGTTTTTCTGTAGTGTATTTAGTATCAGCATTGCACCCGTGCGAAGCCGGGGCGGGTCGCTAGTACCTAATAATGAAATTAGTTCTCCCTAAAGCCCGGGTGACACGAGGCTAGTAAATCAAGCTAGTGAGCCAAGCTAGTGCTGCCAAGCTAGTAAGCTAGTGACACTAGCTTCGTGTAGACGGAACTAGCTTCGTTTACAAGCTAGTAAGCTAGTGTGGAAGCTAGCAAGCTAGTGCCTCAAGCCAGGATAGTTTTAATAGCTTGGGGTTCTATTTTTCAAGCTAGTAGGCGCCCCCCACCACCCGTTTTACTATCCTGGCTTCGTTACTAGCTTCGTGTCAACCGCGAAGCTAGCGAACCTAAGCTAGTGTGCAGTCGGAGAGCGTGGTGAGAGTGCGTGCAATTTGTTAAAATGCCGAAATTAGCGGACGAAATTAATTTAAAATTCGTTCAATTGTACAGAGAAGAGGAATGTTTGTGGAATGCAAGTATTCCATCTTACAAGGACAAGCAAATGCGAGACTCGTCACTAGAAAAAATACGCGACATACTAAATAAAGATGGAATAGAAATGTCGATAAAAGAGATTAAAAATAAAATTAAAAATCTAAGAGCTACATATTGTCAAGAATTAACAAAGATAGAAAAATCTGAGAGGTCTGGAGCAGGAACTGCAGAAGTCTATAAGCCAAAAATTATTTGGTTTGAGGAAATGCATAATTTCATAAAAAAGGTGCCAATGAAGAGAAAAACTTCGGTAAGTTATTTTAATATTATTTACTCTTTACAATTATTTACCTTAAAAGTACTTATTGAAATATTAATAATCGTCGGCATTTTTAATTTTTCTTGTAGTTTTGTCTGAATTAACGAATCATTCTTGCTTGCCATGGTACTGCTCCATCATTGTTGAAATATCTCTTAAATTTCTCCCTTTTTTCGATAGCTGACAGAGAAGAGTGGTTACTTCCCTGTCGACTGATACTGGGTAAACATAAATTTTCCATTCTCCATGAACCGGGAATAATGTTTCCCGCTTCAATGTCTTCTTGGTCGACATCACTACTAATGCAATAAGTGCTTTTTTGCTCTTTTCGTAACCAATTATGCAGAGCACATGATGCTAGTACAATTTTGTCTACTGTTTTTACGTCAACTGCGATTGGTCTTTGATAAACACGAAATCGGCTTGCCAATATGCCAAAGGCATTTTCTACAGTTCTTCTGGCTCTACTTAGCCGGTAGTTGTATACTTTTTCTTCATGTGTTAAATTGTCACCTGGGTACGGTTTCATAATATACGATTTTAATGGGAATGCAGCATCCGCCAAAATTACTCCGCCTTGTGGTATAAGGTTATTTTCTAGTTGATTATATATGGAGCAATTCCTAAAAACACTTCCATCAGATGCCATTCCACAGGCGCCGACGTCAATATAAATGAAATTATAATCGTAATCAACAATAGCCATAAGAACAATACTGAATGTTTTTTTGTAATTAAAAAACAAACTTCCACTGTTGCCAGGAGCTATGATTTGAACATGCTTCCCGTCGACGGCGCCATAACACGCTGGAAAGTTCCATTTCACTCTGAAACCATTTTCTATAGCTGCCCATTCTTCAGTTGTAGTTGGAATCTGTAACAATATTTTTAACAAATTTTTTATTTTCAGAACAATCAAGATTCTCCAAACAATAATAAAGATGACAACAGTGCAAGCAACAGTCAGTCATTAGAACCACCCGTAGCAGAAAATCTGTCAGAAAAGACAGTTGAAATGTCTCAACCTGCAAGCGAAATGTCGTCTATTCAAGATAAAACTTCTAAATTTATTTAACCCGGAAGTAACATTCCGCAATTTAAGAAACGGAAGGTTTCGCAAGTGAGTTCATTGATAAATGAAATTAAGGTGATTAAGGAGGATTTAAACAGTTCACGAGAATTTCAGGAACCAGAGCTGGATGAACATGAGATATTTGCAAAATATGTAGCAAGTCAGTTGAAAAAGCTTTCACCCGGACAGGCCATTTTAGCTAAGGATCAGATCAACGCAACACTATCCCGCTGTCGGATGTATGATTTAAACTTCGGAAATACTACATTTTCGTACCAGTCACCTATCAATTCTTCAGACTCCAATATGTCAACCACATTTTCTTACAATAGTTCTGCAGCAAGTCCACTCTACACTAATCCACCATCACAACTACAACAGACTGAGCAACGTGATGAACCCATCATCCATCCGCCACAACAGCAAGAGTTGGAGCAAGATGAAGATCCCATCTATCAAGCATTTCAAAATGCTTGATACATTTCTCGCCATTTATGTAGCGTAAACGTACATTTTGTCGTCATTTATGATTTCTCATTTTGTAATTTAGAATTTAATCTCGCCATTTATGTAAGCGTAAAAGTACCTACTTTAATTTGAAATAAATAAAATTCTACATACCTGTATATCTTTCTTTAATGCCTTATAAATTTCACTGCAAACTTCTGGTATAAATCTAGATATAGTAGATCTTGAAACACGATACATGTGACTTAACTTCCTGTAATTGACACCAGATGATAGAAAATCTAGAGTTATTTCCAATTTTATTTTAGCCGGTATGGCTTCTCTCATATTAGTATTTAATTTTTGTATTTGTGGTCCCACTAGATTCAGTAAATTGTCAAAAATATTAGGTGTCATTCGCAAAATACTCTTGAATTCGCCGGAATCCTCAGATCGCAGTTCTTTTAAAAGTAATGCAGATGCTCCATGACTATGTCTTCTTAAGATCCAGGGTCTTGTCCAAGTACGCTTTTCTTCTAGCAGAGCTAATATTTCATCTAGCGCATGTTGACACAACTTCCGAATTAACTTTCTTAGTAGAATTGCTTTTCTCTTACGCACACTGTTCATTTTTACGTATACGTGTTATCAGGTTAAGCACAACTCACTACTGACTTGACTAGCTTGAAATTTCCTAGCTTCGTGTAGACAGCACTAGCTTGGTTACAATCCAGGCTAGTAGGTAAGCTAGAAACCAAGCTAGTGACCCCTTACTAGCTTACTATCCTAGCTTCAAAATACTAGCCTCGTGTCACCCGGGCTTAAGTACCATCCTATAAATTGTTATCAAAATTACTTACTTACTTACCTACCTGTCTTCTTAATTTTTAGGGTTCCGTAGCCAAATGGCAAAAAACGGAACCCTTATAGATTCGTCATGTCTGTCTGTCTGTCTGTCCGTCCGTATGTCACAGCCACTTTATTCCGAAACTATAAGAACTATGCTGTCGAAAACTCTAAACTTGGTAAGTAGACGTATTCTGTGAACTTACTACCTACCTAAACCTGTAGGCCGGTATAGTATGGATAGGGGTTCTAAAATGATATCGAGGTTTCTAATATTCTATTATTATTATATTTTATTTTATTAGGATATTATTATTATTAATATCATTTTTTTCTAAACTGAATAGTTTGTGCGAGAGACACTTCCAGAGTGGTAAAATGTGTGTGTGTCGTGTAACTTCTAAAATAAGAGAATGATAACACTAAAAAATATATGATGTACATTACCATGTAAACTACCAGCGAAAATTGGTTCGAACGAGATCTAGTACCTAAGGAGTTTTTTTAATAGGTACGTCATAAATCGTAATCCACAACTTTTGCTTATATTATAATATTTGTACGGAACCCTCGGTGCGTGAGTCCGACTCGCACTTGGCCGGTTTTCTATTTTTAGTTACCCCTATTGGTTGACACAGACGTGTTTAGATTTGCATTCATTATTAGATTGCTTTAAATTATCAGACAAGTGCACAGTATATTGTGACAAACTGACAAGTGACACATAAAGATTGTTTACTTAGCTCCTACATACCTACCTACCTAACGTTAAAATTTTAGTGTCTACGACGCCAACGGTTTGTTTTATGGCATCTTTGCTTGTAGGTAAGTACCTACCTACGTTAATATAACAGTAGGTTGTACCTATTAGGCAGAGAGCTATGTAAACTATGATGTTGCAGAATTTGTTCGAAAGAGTTACCGCGGCCCTAGTAAGTACGGCACGCAGAGGGCATTAGGAGGAACACGGATGGGTTTTAGTCAAGAAGAGTCTGACACTCCCTTCTGCTTCGCCCAAAGCGGGAGCAGTTATTTGGTTTCCCATCCATAAAAAAGTCTTGTCCGCCGCAAAAGTACCTACGAACACAAAATTAGGTTTGTCAATTGCAAGAAACTATTTTGAAAGCAAATAGAATGAACCCAGTAACAAACATTACATTGACCCTGGCTTGAACTTTGGATTTCGCTACCTGCTACCTAGGTACTCAACTAAACGAGCGACACGTTGCCGCTGGCGGCCGGCAACCTTTGTCGTTGGCTGTCGACGGGCGCTTAAACGACCACCAACGACGCGTGCAGTTATCCCTGTCGTAGACGCGTGCGGCGGCGGTGGCACGGCGGCGTCATGTCGCTCGATTGTAAGAACGCCACCGTACGCACGGACGTAAAAATATTCCGTTCAGCCGAGCGTTGAGAACCCAGCACTCGGCAGAGTTAATCCCAACGCGTCAAAAAAAGACACCGTTTCAACTTATAATTATATCATTGGTTTCAAAATCGAGAGTTGAAAATTCATTGCGCGATAGCATCCCGCCGCGATGATTTTACACTGCAGCGGGCGCGGGCAGCGACGCGGTGTCGAAGACCCGGTCACGACGCCAAATTATGACTTTTCTACCCATTGTTTATAATATGTGGTTTTTTAAAATTTTTCAATGATTCAAAACAATGTCACGTACTTATGCAGCGTCCACTCAAAGCAACAATAACAATTTCAAACGCAAATACGGAGTCCAAACTACAGTGCGAAGTCAAACAGATATAAAATATAATGTTGAAATCCAAAAATCAAGCCAATGAGTCAATATAAATTAGAGCGCAAGTATAGTCTAACTACGTATGTAACGTATGAACGACATAGGCCACAGGCCACAGCACACCGCAGCAGACACAGTCGTAACTTGAATACGCACGTGTGCGTGAGCATTGTCCCCCCGCACCGCACCGGGGGGAACATTATTCAGTGAGAGGCACGATAATTCATAGTAAAACGCGCGCGTAAAAAAATATGAGAAGGCCTTTCGTAAATCGAGTTTTATGAAAAAACTACATACCGCGTGTATCTGACATCGACGCACAAACGATTTCCATGGGTCCAGGGCATGATTCTGGACACCCCAGTGTTGGAATTTTTCGTCGGTTCTTTTCTCATTTTTTTCAAGAGTACCACAAAGTATCAGCTCAGCTGAGCTGATATCTATTTGTGGCTTTATTCAGATTGTTCTTTTTAGTCAAAGTAGTTAATTAATTATTTTTTTATTAAATATCTCATTGGGTTAGGTCAGAATATCGATTATGAGCAGTCTAAAGTAAAAAAACCCTTGTAAAAAATAAAAAAATGAGAAAAAAGCCGACGAAAAATTCTAAGTCTAGGGTGCCCAGAATCATGCCCCGGACCCATGGAAATCGTTTGTGCGTCGATGTCAGATACACGCGGTATATCAATTAAAAATAAAAGTTATTGAATTCTTCGATAGTTGAGCTTTGTCGGTACCGACTTGGTTTTAAAGTTTTACATTGTGTTTATTACTTATTTACGCCCAAAGATGCGTTAAAATTGGCAAGAAAAACGAAACTTTGGTGGCTCATAACTTTTTAATGGCGGTTTATTTTACCATTCTGTTTCCATACAGACAAAACTAATAATATGACAAAACGATATTATGTTTAACTTTTGATGTACTCTGTCAAACAGCGGAGTAATACCCTCCCGAAGTTTCTATGGAAAAAATATCGACTAGAGCCACCTTAACACCCCGATTCAGAAAAACGCGTCATAAGTACAACGCCATCTATCGATCTACAACGTAACTGAACTGTCTTTATACTCATAACTACTCATAAGTTCAAACTTAGAAGCTTACACGTTACGATAAATAATGATAATATAATAAAATGTTCACTTTTATTGCTACATTTTCAGTTTTAAAAAATAACTCAAAAATACATTGTTTCGGGGTCATTTCACACATTTCTTATTAAAAATTTTCTCAATAGATGGCATTGCAAGTATCTGTAGTCTCAATGATAACAACCTATTTTAGCGCTCGATGAAGTTTCTTCGTAAACTTTAAAATTCGATATCTTTTGATTTTGTGGGTCGATTTTGATGAAATAAACACTAAATGTTGCTCCGATTATCAATTAATATTTCGAAGTACCTAAATTTTGAATCCAATCAGTGGTTTATGCGTGATGCTCCTCCAAACGCACAGACAAACAGACGCACAGACAAACAGAAAAGAATTTCAAAAACTGCTTTTTTGTGTTCTATGTCATTTTTCTGACATTTCTATGTATTTTTTATGCGAAAATATTCAATGTACAGACACGGCAACTCTACGATTTTATTATATGTATAGAAGATAGATAACTATCAGGGGGTGAATAGATATCGATACTGATGCCAAAAATGCAATCAGTACAATTTTTGTCCGTCTGTCTGTCGGTCTGTCTGTCTTGTCTGTATATAACCGTTATAGAAACAAAATCTACTCGACGGAAGTTAACGAAACTTGGTACAATTATTATTCATACTCCTGAGCAGGTTAAAGTATACTTTTCATCACGCTACAATCAATAGGGGCAGAGCAGTGAAGGGAAATGTTGGGAAAACGGGAGAAGGTACTCCATTTTTTAAGCTTCCGTCGCGTGTGCAACCTTAATGGTGAAAGCTACACAGAAATCATGTATGACGGATATGTTCTCCTTAAAATTATATAAAAAATATCCAACGACAGCATTATATGTCTATCTTTTATGATTGACGAACAATAACACGTGTAACTCCCGATAGCTTAGCAGTTCGAAGCTTTCTGATTGTATTTGTCTACTCTTACGTTTATAAAACTCTCAGTCGTCCCTAATTACATTAAAAAAAGTTAACATTATTAACTATTCCATAAAAAAAGAATCATAGAAATCGGTATAGAAACACCAAACATGAAATACGCTAAGAATAAGCCATCGCGCGTGAATACTGAATCATGCTATAAGGATTATTTTTGTGGTCGCGAACGCACAGGCAGGCGGCTAGCTTGGCGCCTAGAGGCTAGCGAGTAGCTTCGGAAAACGGCTTACGACAGTTTGCAATATCCTTTAATAATTATAATGTCAAGGGGAAGATGGTTATAATTTCGCTTTACACCAAACGAGTAATATTATAAACTAGCTTCTGCCAGCGGCTTCGCCCGCGTGATCCCTAGGGAACATGTTCCCGGGATTAAAAGTAGCTTATGTGCTATTCCAGACTATAATCTATCTTTGTTCTAAATTTCATTAAGATCCGTTAAGCCGTTCTGGCGTGATTGAGTAACAAACAACCAAACTTTCACATTTTTTTTTTTAATTTTTTCTGTTGATTGTAGCGTGATGAAAAGTATACTATAACCAGCTCAAGAGTATGAAAAATAATTATACAAAGTTTCGTTAAAATCCGTCGAGTAGTTTTTGTTTCTATAACGGTTATACGGACAGACAGACAGACAGACAGACATAAAAAAATTTTACTGATTGCATTTTTGGCATCAGTATCGATCCCTAATCACCCCCTGATAGTTATTTTGGAAATATATTTCATGTACAGAATTGACCTCTCTACAGATTTATTATAAGTATAGATATAGATAGATGTGAAAGTTTGGTTGTTTGTTACTCAATCACGCCAGAACGGCCTATTGGATCATAATGAAAGGAGATGGCAGTTTTTGGCATTACTGATTTTGGAAAGGTACAGAATTCAAAGCTATTTCAAAAATTAACGCTTATTTTTATGAGTTAATAGCCAGATTAACTTTATTTTTGACAGTGGAAATAAAATCTCGATAATAAGAGTGGATAACTTGATTTTATTTAGCACAGAGGCGGTCTTTATTTCTAAAGCCATGGGATACGAGGCTTTTTAGCACTGTCATAACCATAACTATTTGACACAGACATATAAATAGTAGCAGACCAAACATTAATACCATGAAGGTATAGATAAATATGGAGTCCAGACTTGGAACAACTGTTTGAGTCAAATACCTACGCAATTCTATCTCACTCTATGGTGGCCGACTTCTCTTTCTTGTGTGGACTTAGTGTGGAAATCTCTTTTATGAAATCTCCTTATAACTTCTTAAAAAGACTCACCAAACTAACAGAATCTGAAGTAAAACACTTTTAGATAATGTGTCTACAAATAAATAGTTGAACTACGATTACTGATATAAAAATCCTAAAATTGTACTATCACGGATGCTTTTCGTGATTGGCATATAATGTGAATTTTAATCCCATTTCCTTGGGATTTGTTAGTGTGGCAACATTGGCCGCCATATGTCAAGTTGTCAATTAAAATGTTCCAACATGGCGCTTGTTTACATTACGGTTCACAGCTTCGTTTGAAATATTTGTCTGTAATTGAAGGTATAATCAAAGAAATGGTGCACAGTTGTGAAGAGCATGGTTGCGGTAATACGTGGTGTCCAGGAGGTGATATACAATTTCACGTGAAAGTGTTTAAATCGTGATTTCTGACATTGAGTCATTTTAAACATATTTCTTTGTATTTTCTATGAATTACTTCACATAACGCTTAACCAATGTGTTCAACGTACTAATAAATGAGTATACTGATAACTATGTAAAGATCAAATAGGTTTTCATCGATTTTCATTGACTTAGTGCAATTTTATCTTTTTGTTTACATCGGAAGTAATTTTGAAGTAGTGTGACCTTATTGTGGAAATATCTGGGACTTTCTCCGGGATCTTTAAATGTCTTTAATATTAAATGTGAACATGTTTCTTAGTCATTAAATCATACACATACTAATACGGGGAACGAATGTCTGTTATTAGATATTTTATAATTAATTATTTAGAGCAATAATATACCAACAATGTTTTTTTTTGTATTTCCTAAAAATAGTACTCAGAGGAAACTGTAGTCATCCATTGCATCATTGAAAATGAAAGTGCATTTTCAACTACCTAACGGGAACCTCCATACACATTATTATGTTTTTAGCAATATAGTAGTTGAAATATTATGGCAAAAAGTAACGTTCTTTAATATAATTTTCAGATTCAAGTGACACATGAAGAGTCTATAGTGAAAATAGCTGATCTGGCTATACCAAGTGCTAGTTTTGGCAGTTAGAGTAAATGACATCGAAAATAAATAAATATTGTATCATTTGTATCACAACATTTTACTCCTCTGTTACAAGAAATTAACCATCCGGTCATGAACTCAATTTATTGCAATGAATTGCATGAAACCACACTGCTTAAAAAATAGCAAATACTATTTTTAACAAGCATATACGTGCTTACTTATGAGTCATACAGAAAATATACTCAGTGATTAACGTGGGTGGAGACGGAAACTACACAGAGCAATGATCGTTAGTCATGTATAAAAGAATAGTTACTAAATGATTTTAATTTGGAAAGTGTTTTTATATAATTACTAGCACTTCGCCCGCGACTTCGTTGGAGCGGGTTAACTAAGTACTCCATGAACTTCATCTCCTATAATATTCGTTTTAATAATAAAATAACCATTCAAACTTTTATACTGTAACAAACGGCTTGTTTTATCCGTAATTTATACGCATAGGTACATATTGTCCACTCAACGGAAAGCAACTACTTACAAGTACTGTCCTGAGAAAAAAGAATAACGGTCACCCTACTTAGAAAGAGAGGGTTTGACCACATTGAGCGAGATAGCGATACTTCATTTCTGCTTCAAGTAGGTATTCGAAGTGTGGACTCCATATTTATCTATACCTTCATGATTAATACGTAGATATATTTTTTTATATGGTATGATTCTTTATCCTTTTTTTTCTAAGTGACAATTCATAAGCATGTCTCGTTCTGTCACGTGTTGTCACACTGACTCATACATAGACAAAATTTGACGCGTAGCTTGTCTGCCATATTGATAAGCATCAAATGTTTTTCAATCGCGTTTAAAATTGATAAAATATTACTTGTTTGGGACATAAAACACACGAGGACGGTAAAATAATATGGTGAAGTGCTGTGCGTATCGCTGTGACAGTGCTAGCTACCACAAAACACCTGGATTGACCTTTCATCGGTAAGTTTTGGGAAATCTTAGTGCTTTCTTTACTAAATTCAAATGTTTCCATACTGTTTATTCGTATTTTACATACAGTTTTTAACAAAGATGCGATTTGTCTGTACCGTCAGCCTACAACTAAAGAAATAAACCATAACAAGGACAAAATAGTCAGAAAGTGGCATCAAGTGACAGCTCAAGTACCTGTTCAAATAGTCAGGGACGAATTAGGCAACAAAGACGAAACTTTTAGTAAATTGCATTTGTTGTAGGTATGTATTTATTTAAAATATTTATTTCCATTGAATTATCAAATAAAGCCTCAGTTTAATGTATGATGTTTTATTCTTTTTTGGTGATACAATTCCAAAATACCTGTAGTAGTTTCAGTGTATGTACACATGTCATGCTAATATTAAAAATAAATTATAAAATCAATATTATGTTACCCAGTGTCTGTGTTATGGAGAACATGAACATAGGCATATGTATAAATACAGTATAGGCTACTCACATAACGATGAATTTTCATTCAGCAGGCAATAATTGAGCATACTAATATTTTTCCAGGTTTCGCAAGGATGAAAGTTTACGGAATGCCTGGATTAAAAACCTGAAACTCCAGGATTGGCAACCAAGACCTTCAAGTGTACTTTGTTCAAAGCATTTTGAGAATCACTTGATCGATCCCAGCGCTTTTTGAACAACATTTACGTCCCGGAGCAATTCCTACACTGTTTACCGAATTTACTCCATATGTAAGCATTATGAGAGTGTAAGATAGAAGAGTGTCCCTGGAGTTTCTTGCACGTTCTTCTCCATAGAGATCTACGCTTTGGAACGTGCAAATAGCTTCAACTTTTTGGACAGACCGACCTTGACAATTAAAAAGTGCCTGTAAATGGTTTATTTGAAATAAATGCTTGAATTTTGAATTACATATATTACTTTTATTTCAAAAATCCTGATTTATTCCTAAACTAGCTTTCAGGCATACTAATACCTTGACTCTCGGTTCTACAAAACATGGCATGCGGGTTAATGACTGCAGTGCCAGTTTTTCTAGCTGATACTGACGTCCGTCAATGGTTTGTAAACACCGTCAAAAGATAAAGAGTGGACTGCTGCCCATCGTCCTCTTAAAATATTCCCTTAGTCGCCTTTAACAATAACCACGGGAATGGAGTGTGGTTCTATTCGTTAAGACTATTGATGAGTAATCTATATTTCATGTACCCAGAGAATATAGATTTTCACGGATTTTCAGAATATCTTTAGATAATACTGGCAACCGGTCCTAATTCGGCCCTGTAATGATATCATTCCCTAGGTGTGCGTAATGGCTACGCAAATTTTAGCGAATGTTTGGTCTGCTACTATTTATATGTCTGTGCTATTTGATAGTTTTGTTTGTCATTGAAAAATAAAAAAAAATAAAAACATTAAATTAATTTGCATAATGTTTTAATTAATTGTGTATACATAAAACAACTAAATCACAAAAAAATAAATACAAAAAAAACTATGCGAACAGTTTACGAGGACTTGATCCAGCAAAGAAATGTTTATTGCTTATTGGCAACACTAAAACCCGCGTGTCACATTTGTTGTGACATTCCACTGAATACGTCAGTGTGACATTCGCGATTCCGATTGTTCATGTTCACATTCGCTCGCTCCTTTGCTTTGTGCTGGTGTGAATGTTTTGTGCTTCCAAAGTTTTACGTGTATTTTTACAACGACCTGGCTTGCCTTTGGATTTTGAAGACTCCTACCTTTCTGTACAACTGTTGCAAGACTTGGACCTCGACGTTTCCTACTTTTATATGATCGACCTTGGCGCTCTATCTTGGACACTGATGGGCGTTTTTCAAAAAAAAGGGCCCGTTACTTATGTGGAAACCTTATTTCTAATGAACGGAATCTACACGTAATTGATGGTAAACCTACAGATAATGAAATAAATTAACTAAACTTAATAAAAATTATATTAAATATATGAAAATAAACACAAAAAATATCATTCTTGTTTCAGAAGTTATGCACAATTCGTTCCATTATGTAACTTTTTAACTTGGCATTTAGACAAATAAAGCGATTTGTTTATAATCACTAACTTGTTTAATTCAACTAATAGCATATTAATATTTAAAAAACAGAACAAAGAATTGAAGATTAATCATAAATTGGCGAGTAATTTTCGGAATAACATCCATTACGTCACTTTTGTGCCGGTAACACCATACAAAATATCTTTTATCTAACACAACAGTAAGTTTATAAAGTTTTAAGGTAACACAAAATGAAATTTGGAGAATTAAAACAATATTATAATTGTAATTTAGAGCTCTAAGCTAATACAATTAAAAGAAATCTTAAAATTTAAATCACATTTTAATAGGACAGTTACTTAGGTGGAACACAAAGTTACTAATAGGAAAAATTAGGCTACGTGTACAATGTACATAATAATAATTAATAATCTTAGTCCGTCATCATTAGTCTTGGTTTTTTATTTACTTTCAAACTGGATAGCTTACCGGACCGGGATTAGAACTATGGAAATCCTCTTTTTTGGTTTCCACTATAGTTGCATTTTCTGCTGCTACAATTAATTGTGACTCAATATTAGATTGCTCTAAAAGTATTTTATCATCAATTATACGGCATTTTCCGTAATGTTTTCATGGAGAACATGAAGTGCATCATCGCCGAGGATATTCTGTGAGCTGCTGGCCATTACAGCGTTGTCAATTTTAACGGCAGTATCCGTCATGTTTTAGACAGATAGATCACATAACGCGCGTCCGCTCCCCGTCGGCTCTAAAATGCAAAAACTGTATAATATTTTCGCAATCCAAAACGTGTCCTCTCCACCACATAATAAGATATCAGAATGAACCAATCGAAAATTCTAAAATTTACAATATAGATCTGTATTGTTCTCCATTTGACACATAAATTTACACACGGGCGAAACCGCGGGCCGTAGCTAGTAAAAAAACTATTATGCACACGTCCTTATTATTCCATTAAGTAACGTATTCGGTCCGCTTATACGTAACGTTACTTAATGGATGTTACGAATCATAACCTCATCCTATTGTTGGCAATAATTTTATATGAAACATCATAAATATTCCTAATTTGTATTATAAAAATTATTCACGGATAATTAAAAAGCAAATAAAGAATAAGTACATATTAATAAACTGATTACTTACCAGTAAAAAAGCCGTTCTTAGTGGATAATTTTTTAGCACCATGCTACCACACAACACAACGTAACGGAATGCGTCAAAAACAAGCGGGAAGAAGAGGACGGGGTATTCTGAATGGAAATAATGTTGCAATCACTAAAAATTACCACAGAATGGTAGTATTTTTTTTGTTTTGTAATCCTAGTTTTTGGCGTTACTTAGGCGGAAATTCCGCCACTTCCGTTTTTAAGGACAAACTTTAAACTGATATTGTTTATTCAAATTCCTTTTTATAGTATTATATTAAACTTGTAATTAAAATACTAACATTGAGGCTTCCATTGCAAACAATTTCATTAAATAAATTTAATTTGGAAGTATTATAATGAACCTGCAAAGTTAACAAGCTGTAGGGTGGACATGTTAAATTGTGTTTTTTTGTATTACATTTTTGACAATATTTAATTTTTACAATGTGTTTCAGTAACTTATTGTATTTAAACATAATTGTTCATAATTTATGTATTAGAAAAATAACTCTAACTAATGAAATGTGTTATGGTTGCTGAGAAATTTACTGTCAAATATGGTGGACAACACATTTCTGGGGTGCTCATTTTTTTTGAAAAACGCCCTGATATTACCTAAGATAGTTTATGTTCATCTATCCTTTGTGTGTTTAACATTACGAGTCAACGTGATGTCAACCATGGACCGCTGCGTAAACTGTAGAATATCTACAAATCGTTGCAGTACGATAACAACACATTCTTTGGAAGATGAATCCGATCCATTCTATCGGTCATTCGCTCCTGGATTGCTCCTGAGCCTGTAAGTTCATTTACTATGCACCTATTTTATGAAAGACTTCGATTGGTTTTTATAATAATAATTTAACCTTAATTCATTTTTTTTTAGGTGTGCAATCAGGATCGTCTATGTAACGCCTGTTGGGTACTTGTAAACAATTATTTAAATCAAGTACACACTACGCCTGAACCACATCCACCTTCTTGTACCCTTGGGCACCGACAGGTGTGTGTCAATTGTGGATCATCTACAGCACGTTCAAGAAATCACCAACTACGGACTGATTCGGACAGAGAACGAGGCATATATAATGTGGTTCGAGAATGGATACTACCCCGACAAGTAAGTTAATTGTAATATATTATTTTCAAACTTATTCATTAAGACATGCATAAATCCTGGGACATTACTCATACATCTGAAAACGAAGTAGCTGATATACTACATATACTTATTTGTTTGTAAATATAATACTTACTACTTTTTGGACTTTGGACATACATACTTATGAATAGTCTGGCTCTAATACCAGCTGGGAAAGTTGCATTTGCTGAGAAGAGCTTGCAATGAAGTCATCAATTAACTCTTTTCAAAACAAGCTTAGATACATTACATAAAAATAACATTCTGATCTCAATGTCAAAAATTGGATGTCCCCGCAGTAATATATCTAATATTATATTGACGCATAATGTGATTATGCATCAATACATTTAGTATTATTAGTTTTCTTTTATAATGTGTTCACACTTATATATAAAATCCACATGTGTGAGTATGTTTTACATAAATGTTTTATTGTTGCAGCTACGGACTACAAACAATGTCTGTCACCGTTGCTGGGTGAGAGCACACAAAGCTTCTTGTCATTTTGTATCCAGGGCATCCACATCGTCAAGTAGGCGCTCTCATCTTGACTCTGAAACTTCTGAAGGTACACTTGATAATGTATCCATGACCCATGACAGTCCTGAAAGACTGCCTCAACGTGATCCTGAAACTCCGCCTCAACCTAATGTTGAAATGGTGTCTGAAGCTAATGGAGATAAGGAGCCTGCATCAACTGAAAATAGTTATTTACGCAGACATTTTCAAGAAGGTGATGCTTTTGTACTGGATAGGGATTTCAGAGATGCCTTGCCCTTGCTGAATGCTTGTGGTTATAAAACCCATGTTCCAGCTTCATTACAGAGGGGTGAAACGCAACTATCAACACTAGCAGCAAACAAATCAAGGTCGGTTACTATTTCTAGATGGGTTGTAGAAGCAGTCAATGGTAGGTTTAAAAGAGATTTTAAATTGTTTAGACAGGAATATTTTAACTTAGCCTCAAAACATGTTATGATTGATTTTAAAATAGCTGCTGCATTAATTAATCGCTTTCACCCTCCAATAACTGATAGAAGTGATGCCGGGGAAATCCTAAATATAATAAATGCGAACATGTTTGTAAACAATCTTTTGTCTGATTTTGTCAATGTTAATCAACTAAACAGAAGACGAGCTGATTTTGTAAGTGTTACTGTTGAAAATGATAACCTAACAGATTTTCCTCGGCTATCATACAGTGAACTTATATTAATTTCTCTTGGAACATATCAAATAAAGCAATCTCGCTCCTATTATGGAGAGCACGTAAGGGCAAATGGCACCTATATTATAGAAGTATGCAGGGAGGTTGACAGGAGTCTACTGGAAGAGCTGTCAACATCAAACACATCTTGGATTTTACGGGGAAGAATTAGGTCTAGACATGTAGGAAGAAAAATATACTTTGTTTATATTTTGATTGACAGCTCTCTAAGTGGCCGGGAAGCTATAAAGCAATACTGTTGCAATTGCATTGTTGGACGAAGAACAGTAGGATGCTGTGCCCATATCATGTCAATCATCTGGTATTTGGCATGGGCACGGCATCAAGATAGCCTGTCTCCCCCTGCACCATTCTTAGATAATATATTGCTGATATATGATGATGACCATGAATAAAATATAATACCTACAATACTTATGAGTTTTTAATTTTACCTTAAATAATCCTGTTATCCTTAACAGGATTATTATTCCTTATGTGCTTAGATTCTTAGATATGAGTCTCTTAAAAACTCTCCTGAGTTTCCTGTGACTACCTACATAAAGCTGACGGAGTAGGTAGGTACACTTACCTAAACTGTCATTAGGTAAATGATCAGTGTGTAGGTAAATCATTGAACTAAACAAACTTCAACAAGTAGTTTTCAAGTCATTAGAAAGCATAATTAGCAATATGTTATGTATACAATAAACATTTATGCGTTATGATAGAAATAGAGTTGAAAGACATTATTCTAAGTGAAAGACACTATATGTACAATCATTAACGCACTTAACCTCACTTTTACAAAAATTACGATTTCTCTTTAACCCTATTATTTTAACGTTTTAATTTTTTTTTTATAATAGCTTATAATATTGCCTATCAAACCATGCCACTTTGATTTCTGTAGAAACTTAAAAAGTTTAATGCCAGCGTTCTATGAACTTCTGCCATTCTCCTTTAGAACAAAGATAAGATAAGATAAGATAATATTTATTTGCCAGAATGTAGGTGTACAAAGAAGTGTGATCTTAAATAATATAATGAGAGCCATTTACATTCTACCATAACTTGTGGTGTGCAAATATTTATACAGTAGGTATACATTTAATTGATTTAAAATATCATATTCATACATCAGTTATCATAATTGCTACAAAAATGTCTGACTAAACAAATTCATTCTAATATATTATTTCTCAAATATTTGATTAAAAATGTCATACCCGCCATTGCCTGCTAAGTCGTGTCCGTGGGAGTGGCAACAGCATTCTGAGCGTTGTGGCTAGCCGGACTGACTGCCCAATACTATGGCATTGTGTGCAGTTACACGTCAAGTCTGGGTTTTAGTTTATTGTATTTATATTATATTATTATTTCATTCTGTTTTTATTTTAAATTTATGAATTTTAATTTTAATATAATTATGAATTTGAGTTGATATTTATGATTTTCATTGTATTTGTTTTCATTTTATTGTGTAATGTGTACTATGATCCTTTGTTGGTCGAATTAAACGTTATTTAATTTAATTTAATTTAATAAAATGTCCGTATAAAATAATTGAATGGTCCATGAATATTGATAAAATGTCAAAATAATGTAAATCAGAACATACTAATCCCTACCACCACTGTAAAATGTCGAATTCTAGACAATAATTGAAATGTTCATAAATTAAATGTCAAAATTTTGATAATAGTTAATGTCAATTAAAAAACTGATGTCATGTGAAAATGTCAAAAAATTAAAATAAAAATTAAATTAAATATTAAAGGTCAGTTTAAAAATACAATAAAAATTAGGAACGTAAAACCAAAATTGACATTACTTTCCTTCCCTAAGTTCGTTATGTGACATATATTCATTGACATTGTAAAAACATTTTTGCAGCAGCCATTCAATCAACTTTTTTTTATAAATAGGAAAAGGTAGTTCTTTTAAGGTATTTGGTAATTTATTGTATACCTTAATAGCCATTATAAAGGAATTTCTTTTATATAAATTAAGCTTGCATTGTGGCAAGCAGAGCCTATGTTTGTCTCTAGAGGCAACATTCCTTTTAGTTACATCTCTATGTTTAATAAAATATTCTGGATGTTGTCGTACAAATAGACATAATTCTTTCACATACATGCATGCTAATGGTAATATATTGTATTTTTTAAACAGCGGTTTACAGCTATCCATATAACCAGCTCCACAGATTGCACGCACACATTTTTTTTGGACAATAAATGCTTTATTAATATCCACCGAGTTACCCCACAACAAGAGACCGTATGACAAAACAGAGGAAACATACCCGTGATACGCACTAAGAGCCACTTCAGTTGAAACTGTTGCTCTTAATCTTCTTAGTGCATAAATAAATCTATCCAGTTTATCACAAACATAGTCGACATGCTTTTTCCAGTCGCAATTTTGATCCAACTGTATGCCCAGAAATGCCGTACTTACTACTTGTTCAATACTATTGTCATTATATTTAATATTTAGCGTTGACGGGATTTTCCTGTATGTTTGAAATTTGATCATTTTCGTTTTCTTCATATTAATTTGCAGGTTATTGGAGTTCAACCAGTGTATTATATTTTTGACAGCTTCATTAATTTCCTGCTCGTAGGTGTCTACTCTTTCACACTTCACGACCAGGGTGGTGTCATCAGCAAATAAAATCACTGTGTGGCGAGTGATATTTGGGAGGTCATTGATGTATAGAAGGAACAAAAAACATAGATTATAGTCTGGAATAGCACATAAGCTACTTTACATCCCGGGAATATGTTCCCTAGGGATCACGCGGGCGAAGCCGCTGGCAGAAGCTAGTAATAAATAAAGATTTATTGTGTTTCAACTTAAGACGGATTTCCATACATCGTTGGTCATGATCCTTTAAGTGCAATATGTGTAAAGAAGTTTGTTTGATTTCATCCGAAAACACCAAAAATACTGAGTGTACAGATGCTAATATAGCTGCTACTACTGGAGTTATAGCCTCTGGTATAGGATATTCTCAGATTGTAGAGTTATTTTCGGCGATAAGTATCCCCATATTTTCCAAAAAATATTTTAATCAACTGCAAAATAATGTTTAGGTATAAAAAATGGTAAGAAACTGCAAGTGTTACAATGGAAGCTTCTGCCAATAAAGAAAAACAGATTGCTTTAGCAGATGGCCGGACCAAACATGGCTATGCTGTCATAGATGTCTGTGGATGGGGCATGGTGTGCTAGGTCATATTATATGGTTCGAACTATAACGCATCAAAGTCAAACATTTATTTCAATTAAACCATTTACAGGCACTTTTAAGGTCAGTCGTTCCAAAAAGATGAAGCTATTTGCACGTTCCAAAGCGTAGACCTCTATGGAGAAGAACGTGCAAGAAACTCCACGGACACTCTTTTAAATATAATTAATTGTAAGTAACAAAGTTTTGTTGACATCGTGTTGAAATTATACAAACATGTGAGAACGATGTGACGAGCATGATAAAAACGTCCGGAGTAAGAAAGGAACAATTCAAAGAAATGATTAAAATAAATGAAAATAAACAATGGCAGCTGAGAAATGACCAGTCCCAACCGACGGCGCCATGACATGCGCCACGCCCATTCGTCTCAACCATTTTGAATGGAGCCAAATAATTTAACGCTTACGCCACCATCAGCTAGGCTTTTGAGTGAGCATGACACTCCCAACCGCCAGGGTATAGGTCGCGTCACATAAAAAGAACGCTGTATGAATGTGGAGCTCGCGCACGAAAGTACTAGGCCTATTGTTTTATTTTTGAACTAGACTTTCGCTCGCGGCGTCGTATATTGGTTATTAGTAGGTAAATTGAAAAATGATATATGCTCCCGCGCCCCACCTCATACCACCAAATAGATCGATAAATCGCCTAATGCGCAGCTTGACCGCCAGCGTTCTTTTTACATGACACGACCTGCCGGTCGATTCTGTAGACATGTCGAAGTGAACACTTAGGCGAAACAAACGACAAGTGAGCTGTCAAACCATACAAATAAGATAGAATGACAGCTCACTTATCGTTCACTCCACCTAAGTGTTCACTTCGACCTGAGGCCTTAGTGTGAGTTTTTTCGACTCGCGTTCGAACGCGTTCGATTGCGAGCGCGTTAGAATTTAGTATGGGAAATTAGGTTCTACGAGTGACCACCAGGTGGCACTATAACTAATTTCCCATACTAAATTCTAACGCGCTCGCAATCGAACGCGTTCGAACGCGAGTCGAAAAAACTCACACTAAGGCCTCTGTTTACAGAATCGACCGGCTGTACTTGAGTCGAGTCTATACAATGCAAACACACACATATTTATAAATGTTGGTACTATTGATTTATCCAATTAACAGCAATGGATCAGTGTGAGTTAAATTAAATATAAAAGTCATTAACCCAGTTGTTACTGAAACTATTTTTTATCTCCTATCACAGTATTTTTTTAGTATTGTTACCTTGATGCATATAGTAAACATGGAAAAATACCAAAAAAAATCGGAGTTTTCTGAAAAGCTCGGAAAATGCGGATCGTTTTAACGATCAGTAGTAATAAGCAGGTAGGTCAACGCTCATACAACTTCCACTTTATCGATTGTATTCTATTTTATACAAAAGATATTCAGTTATTATAATGAAAAAGGCTTTACTATCTAATTGAAAAACGTAAATTAACCAACAAGTTTATGTAGGAGTATGGTAAGTAACAAAACATGTTTTGGGGTGCAAATGGATTTGACATTTTTGACACGTGAAGTTTGTATTTTTTTTGCAAAACGAACATCGAAGCTGAGAGTCATTGTACTCTACTAGATGATCAAATCAATCGTAGCGTGAAGTTTCCCTGTAAGTTTTAGGAGTGAGACAAGGACAGCGTTTCTCAATTTTGTATGTGTTTCGAAGATACCTCTGGCGATAGTTCTCCGGAATGTGAGATGATCGTACTGTTTTCCATTATTTTTGTAAAGTTGCCATGCATTGTGAGTCGCCATGTCTAAGCAGTGACAAAACAATGAGAAATACCATTTCTTGCCACGGATAGATGTACGACAAAGACCAATGTTTTGGTCAGACCTATGAACTCCCTCCATGTTTTCATTGTAGCTCAGGCTGATCGATGTATACATATATTATGCATTCTCTGCTGCTGCGAGCTTTATGTATGGGTTCGATGTTTTCTGAATTGGATGCTACTGACACCACACTATAATCATTCCACTTGCAAACCAAAATATGTTCTGGTTGACTAGACTTGTATTTGAATGTGCCTCTTTCTGTCTTTTTGAATTCTTTATTGGACGGCGAAAGACACTTTGTACGGTCCTCGCGAATTGTTCCAGTGGCTTTGAGCCCTCTGTTACTCAATTCGTGGAAGAGTGGAATAGAAGAAAGCAAATTGTCACAAAATAAATGACAAGGCACACCTGGGTGACGAAATTGTAATTGATCAGCAAAACGCAAAATCATACCAGCTCCCATAACTAACTACCTATTGTAACGTTACGTTTTACAGGGGGAGCCTGTAAAATGTGAGGTCACATATAGCACTCACCTACCTAGGAGGGGAATGCGTACTAAAAGGGAAAAGGACAAATAAATAGTATAAAGATTTAATGATTACAAAACTTAAGAACGGATGATGAAAGAAAAGGATGAGTGGACGTGAGATGGAAATGAAATCTTCGTTGAAGATCCGGAGGACTGGAGGGTCCGTTGAAGAACCGGAGGACCAGCAGGGTCCGTTGAAGAACCGGAGGACTGGAGGGTCGTCACTCTTCAATGGGCTGGAGAGAATGGGCCGAGTAATGTCTTCCTCCCAGGCTCGTTCAGCCCAGGCATCAAGGTGTCCTTTAAAGGCGGCAAGGAGAGAGACCGACTTATAAGGTTCGAGGAGGTAAACTTGGAAACGTCCTCCTCTAAGTCTACTCTCAATATAGGAGGGAGGGCGACTTCTCTGGTTCTCAGGAGGCAAACTGTCCTCTCAGTCACTCTTAAGGACTTTTTCCGAGTTGTTGCTTATCTCAGCTCCAAACGTAGACTGACCATTTCTTTACGACGGCTCTAAAATGAAGGCTCGCTTTTATTTTGAATTTGATATGAGTTTCTAGAATTTGATGGAAAAGGAAAAATTGACTTTATGAAGGTCTGATGACAGTTTCATATGCGACCTAAAACTCCTAGCTAACTTCAGAATACAAATAAAAAGAAAACTAGGTCTGTCTAAATGACAATGTCATAAAACAAGAAATGTAAACAAAGCATTAATTTGCAGAAAAACTTAGAAAATACAAATTAAAAAGAATCTAGGAATCAAGTTATGGCTATGCAGCTATGTATTAATTTATCTAGGAAGTTTATAGAGAGCGTAAGTACAAAACAATAAGACACACTACATTACCCCGAAAACCCCGGAAAAATTTTGAATGCAATGAAAAATTTTTTCTTGTTTAGTAATTCAAGAGAGCAACAATAGAAGAACAGTAACTAGGTAGTTAAAATTAAATTAAATGAGTATTTACAATGATACAGTAAGTAAAAATAATAATAATACTATATTACCCAAAACCAAAGAAAGTTGACCAACTAGGAAAATTTAGAGGTTGAAAATAAAACCTTGCTCTTTCACACACCTTACATCAAACTAGGATACTTTTCACACTTCCTCAAACATACATCACCATCATACTTAGGGGATACGGTTCACATTCAATGACGCGTACTCCACAAGGGATTATTTTTAAGGTTTACGAAGGCTTATTTATTTTATTAGGTGTCGTAACCCGCACCTTTTTTAAAACCCATTAAATTAAAATTAAATAGTTATTTACAAAGTTTTTCTGCTCAGAAAAGCAGTCCAAGGTTTATAGCATAAAGTGCTTAAGAAAAGCCTTCAAGCTTAAGTCAAGGGTTCAAGGAGATTCAAGACTAAGGATACATAAACCTTCGAGTTTCAAGTATTCAAGTAAGTTTAAAAAAAATATTATCTATATACACTAAGGCTTATTTTACGAGTTATAAAACCGCTCGACACAATGGCTTATTTTACGAGTTGTGTACCGCTCAACAAAAAAAAAAAAAAAAATTATACAAGCCAAAAAGTTTTTGAAAAGGAGAAGTGATACCGTTCTTAATTCTAAAATAATGGTTTTTACAAGAGTCAATCAAGTACCTAATATAATATATACAATTAAAATAAGAATTTTGAACAAAAACAAGTAATAAGAAGACTATACTAAGATTTTTTTAAAAACATCGAGATAAGTACTAAAATTAAAACATGAGCATGTAAAAAAAAAAACAAAATAGACAAAATTAAACTTTATAAAACCACGCTTGGAACACTATGTCCGTTACCTAGCAACGAATGATGTCAAATAACAAGTCAAACGAAAATAATTTTTTTCGTAATTTATTTGAAGAGTATTCTTAAAAGGTTTTGGTGTTATTTAATAAGAGTATCACCAAAACTATCATAGCTCCTTCTAGGATCATGTAAACTCCCGTATCACAGATTTATAATCTAGGATCAAGTAATTTTTACGAAAACTTCATAAAGATTGCACTAGTGGTAATGAATCGAACGATGATGAAGTAACGTTTAAAGTGTAAGTTTCAGAATATATGATGAAGCAATTGTAATGGGTGTAACGTAGTTGTTTAGGTATGTATAAACGTCTACAGGATACTCTCCTGTGTCTGTCGTAAAGTAACCAATCTCCAACCTTGGTAGCGCCCACGAATGGATATAGAAACGCATCCAAGAGGCCGAAAGGGTGCCAATTATCTCATGATAACGGATTGTATGTGGGGGTGAAGAATACCTTGGTGATAGATAGAATATATAGATTGTATATACTTAATATTTTGATAAAGAGTTAAGTTTAAGGAGTAAACGACATACGGGATATTGTCCAATAGCCGTCGTAGAGTAACCAATCCCTTACTTGGTAAAGCCCAAAAGTGGTGATGGCCACTAGTTGGTTTTAAAAACTACATCCAAGCAGTGAAAGGGTGCCAATTACCAGTGGGTAATGGAATGTGTGTGGGGGTGTAGTATAAGATGATGTAAAGTTTGTAAGAGGAGTAAGGGTTGAGATGGATGAGGATGTATGATGGAAATAGTTACCAAATTTAATCGCCTTGTGGAAGTTTGTTTTTTGAATTTTGAAAAAACTTGCAGAATGTCTGAAAATGATTTAAGGGGTGGGTTAGTAAAAACTGGGCGCCAATCTGTAACGTTACGTTTTACAGGGGGAGCCTGTAAAATGTGAGGTCACATATAGCACTCACCTACCTAGGAGGGGAATGCGTACTAAAAGGGAAAAGGACAAATAAATAGTATAAAGATTTAATGATTACAAAACTTAAGAACGGATGATGAAAGAAAAGGATGAGTGGACGTGAGATGGAAATGAAATCTTCGTTGAAGATCCGGAGGACTGGAGGGTCCGTTGAAGAACCGGAGGACCAGCAGGGTCCGTTGAAGAACCGGAGGACTGGAGGGTCGTCACTCTTCAATGGGCTGGAGAGAATGGGCCGAGTAATGTCTTCCTCCCAGGCTCGTTCAGCCCAGGCATCAAGGTGTCCTTTAAAGGCGGCAAGGAGAGAGACCGACTTATAAGGTTCGAGGAGGTAAACTTGGAAACGTCCTCCTCTAAGTCTACTCTCAATATAGGAGGGAGGGCGACTTCTCTGGTTCTCAGGAGGCAAACTGTCCTCTCAGTCACTCTTAAGGACTTTTTCCGAGTTGTTGCTTATCTCAGCTCCAAACGTAGACTGACCATTTCTTTACGACGGCTCTAAAATGAAGGCTCGCTTTTATTTTGAATTTGATATGAGTTTCTAGAATTTGATGGAAAAGGAAAAATTGACTTTATGAAGGTCTGATGACAGTTTCATATGCGACCTAAAACTCCTAGCTAACTTCAGAATACAAATAAAAAGAAAACTAGGTCTGTCTAAATGACAATGTCATAAAACAAGAAATGTAAACAAAGCATTAATTTGCAGAAAAACTTAGAAAATACAAATTAAAAAGAATCTAGGAATCAAGTTATGGCTATGCAGCTATGTATTAATTTATCTAGGAAGTTTATAGAGAGCGTAAGTACAAAACAATAAGACACACTACACTATAAGCCGGTGGAATAATCGTTGCATGGCTTTGGTACGGAACAAATCATAGTACTTACCTACGTATCCCAATCAAGTCTCTCAACTCAGAACTTATCATCTAATCGGTTTTCCACGTATAAATTGTTTACTGCTGTGTCCTCCATAATAAGGTACGATAGCCTCATCAATGCTGTTCATTTCTTCTAAAAGATCCATATTCAGGATTTCATTCAGGATACCGAAAAGCGGTCACAACTTTGCAAATTTGACACTTTCAGTAGTTATCAGAGCATTGTCACAACAATGGAGGTGAGTCTTGATAAATGTAAATCTATCCCTGGACATGGCGTAATATATAATACTAAAATCAGTGTCTGAAGATCTCTCCCAGTACATTTATCTTCGGGGAACTACGATATATCCAAAAGTGAGAGAGGGTAAAGAAGTATAGCAAGGAAACACTTCATTTCACTCGACACATTGCCCACTTTGTTCTTTTAAATCGTGTAAAATATTTGTATATTTGACCAATAATTCGATAACACAGTCATCAAACATGCAAACAAAAATACATCCCCAAATTACTACCGATCGTTAAAACGATCATCAAATATAATATCACTTATTTTTTCTAAGAGATATGACAAGATCAAATTTTATTTCATAGTTTTGTTAGGCAGGTTATAAATTTATAAAAAACGTGCTTAAAATAAATTTCAATCACAATCTTATTTGTAAACACTTACCGTTTTTGAGACATAGTGAAAGTTAATTACGCTTATAAGAATTAAAATACAAAAGCACTTCATAATGATGGTCATAGATAATTATCTTTGCACCGAAACAGTGTCAAACGATCACTGCTGCGATTAGTAAACAATACGCTAAAGTTTAACGCTCATTATTATTTTTAAATTGAAGGTATTCCTCATACTGCTTTTTGATCTTTATAACGATCGGTCGTTATAAATGGGTTAAAGACACCTATAGATATGTGTCCGTTACCGCAGCAAAATAATGTCGAAAATAGTCATTTAAACCATATAGATAATTAGTTGGCCAGCTTCTGTAATTGTTGCACACATTTTTAAATTTGTTGCATTTATAGGTTTTTAGTTATTTCACAAAAACATTTTCTGCTGGGATAACGTTACTGCAGCAAAATGTTTTTCTTTTTAATGGGAATATTGTAATAAATACTAGCTATTTAATTAGTTGTCTATACGAAGTAAATGTTGCACCTGATTTTATATTTGTTATTTCTTCGGCTGCGAAGTTATTCAAGATTTTGCTGGAGTAACGTTTTTGGTTTTGCTGGATCTCTGAAACGGTTAAGCGGATTCTTATCATCTTTTGTACACGACTTCTTAGGGAGTAGTTTAATTTGTTGTGCAATAAAAAAATACAAAATATTGCACCGTTTAAAGGTTATTCAATTAAATATAAAAACACTTCAATAGATCCTAACACTTTGAAAAAGAGCTCTAAAGACTTGCTTTAAGCGTTATTTTGTAGCTTGTAATTGCCGTCAAATGTTTGTGAAATTAAATTAGTATCCTCCAAGTAATTAAAAAGTTATGATGATATTCAGTTCTCCATTTTCACGGTCACAATGCGCGCGTAGTTATTTGGCCACTGATAAACCTGTGTGTGGATATACAAACTGAATGTTATCTCAATTTTTAGTTGGTTAGTTCAGCTTTACACCTGTAAAATTTCAGCGTACTACATACAATAATTAACGAGATAATAAAAGTCATTAGGAAGTGAAAGACCGTGGTCACCCGACCAAGTTTAGGTGGTTACAAAAAAGCGAACGCGTTGTACATTTTGCTATCTTCTAAAATATGTAGGATAGTGTTACAAGTTTAGTACAGATGTGTACACAAGTGTTAAAAAAAACTATTTATTTATTATTATTTATTTATATATGCTTTATTGTACACCAACAAAAATAAAAACATAAAGAAAACCTTAAACTAAAAAAAAAATATACAACTAACTAACTATGTGTTTCTTAAAGAATTTTTATTTACAGGTTAAAATAATCATTTTAATTGAACTTTTAAAATATTAATAATATATAACTTACAAACAATCACAGATGGCAAATGTGCTTTTATGGTATTTTCCATAATTTTTTAAAAGAATGATTTAACACAGTTTACACTTTTCTTTTTAAAAAATTTTTGTTTTTGTGAAATAACTAAAAACCTATAAATGCAACAAATTTAAAAATATGTGCAACAATTACAGAAGCTGGCCATTTTCGACATTATTTTGCTGGGGTAACGGACACTATAGATATACTAAATACAAACATAATCAACAAGTTTGACTTTTTTTACCAACACCCTAGATTGTCCAATGGAGCAGGACCAGCATGTTTCAAAGCATTCTTATCTTGAATATAATCATCTATTAATTTGTAATATGCTTGTTTACATAGTGTGCTTTTTACATAATTTTTAAATTTTCTTTCATTTAATTCTAATATGTCACAAGGTATTTTGTTGTAACATTTAATACAGTACCCCATGAAAGATGTTCGTACTTTGGCTAATCTATAAAATGGCTGATCTAATTTATTTCTATTTCTAGTGTTAAAATTATGCCTATCACTAATTTTGCTAAAGAGATGTCGATTTTTCCTTACATACATAATATTTTCATAAATTAATTGACAAGGGAATGACATAATATTAATATTTTTATAGACTTCCCTAAGGCCCAACGCAAACAGAAGGCGATACGGCGCAGATACGGTGCAGGCGCGATATCTGCGCAAACAGGCGCGTGAAGGTACGGCAAGATAAGTCATTATAGAGCGTGATATCCCTCTTCAGACGAAGATTTTTTTGCTATTTCTTGCCATATTTCGTCTTGCACATTGCTGTTACTGAACCCTGTCTAAGTGTAGTCATAGATATTCGGGTTGTTTCGGACGGCAGGAGCACGTCCAGTGTACGTTACCCCAGCAAGAAAGTATCTCCTATATTTAAATGAGTGGAACGTATAGTTGGTGCCTTATCTGGTGTAAATGTGCCCCCACATAAAAAATGTGTGCCCCCTGTCGTTTTGTAAAAAAAACGGAAAGAACGATTCTTGCTAGGGTAACGTTTCTCTAGCAGGAAAATTCTAAACGAATGATCGGAGAGCGAAAAATTGTGCATGGCCAGAGAGCTTACATGTGTGCCAAAATGTGCCCCCAAAAATAAAAAGTGTGCCCCTTCACATTTACGAGATATTGCATTTCCTGCTGGAGTAAAGTTTTGATGAATCGTATATCTCTAAAACCATTGCATGTGCCCATGTAGAATAAACATACACGAGTAGCTCTTAATATGTGCCCCAAATTAGATTTAAGAAAATATTTATAGTTTTCAAGTTATCGCGGTTTTATGAAAACCCGAAAAAACATCACAGCGCCTAAATGAGACAAGGTATAAGTTCGCTGAAAACTGTATTCGGTCCTTCTTGTCGCTAATAATAACCATACAAAGTTTCAAAACTGTTCATGCATGCGTTTTTGAATAATCTTGCTAAAAGTCAAAACGATGGTGTCATAATTTTGACGGCAAAATACAAGGAACCGGCTCAATCCCAGATGTGTAGGTGTAAATCAAAATGTTGTGCCTTTAGTCAAAAATATATGGTGAAAATATTCAGCTTGGAATGTTTCGCTTAAGTAAATAAGTATTAACAAAAAACCAAATATGTAATCAACGGCTGGTTATCCGACCAAATTTGAATGACTACTAAAAAGCGACGAATTCATACATATCGATGACCTTCTTTACTTTACTCACTAACCGGTTCACACGTGTTGTGCCTGAGTACACTGAAGTAGAAAAGTAATAAGAAATAAAAAGTTGTTATTGGATTATATTCTACTAGCTGTTTCTATGACCTTACACATGATTAATTAAGTACATTATAAATAGTAGCCTAATGCCTAAGTGCTATTCCATGGTAAGCTATCTTCTCCATTCAAAATTTAATTAAATACATTCAGTAATTTATGTGTGAACGAAAGAAATATATCCAGATATTTGCCATTTGTCAGGTCTTTGACCCAAAATTTGATTGGTCCCGATGTTTAAAAAAAATATAGTTAATGAAATGTGTGATGAACACCTACCTACTATTAAAAAGAGGTAGCCCTTTTTTGTATATCAATAAAAAGCCCGTATTTGTAACGCCTTTATGAACTTGGAGGGTTGTATTGGTGATTTTGATGATTATACTTCTTAATAATATTTTAATCAACATACAACCTAGCACTGGCGTGCAAATTGCAAAAACCGTAAGAAAATTTGAATTTCGCGGGTTGGCTGGAGCGTTCACCATAACCAATTAAACTTTGGTACCTACAGTTTTGATAGTTTATTAGAATACTCTGTCTGCGTTTTATTTAGTGTATACCTATTGTCAACCGTACAATGTTGTGTGTTGCAACAACGTGTTTCCATTTTGTATGTCGTATTACGTAGCTATGAGGGATTTATAATTATTAATCAACGATTAAGCTGATTATGTAGGGTCACATAATTTTGATTTGATGGCGTTTTAGATATCTAAGTGACATTCCACAGTCAGGTGATAATGTTGTTACGTATATATGATAAATATGATTATTTATAGCCAAATTCCATCAGATAATTTGTGTTGAACATTCGACGTTTACAGTTATATCTTGATGCGGTTAACTATAGGTACTAACACACTTTATCTGAATCTATGTATAAGCAAATTACTCGTAAGAAAACTACTTATCTGTGATTACAAATTTAATATTTTTTTTACACAATAATTATAATTATACCTAATACTGATCTGTGATTTTTTTGTGATGCAAATTTATTAATTATATGTTAGACTTAGATGAAAAACTGATCTTTGATTTAAATAATAATGACTATACACAACGTGCAAATAATTTCTAATATTTATAGGTAGGAAATTTGATCTGTGATTTGAATTACTAAGGAAATAAAAATAATAATTTCCACATCAACAAGCTGTTTCATTAATATGGTCACAAGGTGCATTTAGTATATTTTAGCCCCCAAAACTTTTGAACGCGACTGTACGGACAACGGCTTAGGTATAATACGTCCAGTAAAGAAGGTCATCGATATGTATGAATCCGTCGCTTTTTAGTAGTCATTCAAATTGGTCGGATAACCAGCCGTTGATTACATATTTGGTTTTTTGTTAATACCTACTTATTTACTTAATGCGAAACATTCCAAGCTGATATAACCATACAAAGTTTTAACTTTGTATGGTTATTATTAGCGTCAAGAAGGACCGAATACAGTTTTCAGCGAACTTATACCTGGTCTCATTTAGGCGCTGCGATGTTTTTTCGGGTTTTCATAAAACCGCGATAACTTGAAAACTATAAATATTTTCTTAAATCTAATTTGGGGCACATAGGGGCACATATTAAGAGCTACTCGTGTATGTTTATTCTACATGGGCACATGCAATGGTTTTAGAGATATACGATTCATCAAAACGTTACTCCAGCAGGAAATGCAATATCTCGTAAATGTGAAGGGGCACACATTTTATTTTTGGGGGCACGGCACACATGTAAGCTCTCTGGCCATGCACAATTTTGCTCTTAGCGAATGAACCCTTTTCTCAGTTATAAGAACATTTTTTTTGCTGGCATCAGTTTCATTTATCTATTTATTTATTTTACAATTTATGTACACACAGAGAAACGGTACAGATATAACATTATAATTATTGGTACAAAGGTACTGCTTATTTCTTAAGAAATTTCTTCCAGCAGACCTGCGAAAGGAAGAATGAAAAAAGAAATGTAGACAAAAGTGTGTAAGAAATAACAAGAAAATGGATATGTGAATGAAGCCATAGACTACTTAAATTATCAAATAAACCTACATAAATATAGTAAATATTAATTTCAGAATGAATACATACCTAAAAGTAACACATACATAATATAATACATGTTCAATTCATGTTTAATTCTGCCTGATACCTATCTCCAAACACTTAGAGCAAACATCGGTCTGCGGTGACCCAAACCCAATATTGTATTTGTTATTGAAAATATTTCGAAAATAAGATTTTTTTACATTTGGATGCGAATATTCACTTCTTTTGTAAACGTCATAGAGTTTTGATAAGTTCAGATCGCAAGACAGATATTTTCTTTCTGTGTGCTTTGTTTTGCGACAGTAATGTGTTTCTACACATTGAAGATTTCTAATAAAGTTGTGGATTGATTGTTTCTGTTCCTTGTATTTATTTTCTTTGTGGTTTCCACCTTCGCATAACGTACGCCACCCGGTTCTTAGTTATGCCAAATATTTTAAGAAAGAACTTTTGGCATATGGGCACTTTTCGTTTGTCAATGTGTAATGCGTATTTAATGCTTGTCTGTTTTTCCCTTTAAAACCAGGCCTGAGCTTCACGGGAGACTTGAAGTCATATTACACCCAAAGGAGATAAAAGAAATTATATCAGAAACGGCGACTTTGGTGGAACTTGGAAATGATTGTCCGATTTTAGATTGGAGAGATTCAGTTAAAAACGTAATAAAGCCGACAACATCTGGGTCAATACAGTTCAAGGAATGTAAACGGTTTATCGTGAAACGATCTAAAAAAATTGGCAATGTACCTACTTGTTAGAGGTGAACTATTTTACAAAAGTGACGTGGCAAAACCAGTAAACATTTGCAAACGGCAAAAAAATATTGATATGATTGAGGCGCAAGTTTTGCCCTCAGTTGTGGCGATAAACAAAAATAAACTTGCAGACGTTAATAAGTTGCTGTGCAAGCATTTTGGGGCCGGGTGGATGGAGCTGCAAATTTTAACATTTTATAAAGAGTTACTCAGCTCACAAGAAACACTAACAGTTTCACCTGTAGTACAAGATTTTTGTGAGGAACCATTGGAAGATGGTCACGACTTACGGATTTTAGACAAACGAAAAAGAAAGATTTTTTTTAATGTTTATAAACCGATGTGATTAATTTTGGTTATTATAATACTTTTAGTTACTTTCTCTTTACTTTTGTACACGCGTCGTTTAATTATCGCTTTTTTTTTTTAACTATTGCTTCAGGTATGTCGAATATTATCTTTTGACATGTTTCATTTTCTTATATTATTTTTCATCATAATGTCATTTTATATCAATTGAAATGAAAAATAAACAATATTTCGGTAACATGAAAATTTAAATTATACGCCCGTGGACTTTATTAAAAAACTAATTTTATGTGTGAAACTGATTTACGTACATAATATTTTGAATTAAAGTATAATAATTTACATTTGTATGTTATTGACAACCCTTTGGTATACCTCAGTTTTGTTAGAATCAAATATGGCAATCTGACATTGAGTTGGGATCAAATATGGATATCTGCAATAGGCTTAACATCAAATACGGCTACCTTCAATGTTTAGAATCAAAACCGGCAATCTGAAATAAAGATTCATCACTTATTTCATTGATATTAACTTCACCTCGTTTTTTGTGTGTTTTCTAATAGCATCAATAATTAAAGATACCTAAACAAATAATAATTATTTATTAAAAATATCAAATAATTAAGTACAAACGTTTTTCTTCCATTGCCACTATTTAGTCAAAATGCAGATATCCGCTTTTGATTCTATAGACTCATATATCACACTTGAAAGGTTTCTCACCAGTGTGGGTACGAGTATGACTTACTAAATTACGCTTTTCATTAAAACTACGCTGGCATATATCACATTTGAAAGGTTTCTCACCAGTGTGGGTACGAATATGTTTTACTAAAATATTCTTTAGACTAAAACTACGCTGGCATATATCACATTTGAAAGGTTTCTCACCAGTGTGGGTACGAGTATGACTTACTAAATTACACTTTTGATAAAAACTACGCTGGCATATATCACATTTGAAAGGTTTCTCACCAGTGTGGGTACGAGTATGACTTACTAAACTACACTTTTGATAGAAACTACGCTGACAAATTTCACATTTGAAAGGTTTCTCACCAGTGTGGGTACGAGTATGACTTACTAAACTTTTCTTTTCACTAAAACTGCGCTGGCATATATCACACTTGAAAGGTTTCTCACCAGTGTGGGTACGAGTATGAATTACTAAATTACACTTTTGATAAAAACTACGCTGGCATATATCACACTTGAAAGGTTTGTCACCAGTGTGGGTACGAATATGTTTTACTAAAATATTCTTTTGACTAAAACTACGCTGGCATATATCACATTTGAAAGGTTTCTCACCAGTGTGGGTACGAGTATGACTTACTAAATGACTCTTTTTATTAAAACTGTGCTGGCATATATCACATTTGAAAGGTTTGTCACCAGTGTGGGTACGAGTATGACTTACTAAAATATTCTTTTGACTAAAACTACGCTGGCATATATCACATTTGAAAGGTTTCTCACCAGTGTGGGTACGAGTATGACTTACTAAATTACACTTTGTTTTAAAACTACGCTGGCATATATCACACTTGAAAGGTTTGTCACCAGTGTGGGTACGAGTATGTCTTACTAAAATATTCTTTTGACTAAAACTACGCTGGCATATATCACATTTGAAAGGTTTCTCACCAGTGTGGGTACGAGTATGACTTACTAAATGACTCTTTTTATTAAAACTGCGCTGGCATATATCACATTTGAAAGGTTTCTCACCAATGTGTTCACGAATATGTGACTTTAAATTACTTTTACTATTAAAACTACGCTGACAAATGTCACATTTGAAAGGTTTCTCACCAATGTGTTCACGAATATGTGACTTTAAATTACTTTTACTATTAAAACTACGCTGACAAATGTCACATTTGAAAGGTTTCTCACCAGTGTGGGTACGAGTATGTCTTACTAAACTTTTCTTTTCATTATAACTACGCTGGCATATATCACACTTGAAAGGTTTCTCACCAGTGTGGGTACGAGTATGTCTTAATAAATTACACTTGAGATGAAAATTACGCTGACAAATATCACATTTGAAAGGTTTCTCACCTGTACAAGTATGACTTACTAATTGACACTTTTGAATAAAACTACGCTGGCATTTATCACACTTGAAAGGTTTCTCACCAGTGTGGGTACGAGTATGATTAACTAATTGCTGCTTTCGATTAAAACTACGCTGACATGTATCACATTTGAAAGGTTTCTCACCAGTGTGGGTACGAGTATGACTTACTAAAATATTCTTTTGACTAAAACTACGCTGGCATATATCACATTTGAAAGGTTTCTCACCAGTGTGGGTACGAGTATGACTTACTAAATTACACTTTGTTTTAAAACTACGCTGGCATATATCACACTTGAAAGGTTTCTCACCAGTGTGGGTACGAGTATGACTTACTAAAATATTCTTTTGACTAAAACTACGCTGGCATATATCACATTTGAAAGGTTTCTCACCAGTGTGGGTACGAGTATGACTTACTAAATTACACTTTGTTTTAAAACTACGCTGGCATATATCACACTTGAAAGGTTTCTCACCAGTGTGGGTAAGAGTATGACTTACAAAATTATGCTTTTCAATAAAACTACGCTGACATACATCACATTTGAAAGGTTTCTCACCAGTGTGGGTACGAGTATGTCTTAATAAATTACACTTGTGATTAAAATTACGCTGACAAATATCACATTTGAAAGGTTTCTCACCTGTGTGTTCACGAATATGTGACTTTAAATTACTTTTACTATTAAAACTACGTTTACAAATGTCACATTCGAAACGTTTTTCATTGTCACACACTCTTCGATACCTTTTTGTTTTATCACTGGCAATACCTTTGTTCGAAGTTTTACATCTAATATTATTTCTGCTACTATTATTACGGAAACTTGTACTTAAAACAGTATTATTTATACTGCTACAAACTACATGTGTTTCAGTGAAGGGCTTTTTAAATTTAGTCTTTCGAATGGTCGTATGATTTTGAGATGTCATAGTTATTTTCGAGACAGATAATAGTTTTCGATTATATTTATTTTTCTTTTGCTCGGCTGAGATTGTATCTCTTGGTTTTGATCTTCGCGTGTCCAGTTTTGGCTTCTTAGCGACGGGCGCCCCTGTAAAGTAATGAAATAAGTTAGAAAGTTGAGGATTACAGCGGTCAAAACCTACCGTTAGTAATCTGTTTAAATGCTAAATTAAAGATCGACGTAGACACCACACTCTCACATACGGTCGATCTAGGGCAGTAATTTGTAGCAACCACGGGTTTTCATTTTAAGTAGTAACATCGGCCAACATGCGTTATCAAAAGCGCTAGAAATGTCGAGAAAGATTCCAACTACGTATTTATGTTCCGATGAGTTGACAATTTTACGGACAGATAGTACCGCATCTACAGTGGATTTTCCAATAGTAAAACCGTATTGATTTTTATGAAATTTAGGTCCGTTCGGTAACAAGCGCGGAACAATCAGTCGCTCTAAAAGTTTTCCCAAAGATGGGAGTAGTGTTATGGGCCGGTATGACTTAGGGTCGTCCGGGGGCTTGTCGCCACTCTTTGGAATAATGCGTATAAAGCCTTGTCGCCATATTCGAGGAAAAATACCTTCCGCAATGCATCGGCTATATACTGATAATATCGCGTCGCTCGCTGTTTTACACGCTTCTATAATCATTCTATTAGATATTTTATCTTCACCGGATGATTTGTTGAGAGGTAGTCTCTTGACAACGTTTATGAATTCGTTAGTGGACGGAAGGTCTGACTCTGGTGATTCAGGTGGTACTGCGGCCCACGCTCTGATCTGCTGATGGTATTCATTATCATTTACTGATGAATCGTGTGGTATAAGAGAATCAAGCAGAACATCAGTTGCTTGTTCGATGCCGGTGGTATGTTTATTATTTACTTTAATGTTCTGCACGTATGCAAGGTCGACCGATCTATTGGCCTTAAACTCGTGATACAAAGGAGACCACGGACCCTCCTTATCAAGTTTATCAACAATTTTCCGGAGTAAATTACCCTTACATTTTTCAACCGATGCTCTGTAGCGAGACTTGGCAACCCTAAAAGTACTTAAAGCAAGATTAAGGAGGTCTCCGGTAACATTACGTTTATTAAGCTTATTAGCTTTATTGAGCTGTCTACGCGCTCTGCGATAGCTTTTACGTTGTTCAACAAGGTAGTCACTCCACCAATCACATCTACGAATATTGATCATAGATGCACGACTGATAGCAATGTCAGCACAGTAAGTGAAGGTGTCTGACATTATCTCAGCACTTTCCTCAGCTGACAGTCCATCGCGAGTGAAGTCTTTGGCATGACAAGCAAAAAGTGAGCTAAAGAATTCCCAATTCGCGCCCTTACCTTTATATCTAAAATTTCAAATTAAGTGTGAGGAACCATGAGTAAACAAAGGAACAAATTCGTACACGATCAGGCGATGATCACTACAAGACGCGTCAGGAAGAACACGCCACCTATCCAGGCGTACGTCTGCACTAGAAAGTGTGACGTCAATACAAGATACGCCCATTTGGCTACAAAAAGTAGGTGGTGCGTCTGGGGTGTTATGAATTGATAAGTTCATCTCAGCAATAAAATCTTCAACAGCACAACGTCGTTCGGAATCAGTGGCCCGAACTTTGCCATACCACAGGGAAAAAGATGCATTTACGTCAGCACCAACTATAACTTTGCAGCCTGTGAGCGACCGCAAGACGTGACGGAGATTATGTATATGAGGAGTAACAGGGTCTGAATACTGAAAGTAGCAGCTCACAACGTAAACCTTAAAGGTAGGCGATGACACTTCCGCCACGGCGCAATGGGGTGTCATGAGATTACAAATAGATGTAACAGTAAAGCTCGAAGAACGCGAAACATACCTAAATTCCGGCTCGCGAACTGTTGCCCAGCTGTACAATCCTGTGACGTAAGCGCGCGTTTCGGTATTGTTCCTGAACAAGTACTATATCTAGATTATAATCCACAATCAATTTATCCAGCTCAGATGTCGCCACCCTATCGTTATGTAGGTTTAATTGTCCTGTGGCTAAACTATCCATTATTAATAGTTGGTGTTTAGGATCAATTGTTCGAGTTTCAGTTTGTAGGTAGTACACTCTTGAGATGCGCAGCGATGAACACGCATTTTCATCGACAATTAACATTAATGACTATAGTACGTAGTACAGTAACTTAAAGTTAGTTTTATCCCCCGCGGCTTCGCTCCCGTTTTACCCGCATAGTGCTCGTTCCCGTGGACAAAAATCTGTCCTATGTCCGTCTCCTGATTCTTAGCTTTATGTTATATTTTATTTGTGTTCGGTAATATAGCAATATTGTTTTTTTTTAGAAACGGCCTACAAAATTGTACATACTTTCGCGTTGGAAAGGGGAAAATTAGTTTTTATCAGCGGTACCAAGACGAAAACTGACGAAAAGAGGATGAGCGAAACAAGTTTGATTTGTAGAACACTGAACCCTGAACTTGTCCTGACTGTATGCAGCCTTTACCATATTAAATGTTGAAAAATGTACGGAACCACTTTCATTTTTACCCCTTTGTTATTGACTCTGTCCAGTTTTATTCAGATTAAAAGTGGGTATAGTTGTTGTATTGAATAATTAATATTTTTTATCTACTTTTCTTCTAAAACCCCCACTTCGCTAATTTTTTTTCCACTTTTCGGAATCCATAATATAAATTATTATTATTTTTAATGAAAAATGGCGACTAAGTTATATAAAAGTTACTAGTTATCATTTAAATGATTAATTGACCTAGATACGTCATATTATAATAATGTTTCAAACTAAACGTTACTTAAACGTGGAAATATACAACCTAATATAACGATTTTATAATAGTTAATTATAAAATCGTTACATCACTGTTTGTCATTTAAGTGTTGAGTAAAAGGCTCTTAATTTACAAATCATGGCAACTCATTACTATTTTCCGACTGAAACGTTAACTCGACTTAAAATTATAATATCGTCATATAAAATTATTGAGATGACGTTTACCAAACACATTAATATGACTTAAATTATATATAACTAATCCGTCGAACTGAATACTACTTTACAACTGTTAAGTTGCTGCAAAACTATTATAAAGCCCTTACAGGTCTGTTAGTTGTATAATTCTAATATTATACAACTGTTTTGCTAGTTGGGACGGTCTCACACGTATACACACTAGAATCTTTTCTATTTGATTTTCGTATCTATTTTTCGCAAGAGAGCGATACACACCCGTGCTTCCACAAGCGCTTCTGAGCGCGGAATGATAGACCGCGCGTGCAAAATGTATGAAGAATTCGACAAGTGTTTTTATTTTAGCTAATATTTAAAAAATATAGATATTTAGATACAAAAAAAAATAGCTGGAACTATGAAGGACTATATATACCGCAATTTTTTATAAGTTTGAAGATAAAATGAGCTGTTAATTTATCTAAAATGGTACATATTCGGACCCTACTTTTTAAAATTTTCTGCGATTATTGTGATGGGAAAAAACGTGTTTGTTCGAAAAATTTGTATCACGACCTAATTTTTTTTAATTTACTTCGAGAGATTAATATGTTATCTTTAAATTAAGACTATGATATCTTTACTTTTTTAGTTGCTTATACATTGAAATGGTACCTGAAAATCACTATTATTGGAGAAAAATGTAATAGCGTCCTTAACACAGAATACATCTGTTTACCAAGTTTCAACAGCATAGCTCTTATAGTTTCGGAGAAAAGTGGCTGTGACATACGGACGGAGAGACAGACAGACATGACGAATCTATAAGGTTTCCGTTTTTGCCATTTGGCTGCGGAACCCTAAAAACTCGCAAAATAGAAATAAAATAATCATGTACTTCTATTTTTAAGTTCTTATATTGTGTTTTAACTATTAATTTCAGTAATACTTACTTCAAAGTTGTAACATTTCGAAATTCAGATGAACAAAAGTCGGTGTTTGTTGTAAAAAAAAGTCCCACCATATTCGAGTCGATCCTTGACTTGAGCTATTTGCCTTTACAAACCCTTGTTCCATGGTTATAACGACGAAAGGGCAGCAAGTTCAATCGAACGTTAAACTAAATGTCAGTTACGATTACAAAAACGTGACGTCACTCGCTTCTGATAGGTTTTCGATCTAATATGGCGCATTTTCATTTTTTAGTTTTACTAAAATAAAATTAATCGCTCTTGTAAATTGAAGGTAAGCTATTTTTTTAGAATCTGTATGCGTATGCCGTCTCTTATGATTTCAAACCATAATTTCTATAATTCGTAGTGATTGTCATCATGCCTATTTAGGCCAATTACAACTGGTAAACTAGCTAAATAGGCTTATTTACTGAAAAAATCTAATAGGGAATATGCATTTTTCTAGTTCTTTATTGTCGTCACATTATATCTAAAAGACATTTTTTTTTATTAAGTTCTAATTTATACCGAAAAAAATTATATAACAGAACAAAATTAGCGCGGGAAATTTAAACTTGCGAAACGCATAACCATTAACATTGGTCGCGAGTCGGGACCAATGGTGACGCGCGTGTGAGATGTCACCCTACACGAAGAAATTGACAATTTGACATGACATGACTGACATTGAATTGACTTATTTACCCGCACCCGCCCTCAGTGTCGAGTGAAAAATTTTGTTAACCGTTAAAAAATGTGTTCCTGCGGTGGTTTCTAGTTTTTAATTAATCCAGGACGATGACGAAGTGGCTTTGCTAAAGCGCAATCAGACAATTTACCTAAAATAGATTATCACGTGTAGTTTATGCAGTTTAGTGCAGTTCTTATAGCGTTTCACATTTACAATACTTGTAAGAAGGTTTCTCAGCTTCTTCCATGGTCTGCATGGCAATTAAAACGAGAATCGAGCTGAAAACTGAAACGCCTACAGTTCAAAAAGGTAAACAAACAAACATGCGACGCACTGGACGTCACAACAAACTGTAGTGTGGCATCATCTAAAGCCCGCGAAAATGGCGGTGCTTGAACTGCTAAATTTTATTCAGCACTTTATTTTTTTTTTTAATAATTAAGCCACTTCCAAGACTTTATATTTTTTCCTGCATTATCAAGGTGAAAAGAATAAAATAAAAAATAAACATGCATATTCCCTATTAGTCCGTCAGTTACATTTTCAAAAAATATTTGACCCGTATTTTTTCTTTTGTTACTGGAACCAAAATTGACGAAGTTCTGACACTTTTAAAATTCTCTAAGTCGTGTCGTCACGAGCCCCCCCTCCCGAGTTTTGATGCGTTTTATCTTTGTCAATATTCATTGAAATAAAAAAAAAAATACGTGTCCATTATTTTTCAATAATCTAACTGACGGACTAAATAGTTTTGCAATTTGTGGATGATGGAATCTAGCCTTTTCAATGAGGCCTTACAAAACAAATGTTCTTGGCCATAATATTGAGGATGCGAATAAGTTTTATGGTAACTTCTTTTCGGTGGCACTAAAGGACTTTAATGCAACTTTTGAAAGGAAATCGAAAGATACTTTCCCTAAGTTTGTATTTAGTTATTGGGCGACTAGAGGCATTAGGATAAGTAGGGAAAGACTTTATGAGCTACTAGCTGACCCGTGCAACGTCGTCTGCGAAACATTTTTCATTACTGCTCCGCTCCTATTGGTCTTAGCGTGATGATATTATATAGCCTATAGCCTTCCTCGATAAATAGGCTAACTCGATATCTAACACTGAAGGAATTTTTCAAATCGGACCAGTAGTTCCTGAGATTAGCGCGTTCAACCAAACAAACAAACAAACAAACAAACTCTTCTGCTTTATAATATTAGTATAGATTTGGCCTTTAGCCTTTCAAAAACACTGAAACCTTTAATAAGTATGTAAACAAATATTCCAAGGTTTTCAGCAATACTTGCAAAGTAGCTAAAGCCCTTTACATTAGCAATAAGATTAAATCGGCAGATAATAAAATAAAGACAGTTTGGAAAGTTATCAATACTGAGGGTAACAGAAATAAGGTACCTACGAAATTCTGAATTTTTGCTGGAGACTGAGCATGGTACCATAAGTTCTAATTTAGAAGTAGCTCAAGAATTTGTAAATTTTTTCACCGATATACCATAAAAAACGACTGGAGCTTTAAATTCTTCACCCCGAGGTCTCATTTGATTTATTAAAAGCAGACGTTCCAGGTTGTACGGTTGAATTCCAATTCAAACATATCTACTCTTCGATAGTGATGAAAACTTTCCGGCAAATCAAAATTAAATTAACTGAAGACATATGGGAAATGTCCATTATTGAGACGATAGCACCTTACTTGGCTTTAATATTTAATTTATGTGTGGACCAAGGTGTCTTTCCGGATATAATGAGATATAGTAAGGTGATACCACTATACCTTTCGCGTGTCTTACGTTACACAATTCGACATAAGAATGTCTTACGTCGGACACTTACACATAAGGGCTTGCTCAGGATTGGTCGAAGAATATCTGTAGTTTTGTTGCAAGTAGCAATACGTTCTGCATTTATATGAAAGAAATGGTTCATTCACTCTCTATTTTAATACTTTTCAACAGCAGCAACATCATTTTGAACGAACTAAACAGTAAATAAATTCATCTGACATTCCACCGATTGACGTTTGTCGTGATCATAAATTTGTGCGTGACCGGAGAAGAAATAAACGATGAATAGAGGCAGAAAACGTTAAGTTTTCTTATAAAAATCTATATAGAATTACTGAGAAATAAGTGTAGATTCATCATCAAATACTCAATCATTTTAATACCAATAAAATCTTACACGAACAACAGTATGGTTTTACCAAAGGTCTTTGTACGACTGACGCTGGAGTCACGTTGTTATAACACATTTATGTATCGTGGGCAGAGGCGCAAGAAGCCATAGGAATCTTTTGTGACCTCTGCAAGGCATTCGATCGTGTTAATCACGAAACCTTGCTCCTAAAACTAGAACATTACGGACTGGGTAAACTTGCACTCAGTCTAGTGAAATCTTATCTTAATGACAGACAACAGCAAGTTCAAGTAAATGGTAACAATTCTCGGGGCTTAAAAATCAAAATGGGTGTACCACAAGGTTCAATATTAGGTCCTTTCCTCTTTTTAGTGTATATTAACCTTTCGCTTGTCTACCCCATCTTTTAAAAAATCAACCTCAAATGGTGTTATTTGCTGACGATACGTCTTTAATTTTTAAGATCTAATAGGCGTGTCACAAGTCTTGACGTCGTAAATAACGCCCAGCAGGTCCAAAATTGGTTTACTGCTAATAATTTAGTTTTAAATGGAAAAAAAACGAAGTGTATCAGATTTGCTTCACCGAATGTTAAAAGTAATAATTGCGACATAGTATTGAACAACAAGAAACTTGAATTAATCGAAGACACAGTTTTTCTGGGGATCACGCTTGACTCAAGGCTACAATGGGGTCCTCGTTTAACATCTCTTGCGGGACGGCTGAGTTCAGCAGCATATGCTGTCAGAAAAATCCGTTAGTTTACTGATATAGATACCGCGAGGCTGGTCTATTTTAGTTACTTTCATAGTATCATGTCTTATGGTATCTTATTATGGGGACGTGCTGCAGACATCGAGTCTATATTTATTCTGCGGAAAAGTGCTATCAGAGCCATATACAATCTCCGTCGGCCTGATTCCCTAAGGGAAGGATATTAATATCATGACGGTACCTTGTCAATACAAATATGAAAACATTATGTATGTTTGGAAAAATCTTCTCAGTAAATCTTTTTAGGAAAATTAGTGATAGGCATAATTTTAATACTAGAAATCGGAACAAATTAGATCAACCCCGATTCAGATTAGCTAAAGTACACACTTCTTTTATGGGATATTGTGTTAAATTTTATAATAAAGTGTACCGATGTTATCATGACTGCGGGTATTATATTTGTATGGTGGTGGGTAGGTTAAGATCTCATTCATTAAATCAGTGTGTCGCTAACTCGTGCCTTTCATTGACGCTGCATTGGCGACGAGGATGGGATTCTTAGACATTTAATTATCTAAGACGGAACTAATTAGCAGAAGTAATCGATATTACCTTGTGCTATTAAGATGCCTATCGGAAAATTAGAACCGTTCAATATCAGTTCAAAACAATGGCCTGCATATATACGCCGGGTTAACCAGTACATTTTACTTAACGATGTAAAAGATAACTTAAAAGTGCCGATGTTAATAACAATCGTAGGCGAAGCCACCTATTCGCTGATGTGTGATCTGTGTTCCCCTGACTTTCCCGAGGACAAAACCTACGAGACATTGGTGAAGCTAGTTACCGATCATTTGGAACCGCAGCGATCTGAGATTGCCGAGCGCCACGTATTCCGGCTGCGGAGACAACGGACCGGCGAACCCTTGATGGAATATTTGCAGGCGTTAAAACATCTAGCAGCAACTTGTAATTTTGGCAAATGTAAAAAGTGTTCTACGCTCGAGGAAAATCTTAGAGATCAATTTGTTTCGGGTTTGACAAATGACGCCATGCGTTCTAGAATATTTGCCGAAAGGAAAATAGAATACAAGGAGGCGGTGGAGTTAGCGCTAGCACTGGAGGCTGCAGAGAAGCACGCGGAGGTGAGCGGCAGCACGGTGCCGACGACGACCTCAGGTGCTGGCGGCGAGGCAGGTGAAGACCTGCACTACACACGCGGGGGCCGAGGGCGCGCCCGCGGCCCGCGCAATCCGGCTGGCGCGGCCGGCGCGGCAGGCGCGGCGGGCACACCGCTGAGCGGCGCGGCGGCTGCGCCAACATGCTGGCGTTGCGGTAAGGCGCATCGCGCGGATAGGTGCCGTTATATGAATTATAATTGTGACGAGTGTAAACAAAGAGGACATTTACGAGTGATGTGCAAATCAGTGAGAGGTAGTGGCAGCCGGGTAGAGAGTCGGCAAAATTTTATGAGTAGTGAGGACGATTCAGATAATATGTTCAAGATTGTTGCAGGTAAGGACAATAAACCGTATTTTATAAACGTCATCATAGACAACCTTGAGACCAAGTGTGAAATCGACACCGGTATTCGTATTTCGGCGATCAATGAAGAAATGTATACCCGCAAATTTTCTCATAAATCAATTAAGACAGATAATTTGATGTTACGTAGCTATGGTTCACGCATCGAATCGCTTGGTTATATAGAAGTCCGAGTTAGTGTAACAGTTAGCCGCCAGCCAGTACAGCCGTAGCTAGGGAAGCTCCAATCTACTCACCTCAACGTCAAGAATAAACCGCTAACGCCATCTACCGGCATTGAACGCAACTAGTATAACAGCAGCCAGGGAAGATCTGCCGATGCAATCTACTTAACAGATTCATTAGCGCCATCTATCAATTTTATAAGTACACTGTAATGTTGTGGTCAGTTTAAATATTAATAACTTTTCCTTTTCCTCTGAGCATTCCATTATTATTTTGGAAATGTTACTGTTAAACATATTAATTGTAAAAGCTAACTTTATAAATCCTATAGTTTATATTCTCATGATTATTGTAATGAGTATGTCAATTTATGCAAGTGTTACATATTGTACAATAATAAATAGGGGACGTGAGTTTGACTTCCGGATTGGCGGCGGAATTTTTTTGGAGGCTAACGTGAATCGTTTGGTGGTGTATAGATTTTTGGAGTTAAAATACATAATATTATAGAGTGTGAGCTTCTCATTTCCCTTCCTGGACACACATTACAGTTCAGAAGTGGGATGGAAGAATTTCACGGCCCATATATCCGCGGAATGGGGAGACGGTCACCAAGCGTCGACTCTGAAGAAAAAGATGGCGGCCAGGAGGAAAAATATCCAGATTTTTTTTCTTCGCAGTCCTCGTGTTGTCAACCCGCCATTAAAAGACCGAGAATAACACACCTGGACACGGAGGTTATTCCTAAATTCGATCCAGCGAAGAAAAATGTAAACGTGATTGGGTGGCTTCACAAGATCGATCAACTGGGCGACATATATAACTGGGAAGAAAGGGACAGGGTCTTCGTGATGCAAACTCGACTACGCGGTGCAGCGCGCGACTGGTACGACGATCTGGAGGATTACAGCGCCACGTGGAGCACTTGGAAGGAATGGCTGAAAAAGGCGTTTCCACGTACCACCGATTTTGTCGATCGCCTAGAAGAGATGCTGGCACGTCAAAAAGGGAACGAGACCATGACCCGATACTACCATGATAAAATATCTCTGATGAAAAAGTGTGGGTTGGATGGGGAGAACGCAACGTCGTGCCTCATCCGTGGATTGCCTGTTGAATTGCGTGCGAACGCGAAAGCATGCGGCTACAAGACTCCCGAAGAACTATATTACGGGTTCCTTTCGTCACTTGAAAACTACGGGGCTGAAAAAAACAGACGATCCTCCGACCAGAAGGTAGTCAAGTCTACTTGGCAACGGGGCTCGGCGGCAGGGAACCCTGCTCCGAAGGTTTGCTACAACTGTCGGCGACCGGGGCACGAAGCCCGGGATTGCAGAGCCGCACCCGCCGCACGCTGCCAGGTCTGCCAGCGCGCGGGACATGCTGCCAACACTTGCTGGTATGCGGCCGGGGGGAGCTCGCGGGACATACCGGCGCCACCGCAGAGACATCTACAGGTACGGCAGGTTTACCATGTTACCACAGAAATTATTTCAGATGTATACCGTAAACAAATTTATATTAATGGCTTTAAAGCAATTGGCTATATTGATACCGGCAGTAAGGTTAACATAATCACGATGCAAGCTATAGAAAAATCACGATCATGTATATTACCATCAAATGTTGTAATGAGAGGCTTTGGAGGTTTACTTGTAAACTCCCTAGGTAAAGCATCCATAGATCTAGATATAGATAATATAAGTTTACAAACGTGTGCTGATGTAACAAATGCTAACCTCAACGATATAGATTTAATTGTGGGGCAGCCTATTATTAATCAGCCGAACTTAAACTTAATTATAACCTGTAAATCTGTAAAATTAATTGCAAATAGTACGTACGTCTGTCCCTTGTCAACCATCCGTTTGTCTAGCCAGGACTTTATAACAAAAATCCCCCTATTCTTATTCGACAATGTCGAAGTCATGCCGGGTTCGAGTGCAGAGGTACGCGTCTACACATCATATGACTTGACGCCAAGTGAAATACTTGTTACCCACCCACGATTGTATTCTATGGGCGATGAATCGTACTTTATACCACAGTTAGTCTTAAAAAATGCACCAACATTAAAATTACGCTTAATTAATTTAGGTGATTCTCGTTTGCAATGGTCCGCGGGCCGACTGATTACGCGCGCAGATATGTTTACGCAAACCGATGTAGCTTTCGTTTCTCAAAGTTGTGCCTCTAATAGTACACAGGATTATGTTCAGCCAAAAAAGACATTTGTATTATCTGACCTAGATATTGGAGAAATGGAAGAAAAACATTCTAAATTATTATTAGATTTACTAAATAAGTATCACAGTTGTTTTGCTGAATGTAGCAGTGAACTTGGTTGTACGGATTTAATTGAAATGCATATTTCGACCACTACACAAACACCTGTGTTTTGTAAGCCCTATCGATTATCCTACAAAGAAAATGAAATTGTGCAGGAAAAGGTGAATGACCTTTTATCCGCGGGAATAGTGCGAGAATCAAACTCCGAATACGCGAGTCCTGTAATTCTAGTTAAGAAAAAGGGAGGCGACTATCGCTTATGTATCGACTACCGCGCTCTCAACGCACGTACTGTAAAAGATCGATTCCCTCTTCCACACATTGATGATCAGATCAATCGACTATCGGGAAAAGTGTATTTTACGGTTCTTGATATGGCGCAAAGTTACTATCAAGTTAAAATGGCGGAAAATTCAATTCATAGAACCGCTTTCATAACGTCGACTGGACAGTATGAATTTTTAAAAATGCCGTTTGGTTTGGCCAACGCGCCGGCGGTTTTCTCACGGTTAATTCTAGATGACGTCACTTTGCCCACTGTTACAATAGAAGAAGGTATAGCCCTATTGGAAGATGTTTTGAAACTCCTCTCTCGTGCTAATTTAAAACTAAATTTAACGAAGTGCTCTTTTTTGAAAACCAGCGTAAATTACTTGGGTCATGAGGTTACTGAAGGGTCTGTACGCCCGGGGCAAGCAAAGATTACTAGTGTTACTAATTTTAGGCAGCCACGAAACGTACATGAACTACGTCAATTTATCGGTTTAGCATCGTATTTCCGTAAATTTGTAAAAGGATTCGCTGAAATTGCTCGACCTTTAACCAGCCTAACAAAGAAGGACGTAGCCTGGAAGTGGAGCTCAGAACAGGAACATTCTTTTAATCTTTTAAAAACTACGTTGACTGAGCGACCTGTTTTAGCTATTTATGAACCACATGCTAAAACAGAAATCCATACAGATGCTAGCAGCTTGGGGTTAGGCGGTATTCTACTTCAATATCAAAATGATGGTGATTTAAAACCTGTTGCTTATTTTAGTCGCGTTACTAGTAGGGAGGAAATGCACTATCATAGTTATGAGTTGGAAACTCTCGCCGTGATTGAATCTCTAAAACGCTTCCGTATTTACGTAACAGGTATTCCAGTTAAGGTGGTTACCGATTGTGCAGCATTAAGAACCACACTAACTAAAAAAGATTTGATACCGCGTATAGCCCGATGGTGGTTAACGATTCAGGATTTCGATATTAAAATCGAATATCGCCCGGGCCACCGCATGCAACCCGGTTGAAAGCGTTCCTATACTTCGCATTGATGAAGCTGACTGGCGACTCACGCTACAGTTACAAGACGATACGGTACAAAGTATTATTCGATAGATTAATGCGGGCACGAATAATTCCGATATAAATAAAAATTATACCGTTGTTAACGGATGTCTGTTTCGGAAAACTTTACACGGCAATCGATTCGTAATACCTAAACTGTCAAAGTGGTCACTGTTACAAAAATACCATGACCAAGTTGGGCACATGGGTTTCGAAAAGTGCGAAAAGACAATAAAATCAAAGTTTTGGTTCTCTGGTATGACTCGGTTTATACGAAAATATGTAAATGCCTGCTTACACTGTGCTTATGCTAAGGGAAATTATGGGAAAGCAGAGGGCGAGCTGCATCCCATTGAGAAAGTAGCAATACCAATGCATACTTTACATTTAGATCATTTGGGCCCATTTTTGAAAACACGTCGTGGTTACTCCTATATACTTGTAATAATTGATTCTTTTACGAAATTTGTATTTGCTCGAGCTGTTAAAGGTACTGGTTCTATAGAAACTATTCAGAACTTAAAGGAAATAATGTCTACTTTTGGAAATCCTCATAGAGTAGTTACAGATAGAGGCGTCGCTTTCACTAGTCGGTATTTTAAAGAGTTTTCTGTACAAAAACAGTTCAAACATGTGTTGAATGCAATTGCTTGTCCACGCTCAAACGGTCAGGTCGAACGAGTAAACAGAACCATTGTAAACGGCCTAAATACTACCGCTGAAAGTGAATGCACATGGGATGAAAAACTTTCAGATGTAGTCTGGGGTATAAATAACAGTCCACATGCTGTTACAGGATTCTCTCCCTTTAGTCTTATGTTTTCGCATGACAATGCCTTATTACCTGCTTACCCTGCAAACGTTGGTACAAACATTGATCCTCAAGAGCAGTTACTTGAACGTAGACGCAATGCTAAGTTGCGCATTGATAATAATATGGCAATTATGAAAAGTCGGTATGATAAGAGGCATAAGAAATGTAGGAAATATAATTTAGGTGAATTGGTTTTGTGGAAGGGAGGCTTATCTCGTGATCATACAGTCGGCGTCACTAAAAAGTTAGGCAGTGTGTTTACAGGACCGTACAAGATTACTAAAATAGACCATAGTATTGACCGATATACAATAAATAGCATTCAAGGGGTCAAAGGATATAAAAGGTTTAGTGCAATAGTTGCTGGTGATTCACTACGCCCGTATAAGTCATCAGTGCCAGACAGCTCTACAGATTCTGATCATGAAATAGATAGGGATGATTTAATAGATTTATTGGAGAGTTAATTATAATTATTACCTACCATTTGTTTGCACTAGATAAAGTTGTTGTGTCTTGTTCATAATAATATAATTTAATTGTACTGTATTCCTTACTTTATTTTTTTAAATTTTTACATTATTTTGGTTTTAACTCCCACTGATTAATTATAATTTAAAATTAAATACCAGCTTAATATTACAAATAGTTGTATTATTTCACCAGGATGCCATAAGGATTCATTAGCTATTAAAATATTGCCCTTATCACAGAACACAACAACTGTAAATCTTGATACAGATTTTAGTGTAGGTACTCATCATAGAACAGAATCTAATTTATACCTAAACAAATTATAATAATCTGTGTGTATTTGTCTCGCTATACTGTGTGAAACAGCAGATGGTCTGTGTGAATATATATCCTGCTATACTGTGTGATACCTACAGCGGATGGTCTGTGTGAATATATCCTGCTATACTGTGTGATACAGCGGATGGTCTGTGTGAATATATCCTGCTATACTGTGTGATATGGCAGAAAGGTCTATGTGAATATAATGTCCTGCTAAACTGTGTGATACAGCAGATGGTCTGTGTGAATATATATCCTGCTATACTTTGTGATATGGCAGATAGGTCTGTGCCTGTTCTACTGAATGATAATGTATTTCTCTGTGAATACAATATATCCAGTTATACTTGCTGTTAGATCTGAGATAATGTCTTTCTGATTATGCTTTGTGAAACACAGACAAAACAGATCTAATACATAACAAAAATTTAAAACATGAAATTTTACAATTATGTACCTATATCAAAATATACTGTGGGCTGTTTCTGTTTCCAGGTACCGCCAAAACTAGACTCTGGTGCCACTACTTCTGCTGAAGGAGCTGGAGGAGCCCAACGCCGTGGAGGACCACGACATTAGCAGGATGGCCGAGTGTAACAGTTAGCCGCCAGCCAGTACAGCCGTAGCTAGGGAAGCTCCAATCTACTCACCTCAACGTCAAGAATAAACCGCTAACGCCATCTACCGGCATTGAACGCAACTAGTATAACAGCAGCCAGGGAAGATCTGCCGATGCAATCTACTTAACAGACTCATTAGCGCCATCTATCAATTTTAGTACACTGTAATGTTGTGGTCAGTTTAAATATTAATAACTTTTCCTTTTCCTCTGAGCATTCCATTATTATTTTGGAAATGTTACTGTTAAACATATTAATTGTAAAAGCTAACTTTATAAATCCTATAGTTTATATTCTCATGATTATTGTAATGAGTATGTCAATTTATGCAAGTGTTACATATTGTACAATAATAAATAGGGGACGTGAGTTTGACTTCCGGATTGGCGGCGGAATTTTTTTGGAGGCTAACGTGAATCGTTTGGTGGTGTATAGATTTTTGGAGTTAAAATACATAATATTATAGAGTGTGAGCTTCTCATTTCCCTTCCTGGACACACATTACATTAGGTTACGAGATGTCGAAGTAAAATCCTTGCCATTGTATGTAATTAAAAACGGAGCGTGCCCTTTACTGGGACGAGATTGGTTGCGTGCTTTGAAAGTAACACAAATAAAACTACATAAGATAACCGACGATGGATTCGTGAACCGCTTATGTGCTGAATTTCCAGAGGTTTTTACAGACAATTTAGGTACTTGTAAGCGAGCCATTCGACTACAGTTGACTAACGATGATCCTGTGTATGTTCGTGCGCGGCCCGTGCCGCTGGCGTTACGTTGCTGGCACGCCTGGAGTCCGACGGCTCCATATATCGCGTCGACTATTCCGACTACGGAACGAACATTGTGCCGGTTGTTAAAAAAAACGGAGATATACGCATTTGTGGGGATTACAAAATAACCATAAACCCCAAACTCAAACGTGATTATTATCCCTTGCCCCGTATTGATGAGTTATTCGCGAACTTAAGCGGAGGAGAAAAATTTACAAAAATAGATCTCACTCACGCTTACGAACAATGTCTATTGACAGAGGAGTCACAACCGTACACAGCAATCACAACTCACCTCGGGACATATGCTTACCGCCGTACGCCGTACGGACTAGCGTGCATACCCGAGAAGTTCCAGAAATTAATGGAGGAAACCCTACGTGGTATTCCGGGTTGTGTTGTTTTCCTAGATGATATTTGCACAACGGGGGCAAATGATAAAGAACATATAAGTAATTTACGAGCTGTACTCGAAAGGTTGCGCAAGATGGGCTTAACAGTGAAGTTAAGCAAGTGTAGTTTCTTACAAGACAGCGTAAGATACTTAGGTTTTGTTATTGATAAAATGGGTTTGCGGCCAGACACTACAAAATTAAATGCCATTTCCAGCGCACCCACACCCGAGAATATAACTCAACTAAAGAGTTTTTTAGGAATGTTAAATTATTACGGAAAATTCATTAGTAATTTGAGCACATTGTTATATCCTTTACATAACTTACTTAAAAAAGATGTAAGCTGGAAATGGGATGCTAGTTGTGAGCAAGCATTTAAAGACGCCAAGCGTGTTCTGGGCGAGCGAGTGTTAGCACATTACGAGGAGGGGCGGCCGCTCGTGCTCTCGGTGGACAGTAGTGCATATGGGCTAGGCGCAGTGTTGGCTCACCGTTATTCTGATGGCACTGAGCGCCCGGTCAGCTGTGCGTCCCGCACACTAAACGCGGCCGAGCGGAATTACAGCCAACTCGATAAGGAGGCGCTCGCGATATTGTTTGGTATTACAAAGCACCATCAATATTTGTTCGGCAGGAGTTTCATATTACGCACAGACCACCAACCATTGACGCACATTTTCGGTGCTAAGGGGGGCATTCCACAGACCGCTGCCAGCCGGCTACAGCGGTGGGCGGCACGCCTGGCCGCATACGACTTCACTATAGAATTCGTTCGCTCGGCTGACAATGGGCCGGCCGATGCTTTATCAAGGCTACCGCTACCTCAGGAGGGTCGCTTGGTGGACGCAGTCACTTACATAAATTTAATAGAGGAAACAATTCCAATTAGCTTTAAGGATATTGCTAAGGAGACGGAAAAAGATACATTGTTATGCAAGGTTAAAGGATATGTCACATTTGGTTGGCCGTTGACAGTGTCAGATACAGAGAAACCGTACTTTGCAAGGAAACAGGATTTAGCTATAGAATTGGGTTGTCTCATCTATAAATATAGGATTGTTATACCGAACACATTACAAAAACTAATTTTAAATGAAATACGTGATGGGCACTTAGGAATTAATAAAATGAAGAATTTGTCAAGGAATTATGTGTATTGGCCCAGTCTAGATAGGGACATAGAGGAAATATGTCGCGCGTGCACAGCGTGGCGCGCCACCCCATGCCCCGCTACACCCCTGGGAGTTCCCGCTGCACCCATGGCAGCGAGTACATGCAGACTTTGGGGATTGTGGGGGAAAACGGTATCTAATTATGGTGGACGCAAACTCGAAATGGATAGAAGCTATTGCAATGAGTAGGACGGACGCGCGGGCGACCATCACAGCAATGAGGACAATTTTTGCCCGGTTCGGCTTACCGTCATTACTTGTCACTGACAACGGCCCACCATTTTTCTCACAGGAATTTAAAATATTTTGCAAGAAAAATTGTATAAAACACGTGACCACAGCTCCTTACCGACCGCAAGGAAACGGCGCAGCAGAAAATGCGGTAAAAACCGTTAAAAAAGCGATCAAACGTGCATCGTACGAGGGCGAGGACGTCGCCACGGCCCTTAGTAAATTTTTATTCCAATACCGAAACTGCGAACATGCAACCACTGGTGTCTCCCCAGCGGTGGCGTTGCAAGGACGTAGGCTCCGCGGGCGCCTCGACGCGCTTCGGGCCGACGTGTCGGCCGTAGTGCGCGCCACGCAGGAGCGGCAAGTGGCCGCTGCGGGCTAGGCTTGGGTTAAGTAACTCCACTAGAAGATTGGATATAAGACATATCATTCCAGCCAAAGACACATATCCCATAACTATATCCATGTCCGCTAATCATATCCGCAGTTATGATGACGATAGAGAGCGAAGACAAATCCCATATCGCGGAACTATGTTGCTGTGAGAGATTTCAAAAGTTTCTCGCTCTCGCTCTCGCTCTAAGAACAAACTATTTGATTTCCCTTCAAACTTTACACTTACAGGCTTAGGACTGTCAACCATATAAATATTTGATTGGCGTATTTAAAAATCAAATAGTATTTACAATGATTTGTATTATAGAACAGACGACCGAACGATGAACAAACCTAATCGTCCTTTCTCTTTCGCTCACTAGCCGCTGCGTTGTATTACGCTCTCGCTCTCTTACTTCCGAACGAATGAACGAAACTGATATAGAGGATATATTTATTTGTTAGAAAGGGAATGAACGATTCATATCCAAAGTGAGACACATATCCGAAGATATAACTGTGTCCGGAGTTACTCAAGCCTACTGCGGGCGGCACGACGCGCTCGCTGGCGCCGGCCGACGCGGTGCTGGCCCGCGACTACACCGCGAGGGGGGACAAGTGGTTGCCGGGAACAATAGTCGACCAGACTGGACCGGTCTCGTACAAAGTAGACGTTGGTCGTGGAGACGGGTGGCGTAGACATGTCGATCAAATTATACCCGTACAAAACAAGAATCGCCACTCGTTATCTCGGACTAGTATAGTTTCCGAAAGATTTATCTCCAGAACTAGAGATTCCTTCGGTCAGTGAGGAGGCGGAGGACTCATTCGAGGATGCGTCTGATGGTATTGGTGAAAAGTCAAAGGCCACCGGTTCTGAAGCGGCATGCAGGCCGGAGACACCACCACCACCGTCAGGTGCATCTGCTCGTGCTCTGCGGGGTTATAATCGGACTCGACAAGTCATTAAATAACATGCTTTGTTTTGTTAATATTTTAGATTGTACGTGTTTATAAGTTAGATTATGCTATAGCTAAAGGGGGAGAAATGTACCGATGTTATCATGACTGCGGGTATTATATTTGTATGGTGGTGGGTAGGTTAAGATCTCATTCAATAAATCAGTGTGTCGCTAACTCGTGCCTTTCATTGACGCTGCCAAAGCCACACCCACCACTGACCACTCTCTATTCTCGTACTAAATGACGAGTAAATATAAAACACTATATATAGCCTATAACCTTCCTCGATAAATGGGCTATCTAACACTGAAAGAATTTTTCAAATCGGACCAGTAGTTTCTGAGATTTGCGCGTTCAACCAAACAAACTCTTCTGCTTTATAAAGCAGAAGAGTTTGTTTGTTTGTTTGGTTTAATTTATATTTGCAAGTTTATATTTAAACTAATATTATAATATTAGTTTAAATATAAACTTGCAAATATAAATTTATAAATAAAGTGGGTCCAAACTCGCCATCCTCCTTTAATACATTTGGTATTTTTTCATTTAGTACTAAGTTGTTTGCCGTAAACCAATCTTGAACTTGATGAATAGAGTTATTGACATCATCAAGATTTTGTGACCGTAGTTCTATCTTAAAATTAAATTAAAAATTAAATAAATCTACTATTAGTCCATAATTAAGTTAGTATTAAATATCAATGATGTGTTATCAGCAAATAACACCATCTTTGGGTCATTTTGAAGCAATGATGTTTCAACCCTTAAAAACCGATTCACCATACTATAGGGAGAGAGGTCAATGGATTCTCTTCAAACCTAAATGACATACCCACTCTGATCAGAAAAATTTGCAGCTAAATGTGTAAACAGATTGCTGTTCTAAGCAGGATATATATAAAAAAAACACCTGTGTGAGAAACCTGCGTTTTAAAAAAGATCTTTAGAAATAGTTTTCAAATGGGTTTTGGTAAATGTGCGTTTTAAACCAGTTGGTAAGTGCCTGCTAGCACATATTAACTAACTATAACTTACTTTGTGCGTCACTGGCTCTTCGTTTGTTCCTCGACACTTCAAGTTCCTCCACTTCAATTTTAAACTCCATTATAGGCTTATCATCTTCTGTATCAGACTCAGAATGCTGTACATTTTCTACATTTAAAAAGCTGTTTTCCTGATTTCCAAGTTCTTGCTCTGAAAGTACACAAAACAGACAGTTTGGTTTTACTGTGCAGTAAAAATTCCTAATAATCCCATAGCAACTGGCTTTTAAGACTAAGTGCATTTGAGACTGCAATATTATACTTTTGATACAATTATTGTCATGGTTCATGTGACAGGTACCTAAAGAACCCTTCACTAAGTGTGGCTTGACTCTCACACACTTGGCCAGTTTTGTTCTTAAAACTTACCATCATGTTGATGTTCCTTCTTTGTCTCAATATTATCATCTAATCTCTCACATACATCTGGTAATTCTTCCTTGAGAGCAATATTTTCTGTTACACATTCACCAATACTTATGTGCTCTATAGGTGATTGACTAAACACATTGCAAAACTCTGAAGTGTATCGATTCATTAAAGAATTTGGCTGTAAAAAGATAACCATAGTATTAAATGGGTAACCAAGCGTTACAAGAGTAGGTCAATATCTGTTGGAGAAAACCTCACCTTATATTCCTCATTCATCATATGAGCAAACTGCTCTTCAGCTTCCAGACATTGTCTCTGGAACTGGTAGCATTGCTTTAGTTTAGTGCAGCAGAAGTAACAAGCGAGCATCGGTCTACTGTCCTCGGTTACAAACTGTAAAAAGACATGAGTTAGGTACACAATTGTTTTAATGTTTGAATTACATTCAAAAACACTATTGTAAGACTGAGGTCAGTGGGTCGTCTAATCGTCTTAGGGGCGGATTTAGGGTCAATGGGTCGTATTAGGGGTTGTCCAAGAGGAAGTCCGAAAGTGGCATCGGGGAGCAAAAAGTGTGTGGAATTCTGAGAAAATATCGGCATTTGAGAGGAATGAGGAACACACACAGAAGAGAGTTAGTAGTGTGAGATCGGACGTCTACTAAGACGACGCATTGACCGACCATTTCTCTAAGACGAACTTCACGACAAAAGATTTAGTAGTTAACAACTTACCGCATTGTCAGTCAGCTTTTCATACAGTTCATGCAAGTTTTTCGTGACAACTACATACATGCGAACATTCCCCGCCAAACAAACCCTACACAGTGACAGTTTATCCATTTTTCCCACAAGGTACGAATTAAATAAGCAAATGTAAATTAATAAATTAACCACCAAAGGTGATCAGCAGATAATTCAATATTACTTTACTTTTTGAGATAATTCAAAAAACAAACAAGCAAACCACATAAATATATTACATAGACCACAGACTACATAGAGATACTACGTATACATAGACTGACATAGATTTTTTTTTTTTTAATAATTTTATTCTTGACCATGGATACATGTCCTTCAGTCGTACTGACATAGAGTAGAGCCAGTGTTGCCAGGGCCCTGGAGTCGTAAGTTACGTTTCGTTTCCTAAAATGTAATGCTTCCTCCACACTATTCCGAAGTTGCACGAAGCGAAGTGCTCTCCGAAGTTGACCGAAGTCCGAAGTAGGTGTCCACACACCTCGAGCAACTTCGCGAGGAACTCAGTCGCCCGTTCCCCCCGGTCCCCTCACGATAGGCATAATGGATAACGTTCATGTGGAAACTGCCGTTGCACATTGCAACGGCAGTTTACTGATGTACTCTAGCTTAATAAAAATACGTGCGTATTTACTATGGCTGACGCGAACCGAAGTTAGTCGAAGTTACCCGAGTAGTGTGGACAGACGCTTCGTGTTCGAACTTCTAAAGTAGCCTCCACATTATTCCCGAAGTTGATCGAAGTTGAGCGAATACGATAGTGTGGAGGGGCACTTCGCTTCGCCTCGTGCAACTTCGCTTCGCCTCGGGCGACTTCCAGTTGTTGTCGGTTTTTGCGCCCGAGTCAAAGGGCTCGAAGTTCGAACACGAAGCGTCTGTCCACACTACTCGGGTCACTTCGGCTCACTTCGGTTCGCTTCAGCCATAGTAAATACGCACTTATTTTTATTAAGCGAGAGTACACATTGCAACGGCAGTTGCCATATGAACGTTATCCATTATGCCTATCGTGAGGGGAACGGGGGGAACGGGCGACTGAGCTTCTCGCGAAGTTGCTCGAGGTGTGTGGACACCTACTTCGGACTTCGGTCAAATTCGGAGAGCACTTCGCCTCGTGCAACTTCGGAATAGTGTGGAGGACACTTAACATTTTTGCTCCAAAAGTTATATTACTGTTTTTTTAACCGACTTCCCAAAAGGAGGAGGTTCTCAATTCGGTTGTATTTTGTTTATGTTTGTTACCTCATAACTCCGACAATTATGAACCGATTTGAAAAATTCTTGTTTTATCAGAAAGGATATACTTGCAGATTGGTCCCATTTAAATTTTATCAAAATCGGAAATAGCTGGAATTCGTCTACTTGGATGATGGTTTTATGTCATCTAAGTAATGAAAATTGCGTATTTTGCTATTCTGCGATTTTGCAGTGGTGTTGTTAGGTGTGGGGTACCACTAAAAAGTGAAAAATAAAAAACATTTTACAAAAAAATACAACCGACTTATTTTTTACTTTGTAGTGTTTTTTTTTGGAAGTCCGTCCGAAGTCCGGATTTTTTTGTAAAGTGTTTTTTTTTTAAATTACGTGGGTCGGCGGGGAAAATGGCAGAATATCATGGAATCTATGATGTGTAATGGTGTATTTAACTTTAGGATAAAAATTTGTCATCTCTCTTTATGTGTAAACTGGTGATCTCTTTCTTACTTTTTTTCTTCAATCACGAATTTGAGACAAAAACATCACCGAATTCGCCAACCTGAACCTGGCATCAGTTTTATTTCAATATTGTAATGTACTGTAATGTACTCGTTGAGGTTTAAATCACAGTAATCAAAAATCGTTGATTTGTTTCTGTGTAGATATTTTACTTGTTTGCACCTGCGATAAAATACAGATGTTGTATTTTTATTTTTATTAGTAAAAGTTGCAAACTTTGAAATGCAGTTTGCCAACAAAATCAAATTTTTATTAATGTATTCATCAGAACTTCACTCACGCACATAATACAACAAAACGCAAGGAAACAAAACAAATCACAATGAAATCAGTCATTTCTGGTAGCTACCAGAAAGTTCCCGTCTTACGCGGTTTCGTAGCAACGAAACCGCGTAAGGCGGGAACTTGCGAAGTACGAAAAGTGCACGCACACGCTCAAGCAAAATCAAGTTTTAAAGCAAAGAAGTTATGATTCATTTTGTCGTGGCGCTTTCCATTCAGAGCCATCTCTGAGTGTGATATGGAGTGAAATACTTTTTAGATGCGCAATTTTGATGCGTTAAATTGAAATGCGTTCGTAAACTGTTTGCAATAAAAATCTAGTGTTACAAATCTCGTTGTTCTCAAAAGTTACGAAAATTGCCTTAAAATTTAAAAACCCTGATCGACGGTTGGGGGAAAAAACAAAAAAAATGACAATGACTTGACACATGGCTCTTACTATGACCACTGACGTATAAATCATATGGACTTGAAACGTTTGACTATAGAAATAAACAGTTATACAAATATCTATCATATCGACGCAAACATGTCAAAAAGCATTTTGTCTCTTTTTAACTAGCCAAGAGCTGCATATGAAAAAAGAGACATCTATATGTTTGCCAAGGACTAAATTTGGCAACCCTTTTGTGTGACGTCAAAATCAAGCCTTTGCGTGGCCGGTCGCCATTTTAAATGCCCAAAGTACTCTGTGGTTTTATGGTAGTTGTGCTGTCAAACAGTTGTTTGCTTTTATTATTTTCGTTGTTTTAAAGATAAATACGTCGAAAGCTAGGTTTTTTTTTGTGTTCTGGCTTTGGAAAATAAGAGAAAAACCATGCCATCGTGTTGCATAATACAGTATGGTGCGAGGAAAAACAAAAATCAGCCTAATTTGACTCTGCACAGGTTAGTTACTAGTTTTCACTAATCCAGTTGAATATTGTAGAATTTTGTGTAATGTTTTGTTACCAGATGATCTTTTTAAAGATTATTGAAACCTGTGTCATATTTGTATGGCTTATTACGTTATTATTTTCTTAATTTCGTAGTATTGTTTACATACAATTTTTATTTGTCTTAGTTAGTGATGTGCGATGTTCGCATCGCATACGATAAGTATCGATATTATTATATTGATAAAGTGTGTAAAATACATTGCAATGCTATTATCCCACAGATTTCCTGGAAATGAAATTTTCAAAAATAAATGGATAGAAGAAAAATATAAACCATAGACATAAAATGTGGCATATCTGCTCCCTGCACTTTGATGAATCTAGTTCTAACAGAACCCTCGATGTGATGAGGTTACATGATGGCGCAGTGCCCACATTGAATATGCTGGTATGTTTTTAAAAAAAAATTGTATAGCAATTAGTAGGATGGTATGGATTAGAAGGTATGGATTAGTAGGATAAAGGAGATGGCAGTTTTTGGCATTACTGATTTTGGAAAGGTACAGAATTCAAAGCTATTTCAAAAATTAACGCTTATTTTTATGAGTTAATAGCCAGATTAACTTTATTTTTGACAGTGGAAATAAAATCTCGATAAGAAGAGTGGATAACTTGATTTTATTTAGCACAGAGGCGGTCTTTATTTCTAAAGCCATGGGATACGAGGCTTTTTAGCACTGTCATAACCATAACTATTTGATAGTTTTGTTTGTCATTGAAAAATATAAAAAAAAAACATTAAATTAATTTGCAAATTGTATAGCAATTAGTAGGATGGTATGGATTAGAAGGTATGGATTAGTAGGATAAAGGAGATGGCAGTTTTTGGCATTACTGATTTTGGAAAGGTACAGAATTCAAAGCTATTTCAAAAATTAACGCTTATTTTTATGAGTTAATAGCCAGATTAACTTTATTTTTGACAGTGGAAATAAAATCTCGATAAGAAGAGTGGATAACTTGATTTTATTTAGCACAGAGGCGGTCTTTATTTCTAAAGCCATGGGATACGAGGCTTTTTAGCACTGTCATAACCATAACTATTTGATAGTTTTGTTTGTCATTGAAAAATATAAAAAAAAAAACATTAAATTAATTTGCATAATGTTGTAATTAATTGTGTTTACATAATTAAAACAACTAAATCACAAAAAAATAAATACAAAAAAACTATGCGAACAGTTTACGAGGACTTGATCCAGCAAAGAAATGTTTATTGCTTATTGGCAACACTAAAACCCGCGTGTCACATTTGTTGTGACATTCCACTGAATACGTCAGTGTGACATTCGCGATTCCGATTGTTCATGTTCACATCATAGACTACTATATATGTTCACATTGGCCTCTACTACGCTGCCATACAGCCTGAAATCCAGCGTAGGCCTTGGTTTTTTAAATATCCTAAATTGTCGAAGAGAACTGTTTCGTCCCTCTGTAGACTCCGACTCGGACATTGTTGTAGCCCTGTGTTCCTGAACAAAATCCACGTCCGGGATAATTCCCTGTGCGAGTGCGGCCTTGCGGATGGTACTTTAGACCATATTTTCTTCTGTTGCTCCCTAAATAATAAATCCTTTGACCTATATAATAAAAGGAGAATGGCAGAAGTTCATAGAACGCTGGCATTAAACTTTTTAAGTTTCTACAGAAATCAAAGTGGCATGGTTTGATAGGGAATATTATAAGCTATTATTAAAAAAAAATTAAAACGTTAAAATAATAGGGTTAAAGAGAAATCGTAATTTTTGTAAAAGTGAGGTTAAGTGCGTTAATGATTGTACATATAGGGTCTTTCAACTCTATTTCTATCATAACGCATAAATGTTTATTGTCTATATAACATATTGCTAATTATGCTTTCTAATGACTTGAAAACTACTTGTTGAAGTTTGTTTAGTTCAATGATTTACCTACACACTGATCATTTACCTAATGACAGTTTAGGTAAGTGTACCTACCTACTCCGTCAGCTTTATGTAGGTAGTCACAGGAAACTCAGGAGAGTTTTTAAGAGACTCATATCTAAGAATCTAAGCACATAAGGAATAATAATCCTGTTAAGGATAACAGGATTATTTAAGGTAAAATTAAAAACTCGTATTGTAGGTATTATATTTTATTCATGGTCATCATCACATATCAGCAATATATTATCTAAGAATGGTGCAGGGGGAGACAGGCTATCTTGATGCCGTGCCCATGCCAAATACCAGATGATTGACATGATATGGGCACAGCATCCTACTGTTCTTCGTCCAACAATGCAATTGCAACAGTATTGCTTTATAGCTTCCCGGCCACTTAGAGAGCTGTCAATCAAAATATAAACAAAGTATATTTTTCTTCCTACATGTCTAGACCTAATTCTTCCCCGTAAAATCCAAGATGTGTTTGATGTTGACAGCTCTTCCAGTAGACTCCTGTCAACCTCCCTGCATACTTCTATAATATAGGTGCCATTTGCCCTTACGTGCTCTCCATAATAGGAGCGAGATTGCTTTATTTGATATGTTCCAAGAGAAATTAATATAAGTTCACTGTATGATAGCCGAGGAAAATCTGTTAGGTTATCATTTTCAACAGTAACACTTACAAAATCAGCTCGTCTTCTGTTTAGTTAGGATTTCCCCGGCATCACTTCTATCAGTTATCGGAGGGTGAAAGCGATTAATTAATGCAGCAGCTATTTTAAAATCAACCATAACATGTTTTGAGACTACGTTAAAATATTCCTGTCTAAACAATTTAAAATCTCTTTTAAACCTACCATTGACTGCTTCTACAACCCATCTAGAAATAGTAACCGACCTTGATTTGTTTGCTGCTAGTGTTGATAGTTGCGTTTCACCCCTCTGTAATGAAGCTGGAACATGGGTTTTATAACCACAAGCATTCAGCAAGGGCAAGGCATCTCTGAAACCCCTATCCAGTACAAAAGCATCACCTTCTTGAAAATGTCTGCGTAAATAACTATTTTCAGTTTCAAATTCCCTTTGCATTATAGCTGCATCTGATGTTGTAGCTGGATAAGGGCCCAGAACATCTATAATATAACCATCAGAACATACTAACATAAATGGTTTAACAAGATTTCGATATTTATGTAAGCTGTAAGTATTTTTTTGATATAGATAATTACAACTTTTTTGTATGTAGCAATATGAACCATCAGCTATGACTATAGGGTTTTCCTGGCCATCACTTTGAACTCCAAACAATCCACGGGGTATCAATAGATTTCTTTGTATTATTTGTTCTCTTGATATATGTGCTACTCCCAAGTGAGTTGGAACGAACAACAACAGCAACAGTTCTCGAACCTTTGCCATCAACACCTCCAAAGATCTCCTTGGAATTTGAAATAGTGATGCCAACCTTTCATTGGGTTCACCTGTCCTCAGTTTCATTAAGAATGCAGCGAGAGCCGTTTTACCTCTTCGCATTTCATTTATGGTAGGTATTTCGTGTAATAACTGATTGAACTGATCTGTTGTGTAGCCAATCCAGTGACGTACAAGATGGTCTTCTATATTATTTATATTTGAAAAATCTAATGCATTAACATTAGTGCTCTTTAAATTCAACATATCTTGTATATGTGTTGCATTAAATGCATTTGAATAACCACTAATACCAGCTTGAAAGTCCCATGTTTCTGTATTTAGATGGTTACTGCACACGCGACTATTTACTGGTACATAATAATTAAACTGTAAAAGCAGCATTTTTCTAGTTGAAACTGGTAGCCTGAATCTTTCACTACCCTGACAACCTTCAATAATGCACCTTGACCCAGAGTCTACAGCTCTGATATAATCAGGCAACACAATTGTCTCTTGTCTTCTTGATATGGGCTGAATTACAAGATTAGGTTCAGGCTGATCTTCAACAACAGGTTCGGGATGATCTTCAAAATCAGATGCAGGCTCATTATCTCCATTAGCTTCAGACACCATTTCAACATTAGGTTGAGGCGGAGTTTCAGGATCACGTTGAGGCAGTCTTTCAGGACTGTCATGGGTCATGGATACATTATCAAGTGTACCTTCAGAAGTTTCAGAGTCAAGATGAGAGCGCCCACTTGACGATGTGGATGCCCTGGATACAAAATGACGAGAAGCTAAAACTAAACATTCCCCTCCCAACCAACTTTCATACCCTCCTTTCCCACTTCTCCCCTAAACTAATCAACATTTTGGCCACATTCATTAACGAGAATGACTTAAAATTTTAATTAGTGCGTAACGTGTGTGTAAATAGTCTGTAAATAGTATAAACTAGTAGTGTTGTAGTGTGCTTGTAAATTAGATTATATGTTTTACTAACCCATGTGTTCGTTTCAGCTACACTAACACCTACCACGAAGTAAAACGGAAAGTTTGACGGACTGCCTCTCTGTGCTACCGTCACCACGTGACACTGGCAGAATAGTCGGAACCGGCTCAGTTGCCATAAATATAAAAAAAAAAAAAAAAAAAAATATGTTCACATTCGCTCGCTCCTTTGCTTTGTGCTGGTGTGAATGTTTTGTGCTTCCAAAGTTTTACGTGGATTTTTACAACGACCTGGCTTGCCTTTGGATTTTGAAGACTCCTACCTTTCTGTACAACTGTTGCAAGACTTGGACCTCGACGTTTCCTACTTTTATATGATCGACCTTGGCGCTCTATCTTGGACACTGATATTACTTAAGATAGTTTATGTTCATCTATCCTTTGTGTGTTTAACATTACGAGTCAACGTGATGTCAACCATGGACCGCTGCGTAAACTGTAGAATATCTACAAATCGTTGCAGTACGATAACAACACATTCTTTGGAAGATGAATCCATTCTATCGGTCATTCGCTCCTGGATTGCTCCTGAGCCTGTAAGTTCATTTACTATGCACCTATTTTATGAAAGACTTCGATTGGTTTTTATAATAATAATTTAACCTTAATTCATTTTTTTTTTTAGGTGTGCAATCAGGATCGTCTTTGTAACGCCTGTTGGGTACTTGTAAACAATTATTTAAATCAAGTACACACTACGCCTTAACCACATCCACCTTCTTGTACCCTTGGGCACCGACAGGTGTGTGTCAATTGTGGATCATCTACAGCACGTTCAAGAAATCACCAACTACGGACTGATTCGGACAGAGAACGAGGCATATATAATGTGGTTCGAGAATGGATACTACCCCGACAAGTAAGTTATTGGAATATATTATTTTCAAACTTATTCATTAAGACATGCATAAATCCTGGGACATTACTCATACATCTGAAAACGAAGTAGCTGATATACTACATATACTTATTTGTTTGTAAATATAATACTTACTACTTTTTGGACTTTGGACATACATACTTATGAATAGTCTGGCTCTAATACCAGCTGGGAAAGTTGCATTTGCTGAGAAGAGCTTGCAATGAAGTCATCAATTAACTCTTTTCAAAACAAGCTTAGATACATTACATAAAAATAACATTCTGATCTCAATGTCAAAAATTGGATGTCCCCGCAGTAATATATATAATATTATATTGACGCATAATGTGATTATGCATAAATACATTTAGTATTATTAGTTTTCTTTTATAATGTGTTCACACTTATATATAAAATCCACATGTGTGAGTATGTTTTACATAAATGTTTTATTGTTGCAGCTACGGACTACAAACAATGTCTGTCACCGTTGCTGGGTGAGAGCACACAAAGCTTCTCGTCATTTTGTATCCAGGGCATCCACATCGTCAAGTGGGCGCTCTCATCTTGACTCTGAAACTTCTGAAGGTACACTTGATAATGTATCCATGACCCATGACAGTCCTGAAAGACTGCCTCAACGTGATCCTGAAACTCCGCCTCAACCTAATGTTGAAATGGTGTCTGAAGCTAATGGAGATAATGAGCCTGCATCTGATTTTGAAGATCATCCCGAACCTGTTGTTGAAGATCAGCCTGAACCTAATCTTGTAATTCAGCCCATATCAAGAAGACAAGAGACAATTGTGTTGCCTGATTATATCAGAGCTGTAGACTCTGGGTCAAGGTGCATTATTGAAGGTTGTCAGGGTAGTGAAAGATTCAGGCTACCAGTTTCAACTAGAAAAATGCTGCTTTTACAGTTTAATTATTATGTACCAGTAAATAGTCGCGTGTGCAGTAACCATCTAAATACAGAAACATGGGACTTTCAAGCTGGTATTAGTGGTTATTCAAATGCATTTAATGCAACACATATACAAGATATGTTGAATTTAAAGAGCACTAATGTTAATGCATTAGATTTTTCAAATATAAATAATATAGAAGACCATCTTGTACGTCACTGGATTGGCTACACAACAGATCAGTTCAATCAGTTATTACACGAAATACCTACCATAAATGAAATGCGAAGAGGTAAAACGGCTCTCGCTGCATTCTTAATGAAACTGAGGACAGGTGAACCCAATGAAAGGTTGGCATCACTATTTCAAATTCCAAGGAGATCTTTGGAGGTGTTGATGGCAAAGGTTCGAGAACTGTTGCTGTTGTTGTTCGTTCCAACTCACTTGGGAGTAGCACATATATCAAGAGAACAAATAATACAAAGAAATCTATTGATACCCCGTGGATTGTTTGGAGTTCAAAGTGATGGCCAGGAAAACCCTATAGTCATAGCTGATGGTTCATATTGCTACATACAAAAAAGTTGTAATTATCTATATCAAAAAAATACTTACAGCTTACATAAATATCGAAATCTTGTTAAACCATTTATGTTAGTATGTTCTGATGGTTATATTATAGATGTTCTGGGCCCTTATCCAGCTACAACATCAGATGCAGCTATAATGCAAAGGGAATTTGAAACTGAAAATAGTTATTTACGCAGACATTTTCAAGAAGGTGATGCTTTTGTACTGGATAGGGGTTTCAGAGATGCCTTGCCCTTGCTGAATGCTTGTGGTTATAAAACCCATGTTCCAGCTTCATTACAGAGGGGTGAAACGCAACTATCAACACTAGCAGCAAACAAATCAAGGTCGGTTACTATTTCTAGATGGGTTGTAGAAGCAGTCAATGGTAGGTTTAAAAGAGATTTTAAATTGTTTAGACAGGAATATTTTAACGTAGTCTCAAAACATGTTATGGTTGATTTTAAAATAGCTGCTGCATTAATTAATCGCTTTCACCCTCCGATAACTGATAGAAGTGATGCCGGGGAAATCCTAACTAAACAGAAGACGAGCTGATTTTGTAAGTGTTACTGTTGAAAATGATAACCTAACAGATTTTCCTCGGCTATCATACAGTGAACTTATATTAATTTCTCTTGGAACATATCAAATAAAGCAATCTCGCTCCTATTATGGAGAGCACGTAAGGGCAAATGGCACCTATATTATAGAAGTATGCAGGGAGGTTGACAGGAGTCTACTGGAAGAGCTGTCAACATCAAACACATCTTGGATTTTACGGGGAAGAATTAGGTCTAGACATGTAGGAAGAAAAATATACTTTGTTTATATTTTGATTGACAGCTCTCTAAGTGGCCGGGAAGCTATAAAGCAATACTGTTGCAATTGCATTGTTGGACGAAGAACAGTAGGATGCTGTGCCCATATCATGTCAATCATCTGGTATTTGGCATGGGCACGGCATCAAGATAGCCTGTCTCCCCCTGCACCATTCTTAGATAATATATTGCTGATATGTGATGATGACCATGAATAAAATATAATACCTACAATACGAGTTTTTAATTTTACCTTAAATAATCCTGTTATCCTTAACAGGATTATTATTCCTTATGTGCTTAGATTCTTAGATATGAGTCTCTTAAAAACTCTCCTGAGTTTCCTGTGACTACCTACATAAAGCTGACGGAGTAGGTAGGTACACTTACCTAAACTGTCATTAGGTAAATCAAATCAAATCAAATCGTTTATTGCATTCCATAATGTACACATACAGGTGGTAAAATAGATAAATGATCAGTGTTTAGGTAAATCATTGAACTAAACAAACTTCAACAAGTAGTTTTCAAGTCATTAGAAAGCATAATTAGCAATATGTTATGTATACAATAAACATTTATGCGTTATGATAGAAATAGAGTTGAAAGACCCTATATGTACAATCATTAACGCACTTAACCTCACTTTTACAAAAATTACGATTTCTCTTTAACCCTATTATTTTAACGTTTTAATTTTTTTTTAATAATAGCTTATAATATTCCCTATCAAACCATGCCACTTTGATTTCTGTAGAAACTTAAAAAGTTTAATGCCAGCGTTCTATGAACTTCTGCCATTCTCCTTTATAATATTAGTAGGATGTAAATTATATGTATGTAAAAATAAATAAATGGTGTTGTAAATAATTATTGTTGACTTTTAATTAAAACCCAATTTCATCGGTATGTTAGAAAATATACTTAGGTGATGGAGACGTCCGTGCCGGCAGCCCATCGTGGATGCAGCGTCATTTCTTTTCTTCTTAGATTTTGTTCACTCCACCCCGTCTCGAATGACCTAACGCAAGGCTTTAGAATAACGCTTAGGTACATTTCATTTGAATTTTCAAAAACTTATTCGATGTACCTTGTTACTTATCCTAATAATAGCAATAGATACATATTTTGGGGGGTATGCGGTACAGAGAGGCATGTCCCGCAAACCCCCATTGATATAATAATATTAAATATTGAGAACCTCCTCCTTTTTAGAAGTCGGTTAAAAAGATAGTGATTATCTAATTTTAGTTTAGTTATTGAACAAGAGAATCGGCAACAATGTCATCCAAACTAAACATGTAGGCAAAGTATTAGCCTAAATCAAAAACCGGGAAGTAGGTCAAAGATAACTTTTCAGATTTGTTCACATAGATAGTTATTTTGTTGTACAGACGCCAGCACATCAAATTACTCGAAACTGTCAAATTATTCCAGTCAAAATTGAACTTAATCTTTTCTCTTATAAAGTTGGAAATCTAGTTGGTACAGAAATTTGTCAGATTGTTGTAGCACGATGTGCTGGCGACTGTACAAGTGAAGCTGAGAATGTGCTAAAAATACCCGTTGAAATTATTACCGTGACATTTTGAAAACATTCTAACAATCTTTTATCGATGTTATTGTAAAGAAATATCGACATAGGCTACCCTATTAGCCGCCATTTTATCATCCCAGCAAAGTGTAGGTAGCTACGTTTTTTTTTATAGGTATGCCCAGTCCATATGGTTCATAGGTACGCATTGAGATAAAAACTTTAACATTGAGTTGAATATCGATATCAGATGCGCATGTTGCTCGCAGTTACAACCCTACGAAAGGCAGCCATTTTAAGTGCCCAAGTCGGTGGTAGGTAGACACGTTTTTTTTGTAGGTATGCCCAGTCCATATGATTTATACGTCAGTGACTATGACTCACTGACGTATAAATCATATGGACTTGAAACGTTTGACTATAGAAATAAACAGTTATACAAATATCATATCGACGCAAACATGTCAAAAAGCATTTTGTCTCTTTTTAACTAGCCAAGAGCTGCATATGAAAAAAGAGACATCTATATGTTTGCCAAGGACTAAATTTGGCAACCCTTTTGTGTGACGTCAAAATCAAGCCTCTGCGTGGCCGGTCGCCATTTTAGTTGCCCAAAGTACTCTGTGGATTTATGGTAGTTGTGCTGTCAAACAGTTGTTTGCTTTTATTATTTTCGTTGTTTTAAAGATAAATACGTCGAAAGCTAGGTTTTTTTTGTGTTCTGGCTTTGGAAAATAAGAGAAAAATCATGCCATCGTGTTGCATAGTACAATATAGTGCGAGGAATAACAAAAATCAGACTAATTTGACTATGCACAGGTTAGTTACTAGTTTTCACTAATCCAGTTGAATATTGTAGAATTTTGTGTAATGTATTGTTACCAGACGATCTTTTTAAAGATCATTGAAACCTGTGTCATATTTATTTTGTATGGCTTATTATTACGTTATTATTTTCTTAATTTCGTTGTATTGTTTACATAAAATTTTTATGTCTTAGTTAGTGATGTGCGATGTTCGCATCGCATACGATAAGTATCGATATTATTATATTGATAAAGTGTGTAAAATACATTGCAATGCTGTTAACCCACAGATTTCCTGGAAATGAAATTTTCAAAAATAAATGGATAGAAGAAAAATATAAACCATAGACATAAAATGTGGCATATCTGCTCCCTGCACTTTGATGAATCTAGTTTTAACAGAACCTTCGATGTGATGAGGTTACATGATGGCGCAGTGCCCGCCCACATTGAATATGCTGGTATGTTTTTAAACAAAAATTGTATAGCAATTAGTAGGATGGTATAAATTAGAAGGTATGGATTAGTAGGATAAATTTATAATATTAGTAGGATGTAAATTATATGTATGTAAAAATAAATAAATGGTGTTGTAAATAATTATTGTTGACTTATTAAAACCCAATTTCATCGGTATGTTAGAAAATATACTAAGGTGATGGAGACGTCCGTGCCGGCAGCCCATCGTGGATGCAGCGTCATTTCTTTTCTTAGATTTTGTTCCCTCCCCCCTTTTTCGAATGACCTTAACGCAAGGCTTTAGAATAACGCTTAGGTACATTTCATTTGAATTTTCAAAAACTTATTCGATGTACCTTGTTACTTATCCTAATAATGGCAATAGATACATATTTTGGGGGGTATGCGGTACAGAGAGACATGTCCCGCAAACCCCCATTGATCTATCCTACTAATATTATAAATGTGAAAGTTTGTATGTTTGTATGTTTGTATGTTTGTTCGTCAATCACGCAAAAATGGCTGATGGGATTTGAATGAAATTTGGCACACATATAGTTCACATCCTGGAATAACACATAGGCTACTTTATATCCCGATAAAAGGCATAGCTTAATGGCGGCGGAGGAGGAAGTGGAAATCAGACGTTTCTGCTGCCTTAGTACTTCTGATTCACAAGTACCAGGAGAGCATAAACATGTCGAAATATTTTCGGGTCTGAATTTGTGAGCGCCAAAGATTCTTGAGTACCAGGAGAGCAGACATTTATGTCAAAGTATTTTTGGTCAGGTTTTTTTTTTTGCTAGAAAATAGATTGGCATTCATTGCAAGCGTTCATGTTTGTATGTTTGGATGTTTGTCCGTCAATCACGCAAAAACGGCTGAAGGGATTTAGATGAAATTTGGCACATATGTAGGTCACATCCTGAAATAACACATAGGCTACTTTTTATCTCGGTAACATACATGACTTAATGGAGACAGAGGAAGAAGTGGAAGTACAAAGTTTCTGCTACCTTAGTACTTCAGATTCAAAAGTACCAGGAGAACAGAAACATGTCGAAATTGTTTACCGGGCTAGAATTGTATTACGAGTGCTAAAGATTCACAAGTACCAGGAGACCAGCAACGTGTCAAATTATTTTTGGGCAAGTTTTTTTTTATTAGCAGAGCAGAAACTTTTCGAAGTATTTTCGGGACTGGAATTCCGAGCGCTACAGATTCACCTGGAGAGCAGAAACATATCGAGGTATTCCGGTGCCGGAATTACGAGCGCTACAGATTCACAAGTACCAGGAGAGCAGTAACATTTGGGAAGTTTTTTTGGGGCTTGATATGAGCGCTTTAGATTCACAAGTACCAGGAGATCAGAAATATGTCGAAGCAACGCTATACATTCACAAGTACCAGGAGAGCAGAAACATGTCGAGGTATTTCGCCAGAAAATTACGAATGGTACAGATAGATTAAAATACCAGGAGAGAAATATCTGAAAGTTTTCAAGTTGCTGGTGAGTGGTTAGGATGCAGAAGTACCAAGAGAACAGAAACATGTCGAAGTTTATTCCGGGCAGGAGTAATTATGAGCGCTGAAGATTCACAAGAACCAGGAGACCAGAAATATGCCGAAGTATTTCCGGGGCTGGAATTGTGAGCGTCTAGGATTCAAAAATACTAGGAAATCAGAAACATGTCGAAGAATTTTCGGGGCTGGAATTACCAGCACACCAGAAACATATCGACAAAGTACTTCCGAAGCTATTATTGCAAGCGGTTAGGATTCAAGAGTACTAGGAGAGCAGAAATATATCGAAGTTTTTTCGAAGGGCTGGAATTGTGAGCCCTAAAAATTCACAAGTACCAGGAGATCAGAAACATGTCGAAGCATTTTCCAGGCTGTAATTGTGAGCGCTAAAGTTGTACAAGTACCAGGACATCAGAAACTTATCGACAAAGTACTTCCAAAGCTTTAATTGCAAGCGGTTAGGATTCAAAAGTACCAGGGGCCAGAAACATGTCGAAGTATTCCCGGCACTGGAATTGAGCGGTTATAATTACGAGCGCTACAGATTCACAAATACCAGGAGAGCAGGAACATGTCGAAGTTCTTTGTTGTTGGAATTATGAGCGCTATTAATTTACAAGCACCAGGAGGCCAGGAACATGCCGAAGTTTTTCAGGGCTGGAAATTGAGAACGCTTTAGATTCACAAATACCAGGATAGCAGGAACATGTCCAAGTTCTTTGGGGCTGGAATTATGAGCGCTATTGATTCACAAGTACCAGGAGACCAGGAAAATGTCGAAGCATTCCGGGGCCGGAATAACGAGCGTTACAGATTCAGAAGTGCCAGGAGTGCAAAAACATGTCGAGGTATTCCGTGGCTATAATTACGAGCGCTACATATTCACAAATACCAGCAAAGCAGGAACATGTCGAAGTTCTGTGGTGTTGGAATTATGAGCGCTATTAATTTACAAGCACCAGGAGGCCAGGAACATGCCGAAGTTTTTCAGGGCTGGAAATTGAGAACGCTATAGATTCACAAGTACCAGGGGAGCAGAAACATGTTGAGGCATTCCGGGGCCGGAATAACGATCGTTAAAGAATCAGAAGTACCAGGAGAGCAGAAAAATGTCGAGGTATTCCGTTGCCATAATTATGAGCGCTATTGATTCACAAGTACCAGGAGACCAGGAACAAATTTTTCAGGGCTGGAAATTGAGAACGCTATAGATTTACAAGTACTAAGAGAGCAGAAACATGTCCAGGCATTCCGGGGCCGGAATTACGAGCGCTATAGATTCACAAGTACCAGGAGACCAGAAACATGCCGAAGTTTTTTCAGGGCTGGAAACTTCACAAGTATCCGGAGAGCAGAAACATGTCGAGGTATTTTCGGGGCCGGAATGATGAGCGCTAAAGAATCAAAATAACTAGGAGATCAGAAACATGTCATGTTCATGTTTTTTTGGGGCTTTAATTCGACCAAAAACATGTCGTCGTTTTTCCATGCAGGAGTTATGAGTGGCTTGGATCAATAGTCCAGGAGAAAAAACATGTCGAAGTACTTCCGAGACTGGAAATATGAGCGCTAAAAATTCACAAGTACCAGGAGAGCAGAAACATGTCGAAGTATTTTCGGGGCTGAATTTGTGAGTGCCATAGATTCTCGAGTAAGCCAGGGAACAGAAACATGTCAAAATATTTAGGGTAGGTTTTTTTACTGGAAAGAAGATGGCTTTCATTGCAAGCGATTCAAAAGTACCAGGGGACCAAAAACATGTAGTTTTTTCCGTGCAGGAATTATGAGTGGCATGGATCAATAATACCAGGAGAACAAAAACATGTCGGAGTATTTTCGAGGCTGCAAATATGAGCGCTTAAGATTCACAAGGGTCTACCAGGAGATCACAAACATGTCGAAGTAATTTCGGGGCTGAAATCTTACTTTCAGCGGCACCGCAAAGACTCACAATGTCTGGATACCTGAATCATGAAGATGCAATTCCAAGGATGAGACAATGAGGCAAAAAGTTGCGCGGCAGTTCTAAAGTCTACGCAGACGAAGTCGCGGGAGGAAGCTAGTATTATATAAAAGAAAGTCGTGTTAGTTACACTATTTATAACTCAAGAACGGCTGAAACGATTTGGCTGAAAATTGGTGGGGAGGTAGTATTGGGGTCGCGACCTACGTGGTATTGACTATTTGGATGGCTACTAAAACGCTTCGATTCACTGGTAAAAGACAGTTTATTTTTAATACTTCAAGCTACGCTAAAATGATGGCTAATGATAGGCTGGCGAATGCACCCGGTTTGCTGTCCGAATATGCACTGACTCTGTGGCGCACTAAGTGCGGCGGAATTGGATAGCTAGATCAGCAAACCGTGTTCGATGGTAATTATTGTATCGAACATGCTCCCGAGGGGAAAGATGAGATAAGCTTACAAAAGAGGTTGTTACATGAGTGTGGGTTTACATGCTACCGATGGTTAGGACAATTTGATAATGAATGAGTCACAAGGTGATGGACAATAGACCTTATATAAACTATAGCTATGATTATGCTTAAACGGTTGAGTCCTCAATCGAAAATACTGGTTGTCTTTTGGCAAGGGGAGACGTCGACGTGTCTCGCCGTTTCAAACGTAAGCTAGACCACTGTTTAGGAAAACCAGATAACCGCGCACTGTCACTTGCACTCGACCCCTTCCCCGACGGGGGTAGATTACGCGCACTGACACTAGAGCTAGTATCTTGCTCAGATTGGTTTATACACACACTCACACTTGCTGGTACGCTCTCGGTGCGTCCCTGGATGGGACTGCTGCCGGCTCGCTGACACCGTCTCCTCAGGAACCACAGGACCACTGCGATAGCTGCTGCCAGTAGTCCGTAAGATAAAGCGTATTGATGTATATCATGCGTAGTTGGAATTTCAGTCTGCTGAGCTGCTTCCTTCATGGATTTAATTTGTTCACCAAGATGCTTTAGAGAATTGTTTAGGTGTATAGAGTCGTAGTCGGCTTCATAGTCTTTTAAATTTGGGAAAGATAGCGTAAGATTACTGCCCAAATGATTTATTGGAGTTAATTTTGTCTCGAGTACATTCGGTTTGAGATTGAGCGAATTCTCTAATTGCTGATAAGCGTAAAGTGTTACGTCTCGACCTTTTATAATACACTGCTTAGTAAGCTGAATGAGGCCGGCCTTGCTGACTTGACGCACTTGTAGATCGTCGTCACATATGACTCGCAAAGAGTATGAGTCACAACAGAAATACAAATAGGTAGAAAGGTCGTGTAACGGGATCCATTTGTTTTCGCTGGTAGATCTTGTCATTCTGCAAGTAGCTAGCTTCTCCTTTTCACAGAATTTTTCATCTGGACCTAAACTCCTGACAGGTCCTTGCAGACGACAAAGGTAAGTTTCTGACTGATATTCACAACTTTGAAGATCACTGATGCTGGCTGGCAAATATGCGTCTCTTCTTAGATTGATTGCAACATATTCTGATGCTGATCATGCTTGTGTTAATTTGAACCGGCACTGGTATCAAATTGTATAGCTGGAACGTATCTCTGCTGATTAAAGGCAATGTAATTTCAAATATGAAGTATTCCTCCGTTGTCCTTGCTTTAACTTTTAACAATTTGTAGATTTTATACAGGTTAAACTGGATGTCATCTACGGGTAATGCTAGCTCTTTAGATATTTGGCTAGACACAATTTGCAACTCCCCACGAAGCTGCTGCGGTGTCAAGAGATGCAGATTGATCTGACCATGATAGATTTCTGTCATAGTGTCAAGAAAAGCATCTTGTATTCGCTTTAAATTTTGTATCATATTGATAGTTGCTATTGCTGCTAATGTGAAATCTTGACTAGTAGACATTACGTCAATCTCCTTCTGCAATGTGTTGGCCATGCTATCTAAGTAATTTAGATGCTTGTTTATCATTTTATGCTGTTTTGCAATAGTCTGCTCTGTTCTTTTTAGTATATTGTACTCCGCTTCTATGACCGAGGTTTGATTCCTGTACAGCTGACTTAGATGGTTTATATTACTGTGTATGAGGTCAATGTCCCTCTTGTACTTTTCTGCGAATTCCTGATCTAGTACTCCGAACAACGAGTTCGCAACTGAACCGACAGCGTTAATAAGCCCGCGTCGAGTTCGCAAGTGCGCTCCAAAATGCTGATTAAGCAACAGCTGATTGTAATATTGTAGCTCGTTGTACTCGTGTTGTATTTGCAGAATGATGATTCGACAATGACTTTGCTCTTGAATTTTTCCGCATGTTTGTTCCAGATAATTCGAAAATTGAGTTACTGCTTTATCTCCTTGCCAGTAGGGAGACATATTGTAATAAGTCACGATTTTCCACTCATCACGAATGAGATGCATTTGTCCCAGTGGGTCAAAATATAAAGTTTGATTGCTGTCGAATGCTGTAAGCTTGAACGATGCTTCTGTGGACATTATCAGGCTCATAAAAAATAATAATGCTAGTGCTATGCTAAAGATTTTCGAACAGCTGTTTGACGTTTTTTCCGCGTTCACGTTTAATTCATTCCTTTGCGACTTTAGTCCTCCGTTCTTATCTTGCTTACTTGTTTCCTTTTCTGCTAAAGGTAAAATCGATAGCTTTATGATTGGACGCTTAATATACCCATTTTTTGTTTTTAGTGTTACCACCCTGACAACTCCATCCGTTCCTGGGTGGACCTCTACAACTCGACCAACAGGCCATTTTCCTGCGGGCATGTTGTCATCGTGGATAGTAACCATGTCCCCTATTTTAATATTATTTTGTCCTCTTAACCACTTGCTGCGTACCGATAGCTGACTAAGATACTCTGCTTTCCACCGTTTCCATATAGCTTGGAACGTTTTGTTCACCAAATACCATCTTGTCCTCGCATCTTGTGCTGTTTCTATGACAGTTAGACCAGCAGAGCTTGTGAGGAAATGTGCTGGCGTGAGAAAATCAATATCGTCAATATCCTCTGATATCGGGCACAGTGGTCTTGTGTTAAGGCTTGCTTCGATTTGAGACAAAATAGTGCTGTATTCTTCAAATGTCAGGGCTTGGTCTCCTACTACTCTTTTCAGATGTTGCTTTAGACTCCTAATGGATCTCTCCCAGATCCCTCCAGCACTCGGCCAAGAAGGGCAGTTCCAATGCCATTCAATGCCCTTTTCAGCTGTTTCTCTATAAAAGGTGTCGTTAAAGATACGCTCAAACTGTTGCTGCTCTTCCTGAAGGATCTTATTGGCACCTACAAAGTTAGTCCCATTGTCTGAATACATGTCCTGCTCCTCTTCGTGCTGCCATGCGACGTAATGCTGCTATAAATGCTGAACTGCTAAGGTCCGAGACTAATTCTATATGAACCGCTTTCGTGACCATGCAAATAAACAAGGCGATATATCTTTTAGTCGTTTTAATACCTCTGCCTTTGTTTGATTTCACTCTAATAAACCCGGTATAGTCTACCCCAGTATGATAAAATGGTGGTGCTGGATTAGATCGAAAATCTGGCAAGTTTCCCATTATTTGCTGTAGTCTTCGAGGCTCTTGCTTTTTGCAGGTCACGCAATTCCGAAGCTGTTTCTTGGTCGCTCTGTTTCCTTTAATAATCCAGAATTGTTGTCTCAATAGAGACAAGGTAAGTCGAGCTCCTCCATGGAAGGTATGCTCATGTGCTTGCTGAATTAGAAGCTCCGTCAATCGCCCGCTGTATGGGATGATTATAGAATATTTCATATTGGCGCTAATGTTTTCATTTTTAAGACGTCCTCCGACTCTTAATATTCCGCTTTGGTCTAAAAATGGGTTTAGATTTAGTAGCTTGCTTTCGGAACTAAGTTTTTTGTGCAATAAGTTATCAACATCCGGTGCAAATTCCTTGCACTGTATGTATTTAATAATGACTAATTTTGCTTTCCTTAGCTCCTGCAATGTGAGATACGATAGCCTTTGTTTACTTGTCGGTGCACGTGCACGTAATAACCACGCTACTATACGATTTATTTTCATGAATGAACTGTGACGAAGTAATAAATCTTCAATAATATGATTTTCAGGATTTTTATGTTGAACAGTTATAACATTTTTTCGGATCTCTTCTTCAGTCGTACACTCTGTTTGCTCTTGCTTCGGCTTAAAGTCTGGTGTCGATAACCAAGCTGGGCCTCGCCACCACAACGTATGATCTACTAATTGTGTCATTGATAGTCCTCTGCTTGCTGAATCGGCTGGATTTTCTTTTGTTGATACGTAATGCCATACATCAGGTGGTAAAATGCTAGTGATTTTCTTCACTCTATTCGATACAAAAGGCTTCCAACGATCTGGACTACCTTTTATCCAGCTAATGGTGACCTTTGAGTCACTCCAAGCATAGATTTCGTGGTCTATGCTAACTATGCTAGTGACGATTTTTGCTAATAATCTGGATAATAACTTCGCTGCACATAGTTCTAATCTCGGCATCGAGACTGTCTTGCTGTTTGGTACTAATCTTGTTTTTGCTGCAACTAGTTCTACTAATGCTTTATTTCTTCTCACGATCCTGGCGTATACGACACATGCGAATGCTTTAAGAGATGAATTACAAAACCCGTGCAATTGGATAATGTCGTTGCGCTTGCTTTGTAACCATCGAGGAATTCTAATTTGGTTGATGCTCTCCATGTCTTCTGATAGTTTCATCCACTGGTTTTTTATTTCAGATGAGACTTCATCATTCCATTGCTTTTCGCTTAGCCAAACCTTCTGAAATAGTAATTTGAATTTTGTCGTAAGCGGTGCTAGCCAACCTAGGGGATCAAATAACCTTGATATTTCCGATAGAAGCATTCTCTTTGTAAGTTTCGTATTGTCTGCTGATGCTGCGGTATAATGGAAAGTAAATTCATCTGTGGTTGGATCCCATCTCAAACCTAAAGTTTTTGCTGTGCTTTCTGTTTTAAAAATAAACGCTGGTGCTTGAATATTCTGGTGAGAGGGATTTATCTTTTCCAATAGCACCTGCTCATTTGCTGACCACTTTCTCAGCAAAAATCCTCCGCTGCTAAGACACAAATTTAGTTCTGCTATGCTGCTTTTTCCTTCGTCAATAGTATGAGCTCCTGATACTAAATCGTCCATATAAAAATCTTCTCGTATAATTTTTGCTGCAGTAGGAAAGTTATGCTGCTCATCAGACGCTAATTGCCGAAGGGTCATCATTGCCAAAAAAGGTGCTGCTTTTGTACCATAGCATGTACGTTACCGTATTTAACTGGTATGCTTTAATCGGTTGTCCTGTTTCAGCCCTCCAAAAGATTTGCTGTAATTTTTGATCTGCTTCGTTTACTAAAATCTGCCGATACATTTTTTCTATATCGGCGGTGAATACATATTGATATTGTCTCCATTTGAGTAACAACGTCTGTAGGTCTCGTTGCAAGTTAGGTCCTCTATGCATGACGTCATTAAGACTTGTGCCCGAAGAGGTCTTTGCAGACGCATTAAATACGACACGTAACTTTGTAGTGGATGACTCTTCTCGCTGGACACTATGATGTGGTAGGTAACATTCTAGTTGATTGCTGCTAATCGTGGCTTGTTCCATGTGTCCCAAATCCTCGTACTCCCTTAAAAACTGTTTATATTGCTGTGCTAATTTTTCTTGCTTGCAAAGTCTTCTCTCTTGATTTCTAAATTGCGCTAGTGCTATTTCCTTCGACGATCCTAATTTTTCGCTGGCTTGCTGTTCATTGGTAACCTTACTTCATACCGACCGCCTTCAAGTCGTTTTGTCGTTGCCAGGTAGTAGTCGACGCATTGTTGATCTTCTGCAGATTTTTCGTCTTGCTCATGAATATCCTCGATTTGCCAAAATTGATGGATATCCGCTATATTATATGAAATGACGTTACAATGAAACTGTGGTTTTACACTGCCGCATAGTAACCAGCCTAGCTGGCTATGCTGAGCTAAAGGCGACGATGAATCTGAACTTCTTATCAAACCATCTAACAATAATGCAAGCATAGACATCTGCTCCGAGTAGTAAGTCAACTGGACGACTTGTATAGAACTCGGGATCCGCTAAGTTCACATGTTCTAAATACAACCACGAAGGCTTTTCAAATGATCGATTAGGTAGGTTTTTGATTAGATTATTCATAATCAATACATCGGTGTTAAATTTAAAACTGGTATACATAGATTGACATGTAATGCTTAATTTGCCCTTACAGTTAGCATCTTTTTCTCCGATTCCAAAAACAACTCCTTCGAAATTTTGTCGTTTCAAACCTAACTGTTGAGCTGCTTTTTCGCTAATCAGTGATATTTGTGAGCACTGGTCAATAAGAGCTCTCAATATAAGCTGCGTGCTGTCTGCTGACGTCACTCTCACTAATGTTGTAGCTAGAAGAATCTCAGTGATATCTTGCTGAGATGTATGAACGCCATTGTTGTTTCTTTGATTTGCGTTTTCTTCTTGCTTATTGTAATTTGCTTTTTGCTTACTTGGACCGGACGTTAAATGAGGTTTCTGCTGCGTAAAACATTCATGCAATAAAGTATGGTGATTTTCCAAACATTTGCGACACCGTTTTGTCGATCGGCATTTATTACCATTATGATTAAAAATGCAGTTAATACAATAATTATGTTGTTTGACGGTTTTAAGTTTCATATCATTGGACAGTTCTAGAAACTTTTCGCAAGTGTGTAAATTATGTTCAGCAAAACAAAGAGGGCATTTAACTTCCGACACGTGCAAGGCTTTCGTAATAGGTTTTATTTGATTGCTATAGTTATCGTTTGATTTAGAATGATGATGTTTACGATTACTTGAAAATGATGTTGAAGGACCGGCTTGCTGATGAGATGGCTGTGATTTTGGTGTGACGTCATGACGTCGACGAGATGTTTCTAAGCTAGTAAACTTGTTTTCTAAAAAGTCTAAAAAATCTTGCAACACTGGTAGTTCTCTGATGTTCTTCAACGACTCTATGTACTCGGAATAGGATTCACTATCCAACTTCTGTGACAAAATGTGCACGAGTAACGGATCCCACGTGCTAGTATCCACACCTAAGTTTTTGATGGCGTGGAGGCTCTCTAACGTAACATCATGCATTTTTTTTATAGCTAAATATGATTGCTGTTGTATATTGGGAAGGTTCAGAAACACATTGACGTGAGATGTAAATATGAGCTTTTTGTTGTCAAAGCGATGGTTTAGAATCTCCCAACAGACGATATAATTGTCGCTACTGATAGGGAGGTGCTGTATCAGGCGTTCGGCTTCACCTTTCACCTTGCCTTTCAGGAATTGCATTTTTTGTGCGTTTGATAATGCTGTGTTTTTGTGGATAGCCTCGCTAAATAAATCTTTAAACGACACCCACTGCTGATAGTTTCCCGTAAACACCGGAATTTCCATTTGTGGTGTTGACTTTTCCCGATAGGATGTCGACCACATTTTGGAGTTGATCGCCTTCTTCATGCTGTTAAAAGTCCGCTCGTGTCTATTGAAGTGGCACTCGTAATCACTTGCTAGATCGTCCCCTGACTTACCAATGATTTCCCAGTGAAGGTTGTCAATGGTAGTCCATCGGTTTTGCAGAATTCGAAGGGCATCTTCGAACTCCCATTTATCGACAATTGTCTCAATATCAATGTTGCTGACGGCTCGGATAAATGCTTTAAAATTGACCGACTGCTTATGAAGCATGTCGTCAAGCTTGCTGCTGGTTCCCCTCGACTCGAATGTCGGAGAGGCTGCTGCTGTTTCATGCGGTTCCGGCTGACTCATCAGATTTCCGTCCCCAAATTGCTGTGCTTGTTGAGGATACACTGAGTGTTGACCTCGCTGACTCAACTCGTTTTGACGTTGAATAATAAGTCTCTTTGCCGTCTCATAAATTTCTTCCGTATGCTCAAATTCCGAACCCACAAAATATTTATGATTGGTCTTTTCAAAAGGGAGAATTTTTTCATGATTTATCTGGTATTCTTCCCAGTACTTCTCAAGTAACTCGATCTTACGCTTACAGTAATCAAACGTTTTACGCTCTACGCTATCCTTTTTAAAATTAGTCAGAAGTTTTTTCAAGCTGTCTGAAATCTCGCTTTGGTTGACATACAGACTCTCCATCGTGTTGCTGGTAAAATGAGTAAAACTGAACGATCTTACTTGAAAGAATTCCTTGGTGTGGTGACCCCGACGAAGGTTACTAACCAAGTCAGTGGCGCGCTGGTATTGCTTGTGTGAGCTATGCACTCACTGCTGCTGAATACCTCCACTCCACTCGACACACTGCTGCTAAAGTCGTTACCACTAAAGTCACTGCTAAGCTACGCTAATGGACGCTGTACACCAGAGTCACAGATGAAGTCACTTCACTTGCCAATAGTTCAGAAAAACCGCACTATTTAAACGACACGCGAAGTTCTTGGCTCGAAGGACCAAAATGTTGTGGTCGCGACCTACGTGGTATTGACTATTTGGATGGCTACTAAAACGCTTCGATTCACTGGTAAAAGACAGTTTATTTTTAATACTTCAAGCTACGCTAAAATGATGGCTAATGATAGGCTGGCGAATGCACCCGGTTTGCTGTCCGAATATGCACTGACTCTGTGGCGCACTAAGTGCGGCGGAATTGGATAGCTAGATCAGCAAACCGTGTTCGATGGTAATTATTGTATCGAACAGGTAGCTTACAACCAGGAGACGGACATAGGACAGTTTTTATCCCGGAAATCCCACGGGAACGGGAAAGTCCCACGGGAACGGGCACTTTGCGGGTTTAACGGGAGCGAAGCCGCGGGGGACAGTCCCGGAAATCCCACGGGAACGGGAAAGTCCCACGGGAACGGGCACTTTGCGGGTTTAACGGGAGCGAAGCCGCGGGGGACAGCTAGTATAATAATAGTAAATATTGAGAACCTCCTCCTTTTTAGAAGTCGGTTAAAAAGATAGTGATTATCTAATTTTAGTTTAGTTATTGAACAAGAGAATCGGCAAAACAAACATGACAAAAAAAAGGAAACATCCAAACTAAACATGTACGCAAAGTATTAGCCTAAATCAAAAACCGGGAAGTAGGTCACAGATAACTTTTCAGATTTGTTCACATAGATAGTTATTTTGTTGTACAGACGCCAGCACATCAAATTACTCGAAACTGTCAAATTATTCCAGTCAAAATTGAACTTAATCTTTTCTCTTATAAAGTTGGAAATCTAGTAGGTACAGAAATTTGTCAGATTGTTGTAGCACGATGTGCTGGCGACTGTACAAGAGAAGCTGAGAATGTGCTAAAAATACCCGTTGAAATTGTACCGTGACATTTTGAAAACATTCTAACAATCTTTTATCGATGTTATTGTAAAGAAATATCGACATAGGCTGCCCTATTAGCCGCCATTTTATCATCCCAGCAAAGTGTAGGTAGCTACGTTTTTTTTATAGGTATGCCCAGTCCATATGATTTATACGCATTGAGATAAAAACTTTATAATGAAATATTTTTAAAACTGATGACTTAACACGGATTTACTCTACTTATGAAAAATAAGAAACTGATGACCTAACCTGGATTTTCTTACCTAAGGAAAAATAATTGTATAACTAATGACTTCTGACTTTACAAAAAAAATACGAATTTACTGATGACTAGGCAGCATGGTCTCCGACCTTAGCCTGTTCCAGAGGGAACAAAAGGAAAAAAAAAAATGTAGAACTGTCTAGGCAGCATGCAGTGTCCTTTATTTTACTCTCTGGCACTTTTGTTTGACGTTTTAGAAATCTGGCAGTATTTGGCAGTATTAGCAATGCATGCTGACAGATTTGGCAGTATAGCCGCTACAGCCTACAAAAAGAGTAGGATGCAGTATCGAGAAAGGAAAAAAAAGTAAGTAGGAATTTTAAAATGCCTACGGCAACACTGGCAACACAAAGACCTTTGGTTGGGGGATTTCCCATAACATTTTGGGGTGCCATTGGTAAAATTCGAAATACAAATGGAGACTTAAAATATGTTAATGTTTATAACTTTGTAAAAGGTTTGTTGTTTGCCAATGTCGAATGCTGCTTGTGAAAGGATGTTCTCGCAAATCAACCTCATAAAAACAAAAACGCGGAATAGATTTATGTCGCCTCTATTTTACATGTTAAACAGGGCATTAGTGAATATGGTGCCTGCGTTTCATTCTAGCCAACTAAAGAAATGATTAAAACAAATGACAAAAGCGATGTATAAAGAAAGTGATCAAGAAGAATACGAATGTATATTTTAATTCAGTTCACTTTTAGACTTTAAGATCAATTATTTTAAATAAACTACAAAAAATAATGTGTCTATTTATTTTAAATTTTTAAATTATATTGGCATTATTTTGGCATTTTGTGCTTTTGATTTTGGCAGGATTTGTCAGTTTTCTTGCCTAAGTGGGGCAGGATCTCTAAATAAAAGTTGGTCACACTGGCAGCATGGTCTCCGACCTTAGCCTGTTCCAGAGGGAACAAAAGGAAAAAAAAAAAATGTGTAGAACTGTCAACTGAGCCTCGTAGAATGTGCCACAGGAATGTGCTTTGCTTGTTTGTTTTTTGGATTATCTCAAAGAGTAAAAGTAATATTGAATTATCTGCTGATCACCTTTGGTGGTTAGTTTATTAATTTACATTTGCTTATTTAATTCGTACCTTGTGGGAAAAATGGAAAAACTGTCACTGTGTAGGGTTTGTTTGGCTGGGAATGTTCGCATGTATGTAGTTGTAACGAAAAACTTGCATGAACTGTATGAAAAGCTGACTGACAATGCGGTAAGTTGATAACTACTGAATCTTTTGTCGTGAAGTTCGTCTTAGAGAAATGGTCAGTCAGTGCGTCGTCTTAGTAGACGTCCGATCTTACACTACTAACTCTCTTCTGTGTGTTCCTCATTCCTCTCAAATGCTGATATTTTCTCAGAATTCCACACACGTTTTTGCTCCCCGATGCCACTTTCGGACTTCCTCTTGGACAACCCCTAAGACGACCCATTGACCCTAAATCCGCCCCTAAGACGATTAGACGACCCACTGACCAGTCTTACAATAGTGTTTTTGAATGTAATTCAAATATTAAAACAAAATTGTGTACCTAACTCATGTCTTTTTACAGTTTGTAACCGAGGACAGTAGACCGATGCTCGCTTGTTACTTCTGCTGCACTAAACTAAAGCAATGCTACCAGTTCCAGAGACAATGTCTGGAAGCTGAAGAGCAGTTTGCTCAGATGATGAATGAGGAATATAAGGTGAGGTTTTCTCCAACAGATATTGAGCTACTCTTGTAACGCTTGGTTACCCATTTAATACTATGGTTATCTTTTTACAGCCAAATTCTTTAATGAATCAATACACTTCAGAGTTTTGCAATGTGTTTAGTCAATCACCTATAGAGCACATAAGTATTGGTGAATGTGAAACAGAAAATATTGCTCTCAAGGAAGAATTACCAGATGTATGTGAGAGACTAGATGATAATATTGAGACAAAGAAGGAACATCAACGTGATGGTAAGTTTTAAGAACAAAACTGGCCAAGTGTGTGAGAGTCAAGCCACACTTAGTGAAGGGTTCTGTAGGTACCTGTCACATGAACCATGACAATAATTGTATCAAAAGTATAATATTGCAGTCTCAAATGCACTTAGTCTTAAAAGCCAGAACAGTTGCTATGGGATTATTAGGAATTTTTACTGCACAGTAAAACCAAACTGTCTGTTTTGTGTACTTTCAGAGCTAGAACTTGGAAATCAGGAAAACAGCTTTTTAAATGTAGAAAATGTACAGCATTCTGAGTCTGATACAGAAGATGATAAGCCTATAATGGAGTTTAAAATTGAAGTGGAGGAACTTGAAGTGTCGAGGAACAAACAAAGAGCCAGTGACGCACAAAGTAAGTTATAGTTAGTTAATATGTGCTAGCAGGCACTTACCAACTGGTTTAAAACGCACATTTACCAAAACCCATTTGAAAACTATTTCTAAAGATATTTTTTTAAACGCAGGTTTCTCACACAGGTGTTTTTTTTATATATATCCTGCTTAGAACAGCAATCTGTTTACACATTTAGCTGCAAATTTTTCTGATCAGAGTGGGAATGTCATTTAGGTTTGAAGAGAATCCATTGACCTCTCTCCCTATAGTATGGTGAATCGGTTTTTAAGGGTTGAAACATCATTGCTTCAAAATGACCCAAAGATGGTGTTATTTGCTGATAACACATCATTGATATTTAATACTAACTTAATTATGGACTAATAGTCTGAAATACAGATTTATTTAATTTTAAGATAGAAGTTATTGACATCATCAAGATTTTGTGACCGTAGGGTCACAAAATCTTGATGATGTCAATAACTCTATTCATCAAGTTCAAGATTGGTTTACGGCAAACAACTTAGTACTAAATGAAAAAATACCAAATGTTTTAAAGGAGGATGGCGAGTTTGGACCCACTTTATTTATAAATTTATATTTGCAAGTTTATATTTAAACTAATATTATAAAGCAGAAGAGTTTGTTTGTTTGTTTGGTTGAACGCGCTAATCTCAGAAACTACTGGTCCGATTTGAAAAATTCTTTCAGTGTTAGATAGCCCATTTATCGAGGAAGGTTATAGGCTATATATAGTGTTTTATATTTACTCGTCATTTAGTACGAGAATAGAGAGTGGTACTTTATTATAAAACTAGCTGACCCGTGCCCACTTCGTTGGGCGGTAAACATTTTAACTTGTGATGAAATTATGAGTGTGGTTCGGTTAGTACTGACTGCTATGATTTATTTCCTGACGGCCAAAAGGAGGGTTTTGTTTTTATTGCATAATAATATGTATGTAGCTAGGCTAGCGAGCCGCTGCGAGCGCTCAGCGTTAGACTCCCTGTCCCTTGTTGCAGAGACATGCTGCTATAAATCACTGAGACGCTGTGCACGTTCAGCGCTAGATTCCCGAGCACGGACCTGCGATGTTCTCCAGCTTTGGTTAGCAAGCCGCTGTGAACGCTCGGAGCTAGATTTCCCAGCGCGTGCTTGCAAAATATTTTCTCTATTCCTCGAGAAGCTCTTCCGTACGGCGTACTCGAGCTGCTCTTGTCTCATGTCTGGGATGTCTGACGGGAAAGTTGTGATATCCTTTTAGGCATGATAAACAATCGCTGAAACTGTCCGATATCCCAAAAACAGAAATATCACAGCTTCGAACTCGAAGAATGAGAACGAAGTAATATTGTAATTGTGTTTTGAGAAACCGAGCAACCAAAACAATTTTAAAGACCAACAACATTCAACCAACTACGTACAACTCACCTACCAAACGACAAAAGTTAAATAATAACTGGAGAGGGTCATTAATCCGCGGAAAATCTTAACACGAATTAACGATTCAGAAAAATAAAGTAATTGCACAACGCCGTCTATGGGTAAATGGATAAAACGTCCGTAGCCGTACAAAGCATGTTCTAATGCGGTTCGTGAATGGACGGCGCGGGCGGCGTTTTGCGATTTAGTAATTTTATATTATCTTCGAAACTATTCAACCAATTGACATGCTGTTTGTGATCATAATAACATTTTTTTCGATAAGGTTTAATATTTTGTTGTTAAAAAAATCGTCCAAAGATAAGTACGTCGAAAAATACTTTTTTTAACACATAAAAGCTACTATATCTGCTAAAATATAAAAGATAGAAATATGGTGCCGCGGACTTTTTTTGTAGAACTATTCTAGGCAGACCAGGTTGCCATACATTGTTTTCAATTATATACAACTGTTAAGGCAGCGCACGCAAATAACTCTGTTGTAAGAGCTATTTTTTTCCGCCTGGATCGACAAAAATTGAGATAGTTCGACTAATATGCATGATATCTTTATAATTTATAGCCTATAGCACTCACGAATAATGTAGCTTTCTACCAGTGAAACAATTTTTCAAATCGGACCAGTAGTTCCTGAGATTACCCCCTACATACAAACTTACAAACAAGTGTTACCTCTTTATAATATTAGTATAGATTTAACACAATATCCCATAAAAGAAGTGTGTACTTTAGCTAATCTGAATCGGGGTTGATCTAATTTGTTCCGATTTCTAGTATTAAAATTATGCCTATCACTAATTTTGCTAAAAAGATGAAGATTTTTCCAAACAAACATAATGTTTTCATGTTTGTATTGACAAGGTACCGTCATGATATTAATATCCTCCCCTTAGGGAATCAGGCCGACGGAGATTGTATATGGCTCTGATAGCACTTTTCCGCAGAATAAATATAGACTCGATGTCTGCAGCACGTCCCCATAATAAGATACCATAAGACATGATACTATGAAAGTGACTAAAATAGACCAGCCTCGCGGTATCTATATCAGTAAACTAACGGATTTTTCTGACAGCATATGCTGCTGAACTCAGCCGTCCCGCAAGAGATGTTAAATGAGGACCCCATTGTAGCCTTGAGTCAAGCGTGATCCCCAGAAAAGCTGTGTCTTCGATGAATTCAAGTTTCTTGTTGTTCAACACTATGTCGCAATTATTACTTTTAACATTCGGTAAAGCAAATCTGATACACTTCGTTTTTTTTTCCATTTAAAACTAAATTATTAGCAGTAAACCAATTTTGGACCTGCTGAGCGTTATTTACGACGTCAAGACTTGTGACACGCCTATCTTAAAAATTAAAGACACCAAATAACACCATTTGAGGTTGATTTTTTAAAAGATGGGGTAGATCATTAATATACACTAAAAAGAGGAAAGGACCTAATATTGAACCTTGTGGTACACCCATTTTGATTTTTAAGCCCCGAGAATTGTTACCATTTACTTGAACTTGCTGTTGTCTGTCATTAAGATAAGATTTCACTAGACTGAGTGCAAGTTTACCCAGTCCGTAATGTTCTAGTTTTAGGAGCAAGGTTTCGTGATTAACACGATCGAATGCCTTGGAGAGGTCACAAAAGATTCCTATGGCTTCTTGCGCCTCTGCCCACGATAAATAAATGTGTTGTAACAACGTGACTCCAGCGTCAGTCGTACAAAGACCTTTGGTAAAACCATACTGTTGTTCGTGTAAGATTTTATTGGTATTAAAATGATTGAGCATTTGATGATGAATCTACACTTATTTCTCAGTAATTCTATATAGATTTTTATAAGAAAACTTAACGTTTTCTGCCTCTATTCATCGTTTATTTCTTCTCCGGTCACGCACAAATTTATGATCACGACAAACGTCAATCGGTGGAATGTCAGATGAATTTATTTACTGTTTAGTTCGTTCAAAATGATGTTGCTGCTGTTGAAAAGTATTAAAATAGAGTGAATGAACCATTTCTTTCATATACATGCAGAACGTATTGCTACTTGCAACAAAACTACAGATATTCATCGACCAATCCTGAGCAAGCCCTTATGTGTAAGTGTCCGACGTAAGACATTCTTATGTCGAATTGTGTAACGTAAGACACGCGAAAGGTATAGTGGTATCACCTTACTATATTTCATTATATCCGGAAAGACACCTTGGTCCACACATAAATTAAATATTAAAGCCAAGTAAGGTGCTATCGTCTCAATAATGGACATTTCCCATATGTCTTCAGTTAATTTAATTTTGATTTGCCGGAAAGTTTTCATCACTATCGAAGAGTTGATATGTTTGAATTGGAATTCAACCGTGCAACCTGGAACGTTTGCTTTTAATAAATCAAATGAGACCTCGGGTTGAAGAATTTAAAGCTTCAGTCGATTTTTATGGTATATCGGTGAAAAAATTTACAAATTCTTGAGCTACTTCTAAATTAGAACTAATGGTTGTAGTGTGTGTCTTATTGTTTTGTACTTACGCTCTCTATAAACTTCCTAGATAAATTAATACATAGCTGCATAGCCATAACTTGATTCCTAGATTCTTTTTAACTCGATTTTCTAAGTTTTTCTGCAAATTAGCTATCTTCAATGCTTTGTTTACATTTCTTGTATTATGTCATTATGTCATTTAGACAGGCCTAGTTTTCTTTTTATTTCTATTCTGAAGTTAGCTAGGAGTTTTAGGTCGCATATGAAACTGTCATCAGACCTTCATAATGTCCTTTTTCCTTTTAGCACGATTCCCCTCCTAGGTAGGTGAGTGCTTGTGACCTCACATTTTACAGGCTCCCCCTGTAAAATGTAACGTTACATGGTACCATGCTCAGTCTCCAGCAAAAATTCAGAATTTCGTACCTTATTTCTGTTACTCTCAGTATTGATAACTTTCCAAACTGTCTTTATTTTATTATCTGCCGATTTAATCTTATTGCTAATGTAAAGGGCTTTAGCTACTTTGCAAGTATTGCTGAAAACCTTGGAATATTTGTTTACATACTTATTAAAGGTTTCAGTGTTTTTGAAAGGCTAAAGGCCAAATAGCTCATAAAGTCTTTCCCTACTTATCCTAATGCCTCTAGTCGCCCAATAACTAAATACAAACTTAGGGAAAGTATCTTTCGATTTCCTTTCAAAAGTTGCATTAAAGTCCTTTAGTGCCACCGAAAAGAAGTTACCATAAAACTTATTCGCATCCTCAATATTATGGCCAAGAACATTTAACTTGTTTTGTAAGGCCTCATTGAAAAGGCTAGATTCCATCATCCACAAATTGCAAAACTATTTAGTCCGTCAGTTAGATTATTGAAAAATAATGGACACGTTTTTTTTTTTTAAATCAATGAATATTGACAAAGATAAAACGCATCAAAACTCGGGAGTGGGGGCTCGTGACGACACGACTTAGAGAATTTTAAAAGTGTCAGAACTTCGTCAATTTTGGTTCCAGTAACAAAAGAAAAAATACGGGTCAAATATTTTTTGAAAATGTAACTGACGGACTAATAGGGAATATGCATGTTTATTTTTTATTTTATTCTTTTCACCTTGATAATGCAGGAAAAAATATAAATAGTCTTGGAAATGGCTTAATTATTAAAAAAAAAAAATTAAAATGCTGAATAAAATTTAGCAGTTCAAGCACCGCCATTTTCGCGGGCTTTAGATGACGCCACACTACACTTTGTTGTGACGTCCAGTGCGTCGCATGTTTGTTTGTTTACCTTTTTGAACTGTAGGCGTTTCAGTTTTCAGCTCGATTCTCGTTTTAATTGCCATACAGACCATGGAAGAAGCTGAGAAACCTTCTTACAAGTATTGTAAATATGAAACGCTATAAGAACTGCACTAAACTGCATAAACTACACGTGATAATCTATTTTAGGTAAATTGTCTGATTGCGCTTTAGCAAAGCCACTTCGTCATCGTCCTGGATTAATTACAAACTAGAAACCACCGCAGGAACACATTTTTTAACGGTTAACAAAATTTTTCACTCGACACTGAGGGCGGGTGCGGGTAAATAAGTCAATTCAATGTCAGTCATGTCATTGTCATGTCAAATTGTCAATTTCTTCGTGTAGGGTGACATCTCACACGCGCGTCACCATTGGTCCCGACTCGCGACCAATGTTAATGGTTATGCGTTTCGCAAGTATAAATTTCCCGCGCTAATTTGTTCTGTTATATAATTTTTTTTCGGTATAAATTAGAACTAAATAAAAAAAAATGTCTTTTAGATATAATGTGACGACAATAAAGAACTAGAAAAAATATTCCAGACAAATTTAATCGTCATGCATATTCCCTATTAGATTTCTTTTAGTAAATAAGCCTATTTAGCTAGTTTACCAGTTGTAATTGGCCTAAATAGGCATGATGACAATCACTACGAATTGTAGAAATTATGGTTTGAAATAATACAGATTCTAAAAAAATAGCTTTACCTTCAATTTACAAGAGCGATTAATTTTATTTTAGTAAAACTAAAAAATGAAAATGCGCCATATTAGATCGAAAACCTATCAGAAGCGAGTGACGTCACGCTTTTGTAATCGTAACTTTTGACATTTAGTTTAACGTTCGATTGTACTTGCTGCCCTTTCATCGTTATAACCATGGAACAAGGGTTTGTAAAGGCAAATAGCTCAAGTCAAGGATCGACTCGAATATGGTGGGACTTTTTTTTACAACAAACACCGACTTTTGTTCATCTGAATTTCGAAATGTTACAACTTTGAAGTAAGTATTACTGAAATTAATAGTTAAAACACAATATAAGAACTTAAAAATACACTTCTGGACACATCTATTGGCCCACCTTGTATTTTCAGTTTCGTTTGGTCCTAGCTAAAATTTAATATTAGGTCGAGCAAAAAGTTTTTATGCAGTTTTGAACCTGGCACATTCACAATTTCATTCAATAGTCTTTTTTTGAATTTCGAACACAGAATTTAAAGAAACAAAAGACAATTTGGAGCCTGTTTGTTGATATCAAACAATCGAACACTAAGAAAACTTGGTTTTATTGGTTTACTTGGATTTAATTATTGAAAAATTAGTCTTTGGTTTTGCAACAAACATTACTTATTCTTAACAATATGGTGAGGTTCTATCAATAATCTATGGATACTTCACCTGAAGTCGCCGCCCAAGCTGTGGCACTTATTCAGGCCGGACACAGCCAAAGAAACGTGAGTGCTCAACTTAATTTAAGTCGATCTGCGGTCCGAAATGTTTATCGGAGGTACCTAGAGACTGGCGGCTTTTTTCGTCGCCAAGGAAGGCCACGATCTCGGGTCACAACTGAAAGGCAGGATCGATCAAGCTGGTCGTCACGATGACGTAACGACCAGCTTGAGAAATCGTCACCTTACCTCCATTGAGATACAAAACCAACTTCGCGACTTCCACGGAGTATTGTGAGCGCTCGAACTGTTCGGAGAAGGTTAAAAGAACGCGATATGGTACCACACAAGCCAGCTAATGGGCCCAAACTAACGCGAGCCCACCGAACAGCGCGCCTTCATTTCGCACGCAGTCATTTAAATTGGACACAGCAAGATTGGAGCCGTGTACTCTTTTCTGATGAGTCTAAAATTGTGTTACATGTCAATGATGGAAGGAAGAAGGTCTACCGACGTAAGGGAGAGCGTTTCGCACAAAGCTGCTTTGAAGAGAGGGTTGCTTATGGCGGTGGCTCATGGACTGTCTGAGGCGGTATATCCGCGAGCGGCAAAACTCAACTTGAGGTTGTTACAGGACCACGGCTGCCAACATTAAATGCTGAAAGGTACATTCGTGAGTGCTTAGAACCTCACGTGATACCATACGCGGACTATGTGGGCCCAAATTTCCTTTTTATGCATGATAATGCAAGAGTCCGGCATCGTCAGGGAATATCTTCGGGATGTGAACATCACAGTTATGGACTGGCCAGCCAGAAGCCCAGACATGAACCCCATTGAGCACATGTGGGACGAGCTAAAAAGACGTGTTAGGGCTCGTCAGCCAGTTGCCCAGACTATGCAGGAGTTGTAAACTGCCATAGAAGAGGAATGGGAGATGATCCCTCAAAATTTCATAAAGCGGTTACGGCGAGCTGTGGTAGATGCCCATGGAGGCAACACGCGTTATTAAATTAAACCTTTATTTGATAAAACATGTTTTTATTCAAAAATCAATTGCCTTTAACAAGGCGCATATCCGACTTGTTAGGCGTAGCTCCATGTCGTATGGTATTCTGAATTCAAATTTAAAACAATACGATCGAACAAGATGGTAAAATGTATCAGGTTTAAAACTGCATCAACAGTTTTTGTTCAATCTAGCAATCATATTTCGGTAGGGGCCATCGAAACCTAAACTCTAAGGTGGGCCAATAGATGTGTCCAGAAGTGTAGAAGTACATGATTATTTTATTTCTATTTTGCGAGTTTTTAGGGTTCCGTAGCCAAATGGCAAAAACGGAACCCTTATAGATTCGTCTGATCTCTGTCTGTCTGTCTGTCTCTCCGTCCGTATGTCACAGACACTTTTCTCCGAAACTATAAGAGCTATGCTGTTGAAACTTGGTAAACAGATGTATTCTGTGTTAAGGACGCTATTACATTTTTCTACAAATAATAGTGATTTTCAGGTACCATTTCAATGTATAAGCAATTAAAAAAGTAAAGATATCATGGTCTTAATTATATCATACATATTATAAGATAACATATAATTCTGTCGAAGTAAATTAAAAAAAAAATTAGGTCGTGATACAAATTTTTCGAACAAACACGTTTTTTCCCATCACAATAATCGTAAAAAATTTAAAAAGTAGGGTCCGAATATGTACCATTTTAGATAAATGAACAGCTCATTTTATATTCAAACTTATAAAAAATTGCGGTATATATAGTCCTTCATAGTTCCTGCTATTTTTTTTGTATCTAAACAGCTATATTTTTTAATTATTAGCTAAAATAAAAACACTTGTCGAATTCTTCATACAATTTTCACGCGCGGTCTATCATTCCGCGCTCATAGAGTATGTAAACTTTTTCCGCGCTCAGAAGCGCTTGTGGAAGCACGGGTGTATCGCTCTCTTGCGAAAAATAGATACGAAAATCAAATAGAAAAGATTCTAGTGTGTATACGTGTGAGACCCTGGCGGGTCGTACGTAGTCGTTTTTCGGGTAGGAAAGAGTTGATACTTTTTCGGAGAAAAATAAAATTAATTACGAGTATCATACTTTCATTACTTGAATATGATTTAGAAATCTGTTGGGTAAGATCGGGATATGGATGGGTGGGGTTAAGCAGTTATTGACATGGTTGAGAAATCGATGGGTGGGGTTGAGCAGCTTAGGATTTGGGGAATAAAATTTACATTATAGCCCGCTGATTTAAGGGTCGGGAGGGGGTGGAGGGGGGAGGGGGGGGGGAGGGGGTTCCCCCTGCGCCACCCTCACCCCCCGGAGAGATAGGATGGAGATATCCATGGTTAAAGTTTTGAGGTTAGCATTTGAGTTAGCAAAACAGGTAAAATTGAGTATCGTTTAGCAGGAGGAGGGAAGGGGAGGAGCCCCCTGTGCCCCAGCACCACTCCCATGTAAAGGCGACAAACCGTTCTTGAGAAAAACGAATTATAGTAACCTAACTTCAAAACATTCGCTCAACACCAACGGTCTATTCGGTCTATTCGCTCGCTTCGCTCGTTCACTCGCTCGACCCCGCCATTCCCTTCTAACCTAACCTGTCCGAGTCGCGGTGCCCACAAGTCCAGAGCTCGCTTCGCTCGCTCTTGGATCCAACGACACTTCACTTGGTTCACATTTATTACATACTTTAAGTATGTGAATTTATAAAAATATTATATTTATGAAAAAAAAAAACAAGACATAAAGTTGAACAAAAAACACTTCTAACGTCAACGGAACGTGAAATGTCAACTTTGACGTCTACCATGACAATTTATCAAACCTAAAAGGACATTGTTCAGTGTCCATACATCGTTCGCCTAAGAACCAACAGAGACGTGAATTTACTATCTGTGTTTTAAATAATGCATATGTTCGACTGAAACTAAATTAAAATCACGGACACTTTTCAGAATTGTAAAATATCCAAAATGATTTCGGATTTTGAGGTTATAAAACATACCAAACAATAGAAACATACCAAATGGACTAAGATCCCAGAGCTGCCAGACTTTTTATCTCACCAAAAAATGGTGTAAAGTAGTGTTACTATGTTCTTCTAACATACGAAAGCGTGGTAACTTAGGTCGACGGCCGATTCCTCGATATCAGGTGCAAAATACATTACATCAAAGTGTCAACTGTCATTTCATCGACTGTCAGTGTCAATAGTGTTCGTGTCATACAGCGCTTTAGTCGCTTTATTTTTTTTGTAGGTAACTAAAAATCTTACAGCGCTGAGACTGCTTTGTTTCATTTGAAAATAATGGCGCCGGCTTAGAATAATAACGCATAGAAACCTAGTACGAGTGCAAAAAGTGAGGCAACTAAAACTTAGCCTAATCCGTCAAACTTAGCCATCAGGCCGTCAGTACTCAATGTCACGTTCCGTCGAACACAGCTCGCGAGTAAATAATTGAAAATGACAGTTTGTTGCGTGAAAGGCAAATAGCACATCAGGAAAACAAAAAAATGTGATAAAATAACATTTCACAAATAAGTACTCACATTCTATGCACTATTTTTACGTAAATCGATAAATAAAACAAAATTCTAATAACCTAACTTGTCATAACACAGTGTTGCTATTTGTGAGGAAAAAATACCCACATTGCTTTCATTCATGTTTTTCATTTTTGTAATTTTAAAATACAATACTTACTGTTAGTTCATATCAAACCCGATGTTTTAACATTGTTTATACTTATAACCCATCAAGCATTCTAAACACATTGAACAATATCTCATTCTTTATGCGATTTATTTCCTTTTAATTTTAAGAAGCCGCGTCTAGAACAAAACCCGAGCAAAATCGTGTGTCCACTTCATTTTCTTTGTGTGCGTGAGCCGAATGTGTCTACGTTCCTCTAACGCACACAGATATAGCTTTCAATGATACCATTACCAAGCCTTTACCCACAAAATATGGGAAGACGCATTACTATTTTGCTATCAAGGCAAGTATTTTATGTTGTTGGGAACTGGAAAAGGTAAACAGGATTTTTTATGTAATATGACATATTTTTTCGGAAGGTTTAGTTCAATTTATTTAAAAATAAAAGGAAATAAATCGCATAAAGAATGAGATATTGTTCAATGCGTTTAGAATGCTTAATGGGTTATACTTATAATCAATGTTAAAACATCGGGTTTGATATGAATTAACAGTAAGCATTGTATTTTAAAATTACAAAAATGAAAAACATGAATGAAAGGAATGTGGGTATTTTTTTCCTCACAAATAGCAACACTGTGTTATGACAAGTTTGGTTAATAGAATTTTGTTTTATTTATCGATTTACGTAAAAATAGTGCATAGAATGTGAGTACTTATTTGTGAAATGTTATTTTATCACTTTTTTTTTGTTTTCCTGATGTGCTCTAACATCCTTTCACGCCACAAACTGTCATTTTCAATTATTTACTCGCGAGCTGTGTTCGACGGAACGTGACCTTGAGTACTGAAGGCTAAGTTTGACGGATTGACGGATTAGGCTAAAGCGGTTATTACACTACCCAATCTATCCGGCCCGATAACTAGGGCGAGACTAGTGTAATAAGAAATCGGGTGTAAGGACACTGCCATCGGGCGATCGGGTGGCTCCGATCTGCTCTGTCTATCACCTAGTGTAAGTAAGAGACAGGGAGGCAGGGCCCTGCCGCAGTGGCGGCAGTGGGTAGATTGGCACCTTGGGCAGATTTGTATTCAGATATTTTCGATGGATTATTTTAGGTACTAAAAAATTCGATCAAATTATCAAAATTGATTTCCCTGTCCCGCGCGGTTAGCGCAACATGAGTATTATTTTAGGGAATCAGAAATTATAGGTACTCCAAAAAAAATGTGAAATTATAGTTGCGATGCATTTTAAACTAGGTATAATATTTGTATGCAAGTAGTCACAAGAGTAGGTAGTTGTTAAGAGATGTCTTAAGTTGGAAATAAATTATAGGCACGTCAAAAAAGCCACTTTATTTTTTTTTATAGACGCGACTTTGATATCTGTTTAATGAATTTGATAAAAAAAGAATGTACGCCTTCCTTGGACCTATACTACGCCTTCTTTGGATGTACGAGTGAGTTGTCGTTGTCACCTTGGTGCTAGGCACCCGGGACGGACCAGCCTCCTCCGCCCCCACTTTACGCCGCCACTGCAGTTAGGGCACGATAGATTGTGTAGTGTAATAATCGGCACCCTGCCGCAGGGACAGGGCGCCCTAGTTATCGCCCGATAGATTGTGTAGTGTAATAACCGCTTAAGTTTTAGTTGCCTCACTTTTTGCACTCGTACTAGGTTTCTATGCGTTATTATTCTAAGCTAATCCATGATGGCAACAGCAAAAAATTTACAACTTTTCGTCATCGGTGTCAATTTCATAGTTTTTAGGGTCGCAGCGCAGATATCGAATATGGGGTCAAAACCAAAATCCGGAAGGCCCCGACAAAAATTTTACAACTTTTCGTCATGGGTGTCATTTTCATAGTATTTTGGGTCGTTGATATCGAATAGGTACGGGGTCAAAACCAAAATCCAAGATAGCACCGATAAAAATTATACAACCATTTGTCATGGGTGTCATTTGCATTTGTTTTGGGGTCGATGATATGATCGAATATGGGATCAAAACAAAAATTTTCGTCATGGGTGTCAATTTTATTTACGCAGTTGTGGCCGCCGCGGTTGTTTGCCTCATTAAATATATTATAGACTAGCTATCCCCCGCGGCTTCCTACTTGCAACATCTGAAATAGGTATCGACATCTGGAGTAATTGATTTCAATATAAGTTTTTAAGTTTACAATTTAATTATTACAAAGTAAATACTTACGTCAAAATGGTCTTCACAAAAGTAAATGACCGAATTTGAAGATATAACTGATGGGTCTCGCTTTGCAAGATTTAGCCATGTATTTAAAACTTTTTTGTTCATTGGAACGTTAATAAATAACTTGTTCGGAGTTTTGATAGATGTATTATTACATTTATTACATTGAGGAACCGCACACCATCGACACACATTAGGATTCATAATTATCACACAAAATAATTAAAATAATCTATCAAAACAAACAATGTAGCATGCAAGCTGTCAAGAGTTTACGAACCCGTGACGTCATAGACAGACGCCATTACTATTCTAGCGTTTTTGTACCAAATTCAAATTGTAATTTGTAAAGGTATTTTTTTCCTTCAAAACCTTTATTTTTCCAAAAATAAGATTTATTTCGGTTAAAGTAGGTACGATAAACATTTTGGAGTAGTTTTCCTAAATCAGTCATTATGCCCATTGTATTTGAACTTTTTGCAAGGGTGCTTTATTATATTATAAAATATTATATTAGGGTGATCAGACGGAAGGTAATTAACTATGGCTTTATCTAAATAATCGCAATTGCAGAATACATTATCAATACAGGTTGAAGAAGTTGGTGTCACTCTAGTTGGTTCTGTAAAAACATTAGACAGATTGAATAATTTAAAAAGACTTAAAAATCTACGGCTATTTAAATTATTTTCTAAAATATGAATATTAAAGTCTCGGCAAATAATTACGGATTGGTTACCTGCTACAAGTTTCGCAAGGATATCTTCCATTGTGGTTTCAAATAACGTAAAGTTTTGAGGGATTGGGGGTCTGTACACGCACACTATAACATGCTTATCTTGCTCACCACAGGACAGTTCGATGCAATGTTCCACTGACAAGCTAACAATGTCATTACGTTGCTTAAATTTAAACCTTTTTTTAACTAAGATGAGAGAACCATCGCGCAACATAGATTTTCGGTTTAAAAAACTCCCCACACTATAATTTTCATAACTAATTAGCATCTGGTAAACCAATGTTCACTAAAACATACAATGTCATTAATTGTTTTTTCTAAAAATAATTCAACAGTCTGTGTTCCTTGTCACACTTGTAACGAGGATCGTGAGAACTAGTGCGCCTTCTACGAACGATCCCCGGCTAGTGCCGGCCCGCGTATTGCCAAACTGTATACTGACCCAGACACCCGTAGTCAGTTCAGTTCAGTTCATTTATTCAATAACAATTTACAGTCTGTACTGAACTACATCGTGCTCATTAAAATCACAAATAAATTGGAGCAAAGTGCATACAAGCTCAGAGCAATATGAGAAGGTATGCATTTTGCTCGCAACAAATTGGAGCAAAGTGCATACGAGCTCAGAGCAATCTAAGAAGGTATGCATTTTGCTCGCAACAAATTGGAGCAAAGTACATACGAGCTCAGAGCAATCTGAGAAGGTATGCATTTTGCTCGCTTGTATGTAAAGCTCGGCGGATCGCTCGCTCGCCTTCGCACGCTAATGGTCATGGTTCTAACCTAACATAACCCACATGATTAACCAACCATAGAGGGGATCTGACGCTGACGATCATTCAATGCCAAAACCAAAAACACAAATAGCAACTCGTATGTATTTTGCTCTCGTATTTTAAAGCAAAATGTATATTGATTCAGACACTCTCTGAGTAGGTATACAGTTTGCTCTTCAACTACAAACGCAAACTGCGATCGAACTCAGAGCAACCCCGGTCTGGGTCAGTATACAGTTTGGCAATGCGCCTTTGGGCCACCTCAGGCTCGCGGTAGGAGTGAGGGGTCTTCCCCCGCGACGTCCAATAGGTGCGCGTGTGGAACATTACGCGCCGCTGTCTCGGGTCCTGCTGGATGGGGGGCGGCGGACGACCCCGAGTCCACCGTCCCTCCGGACCTTTCTATGGGGGCTGGAAGAGGGCGTAGTCCGCCCTCCGCCGACACCCGGTTCGCCTGCTGCGGCGCGGGAGAGTAGCCACGACCCACTGACCCAAGTTTTCGTGGCCAGTCTGACGCACAAGTTTTCGTGGCGCACGGCAGTGCGCCAGGCCAAGTTCCAGCCTAACGCACGCAGTTAATCTCAGACCAACAAAAAAATAAAATGTTTCGAGCAGTTTTTACCCCTCTTATAACTTTGCTTGTAATAATCGCAACTTGATGAAACCATTTATTTCTCTAACCAAGTTGAAGAATACTAACAAGTTTCAAAACATAAGGTTAAACCGTTGAGAAGTTAAGTTACAGGGGACCAAAAAGTGAAGATTTCTGACTGATTGACTCATTAAAATTATGGGGCACCTCCAATCAAGCTAGATAGTTCAAATTTGGTGTAAAGATAGGTCTATAATTAAAGGAAAAAATCAGAAAGAGCATTTTTTAAAGGCCGCACCTGCGATTTTCTTTTACGCTTCTGTTTTGATGGGGATGGCGGTTTTGATGTTGAAGAGTTCATGCTGTGAATGTTAAATGTTGGTTGTTAACGGTTGAAATCATGGTCGGTCACCTTCGCTAAGAATAACACAAAATAAACTAACAATAACATAACAAATTAGTTAAAAATGCTAGGAATTATTACCATTTATATCATTTACTTGGAAAATGACATAGTATCCCCCAAAAACCAAAAATGTGAAAAAAGGCTATTTATTTATTTATTTATTCACAAGGCAATTACAACAGGTAACAATCATTATAAAAAATAATAACAAATACACATCACTGGTTTTGACCTGATTATGACCCAAAGCGTAATCGCACAACATGGCAAACAACAACAAAAACATTAATAATAATAAAAGTTAAAGTACAACAAATAGCAACTTCATACGTAAAAAATTCGGAAATCATACACTATGACATAATCAATGTTACCCGCAAAAAGTTTGTCACAGAAACAGTGTTTAACGCTACCAGAGAGAAAGGGCACATACAAGTCTCTTAAAAGCAACGGCACGAGCGTCGAAGATGTCTATACTATTATTGTCGTCTTTTGATATCTCATTGTAAAGGCGACACATTCTAACGATAGGGTTGTAATATGAGGTGTTGTTTGTATACAGGGTGTCCCAGAAATCAACGTCAAGCCGAAATCGAGCATTAGGCCAAGTCGTAACAGTTATCAGAAAAATAAGAAAAAAAATCTTGGTCATGTACTTTTCAAATTATAAGGATTCAAAAATAAATCTTAAAAACTGACACCATGTGATGATCTTTCAAGTCCTGTGACTGCGAATATTAACTTTTCTTCAGTTTTTTTTCTACCGTATAACTATGAATAACCCTTCTATCAATTACAGTTAAAAGTTAAACCATGACTGCCTCAGTTTCAAAGAAAATCTTAGATTTTTACCCAACATTGAATTCAAAATAATTACATCATTTTCTTTCACATCACAAATAATTACATCATTCCTCTCTTTTCTTTGTAGAGCGGTGTCTCTCTCAGTTGAGTTGATAGATTGCGACGTCTGTAAGCAGCATTCATCTCGGTTGACATTGTATGAAATCCGACTTTATTCAAAAGTTTTTTTTTATTTTTTTTTATTAAGAAGTAGCAATTAGTAAGTGTCATACCATTTTGGAATCCAGACTAAACGCGCCATCTTTTAATGTTACTTGCCAAAATAGTGTAGTACATTTTTTTTACAGTACAGTCGGTTAAAGTTGAGTAATGTAATTATTTTGCATTCAATGTTGGGAAAAAATCTAACTTTTTATTTGAAACTGAGGCAGTTATATTCTAACTTTTAACTGTGTTTGACAGAAGGGTTATTCATAGTTATACGGTAGAAATAAAAATGACGAAAAGTTAATATTTGCAGTCACAGGACTTGAAAGATCATCACAGGGTGTCAGTTTTTAAGATTTATTTTTGAATACATATAATTTGAAAAGTACATGACCAAGATTTTTTTTCATATTTTTCTGATAACTGTTACGACTTGGCCTAATGCTCGATTTCGGCTTGACGTTGATTTCTGGGACACCCTGTATACTAGAAGTGAGAAAGTTCTTGGCTTTCTGGAGTTATACCTAATATTTATATTAATTGAGGACAGCAGAGCAGATGAGTCCAACGTAGAGTGTAGGATCTGATGAAGGTTTATTAAATCCCTTTGCTTACGACGAACATGCAATGGTGCCAAATTAAACTTAATAAGGCGATCTGAATAAGTTTGTAATGTTCTTGCGAAGCCATACCGGTACGAGACCCACTTTAAACACTTCCTTTGCACACTCTCGATTCTGTCAGAATGTACTGCGTAGTACGGTGACCAAACCACTGAACAATACTCCAATATGCTTCTTACTAGGCTTTTGTAAAGTAATAGGAAGCTTTGAGGGTTTTTGAATCCTTTGGTAGTCCTAAAGATAAAACCAAGAAGCTTAAGTGCTCTATTCGTGATGTTGTCGTAATGATCTCTGAAAGAAAGTTTCTCATCGAACAGCATCCCAAGATCTCTGGCTACAAGCTTCCGCTCTAACGATTGACCTTCGAGTTTGTAGTCATTTATGTTCTTGATCCTTTTTTTTGTAAAAGTTATAATAAAGCATTTATTTATGTTTAACTTCATTCGATTAAGTGTGCACCAATCGGAAATGATGTTCAAATCGTTCTGAAGGATCTCACAGTCGGAGATGCTATTAATATGGATGTGAATAACTTCAGATCATCTGCATACAACAAACAGGCACATTCTAATTTTGACACAAGATCTATCTACAAAATACAAATACAAATATTTATTCACCAAAATAATACACACATATTACAAACATTTCAAAATTGACATAGGACAACTAAACATTGGCTTAGGGTTTGTAATACATACATAGTTTGGGACTATTTGCATCCGAACTAGGCGGTTGCCTGTATCTCGGATTGCATTTCATCCCCTCATACAAGATGTGCACCTATAGTAGCCATTGAGTAGGTACGTGGAAGAAAAAATGAGATCAAATGTTCCTATTTGGTGTTTAGTGTGTAAGTGTGTGTGTGTGTGTGTGTGTGTGTGTGTTATGTTTAACTAGAATAGGACGCCCGTTAAATAAGTGTGACGGTGTATTGTGTCTAGTCTTTATTAATCTATTTAGGTATGTCTAAAATTGCTTCTGTTTCATCATAAGAGAGTTTTTGTAGGTAGTCCTGAATTCTCTTTTTACAGTGTAACTTTGTTAGTGGATATATGTCTATAATTGCATTGATTTTGTCGTATAAATATGGACCAAGGAATATGAAGAATCTCCTAATGAAGAATGTTTTGGTAACGTGTGTCCGTTTACACACTGCATGTTTTCTTCGTTTGAGAAGAGTATTTGTGTCGTAAGTGAGATGACCATGTTGCTTAAGCAGTATGCTCAGAATAAAAAGTTGACGAACTGTGAGAACTTTGCACTGTTGATAAAGCTGCTTTGTAGGAAAAAGAATGGGCCTAAAAGTCATAGTTTTTAAAACAGCTCGTTGAGCTATCTCTACTTTTTTCAGAGTGGTTTTCGGGGCGCCTCCCCAAGACGAGATGCAGTAGGTTATTACCGTCTGGCAAAGCGCAAAGTATACTTGCTTAATCAATTTGGCATCAGCAGCATGTCTCAGTTTTCTGAAGACATAAATCAGTTTTCGTACCCGAGCACTAAGTTGTTTAATGTGTTCCTTGAAACTAAGTTTGCTATCGATAATAATACCCAAGTACCTGATACTGTTGACACGCTCTAAAGTTCTGCACGAGCAGTCTGCTGCTTTATTTAAGCATTCATGCGAAATGATGCGACAGTCAATAACGGCTGCGTCGTGGTGGCGTGTACTAAACGTTAAATATTTGGTTTTTTCGACATTTAAGGTTAGAATATTGACCCTTAGCCATTTCTTCACAACATCAAATCCATCTTGGGCAGCAGCGAAAACCTCATCCCAAGTATCGGCGGAGAAAAGAAGAGCAGTGTCATCCGCATAAGAGATTAGTTCGCCTCGGGGTAGCTGGAGGTTAGTGAGGTCGTTAATGTAAACGAGAAAAAGAGTCGGGCCCAAAATACTACCCTGCGGCACTCCATACTCGACGGCATGGTCACTGCTTGTGTGTTGAGCCACTCTAACACACTGTTTTCGCTCACTGAGATAGCTTCGGAAGAGATCCAATTGCGTGCCCCTGATTCCCAATCTCTCAAGTTTGTCTATCAAAATTGGAACCGAAATTGTGTCAAAAGCTTTGCTTAGATCGAGGAAAATTGACAGGCATTTCCTTCCTGTATCTAGGTTGGTGGATATATAATTAGTAAGCATATGCACTGCTTCTTCAGTAGATTTTCCTCGCCGAAAACCAAACTGGTTGTCAGATAGTAAGTGGTGCCTTTCTAGAAAATCCACCAGTCTAATATTAACAACTTTCTCCAGTATTTTTGACAAAGCGGGTAGAATTGATATTGGTCTATAGTTAGTCAAGATCTTTGTGTCTCCACCTTTGTGTATAGGACGTAAAACTGATTTTTTTAGACACTTAGGGAAGATTCCTGTTTCGAGGCAGACATTAAAGATGTGTGTGAGGGGCGGAACTAGAACCGCTCTGTTGTCTTTCAGTAAACGATTTGAGATTTTGTCCCAGCCTACTGCAGAATCCATTTTTAGTCCCACAATAAGCCGTGCTATTTCCTCTTCAGTCACGCAAGTCATTACAAATGAGTTGAGCGGAGAGGATCCTGTATTAAGGAGTGGGTCACCATCACGAGACGAAAGCGTTGGACTGTGATGCGTGTTGATACATGCATCAGCCAAGTTAAAACCTACGCTGGCAAAATATTTATTGATGTCATTGACTGATAAATCAGGTGTAGATTGTAGTTTGAGTAAGTGATCTGGTTGATTGACTTCTTTGCTAGTATTAGTGATATTTTTTATCGTTTTCCAGAGCGTTTTGGGGTCGTTTCTAACTTCTTCAATAAGGGATCTATCATATTCCATTCTAACTTTCTTCAGAATTATGTTGTAATAGTTTCTGTATCGAACATATGTTATCCTTAAATTCTCATTGTCTGGTGACATTTTTGACCGAAGATGAAGCATATCTCTATTTTTTGTACATCGAAGTAATCCCTGGGTGATCCAGGGCTTAATTATTTTTTTCCGTCTCGATAAGGTTTTTACTTTAGTGTGTGTTTCTAGAGCTTCTTTTATGTTTGATATAAGATAATTTAGAGATAAATCAGGGTCTTGAGATGCAAAAATGGGTTCAAGGTTAATAGATGAGATAGCTAGTTTTAAGGATTCAGTTTCGATCTTAGTAATGGTAGCGGTAGCATAATGGCGTGGCTGCTTGAAATGAATGCATGTTAAGACCGGAAAATGATCGGTTAGATAAGTTTTCGGGATCAATGTGAAGGATGGGTATTTTGTTTTTAACAGCACGTGGTCAAGGCATGTTCCAGATGCCTCACGAGTCACTTCCGTGTGAGCTGGTAAGAGTCCGTGAGAGGCTGCTAGAGTGAGGTATCTTTCACCCTGATATTCGATTTTAGAAGAATTTATAGGTATGTTTAAATCTCCAATTATCATAACGTTATCGAAATGTCCAAATTGTGACAAGACATCGTTTAAAGACGACAGAAATGAATCGATATTTTTGTAAGAGGGCGAGCGATAAATTGAAATAATCGCGGTGCGGTTGTCGCCTACAATGATCAAGCAATTACCATCTGTGAATTGAGGTTCTTGAATTGTGAAGTTGAGGTGAGCTTTGTAATAAACAACTACTCCATCGTTTTGCTTATGGTTTAGTTTAGTAGCACAGCAACAAAAAGCAAAGTAATAAAGCCTCCAGCCAGGCTTTGAAGCTCGCGCTCGGACGCCCCGCCTTTTTATACCTTCGGCCGCGAGTGCGACGCGAGCCTCCTCGAGCGCGGCGACCACAGGCGGCGACCGATTCTCGAACGTTCGCGACCGGCCGCACTGCGCGCTTGGCGCCTAGCTGCTAGGCCGGTCGCGAACGTTCGAGAATGTTCGTTTTACGAAGCTACTCGCTAGGTGACTCGCTAGCCTATAGGCGCCAAGCAAGCTGCCTGCCTGTGCGTTCGTGACCTTATACAAAAATAATATCCTTAAAGCATGATCCAGTATTCACGCGCGATGGCTTATTATTAGCGTATTTCATGTATAACTTTGGTGTTTCTATACCGATTTCTATGATTCTTTTTTATGGAATAGTTAATAATGTTAACTTTTTTTATTAGATTATAAGAGTAGACAAAATAATCAGAAAGTTTCGAACTGCTAAGCTATCGGGAGTTACACGTGTTATTGTGAGTCAATCATAAAAGATAGACATATGCTGTCGTTGGATATTTTTTATATAATTTTAAGGGGAACATTTCCGTCTTACATGATTTCTGAGTAGCTTTAACCATTAAGGTTGCACACGCGACGGAAGCTTAAAAAATGGAGTAACTTCTCCCGTTTTCCCAACATTTTCCTTCACTGCTCTGCTCCTATTGATTGTAGCGTGATGAAAAGTATACTAAAACCAGCTCAGGAGTATGAAGAATAATTGTACCAAGTTTCGTTAGAATCCGTCCAGTAGTTTTTGTTTCTATAACGGTTATACAGACAGACAGACAGACAGACAGACAGACAGACAGACAGACAGACAAAAATTTTACTGATTGCATTTTTGGCATCAGTATCGATCCCCAATCACCCCCTGATAGTTATTTTGGAAATATATTTCATGTACAGAATTGACCTCTCTACAGATTTATTATAAGTATAGATATAGATATAGATAGATAGATAGATTAAGGCCTTCACAGGCAAGTCCGGTTAAGCAAAAGCCAATCTTCTCAGGTTGACCTGCGAGAGGCCACACATAAAAAAAAAATTAAAAAAAAGCGCGAGCTTCATACAATTTTTGCCAGTTGATGCGAATAGACGTTCTGAGCGTTCGACCTTATTGACAGACAATACTTAATTTAGTCTTTGATAATTTACTTTTAGATTCCTTTTGTTGTTATTTTATAAAATAGGGATTAGTTATTTTGGTAGTGTTTAAATATTCGTTCAAATTACAAATTATTAATAGTTTACATTTTATTTCTTTTTAGGTGAAGTAGTAGGTATATAGTTTTAGATACCGACAGGTTTATAAGTTTTGGCTAATTTACGTTCACTTTTTTATATTAGTTTTATTTTCATTTACGTTTTAGTTTTATTTTCATTTGGTATATAAAATTCTTCCGTTACTGAGTGAATGACTGACAGATAACGCAACAACACAACCAAGACTACTGACTGGTCGTATGAAGCTGCATGTAGGGTCTTTGGGGAGTTTAGGGGAGCTCTAAGAGAGATTTCCCGAAATTCCTACGGGAACGGGAGAAAACGGGATATGCGCGTACGAAGTCGCGGGCAGAAGCTAGTCGTTAATAAAAATGATGAAAAGTAAGGGCCCTAAATGCGATCCTTGTTGAATGCCCGATGTAACGTTAACTGGCAAAGACAAGTATCCTCTGACAGAAACGAGTTGGCTTCTATTTCTTAAATAAGACTATCCACCTAAACAGGGAACCATGTATTCCATACGATTTAATCTTCAATAGCAGTACTTCGTGGTTAACTGAATCAAATGCCTTGCGAAAGTCAGTATAAACTGAATCATCCTGACCGCCTCTCGCGAAAGCAGCACATAGATAGTTTTTGTATTCGAGTAAGTTTGTAAGAGTTGATTTACCTCGAACAAATCCATGTTGAGATTGAGAAAGATATGGTTTAATGTGTGAATAAAAATGCTCGTACAAGGACGCCTCAAAAAGTTTCGCCATGCCAGATAGTATACTTATGGGTCTGTAATTTGCGCAATCTGACTTGTCACCATCCTTATAAATGGGCACAACGTGCGCCTTTTTCCAGAAATTAGTAAACACACCCAGTTTAAGTGATCGATTAAACAAGTAATACAATGGCAATGACAGTTCTTTAGCACAATTGACAAGAAAAAGAGAAGGAATTCCATCCGGCCCAGCACATTTATTACGATCTAAACATTTTAATAAACGTAAAACACAATCGTGATCGATATAAATCTCCGATAATGAAGAATTACATTCGATACCGGCGCATACTTCAGTACTAGGGGGAGGTCCAACTGTGTAGTCATAGACCGAGCTAAAGAATTTCGAGAATAATTCGCTGATGTCCTGACTATCTGATGAAACCACTCCACGAAACTGCATCGTTTGAGGTAAGCCATTCGTACTTTTCCTACTATTGACAAACTTCCAGAACGATTTGATATTGTCAAACAAGCTGTCCTCAGTGGATTCTATAAAGGAACTATAGCATTCTTTTGTAAGGGTCTTGCACCTGCTACGCAACATTGAGAATGTGTCATAATCACGAGGGTTTTTATATTTTTTGAAGCGCCTGTGATATTTATTTTTCTCATTGAGACATTTTTTAAGGGATAGCGAGTACCATACGGGCTGTGCAGACTCACTCAGCTTAGTCGTAGGAGTATGCTTACTAATTATAGAGTTGAGAGCCTGATAAAATTCTTCCAGTGCTTGGTTGATATCAGTTGACAAAATTAACCAAGACCAATCAGCCTCTGCGAGGTCTGCTCTAAGCTTTGCATAGTCGCACTTGCGGAAATTTAAACGTTTGGTGTTATTCCGTTTCATTTGTTCGATTGGAACACTGCCCTGAATAAGTATACTCAAAGGTGGGTGATGATCGTCAACTCGACTGAGTGGATCATCATTTAGCAAAACTTGGACACTTTCCGAACCACAGAGGACAAGGTCTAAATATCTACTGTTTTTGTTAGGTATGTGGTTAAATTGTGACAGTTGGCAAAAGGCCAATAAGTCCAGTAAGAGAGAAGACTTCCTATCATTAGGTATGGTAGCATTTGCTAATTTGTTCGTCGATGGCACGGGAGTCCACAGCAAGCCCGGAACATTAAAATCTCCAATAACAAGATTTAAACCATCGTCGCGAGAATCCGTTACAATCCTTTGTGTATTCGTATAAAAAGCTTCGAGATCACTAATAGGTAAATCCGGGGGAAGGTAACATACACAAAGGTTGTACTGACACTCACGCGAGTTGCTAGGCAAAATACTTACCCAAATGTCCTCCACTCTGCTGTCCCATGAGGAGCGCCTTATCACCTTGTAATGTTTTTTAATAGCTATTAAGACACCCCCTCCATCAACCTTATTCACAACCGTACTTTCGCGGTCTCTTCGAAACACGTTATACCGTTGGTCAAAAAGTTCACTATCAAAAATACCCGAGTTCAAATTCGTCTCAGTTAAGCAAATTATATCATAATTACAATTGAGTTAACATATAGATCCTGTATTTTTGATCTTATTCTGTTTACATTCTGATAATAAATCAACATAAGAGATTACAAAAAACAGATCCACATAACAAACAATGCGCGTGTACGTTAAACTACCTATGTGAGTTTAGCTAAGCAACTAATATCTTTTATCTGTATAGCCTGGTCCTGCTCAGTTTTCCTAACATAAATGCGACCGTATCTAACCCATACAAATTTATAAGAGCGTTCCTTAGCTGCCAATTTAGTTGCGGCATGAAGTTTCTTGCACTCCGGTGAAAGATGTTCCGCCAAATAAACAGTACGTTTGTCTCCAGAAACGCCCAGGTGCGACGAGTTCAAGACGCTGCTTTTATTTCCCTTATTATAATGAGTGATGGCTGAGAGAAGCAAATCACGCTGTCTTTCAGATGGTAATGTAGCCAGTATATTTCTGGGACGGTCGGATTCGCTGTTCATCTTTGCAACCCGGCGAATTGCTTGTAAATCTGTGTCAGGAATTGCCACTTTAATTTCGTTGCACAGATTCTTGAAAATCGCGACTAGGTTTTCATTCTTTCTTTCCGGCACACAGTGAATTTCAATATTGCGGCTTCGTGATACTTTTTCAAGCGTTTGCATACGTCGCGTGAGATCGGTCATTTCTAAGCGAAGTTTTGTGTTTTCCGACTCAAGCGACTGGATGGTGTTCTTGACCGAAACAAGACTTACATTGAGGTCTTTTTGCTCAGCTGCTAAAAAATCTGTCGTACGCGTGAAATCATCCCTCAAACCGTCGATTGCAGATGCTATTTCATTCTTTATGTCAGCAGTTAGGGCAGCTCTAATGCTTTCAAGCTTAGAATCCAGAAGCAGGCCGAATTGTTCGTACGAAATAGAACCAGAGACACCCGACGGATTAATAAGCGATCCATTACTATTTTGTTGTGAAGACTGCGACGAAGAGGTTTTAGAATCGCTGTCGGGAATGTCCAATAAATATTCACACGACATATTTGCATCCTCACGAAGAATATCAAACTGGTTCCGGATCGGTGTGTTGTCATGTTTACGACGGGTTATATTGCTACAGACAGGGCATCTCCAGTTACGCCTAAGTTCACCTGCATGACTTGTATAGTAATCTTTGGACATATTCAGGCATTTATAATCATAAAAACCTCTGCATGACGTGCAGACCAGTAACTCTCCACGATCAATGATTTTGTTGCACGCAACACACTGCATCATACTAAGTAGTTAGCTGACTATTTAGAAATAGATTCGTAAATAAGAACGCGCCGTGCAGGTAGATGTGTTTAAAGTAACTACGGTACGTGAGTCACTTGTCACAGCGAGCAGTAATCGAACGATCCTCTCCTAAAAAATTTGGCCTATAATAGCAGTGAGATCAATAAAAGCGAAGAAATTCCTACGGGAACGGGAAAACGGAATATGTAAGACGTAGCGAACAGAAGCTAGCTTCCGTCCAACATGATTGATCACCTTTCTATCGCCCATTTAAAATGGGCCTTTCCACATATTTATAGAAAACGAATGTACTTATACATTTATTTTTTCAGATGTAGATCAGAATCATGATCACAGGCATTCTCAGAAAAGGAAACATGATGATCACACTTATCCGCCTGGTAAGATTTAATTTCACTAACTATTTAAAGTATAAAACAAATTCATGTGAACATTAATATCATTAAACAAAAGTAGAAATTGTTTTTGTTGATATCAGGGGGTCTTAAGAGGCCAGTAAACTTTGTCAAGAAACTAGATCTTAGAACACAAGTAAAAGAAAAGTCCGAATTGTCCGAAATCCGTTTGTTTTCAGTTTAAACACGTAATGATGTGTTTAAACTAAATGTGTGTGTGTGTGCGCGCGTGTGTGTCTGTGTAATGTGTTTAATTATTACGAGCCTGCAGTCCCACTGCAGAATAAAAGGCCTTTCTTCCTTCCACTTCTCTCTGTCCGTTGCAACACTGATCTGCATGGTCCTCATATATAACGTATTGTGAATTTGAGGACCATGTAGATTGCTATGAATTTGGCGCTAAGTCAACTTACAGTTATACGGGCATTATAATTCATCAACGTCCATAAGATATTTTTGAGGTTGCTATGCTATTATGACCAAAATAGATTGACGTGTAAAAGTGTTATTTACAACCTACTTATAAAATAAATATCATTTATCATCAAACCCGCTCTGGGTAAAGCAGAAGGGAGTGTTAGAGTCCTACTGACTAAAACCCATCCGTGTTCCTCCTAAAGCCCTTTGCCCGTGACGCCTCAGGTCCGGATGAATGGGGGGCGACGGACATCCCCAGGTCGGTCGCCCCTGGACCCAGTTAGGGGGCCGGAAGAGGGCAGCGTATGCCCTCCTCCGACGCCCGGTGCGCCTGCTGCGGGCCGGGAGATCGGTCGAAATCTCCCTCTCCCTTTCCGCAGCCTCCTTCCGTGCAATAATTGTTTCGCAGAAGGAGAATAGAATAGAATACTTTTTATTATATACACCATATAAGTCCCAGACCACCGCGTCCCAGGACTCCTCGCCGTCGACCATAGCACGGCACACTGCCAGCGTATGCCGCGCCGTATCATCCCGAATTCCCGACAGACGACGCAGTGCTGACACTGAGCGTCCGGCTCCCTGCCTATGCGACACAGGTACCGAAGCAGCCATGCCCCGAGAGAACCTGTGTCACTCGAAACGTCATGGAGCCGTGCCGCTAGGACTTTTGCCTCCAGGTCCCAAGGCGGAGATGCGGCCAGTGCGCAAGCCGCCTCGTAGGAGATCGTGCGATAACCCCTGATGACTCTGACGGCCATCACCCTCGGCGGCTTTCGCAGAACAGCGATGGTGCCTGCCGTCAGGTCAGCCGCCCAGATCGGGGCCCCATACAGGGCCATTGATCGCACGATCCCCACGACCAACCGCCTGCAGGCGGTGTATTGACGCCTGGGGCATCTTCTGTTGCGGCGGCTGGGCCGTGCATTTTCCCTCTCTCTCACGCGTTTGGCTTCCTCTTTCGCTAGCATTACTGCTTCGCAAGAAGTTGACTGCTTCCTATGCGAGAGGTCGCCGTCGCTGATCGTCTCGACGAGGACACAGCGTTGCTCCACCCAAAACTTAACCGTGTCTTCCGGGCGATCGCTTCGAAACAGGTATCTCCCGAAACAACCGTGTCCGGTGAGTACCTGCGTCAGGCGGAAGGTGAGGACGCCGTGGCGCCGCTCTAGCCACTCCTCAAAGAGGGGACTTATCGCCTGAATTGTGGCGTGCCCAGCGGCTGTGTTGCCTACGTCTGCGATTTGTGTTCTGGAACAAGTATTCCTAGGCACTGCATGCTCTCACGGCCGGCTATCAGCGAGTTTTGAGGCTCGGCTTTAATCGAGTTTTGTGCGACGGGCTTTTACTAGAAATACCCGCTCCGGCCCGCACTTTAGGTAGAAATGACCGCTGGTTGGTGAGTTCTGACCGCCCAGCGAGCATCGCCCAGCGAGTGTCGCTGAGTGAGTGTAATCTTTGACAGCACTTGTCGGTGCGATCAACTTGAGATAAGAGCCGCTTGCCGGCAGTGTGAACAGCTGTCAACTATGAATGTATGTGTCTCTTTTACTCACAAGAGATCTATATCTTCTGTCCCTTTCCTCAGCGAGCAAATAGTGATAAGTGGCTAATACGGTGGCAGTGTTTGTATGTTATGATATTTATAAATAAACTCGTAACGCTTTGTTTGCTTACAAATTAGAACTTTATAATGTAGATAAAGCTATCCAGATGTAGAAGATACGCCAGCACTCCATGCTGAGCCAGATTCAGAAAATCTACCTTTAATGGAGGTTAAAATCAAAGTGTAGGATGCACAAAAATCAACAGGTAAGCAAGCAGGCCGACGGTCCACCTGATGCACAGCGTTAAGATTAAGACACTTGCACCAAGGAGTGGGGTTTGTGGCATGTCTGTTGTGTGCAGACCGCTGGGGCTCACGGGAATTACTGCCCTAGATCGACGGTATGTGAGAGTGTGGTGTCTACGTCGATGTTCAATTTAGTATTTTATGACATGACATTACAATTTACTACTCATTTGTAGCAACAATACTGACCTCTCTGATCCCCAATTTTCTGTTACCTAATATCAATTCTTGTTATTCTATTAATCTTATTTATTTAACAGCGGTGCCCGTCACTAAGAAGCCAAACCTGGAAACGCGAAGACTAACACCAAGAGATAAAATCTCAGTCAAGCAAAAGAACAACGAATATAATCGAAAACTATTATCTGTCTCGAAAATAACTATGAAATCTCAAAATCATACGACCATTCGAAAGACTAAATTTAAAAAGCCCTTCACTGAAACACATGGAGTTTGTGGCAGTATAAATAATACTGTTTTAAGTACAAGTTTCCGTAGTAATAGTAGCAGAGATAATATTAAATGTAAAACTACGAACAAAGGTATTGCCAGTGATAAAACAAAAAGGTATCGAAGAGTGTGTGACAGTGAAAAACGTTTCGAATGTGAAATTCGTCAGCGAAGTTTTAGTGAAAAGAATAGTTTAGTAAGTCATATTCGTACCCACACTGGTGAGAAACCTTTCAAATGTGATGTATGTCAGCGTAGTTTTAATCAAAAGATTATTTTAGTAAACCATATTCGTACCCACACTGGTGAGAAACCTTTCAAATGTGATGTATGTCAGCGTAGTTTTATTGAAAAGAAAAATTTAGTCATTCATACTCGTACCCACACTGGTGAGAAACCTTTCAAATGTGATATATGCCAGCGTAGTTTTAATCAAAAGGGTAGTTTAGTAAACCATATTCGTACCCACACTGGTGAGAAACCTTTCAAATGTGATGTATGTCAGCGTAGTTTTAATGAGAAGTGTAGTTTAATAAGACATACTCGTACCCACACTGGTGAGAAACCTTTCAAATGTGATGTATGCCAGCGTAGTTTTAATCAAAAGGGTAGTTTAGTAAACCATATTCGTACCCACACTGGTGAGAAACCTTTCAAATGTGATGTATGTCAGCGTAGTTTTAATGAAAAGTGTAGTTTAATAAGACATACTCGTACCCACACTGGTAAGAAACCTTTCAAATGTGATGTATGTCAGCGTAGTTTTAGTGAAAAGAAAAGTTTAGTAAGTCATACTCGTACCCACACTGGTGAGAAACCTTTCAAGTGTGATAAATGCCAGCGTAGTTTTAATAAAAAGTGTCATTTAGTAAGTCATACTCGTACCCACACTGGTGAGAAACCTTTCAAATGTGATATATGCCAGCGTAGTTTTAATCAAAAGAATATTTTAGTAAAACATATTCGTACTCACACTGGTGAGAAACCTTTCAAATGTGATGTATGTCAGCGTAGTTTTAATGAAAAGTGTAATTTAATAAGACATACTCGTACCCACACTGGTGAGAAACCTTTCAAATGTGATGTATGTCAGCGTAGTTTTATTGAAAAGTATATTTTAGTAAACCATATTCGTACCCACACTGGTGAGAAACCTTTCAAATGTGATGTATGTCAGCGTAGTTTTAATGAAAAGTGTAGTTTAATAAGACATACTCGTACCCACACTGGTAAGAAACCTTTCAAATGTGATGTATGTCAGCATAGTTTTAGTGAAAAGAAAAGTTTAGTAAGTCATACTCGTACCCACACTGGTGAGAAACCTTTCAAGTGTGATAAATGCCAGCGTAGTTTTAATAAAAAGTGTCATTTAGTAAGTCATACTCGTACCCACACTGGTGAGAAACCTTTCAAATGTGATATATGCCAGCGTAGTTTTAATCAAAAGAATATTTTAGTAAAACATATTCGTACTCACACTGGTGAGAAACCTTTCAAATGTGATGTATGTCAGCGTAGTTTTAATGAAAAGTGTAATTTAATAAGACATACTCGTACCCACACTGGTGAGAAACCTTTCAAATGTGATGTATGTCAGCATAGTTTTAGTGAAAAGAAAAGTTTAGTAAGTCATACTCGTACCCACACTGGTGAGAAACCTTTCAAGTGTGATAAATGCCAGCGTAGTTTTATTCAAAAGTGTCAATTAGTAAGTCATACTCGTACCCACACTGGTGAGAAACCTTTCAAATGTGATATATGCCAGCGTAGTTTTAATCAAAAGAATATTTTAGTAAACCATATTCGTACCCACACTGGTGAGAAACCTTTCAAATGTGATGTATGTCAGCGTAGTTTTAGTGAAAAGAATATTTTAGTAAACCATATTCGTACCCACACTGGTGAGAAACCTTTCAAGTGTGACGTATGTCAGCATAGTTTTAATCAAAAGGGTAGTTTAGTAAACCATATTCGTACCCACACTGGTGAGAAACCTTTCAAATGTGATGTATGTCAGCGTAGTTTTATTGAAAAGAAAAGTTTAGTAAGTCATACTCGTACCCACACTGGTGAGAAACCTTTCAAGTGTGATATATGCCAGTGTAGTTTTAATGAAAAGTGTAATTTAGTAAGACATACTCGTACCCACACTGGTGAGAAACCTTTCAAATGTGATGTATGTCAGCGTAGTTTTAGTGAAAAGAAAAGTTTAGTAAGTCATTCTCGTACCCACACTGGTGAGAAACCTTTCAAGTGTGATGTATGTCAGCGTAGTTTTAATGAAAAGAATAATTTAGTAAGTCATACTCGTATGGTACACTGGTGAGAAACTACAATGAGCTACAAAACACTTTGAAACATCTGACATGTTGCATAAATTAAAATTAAAAGTTAAAATTCTTTTATTTCAGACCACAAGTCCATTTGGTTAGTACAACACACAACTTAGTGTAATTACTTAAATCTACCAGAAAAACAAAATCAATTATTTACTTAAGGCCATAGTGGCATGTTGGCGTACCCAATGCCCCAGTATGGGACTGTCCCACCTGTCCGCTACAGTGCTCAGGATGCTGTTGGGGCTGACGCGTACCCTGCGCATGATGGAGGCGCATCGCTTGCACATGATGGCGTGAAAGCCATCTATGCCCGCTTCTGCGAACATGCCGGAAGCACTGCAGTAGCGCGGCAACCCCATCAACACCCTGAAAGCATTGTTGTATTGAACGCGCAGAGCGTTGTATGTCCTCTGCGTGTAGTTGACCCACAGACTGCATTTATAGAACGACTGACAGTACGCCGTGAACAGCGTAGCCTTTACGTCAGTCGAGCATTTTGCAAATCTGCGAGCCAACATATTGCAGCGGACAGCTAACGTTCTGCGCTCACGCTCAAAATCCTGGCTATCTTTTAGGTCTTCGGATACCCAGTGGTCCGGATACTTGAAAGAGGTGACCTGATTTAAGGGACTTCCACAAAGCTTTAACTTTGGTGCAATTGGGTAGGTTTTAGAGCCTGCCTTGAAAACCAGTACTTCACTCTTCTTTACGTTGTATCTGAGCCCATGGGCCACCGCATACCTTTCACATATCTTGAGCAGACTCAACATTGAATTAATCGATGGGCTCAGCAACACCATATCATCGGCATAACTAATATTGTTGACGCATATTCCGTCTACATAACAACCTTGATAAGTGTTGCTGAGCTCAACGATCAACCGGTTTATATACAGACTGAAGAGGCGAGGGGAGGTCAGGCCGCCCTGTCTCACCCCACACTCCAGCCTATACACATCCGATGATGAGCCTGCCCAACTTACACAGTTGGTCTGGTTGTTATACCAGTACTTTAATATCGATATAACCCCCTTATCCACCGTGGTATCGTTCTGCAGTTTCTGCCACAGTAAGTCGTATGACACCAGATCGAACGCTTTGGAAAGGTCCAGGAAACACGCATTAACAGGCGTTTTCCTAGACGTATAGTACTGGACAGTATGCTTGAGAGACAGTATGGCAGTTTCCGTGGAGAGACCGGGTCGAAACCCAAACTGTGCATCATGCAATTCGATGCGGGTCGCCATATGCTTATCAAGCAAACCGTCCAGCACCTTGGCAATGACGGTAGCAAGCGATATGGGCCTATAGTTTGAAAGGTCTGATGTGTCCCCAGTCTTATCTTTCACAATAGGTACAACCACGGTTTTCATAAGATCGTTGGGCAGGTGAGAGTGACTCCGACAAAGCGAGAAGAACATCGCCAGCACCCTTGGCATGTGAACTCCTGCATGCTGCAGGTGCTCGATGCTGAGGTAGGCATGCCCAGGAGACTTGCCCCTAACCATATTTTTAACTATCTTCTGGCAGCGGCTTCGCCCGCGTGATCCCTAGGGAGCATGTTCCCGGGATTAAAAGTAGCTTATGTACTATTCCAGACTATAATCTATCTTTGTTCTAAATTTCATTAAGATCCGTTAAGCCGTTTTGGCGTGATTGTGTAACAAACAACCAAACTTTCACATTTTCATATTATTTTTTTTATTTTTTCTATTGATTGTAGCGTGATGAAAAGTATACTATAACCAGCTCAGGAGTATGAAAAAAAAACGAAGAACGAAGAACGAAGACACGAACGAAGGATACGAAGTTTCGTTAAAATCCGTCGAGTAGTTTTTGTTTCTATAACGGTTATACAGACAGAGAGACAAAAATTTTACTGATTGCATTTTTGGCATCAGTATCGATCCCTAATCACCCCCTGATAGTTATTTTGGAAATATATTTCATGTACAGAATTGACCTCTACAGATTAATTATAAGTATAGATAGAAGATAACAGTAGCGACATCTTTCGCCGAGAAACTGATATTTAACTCCATCAGACAATCCTCAGCATCGACCGCCTGTGATGTCAAACCAAGAGAGGGTTCCACTTTAAAAATGATCCACAAACAAGTTTGCTATTATGGTAGGCTCATGTTGCCCCGCCACACTCACGGGGACGCCCGGCCCCATATTCAATCTGTTGGTGTTTTTCCAGAATCTTGAAAAATCTTTAACTTTGTGATGTTCAGCTAATATATCCATTTTTATTTTATTCTGATTATTCTGACACCATCTTAACTTTGATTTGAAGCTTTTTCTGGTGTCGTACATATGTTTATACACACAACCAGAAGAAGGTTTACCAGATATACTCCAGATTTGAAAAGCAAGCCGGGCATCCGCGCGAGCCTGTTTAACATGCCTATTCCACCCGACAACACGTTTACTTCTTCCCCCTCCTGCACCTACGCTACGGGAACATTGGGCAGCCTCGGTAAGTATACACACAATGTTTTTGTACATATTATCTAATATGGCTTTGTGATTCACATTCGCACAAAACCCGTAAGCACATTCCTTAAATTCTAACGGAAAATTAATCTCCCTTAACTTAGAGTGACACATTTCTTTGTATTTATCTATTTCACTAGCGTCCCCATACTGTACGGTTTTTGATCGGATGCGATGTTACAATAGTAGGGGTTATCATGTTAGAATTACACTGTAATTGTATTGGCATGTGATCCGACCAATACGTATCATACAATACAGTTGCACCAACCAGCAGACGCCTCGCGGCCTCGGTCACTACACAGTGGAAACCGAACTGGAACTCACGAAAGTGTAGGTACGTACCTTTCGGCATAAGTCCTGATCCGCGCAGGTCCAGCACTGCTCCGCACAGAAATTTAACAGTTCATTACCGAATAGCTCGCCGGGGTGAGCGTTAAAATCACCGAGCATGATCACTGATTGCACATTATGATTTTCTAATTTCACTAAGACAGTCCGTAAACTCAATGACGTTATCGTTTGAGTCCGTAGGCATATATACCTACCGAGAAAATTATTACGGAACGATCCAGCTATAAGGCGCACATTGTTGCAACTAATTACTGTGACAGATGGAAATATGCTCTTTCTCCGCAGCAACGCCACTCCTCCATACGGCCTTCCACGTAGTATTCCCGCCGAGGTGTCGACTGCCGAATTGCCAGTATAAGCAAAATCATCGTGGATTTGATTTTGTCGCCTTCCTAGCGACATCATGCGGCAAAAGCCATGTTTCTTGCAACGCGATAACGTCGGCCGCTACACACAGGCGTCTAACACAGTCAACAGATCTTTTAATACATTTACAATTAAAACTTATCAATGTTGTATTATCCATTTAGATTTTGTTAGGGTTCATTGTCAGAGCATTTTCTCTGTCTGTTTTCTTCTTAGAAAAGTCTATAAATCTACGGTATGATATACCTTCAGGCCAAAAATCGTCCCTCATGAACACGTCATATTTGTGTTTTGGAACCGAGATCTTATATGCGTCATAGCTTTTGGGTACCTTCATTATCATTTTCTCAATATCCACGTGAGTTTTGGCCTTTTCTTCAACATATTCGGTGATGTCAGTCTGTGTCACTTGTTTATCCACATTATAGATGTATAGGACTACCCTTAAATTTGTCCTTTGGTTCTATTACAGCTTTTCCGATATTTCCAATAAAGCGATTTCTCACTTTCCTTCTCTGTTTCTGTACAAGGGTCCACTCACCTTCACTAACAACTTGAGCAAGTGTTTTAGCTTTTGGCTCCGTAGTCGATTGGACGGCCGCTGCGGCCGTGTGTCCCGGGTACCTCTCAATGTTGTTACCAAAGACTATTAAACCACTTGACTGCGCATACAGTGCCCCGACGCACGAAAAGTATTAGTGTTTTTGCTCAGATGTTAGTCAGCGGCACTAGTAACCATTTTAGTTGTGACCAATTTTTAGACCTGTGGGCATGCTAAGTTTTTACAAATCGTTTTAATTTTTATGCAATTTATAACGCATAAAAATGCCTTCATACCCGGTGAATTTGTGTGGGAAACATTCCAAGACCTTTTGTTACAAAAATGATGGCATAACTTTTCATCGAAGAGTAAAGACTACGCAAAATATTTTTGATTTGAATCAGATGATGAGCCACTGCAGGGGTCTATATAAAATCCCTCAATCCCTTTCAATCCCTTTAGCTGAGTCATTGGACCGGATTTTCCCTTCAATGACTCTTTCCTACATTTTTTGTTATGTTAATTCTCTCATTTTTTGTCCCACATTTTTTTGTCCTGCATTTTTGTTATGTTACTTCTCTCATTTTTTGTCCTACATTTTTTTCACTTTTTTTTCCTGTTTTTTTTATTCTTTTTAAACATTGCCCTAGCCCAGGAATCTATCCTGCACCTGGAGCGCGCTCACAAACACCCAAACTCACCCACACTAACACTATCTATTTTGTTTGTTTTTTTTCTGTTCGTGTCAAGCCCAACTTTCTGCGCCAACCGTCTCGTGTCTTTCAATTTAAACTATTTCCGAATTTGCTAGTCTGGACTGAACTTGTCCCTGTAGCTTATAAAATCAACTGTTGGAGTTCATTTTTTTATTCTATGTATCAAAGTACTTGTCACAGCGTTAATTGGTTTAAGATTTAAAACCCTTCCGATGATATATTACATTTTCTACTCAGTTACGACTCAGTGCGGCCAAATAGCCATGATAATTATGTTCTCTATCGTTCAGTGGAGGTACTCTCCTAATGGTCTTCTACGTTAAACTTGTTAGAAACACTACTGAGAGGAATCTTTGGTATGTGATCGTGGGCATACTTATACGTTATTTTACTATTTATGGATTTCAAAAGATAGCGACCAATGTCAACTAATTCTAAAATTCTATCGACTCTCACTAACGGACTTTAGCATCCACATCGCTACACCAATAATAACGGTCTCGCAATTTTCCGAATTCTAAGAAGAAAAAAATAATAATAATCGAAAAGCTCTACAAATAAGACCATTTTCTTTTTTAACGCACCGTGTTGCGAGCTCTACTCTACCGATTGCGTTTCGCGACGATTTGCCACCCTTAATCTCTACAGCAATTCTCTACTAACTCGTATTACATGGAGCTATTCTTTATCTCCACTCTACTGACAAGTCAGTCACTCAGTCAGGCTTCTGACAGTTCTAAAGCGGCTGTAAACTCTAATTGAACTAAATGCCACGTACCACTCAACCTCAACGAAGACGAACAACAACCTCTTTCGTTCTTTTATCGTTTTTTTTTTCACCGAATATAATAAAAGATATAGATATATTGATGTCGACTGCCCTAAAATAGTCAAAAACTATAATAAAAATAGACTTGGCTGATACGCTAATATCCCTTTACAAGATTCCCCAAAAAACGCCAAGATGGTATCTTTCTATTTTTGCCCAGTTGATTGATATAAGCATCAATAATGCATGGCTTTTGTATCGGAAAAATAAATATAAGGAAAAGTCATTGAAAGAGTTCTGGGGCCCGAGTCTGCTATTTTTATAAATTTGTCATTCCGACACGATCCCATTGTCATGCCATTGTCATTTTGCTAAAAGTTCGTAATCTGCTAAATTCATAATCGCACGGTCACTGGCACGTCAGTGGCCGGTCACTGGAACGTCAATGGTCTCGTAATAGAATTGCGTTAGGAATGCCGTATTGCTATTATTATAAAACCGAGCTAAATTTGAGCATTTATTCATGCCAGATTTTATTTATATTTAGTTTTACATATTATTTATTAGTGTTTTAAGCAATCTGAAGTAGTGAGAAGTTCGTAAATACTAAATCTGTCATTATGTACGAGATTACCATTCATATGGCTTTCTTTCAGTGGCGTGTCAGTGGTTGATCATTGGAATGTCATAATGACGCCATTATGATGCCATTATGTTAGTAGATTACCAAACTTGTCAAAATCAACCATTTTGAAATCAGTGATCGACCATTCTGACACTATTGTAATAGCAGACTCGGGCCCCAGGTTAGATATATTTGAAAGTCTTGTGAAAAAAGGAAAACCAGTCAAAGAACGGAGTGATACTCGTATTACAGCAGATATAACAGAAGATAGAAAAATTAAGAAACCTGTGGTAGCAAGACCGATTGAAGATATACGCTATGATCAAGTAGGTCATTTTCCCGATTTGTGTAGCTATGGGAGATGCCGTAAGGACGGTAAAAAAAAGTTATAATGTATAAAATGTAACCAAAGACTATGTTTTGTCGCAGGAAAAATAAACTTTTTTGAATTTTCATAAAAAAAAACATAATTAATATTTTAAATCAATTTTTTATATAACTTCACCTTATTAATTTTATCTTAGTAAACTTGGCACTGTCCAGTATATTGCACATACATTGCAGCCAGTTGATCACTATGTATTTGGTAATGTCCAGTATACTTCACATATAATTTTCAGGAAACTGAAAGAGTCAGATTTTTATATCTATTTTTCAACATGCCTATGAAGTGCTAGAAATTGACTCATGGTGTCAAATATTAAATTTTGTTATTGTGATTGTTCTGCCAATTAAAGGGTTAAAACGCCTTTCTACCGATTACTAACGCTTAACTAGCAATACTTAAGCTATAGCGCCTGAACTATTTCTACACTAAAGCGATAGCGAACGTGAAAATAATAGCCATACTTTAGTATAGAGCAACAAAGCGACGAATCAATTAGCAAACATCGATTATGGCTTATCATGAGACCATAGCCCTATGTAGTCGGTCTCCACAGCATAAAATGTTCCTAGTGAACATTTTTATTTTTTTTAAACAAATAGAAAAATGTTAACCAACTAGCACATCTAGCACATCAGCTTCACAGCAATAACAAAATGAAAATAACTCACCAGATAAACGTGAAGATCCTCACACACATCATCACACTCCATGACCTGAGCAGCTGTTTTGAAGTTACTTGCCTCCGTTCCGGACTAGTTTTTCATTGTTCAGGTGGATGAGGGTAGCCACATAAAACTCGACGAGTAGGAATTTGACCTTGGAATGCTTCTTTAATTGGCCACACGATGAACTCTGATAGGTTATCTATCATAGGCACGTAGGCACGATGCTCTTCAGAGCCCGCACAACACTGCGTCCTCGACGAAACATAGCACCGCGGTGACGCACAATGACCGCGCGTCGATCTTAGGTTTATTGGATCGATTTTCACGGCACACATCGAGTTTTAGGCGTCTGGATAAACACACGCGTTTCGAACACGAACCACAATTTTCACTATAACTGTCACTACGTATTTTTCATTTGAAAAGGAACCCGTCACGTAAGTATTTCACTAGCATTGCCACGAATCTTCATGTGGGCCACTTGAGTTGCATCCCACTTCTGATGTAGGCGTCAGCGACAGCTGAGCGATAGCGCCATCATCGTTTGGGTTCGGTGGTATCAGGATCATTGTAGAATAAAACACTGAATACAGTACTAAGCTCTCTTTATTAACTGTGGCTGAGTGCTAGTACTTTACAAATAGACAGTCCCCCAAAACGCCCGCCCGTTACCACATCCTAGTGTTTTAGCTAGGGAGAAGACGAGGCCTAAAACTCCATAGCAACACATCTGTCTTTTTAGTTAGAAGAACTCGCATTTATAACATTATTAAAGAAGTCTGTTTAATTTAATTAAAATAGGTAAACCGACAGATTCGTTCGGGACGAGTGTCCTAGTCGGTGTCTCGAGCAAAAGTGACCTCGGAAAAGTCCCCACTCTCCAATTTATACGTCTCTGTCCACGTGCCGCCATTGCAACTGTCAACTGACGTCACGGCGTTTACCGCTACCTACCGCTACCCACTACTACAATACTCAAATCAGCAACAAATTATTAAATGATTTATTTATCCACAACACATAGGTACATAAAATTACATTTTTAAATATATCTTAAAAAAAAAAACAAATTAAAAATACATTTAAAAATATAAAAAATAGTAGTCCGCCGGTGTCGGGAGCAGGGTTCAAGCTAACGGTGGTTAGGGCCCCAAAGAAAGGAACCTCCTCACAATACGAGCCGTATCGAGGAGTACTGCCTTCTGTATCAGGCCCTTTACCCAACTGCGTATGTCGACAACCTCGTGTGCTAAGTCGAGATACTTAATCTTTCTCTTTCTCAGCTTTCACGAGATTCTCGTCGTGTGGGATGGTAACATCGATAATCATTGTGCGGCGCGCTAATCGGTCTATCACCACTATGTCAGGCTTATTGGCAACAATAGTCCTGTCAGTGATGATAGACCGATCCCAGTACAACGTGACATGGTCATTTTCGAGAACTGGGTCGGGCACATACTTGTAATACGGTAGGTACCTCAGAATCCACTAGATTGTATTTCAAAGCAAGTTGCTGATGGATAATCCTGGCCACTTGGTTATGCCTGTGCAAGTACTCGCCGTTAGCCAGACGAGAACAACCAGAGATAATATATCTGATGGACTCACCCGGACGGTGGCATGCCCGACACACGTCAACCGTCCCGTCCTTCATAATATTGTTACGCGCCAGAATTAATGCCGGGTACACAACGTACTACTAACGCCATCTAGTATCGAGTAGTGGAACTAATTGGGTCACGATCTTTCTAGACTTTTCGATGCTAGAACATTCTCGATGTTTCGACACCTAGTCAGTCGGGACCGGTATGTTCCCGAACTTTCTAGATATTTCCATTCTCGAAGGTTCTGGAAATTACTGTCGGACTATATAAGGTGCGCAAAGCTCGCGACTCGGTCAGTATTACAGAATTGGCGATAGAAGCGATACATCGGAAGCGATCTTCAACTGCGAGTTAAGTGAAGTGAAGTGTTTAATAGTGCGATTGTGTGTTGTAATTAGTGTGTTTAAAGTGTTAATTAGTGTTGATAATTAAAGTGTCATTTTTTTGGTTAAATAATCGGCTGTTTTTATTGTCACGAACCCCAAGCTCGTAACAATATGCCTCCGGTAGTTCTTCGTCAAAATAACTTCGTCCATAATTGCACAGACAAAACCTTCGGTTTCCCCGAAGAGATCTCCGAAACGCAGCCAGGCCACGGACGCAGAGAAATCAACATCGGACCCATTAGGAGCCCGATAGAAGCGCCCGTGAAGCTCCTTGCCTTTCCATACCTCCTTGCGATCATCTGTTGTAAGTATCACAGGTTTGCGCCAGTTCTCTTTAGCCATAGACAACGGGATGAGTCCCTTGTCCACTGCGACCACATCTCGGTGCATATCCACATCAGTTTTGAGAAAATATTCTTTGAGACTGCACATCTCGCGGTTGTGCAGAGTCTTGGCGTTTAGAAAGCCTCGACCTCCACACTTCCGCGGAATGTACAGTCTCATCACCGACGATCGTGGGTGATGCATCCGGTTTGCGGTCAGCAATGTACGGACTCTCCTATCCAGAGCGTCGAGTTCGGTTTGAGTCCATTTGAGTATGCCAAAAGAGTACATTAATACCGGCATGACCCAACCGTTGAAGGCGCGCACCTTATTTCCGCCCGACAAAAGGACATTCAAAACCTTTTTCAGGCGGCCAAAGAAGCGCTCCTTCAACGATTGCTTCATGTCAGCAACATTAATGCCCAACGTTTCTGACATACCCAAATACTTGTAGGTTTCGGTTGAGCTAAGGGATCTAACCTGTATGGAATCCGAGAGTTGAATTCCCTCAGATTCCATAATCTCCCCTTTCTTTACATGCATGACTGCACATTTGTCCACACCAAATTCCATCCTGATGGCACTACTGAAGGTTTCAGTAACCTTCAATAGCTCCATTAGTCGCGAATTGTTGGAGGCAAAGAGTTTCAGATCATCCATGTAAAGAAGGTGAGATATGGCCTGACCACCTCTTCTCAACCGATAGCCTAGACCTGAATCCTCCAGCAATGTGCTTAGAGGATTCAGAGCTAAGCAAAACCAAAGGGGACTCAAACTGTCGCCCTGAAATATTCCCCGTTTAATCCATACAGGCTCATCATTTCCCTGAATCGATCGACATCCTGGATAGCGAAGGACTGTATTCCATTGCCTCATACATGACTCAAGGAAGGTGCCTAGAGTTGCATCTATTTTGTACAACTTTAACACCTTCATGAAGTATGTGGCACAGAGCCATGAGTGTGGCCTTCTTGTAGTCTATCCAACATGTCGACAGATCTTAGCGGGATCGACGAACCTGTTGGCTTATGGCCATGTCTATGAGGAGAAGCTCCTTAGTGCCACGGGACCCCTTCCTACATCCATTCTGAGAGGCGGACATAATTGAGTTAGTCTCAATGTGCTCATTGATCTTCACTCTCAGAATGGATGTAAGAAGTTTATAGACCGTCGACAAACAAGTAATTGGTCTATAGTTCTTGGGTTCCGTGGGACTACCGGTCTTATGGAGCAGGTGGGTAACGCCAGTTGTTAGAAACTGTGGTAGCGAACCAGACTCTAAGCATGACTGGAATTGAGATACCAGGAGCGCGTGTGAGCTGCTATACCATTTGAGCCAAAAGTTATGGAGTCCGTCCGGTCCCGGAGATTTCCAGTTCGGTAACGAACGGACTGCTTTGGCTACATCTGATGATGTGATGTTAATTTTTTCCATTTTTTGTATAGCTTCACACACGCGCTCGACGTCGCGCATCCAGCCATCCTCGGTATGACATACGGGCACCGACCAGATGCCTCGCCAGAATGTATTTGTAGCGATATCATCCGGGCGGCACACGTCCGTCACACTTTGTTCAGGTTGCTCCCAAGCTCTGTATACCCACCTCTCATCGCTCTGGAACATGCGATTCTGCGAGTATCGATCAACCCGCCGCTTATACCTACCTCCGAATACGGTTTGCCCATGCACAAACTTTCTGCTTCAGGAAGTCGATGCGCTCTGGGACACGGTACGTGTAATCTCGAGGGCTGATACCAGTCCCCGAAAACGCCCGACTCACAAAGCGCATCACGCGTGGTCGTGTGTTGCCCTCCCTGAAGCAGTATAGTTTGCCGATGAGAGCCCTTGCCTCATCGATACGCCGCTCGATCCTGCACTGCCAAGCTGGTGCAGCAGGTTTTGGTCGTATAGCTTCGTCACAATTTGGGAACTTGACGTTCGCTATACGACATGCCGCAACAGCCCCACAAAACAGGATTGAGTGCGTATCAACGAGGCTCTCGCTGCTTGCAAAGATGTTCTGCAGCAGCGAGTCCAAAGCATACACCAGCGCCCTATTCTTGCGAATCTCTACTCCCCCCTCCCCCGCCCCGCCGTTGAAAGCGGTTACGCCGGCACCGCAGTTAGCGGGTGTTAAGTTAGTTGAAGTCATCGCAGACAAAATTAAGTCACCATTACAGCATTACGAATCTGAGCCTGATCTTCACACTCTAGCTAACATTACATTACTGAGAGGAAAATAAGAAAATACAATGACGAAGGTACGGACTTACTAATAACCATAAAAGAAATGTTTTTCTCCTTCTCCGCAGAGCAGGATAAGAGGTAAAGGCGAGTATTGACTTCATGTCTGATAAATAGGATGAGTTTATATTAAAAATATCGTCTTTAGAAAATGAAAGCAAGGCCGACAAGACAAAAATAAAAGAGTTGGAAGAAAAGCTGGAAAACTTGAAGAGAAAAACGCGTGGTGTAGGTATAGAAATTCGAAATCTACCCAAACATTCCGGCGAGACGAAAGAATCCCTCCAAACCGAAGTTATAAAAAAGACACCTCAAGTCTCAGGACCCCTCAAACCCTGTCGTGGTAGACTTTACAACCGTATTAATGAAGGAGAAGGTTCTTAAGGCGGTTAAAAACTTTAATAAAACTAAGCAAAAAGGAAACAAACTGAATACTACCCATCTTAACCAGGAATATCAACTAAAACCGCTATATGTATCCGAGACATTAACCAGCAAAACCCGGAAACTATTCTATCTGGCGAGGCAATTCCAAACAAGTCATGGCTTTAATTTCTGCTGGACTTCAAATGGAATTGTGTACCTTAAGCAGCATGAAGGAGCTTCCTATTCTCGAATAAACGACCTCAATGACCTAGAGAACCTAAAGAGAACCATAACAGTATGACTATATTATGTTGTCTCTATTGGGAAATGTAAACAGCTCACTTTAAGTACGTCTCAACTAATGCTTTGTTTAAACTTAAGTATGTACGACTATAACTCAAAAAATGAACATTCTCAAAAAATGAACATTATGTAAACATTTATCCCACACTCTATCACTTTATAATTAAAAGACATTTACCTTCAGATAACAACTTCTCATTATGTTATTACCATACAAATCACATACTACAGTACATTACACATTCACTCTCTACAAATATACACTCTGGGTTCTTTTTTGAATTAACAACTGACTCAAATATACATCTTCTTACTATACACAATTCCTACATAAATATATTTACAAACCATACATATCACATGTGCACAATTTATATTATTATTTGCACTGCTAAATTAATATTAAATTTTGTAAGTCTTCTACATCCACTTTATTTAAATATTTCATGGTTATTGTTATTACACTTTATATCAACCTTAAAATGGCAGTTAAATAAGCTCAGGCCCGATGCTTATCATTTTTTAGATAATCCTTGTCACACATCACTTGTATTACATATACCTAAACGTATACCAATTCTAAATGGACAGATAAATACCGGACCAACCCGTTTGAAAACTTTTTACTTTCAAATTAAACGTGGTGAAATACTTTTATTAACTTTTATAAATCGATAACTTAAATCATACAGTATGTCTACGACATATATGCAATAATTGAAACCACAAGTAACACTTGTCCACAGAAGTATAAATAAATTGTTATAAATTTAAAAAAACGTAAATGAAAAAATTTAAGTTTTCAAACAAAATAAATATGAAAATAAATTTAGTAAAAGTAAATCACCCTATTTAGAAAACGTACCTTGACCTCGACTGACCTCGAGAAGTGCGGCAACAATGCTCGCGCGGCGGCGTTTTGATTTATCTTTGGCAATTGCGATGAAATTCACTATGGTTATTTTTCACCCGTTCTTTTTTACTTCGTGAGTTGATTACTGAACTAATCTAAATAAATTCTGTCATAGCACAAGATGGATTAAAACTTAAATTTTCTCATGTTCAAAATGTCCACCACGTTTTTGAATGCACAAGTGACATCGCCGAACAATGTTGTCCCGAACCTTGCCCAACAAATTTCGACCAGGATCCGAGTGTTTATTTCACCGTAAAAAATAAGTACCTAGGTATGTACAAATAATTAAAAACACAATTTACACACACAAAAGTCCAGTACCTACTCAGTGTCTATTTCACTGTAAGAAAATAATTAAACTAATACATACAAGTAAATAACAAAAATCACGTAAAACAAGGCGTGTACTTAAGTACCTATCAAATCTTTGCGAAATGCACACACGCTATCCCGGAAGACTCGCGGTGAACTGACATCCGTACTGGCAAAAAATAAAAGTCATAGGTAAATAGGGTAAACAATGTAATAATTATCTTTTATCGATACTTTTCTACAATTACTTATCTAATAAAGACTTAATACGCAATCAAGGCATTACAATACTAGTACTTTTGTGTAATAACCGTATTTAACAGTGAAGTGATAGTTAAATTTATTGGACTTTTAAAATAAATTTTAATTTTTGTACGTTTCGACTTACGAAACTACCGTAGGTACTACCTAGATAGCGAGTAATGTAGAAAACGGGTGAGTACGTTTTTTTAATAGGATGTTTCTTCCTAAAATGTAAACATTATTACATTATTTTTTATCTCTAAATCCACTCAATTATAATTTTTAATCAGAATAGGTAGGTAGGTACATAGTGGTGCTATAATAATTCTAAACTAACCATGTCCATTAAAAATAGAACATCTTTTTTGCTAACCGATCATTATTCTCTTCAAAAGACAATGAGAGAAAGCTGATAATATTGTCGATAACTGTGTCCAACCCTACGCGTCGAGCGCGCGCGCAACTCGCTCCCCGCGCCCCTCCTCGCCAAAAGCCGAAGGCCTTTGAAAAAGCCGACACACGCGTGCCGCGTCCTTTTGTACTAAGCCGACAAACGAACCGCGCCGCCGTGATCCGCCGGTACACTTGCAGGTATTGTTGGAGTGTCTCAGTGAAAATGAATCTGAGTAAAAATAACAAAATAAAATTTCGGCCGTGACAGGTCAAGAACATTTCACAAGGAGAAACTTCACGTACGAATGTAACGAAAAACAAACAACATTAAGATTTTAATAGTCGGTCCTACAATGTTCCCTCTGGTTAGGGACAAAAGCCTCTTCTCTGTGAGATGGAGTGGGTTGCAATCCACTACGCGGGCATACGGGTTGGTAGAAATCACATGTCTTCGATTTTTTTTTTCTAGGACATCTTTAAACTTGAAGTTTTCTTTCATTCACCGTTTTGAGAGCAGTGATGATAAATAAATTACACAATGAAAAGTGCTTGCCTGGTCTCACCCACGACCTTCAACTATGCCACAACAGCTTTGTTCTGTTTTCAATTAAAATGCAATACAAACACATTAAAGTCCCGCCTGTCGTTTAGGTGTACCGAGTTCGCATTTTAGGTAAATAGGTAAAATGAGTACAACTGCGTAGGTGAATGATTGCACAGCGTGGCAACGTCGCTTTTCAATGTTCAAGGATTCAAGTTCATTGTACCTACTATTAACCTACTGTTGCAATTCTACAGAGTGTTCAAATTTGCTTTAAATTAAAACTCGACTTTTTGACAAAACTACTGGACCGATTTCGTTACTTTTTTGTATAGCGTTATCAAATACCATAACTAGTATGTGGTTTCAAGGATTGCATATATGTCGTAGACATACGGTATAACAAATGATATAGACGAAATCTCTGTATCTAAATCCCTCACATGTGACTTAGAAGAATGTCAGCAACATATAACTCAGGTACCATCCAGTGGTCTTATAATATTAACACAAAACATACGTAGTATCAATTGCAATATAGCTGGCTTTGAAACTTTGTTAAGGAGATTGAACATAGAATGTGATGTTCTGTTACTTACCGAATGTTGGCTTTTGGGTGCTTCTGTCATTCCAAAGATCGACGGCTATCGCTCTTATGCCACTTAAACCCATCTCAGACAAAATGATGGCGTGGTAATATATATAAGTAACTCGCTGAATGTAAATGTTGAGGAACCAGAATTCACAGACGGCAACTGCTTAGTTACAACACTCGACAAACATACCGCAATCATAATATGTATACCGCGTGTATCTGACATCGACGCACAAACGATTTCCATGGGTCCAGGGCATGATTCTGGACACCCTAGACTTAGAAATTTTCGTCGGCTTTTTTCTCATTTTTTCATTTTTTTCAAGGTTTTTTTTACTTTAAACTGCTCATAATCGTTATTCTGACCTTACCCAATGAGATTTTTAATAAAAAAATAATTAATTAACTACTTTCACTAAAAAGAGCAATCTGAATAAAACCACTAATAGATATCAGCTCAGCTGAGCTGATACCTATTTGTGGTACTCTTGAAAAAAATGAAAAAATGAGAAAAAAACCGACGAAAAATTCCAATACTGGGGTGTCCAGAATCATGCCCTGGACCCATGGAACTCTTTGGTGCGTCGATGTCAGATACACGCGGTATACCGCTCTCCTTCTATAAGAAACATTGACAACTTTCAATACTCCTTAGACAATATAATATCCAAACTAAATTCCTTCAATAACTTAGTGTTAATTGGAGATATTAATATTCCCATTAACTCCTCCAGGCCGGATCTATCGGGTGAAAGATATTTAACCATCGCCGCTTCTCATGGTCTCTTACCTGCACACACTGAAATAACCCGTGCAATCAGCTCCTCATGCCTGGACCACGTGTTCCTTAAGACCCAGCTTTCTGCTATGACTATTGTGCCACAATCAACCTTAACAGATAATTTCCCTGTCTTGACGCAATTAAGTCCACAGCGCATCTCTAAACACCCTAGGCAAATGACTAAATCAACTATAACTAGAATAGACACAGAAAACTTGAACAAAGACATTAACAATATAGACATGACCCCCATATACGAATCAAAAGACCCCAATTTTTCCACAAACTACCTTATCACTAATATCCAATCAGCCATAAATAACAACACAAAAACTTTCACTGTGTCGAAGCGCAAAAAAATACTCAAACCATGGATTACGCCTGGCCTTCTCAGATGTATGAAAAACAGGGACTTTCTTCACAAAAAGCATAGGACGGCTCCGGATAATATCATTTTAAAAACATCTTACATTAGATACCGCAATTTCTGTACCAAAATTTTAAAGAAAGTAAAAAGAGCATATGAGAAATCTCAATTAGATACTGCAAAGAATAATCCCAAGAAACTCTGGAAGACTATAAAATCAATTACAAATTGTGTCAAAACCACTGACTAACCAGTGGAATTGTTAAAACTGAGTGACTCCAATAACACCGCACTTGATATTATTAATGAGCACTTTGTAAAAGTAGGTCAATCGTTGGCAGAAAAGTATCCTCTTAACCCTTCTCCGTCAACATCTAATAATAGGTCCTCAATGTATTCATGCGATTCCCATTCGCGATCATTTGTATGTGAAGAAACGACGGAAGAAGAAGTGACCCGTACAATCCTTACATTAAAATCAAACTGCGCCACAGGTCGTGACAATATCTCATCGAACCTAATAAAAAATAATATCGATCTTTTAGTTTCTCCTCTCACGTTTATTTTCAACAGGTGCTTAGAATATGGTGTATTCCCGAAAAATCTTAAACTGTCTGAGGTTCACCCTATTCATAAGGGAGGTGACCGTGATCGTGTTAATAACTACAGGCCGATATCGATCCTACCGGTTTTTGAAAAACTACTAAACAAGAGACTTGTTAGCTACTTGGAGGGCGAGGGCCTACTCTCTTGTACACAGTTTGGCTTTCGGAGGCATAGAAGCACAGATGATGCCATCTTTAAATTAAACAATTGTATAGCTACAAATTTAGATTCTGGAAAGAAATGCCTTGCCATCTTTTTGGATCTAGCATTTGACACGATCTCGGTCGCCATCCTTTTGCGAAAAACTCGAGAATTTCGGTATAAGAGGCAATCAACTTAAACTTTTTGAGAGCTATCTGTCGGAAAAATACCAGTGTGTAAGAATAGGAAATTGCACTAGCTCTTATCTTCCTATTACATACGGAGTTCCCCAGGGCAGCATTTTAGGACCTACCCTCTTTCTCGTTTATATAAACGACTTAACGAACCTATCTATACCCCAAGGCGAAATAATCTCTTACGCAGATGACACTGCTCTTATATTCAACGCCGACAATTGGGATGAGGTATTTAACGTTGCACAATGTGGACTTAATCTCGTAAAGGAATGGCTACAAAATAATTTACTTACACTGAACAGTGATAAAACTAAATACTTGACTTTCAGCATACGAAATCCACCTAAACTGCTTACTACAAAACATTGCCTTATTCCTCACAATTGTCCTGGAATAGATAACTGTAATTGTGTACCTCTAGAGCGTGTCAACAATGTGAAATATTTTGGATTGATTATAGACCATAATTTATCCTATAAGGCACAAATTAAAGCTTTGTCGGGACGAGTAAGAAAACTAATTTACATCTTTAAAACTTTGCGACATGTTGCTGACCTCAAATTATTAAAACAAGTTTATTTCTCTCTTTGTCAATCCATTATTAATTACGGCATAATTGTATGGGGAGGAGCTACCAAAACTACTCTAAAAGGCCTTGAGATAGCTCAGCGTGCAATTCTAAAAGTTTACACTTTTCGTCCAATTCGCTTTCCCACAAACATTTTGTACAATACATGCGAAGTCCTTACAGTGAGACAATTGTTCTTACTCAACATTGTACTAAAACAACATGGTGAACTTATATATGATACTGATCTCACAAAGAAACGCAGAAAACATGACGTTGTGGTCCGCATACATAAACCTAAAACCTCTTTCATAAAAAGATTTTTCGTCTTTCTAGCACCACATGTGTAGGTATAATAAAATTAATAAATCTATAAATATTTTTTCTCTTAACAAATTCCACCGTAAAAAGAAGGCATATGAATTTTTAATGAAACTGTCATACGAAGACACTGAAAAATTTATTCAAATAATCAGTTAATTTGTTTGGTTTGCTATATATATATATATGTATATTCACTCTACTACTGTGCATTTATCATATTATTATAGACATATGTTTACACTTACACACACACACACACACACACACACTCACACACTCACACACACACACACATAAAATTGTTAGTAATTTAAGTTTAGTTTACCTTAATTTCTTATTTCTATTTGATTTGTAATGGTCCTAAACTCTTGCTTCTTGCTAATTTAGGTTAATTTAGGTAGGTAGGGGAAACGGCGCTGTTAGCCGAGATACAGGCTCACGCCTAGTTCAGCTGCGGATGCTCATTCTCTTATTTTAATTAAACTGTAAGCCTAATATTTGTAAGAATGTACTGTACCTACCTACTGTTTTTGAGTAAATAAATATTTTATTATTATTCCGTTTATTCATTTATATAATAACATAAAATTTTCATTTTTAAATATATCTTAAAAAAAAAACATTAGAAAAAACATTTAAAAATAAAAAAAATAGTAGCCCACCGGTATCGGGAACAGGGTCCAAGCTACCGGTGGTCAGGGCTCCCGAGAGAGGAACCTCCTCACAATACGCGCCGTGTCCAGGAGTACTGCTTTCTGGATCAAGCTCTTGATCCAGCTGCCTAACGAGAGCCTCTTGAGATGTTGGTCGAGGCTCTTGGCAATAATGCCATTGGCTGTCACGACTATCGGCACAATGACTGCTGTGTTCACATCCCACATGTCGACAACCTCGCGAGCCAAGTCAAGATACTTACTTTGTTTCTCTTTCTCAGACTTCACGAGGTTCTCGTCATGAGGGACTGCTATATCAACAATCATTGCGCGACGCTCTAGTAGTCTATCACCACTATGTCAGGCTTATTGGCAACAATAGTCCTATCAGTGATGATAGACCGATCCCAGTACAACGTGCAATTGCCATTTTCGAGAACTGGGTCGGGCGCATACCTATAGTAGGGTACTTCCGATTCCACAAGATTGTATCTCAGAGCAAGTTGCTGGTGGATGATCCTGGCTACAAGGTTGTGCCTGTGCAAATAGTCTCCGTTAGCCAGACTAGGCGGATGGATTCCCCGGGTCGGTGACATGCCCGACATATATCAACCGTACCGTCCTTCACAATGTATTTGCGGTAGTTGTTCGTCGTCATCACTTCGTCCATGATCGCGCAGACAAAACCTTCGGTTTCCCCAAAGAGGTCACCAAAACGCAGCCAGGCTACGGACGCTAAAAAGTCTACATCGGGCCCATGTAGGACCCGATAAAAGCGTCCGTGAAGCTCCTTGCTCTGCCATACCTCCCTGCGGTCGTTGGTATCTAATACCACAGGTTTGCGCCAGTTCTCGTTAGCCAAGGAGAGCGCGGTAAGGCCTTTGTCCACCGCTACCACATCCCGATGCATACCCACGTCGGCCTCTAGGAAGTATTCCCTAAGGCTGCATACCTCGCGGTTGTGCAGGGTCTTAGCATTTAAGAAGCCACGATTCTCGCACTTCCGCGGGATATACAGCCTCATCACCGATGACCGTGGGTGATGCATCCGATTTGCGGTAAGCAGTGAGCGTACCCTTGTATCCAGGGCGTCAATTTCTGTCTGAGTCCATTTGAGTATGCCGAAAGAGTACATCAAAACCGGAATGACCCAACCGTTGAAGGCACGCACCTTGTTTCCGCCTGATAAAAGACTGTTAAGTACTTTATTCAGGCGGCCAAAGAAGCGCTCCTTCAACGATTGTTTCATATCAGCAGCATTGATGCCTAACGCTTCCGACATACCCAAATACTTGTAAGTTTCGGTTGAGGAGAGGGACCTTAGGTGTATGGAATCCGAGATCACACATTTATCACACCAAATTCCATCCTGATGTCGCTAAGTTTCTGTCACCTTCAGTAGCTTCATCAGTTGCAAGTTGTTAGGAGCAAATAGTTTCAAGTCATCCATGTAAAGGAGGTGCGATATGACCTGACCACCTCTTCTCAACCGGAAGCCTTGCCCCGAACCCTTCAGCAATGTACTGAGAGGGTTGAGGGCCAGACAAAACCACAGTGGACTCAGACTGTCGCCCTGAAATATGCCACGCTCGATCCTTATCAGGTCGCTGTTCACCTGGGTCTGTCGACACCCTGGATAGTGAAGGACCGTCCTCCACTGCCCCATACACGACATCAGGAAGGTGCGTAGAACTGCATTAACTTTATACAGCTCCAGCACCCTCATGAGCCATGTATGTGGCACTGAGTCATAGGCCATCTTATAATCTATCCAGCATGTCGACAGATCCCTTCGCAAACGACGAACCTGCTGGCTAATGGCAATGTCAATGAGGAGCAGCTCCTTAGTACCGCGGGACCCGTTCCTACATCCATTTTGAGAGGCAGACATAATTGAATTACTATCAATATGATGGTTTATCTTAGCTCTCAAAATGGATGTAAGAACTTTATAGACCGTCGGTAAACACGTGATCGGTCTATAATTTTTAGGCTCCGCGGTACTACCTGATTTATGGAGCAGGTGGGTTATTCCTGTAGTTAGGAACTGGGGCAGCGACCCTGACTCTAAGGCAGACTGGAATTGAGATGCCAAGCGAGCGTGCGATCCTTTAAACCATTTTATCCAAAAGTTGTGCAGCCCGTCCGGTCCTGGAGATTTCCAGTTAGGCAACGGACGGACTGCACGAGCTACATCTTGGGGGCTGATGGTAGTTGCCCCCATTTCTGGTATCGGATCGCACGCGCGTTCGACCTCCCGAGTCCAATCGCCCTCGGTATGACTGACAGGCACCGACCTGCTGCGCCAGAATAAGCACATGGCGTCATCATCCGGTAGGCGCGTATCAGTCACACCTTGGTCCGGTCGCTCCCAAGCCCTATAAACCCACCTCTGATTGCTTTGAAATGTGCGATTCTGAGTGTATCGCTCCACTCGCCGCTTGTACCGACGAATACGGTTTGCCCATGCATAGATTTTCTGCTTCAGGAAGTCGATACGCTCTGTGACGCGGGACAGATAATCCCGAGGACTGATGTCAGTCCCCGAGAACGCCCGCCTCACAAAGCGCATCACTCTACGGCGAGTGTTGCTCTCCCTGATGCAGATAAGTTTGCCGATGAGTGCTCTAGCCTCACCGATACGTCGCTCGATCCTGCACTGCCATGCTGGTACGGCTGGTCGTGTAACTCTGTCACTATTAGGAAATTTGACATGAGCTACACGACATGCCGCTGCAGCCGCGCAGTACAAGATCGAGTGTGTATCGGCGAGGTCTTCGCTGCTAGCAAAATAACTTGCTAGTTGCGAATCTAGAGCACACACCAGCGCCCTATTTTTCTTATGCATGGGCAAACGAGGTAGCCGACGCCTAAGCTCTGGCGGTGTGGAACGATACTCTCGAAAAGCATCCTCCAAAGCACTCCTCAATCGCTCATTGCATTGGGTACTCACGGATAGAGCCGCGTCATCATCATCCTCACCGACGTAGTCGGGTCGCGGTAAAATACTAGCACTGGGTTGTATAAAATTTGCACCGCGACCGGTGGCGAAGCAGGTGTGACGTGGCTGTTCCGTGATTCCAGACGCAGTCTATCAAGTGCGGCATCGTCCAACCTGTGATTATGTTGGATGACCCGCACTTGATCCGACAATTGTTGGGCCGAAACGTTTACAGTTGGTTCCAGGTCCTGAAACAAAGACAGCATCCTAACGCGGTACGCAGTGAGGTTAGTTCCCCCCTCTGTAGCCCCGTAATATGCGCGCATGACGTTCTCGTTTATGGACTGAGTCCATCTCATGCGCTGCACACAACCACCGGTAGCGGGGACCCGGCTCGGGGCCGGTTGGCCCCTAGGTCCCAAGCCCCTCGGTGGCCGGCCTCTCCCCTGCCGACGTACAGGTGTTGGCGACGTCGGCGGAGAGAAATAAAATAAAAAAAATAAAAAATAAAATAAAAAAAATAAAAATAAAAATCGTTTATTTTCAGACAAACAACAGAAATACTCGTCGCTGGAGCTCGACACGACTGCAGCCGCCGGTGACATTGTTGATCCGCTGTCCGGCGGCGGCGAGGTGGAGCTCAGCGACGGGTCCGGGGGTGATAGGCGTGCACCAATGATATTATAAGTAAAAAGGTGTAGATAATAATATAATATAATAATAATATAATTATATCCTTGGACATTTCACACAACGCCATTTAGTCCCAAGCTAAGCAACTTAATGCTTGTGTTATGGTAACGAAATGGCTGATAAACTACTTATATATTTTTTTTTTTGTTGTAAATACATACATATTATAGATAGAAAAACACCCAGACTCGGAACAAATACTTGTAGGTCGTACAAATATTTGTTCCGTGCGGGAATCGAACCCGCGACATGCTGCGCAGCAGTCAATCGCTCAACCACTGCGCCAACCGTGTCGTCTGATATAGATAGGTTACCTATACAACATTCGATCTTCAAAAACGTGAAACCTACGTGACAAGATAAGATAAGATCAACGCGACACTGAGGTAAAGTGTGGCTAGTTAGCCACATTTTGACGTGTCGCTTGCTGAGCGCTTATAACACCTATCTACACCTTTTTACTTATAATATCATTGGCGTGCACGTCGAAATGCTGCTCTTGTGATCATTATTTACACATCTTTATTTCATTCATCACCATAGGTCATCTTACGTGACATGTGTCATCCGTCGGTCGTGTATTAATTTTTCTTCTTTCTCCATTATTTTATCGAGTTTTTGATTTGAGTTTCTAATAAGTGGTTCTGATTTTCAAGTGGTTGTATTACAACAATAAAATCTCGCATTTGAAAGGCCAAATTAATTTTCTTTCTGTACAAAATTGTGAGAGCAAAATAAAAACGTGTTGTGACATTCAGAGTTGCCAGATTTATATTTGTCGGGTTTGGCCCAGGCATCGAAGGCAAAACTCAGATAATATGGCAACACACAAATTATTTCAATCAAAAAATACAGCAATAAAATAAAATAATCAAATGTTAATGACAGTGAGGGCGGTCACTTAGGGCAGTACTGACTATCAGGGACAGTGGTCCGTGCACCCACCGCAACAAGGATAGTACTTAATTGTCAGAGACAATGTTCCACATCCAATAACCGGGCAGTACTGACTGTCGAGAGACAGTGGTCCGTGCACCAAGACGGATCCGTTGGAAATGCGTGCCGACTTTTTTTTTTTTTTTTGAATATGCCTCTCGCAGGTCAACCTGAGAAGATTGGCTTCTGCTTAACCGGACTTGCCTGTGAGGCCTTAATATAGAATTAAAGCCACCAGCCAGGCTTGTTTAAAACTTAAAAACTAAGCGACTACACGCTAAGGGCACCCCCTGTGGGGTACTGACCTCGGCTTAGGGCGTCGCTAGGGGGGGTACAGCTAGGGACTGCTGGATCGGGCATTGGGGACGGATTTAAAACTATAGGCTCAGCGGCGCGGGCTGGCTCGAGCAAGGGTCGGGGGGGAATTTTATGAGATGATCGCGACGGGCCTCGACGGCGAGGGCGGAACGATGGACGTCTTGTTTTTGTTGTGCTAGTATCTTTGCGACTCTCTTGTAAGAGAGTGATAGGGTCATCGGGGCTGACGGGGTGACTAAAGTATGTCTCGGGCGGCGGATCTTGGAGATGCGGGAGGGTTCGTATCGGGCGGCCGATGCGATGAGGGGGTTGTGGTGTTTGACAGCAGTATCAAAGAAGCGCTTAGTGATGCGTTTTATGAACTGCTGTATGGTAGGCAATTTGAGATCTACGTGGAGACTCATTGCGGACATAGTAGGGGGCTCCCGTGACCTTGCGAAGGAAACGGTTTTGGAGTGTCTGCATCCTATGGAGGTGACGAGGCTTTGCGTGTGCGTGCAAGCGTAAGTCATGATGGGACGGATGACCGCGGTAAAAAGTCGCAATTTGCACTTAAGTGACAATTTGCTGCGGGCGGTCGTGAGACAGTGGAACCTTCCCAGTGCAAAGGCGGCGCGCGAGCGGGCTTGCCTTATATGCTCTGCGAAGGTGAGGTGTTCGTCCAGGATGACCCCCAAGTATTTAGCTTGCTTCTCCCAAGGGATCGGCTTGCCATACATGGTGATCGGACGGGGGGGAGGGGGTTTGTGTCGCGGTTTGGAATACAGTACCGCCTGACTCTTATCGGGGTTAACCTCTATTCTCCATTTCCTGAACCATCTGCCCAAGATGTTTGCGTAGGTTTGGAGAGTGCGAGCGATAGAGGTGGGATCGCGACCTGTATAGTACATGGCCGTGTCATCTGCGAAGAGTGCCAACTGAGCCTTGTTACTTTTGGGGATATCGCTGGTGAACAGCGTAAAGACTAGGGGGGATAGCACCGAGCCCTGGGGGACTCCTGCTCGGATGGGGTGAGGGGACGAGAGTGCACCCTCGATTCGATAGCGAAAGGTACGATTCGACAAAAAGTCTCGTAAGATGAGCACGAGGCGGTCTGGCACGCCGAGTTGGTAAAGCTTGTAGATTAAGCCATTGTGCCAGACCTTGTCGAATGCTTTCGCTATGTCGAAGAACAAGGCACTCGTCATCGAGTCACGCTGGAAGCCAGCGCTTAGATGTTCTACGATGCGGTGGACTTGTTGTATGCACGGGTGTTCAGTTCGAAAACCAAATTGCTCGTCGGGGATAAGAACCTCTCCCCGTTTTGTATAAAAAAAAAAAAAAAAAAGTCTATTTGATTCAGCATAATCTTTGAGCCGCTTGTAAATAAGCCTCTCGTAGATTTTACCGAGAACGTTGAGTAGACTGATGGGACGGTAACTGGAGGGATCAGACTTGGGCTTGCCTGGTTTGGGAATACCGATAACGGTGGCCTGTTTCCATGCTTGGGGGAACATGTTGTTGCTTAATGCGCCATTGAAGATGGCCGCCATTAGCACAATGAGTTGGGCGGGGAAGAGTTTGAACACCCTGTTGGTGATGCCGTCGGAGCCAGGGGCTTTCCTGGGCTGAAGCCTTTTGATGATATCCTCTACCTCTTCGGGAGTGACGGGAGGTAGGGGATCATCAGGGTCTTCGACTGGCGGGAGGGAAGCTCTACGTTCGACTTCAGCATCCACCATATCTAGGTGAGCTTTGTCTACTGGTTGAGAGCTGGGAGGAAGTGAGTCGATGTGGTGGATTTCAGTCTTTCGCTTACTTTCCTCCAGTCGGTAATCACTTGAGACGGGGGAGGCTGGTCGGGACCTTGCTGACCTGAGCGGGAGCCTAGGTGCATGATCACTGGGCGGTGGTCAGAATTGAGTTCGTGTAGCGCTTCTATAGATTGCAAACGGAGGTTTACATTCTTTAGCAACGCCACATCGAGGACATCAGGGTTCTGATTGGGATCGTGAGGGAAATGAGTGGGGGTCATCGGGGCGATGACATCGTAGTTAAGGGATTCGCCTAGGTTGTACACTACTCTGCCTCTGGCATTAGTGGTGTTACAATTCCACGCGGAATGTTTGGCATTGAGGTCTCCCGCTAAGATAACGGAGTCACTCAAGCCAAAGAGGGTGGTGAAGTCGCTAGCTAGAGCGGTAGGGTCGTCAGGCGAGGGAGAGGAGGTCGAGGGCGGTGGGTAATAGGCGGAGATGATGGTGATCGGTTGATGACCAGTCATGCCTAGCCGACAGGCTGAGTACTCGAGCAGAGAGCTCGGTGTGAGAGGGGTTAGGGGGATGCAGTACAACTCCTTTTTATAATAAATGAGAGTGCCGCCGCCGTGACAACGCGATCTATCGTTGCGAACTATGCGGTAGTTGGCAATTTTAGGGTCGTTGCGATGGGGTTTTAGGAAAGTTTCCTGTATGAGGAGGATATCTAGCTGATAGTCGCGGAGGAATTTGGCGATCTCATCGCGTTGGTTGCTCATGCCGTTGGCATTGAAAAACCCTAGTTTGAGTGATCTGGGCCGGGTTGTGCAAATGCGTGACTTATCCATTGATAATTAGTCATCAATTGCATCCATGGCGTCCAGAGCGTCCGTAATGGACTTATAGGCGGTGAAGATCTCATGCGCCTTTTTGGTGGAGAGTTTAAGTTGACCATCGTTTCCTCTGGTCGCGTTTAACTCGTCGGACATGGCCCTCGCAGCACGGGTCATGAATAAGCTGTTGGCCTCCAGGATTGTGGGGCCTACGCCAGGGTTCTTGACCGAGCTGGTTGGGAGAGTGGGACGCGCTGGCACTATTGCTGGAGCAGCAGTGCGCTGAGGCACAGGCTGGGTAGCAATAGTGGGCGCAAGTTGGGAAGCAGCTGGGACAGCTGTGGACGCAGGTGCGGGGGTAGGCGCTGGAATGGGTTTAGCCATTAGCGCTGGGATGGGCTGAGAGGAGGAAGCCACCAAGACCGGGAACGCCTTTTGGTGGTTGAGCTGGTTCCACGGAGAGGGTCTCTGTGGAGCTAGCCGGTTGGGCAATTGAGAGGAAGGAATCCTCTCAATACCGGATTCGCGCAGTTGGCGGGCATTTGTACTCTTCGCCAGTTTAGGCGTGAGTTTAGGGGCTTTTGGGCACCCGCGGTAGTTGGCAGGGTGGCCGGTCTGACCGCATAGTACACAGCTGGGAGGTTCTGTGCACAGGGAGCGGTCTTTAGGACGGAGGCAGTCGCTCGTGCTATGCTCATCCAGGCATTTGACGCATCTGGGTTTCGCGTAGCAGTTACGCTGTGAGTGACCATATAGTTGGCAGCGGTGGCACTGGCCAACTACGGTCGGGCGGAAGGGCTTCTCGATTTTGATTCTCGAGAGGTTGCACACTGATTTTATTTTAAAAATCGGGTGGTGCCCCTCTGTCGGGTCACATACGACGAGCACCATGTCGTATAGCTCGCCACCTCTTGCTTTGTGCAATCGGTGTACGGCGGACACAGGGATGGACTGGGCGAGGAGATCTTCTTTGACGTCGTCAGTAGAGATCTCCTTAGGGATACGTCTTATCACTACTCTGGTGGGCGTATCTTCGGATCATCCGTGAAAGGAGATGTTCCTTTCACGGAGGACGCGGGTTAGGTCACGGTAATCATTGGCCGTTGGGACTACGACTTTGATGCCGTCTTGACATGCCTTAGCATGAAGTTGATCTTGCGATCAACGCACAATTTGGACACGGCTGTCCATTTGTCCTTGTCCTGGATGTACAAGGGCGGTGGAGGGCGTTGCTTCTTTTGTGAAGCTGAGGCGGGGGGAGTGGGGCTGGTCGGGCGCCTTGTCTGGGCTGTAGAGGCAGTGGAGGCAGAGGGGGCGGGGGAGTCAGAAGTCGCAATTGTCTTCTTGGCCTTGTTTGCTTGAGAGGCTTTGGACTTCTTCTTCCGCTTTCCACCTGAGGTGACTAGTTGAAAGTCATCCTCAGAGGAAGAGGCGTCCGAAGAGCTATCTTCAGCGTCAGTGGGCGGGTTGGAGCATGGCACAGATGTGTCCATGTCAATTGGTGTGTCTTTTGAAGACGGGACAATGGGGTCGGGGGACGCGGTGTCTATTGTTTTCGGAACAATAGAGGATTTGTCGGCGGCGGCGACAGAGGTCGGTTTCTTTGATGTGCCGGCGATAAGCGCCGGCTTTTGAGGGGGGGCGCTGGCGGTGTCTCTTGACACCTTTTTCGCGGAAGGGACGGGGTATTTTTGATTTAAATTGGGTGCCTGTTTAGGTACCCAATTTGTTGCTGCTTGTTTTTCCGCAGGCGGAGGGGAAAGGGGGGCTTTCAAGAGCGTCACTGGTGTCAGTGACGTTCGTCGAGATGACTGGAGATGCCTTGCGCATCTCCGTGATTTTCTTGCCATATTTGGCGAGAAATTCGGGGTCCTTTAGCAGGACCTCCTTGACAAACGCTAAAATAACAGCGTCTGTCATTGTGGGGGGGTGTTAATGGCCGCGCAAGAGGACCATTTGCCTTAGGGGCGGGGGCACAGGCGGGGGGGGGGGGATGGGCTACAAAAGCCTAGCAGTCCCTAAGTCCCCGGGTGGGAGTGCCCGGAGGTGAGTGAATCCCTCCCTGTCGGGTAAAGACAGGGAGGATGAGTGCCTAAGGTGAGCCCTAAGCTTGTAATCCCGCTGCCAATCTTATTGTGCAGCGAGTTCCTATGGATCGAAAGACTCCCGAGAGAGTCTTTCGACCGACCGTAGAGGCTGAAAGAGAACGGGGTTAAGTGTTGGGCGCGACTAGGAGATCCCCCAAGGCCGCGGATCCAACACACTTCCGACTTTTACCGAGTCCTGAGGGGGCTAGGTAGGTGAGTCGGGGCCTCACCACCTGGAATCGTTAACACCGTTAGGTTTCCTTCCAGGTACCACACGAAATGTGGATTTTCCCAGAAGGGGCACAAACGTTTTTCGAGAGAAACTCTCAAAGAAACAGATGTCGTCAGTTAGCCTTGAAAAAGGCAACCTCGGACCAGGGTGATGACGTCACGACAAGCGAGACGTAGGCGGGCGCACGGGGATCACGGTGGCAGGCGAGCAGCGGAGCAGCACGACCGTCACGGGCGAGCGTCGAACGCAGAGTGAGTGCCACAGAGTACTTTTATAGTGAGTGCCGACTCAACAGTGCGGCTCGTTATAAAGGCGATCGCTAGTGGGAGGGAGAACGTTACAATATTTTACTGGATTGGATATGAAGTCTTTTAAGCCAAATGACAGATAGAGCGGATGATACGTCCGATGCACGTTCCACTAGCGCCTTCTAGTCGCCGTCTTTCGCAGCTGTTTAACAATGTGGCTGCCGTCAGACATAACAGTTAAACGTCAGTAAGCAATAATGTCACTTATGTCATATTTGACTTTGACAGCTAATCAAAATAATATTGCATTTGTATAGTTTCGCGTATTAAATCTAATGTTTTTTGGTATTTACGAACTTCTCACTAATTCAGATTGCTTATAACACTAATAAATAATATCAAATTAAATATAAATAAAATCTGGCAGGAATAAACATTCAAATTTAGTAGTAGTTTTTAGAAAATCATTTAGAAATGATTTTCCACAATGGTTTTATTATAATGGCAATACGGCAATGTCAACACAACTCTATTACGAGACCATTGGCTTGCCAGTGAACGATCACTGATATCGCTTTACCAGTAGCACCATTGTCAGAACTAAAAATTTGTTAACCCCCAGAGCAACTTCGGAAGTGCCAACTAAATGGCGCTGTTTCTATTGTGGGGGAAATATCTCACACCGAAGGATTAAATGTCCGGCTTTCAACGCCCAGTGCCAGCTTTGCTCCAGAAAAGAACATTTTGCTAATGTATGCAGATCTATAAATGCTACCAATAACGCCGTTAGGTACCTCCGAAGAATCTGCCGTGGATTCTGAAGATTCTGCTAATGCTATCTCGGCTGCCTCTCCATCAAGTCTTTCAAAAGCCACAATCCCGTAACCCTTAATAACTATCACGCCGACGCTTTAATCGACACGGGAATTTCAGTGAGCTTTATAGATGAGAAAACAGTGCGACTAATGCAGCTGAAACAAAAGCCTCACAAGCAGACAATTACTTTAGGCTCTCAAAACAACGTTTATTTCGTGAGAAGCGTTTGTTTCGCAACTGTTACCATGAACGAATACTCGCACAAACACCGACCGCTTCTTGTCGTCAACAATCTTTGTGCTGACGTTATCATAGGCCATGATATACTTAAAACTCGGATACTTGTATGAAAATGAACACTTTTATTTAATAGTATTGTATAAAGCGTAGTCTATCTATACTTATAATAAATCTGTAGAGAGGTCAATTCTATAGGTACATGAAATATATTTCCAAAACTAGCTGACCCGCGCAACTTCGTCTGCGTCACATTTTCCATTACTGCTCCGCTCCTATTTGTCTTAGCATGATGATATATATATATATACGCCTATAACCTTCCTCAATAAATGGGCTATCTAACACTGAAAGATTTTTTCAAATCGGACCAGTAGTTCCTGAGATTAGCGCGTTCAACCAAACTAACAAACTCTTCTGCTTTATAATACCTATTAGTATAGATTGCTTATACAAAATCTACGTTCAGTTACGTATCCTGATCTCTCTCTCGAATTAAGAATATAATTATTATGAAGAGGGTACTACCTAATGCAGGGCACTGTATCATCTCTATCGGTTGAAATGCCGACCAGCCCAGGTACCTAATCTCCTGGTACAAACTAATCTTGAATCAAAATCAACAAAACCAACTATGGAACGAATGGTGCTGAATCAAGTGGATTCTTAATTTCGTCCAGAACAGTCCAAAAAGAAACACATTTTCTCCGATTTTTACTGACAATATTGCTGATTGTAGACCACTGATTAATTTAATTTGTTTTAACATTTTATAATACCAAAAAAAAATTACTGGGTTCATAGAATCGATTTATTATAGAGGAGCTCGTGGCTAAATTGAAACAGCCGCACGGGCCGATCTTCAACGCTAAATTATAACAGACGAACGCATCGATCTTCAAGGTTAAGCAACGCTTGCGAAGGTTGGTCTGTGGATGGGTGACCATCTTGACATACCGAGTTTCCTTCGTGCCTCAGAAAGCGCGTTAAGCCTTTGGTCCCGGCTGTCATTTGTAGATCTTTGGCAGTCGTTACGGATAGTCAGAAGCCAGTAAAATCTGACTGAAATCTTGCATTGAATGAGTTGTGGAGGTCTGGTAGGCAGCCGCGCCACGTAAAATACCGGTATTCAGCTGAATCTGGTTTGTTTGGAAGCCGAGCCAATATAGTAAGGAAAAGGCTAGGTTGTTATAATGGTCACCCATTCAAAGACCGACCTTGGCAAGCGTTGCTTAACCTTGAAGATCGACGTGTTCGGCTGATATAGTTTAGCCACATTGAAACAAAATACCAAATATTCACCTCTTCTGTTAGTAAAACAGTACTTATGGGTACAGGTAACTCTCCGGAGGAGACTCTCCTCTCCTCAGTCTCCTCCCAGTAAATCGAAAAACAATCTAGTCATTCAATCAAATCCATACTTCCATAGCTATTTATATATTAATTTCAATTTAATTATACGACTTGGGGCTGACCTCATGCTACTGCGGAGAATCTTAACACCCCGATTCAGAAAAACGCGTCATAAGTACAACGCCATCTATCGATCTACAACGTAACTGAACTGTCTTTATACTCATAACTACTCATAAGTTCAAACTTAAAAGCTTACACGTTACGATAAATAATGATAATATAATAAAATGTTCACTTTTATTGCTACATTTTCAGTTTTAAAAAATAACTCAAAAATACATTGTTTCGGGGTCATTTCACACATTTCTTATTAAAAAATTTCTCAATAGATGGCATTGCAAGTATCTGTAGTCTCAATGATAACAACCTATTTTAGCGCTCGATGAAGTTTCTTCGTAAACTTTAAAATTCGATCTTTTGATTTTGTGGGTCGATTTTGATGAAATAAACACTAAATGTTGCTCCGATTATCACTTAATATTTCGAAGTACCTACATTTTGAATCCAATCAGTGGTTTATGCGTGATGCTCCTCCAAACGCACAGACAAACAGACGCACAGACAAACAGAAAAGAATTTCAAAAACTGCTTTTTTGTGTTCTATGTAATTTTTCTGACATTTCTATATATTTTTTGTGCGAAAATATTCAATGTAAAGACACGGCAACTCTACGATTTTATTATATGTATAGAAGATAGATAACTATCAGGGGGTGATTAGATATCGATACTGATGCCAAAAATGCAATCAGTACAATTTTTGTCTGTCTGTCTGTCGGTCTGTCTGTCTTGTCTGTATAACCGTTATAGAAACAAAGTCTACTCGACGGAATTTAACGAAACTTGGTACAATTATTATTCATACTCCTGAGCAGGTTATAGTATACTTTTCATCAGACAGACAGACAGACAAAAAATTTACTGATTGCATTTTTGGCATCAGTATCGATCCCTAATCACCCCCTGATAGTTATTTTGGAAATATATTTCATGTACAGAATTGACCTCTCTACAGATTTATTATAAGTATAGATATAGATATAGATGTGAGTTTGGTTGTTTGTTACTCAATCACGCCAGAACGGCCTATTGGATCATAATGAAATTTAGAACAAAGATAGATCGGAGCTCGCGCACGAAAGTACTAGGCCTATTGTTTTATTTTTGAACTTTCGCTCGCGGCGTCGTATATTGGTTATTAGTAGGTAAATTGAAAAATGATATATGCTCCCGCGCCCCACCTCATACCACCAAATAGATCGATAAATCGCCTAATGCGCAGCTTGACCGCCAGCGTTCTTTTTACATGACACGACCTGTACTTGAGTCGAGTCTATACAATGCAAACACACACATATTTATAAATGTTGGTACTATTGATTTATCCAATTAACAGCAATGGATCAGTGTGAGTTAAATTAAATATAAAAGTCATTAAAGACACCTATATGTAGATATGTGTCCGTTACCGCAGTAAAATAATGTCGAAATTAGTCATTTAAACCATATAGATAATTAGTTGGCCAGCTTCTGTAATTGTTGCACACATTTTTAAATTTGTTGCATTTATAGGTTTTTAGTTATTTCACAAAAACATTTTCTGCTGGGATAACGTTACTGCAGCAAAATGTTTTTCTTTTTAATGGGAATATTGAAATAAATACTAGCTATTTAATTAGTTGTCTATACGAGGTAAATGTTGCACCTGATTTTATATTTGTTATTTCTTCGGCTGCGAAGTTATTCAAGATTTTGCTGGAGTAACGTTTTTGGTTTTGCTGGATCTCTGAAACGGTTAAGCGGATTCTTATCGTCTTTTGTACACGACTTCTTAGGAAGTAGTTTAATTTGTTGTGCAATAAAAAAATACAATTAATTATTCAATTAAATATAAAAACACTTCAATAGATCCTAACACTTTGAAAAAGAGCTCTAAAGACTTGCTTTAAGCGTTATTTTGTAGCTTGTAACTGCCGTCAAATGTTTGTGAAATTAAATTAGTCCTCCAAGTAATTAAAAAGTTATGATGATATTCAGTTCTCCATTTTCACGGTCACAATGCGCGCGTAGTTATTTGGCCACTGATAAACCTGTGTGTGGATATACAAACTGAATGTTATCTCAATTTTTAGTTGGTTAGTTCAGCTTTACACCTGTAAAATTTCAGCGTACTACATACAATAATTAACGACATAATAAAATAAAAGTCATTAGGAAGTGAAAGACCGTGGTCACCCGACCAAGTTTAGGTGGTTACAAAAAAGCGAACGCTTTGTACATTTTGCTATCTTCTAAAATACCTATGTAGGATAGTGTTACAAGTTTAGTACAGATGTGTACACAAGTGTTAAAAAAAACTATGTGTTTCTTAAAGAATTTTTATTTACAGGTTAATATAATCATTTTAATTGAACTTTTAAAATATTAATAATATATAACTTACAAACAATCACAGATGGCAAATGTGCTTTTATGGTATTTTCCATAATTTTTTAAAAGAATGATTTAACACAGTTTACACTTTTCTTTTAAAAATTTTTGTTTTTGTGAAATAACTAAAAACCTATAAATGCAACAAACTTAAAAATATGTGCAACAATTACAGAAGCTGGCCATTTTCGACATTATTTTGCTGGGGTAACGGACACTATAGATATACTAAATACAAACATAATCAACAAGTTTGACTTTTTTTACCAACACCCTAGATTGTCCAATGGAGCAGGACCAGCATGTTTCCAAGCATTCTTATCTTGAATATAATCATCTATTAATTTGTTATATGCTTGTTTACATAGTGTGCTTTTTACATAATTTTTAAATTTTCTTTCATTTAATTCTAATATGTCACAAGGTATTTTGTTGTAACATTTAATACAGTACCCCATGAAAGATGTTCGTACTTTGGCTAATCTATAAAATGGCTGATCTAATTTATTTCTATTTCTAGTGTTAAAATTATGCCTATCACTAATTTTGCTAAAGAGATGTCGATTTTTCCTTACATACATAATATTTTCATAAATTAATTGACAAGGGACTGTCATAATATTAATCTTTTTATAGACTTCCCTAAGGCCCAACGCAAACAGGAGGCGATACGGCGCAGATACGGTGCAGGCGCGATATCTGCGCAAACAGGCGCGGTGACGGTACGGCAAGATAAGTCATTATAGAGCGTGATATCCCTCTTCAGACGAAGATTTTTTTGCTATTTCTTGCCATATTTCGTCTTGCACATTTCTGTTACTGAAACCTGTCTTAGTGTAGTCATAGATATTCGGGATGTTTCGGACGGCAGGAGCACGTCCAGTGTACGTTACCCCAGCAAGAAAGTATCTCCTCTGTAAAAAAACGGAAAAAACGATTCTTGCTGGGGTAACGTTTTTCTAGCAGGAAAATTCTAAACGAATGATCGGAGAGCGAAAAATTGTGCATGGCCAGAGAGCTTACATGTGTGCCAAAATGTGCCCCCAAAAATAAAATGTGTGCCCCTTCACATTTACGAGATATTGCATTTCCTGCTGGAGTAAAGTTTTGAATTAAGAAGTATAATCATCAAAATCACCAATACAACCCTCCAAGTTCATAAAGGCGTTACAAATACGGGCTTTTTATTGATATACAAAAAAGGGCTACCTCTTTTTAATAGTAGGTAGGTGTTCATCACACATTTCATGAACTATATTTTTTTTAAACATCGGGACCAATCAAATTTTGGGTCAAAGACCTGACAAATGGCAAATATCTGGATATATTTCTTTCGTTCACACATAAATTACTGAATGTATTTAATAAAATGTTTTGAATGGAGAAGATAGCTTACCATGGAATAGCACTTAGGCATTAGGCTACTATTTATAATGTACTTAATTAATCATGTGTAAGGTCATAGAAACAGCTAGTAGAATATAATCCAATAACAACTTTTTATTTCTTATTACTTTTCTACTTCAGTGTACTCAGGCACAACACGTGTGAACCGGTTAGTGAGTAAAGTAAAGAAGGTCATCGATATGTATGAATTCGTCGCTTTTTAGTAGTCATTCAAATTTGGTCGGATAACCAGCCGTTGATTACATATTTGGTTTTTTGTTAATACTTATTTACTTAATGCGAAACATTCCAAGCTGAATATTTTCACCATATATTTTTGACTAAAGGCACAAGATTTTGGTTTACACCTACACATCTGGGATTGAGACGGTTCCTTGTATTTTGCCGTCAAAATTATGACACCATCGTTTTGACTTTTAGCAAGATTATTCAAAAACGCATGCATGAACAGTTTTGAAACTTTGTATGGTTACTATTAGCGTCAAGAAGGACCGAATACAGTTTTCAGCGAACTTATACCTTGTCTCATTTAGGCGCTGCGATGTTTTTTCGGGTTTTCATAAAACCGCGATAACTTGAAAACTATAAATATTTTCTAAAATCTAATTTGGGGCACATAGGGGCACATATTAAGAGCTACTCGTGTATGTTTATTCTACATGGGCACATGCAATGGTTTTAGAGATATACGATTCATCAAAACGTTACTCCAGCAGGAAATGCAATATCTCGTAAATGTGAAGGGGCACACATTTTATTTTTGGGGGCACGGCACACATGTAAGCTCTCTGGCCATGCACAATTTTGCTCTTAGCGAATGAACCCTTTTCTCAGTTATAAGAACATTTTTTTTTGCTGGCATCAGTTTCATGTTTAATTCTGCCTGATATCTCCAAACACTTAGAGCAAACATCGGTCTGCGGTGACCCAAACCCAATATATTATTTGTTGTTGAAAATATTTCGAAAATAAGTTTTTTTTACATTTGGATGCGAATATTCACTTCTTTTGTAAACGTCATAGAGTTTTGATAAGTTATGTGTTTCTACACATTGAAGATTTCTAATAAAATTGTGGATTGATTGTTTCTGTTCCTTGTATTTATTTTCTTTGTGGTTTCCACCACGCCGTTCATCAGCAAATTCACCTACAAAAAAAAACCTTCGCATAACGTACGCCATCCGGTTCTTAGTTATGTCAAATATTTTAAGAAAGAACTTTTGGCATATGGGCACTTTTCGTTTGTCAATGTGTAATGCGTATTTAATGCTTGTCTGTTTTTTCCCTTTCAAACCAGGCCTGAGCTTCACGGGAGACTTGAAGTCATATTACACCCAAAGGAGATATATAAAAGAAATTATAGCAGAAACGGCGACTTTGGTGGAACTTGGAAATGATTGTCCGATTTTAGATTGGAGGGATTCAGTTAAAAACGTAATAAAGCCGACAACATCTGGGTCAATACAGTTCAAGGAATGTAAATGGTTTATCGTGAAACGATCTAAAAAAATTGGCAATGTACCTACTTGTTAGAGGTGAACTATTTTACAAAAGTGACGTGGCAAAACCAGTAAACATTTGCAAACGGCAAAAAAATATTGATATGATTGAGGCGCAAGTTTTGCCCTCAGTTGTGGCGATAAACAAAAATAAACTTGCAGACGTTAATAAGTTGCTGTGCAAGCATTTTGGGGCAGGGTGGATGGAGCTGCAAATTTTAACATTTTATAAAGAGTTACTCAGCTCACAAGAAACACTAACAGTTTCACCTGTAGTACAAGATTTTTGTGAGGAACCATTGGAAGATGGTCACGACTTACGGATTTTAGACAAACGAAAAAGAAAGATTTTTTTTAATGTTTATAAACCGATGTGATTAATTTTGGTTATTATAATACTTTTAGTTACTTTCTCTTTACTTTTGTACACGCGTCGTTTAATTATTTTCGTTTAACTTAAAATTGTATCGCTTTTTTTTAACTATTGCTTCAGGTAAGTATGTTGAATATTATCTTTTGACATGTTTCATTATCTTATATTATTTTTCATCATAATGTAATTTTATATCAATTGAAATGAAAAATAAACAACATTTCGGTAACATGAAAATTTAAATTATACGCCCGTGGACTTTATTAAAAAACTAATTTTATGTGTGAAACTGATTTACGTACATAATATTTTGAATTAAAGTATAATAATTTACATTTGTATGTTATTGACAACCCTTTGGTATACCTCAGTTTTGTTAGAATCAAATATGGCAATCTGACATTGAGTTGGGATCAAATATGGATATCTGCAATAGGCTTAACATCAAATACGGCTATCTTCAATGTTTAGAATAAAAACCGGCAATCTGAAATAAAGATTCATCACTTATTTCTTTGATATTAACTTCACCTCGTTTTTAGTGTGTTTTCTAATAGCATCAATAATTAAAGATACCTAAACAAATAATAATTATTTATTAAAAATATCAAATAATTAAGTACAAACGTTTTTCTTCCATTGCCACTATTTAGTCAAAATGCAGATATCCGCTTTTGATTCTATAGGACTCTATATCACACTTGAAAGGTTTCTCACCAGTGTGGGTACGAGTATGACGTAATAAAATATTCTTTTGAATAAAACTACGCTGGCATATATCACACTTGAAAGGTTTCTCACCAGTGTGGGTACGAGTATGACTTACTAAATTACCCTTTTGATAGAAACTACGCTGACAAATGTCACATTTGAAAGGTTTCTCACCAGTGTGGGTACGAGTATGACTTACTAAATTACACTTTTGATAAAAACTACGCTGGCATATATCACACTTGAAAGGTTTGTCACCAGTGTGGGTACAAGTATGACGTACTAAAATATTCTTTTGATTAAAACTACGCTGGCATATATCACACTTGAAAGGTTTCTCACCAGTGTGGGTACGAGTATGACTTACTAAATTACACTTTTTATTAAAACTACGCTGGCATTTATCACACTTGAAAGGTTTCTCACCAGTGTGGTTACGAGTATGACTTACTAAACTTTTCTTTTCACTAAAACTGCGCTGGCATATATCACATTTGAAAGGTTTCTCACCAGTGTGGGTAAGAGTATGACTTACAAAATTACGCTTTTCATTAAAACTACGCTGGCATATATCACACTTGAAAGGTTTGTCACCAGTGTGGGTACGAGTATGACTTACTAAACTTTTCTTTTCACTAAAACTGCGCTGGCATATATCACATTTGAAAGGTTTCTCACCAGTGTGGGTAAGAGTATGACTTACAAAATTACGCTTTTCATTAAAACTACGCTGGCATATATCACACTTGAAAGGTTTGTCACCAGTGTGGGTACGAGTATGTCTTACTAAACTTTTCTTTGTATTAAAACTACGCTGGCATACATCACATTTGAAAGGTTTCACACCAGTGTGGGTACGAGTATGATTAACTAATTGCTGCTTTTGATTAAAACTACGCTGACATGTGTCACATTTGAAAGGTTTCACACCAGTGTGGGTACGAGTATGATTAACTAATTGCTGCTTTTCATTAAAACTACGCTGGCATATATCACACTTGAAAGGTTTCTCATGGGTATGAGTATGATGTACTAAAATACTCTTTTGATTAAAACTACGCTGGCATATATCACACTTGAAAGGTTTCTCACCAGTGTGGGTACGAGTATGACTTACTAAAGTACCCTTTTGATTAAAACTACGCTGACAAACATCACATTTGAAAGGTTTCTCATCAGTGTGGGTACAAGTATGACTTACTAAACTTTTCTTTTCACTAAAACTGCGCAGGCATATATCACATTTGAAAGGATTCTCACCAATGTGTTCACGAATATGTGACTTTAAATTACTTTTACTATTAAAACTACGCTGACAAATGTCACATTTGAAAGGTTTCTCACCAGTGTGGGTACGATTATGTCTTACTAAACTTTTCTTTTCATTATAACTACGCTGGCATATATCACACTTGAAAGGTTTGTCACCAGTGTGGGTACGAGTATGTCTTACTAAACTTTTCTTTGTATTAAAACTACGCTGGCATATATCACACTTGAAAGGTTTCTCACCAGTGTGGGTACGAGTATGACATACTAAATGATGCTTTTCATTAAAACCAAGCTGACATACATCACATTTGAAAGGTTTCTCACCAGTGTGGGTACGAGTATGTCTTACTAAATAATAATTTCCACTAAAACTTCGCTGACAAATATCACATTTGAAAGGTTTCTCACCAGTGTGGGTAAGAGTATGACTTACAAAATTATGCTTTTCAGTAAAACTACGCTGGCATATATCACACTTGAAAGGTTTCTCATCAGTGTGGGTACAAGTATGACTTACTAAATGACACTTATGATTAAAACTACGCTGACAAACATCACATTTGAAAGGTTTCTCATCAGTGTGGGTATAAGTATGACTTACTAAATGACACTTTTGATTAAAACTACGCTGACAAACATCACATTTGAAAGGTTTCTCATCAGTGTGGGTATAAGTATGACTTACTAAATGACACTTTTGATTAAAACTACGCTGGCATATATCACACTTGAAAGGTTTCTCATGGGTACGAGTATGTCTTAATAAATTACACTTGTGATTAAAATTACGCTGACAAATATCACATTTGAAAGGTTTCTCAATTGTGTGTTTACGAATATGTGACTTTAAATTACTTTTACTATTAAAACTACGTTTACAAATGTCACATTCGAAACGTTTTTCACTGTCACACACTCTTCGATACCTTTTTGTTTTATCACTGGCAATACCTTTGTTCGAAGTTTTACATTTATTTCTGCTACTATTATTACGGAAACTTGTACTTAAAACAGTATTATTTATACTGCCACAAACTCCATGTGTTTCAGTGAAGGGCTTTTTAAATTTAGTCTTTCGAATGGTCGTATGATTTTGAGATGTCATAGTTATTTTCGAGACAGATAATAGTTTTCGATTATATTTATTTTTCTTTTGCTCGGCTGAGATTGTATCTCTTTGTTTTGATCTTCGCGTGTCCAGTTTTGGCTTCTTAGCGACGGGCACCCCTGTAAAGTAATGAAAGAATAAATATTGACAGGAAGTTGAGGATTACAGCGGTCAAAACCTACCGTTAGTAATCTGTTTAAATACTAAATTAAAGATCGACGTAGACACCACACTCTCACATACGGTCGATCTAGGGCAGTAATTTGTAGCAACCACGGGTTTTCATTTTAAGTAGTAACATCGGCCAACATGCGTTATCAAAAGCGCCAGAAATGTCGAGAAAGATTCCAACTACGTATTTATGTTCCGATGAGTTGACAATTTTACGGACAGATAGTACCGCATCTACAGTGGATTTTCCAATAGTAAAACCGTATTGATTTTTATGAAATTTAGGTCCGTTCGGTAACAAGCGCGGAACAATCAGTCGCTCTAAAAGTTTTCCCAAAGATGGGAGTAGTGTTATGGGCCGGTATGACTTAGGGTCGTCCGGGGGCTTGTCGCCACTCTTTGGAATAATGCGTATAAAGCCTTGTCGCCATATTCGAGGAAAAATACCTTCCGCAATGCATCGGCTATATACTGATAATATCGCGTCGCTCGCTGTTTTACACGCTTCTATAATCATTCTATTAGATATTTTATCTTCACCGGATGATTTGTTGAGAGGTAGTCTCTTGACAACGTTTATGAATTCGTTAGTGGACGGAAGGTCTGACTCTGGTGATTCAGGTGGTACTGCGGCCCACGCTCTGATCTGCTGATGGTATTCATTATCATTTACTGATGAATCGTGTGGTATAAGAGAATCAAGCAGAACATCAGTAGCTTGTTCGATGCCGGTGGTATGTTTATTATTTACTTTAATGTTCTGCACGTATGCAAGGTCGACCGATCTATTGGCCTTAAACTCGTGATACAAAGGAGACCACGGACCCTCCTTATCAAGTTTATCAACAATTTTCCGGAGTAAATTACCCTTACATTTTTCAACCGATGCTCTGTAGCGAGACTTGGCAACCCTAAAAGTACTTAAAGCAAGATTAAGGAGGTCTCCGGTAACATTACGTTTTTTAAGCTTATTAAGCTGTCTACGCGCTCTGCGATAGCTTTTACGTTGTTTAACAAGGTAGTCACTCCACCAATCACATCTGCGAATATTGGTCATAGATGCACGACCGATAGCAATGTCAGCACAGTAAGTGAAGGTGTCTGACATTATCTCAGCACTTTCCTCAGCTTCACTCGCGATGGACTGTCGTCCATCGCGAGTCAAGTCTTTGGCATGACAAGCAAAAAGTGAGCTAAAGAATTCCCAATTCGCGCCCTTACTTTTATATCTAAAATTTCCAATTAAGTGTGAGGTACCATGAGTAAACAAAGGAACAAATTCGTACACGATCAGGCGATGATCACTACAAGACGCGTCAGGAAGAACACGCCACCTATCCAGGCGTACGTCTGCACTATAAAGTGTGACGTCAATACAAGATACGCCCATTTGGCTACAAAAGCACAACGTCGTTCGGAATCAGTGGCCCGAACTTTGCCATACCACAGGGAAGAAGATGCATTTACGTCAGCACCACCTATAACTTTGCAGCCTGCGAGCGACCGCAAGACGTGACGGAGATTATGTATATGAGGAGTAACAGGGTCTGAATACTGAAAGTAGCAGCTCACAACGTAAACCTTAAAGGTAGGCGATGACACTTCCGCCACAGCGCAATGGGGTGTCATGAGATTACAAATAGATGTAACAGTAAAGCTCGAAGAACGCGCAACATACCTAAATTCCGGCTCGCGAACTGTTGCCCAGCTGTACAATCCTGTGACGTAAGCGCGCGTTTCGGTATTGTTCCTGAACAAGTACTATATCTAGATTATAATCCACAATCAATTTATCCAGCTCAGATGTCGCCACCCTATCGTTATGTAGGTTTAATTGTCCTGTGGCTAAACTATCCATTATTAATAGTTGGTGTTTAGGATCAATTGTTCGAGTTTCAGTTTGTAGGTAGTACACTTTTGAGATCCGCAGCGATGAACACGCATTTTCATCGACAATTAACATTAATGACTATAGTACGTAGTACAGTAACTTAAAGTTAGTTTTATCCCCCGCGGCTTCGCTCCCGTTTTACCCGCATAGTGCTCGTTCCCGTGGAAAAAAAACTGTCCTATGTCCGTCTCCTGATTCTTAGCTTTATGTTATATTTTATTTATGTGTTCGGTAATATAGCAATATTGTTTTGTTTTTAGAAACGGCCTACAAAATAGTACATACTTTCACGTTGGAAAGGGGAAAATTAGTTTTTATCAGCGGTACCAAGACGAAAACTGACGAAAAGAGGATGAGCGAAACAAGTTTGATTTGTAGAACACTGAACCCTGAACTTGTCCTGACTGTATGCAGCCTTTACCATATTAAATGTTGAAAAATGTACGGAACCACTTTCATTTTTACCCCTTTGTTCTTGACTCGGTCCAGTTTTATTCAGATTAAAAGTGGGTATAGTTGTTGTATTGAATAATTGATATTTTTTATCTACTTTTCTTCTAAAACCCCCACTTCGCTAATTTTTTTTCCACTTTTCGGAATCCATAATATAAATTATTATTTTTTTGTTTTCTTTCTCGGGTCTCTGGAGACCCGGTCCTATGGTAGGCGTACGAGGGGCCGAAACCAACTCGCAGAGGCACCGTTAGAAATTTCAAATGTAATGGGGCACCAACCGGCGATTTACCTGTATGCACTGTGAAAGTATTCCCAAGGACAATCCCCGGTTGGAGCAAGAATATTGCAGAATATGGAAAAAAAAAGAAGATGAAACGCTATGGGTTTGGGCGGTTTAGTGGACTGATTATCGTTTATTATAGAACTATTGGCCCCTGCCTGACCACTAACAATATACACCGCTTTTAAATGGCAGGGGGTGACTTGCACACTCAATGAATGGGCCCCCGAAAACGGTCGCTAGCACAAAGTGACGTAGCGCCAAGGAGGCAACATAGCCTGAGGTGCTAGAGGAGTGGAGAGGTATACCACGGCTATCAGGACAATCCCGGAAGTGCGGTCAAGATCCCTACCAGCATCTTACTGGATTATACATCCTTCTCCCGAGCACGTGTGCTCTAGCGAATCTCCACTCAGACCGGCCAATTAAGGCAAGAGAGAGGTGGGAGCTCTGTTCCTCGTCAGTATTCACTCTGGCCAACCAATAAAGGCAAGCCGTAGATGAGGAACAAGACTTCTCCCGGGAGATAAGGTTCGTGGGGTCGCTACTGCCCAACAGTTAGCCACAAAACTGCCTTGCGGATTGTATCTCTCTTTGTCTGGCCCCTCACCCTAGGTATGACCTAAGGTTTATCGGGACGCGCAAGCCCCACCACGACGTCAACGTAGAGATACTGCGGTAGGGAAAAAATTATTATTATTTTTAATGAAAAATGGCGACTAAGTTATATAAAAGTTACTAGTTATCATCTAAATGATTAATTGACTTATACACGTTATATTATAATAATGTTTCAAACTAAACGTTACATAAACGTGGAAATATACAACCTAATATAACGATTTTATAACAGTTAATTATAAAATCGTTACATCACTGTTTGTCATTTAAGTGTTGAGTAAAAGGCTCTTAATTTACAAATCATGGCAACTCATTACTATTTTCCGACTGTAATGCTTCCACAAGCGCTTCTGAGCGCGGAATGATAGACCGCGCGTGCAAAATGTATGAAGAATTCGACAAGTGTTTTTATTTTAGCTAATAATTAAAAAATATAGATATTTAGATACAAAAAAAAATAGCTGGAACTATGAAGGACTATATATACCGAATTTTTTTATAAGTTTGAAGATAAAATGAGCTGTTTATTTATCTAAAATGGTACATATTCGGACCCTACTTTTTAAAATTTTCTGCGATTATTGTGATGGGAAAAAACGTGTTTGTTCGAAAAATTTGTATCACGACCTAAATTTTTTAAATTTACTTCGAGAGATTAATATGTATGATATAATTAAGACACTGATATCTTTACTTTTTTAATTGCTTATACATTGAAATGGTACCTGAAAATCACTATTATTGGAGAAAAATGTAATAGCGTCCTTAACACAGAATACATCTGTTTACCAAGTTTCAACAGCATAGCTCTTATAGTTTCGGAGAAAAGTGGCTGTGACATACGGACGGAGAGACAGACAGACATGACGAATCTATAAGGGTTCCGTTTTTGCCATTTGGCTGCGGAACCCTAAAAACTCGCAAAATAGAAATAAAATAATCATGTACTTCTATTTTTAAGTTCTTATATTGTGTTTTAACTATTAATTTCAGTAATACTTACTTCAAAGTTGTAACATTTCGAAATTCAGATGAACAAAAGTCGGTGTTTGTTGTAAAAAAAAGTCCCACCATATTCGAGTCGATCCTTGACTTGAGCTATTTGCCTTTACAAACCCTTGTTCCATGGTTATAACGACGAAAGGGCAGCAAGTTCAATCGAACATTAAACTAAATGTCAAAAGTTACGATTACAAAAACGTGACGTCACTCGCTTCTGATAGGTTTTCGATCTAATATGGCGCATTTTAATTTTTTAGTTTTACTAAAATAAAATTAATCGCTCTTGTAAATTGAAGGTAAGCTATTTTTTTAGAATCTGTATGCGTATGACGTCTCTTATTATTTCAAACCATAATTTCTATAATTCGTAGTGATTGTCATCATGCCTATTTAGGCCAATTATTATTGTATGTAGCTAGGCTAGCGAGCCGCTGCGAGCGCTCAGCGTTAGACTCCCTGTCCCTTGTTGCAGAGACATGCTGCTATAAATCACTGAGACGCTGTGCACGTTCAGCGCTAGATTCCCGAGCACGGACCTGCGATGTTCTCCAGCTTTGGTAAGCAAGCCGCTGTGAACGCTCGGAGCTAGATTTCCCAGCGCGTGCTTGCAAAATATTTTCTCTATTCCTCGAGAAGCTCTTCCGTACGGCGTACTCGAGCTGCTCTTGTCTCATGTCTGGGATGTCTGACGGGAAAGTTGTGATATCCTTTTAGGCATGATAAACAATCGCTGAAACTGTCCGATATCCCAAAAACAGAAATATCACAGCTTCGAACTCGAAGAATGAGAACGAAGTAATATTGTAATTGTGTTTTGAGAAACCGAGCAACCAAAACAATTTTAAAGACCAACAACATTCAACCAACTACGTACAACTCACCTACCAAACGACAAAACTTAAATAATAACTGGAGAGGGTCATTAATCCGCGGAAAATCTTAACACGAATCGTTAGATTCAGAAAAATAAAGTAATTGCACAACGCCGTCTATGGGTAAATGGATAAAACGTCCGTAGCCGTACAAAGCATGTTCTAATGCGGTTCGTGAATAGACGGAGCGGGCGGCGTTTTGCGATTTAGTAATTTTATATTATCTTCGAAACTATTCAACCAATTGACATACTGTTTAGGGCAAATCGTATCTCTATGATGTTCTTGTGATCATAATAACATTTTTTTCGATAAGGTTTAATATTTTGTTGTTTAAAAAATCGTCCAAAGGTAAGTACGTCGAAAAATACTTTTTTTAACACATAAAAGCTACTATATCTGCTAAAATATAAAAGATAGAAATATGGTGCCGCGGACTTTTTTGTAGAACTATTCTAGGCAGACCAAGTTGCCATACATTGTTTTCAATTATATACAACTGTTAAGGCAGCGCACGCAAATAACTCTGTTGTAAGAGCTATTTTTTTCCGCCTGGATCGACAAAAATTGAGATAGTTCGACTAATATGCATGATATCTTTATAATTTATAGCCTATAGCACTCACGAATAATGTAGCTTTCTACCAGTGAAACAATTTTTCAAATCGGACCAGTAGTTCCTGAGATTACCCCCTACATACAAACTTACAAACAAATGTTACCTCTTTATAATATTAGTATAGATTTAACACAATATCCCATAAAAGAAGTGTGTACTTTAGCTAATCTGAATCGGGGTTGATCTAATTTGTTCCGATTTCTAGTATTAAAATTATGCCTATCACTAATTTTGCTAAAAAGATGAAGATTTTTCAAAACAAACATAATGTTTTCATGTTTGTATTGACAAGGTACCGCCATGATATTAATATCCTCCCCTTAGGGAATCAGGCCGACGGAGATTGTATATGGCTCTGATAGCACTTTTCCGCAGAATAAATATAGACTCGATGTCTGCAGCACGTCCCCATAATAAGATACCATAAGACATGATACTATGAAAGTGACTAAAATAGACCAGCCTCGCGGTATCTATATCAGTAAACTAACGGATTTTTCTGACAGCATATGCTGCTGAACTCAGCCGTCCCGCAAGAGATGTTAAATGAGGACCCCAGAGTCAAGCGTGATCCCCAGAAAAACTGTGTCTTCGATGAATTCAAGTTTCTTGTTGTTCAATACTATGTCGCAATTATTACTTTTAACATTCGGTAAAGGTAATCTGATACACTTCGTTTTTTTCCATTTAAAACTAAATTATTAGCACTAAACCAATTTTGGACCTGCTGGGCGTTATTTACGACGTCAAGACTTGTGACACGCCTATTATATCTTAAAAATTAAAGACGTATCGTCAGGAAATAACACCATTTGAGGTTGATTTTTTAAAAGATGGGGTAGATCATTAATATACACTAAAAAGAGGAAAGGACCTAATATTAAACCTTGTGATACACCCATTTTGATTTTTAAGCCCCGAGAATTGTTACCATTTACTTGAACTTGCTGTTGTCTGTCATTAAGATAAGATTTCACTAGACTGAGTGCAAGTTTACCCAGTCCGTAATGTTCTAGTTTTAGGAGCAAGGTTTCGTGATTAACACGATCGAATGCCTTGGAGAGGTCACAAAAGATTCCTATGGCTTCTTGCGCCTCTGCCCACGATACATAAATGTGTTATAACAACGTGACTCCAGCGTCAGTCGTACAAAGACCTTTGGTAAAACCATACTGTTGTTAGTGTAAGATTTTATTGGTATTAAAATGATTGAGCATTTGATGATGAATCTACACTTATTTCTCAGTAATTCTATATAGATTTTTATGAGAAAACTTAACGTTTTCTGCCTCTATTCATCGTTTATTTCTTCTCCGGTCACGCACAAATTTATGATCACGAAAAACGTCAATCGGTGGAATGTCAGATGAATTTATTTACTGTTTAGTTCGTTCAAAATGAAGTTGCTGCTATTGAAAAGAAAAAAATAATCAGATTAGCTAAAGTACACACTTCTTTTATGGGATATTGTGTTAAATCTATACTAATATTATAAAGAGGTAACATCTGTTTGTAAGTTTGTATGTAGGGGGTAATCTCAGGAACTACTTGTCCGATTTGAAAAATTGTTTCACTGGTAGAAAGCTACATTATTCGTGAGTGCTATAGGCTAGCTCTTACAACAGAGTTATTTGCGTGCGCTGCCTTAACAGTTGTATATAATTGAAAACAATGTATGGCAACTTGGTCTGCCTAGAATAGTTCTACAAAAAAGTCCGCGGCACCATATTTCTATCTTTTATATTTTAGCAGATATAGTAGCTTTTATGTGTTAAAAAAAGTATTTTTCGACGTACTTATCTTTGGACGATTTTTTAAACAACAAAATATTAAAACTTATCGAAAAAATTTTTATTATGATCACAAGAACATCATAGAGATACCATTTGCCCTAAACAGTATGTCAATTGGTTGAATAGTTTCGAAGATAATATAAAATTACTAAATCGCGAAACGCCGCCCGCGCCGTCTATTCACGAACCGCATTAGAACATGCTTTGTACGGCTACGGACGTTTTATCCATTTACCCATAGACGGCGTTGTGCAATTACTTTATTTTTCTGAATCTAACGATTCGTGTTAAGATTTTCCGCGGATTAATGACCCTCTCCAGTTATTATTTAAGTTTTGTCGTTTGGTAGGTGAGTTGTACGTAGTTGGTTGAATGTTGTTGGTCTTTAAAATTGTTTTGGTTGCTCGGTTTCTCAAAACACAATTGCAATATTACTTCGTTCTCATTCTTCAAGTTCGAAGCTGTGATATTTCTGTTTTTGGGATATCGGACAGTTTCAGCGATTGTTTATCATGCCTAAAAGGATATCACAACTTTCCCGTCAGACATCCCAGACATGAGACAAGAGCAGCTCGGGAAGGACTTCGGATTAGCTAACTGCCGTTTTTTATAGTAGGTATTTTTTTTTGGGTAGAATGCACCTTTTCTATTTTTTTCTCTAAAACGGTTTGGTTGCGCGCTATAAAACTTTGTGATAGTGTTCTACAAGAAGAGTACTCTACCCAAAAAAATAATCAAGCTCCAAACCCACAGTTGCTAAAACGAAGTTGAGCCGCAGCTCGAGTACGCCGTACGGAAGAGCTTCTCGAGGAATAGAGAAAATATTTTGCAAGCACGCGCTGGGAAATCTAGCTCCGAGCGTTCACAGCGGCTTGCTAACCAAAGCTGGAGGACATCGCAGGTCCGTGCTCGGGAATCTAGCGCTGAACGTGCACAGCGTCTCAGTGATTTATAGCAGCATGTCTTTGCAACAAGGGACAGGGAGTCTAACGCTGAGCGCTCGCAGCGGCTCGCTAGCCTAGCTACATACATATTATTATGCAATAAAAACAAAACCCTCCTTTTGGCCGTCAGGAAATAAATCATAGCAGTCAGTACTAACCGAACCACACTCATAATTTCATCACAAGTTAAAATGTTTACCGCCCAACGAAGTGGGCACGGGTCAGCTAGTTTTATAATAAAGTACCACTCTCTATTCTCTTACTAAATGACGAGTAAATATAAAACACTATATATAGCCTATAACCTTCTTCGATAAATGGGCTATCTAACACTGAAAGAATTTTTCAAATCGGACCAGTAGTTTCTGAGATTAGCACGTTCAACCAAACAAACAAACTCTTCTGCTTTATAATATTTGTTTAAATATAAACTTGCAAATATAAATTTATAAATAAAGTGGGTCCAAACTCGCCATCCTCCTTTAAAACATTTGGTATTTTTTCATTTAGTACTAAGTTGTTTGCCGTAAACCAATCTTGAACTTGATGAATAGAGTTATTGACATCATCAAGATTTTGTGACCGTAGTTCTATCTTAAAATTAAATTAAAAATTAAATAAATCTTTATTTCAGACTATTAGTCCATAATTATGTTAGTATTAAATATCAATGATGTGTTATCAGCAAATAACACCATCTTTGGGTCATTTTGAAGCAATGATGTTCCAACCCTTAAAAACCGATTCACCATATTATAGTGAGAGAGGTCAATGGATTCTCTTCAAACCTAAATGACATACCCAGACTCTGATCAGAAAAATTTGCAGCTAAATGTGTAAACAGATTGCTGTTCTAAGCAGGATATATATAAAAAAAACACCTGTGTGAGAAACCTGTGTTTTAAAAAAGATCTTTAGAAATAATTTTCAAATGGGTTTTGGTAAATGTGCGTTTTAAACTAGTTGGTAAGTGCCTGGCCTGCTAGCACATATTAACTTACTATTACTTACTTTGTGCGTCACTGGCTCTTCGTTTGTTCCTCGACACTACAAGTTCCTCCACTTCAATTTTAAACTCCATTATAGGCTTATCATCTTCTGTATCAGACTCAGAATGCTGTACATTTTCTACATTTAAAAAGCTGTTTTCCTGATTTCCAAGTTCTAGCTCTGAAAGTACACAAAACAGACAGTTTGGTTTTACTGTGCAGTAAAAATTCCTAATAATCCCATAGCAACTGTTCTGGCTTTTAAGACTAAGTGCATTTGAGACTGCAATATTATAATTTTGATACAATTATTGTCATGGTTCATGTGACAGGTACCTACAGAACCCTTCACTAAGTGTGGCTTGACTCTCACACACTTGGCCAGTTTTGTTCTTAAAACTTACCATCACGTTGATGTTCCTTCTTTGTCTCAATATTATCATCTAGTCTCTCACATACATCTGGTAATTCTTCCTTGAGAGCAATATTTTCTGTTTCACATTCACCAATATGTATGTGCTCTATAGGTGATTGACTAAACACATTGCAAAACTCTGAAGTGTATTGATTCATTAAAGAATTTGGCTGTAAAAAGATAACCATAGTATTAAATGGGTAACCAAGTGTTACAAGAGTAGGTCAATATCTGTTGGAGAAAACCTCACCTTATATTCCTCATTCATCATCTCAGCAAACCGCTCTTCAGCTTCCAGACATTGTCTCTGGAACTGGTAGCATTGCTTTAGTTTAGTGCAGCAGAAGTAACAAGCGAGCATCGGTCTACTGTCCTCGGTTACAAACTGTAAAAAGACATGAGTTAGGTACACAATTTTGTTTTAATATTTGAATTACATTCAAAAACACTATTATAAGACTGTGGTCAGTGGGTCGTCTAATCGTCTTAGGGGCGGATTTAGGGTCAATGGGTCGTCTTAGGGGTTGTCCAAGAGGAAGTCCGAAAGTGGCATCGGGGAGCAAAAAGTGTGTGGAATTCTGAGAAAATATCGGCATTTGAGAGGAATGAGGAACACACACAGAAGAGAGTTAGTAGTGTGAGATCGGACGTCTACTAAGACGACGCATTGACCGACCATTTCTCTAAGACGAACTGACGAACTTCAAGACAAAAGATTCAGTAGTTATCAACTTACCGCATTGTCAGTCAGCTTTTCATACAGTTCATGCAAGTTTTTCGTTACAACTACATACATGCGAACATTCCCAGCCAAACAAACCCTACACAGTGACAGTTTTTCCATTTTTCCCACAAGGTACGAATTAAATAAGCAAATGTAAATTAATAAACTAACCACCAAAGGTGATCAGCAGATAATTCAATATTACTTTACTCTTTGAGATAATTCAAAAAACAAACAAGCAAAGCATTATACTACGAGGCTCAGTTGCACAGAACACAATTCTCAGTTTTTTTTTTTTTTTTTTTTTTTTTTGGCTTCGCACGGTTTGTGCATTTAGCCAATGTCACGTTTGGTTGACTTGTTTTGTAGAAAAGGTAGGGAAACGAAGTGATAACAGGTACTTTATTATTTTAATGGAATTAGGGATAGAACGGACACATAGAATCAGTTTTTTTTTTTTTTTTTTATCTATTTTCTAATGATAGATGAGCAAAAATTACAATGACGAATAATAAATTACAACTTAAGGTTATTTAAAGTGATGAATGAGACTATACATTTATATACAGGAAGACTATTTGTACAAAGTAAAGAAAGTATTGAGGTAGGAAAAGGAATATCAAGGGATAAGAGGTTACTAAAGAGGGAAGAACGATCGTATAAGGGACAGGAGAAAAAAATATGATCCAAATCGCCTACATCTGTGCCACACAAGCAGATGGGGTCGTCGGTAATATGAAATCTGGCAAGATGGGCTGGAGAACAAATGTGACCCAGTCTCATCCGTATTAAAATAGAGGTCTCCATCTTGCCAAATTTTGCCCTGCAAAACCATGGCCTTTCTGGAATCTCGGGTTGAATAAGGGAAAAGTAATATCCCTTCGATCTGCTACTGATGTCCCAAGCTTTCTTCCAGGTGTCCCGAAGAAATCTCTTAGGCATCGTGACAAGGTCATAGGAAAAATTTTTATATGGGACTAAGTCCCCACTATACACAGCATCACCAGCCAGAGCGTCAGCCATTTCATTGCCATGAATTCCAGCATGGGCCGGAATCCATGCAAATTGTACTAAGTTACCCTCAATGATCATTCTGGACGCAAATTCTCTTATTAAATAAATTATAGAAAGCTGTGACTTGTCTTCATAAGGGGATTTATTGATGGCTAAAAGAGCACTACGAGAGTCAGTAAAAATTATAGCTTTTTTTAACTTAAAAACGCAAATATATTCTATGGCTTTTAATATACCGAAGCATTCCCCCGTAAAAACAGAAGTCTCCGGAGGCAGTTTAATTTTTTGGACGATGTTATATTGGGAGTGGTAAGTACCTACCCCAACACAACCAGTAGGAGTACGTTTGGCAGCATCGGTAAAAATGTGGTGGAATTCTAGATGTTCAGTCAAAAAATGGTTAAAATTTAAATGGCAATCGGGATCGGATTTATTGACACAGTCATGTGTTATGATGGGACTGAACTGCAAACTTTCATAACTATAACTAAATATTGGGAGTTTATTGGAACGATGAATAGGAGAAGAAATGGAAAGGTATTTTTTATAGCTGACTACTAAACAAGGAGCACGTTTATGAGACCAGTAATCTGAAGATTCCATTTGCAACATTAAAGATTCGAGTTTGGGAATGAGAGGATGAGTTGAGAGTTGAAGAATCCGGAACAGGTATTTGTCAGATAGGAATTGTCTTCTAATGTTTAAGGGAGCTTCCCCGCATTCGACTTGGAGTGCGTTAATGGGACTAGACTTCATTGCACCCGAAATAATTCGTAATGCTTTAGACTGGATGCGATCCAATTTTTTAAAAGCCTGAACACTGCCAGGTTCCAGTACGAACAATCCGTAATCCATAGTGCTTCTAATGATTGCATTATAAATAAGTTTTAAAGAAAACGGATGGGCACCCCACCACACACCTGAGAGGCATCTAAGCATGTTTAGGTGATTTTCACATTTATTAACAATATAATCGCAATGGGGAACACAGCTTAATTTAGAGTCAAATATTACACCTAGATATCTGAAATTGTCTTTTACTGGAATAGGTATTCCTTTAAACATCACATTTACTAATGGAATATTCTTCTTCCGGGTAAATAAAACAGCCCCACTTTTAGAGGTGGATAAATCCAAGCCATTTAAATGTAACCATGACTCCAGTGAAGACAAAGCAGAATTGACATCAAAGTTGGCTTGCTCAACCGAGTGACTTGAAGAGTACAACAACAAATCATCGGCGTATTGTAGAACCTTAACATGTCTAGTTAAGGCCGAGTCCATATCAAAAGTGTAGATGTTATAAAGAAGGGGACTGAGCACGGAACCCTGTGGGAGACCTCTCCACACACGGCGAGATACCTCATGGTCTCCTAAAAACATGATTATAGAGCGTGCAGTCAGGATATTAATAATAAAATTCAACAAGTTCGTTGGAACCTGTAAGGCTGATAATTTACTTTGTAAAATGGATAATACAACATTATCATAAGCCGCATTGATGTCGAGAAATACTGCTACGGTGGATTGATTTTTAGAGAAGGATAGCCGAATATCAGTTGATAAAATACTTAAACAGTCCATGGTACTTTTGCCTTTTCTAAATCCATATTGTGATTCCGCCAAAAGGCCCTTACTTTCGACATACCATTCTAGGCGATTTTTTACAAGGTGTTCTGCTATTTTCATTAGAATTGAAGACAAAACTATGGGGCGATATGAAGAAGCATCAGAAGGAGTTTTATTTGGTTTGAGAAATGGCAACACCAGTTGACGTTTCCATTCATCAGGGATGTGTCCAGTAATTATAACAGAATTAACAAGCTCTAAATAATAACTCAGGACGTCGTCATTTAAATTAGCAAAAAAGGAATACGGGATGCCGTCAATGCCTGGTGCAGAGTCCTTAGTTTTATGAATAACACCCTTTAATTCAATAAGAGTGAATGGTAGCTCTAGCGTTACAGAAATATCATGGTTACTGGGTTCAAGAGGCAAATTAAGATCAACAGCCTCAGGCACCCAAGGAGGAGCTATTTTATCTAAGAAGTTACTGGCTAAAGAGTCAGGAATAGGAGCAGGATTATTATAAATGGACCTAAATCTACGAATATTACGCCAGACGACCGTAGGGTGAGTATTCGGTGAAATTGATGAGCAGAAGTTACGCCAAGACTCAAATTTTTTCTTCTTAAAAAGTTTGCTAGTTTCATTAGTTAGGTTAGTAAGGATTTCAAAATTCTTATCAGACATATCCAGGTTATAATTGTATTCAGCCTCTTTACGTTTCTTAATCAATTCTGTGCACTCAGAGTCCCACCATGGAGGTGACGGGATTGTACCAGTGTTTTTATTTTTTGCAGGGAAAACTTCATCTGCCGCCGCAATTAATATGTGTGCTAAAGCTACTGCACAAATGTTTTCATTGCCATCAGAAATGACAGGCAAGGAACCAAGTTTTCTATCAACAATGTCTTTAAATTTATCCCAGTCAATGTTATTTCTATTTGGAAGTTTGTGCTTTAAATTTGATCTCCTTAAAGGTGCCTTTGGTTTGGAAAGAGGATATGTAATAAGTATGGGAAAATGGTCACTACCATAAGTAGTGGTTAAAACATGCCAAGTTAAAGAAGAGGCTAAGCTTGGAGAACAGATCGAAAGGTCAATTGCACTTCGGTTTTGATTGGGAGCACACCGACGTGTGGCTTCTCCTGAGTTCAAGATGCATAAGTTGTGTAAGTCTATTATATCAAGTAATTCATCCCCATAACTGTTGGAAGTTGAACAACCCCATGACTGGTGATGGCAATTAAAGTCCCCCAATACTAAGAATGGCTTTGGTAGCAAAGAAAAGAGGTCATTCACCTCTTGAAGAACAGAAGAAGAAGGGTGAGGAATGTAAATAGAAACAAGACAAGTATTATACACTTTAATAGCTACAATTGAAATTTCCTCACTATGAGGTGGTAGTGTAACAGAAGAGAAAGGGATAGAATTCTTGATGAGTAAAGCTACTCCGCCATACCCATCAGATCTATCCTCTCTAATGGTTGAGTAACCATTAATTTTAAAAATATGAGATGATTTGAGCCAAGTCTCTGCTAAAGCAAAAACTAAAGGCTCATATTTGTTTAATAGATGAATAACATCACTCTTTTTGTTTATTAGACTGCGACAGTTCCACTGGATTATTTTGGATGTGTCCATTATGAATGACTTGAGGTAAATTGAAAGATTGGGCAACGTTGGACGGTGGCATGTTAAACTGGGCGAGAAGATTGTGTAAAGCAGAAAGAAGATCATTTATGGAAAAATTTGTGTCTTTTATTTCATTATTATTCAGAGCACAGCCATTTGAAGGTTGAGGTATGACAAAGTCTCTAACAATAGCATTGTGGGCATCTTTATTATATCCATGCACTTGTTTTGGAGGTGAGCGTGGTTTCAGGAAGACGGTCTTCTTATAACTATTCGATGTTTTAGGGGATGAAATAAGTGGGATATCTGCAAATTTTTGGGAAGGAGTGGATAAAAGAGTATCAGCGTAAGATTTAGTCACTGGGGGATGTACTTTAGTCGCTTCAGCATAGGAAACTGAACTTTGTGCCATGTATTTTTTAATTGATTTTTGCCTAGAGAATTCAGGGCAAGATTTATTAATTGCAAAATGAAAACCAGAGCAAAGACAGCAAGAGGCAGTTTCTTCATCTTTTTCACAACTGTCCCCACAGTGACCTTGACCACACTTAAAGCAGCGAGGTTTGGACCTGCACTGAATTTTGGTATGACCAAACCTACAACAGTTGAAGCATTGTATGGTGGGGAAAATGTATAAGTCAACTGGTAATGCATTGTAACACATGAAAATTCTTTTAGGCAACACTTGTCCATCAAATGTCACGACAATTGTCTGTGATGGTTTCCAGATGGTTGTTCCATCCACTATGGATTTATAATTCAAACGTCTGACTTTTAATATTGGACCACACCCAATTGGTACTGATATATTGTCAATGACCTCCTCAGGAGACCATTCCGCAGGAACACCGCGAACTAAACCCATCCGTGTTACGTTAAATGTTGGTATAAAAGCTTTGTAATTATAATTTTTAAGGCTCTCATGTTCAATAAAAGAATTTGCATCTAGATGATTCGAGAAGGAAAGAGTAATTTTATTTCGTCCAATCTTTTTGACACTACCGTTAATAATATTTTTGAAAGAATTATGTTTCAAAAACTTTCCAAAAGTTATGGGGTGCAATATCGTACCTTCATCTGGAGCTGTAAATGTTTTTTGTACATGAATTACATATGGTGCGCTATCTGTATTTTCGTAACTTGTTCTGCCAATCTGAGCGGCGGGAATCAAAGAAGGAGTCGAGGTATGAGGTGGAGGAGTAACAGATGATGTAGGTATAATTTTCGTAGGTGTGGAGGATTCAGTAACTCTTTCAGTGCAGTTACAACCGGAGGATTCAGATCCCTGGTTTTTTCGGGTACGGCGACGTTTGTTGCAGTGTTTGCAAAGATGAAGACGAGTTCTTTTTAAATTACGAGCCGAAGATGACCCGTCAGTATCCATGCCGGATTCATTTGAATTTATTGTAACAAAAACGCCTGCCGGGGGAACGAAGTCCCCCGGGTCCGGCGGGTCGTTCATACTTACAGACTAAATAATAATTTAAATAACTTACCACTACCGATGAAATACACTAAACTAATTTAAAATAGTAAATAAAAGAATATACAACACTAAAACTACAGCTACCGATCCTATAATATCCACGTATTTTAAATTTTCAGCTTCAATTCAAAATTTCGCGTCCGCCAAGTTGGAAGTTTCCCGCGCTTTTTCCAATTCTCAGTTTCTCACTATTCTCAGTTCACAGTTGTGCTCAGTTTTTTTTTTTTTTTTTTTTGGCTTCGCACGGTTTGTGCATTTAGCCAATGTCACGTTTGGTTTACTTGTTTCATAGAAAAGGTAGGGAAACGGAGTGATAACTGGTACTTTATTATTTTAATGGAATTAGGGATAGAACGGACATATAAAATCAGTTTTTTTTTATCTACTTTCTAATGATTGATGAGCAAAAATTACAATGATGAATAATAAATTACAACGTAAGGTTATTTAAGGTGATGAATGAGACTATACATTTATATACAGGAAGACTATTTGTACAAAGTAAAGAAAGTATTGAGGTAGGAAAAGGAATATCAAGGGATAAGAGGTTACTAAAGAGGGAAGAACGATCGTATAGGGGACAGGAGAAAAAAATATGATTTAAATCGCCTACATCTGTGCCACACAAGCAGATGGGGTCGTCGATAATATGAAATCTGGCAAGATGGGCTGGAGAACAAACGTGACCCAGTCTCATCCGTATTAAAACAGAGGTCTCCATCTTGCCAAATTTTGCCCGGCAAAACCATGGCCTTTCTGGAATCTCGGGTTGAATTAGGGAAAAGTAATATCCCTTCGATCTGCTACTGATATCCCAAGCTTTCTTCCAGGTGTCCCGAAGAAATCTCATAAGCATCGTGACAAGGTCATAGGAAAATTTTTTATATGGGACTAAGTCCCCACTATACACAGCATCACCAGCCAGAGCGTCAGCCATTTCATTGCCATGAATTCCAGCATGGGCCGGAATCCATGCAAATTGTATTAAGTTGCCCTCAGTGATAATTCTGGACGCAAATTCTCTTATTAAGTAAATTATAGAAAGCTGTGACTTGCCTTCATATGGGGATTTATTGATGGCTAAAAGAGCACTTCGAGAGTCAGTAAAAATTATAGCTTTTTTTAACTTAAAAACGCAAATATATTCTATGGCTTTTAATATACCGAAGCATTCCCCAGTAAAAACAGAAGTCTCCGGAGGCAGTTTAATTTTTTGGACGATGTTATATTGGGAATGGTAAGTACCTACCCCAACACAACCAGTAGGAGTACGTTTGGCAGCATCGGTAAAAATGTGGTGGAATTCTAGATGTTCAGTCAAAAAATGGTTAAAATTTAAATGGCAATCGGGATCGGATTTATTGACACAGTCATATGTTATGATGGGACTGAACTGCAAACTTTCGTAACTATTACTAAATATTGGGAGTTTATTGGAACGATGAATAGGAGAAGAAATGGAAAGGTATTTTTTATAGCTGACAACTAAACAAGGAGCACGTTTATGAGACCAGTAATCTGAAGATTCCATTTGCAAAATTAAAGATTCGAGTTTGGGAATGAGAGGATGAGTTGAGAGTTGAAGAATCCGGAACAGGTATTTGTCAGATAGGAATTGTCTTCTAATGTATAAGGGAGCTTCCCCGCATTCGACTTGGAGTGCGTTAATGGGACTAGACTTCATTGCACCCGAAATAATTCGTAATGCTTTAGACTGGATGCGATCCAATTTTTTAAAAGCCAGAACACTGCCAGGTTCCAGTACGAACAATCCGTAATCCATAGTGCTTCTAATGATTGCATTATAAATAAGTTTTAAAGAAAAGGGATGGGCACCCCACCACACACCTGAGAGGCATCTAAGCATGTTTAGGTGATTTTCACATTTGTTAACAATATATTCGCAATGGGGAACACAGCTTAATTTAGAGTCAAATATTACACCTAGATATCTGAAATTATCTTTTACTGGAATAGGTATTCCTTTATACATCACATTTACTAATGGAATATTCTTCTTCCGGGTAAATAAAACAGCCCCACTTTTAGAGGTGGATAAATCCAAGCCATTTACATGTAACCATGACTCCAGTGAAGACAAAGCAGAATTGACATCAAAGTTGGCTTGCTCAACCGAATGACTTGAAGAGTACAACAACAAATCATCGGCGTATTGTAGAACCTTAACATGTCTAGTTAAGGCCGAGTCCATATCAAAAGTGTAGATGTTATAAAGAAGGGGACTGAGCACGGAACCCTGTGGGAGACCTCTCCACACACGGCGAGATACCTCATGGTCTCCTAAAAACATGATTATAGAGCGTGCAGTCAGGATATTAATAATAAAATTCAACAAGTTCGTTGGAACCTGTAAGGCTGATAATTTACTTTGTAAAATGGATAATACAACATTATCATAAGCCGCATTGATGTCGAGAAATACTGCTACGGTGGATTGATTTTCAGAGAAGGATAGCCGAATATCAGTTGTTAAAATACTTAAACAGTCCGTGGTACTTTTGCCTTTTCTAAATCCATATTGTGATTCCGCCAAAAGGCCCTTACTTTCGACATACCATTCTAGGCGATTTTTTACAAGGTGTTCTGCTATTTTCATTAGAATTGAAGACAAAACTATGGGGCGATATGAAGAAGCATCAGAAGGAGTTTTATTTGGTTTGAGAAATGGCAACACCAGTTGACGTTTCCATTCATCAGGGATGTGTCCAGTAACTATAACAGAATTAACAAGCTTTAAATAATAACTCAGGACGTCGTCATTTAGATTAGCAAAAAAGGAATACGGGATGCCGTCAATGCCTGGTGCAGAGTCTTTAGTTTTATGAATAACACCCAATTCAATAAGAGTGAATGGTAGCTCTAGCGTTACAGAAATATCATGGTTACTGGGTTCAAGGGGCAAATTAAGATCAACAGCCTCAGGCACCCAAGGAGGAGCTATTTTATCTAAGAAGTTACTGGCTAAAGAGTCAGGAATAGGAGCAGGATTATAATAAATGGACCTAAATCTACGAATATTACGCCAGACGACCGTAGGGTGAGTATTCGGTGAAATTGATGAGCAGAAGTTACGCCAAGACTCAAATTTTTTCTTCTTAAAAAGTTTGCTAGTTTCATTAGTTAGGTTAGTAAGGATTTCAAAATTCTTATCAGACATATCCAGGTTATAATTGTATTCAGCCTCTTTACGTTTCTTAATCAATTCTGTGCACTCAGAGTCCCACCATGGAGGTGACGGGATTGTACCAGCGTTTTTATTTTTTACAGGGAAAACTTCATTTCATTTCATTTCATTTATTTATTTATGTACACACAATATACTTAGAAAAAAGATAATTTTGTACAGAGAAAAGAGCACAAAGGTACTGCTTATTTCAAAAGAAATTTCTACCAGCAGACCTGCGACAGAAGAATTTAATAAAAAAAAAATGTAGACACAGTGTGTCAAAAACCAGAGAGGAATCTTAAAACAAATTAAAGGTACTAACTTAACTAAAACAAATTATAATCTAAGTAAATACACATAAAATTACAATAGACATACAAACAAATATACACAAATAGATTTAACTAAATATATAATGATAATAAATTAATACATACTTATAATATATATCACATTATTGACAGATAATGCTCTTTGACTTCTTTTTTGAAGAGGTTAATATTTTTGCAGTCTCTTATGTTAGGTGGGAGTGAGTTCCACAATCGTACTGCGTGAAAAGAGAAGGAGTGGGAGTATGTGTGGGTTTTATGGGATGGGAAGTTAAGATGAAGTTTGAGGTGGGATCTACACAGCGCATTAGGAGGGCGAGTGAATGAGAAACGATCGCGCAGGTAGCTTGGGTATACAGGATTAAATAGGATGTTATAAAGCAGACATAATATGCGAGTGTTCCTGCGAAGGCGGATAGGGAGCCACTTGAGATCCTTGCGAAACTGAGAGACATGGTCGTATTTCCTCAGGCCAAAAACAAAACGAATGCATAAGTTTTGCAAGCGCTCAAGCTTATTTAAGAGCTCCTCAGTGGCATCCAGGTAGCAGGCATCAGCGTAATCAATGATCGGCTGAATTAAAGTTTGAGCTAGATAAATTTTAGTTTTAAAGGGCAAGAAGGATTGCAGAGTTTTTAAAGAGTGGAAGGAAAAGTGCACCTTACGACTAACCTCATTTACTTGCGCTCGCCAAGAAAGATTACTATCAATTAAGACACCGAGATTCTTTGCCAATTCCGTAAACGCAATGATGGACCCGTTAAGGAATAATGGCGGCAAAGTGGAAGTGTCAAGCGCAGAGCGATAGTAACGACTACCTATGATCATCGCCTGGGACTTGGACGGATTTATATGTAAGCCGTATGACTTAGCCCATTGATTAATACTCTCTAGATCACGATTCATGGCAGTAATCGCTGAATCTGCGTCGGCCAGCAAGAAGTGACGATAAAGCTGCAAATCGTCTGCGTAAAGGTGGAAGTTGGAGGAGATAACCTTAGTAACTGTATTAATGAAGATAGTGAAAATAAGAGGAGAGAGAACGCCACCCTGGGGTACACCAGCAGTGAGGTCACACCAATCAGAGAAAGTTTCTTCAAGGCGGACACTTTGAGAGCGGCCCCGAAGATAAGAGTCAAACCAGGATAGTGCAGAAGGAGAAAAGTTAGTAGAACGAAGGACTCCAAGAAGTATGTCGAAATCCACTGAGTTGAACGCACTACTGAAGTCGAGTAGGACTAATACGGTTAGAGATTTATTGTCCATAGCCCAGCGGATATCGTCAGTGACTTTCAGAAGCGCGGTAACAGTGCTGTGACCAGCACGAAAACCCGATTGAAAAGGGGAGATAAGAGAGTTTGTTGATAGATATCTGGAAATTTGGCCATGGACAATGTGTTCAAGAACTTTAGAAAGGAATGGCAGAATGGAGATGGGTCGGAAGTGAGATAAAGACGATGGATTATTTGTTTTAGGAATTGGTATTATGTGAGCTAGTTTCCAGGATGCAGGAAATGTACCAGAGAATAAAGAATAATTAGCAATGTGAGTGAGAATGGGAAGCAGTTGTGGGAGAATAGGGATTATCATTCTTGAACACAGATTGTCATGGCCTACAGCAGAAGACGAGATAGCAAGAAGTGATTTTTTAACATCGTCTACAGAGACAGAACTAAGATTAAAAGATGGACAGTTCGGTAATGGGAATTTGGAGAGCTCAAGCAAAGTAGATGTTTTCACACTAGGTTCCAGAGAGACAGGAGGAAGAGAAAAGTGCCTGTTGAGAGCAAACAGGTCGATATCAGCACAGGTACTCGGGGACTTGCCGATACCAACTGATTTCAGGAACTTCCAGATATCAGAGGACTTGCGATCCACTAGAGATTCATGGAAGTAGCGTCTCTTAGCACCTCGACACAGACGATTGCAGCTGTTACGCAGATATTTGAAGTGAGCAAGATTCCGCTCAGTGGGTCTACGCCTGTACCTGCTCTTCGCCTTGTCTTTAAGTGCAATAGCAATTTTGATATCAGAAGTCATCCACGGAGCAGGATTATGTCTAATTTTAACTCTCCGCCGCGGAGCATGCTTGTCATATAGACTCAACAGCTGGGAAGTGAAGCAGCTCACTTTTTCATCAATACAGTAGCTTTCAGTAACCGAAGTCCAGTCGATATCGCCTGCATCACGCGTCAACGCAATAAGGTCCAACCCATTATAATTACGCAGGAAACAGTAGCGAGGTTTTCTTTTAGGAGATCGTATACGATAAGAAAGATAGATGAGGTCATGATAGGAAAAGGTTGCAGTGAGCTGCCCAAACTCAGCAACTTTATCAGGCGAAGAAACAATCATCAGGTCCAAAAGAGAAGGCGTGCAGTTGGGAAAGTTATGGGTCGCAGAGAGAGGAAGAATTTCAAGATTAAAAGAAGATAAGAGAGAGCGGAGTTTCAGAGAACGAGTATCATCTTTAAGTAAGCAAGTATTAAAATCACCCATTAAGATAACATGCTCGTACAACGGGCAAAGATTATTAAGCGATGTTTCTAAGGAGTCAAAATAGTTAATATGAAGATTGGGGGAGTAGAATACCGCAAGCAGCACTTTGGTATGATTTAATATAATCTCCAGGAACAAGAATTCAGCCGACGCAGAGTACTGAGATGGAGACGCACTAACAATTTTATGAGGAATATCAGCACGTATGTACATAGCAACGCCACCACCACCCTTGCCAGTCCTGTCATTCCTAACCAGAACATAGCCAGGAAGAGCATAGTGCGTAGAAAGGAGAGAAGGCTTTAGGAAAGTTTCAGAAATGAAAAGTGCATCAAGATGAGAACTGCTGAAGGATGCCAGAAGATCGGAATAGTGACCAGGAACACTTTGAGCATTAATATGGGCTATGTTAAAATTTTTAGGGTAGTTGGAAAAAAGAGTGGAGATGTTGTCATGCAAAGTACGAAGCGAAGTCTCACTTTCCGCACTGACAAAACTGCAAGTCGAAGAAGAACACGAGAAAAAACTGTCGTTTAGGATGACTGGTTCATCCATAAATAAATACCTAAATAATAATATATATGTATAATATACTAAAATAATTAGACAAACAAACTAAAACTGAATACAAACGGCTGATTGCTTTGAAACAACCACCCCAACTCACACTGGAATGTAGGAAGAAATCATTTACAAATAAACAGTAAGAATAATAACATACAATGAAAGCGTAAAACGAAAAACATAGGTATGCTCGAGAACTGAAATTACTCCCATTGAACACTGGAACGCGAAATATTGCATCAAGAGTAATGTCAAGTTGACAATGACAGGTCAGGTCGGTTAGCTTGACGTAACGTAACAAAAATTACACAATAAAATAATTTTATTGCACCGTACCGACATCATTATCAACTTAACTAACACAGAATTACATAGTAGGTAATAGAGAAAGTGCGAAATGTTTAAAGTACCGACACAGAAACTCATAAAGTAATCAAACTCCTGCAAAATTAAGGCGACCACGAGACAGAACAACAACAAAGTTAATTACGCCGGCGGGCTTTCCTTTGTCCTCTTGAGGGTGTCGCAGTGACCCCAGGCGGACTCACGATTCCTGGAGAAGTATGTTCTTCAACCTGCGCAGCGTTAGCCGAGTCACAAGAAGCCTTAGGGAACCGCAAAACCAGGGCTTTAAGTTCACCCGGCGTTTCAATCTTGTGGCGCTTAGAGTCAGGTGTGACGATAACTATTCTGCCCTCCACCGACCAGCAACTCTGCATACCAAAATGCTTGCGTGCGTCCATGAAAGTCCGATGTCTTATGTGCGTCAAAAATTCGGAAACTGTGATGCCCGTACCTTTCAAGGACTTTTTGCTGTCCCAGATCAAGTGTCGGTGCTCAGCGGTGTACAGTCTGACTAAGATAGGTCGGGCTTTGCTCTGTGAATTACCCAATCTGTGGCAGACATGAATGCAATCCTTCTTAACCTCAGGCAATCCCATTTGGTCGGTTAATACCTTATGGACTACGTCATGCAGCTTCTCCCCTGGACATTCAGCGATCCCATGAAATAGAAGCACCTTCTTCCGCATCATCGTTTCGTGCCTATCATATCCAAGTGAGAGGATCTCTATTTGGCTCTTAAATTTGGAGAGTGCCTGCCAAACAAAAGTTTTGAAATCAGCGAACTCACTTGAAAGTGTTGTGATATCCTGAGCTGGCCGTGATTCAGAGGATGCACTCTTAAGTTTTTTCTCGTAATCTGCCATTCGAGAATTGAAATGACGTTCTAGATCTTCCAAACTTGAAGACAGCCTTGTGTCCATTTTGTGGTTGAAGAGTAGAAGTTGCAGTAGATTTAGGAAACACTTGAAAACAATACCGCGTGTATCTGACATCGACGCACAAACGATTTCCATGGGTCCGGGGCATGATTCTGGACACCCTAGACTTAGAATTTTTCGTCGGCTTTTTTCTCATTTTTTTTATTTTTTTCAAGGGTTTTTTTACTTTAGACTGCTCATAATCGTTATTCTGACCTAACCCAATGAGATTTTTAATAAAAAAAATAATTAATTAACTACTTTCACTAAAAAGAGCAATCTGAATAAAGCCACAAATAGATTTCAGCTCAGCTGAGCTGATACTTTGTGGTACTCTTGAAAAAAATTAGAAAAGAACCGACGAAAAATTCCAACACTGGGGTGTCCAGAATCATGCCCTGGACCCATGGAAATCGTTTGTGCGTCGATGTCAGATACACGCGGTATACAGTGAGTGTAGGGTGGTAAGTTGCAAATATATATAATTATATCATTAAAATTTTTATAATAATTAATTTAAATTAAATAAAACTCGGAGCTATCAAAAATGCGTATTTACCCTGTGTCTACCCACACAGGAAAAAGCTTCATCTGCCGCCGCAATTAATATGTGTGCTAAAGCTACTGCACAAATGTTTTCATTGCCATCAGAAATGACAGGCAAGGAGCCAAGTTTTCTATCAACAATGTCTTTAAATTTTTCCCAGTCAATGTTATTTCTATTTGGAAGTTTGTGCTTAAAATTTGATCTCCTTAAAGGTGCCTTTGGTTTGGAAAGAGGATATGTAATAAGTATGGGAAAATGGTCACTACCATAAGTAGTGGTTAAAACATGCCAAGTTAAAGAAGAGGCTAAGCTTGGAGAACAGATCGAAAGGTCAATTGCACTTCGGTTTTGATTGGGAGCACACCGACGTGTGGCTTCTCCTGAGTTCAAGATGCATAAGTTGTGTAAGTCTATTATATCAAGTAATTCATCCCCATAACTGTTGGAAGTTGAACAACCCCATGACTGGTGATGGCAATTAAAGTCCCCCAATACTAAGAATGGCTTTGGTAGCAAAGAAAAGAGGTCATTCACCTCTTGAAGAACACAAGAAGAAGGGTGAGGAATGTAAATAGAAACAAGACAAGTATTATACACTTTAATAGCTACAATTGAAATTTCCTCACTATGAGGTGGTAGTGTAACAGAAGAGAAAGGGATAGAATTCTTGATGAGTAAAGCTACTCCGCCATACCCATCAGATCTATCCTCTCTAATGGTTGAGTAACCATTAATTTTAAAAATATGAAATGATTTGAGCCAAGTCTCTGCTAAAGCAAAAACTAAAGGCTCATATTTGTTTAATAGATGAATAACATCACTCTTTTTGTTTATTAGACTGCGACAGTTCCACTGGATTATTTTGGATGTGTCCATTATGAATGACTTGAGGTAAATTGAAAGATTGGGCAACGTTGGACGGTGACATGTTGAACTGGGCAAGAAGATTGTGTAAAGCAGAAAGAAGATCATTTATGGAAAAATTTGTGTCTTTTATTTCATTATTATTCAGAGCACAGCCATTTGAAGGTTGAGGTATGACAAAATCTCTAACAATAGCATTGTGGGCATCTTTGTTATATCCATGCACTTGTTTTGGAGGTGAGCGTGGTTTCAGGAAGGCAGTCTTCTTATAACTATTTGATGTTTTAGGGGATGAAATAAGTGGGATATCTGCAAATTTTTGGGAAGGAGTGGATAAAAGAGTATCAGCGTAAGATTTAGTCACTGGGGGATGTACTTTAGTCGCTTCAGCATAGGAAACTGAACTTTGTGCCATGTATTTTTTAATTGATTTTTGCCTAGAGAATTCAGGGCAAGATTTATTAATTGCAAAATGAAAACCAGAGCAAAGACAGCAAGAGGCAGTTTCTTCATCTTTTTCACAACTGTCCCCAGAGTGACCTTGGCCACACTTATAGCAGCGAGGTTTGGACCTGCACTGAATTTTGGTATGACCAAACCTACAACAGTTGAAGCATTGTATGGTGGGGAAAATGTATAAGTCAACTGGTAATGCATTGTAACACATGAAAATTCTTTTAGGCAACACTTGTCCATCAAATGTTACGACAATTGTCTGTGATGGTTTCCAGACGGTTGTTCCATCCACTATGGATTTATAATTCAAACGTCTGACTTTTAATATTGGACCACACCCAATTGGTACTGATATATTGTCAATGACCTCCTCAGGAGACCATTCCGCAGGAACACCGCGAACTAAACCCATCCGTGTTACATTAAATGTTGGTATAAAAGCTTTGTAATTGTAATTTTTAAGGCTCTCATGTTCAATAAAAGAATTTGCATCTAGATGATTTGAGAAGGAAAGAGTAATTTTATTTCGTCCAATCTTTTTGACACTACCGTTAATAATATTTTTGAAAGCATTAAGTTTCAAAAACTTTCCAAAAGTTATGGGGTGCAATATCGTACCTTCATCTGGAGCTGTAAATGTTTTTTGTACATGAATTACATATGGTGCGCTATCTGTATTTTCGTAACTTGTTCTGCCAATCTGAGCGGCGGGAATCAAAGAAGGAGTCGAGGTATGAGGTGGAGGAGTTACAGATGATGTAGGTATAATTTTCGTAGGTGTGGAGGATTCAGTAACTCTTTCAGTGCAGTTACAACCGGAAGATTCAGATCCCTGGTTTTTTCGGGTACGGCGACGTTTGTTGCAGTGTTTGCAAAGATGTAGACGAGTTCTTTTTAAATTACGAGCCGAAGATGACCCGTCAGTATCCATGCCGGATTCATTTGAATTTATTGTAACAAAAACGCCTGCCGGGGGAACGAAGTCCGGCGGGTCGTTCATACTTACAGACTAAATAATAATTTAAATAACTTACCACTACCGATGAAATACACTAAACTAATTTAAAATAGTAAATAAAAGAATATAAAACACTAAAACTACAGCTACCGATCCTATAATATCCACGTATTTTAAATTTTCAGCTTCAATTCAAAATTTCGCGTCCGCCAAGTTGGAAGTTTCCCGCGCTTTCTGTTGTGCTCAGTTGACAGTTCTACACATTTTTTTTTTTTCCTTTTTTTTTTTTTTTTTCCTTTTGTTCCCTCTGGAACAGGCTAAGGTCGGAGACCATGCTGCCTAGTCATCAGTAAATTCGTATTTTTTGTAAAGTCAGAGTCATTAGTTATATATTTTTCCTTAGGTAAGAAAATCCAGGTTAGGTCCTCAGTTTCATATTTTTCATAAGTAGAGTAAATCCGTGTTAAGTCATCAGTTTTAAAAATATTTCACTATAATCCATGTATTAGACTTCTTATTCTCAAAATCTAATGTAAAATCCTCAATATTTTTTTATCCACAAGTTATAAGTTATATGAGCCATGTGTCAAGTCATAGTAAGAGCCATGTGTCAAATCATTGTCATTTTTTTTTATTATTTTTTATTTTATTCCCCCAACCGACGATCAGGGTTTTTAAATTTTAAGGTTACCGTCTTTTCAAGTTATCTTATTAACATAACATACCGCTAACATTTCTTAACAATAGACAGCGAAACAAATATTACGAAATTCAATAGAAAACTGTTTATATTTAAATAGAATTACAAGTTATATACAGAAAACAGACATCTATCCTATATACACAAGAAATTAAATTTGCCCAACTGTACTAATAATGAAATTAAACAAATGTAAATACGTCGAACTATTTACAAGGAGAGCCTGAATGGAGCGCGGTACCAAATCAGGACTACCATATATTTCAATAAGCTCATCCATTAACACAAGGCGCTGGATGCCAAAAGATGAGCAGTCAAAGAAAATGTGAGCTAACGTTTGCTCAACTTGAGAATTGCAGTGATCACAAAGAGGACTATGCACAATTTTCAAACGAAACAGATGATAATTAAGACGACAATGACCAAAGCGAAGCCTGAGTATAGTGGAGTAAAACTTCCTATTCATGTAAGTATTGATTTTACAGAACCAAGGAATGGTTCCTATGGGAACATTAAATACAGCATACCATAAACCTTTATTTTCAATTTGAACTGTGTGATTCCAATGCCTTTTCCATATACCAGTGGACCGTTTTTTCAACAAAGGGACTATGTCTGTGCATGGAACAGATATATTAAGGAAACTACTAGAATCAGGGACATCATCAGAATTTGTTAAAGTTCTGGCTAAAACGTCAGCCCTTTCATTTCCCAACACACCAACATGTGAAGGGACCCACATGAACAAAACCTTAATATTATGAGAAGACAAATGCAGCCAGGATTCTTTTATTAATGAAATTAGATAGTTTGTTTTAGCATTCAACCTATTGTTTTTGAGATTTTTAAGAACACTCATGCTGTCACTAACTATTATCCACTCACAACATCCATCATTTTTATGTTCAATGTGTTTTAAGGCAGCAAGAATAGCCACAGCCTCAGCTGTGAATATACTTGTGTTTGAATTTATTTTATAACCAATACCAGTATTCAATAACCCGTCATAAATAGCAAATGAGACTGCAGACTCAGTTTTGGACCCATCAGTATACACAAATCTATAATCAGTAAACTCAAGGAATTTACTATGTACATCTTCCTTGGTGGATAAATTGTGCTCAATGATGATGTCAATTGCAGGAAATTTGCTGTTGAAATCCCCCTGATAACATGGAAGAAGAGATGACTTATAAATTTGCAGACTTTCAAGAAAGTTTACATATTGAGAAAAACCTTGAAGTATATAAAGAGAGTTACAAATAGGTGGTGTACTACATTGTTTTAAGTTTGAAAATAGATGATTATTAATTTTACTATACAGTTTTAATAAAAACCTTTCTTTCAAGTAGGAGAATCTTATACTCAATGGAGGAAGTTTACATTCAACTTGCATTGCATTGATTGGAGTGCTTTTAAATGCTCCAGTATTACGTCTCAAACTTTTGTTTTGTATTTTATCAAATAAATCAACTATCTTTCTATCACCAGCAAAACAGAGAAAACCATATTCAAAATGACTACGGATGAGAGATTTGTACAAAAGCAACAATATTTTTGGATCAGCACCCCAGGAGGTTCTACACAAAGATTTCAACATATTGAAAACTCTGTTAGCTCTTGAACTTACCAATTCAACATATTTTTTCCAAGAAAAATTATGAGTAAAAGTGACTCCTAAAAACTTAGCTTCATGAAAAATAGGAATAGAAACTTGATTGTAACACACAACAGGACTGAAGTTGCTAGCTTTGCCAAATACCACTAGTTTAGACTTATGTGCATAAAAGTATGTATATAATCCATCTAAAGCCTTATTTAGACTATTTGCTATATTTATTAAATTTTTTCCAGACAAATACACAACCAAATCGTCAGCAAATTGAAGATTTTTGACCTCAGAACCTAGAATCAAATTCAAACGACGAATATACAGAATGAATATTAATGGAGAAAGTATTCCTCCTTGACAAACTCCAATAGAAGCTAATCTTGGCCCATATAATTTACCATTATACTTAACATAAACTTTCCTTTCAGTTAAAAATTCATGGACCCAGTGAACTATTTTGTTTGGAATTCCTATGAGAAGCAATTCAGAACAAAGTACATCAATATTGACACTATTAAAAGCTCCAGCAACATCAAAAAATACCGACATTAAACAATCCGTAATAATGTAACTATTTTGGATATCAAGCTGTAACTGACAAATACTTTCACGAGCCGATGTTCCCCTACGAAAACCAAATTGATTAGTAGGTAAAATATTGTTTTGTTCTATGTAAAATTCCAACCTTTGTTTTATTAATTGTTCAAATATTTTACCAACACAAGATGTTAATGCAATAGGACGATAGGAATCAGGATTTGACCGAATTTTATCAGGCTTCAAAATAGGTATCAAGCAGTCTGACTTCCAAGGGTGAGGTATGTCATTGTTCAACCACAGGTTATTCAATATCTTGAGAAAAGTGTGCAAACCTCTATCACTAAGCTTTTTCAACATAATATAAGGAATACCATCCAGTCCAAAAGCACTATCTTTTCTAGAATAGACAGCAGCCATGAGCTCCTGTATTAAAAATGGTTTTATTAAGTTATTTATAGAATTTGTCTCACTGACAAGAGGAAAACTTGATTTACTATTTACATAGTCTGGGGTATATTTTTGCAGAAAATCTTGAATCCAACTATCATCATTATTTTTGCAAGAATATGTTTTATTAAATTTCCGCATGTATTTCCAGATTCTCGACAGAGGTGTACATCGATTAAAAGAGCTGCAAAGTTCAACCCAACTGTTTGATCTTTCTGTTTTCAATGTAAGTTTTTTGAGGGCTTGTAATCTTTTGAACTGTATAAATGTGTCATCAGAGGGATTGTTTTTGAAATTAATATAAGCCAGCGTAGATTTTTCAACTGCTTCTGAGCATTTTTTATTCCACCAAGGAAGAGCAGGGGATTTAACCAACTTCCTATGAGATGAGTTATTCAAAGAAGAATTAGCATGAAAAGAAACTGGTGTATTACAAATAGGAAGACATTTGTCAATTGCAGCATGCAAAATTTTGCAGAACGCAGAATAAGTTTCCAATGGAGCAAAGTTTTGGTCCTGAAAATTTGATAATTCTAAATCTACACTTTGTTCATATATATTCCAATCAACCAATTTAAAGTTAGGATATATGGGCAAGTTATGTGTGTTGCTATTAGTGTTTCCTAAACTACAATTATTTACAAAAACTTTAATAATTACAGGAAGATGGTAGCTGCCAAGTGGATCATTATGTACAGACCAATCACAAGAAAGTGACAATGATGAGGACACCAAGGACAAATCTAAAGCATTTGGACGCCACGTCAAAGAACCAACTGTTGTCACTTCACCACTATTTAATAAAGTTAAATCATTATCATCAATAATTTCCAAAATATCCCTACCTCTTGAATTTGTAGAATTACATCCCCATGATGTGTGATGGGCATTGAAATCACCAGCAAATATCATCGGTTCAGGCACTGATTTGATTAAAGATTCAAATTTATGTTTGTTAAAAGAAGGAGTGCAATTTGTTGGACAATAAAAACTTACAATACTTATTTCTGTATTATTTACAGTTATTCTTACACAAATATTTTGTAAGGAATTGTCAGCATATGTATTTATGTTTCTATAATCTATACTATTATGAATTAAAATAGCTACGCCATTATGTTTGTTACCAATATCATTTCTTTCTATTCTGTATCCTCTAATTTTAAAATGTTTAATAGGTGTCAACCAAGTTTCTGATATCATTGCTACATGTATGTTATGGTCATAAAGAAATCTAGATAATAAAAGCTTATTACTTAAAATACTTTGTGCATTCCAATGTATGATATTAAGATCCATTGCTATGAGAGGAAGTACTATGTCTGAATGTGTGCTGAAGAATTTCTTTTATAGATGTAGAATTTATGGGTTTATCTTTTTGGCTTACTATAATTTTTGTTATTGCGTTTGTTAGAGTATTCATGAAAAAATCTGATTTAGATAAGTTCATAATTTGAGTTTCAATATTTTTGTGAGTTATTTGTGGAAATGAATTTTCATTGAATAAATCTGAATACTTGACGGCTCTGGATTTAATTTTACTTTCCTCAATTTTTTGTTTTTTTTGTGGACAAGTGTTTGAAATAGCGACATGATTACCACCACAGTTGGCGCATTTCGCGTTTTTAGGGTCTTCTTTGCATATCTTAAAACTATGATTGTATGTACATACAGAACATACAAGATCATTTTTACAGTATTTTGCAATATGCCCAAACTTCATGCATTGAAGGCACTGTTTTACAGGAGGAACGTATACGCTTACCTCATGTCTCCAAGAGTCAAGATATACATACTGAGGCAACTCTGTGGACGCAAAAGTCACCGCCACAGTTTGAGTGGGCTGATACGTGACCGCACCACCGGCACTCTGACTCTGCACTCGACGCATGAAGCGCCTCACCTGAATTACATTTCTGGAACTACCAATAAGCGCACATATTCTTTTATTAGATAGGTCTGTAGGGACCGATGTAAGAACACCAGTAACCTCGGTGTTGACAGCAGGTATTGTCGCTTTGAAGCCCATTTCGTCTAAAAGTTTTTTATTTTGTAAGAAAACATTGGCATTATTGGAAAGATCGAAAGTGATACCAATTTTATATTTATTTATTGACCTCAGGTGTAGTATCCCAGTCACGCAATATTTCCGTATGGCATGGGATATGGCCAGCCTATCCTTGTCTGTAAATGTTTTGTTCTCAGTTTGATGAGATAAGAACACGATGTATTCAGATTTTTTACTGTTTTCAGGGTACTTTCTTGAGTACCCTGGGACTTTAAATATGTTATATTTATTGTTGGAGTCTTCATCAGAGTCAGAAAAAGAATCCCTATCTGATGCTCGTTCGTCAGGGGGCTCCTCTTTTTTCCGCTTCTTGTTTCCCATCTTCAAAAAACTATTTACAATTATTCACAATACCTAACTATAAAGTTTAAATATCTAATTATTCCGAAAATATACAAGATTAACTATTTAATTTAAAAACAATTTCAATTTTGGCGCCTTGTTCGTACGTTTCCCGCGCGTTTTTTTTTCTTTTTTTTTTCCCCTTTTGTTCCCTCTGGAACAGGCTAAGGTCGGAGACCATGCTGCCTATCAGTAAATTCGTATTTTTCTACTATTTATATGTCTGTGTATTTTTTTGTAAAGTCAGATTAAAGCACTGACCTTAGAATAATAACGCATAGAAACCTAGTACGAGTGCAAAAAGTGAGGCAACTAAAACTTAGCCTAATCCGTCAATCCGTCAAACTTAGCCAATAGCCATCAGTACTCAAGGTCACGTTCCGTCGAACACAGCTCGCGAGTAAATAATTGAAAATGACAGTTTGTTGCGTGAAAGGATGTTATAGCACATCAGGAAAACAAAAAAAATGTGATAAAATAACATTTCACAAATAAGTACTCACATTCTATGCACTATTTTTACGTAAATCGATAAATAAAACAAAATTCTAATAACCTAACTTGTCATAACACATTGTTGCTATTTGTGAGGAAAAAAATACCCACATTCCTTTCATTCATGTTTTTCATTTTTGTAATTTTAAAATACAATGCTTACTGTTAATTCATATCAAACCCGATGTTTTAACATTGATTATAAGTATAACCCATTAAGCATTCTAAACGCATTGAACAATATCTCATTCTTTATGCGATTTATTTCCTTTTATTTTTAAATAAATTGAACTAAACCTTCCGAAAAAATATGTCATATTACATAAAAAATCCTGTTTACCTTTTCCAGTTCCCAACAACATAAAATACTTGCCTTGATAGCAAAATAGTAATGCGTCTTCCCATATTTTGTGGGTAAAGGCTTGGTAATGGTATCATTGAAAGCTATATCTGTGTGCGTTAGAGGAACGTAGACACATTCGGCTCACGCACACAAAGAACGTGAAGTGGACACACGATTTTGCTCGGGTTTTGTTCTAGACGCGGCTTCTATGCGTTATTATTCTAAGGCACTGACGTATAAATCATATGGACTGGGCATACCTACAAAAAAAACGTGTTTACCTAGTACCTACCACCGACTTGGGCACTTAAAATGGCTGCCTTTCGTAGGGTTGTAACTGCGAGCAACATGCGCATCTGATATCGATATTCAACTCAATGTTAAAGTTTTTATCTCAATGCGTATAAACCATATGGACTGGCCATACCTATAAAAAAACGTAGCTACCTACACTTTGCTGGGATGATAAAATGGTGGCTAATAGGGCAGCCTATGTCGATATTTCTTTACAATAACATCGATAAAAAATTGTTAGAATGTTTTCAAAATGTCACGGTACAATTTCAACGGGTATTTTAACACATTCTCAGCTTCACTTGTACAGTCGCCAGCACATCGTGCTACAACAATCTGACAAATTTCTGTACCTACTAGATTTTCAACTTTATATGAGGAAATATTAAGTTCAATTTTGACTGAAATAATTTGACAGTTTCGAGTAATTTCATGTGCTGGCGTCTGTACAACAAAATAACTATCTATGTGAACAAATCTGAAAAGTTATCTTTGACCTACTTCCCGGTTTTTGATTTAGGCTAATACTTTGCGTACATGTTTAGTTTGGATGAAATTGTTGCCGATTCTCTTGTTCAATAACTAAACTAAAATTAGATAATCACTATATTTTTAACCGACTTCTAAAAAGGAGGAGGTTCTCAATATTTAATATTATTATATCAATGGGGGTTTGCGGGACATGTCTCTCTGTACCGCATACCCCCCAAAATATGTATCTATTGCCATTATTAGGATAAGTAACAAGGTACATCGAATACGTTTTTGAAAATTCAAATGAAATGTACCTAAGTGTTATTCTAAAGCCTTGCGTTAGGTCATTCGAGACGGGGTGGAGGGAACAAAATCTAAGAAAAGAAATGACGCTGCATCCACGATGGGCTGCCGGCACGGACGTCTCCATCACCTAAGTATATTTTCTAACATACCGATGAAATTGGGTTTTAATTAAAATTCAACAATAATTATTTAGAACACCATTTATTTACTTTTACATACATATAATTTACATCCTACTAATATTATAAATTTATCCTACTAATCCATACCTTCTAATCTATACCATCCTACTAATTGCTATACAATTTTTGTTTAAAAACATACCAGCATATTCAATGTAGGCACTGCGCCATCATGTAACCTCATCACATCGAGGGTTCTGTTAAAACTAGATTCATCAAAGTGCAGGGAGCAGATATGCCACATTTTATGTCTATGGTTTATATTTTTCTTCTATCCATTTATTTTTGAAAATTTCATTTCCAGGAAATCTGTGGGTTAATAGCATTGCAATGTATTTTACACACTTTATCAATATAATAATATCGATACTTATCGTATGCGATGCGAACATCGCACATCACTAACTAAGACAAATAAAAATTGTATGTAAACAATACTACGAAATTAAGAAAATAATAACGTAATAAGCCATACAAATATGACACAGGTTTCAATAATCTTTAAAAAGATCATCTGGTAACAAAACATTACACAAAATTCTACAATATTCAACTGGATTAGTGAAAACTAGTAACTAACCTGTGCAGAGTCAAATTAGGCTGATTTTTGTTTTTCCTCGCACCATTCTGTATTATGCAACACGATGGCATGATTTTTCTCTTATTTTCCAAAGCCAGAACACAAAAAAAAACCTAGCTTTCGACGTATTTATCTTTAAAACAACGAAAATAATAAAAGCAAACAACTGTTTGACAGCACAACTACCATAAAACCACAGAGTACTTTGGGCAACTAAAATGGCGACAGGCCACGCAAAGGCTTGATTTTGACGTCACACAAAAGGGTTTCCAAATTTAGTCCTTGGCAAACATATAGATGTCTCTTTTTTCATATGCAGCTCTTGGCTAGTTAAAAAGAGACAAAATGCTTTTTGACATGTTTGCGTCGATATGATAGATATTTGTATAACTGTTTATTTCTATAGTCAAACGTTTCAAGTCCATTAGATTTATACGTCAGTGGATTAAAGTCATTAGTTATATATTTTTCCTTAGGTAAGAAAATCCAGGTTAGGTCCTCAGTTTCATATTTTTCATAAGTAGAGTAAATCCGTGTTAAGTCATCAGTTTTAAAAATATTTCACTTTAATCCATGTATTAGACTTCTTATTCTCAAAATCTAATGTAAAATCCTCAATATTTTTTTATCCACAAGTTATAAGAGCCATGTGTCAAGTCATAGTAAGAGCCATGTGTCAAGTCATTGTCATTTTTTTTATTTTTATTTTATTCCCCCAACCGACGATCAGGGATCAGGGTTTTTAAATTTTAGTTAAGGTTACCGTCTTTTCAAGTTATCTTATACCTAGTACCTATTATCATAACATACCGCTAACGTTTCTTATCAATAGACAGCGAAAAAAATATTACGAAATTCAATAGAAAACTGTTTATCTTCTATACATATAATAAAATCGTAGAGTTGCCGTGTCTGTACATTGAATATTTTCGCATAAAAAATACATAGAAATGTCAGAAAAATGACATAGAACACAAAAAAGCAGTTTTTGAAATTCTTTTCTGTTTGTCTGTTTGTCTGTGCCTCTGTTTGTCTGTGCGTCTGTTTGTCTGTGCGTTTGGAGGAGCATCACGCATAAACCACTGATTGGATTCAAAATTTAGGTACTTCGAAATATTAAGTGATAATCGGAGCAACATTTAGTGTTTATTTCATCAAAATCGACCCACAAAATCAAAAGATATCGAATTTTAAAGTTTACGAAGAAACTTCATCGAGCGCTAAAATAGGTTGTTAACATTGAGACTTCAGATACTTGCAATGCCATCTATTGAGAAATTTTTTAATAAGAAATGTGTGAAAAGACCCCGAAACAATATATTTTTGAGTTATTTTTTAATTTAACTGAAAATGTTGCAATAAAAGTGAACATTTTATTATATTATCATTATTTATCGTAACGTGTAAGCTTCTAAGTTTGAACTTATGAGTAGTTATGAGTATAAAGACAGTTCAGTTACGTTGTAGATCGATAGATGGCGTTGTACTTATGACGCGTTTTTCTGAATCGCGGTGTTAAGATTCTCCGCAGTAGCATGAGGTCAGCCCCATGTTTTATGTAGTCGCCCAATCTTGACGTACGCCGCCCCGGCCTGGTTCGCCCTCACAGTGGAGGGGAACCGCGTGAAGCTCCGCGCGCAACAGCATCTTGCGTTGCGGACCATCGTCGCCGCCCCTTACATTGTGAGGAACGCGGTCATTCAACGTGACCTTGGGATTGAGAGCCTGGACGAGTTTGTGCAGCGCCTCGCGAAAGGTATGTTCGCGCGTGCCGACGCATCTGCCTTGACTCACATCAAACAGATCGCGCCCTGGCATGCGCGCCCGCCCGACGCGAGGCGCCTGCCCCGCGACCTGCTCGGGGACGTAGACGGCCCCGTCGCACCGGACTTGACGCCTGAGTAAGTCGCCCCAGACTACACGCGGCCTACTCAAACAGTAACTCTGCTCACCCCATTCGCATCCTCGGCGCGCAACTTGTTGTAAGTTAATATAGGCAAGTTGCGTTCCGTAAACTCACACATTCATTTCTCCACAGGCGCTTAACTCACGCACCGAATTTGTTATACGTTAATATAGGCTTATTCGGTGCAGACGCACTGGGCGGTAGTACTCACACTACACGACCGCCCACACACAAACATAAGACGGCTCTGCGGTCCGGATCGTGATCGGCTAGCTCTGAAAGCGAGACGGACGGGAGCCACATACTTACTCTGTAGGTGTGTCACCAAAGTCGGCACCCTCGTCGCTGGTCGTTCTCGCTGGGCCTCCCCCGGGTCACTGGGGGTCTCACTTGGCGGGGACTGACCGCCGTAGGTGCCGTGAAGAGGCGGCGCTGAGTTAACAGCGCCGCGACGCGCCTACAGATACCTACACAACAGTTACACCACAGGCGTGCGTTGCTATTTTATTATGGCAGGCGCACGCCAACACTCTATGCCGACAATAGGCAAATCAAATGACCGGTCCGTTGTAACGGGCCGAGGTGCGCAACCGCGGTCAGGGGGCTTCGCCCCGACACCGCTTGCCGCGCCCCCTAGGGGTCGCAGCGACAACCACGAACTGTAGTCGTATAATAACTTGAAATCGTATTTAATATTGAAATTAAAATGAAATTATTATTATATAAATAGCTATGGAAGTAAGGATTTGTTTGAATGACTAGATTGGTTTTCGATTTACTAGGAGGAGGAGACTGTGGAGAGGAGAGTGTCCTTCCTCCGGAGAGTTACCTGTATCCATAAGTAAACTGTTTTACTAACAGAAGAGGTGAATATTTGGTATTATGTTTAAATGTGGCTAAACTATATCAGTTATCAGCCGAACACGTCGATCTTCAAGGTTAAGCAACGCTTGCCGAGGACGGTCTTTGAATGGGTGACCATTATAACAACCTAGCCTTTTCCTTACTATATTGGCTCGGCTTCCAAACAAACCGGATTCAGCTGAATACCGGTATTTTGGGTGGCGCGGCTGCCTACCAGACCTCCACAACTCATTCAATACAAGATTTCAGTCAGATTTTACTGGGACCAAAGGCTTAACGTGCTTTCTGAGGCACGAAGGAAACTCGGTATGTCAAGATGGTCACCCATCCACAGACCAACCTTCGCAAGCGTTGCTTAACCTTGAAGATCGATGCGTTCGTCTGTTATAGTTTAGCCTTGAAGATCGGCCCGTGCGGCTGTTTCAATTTAGCCACGAGCTCCTCTATAATAAATCGATTCTATGAACCCAGTAAAACTTTTTTGATATTATAAAATGTTAAAACAAATTAAATTAATCAGTGGTCTGTATACAATCAGCAATATTGTCAGTAAAAATCGGCGAAAATTTGTTTCTTTTTGGACTGTTCTGGACGAAATTTAGAATCCACTTGATTCAGCACCATTCGTTCCATAGTTGGTTTTGTTGATTTTGATTCAAGATTAGTTTGTACCAGGAGATTAGGTACCTGGGCTGGTCGGCATTTCAACCGATAGAGATGATACAGTGCCCTGCGTTATGTACCCTCTTCATAATTATATTCTTAATTCGAGAGAGAGATCAGGATACGTAACTGAACGTAGATTTTGTATATGCAATCTATACTTAATATTATAAAGCAGAAGAGTTTGTTTGTTTGCTTGAACGCGCTAATCTCAGGAACTACTGGTCTGATTTGAAAAAATCTTTCAGTGTTTATAGTATTTACAGTTTATATATATATATATCATCACGCTAAGACAAATAGGAGCGGAGCAGTAATGGAAAATGTGACGCAGACGAAGTTGCGCGGGTCAGCTAGTTTCAAAATAAAAGGAAATAAATCGCATAAAGAATGAGATATTGTTCAATGCGTTTAGAATGCTTGATGGGTTATAATTATAAACAATGTTAAAACATCGGGTTTGATATGAATTAACAGTAAGTATTGTATTTTAAAATTACAAAAATGAAAAACATGAATAATAATAATAATAATAAACAACCACACGTCCTGATTGACCAACTAATCACGTGGGGGGCGGACACACGAATGAGAAGTTACTGGCGTGGCTAACGTGGCTCTGGAAACCCATTTAACATGGAGACTAGGTCAAAGAATAAACGTTTAGGACCGCTACCCGAGGGCAATCGTCGGGGCGCACCTGGGGCCGATGCTGGGTGTCACAGCATACGACCCATCGGCGGTGGGGGACTGAGCAGGCGGGTTCTCCCCGATAAAAATACTACAGCCGAACCGACAGACAGACTAGACAGTAGGGACAATAGTAAAGCAGTAACATCTGCCGAGGATGTTTCGCAGGCGGCATCAGCTACTCAGCCTGCGACCACCAAGGCAGGAAAACCCAGAGTGCGCATGAAATGGAATGAAGATATGAACATATTCATCATGCGCACATACTACTATATCACGAAACTTGAAGAGGACAAAACAATGTACTGCACACAACTATTTGAAAAATTTAAATTACAATACCCAGATATGATAGTAACAGAACAGAGAATTGCAGACCAAAGACGAGTTATTATTAGAAATAAGCTATTATCAGATGACTAAATAAATACAATTAAATCTGAAATAGCAGAACAGCTTAGGAAGGAAGAAGAAGAAGCAAGTATACATTTTACACAACCAACCAACACCTTGCAAATAACCCATTCACTCACACCTTATCATACCTCCTCCCAGTACGAGACCAGTCCAGAGATGGAATATTCAGACGACCTCATCACCAACAACACACCGCATAGTAATCAATCAACCTTAGATAATCCCGTATTAACACAAACTCAATTTGACCCTTCTTTAATAGAGACATTAAATAGGGAACTAGAAACAAATATGCTAAAGTACAATGGAATAGATCCCGCATGTAGACCTTTATTGCCCAAAATGCGGACAACTCGTAAATTATCGGATCTCATTAGCATATTTAACCAAAATATTATTCCACTAAAACTTTCATCTCTAGAAAACTTATCCGACACACATTCATTAATTTATTGCATAGCTCTTACAGCCGCGGAATACTTTAGGTTAAACATTAATAAAGATAGGACTAGCTACAAAACTAAAGTAAAGAACGAGCCACCATGGCAAAAAAGATTAGAAAGTGACATAGATCTGCTAAGAAAAGACATAAATAGATTAACACAATATAAAAATGGTAATTCATCAAGAAAATTGGAAAAAAAAGTCAAACAAATTATTGCAAAAACCAAACAACACAGTTCTCATGAAAATTTAAATAAAAGAATAGAAGATCACCTGGACACATTGAAACAAAAACTCTTAGTCAAGAGCCATAGACTAAAAAGATACAAGAAAGCCAAAGAAAGAAAGGGTAACAATAGATTATTTACAACAAGCGAGAAACAATTTTATAGAAAGCTTAAAGGTAACGACACCACAATCACAAACCCTCCATCGCAAGAGATCCTTAAAGAATTCTGGCAAAACATCTGGTCAGACAGCGCTGAACATAATAAAGAAGCTGGATGGATACATGAAGAAATAGTTAGATCAGAAACAATAGAAGAAATGCCGTTTGATGAGATAGATACTCTTGAAATAAATACAATTATAAATAGAACGCATAACTGGAAAGCGGCAGGAATAGATGGTTTACATAATTTTTGGATAAAAAGACTACACGCACTACATAAATCATTAGCTGAACAAATTACTGATATTTTAAAAGGTAATCAAGCTCTTCCCGATTTTCTTACTAAAGGAATAACATACATGATTCCAAAATCTAGTAGAACCCAGGATCCCTCACAGTATAGACCAATAACTTGTCTCCCAACTATGTACAAAATCATCACATCTTGCATTACTAATAAAATTATTAAACACACCGAAAAATATAATATTTTAACTGAAGAGCAGAAAGGCTGCAGACGAGGGCACATGGGTTGTAAAGAACAATTAGTTATTGACTCCACTCTTTTAAAATACGCTCAAAAAACAAGAAAAAACTTATACATAGCATACATCGACTACAAAAAAGCCTTTGACAGCGTACCACACTCATGGTTACTTAAAATTCTAGATATCTACAAAATCAACCCATTACTAATTAATTTTCTTAAAAATACCATGGGATCCTGGAAAACAACACTTAAACTACAAACACACACCACAAACTTAACCGTAGATGGAATAGCAATAAAAAAGGGTATATTTCAAGGGGACTCGCTAAGCCCTCTATGGTTTTGTCTAGCTTTAAATCCACTCTCTCGCGCATTAAATGAATCTAAATTAGGCATTGATATAAAGAACAATCGATCACTATTACACCAAATAACACATTTACTCTTTATGGATGATTTAAAATTATACGCTAGTAAAAATGCAGATTTAAACGGTTTATTAGATATAACAACTTCATTTACGAAAGATATTAGAATGGACTTTGGACTAGACAAATGCCGAAAACTTAATATAGAAAAGGGTAAGATTGTGGAAGGAAATTACTTAACAGATTCATCTGAAGTTATAGAAGCAATGAAAAATGAGGAACTTTATAAATACTTAGGATACAATCAAGCGCGACTTTTAGAACACAAAATTATTAAAGATAAATTAAAACAAGAATACTTTAATAGAATTCATGCTTTATGTAAAATGTACTTAGCCAGCAAACATTTGTTTAAATCTATTAATACTTGTGATATACCTGTTCTAACTTATTCTTTTGGCGTCATTAAATGGTCAAATACAGAGTTACATGCACTTGAAACTAAAACTAGAACCATACTCACACAACATAGATATCACCACCCCAAATCAGCAATCGAAAGAGTAATTATATCCAGAAAAGAAGGGGGTAGACAGGATTAATAGAAATATCACACTTACATAAAAGACAAATTATAAACCTAAAACAATTTTTTAACATGAAGAAGAATACCAGTCAAATACACAAAACAATAGTACATATAGATAAAAAATATACACCATTAAACCTTAGCGAAGATAGTACTAATGAAACAATAGATAAAGCGAGACATATAGAAGAGCTACATAAAAAATGGAGGCAGAAAGAACTACACGGCAGACATCCTAATGATTTAAACCAAACACACATAGATAAGGAAGCTTCCAACAAATGGCTTGAATTAAGCGGCCTGTTCCCAGAAACAGAAGGATTTATGCTAGCCATTCAAGACCAAGTCATTAATACAAAAAATTACAGGAAATTTATAATAAAAGATAGTTCAGTTAGAAATGATTTATGCAGAAAATATCACAGCAAACCTGAAACAATTCAACGGAGGAGAAAGGAGCTTGTATGACATTGACTCAGAACGACTACACTCATAGGCATAATCAACTAGTTAACATCATACACCAAAAACTCACCACAAAACTTAAACTCATGCAAGATCCATACACACCTTATTATAAATATTCACCAAGAGCAGTTCTAGAAAACCAATTTTACAAAATATATTATGACCGCGCTATTATTACAGATCACACTATATATAACAACAGACCCGATATAACACTAGTCGATAAAGAAAACAAACACACATACATAATAGATATAGCAGTCCCAAACACTAATAACATATAAAAAACTATCACAGAAAAAATCAGGAAGTACATTGAACTACAAGAGGAAATCACTCGAGTTTGGAAAATGAACAGGGTGACAATAGTCCCAATAGTAATTTCAACAACAGGCGTTATTCCAAAACAAATATTCAATAGCTTTAATATCCTCAATCTATCGAAATACACATACCTTACATTACAAAAAGCCGCCATATTGAACACTTGCCGTATAGTTAGGAAATTTTTACAACTGGACTTAGATAATAATTTCAATCCAGTACAAAGCCATTTACCATCTTAAAATATGAACTAGGATCTCACCTTGGTTCACGCCCGTGAGATTCTAGAAAACCCCAGGTTAGTACCTGAGAACTTTAAGTTTGAACCCATAATAATAATAATAACCCTACCGCAGTATCTCTACGTTGACGTCGTGGTGGGGCTTGCGCGTCCCGATGGACCTTAGGTCATACCTAGGGTGAGGGGCCAGACAAAGAGAGATACAATCCGCAAGGCAGTTTTGTGGCGAACTGTTGGGCAGTAGCGACCCCACGAACCTTATCTCCCGGGAGAAGTCTTGTTCCTCATCTACGGCTTGCCTTTATTGGCTGGCCAGAGTGAAATCTGACGAGGAACAGAGCTCCCACCTCTTCCTTGCCTTAATTGGCCGGTCTGAGTGGAGATTCGCTAGAGCATACGTGCTCGGGAGAAGGACGTATAATCCAGTAAGATGCTGGTAGGGATCTTGACCGCACTTCCGGGATTGTCCTGATAGCCGTGGTATACCTCTCCACTCCTCTAGCACCTCAGGCCATGTTGCCCCCTTGGCGCTACGTCACTTTGTGCTAGCGACCGTTTTCGGGGGCCCATTCATTGAGTGTGCAAGTCACCCCCTGCCATTTAAAAGCCGTGTATATTGTTAGTGAACAGGCAGGGGCCAATAGTTCTATAATAAACGATTATCATTCCATTAAGCCACCCAAACCCATAGCGTTTCATTTTTTGTTTCCATATTCTGCAATAGTACTGCTCTAACCGGGGATTGTCCTTGGGAATACTTTCAGTGCATACAGGGATAGTCACCGGTTGGTGCCCCATTACATTTGAAAAGTCTAACGGGGCCTCTGCGAGTTAGTTTCGGCCCCTCGTACGCCTACCAAAGGACCGGGTCTCCAGGGGCCCGAGAAAGTAAAAAATAAATAAAAATAATAATAATAATAATAAAACTCTGAATGTCACAACACGTTTTTATTTTGTTCTCACAATTTTGTACACAAAGAAAATTAATCTGGCCTTTTATATGCACGATTTTATATAACCACTTGAATATCAGAAGCAATAATTAAAAACTCAAATCAAAACTCAATAAAACATGGAAAACATTGGAAAAAGAAGAAAATTTTCTACACGACCGACAGATGACACATGTCACGTAAGATGACCAACTGGTGATGAATAAAATAAAGATATGTAAAACATGATCACAAGAGCAGCATTTCGACGTGCACGCCCACCATCCCCGGACCCGTCGCTGAGCTCCACCTCGCCGCCGCCGGATAGCGGATCAACAATGTCACCGGCGGCTGCAGTCGTGTCGAGCTCCAGCGACGAGTATTTCTCTCCGCCGACGACGCCAACACCTGTACGTCGGCAGGGGAGAGGCCGGCCACCGAGGGGCTTGGGACCTAGGGGCCAACCAGCCCCGAGCCGGGTCCTCGCTACCGGTGGTTGTGTGCAGCGCATGAGATGGACTCAGTCCATAAACGAGAACGTCATGCGCGCATATTACGGGGCTACAGAGGGGGGAACTAACCTCACTGCGTACCGTGTTAGGATGCTGTCTCTGTTCCAGGACCTTGAACCAACTGTGAATGTCACGGCCCAACGATTGTCGGATCAGGTGCGGGTTATCCAACGTAATCACAGGTTGGACGATGCCGTACTTGATAGGCTGCGCTCGGAGGTACTGAGCAACCTTATCATCGTGACCCCGACACAGACCGCGGTACAGGCGCCAGCTAGTGGCCCAATCACACCGCGGCCCATTGATATTTGTGATGAGGTAGATGATAGGGTTGTCACGGTAAGTAGCCAGTACAACGATAGACTGAGGAGCGCACTGGAGGATGCGCTTCGCGAGTATAGATCAACTCCAACCAAACTTAGACCCCGATTACCACGGTTACCCATGCACAAAAAGAATAGGGCGCTGGTATGTGCTTTGGACTCGCTGCTGCAGAACATCTTTGCAAGCAGCGAGAGCCTCGTTGATACGCACTCAATCTTGTTTTGTGGGGCTGTTGCGGCATGTAGTATAGCGAACGTCAAGTTCCCAAATTGTGACGAAGCTATACGACCAAAACCTGCTGCACCAGCTTGGCAGTGCAGGATCGAGCGGCGTATCGATGAGGCAAGGGCACTCATCGGCAAACTATACTGCTTCAGGGAGGGCAACACACGACCACGCGTGATGCGCTTTGTGAGACGGGCGTTTTCGGGGACTGGTATCAGCCCTCGAGATTACACGTCTCATGTCACAGAGCGCATCGACTTCCTGAAGCAGAAAGTTTGTGCATGGGCAAACCGTATTCGGAGGTATAAGCGGCGGGTTGATCGATACTCGCAGAATCGCATGTTCCGGAGCGATGAGAGGTGGGTATATAGAGCTTGGGAGCGACCTGAACAAAGTGTGACGGACGTGTGCCGCCCGGATGATATCGCCACAAATACATTCTGGCGAGGCTTCTGGTCGGTGCCCGTCTGTCATACCGAGGATGGCTGGATGCGCGACGTCGAGCGCGTGTGTGAAGCTATACCAGAAATGGACAAAATTAACATCACACCATCAGATGTAGCCAAAGCAGTCCATCCGTTACCGAACTGGAAATCTCCGGGACCGGACGGACTGCATAACTTCTGGCTCAAATGGTATAGCAGCTCACACGCGCTGCTGGCATCTCAATTCCAGTCATCCTTAGAGTCTGGGTCGCTACCACAGTTTCTAACAACTGGCGTTACCCACCTACTCCATAAGACAGGTAGTCCTACGGAACCCAAGAACTATAGACCAATTACTTGTTTGTCGACGGTCTATAAACTTCTTACATCCATCCTGAGAGTGAAGATCAATGAGCACATTGAGACTAACTCAATTATGTCCGCCTCTCAGAATGGATGTAGGAAGGGGTCCCGTGGCACTAAGGAGCTTCTCCTCATAGACATGGCCATAAGCCAACAGGTTCGTCGATCCCGCAAGGATCTGTCGACATGTTGGATAGACTATAAGAAGGCCTATGACTCTGTGCCACATACTTGGCTCATGAAGGTGTTAGAGTTATACAAAATAGATGCAACTCTACGCACCTTCCTTGAGTCATGTATGAGGCAATGGAAAACAGTCCTTCGCTATCCAGGATGTCGAGCGATTCAGGGGAATGATGAGCCTGTATGGATTAAACGGGGAATATTTCAGGGCGACAGTTTGAGTCCCCTTTGGTTTTGCTTAGCTCTGAATCCTCTAAGCACATTGCTCGAGGATTCAGGTCTAGGCTATCGGTTGAGAAGAGGTGGTCAGGCCATATCTCACCTTCTTTACATGGATGATCTGAAACTCTTTGCCTCCAACAATTCGCGACTAATGGAGCTACTGAAGGTTACTGAAACCTTCAGTAGTGCCATCAGGATGGAATTTGGCGTGGACAAATGTGCAGTCATGCATGTAAAGAAAGGGGAGATTATGGAATCTGAGGGAATTCAACTCTCAGATTCCATACAGGTTAGGTCCCTCAGCTCAACCGAAACCTACAAGTATTTGGGTATGTCAGAAACGTTGGGCATTAATGTTGCTGACATGAAGCAATCGTTGAAGGAGCGCTTCTTTGGCCGCCTGAAAAAGACTTTGAATAGCCTTTTGTCGGGCGGAAATAAGGTGCGCGCCTTCAACGGTTGGGTCATGCCGGTACTAATGTACTCTTTTGGCGTACTGAAATGGACTCAAACTGAACTCGACGCTCTGGATAGGAGAGTCCGTACATTGCTGACCGCAAACCGGATGCATCACCCACGATCGTCGGTGATGAGACTGTACATTCCGCGGAAGTGTGGAGGTCGAGGCTTTTTAAACGCTAAGACTCTCCACAACCGCGAGATGTGCAGTCTCAGAGAATATTTTCTCAAAACTGATGTGGGTATGCACCGAGATGTGGTCGCAGTGGATAAGGGACTCACCCCGTTGTCTATGGCTAAAGAGAACTGGCGCAAACCTGTGATACTTACAGCAGATGATCGCAAGGAGGTATGGAAAGGCAAGGAGCTTCACGGGCGCTTCTATCGGGCTCTTCATGGGTCCGATGTTGATTTCTCTGCGTCCGTGGCCTGGCTGCGTTTCGGAGATCTCTTCGGGGAAACCGAAGGTTTTGTCTGTGCAATTATGGACGAAGTTATTCTGACGAACAACTACCGGAGGCATATTATGAGGGACGGGACGGTTGACGTGTGTCGGGCATGCCACCGTCCGGGTGAGTCCATCAGACATATTATCTCTGGTTGTTCTCGTCTGGCTAACGGCGAGTACTTGCACCGACATAACCAAGTGGCCAGGATTATCCATCAGCAACTTGCTTTGAAATACAATCTTGTGGATTCTGAGGTACCGTATTACAAGTATGTGCCCGACCCAGTTCTCGAAAATGACCATGTCACGTTGTACTGGGATCGGTCTATCATCACTGACAGGACTATTGTTGCCAATAAGCCTGACATAGTGGTGATAGACCGATTAGCGCGCCGCACAATGATTATCGATGTTACCATTCCACATGACGAGAATCTCGTGAAAGCTGAGAAAGAGAAACAGATTAAGTATCTCGACTTAGCACACGAGGTTGTTGACATGTGGAATGTAGACTCGGCAGTCATTGTGCCGATTGTCGTTACGGCCAATGGCCTGTTGGCCAAAAGTTTCGACGACCACCTGTCGAAGTTGGCGTTACGCAGTTGGGTAAAGGGCCTGATACAGAAGGCAGTACTCCTCGATACGGCTCGTATTGTGAGGAGGTTCCTTTCTCTGGAGCCCTAACCACCGGTAGCTTGGACCCTGCTCCCGACACCGGCGGACTACTACTTTTTATATTTTTAAATGTTTTTTTTTTACTTGTTTTTTTAAGAAATGTTTAAAAATATATAAGTAGGTTAAGAAAAATAAATAAAGGGAATAATAATAATAATATCCTTGGACATTTCACACAAATGAAAGCAATGTGGGTATTTTTTCCTCACAAATAGCAACACTGTGTTATGACAAGTTAGGTTATTAGAATTTTGTTTTATTTATCGATTTACGTAAAAATAGTGCATAGAATGTGAGTACTTATTTGTGAAATGTTATTTTATCTCATTTTTTTTGTTTTCCTGATGTGCTATAACATCCTTTCACGCAACAAACTGTCATTTTCAATTATTTACTCGCGAGCTGTGTTCGACGGAACGTGACATTGAGTACTGACGGCCTGATGGCTAAGTTTGACGGATTAGGCTAAGTTTTAGTTGCCTCACTTTTTGCACTCGTACTAGGTTTCTATGCGTTATTATTCTAAGGTGTGGGGTAGATATGGATAGGTCTTCAAAAAATGATATTGAGGTTTCTAATAATTTTTTTTTCTAAACCGAATAGTTTGCGCGAGAGACAAATATGAAGAATGATAAAACTAAAAAAAAATATTTGATGTAGGTACATTACCAAGTAAACTTCCACCGAAAATTGGTTTGAACGAGATCTAGTAAGTAGTTTTTCTATAATACGTCATAAATTGTAAACCGCAACTTTTGCTTATCTATACTAATATTATAAAGCAGAAGAGTTTGTTTGTTTGTTTGTTTGGTTGAACGCGCTAATCTCAGGAACTACTGGTCCGATTTGAAAAATTCTTTCAGTGTTAGATAGCCCATTTATCGAGGAAGGCTATAGGCTATAATATATCATCACGCTAAGACCAATAGGAGCGGAGCAGTAATGAAAAATGTTACGCAGACGACGTTGCACGGGTCAGCTAGTATTTAAATAGAATTACAAGTTATATACAGAAAACAGACATCTATCCTATATACACAAGAAATTAAATTTGCCCAACTGTACTAATAATGAAATTAAACAAATGTAAATACGTCGAACTATTTACAAGGAGAGCCTGAATGGGGCTAAAATTTCCATTATGGGCCGCGGCTTTGGAAGTTCTTTTTTATTTTTGTGGATAGTACTCATAAATAGAAAGCTATTTACAAATTTTCAACATCCGGAGAGTCACGGTTAATGAGATATAAGTCTTTAAAGTTTCCCTATAAATTGGAAAATAACACGCCATTTGTACATTTTTAGACGTCAAAGTTGACATTTCACGTTCCGTTTATGGTAGAGGTGTATTTTAATCAATTTTATGTCATGGTTTTTACATAATTTACATTTTATATAATTTTATTTTCACGTATTCACATATTAAATTTGGTGGGTAATTAATGTGCTGAATAACTGGGCTGGATCATGCAATTACATTGACTTTTTCAAACAAAAAATAACAATTTTTTTTTATACGGTGGAACGGAACGCAAAGCGACGCCATTTTGCTATAGCTGTGTTTCGATCTGTCAGTCTTCAGTGCGTCTTACTAGTAGGACTTAGGATGCAAGAGCGAGCGAAGCGAGCTCGGGACCTGGGGCACCCCGACTCGGACAGGTTAGGTTAGAAGGGGATGGCGGGGTCTAGTGAGCGAGCGAAGCGAGCGAACTGACCCCGCCATCCCCTTCGTGGTCATTTTTTTTTAAACCCTTGAGCCCCGCGAAGCGGGGCTCCGACTTGCTATTAAGAGGACTAAGGATGCAAAAGGGTTAGGCTTCAAAGTATGATTTTTTTTTTGGAAACTTAGTTACCTTTTCATGATAGTGGTGCCAGGGAGGAGGGGGGCACCCTCACCCCCTCCCACCTGCCTCTTTCTGCTATTGGATACGAAATTTTAAGCAAAATTTTTATTCTAACCTATAAACTTTAACCATGGATATCTCCATAACCATGGGGCTCCGGATGGTAGGGGTGGTAGAGGGGGGTAGCCCCCCTCCCCCCCCCCAAATCAGCGGCCCATAATGGAAATTTTAACCTGAACAAAACCTTAATATTATGAGAAGACAAATGCAGCCAGGATTCTTTTATTAATGAAATTAGATAGTTTGTTTTAGCATTCAACCTATTGTTTTTGAGATTTTTAAGAACACTCATGCTGTCACTAACTATTATCCACTCACAACATCCATCATTTTTATGTTCAATGTGTTTTAAGGCAGCAAGAATAGCCACAGCCTCAGCTGTGAATATACTTGTGTTTGAATTTATTTTATAACCAATACCAGTATTCAATAACCCGTCATAAATAGCAAATGAGACTGCAGACTCAGTTTTGGACCCATCAGTATACACAAATCTATAATCAGTAAACTCAAGGAATTTACTATGTACATCTTCCTTGGTGGATAAATTGTGCTCAATGATGATGTCAATTGCAGGAAATTTGCTGTTGAAATCCCCCTGATAACATGGAAGAAGAGATGACTTATAAATTTGCAGACTTTCAAGAAAGTTTACATATTGAGAAAAACCTTGAAGTATATAAAGAGAGTTACAAATAGGTGGTGTACTACATTGTTTTAAGTTTGAAAATAGATGATTATTAATTTTACTATACAGTTTTAATAAAAACCTTTCTTTCAAGTAGGAGAATCTTATACTCAATGGAGGAAGTTTACATTCAACTTGCATTGCATTGATTGGAGTGCTTTTAAATGCTCCAGTATTACGTCTCAAACTTTTGTTTTGTATTTTATCAAATAAATCAACTATCTTTCTATCACCAGCAAAACAGAGAAAACCATATTCAAAATGACTACGGATGAGAGATTTGTACAAAAGCAACAATATTTTTGGATCAGCACCCCAGGAGGTTCTACACAAAGATTTCAACATATTGAAAACTCTGTTAGCTCTTGAACTTACCAATTCAACATATTTTTTCCAAGAAAAATTATGAGTAAAAGTGACTCCTAAAAACTTAGCTTCATGAAAAATAGGAATAGAAACTTGATTGTAACACACAACAGGACTGAAGTTGCTAGCTTTGCCAAATACCACTAGTTTAGACTTATGTGCATAAAAGTATGTATATAATCCATCTAAAGCCTTATTTAGACTATTTGCTATATTTATTAAATTTTTTCCAGACAAATACACAACCAAATCGTCAGCAAATTGAAGATTTTTGACCTCAGAACCTAGAATCAAATTCAAACGACGAATATACAGAATGAATATTAATGGAGAAAGTATTCCTCCTTGACAAACTCCAATAGAAGCTAATCTTGGCCCATATAATTTACCATTATACTTAACATAAACTTTCCTTTCAGTTAAAAATTCATGGACCCAGTGAACTATTTTGTTTGGAATTCCTATGAGAAGCAATTCAGAACAAAGTACATCAATATTGACACTATTAAAAGCTCCAGCAACATCAAAAAATACCGACATTAAACAATCCTTATTAATGTAACTATTTTGGATATCAAGCTGTAACTGACAAATACTTTCACGAGCCGATGTTCCCCTACGAAAACCAAATTGATTAGTAGGTAAAATATTGTTTTGTTCTATGTAAAATTCCAACCTTTGTTTTATTAATTGTTCAAATATTTTACCAACACAAGATGTTAATGCAATAGGACGATAGGAATCAGGATTTGACCGAATTTTATCAGGCTTCAAAATAGGTATCAAGCAGTCTGACTTCCAAGGGTGAGGTATGTCATTGTTCAACCACAGGTTATTCAATATCTTGAGAAAAGTGTGCAAACCTCTATCACTAAGCTTTTTCAACATAATATAAGGAATACCATCCAGTCCAAAAGCACTATCTTTTCTAGAATAGACAGCAGCCATGAGCTCCTGTATTAAAAATGGTTTTATTAAGAAGTTATTTATAGAATTTGTCTCACTGACAAGAGGAAAACTTGATTTACTATTTACATAGTCTGGGGTATATTTTTGCAGAAAATCTTGAATCCAACTATCATCATTATTTTTGCAAGAATATGTTTTATTAAATTTCCGCATGTATTTCCAGATTCTCGACAGAGGTGTACATCGATTAAAAGAGCTGCAAAGTTCAACCCAACTGTTTGATCTTTCTGTTTTCAATGTAAGTTTTTTGAGGGCTTGTAATCTTTTGAACTGTATAAATGTGTCATCAGAGGGATTGTTTTTGAAATTAATATAAGCCAGCGTAGATTTTTCAACTGCTTCTGAGCATTTTTTATTCCACCAAGGAAGAGCAGGGGATTTAACCAACTTCCTATGAGATGAGTTATTCAAAGAAGAATTAGCATGAAAAGAAACTGGTGTATTACAAATAGGAAGACATTTGTCAATTGCAGCATGCAAAATTTTGCAGAACGCAGAATAAGTTTCCAATGGAGCAAAGTTTTGGTCCTGAAAATTTGATAATTCTAAATCTACACTTTGTTCATATATATTCCAATCAACCAATTTAAAGTTAGGATATATGGGCAAGTTATGTGTGTTGCTATTAGTGTTTCCTAAACTACAATTATTTACAAAAACTTTAATAATTACAGGAAGATGGTAGCTGCCAAGTGGATCATTATGTACAGACCAATCACAAGAAAGTGACAATGATGAGGACACCAAGGACAAATCTAAAGCATTTGGACGCCACGTCAAAGAACCAACTGTTGTCACTTCACCACTATTTAATAAAGTTAAATCATTATCATCAATAATTTCCAAAATATCCCTACCTCTTGAATTTGTAGAATTACATCCCCATGATGTGTGATGGGCATTGAAATCACCAGCAAATATCATCGGTTCAGGCACTGATTTGATTAAAGATTCAAATTTATGTTTGTTAAAAGAAGGAGTGCAATTTGTTGGACAATAAAAACTTACAATACTTATTTCTGTATTATTTACAGTTATTCTTACACAAATATTTTGTAAGGAATTGTCAGCATATGTATTTATGTTTCTATAATCTATACTATTATGAATTAAAATAGCTACGCCATTATGTTTGTTACCAATATCATTTCTTTCTATTCTGTATCCTCTAATTTTAAAATGTTTAATAGGTGTCAACCAAGTTTCTGATATCATTGCTACATGTATGTTATGGTCATAAAGAAATCTAGATAATAAAAGCTTATTACTTAAAATACTTTGTGCATTCCAATGTATGATATTAAGATCCATTGCTATGAGAGGAAGTACTATGTCTGAATGTGTGCTGAAGAATTTCTTTTATAGATGTAGAATTTATGGGTTTATCTTTTTGGCTTACTATAATTTTTGTTATTGCGTTTGTTAGAGTATTCATGAAAAAATCTGATTTAGATAAGTTCATAATTTGAGTTTCAATATTTTTGTGAGTTATTTGTGGAAATGAATTTTCATTGAATAAATCTGAATACTTGACGGCTCTGGATTTAATTTTACTTTCCTCAATTTTTTGTTTTTTTTGTGGACAAGTGTTTGAAATAGCGACATGATTACCACCACAGTTGGCGCATTTCGCGTTTTTAGGGTCTTCTTTGCATATCTTAAAACTATGATTGTATGTACATACAGAACATACAAGATCATTTTTACAGTATTTTGCAATATGCCCAAACTTCATGCATTGAAGGCACTGTTTTACAGGAGGAACGTATACGCTTACCTCATGTCTCCAAGAGTCAAGATATACATACTGAGGCAACTCTGTGGACGCAAAAGTCACCGCCACAGTTTGAGTGGGCTGATACGTGACCGCACCACCGGCACTCTGACTCTGCACTCGACGCATGAAGCGCCTCACCTGAATTACATTTCTGGAACTACCAATAAGCGCACATATTCTTTTATTAGATAGGTCTGTAGGGACCGATGTAAGAACACCAGTAACCTCGGTGTTGACAGCAGGGATTGTCGCTTTGAAGCCCATTTCGTCTAAAAAAATTTTGTTTTGTAAGAAAACATTGGCATTATTGGAAAGATCAAAAGTGATACCAATTTTGTATTTATTTATTGACCTCAGGTGTAGTATCCCAGTCACGCAATATTTCCGTATGGCATGGGATATGGCCAGCCTATCCTTGTCTGTAAACGTTTTGTTCTCAGTTTGATGAGATAAGAACACGATGTATTCAGATTTTTTACTGTTTTCAGGGTACTTTCTTGAGTACCCTGGGACTTTAAATATGTTATATTTATTGTTGGAGTCTTCATCAGAGTCAGAAAAAGAATCCCTATCTGATGCTCGTTCGTCAGGGGGCTCCTCTTTTTTCCGCTTCTTGTTTCCCATCTTCAAATAACTATTTACAATTATTCACAATACCTAACTATAGAGTTTAAATATCTAATTATTCCGAAAATATACAAGATTAACAATTTAATTTAAAAACAATTTCAATTTTGGCGCCTTGTTCGTACGTTTCCCGCGCGTTTTTTTCCATGACCCAGTTCTACCACTGACGTAGTGAGTTCTACACAGTTCTACATTTTTTTTTCCTTTTGTTCCCTCTGCAACAGGCTAAGGTCAGAGACCATGCTGCCTAGTTATCAGTAAATTCTTATTTTTTTTGTAAAGTCAGAAGTCATCAGTTAAATAATTATTTTTCCTTAAGTAAGAAAATCCAGGTAAGGTCATCAGTTTCTTATTTTTCATAAGTAGAGTAAATCCGTTTTAAAAATATTTCACTATAATCCATGTATTAGACTTCTTATTCTACAAAATCTAAGGTAAAATCCTCAATATTTTTTTATCCACAAGTTATTAGTTTAGTAAGAGCCATGTGTCAAGTCATTGTCATTTTTTTTTTCCCCATACGACGATCAGGCTTTTTAAATTTTAAGGCAATTTTCGTAACTTTTGAGAACAACGAGATTTGTAACACTAGATTTTTATTGCAAACAGTTTACGAACGCATTTCAATTTAACGCATCAAAATTGCGCATCTAAAAAGTATTTCACTCCATATCACACTCAGAGATGGCTCTGAATGGAAAGCGCCACGACAAAATGAATCATAACTTCTTTGCTTTAAAACTTGATTTTGCTTGAGCGTGTGCGTGCACTTTTCGTACTTCGCAAGTTCCCGCCTTACGCGGTTTCGTTGCTACGAAACCGCGTAAGACGGGAACTTTCTGGTAGCTACCAGAAACACTGACGTATAAATCATATGGACTGGGCATACCTACAAAAAAAACGTGTTTACCTACTAACGACTTGGGCACTTAAAATGGCTGCCTTTCGTAGGGTTGTAACTGCGAGCAATATGCGCATCTGATATCGATATTCAACTCAATGTTAAAGTTTTTATCTCAATGCGTACCTATAAACCATATGGACTGGGCATACCTATAAAAAAAACGTAGCTACCTACACTTTGCTGGGATGATAAAATGGCGGCTAATAGGGCAGCCTATGTCGATATTTCTTTACAATAACATCGATAAAAGATTGTTAGAATGTTTTCAAAATGTCACGGTACAATTTCAACGGATATTTTAAGCACATTCTCAGCTTCACTTGTACAGTCGCCAGCACATCGTGCTACAACAATCTGACAAATTTCTGTACCTACTAGATTTCCAACTTTACAAGAGAAAAGATTAAGTTCAATTTTGACTGGAATAATATGACAGTTTCGAGTAATTTGATGTGCTGGCGTCTGTACAACAAAATAACTACCTATCTATGTGAACAAATCAGAAAAGTTATCTTTGACCTACTTCCCGGTTTTTGATTTAGGCTAATACTTTGCGTACATGTTTAGTTTGGATGACATTGTTGCCGATTCTCTTGTTCAATAACTAAACTAAAATTAGATAATCACTATCTTTTTAACCGACTTCTAAAAAGGAGGAGGTTCTCAATATTTAATATTATTATATCAATGGGGGTTTGCGGGACATGTCTCTCTGTACCGCATTGGGGGGTATGCGGTAAATAAATATGTATTTACTGCCATTATTAGGATAAGTAACAAGGTACATCGAATAAGTCTAAAAAAAATTCAAATGAAATTGTTAGTATATAATGGAACGCAACCAAATCAGTTTTTTCTTTTTATGCGCATGTAGCACCTCTTTTCAGGTACTGACAAATAGTATAATAAAAGTCTGATATTATAATTAAATATCTTTAATTATTTACCACAATCACGCAGTATATTCCTTCATGGTAGCAGAGCGTGGTTCAGAGGTGGAAGCAGAGCGTGGTTCAGAGGTGGTACAGTTGGAAATATCAGAAAAGTGAATTAACTTTCAATCCGTAAAATTGTCGGTGCAATTTAAATTTGAGGTTAAGAAAATTTACGATCACAGTTGTAAGTGCATATTCTGTTGAAGAAAACCAGCAAAATGGGTTCAAATATGTTCAATTTAGAGAAACTGATCGGAAGAGATAACTTCGCGACGTGGAAGTTCAGTATGAAAACATATTTGGAACACGAGGATCTTTGGTGCTGCGTCGAACAAGCCGATGACAAACCTGTGGATGCAGCTAAAGATATAAAGGCGAAGTCGAAGCTGATATTGTTGTTGGACCCACAGAATTACGTACATGTTCAGGAATGCAAGACTGCAAAACAAGTATGGGAGAATTTACAAAAGGCTTTTGATGACAATGGCTTAACAAGAAGGGTAGGTCTACATAAAGATTTGATAAATACAACACTGGAGTCAAGCAATAGCGTTGAAGACTGTGTTAGTAAGATTATGAACACTGCTCACAAACTGCGCAATATTGGGTTTGATGTCATTGATGAGTGGCTTGGTACGTTAATGTTGGCGGGCTTACCAGACGAATACAAGCCAATGATAATGGGGTTAGAAAGTTCAGGTATCCAAATAAGTGCTGACTCAGTAAAATCTAAACTCATACAAGAGATTAACACATCAAAGTCAACTGCATTCTACACGAGTAGCAAGAAAACTGGTAACAATGCGCAGTCAGAGAAATCAAAGGGACCAAGGTGTTACAACTGTAATAAGAATGGCCATTTTGCCAAAAATTGTAAACAGCCCAGGAAACAATCAGCAAAGAAAGGAGAAAGCTCCAGTTTTGTAGCAGCTTTTTCAGCGACTGTCAAAGGGAACATCGATGAAAACAAGTGGTTTCTTGACTCAGGTGCATCCACCCACATGACATGTAGGGAGGATTGGATGTACAATGTCACCGAGCCATCTGTAAAGAGTGTTACTGTAGCTAACAGAGAGCCATTAGCCGTGAAGGGAGTTGGTTGTGTGGACATACACATAAGTCAAGATACTGTGGTGCAAGTTAACAATTTTTTATATGTCCCAGGGCTAGCTGCTAATCTGCTTTCAGTGGGCACTATTGTAAGCAAGGGACACAAGGTCACTTTCAATGACAGGTGTTGTGAAGTCCAAAATGGAAAAGGTGAGGTGGTATGCACTGCAACATTGAGCAACAAGTTATATACCATAAATACTTGTAAAGAAGTTGCACATTTAGCCTCCAGTTCTCAGAATAGTAATAATACTTACCTGTGGCACCTGCGTATGGGCCATTTGAGCATGCCAGATGTAAAGAAGCTACCCAGTTGTGCTGACGGTGTGACTGACTCAGGAACAAAGTTATGTCACATTCACTCACTGTATGGAAGGTAGACAAGCACGGACACCATTCAGAGCGTATTGCTTCAACACCAGGGATGCTCAAATGGCCCATACGCAGGTGCCACAGGTAAATATTATTACTATTCTGAGAACTGGAGGCTAAATGTGCAACTTCTTTACAAGTATTTATGGTATATAACTTGTTGCTCAATGTTGCAGTGCATTCCTTTTACGGATTGAAAGTTAATTCACTTTTCTGATATTTCCAACTGTACCACCTCTGAACCACGCTCTGCTACCATGAAGGAATATACTGCGTGATTGTGGTAAATAATCTTACTAACATAGTCTTCAACGCTATTGCTTGACTCCAGTGTTGTATTTATCAAATCTTTAAGTAGACCTACCCTTCTTGTTAAGCCATTGTCATCAAAAGCCTTTTGTAAATTCTCCCATACTTGTTTTGCAGTCTTGCATTCCTGAACATGTACGTAATTCTGTGGGTCCAACAACAATATCAGCTTCGACTTCGACTTTATATATTTAGCTGCGTCCACAGGTTTGTTTTCGGCTTGTTCGACGCAGCACCAAAGATCCTCGTGTTCCAAATATGTTTTCATACTGAACTTCCACATCGCGAAGTTTTCTCTTCCGATCAGTTTCTCTAAATTGAACATATTTGAACCCATTTTGCTGGTTTTCTTCAACAGAATATGCAATTACAACTGTGATCGTAAATTTTCTTAACCTCAAATTTAAATTGCACCGACAATTTTACGGATTGAAAGTTAATTCACTTTTCTGATATTTCCAACTGTACCACCTCTGAACCACGCTCTGCTACCATGAAGGAATATACTGCGTGATTGTGGTAAATAATCTTACTAACATAGTCTTCAACGCTATTGCTTGACTTATGTGTATGTCCACACAACCAACTCCCTTCACGGCTAATGGCTCTCTGTTAGCTACAGTAACACTCTTTACAGATGGCTCGGTGACATTGTACATCCAATCCTCCCTACATGTCATGTGGGTGGATGCACCTGAGTCAAGAAACCACTTGTTTTCATCGATGTTCCCTTTGACAGTCGCTGAAAAAGCTGCTACAAAACTGGAGCTTTCTCCTTTCTTTGCTGATTGTTTCCTGGGCTGTTTACAATTTTTGGCAAAATGGCCATTCTTATTACAGTTGTAACACCTTGGTCCCTTTGATTTCTCTGACTGCGCATTGTTACCAGTTTTCTTGCTACTCGTGTAGAATGCAGTTGACTTTGATGTGTTAATCTCTTGTATGAGTTTAGATTTTACTGAGTCAGCACTTATTTGGATACCTGAACTTTCTAACCCCATTATCATTGGCTTGTATTCGTCTGGTAAGCCCGCCAACATTAACGTACCAAGCCACTCATCATTGACATCAAACCCAATATTGCGCAGTTTGTGAGCAGTTTTCATGTTTTATTTTTCATCAGAGAAGAATATTCTTCATCCATGGCCCTCTTCCATTCTGTCGCTTGTGGAGATGCGAGTGCTTCCTCAACAGTCTGTGGGTCACTTAAAACAGCAAATAGACACAATAAGCCCATCTTGTCTTTTCCTGCCTCAAATGAGGCAGGAAAAGACAAGATGGGCAGAATAAGCCAAATGGCTTATTCTTTAAGCGTGTTGACCTTAATGTCACATTACTATTGAAATCTTGTCCAATAGCATGTGGAGGATAGTAAGTTTCATCAAGTTCCCCGGTGTCAGTGTCATACTCACTCGAGTCATCACTATTACCTTGTGTATCTGAGTCTTTACCGGACATCACAGGTGCAGAAGTGGACAACTCCTCCATGTTCATTTTATCTTTCTGACTGCCTGAGTTTGTATTTTTTTTTAGACCGGAACTGGCAGTAGCTGTTTGACTGTCTTTTACTGGAACACAAGTTTCACAATCAACTGGTACACTGACACCTGAACATAGTTTTCAAAGAAGGCGACATCTCTACTCTTGACAACTTTGTGTGACTTGGGGTCCATAAAACGTTATCCTTTCGTGTTATCACAATAGCCCACAAATATCATTTTTACTGATTTTTTATCCCATTTTTGGCGTTTCTCTTTTGGTACATAAACCATAGCTTCAGAGCCAAATATTTTCATGTGAGATAATACAGGTTTCTTACCTTTCCACATTTCATATGGCGTTTTACCTTGTAGTGACTTTGTCGGGGAACGATTTATGATGTATGCAGCCGTTGCCAGAGCTTCAGCCCAGTATCTCTTCTCTAGGTTAGCATAGAACAGCATGCACCGTGCTCGTTCTACTAAAGTCCTGTTCATTCTTTCTGCCATGCCGTTTTGCTGGGGAGTGTACGGAGTAGAGGTCTGATGAACTATACCATGATTACATAAATACTTGTAAAGAAGTTGCACATTTAGCCTCCAGTTCTCAGAATAGTAATAATACTTACCTGTGGCACCTGCGTATGGGCCATTTGAGCATGCCAGATGTAAAGAAGCTACCCAGTTGTGCTGACGGTGTGACTCTGACACAAACTCAGGAACAAAGTAATGTCACATGCACTCACTGTATGGAAGGTAGACAAGCACGGACACCATTCAAAAATGTGGGTTCTAGAGCAACAAGGCCACTAGAATTGATACATTCCGACTTGTGTGGCCCCATGGAGAATACTTCATTTGGCGGTATGAAATATTTTATTACTTACATTGATGACTTCACACGAATGGTCTATGTATAAGTCTTATCCTCCTCATTTTTGTCACCAAGTTTCATACCAGCTTCGAATGGTGTTTTCACTGGTTTACAGTCTGACATTCTAAATCTTGCTAATATTTCACTTATCAAGGGAGGATGTTAATGTATAATGGAACGCAACCAAAGAGTTTTTTCTTTTTATGCGCATGTAGCGCTTCTTTTCAGGTACTGACAAATAGTATGATAAAAGTCTGATATTATAATTTATAACTTTAATTATTTACCACAATAATATAGGATATAATTTGTGCGATCGTAGTGAACGGACGTTTCGAACAATATTAATATAAATAAATAATCACTTGCAAAATCGTGACCTAGTTTTTATAAATAGCCGGTAGTAAAGTTAACTGAGTCATACTCTAGGTATACATAAGGTGAATTTTATGAAGATGATAATCAGTGTTTAGCAAGTAAATAAACTGTTACACAATGGAGGATAGTCCCTTCAGCCCGAGAAGTAGGTGTGCTCGCTCCCCGCCGCCTACACCAGCGCGCGCAGTCCTATCCACTCCTGCTCCTCAAGCGCCGAGCCAACGGCATGATGACTTCGAAAGTCTTCCGACTCCAGAAATTCAGAACTGGATGACGACCATTGACCAGAGCCTTCAGGAGGTGTGTGCTATTGCAGCAGAAGGTAAGCTGAACTCAGACCAGAAGATGCGCATCAATGCCTTATGCCGGAAGGTCGGACATGGAACATCGCAGATGGCCGTACAATATCAGTCTCTCAAATCCAGGGCCTTACAATTGCATAATGCAGTGACATCACTCGAAAGTCAACTCGACCTTTCGCAGCAACTAAAGGAGCTGAAGATGAAAGTCGGAGAGTCAACAAAACCTGCACTGGGAACTTCCTTTTCCGACATGGTGAAGAAAGGTACCAACAACTACATCCAGCCATCAAACGTAAGTTCTGTGGCCATTTATCCGCAAGATAAATTGAGGACCAGTGATGAGACAAAGTCTCTTGTCCAAAAAATTATCTGCCCCGAACAGATGAAGCTTCACGTAAGAGGCCTGCGCAAGACTAAAAATGGCGGAGTCATTATCAGCACTGAGACAAAAGACGACATCGAGAAACTGAGGCAATCAGAGCAGCTAACAAAGTCGGGCCTAACTGTCGACGAGCCACATAAAAAGAAGCCCAGGGTAGTTATCATAGGAGTGCCGACATCCATGGCAGAAAATGAGGTTTTTACTTGCCTGTATCACCAAAATCTTGCCGAGAAATTACAAGACTGCAGTCTTGAAACATTTTTTACCTCAATTAGGTTAAGCCATAAGTCAGGTAAGAAAGACGTAAAAAAATGGTCAGTCTACGTTTGGAGCTGAGATCAGCAACAAGTCGAAAAAGTTCCTTAAGAGTGACTGAGAGGACAGTTTACCTCCTGGGAACCAGAGAAGTCGCCCTCTCTCCTATATTAAGAGTAGACTTAGAGGACGTTTCTAAGTTTACCTCCTCGGAACCTTATAAGTCGGCGTCTTTCCTTGCCGCATTTAAAAGGACACCTTGATGCCTGGGCTGAACGAGCCTGGGATGAAGACATTTCTCGGCCCATCCTCTCCAGCCCTCTGAAGAGTGACGACCCTCCAGTCCTCCGGTTCTTCAACGGACCCTCCAGTCCTCCAGTTCTTCAACGAAGACTTCATTTTCATCTCACGTCCACTCATCCTTTTCATTCATCAGCCGTTCTTTTCTATAAGTTGTGTAATCATTAAATCTTAATACTATTTATTTGTCCTTTTCCCTTTTAGCACGCATTCCCCTCCTAGGTAGGTGAGTGCTATATGTGACCTCACATTTCACAGGCTCCCCCTGTAAAATGTAACGTTACAAAATCTTGTGAAGTACTAACAGTTCGGCAATTATTCATTATGAGCATTGTACTAAAACAACACGCAGTTCTATGCTACAGCACTGATTTTACTAAAAAGAGACGAAAAGACATTGTTTGCCCCACAAAAAGTACACAACATGCTTTCACAGCAAAATTTTATGTTTTCCTTGGACCACTACTCTATAATTGGCTGAATGCAAAAGCAAACATCTATGCCCTAAATTATAGAAATTGTAAAAAAACGCTCAAGGAAACTCTTCAAATTTTGTCCTATGAAGATACAGAGAAGTTATATTGAAATTTTTGAAATAAAGTTTTGTTTGTGTATATACTATTTATTTTATTTTTGTAGGATAAGTTAGAATACTAAGGTTAAAGGAAGTATGATTTTTACACTATTTACTGTTTTTTACATACCTATAAGATAACTATTTTATTTTATATAATTACCGTGATTATTATATAACACTCACCTACCTATTTTCGCCTGAAACACAGGTGTCCTAGTTCAGGCACATAACACCCGTGAACTTACCATAGATATAAGCAAAAAATGTATTTACTGTTTTTACACAAAATTTAATAAATTTGATTTGATTTGATTTGATTTGACAATCACGCAGTATATTCCTTCATTTTGACGTCACACAAAAGGGTTGCCTAATTTAGTCCTTGGCAAACATATAGATGTATATGTTTTCATATGCAGCTCTTGGTTAGTTAAAAAGAGACCAAATGCTTTTTGACATGTTTGCGTCGATATGATAGATATTAGTATAACTGTTTTTTTTTTCATTGAAAGTAGTAATTTCAGTAATTTTTATTAAATTTAAATTGTTTTTCTAATTTATTTACATTATGTACAAACGCACACATCGCTGTCAACGGAAAAATTTATAACTGTTTATTTCTATAGTCAAACGTTTCAAGTCCATATGATTTATACGTCAGTGAGTCATAGTAAGAGCCATGTGTCAAGTCATTGTCATTTTTTTTTGTTTTTTCCCCCAACCGTCGATCAGGGTTTTTAAATTTTCGTAACTTTTCGTAACTTTTGAGAACAACGAGATTTGTAACACTAGATTTTTATTGCAAACAGTTTACGAACGCATTTCAATTTAACGCATCAAAATTGCGCATCTAAAAAGTATTTCACTCCATATCACACTCAGAGATGGCTCTGAATGGAAAGCGCCACGACAAAATGAATCATAACTTCTTTGCTTTAAAACTTGATTTTGCTTGAGCGTGTGCGTGCACTTTTCGTACTTCGCAAGTTCCCGCCTTACGCGGTTTCGTTGCTACGAAACCGCGTAAGACGGGAACTTTCTGGTAGCTACCAGAAATGACTGATTTCATTGTGATTTGTTTTGTTTCCTTGCGTTTTGTTGTATTATGTGCGTGAGTGAAGTTCTGATGAATACAATTAAAATTTTATTTTGTTGGCAAAGTGCATTTCAAAGTTTGCAACTTTTACTAATAAAAATAAAAATACAACATCTGTATTTTATCGCAGGTGCAAACAAGTAAAATATCTACACCGAAACAAATCAACGATTTTTGATTACTGTGATTTAAACCTCAACGAGTACATTACAGTACATTACAATCTATCTATATCTATACTTATAATAAATCTGTAGAGAGGTCAATTCTGTACATGAAATATATTTCCAAAATAACTATCAGGGGGTGATAAGGGATCGATACTGATGCCAAAAATGCAATCAGTAAAATTTTTGTCTGTCTGTCTGTCTGTCTGTCTGTCTGTCTGTATAACCGTTATAGAAACAAAAACTACTCGACGGATTTTAACGAAACTTGGTACAATTATTCTTCATACTCTTGAGATGGTTATAGTATACTTTTCATCACGCTACAATCAATAGAAAAACTAAAAAAAAATAAAAATGAAAAATAAAAAAAAGTTTGGTTGTTTGTTACTCAATCACGCCAGAACGGCTTAACGGATCTTAATGAAATTTGGAACAAAGATAGATTATAGTCTGGAATAGCACATAAGCTACTTTTAATCCCGGGAACATGTTCCCTAGGGATTACGCGGGCGAAGCCGCTGGCAGAAGCTAGTATTAAAATAAAACTGATGCCAGGTTCAGGTTGGCGAATTCGGTGATGTTTTTGTCTCAAATTCGTGATTGAAGAAAAAAAGTAAGAAAGAGATCACCAGTTTACACTTAAAGAGAGATGACAAATTTTTATCCTAAGGTTAAATACACCAATACACATCATAGATTCCATGATATTCTGCCATTTTCCCCGCCGACCCACGTAATTTATAAAAAAAATACAACCGACTTCCAAAAAAAAACACTACAAAGAAAAAAATAAGTCGGTTGTATTTTTTTGTAAAATGTTTTTTATTTTTCACTTTTTAGTGGTATCCCACACCTAACAACACCACTGCAAAATCGCAGAATAGCAAAATACGCAATTTTCAATACTTGGATGTCATAAAACCATCATCCAAGTAGACGAATTCCAGCTATTTCCGATTTTGATATTTAAATGGGACCAATCTGCAAGTATATCCTTTCTGATAAAACAAAAATTTTTCAAATCGGTTCATAATTGTCGGAGTTATGAGGTAACAAACATAAAAAAAATACAACCGAATTGAGAACCCCCTCCTTTTGGGAAGTCGGTTAAAAAACAGTAATGTAACTTTTGGAGCAAAAATGTAACATTTTAAGAAACGAAACGTAACTTACGACTCAAGGGACCTGGCAACACTGGCTCTACTCTATGTCAGTAGTACTCCCCCTGTTCTTTATTATACTCTCTGTATGATGTCAGTCTATATAATATATTTACCTATGTGGTTTGCTTGTTTGTTTTTTGAATTATCTCGAAAAGTAAAGTAATATTGAATTATCTGCTGATCACCTTTGGTGGTTAGTTTATTAATTTACATTTGCTTATTTAATTCGTACCTTGTGGGAAAAATGGAAAAACTGTCACTGTGTAGGGTTTGTTTGGCTGGGAATGTTCGCATGTATGTAGTTGTAACGAAAAACTTGCATGAACTGTATGAAAAGCTGACTGACAATGCGGTAAGTTGATAACTACTGAATCTTTTGTCGTGAAGTTCGTCAGTTCGTCTTAAAGAAATGGTCGGTCAATGCGTCGTCTTAGTAGACGTCCGATCTCACACTACTAACTCTCTTCTGTGTGTGTTCCTCATTCCTCTCAAATGCCGATATTTTCTCAGAATTCCACACACTTTTTGCTCCCCGATGCCACTTTCGGACTTCCTCTTGGACAACCCCTAAGACGACCCATTGACCCTAAATCCGCCCCTAAGACGATTAGACGACCCACTGACCACAGTCTTATAATAGTGTTTTTGAATGTAATTCAAATATTAAAACAAAATTGTGTACCTAACTCATGTCTTTTTACAGTTTGTAACCGAGGACAGTAGACCGATGCTCGCTTGTTACTTCTGCTGCACTAAACTAAAGCAATGCTACCAGTTCCAGAGACAATGTCTGGAAGCTGAAGAGCAGTTTGCTGAGATGATGAATGAGGAATATAAGGTGAGGTTTTCTCCAACAGATATTGACCTACTCTTGTAACGCTTGGTTACCCATTTAATACTATGGTTATCTTTTTACAGCCAAATTCTTTAATGAATCAATACACTTCAGAGTTTTGCAATGTGTTTAGTCAATCACCTATAGAGCACATAAGTATTGGTGAATGTGAAACAGAAAATATTGCTCTCAAGGAAGAATTACCAGATGTATGTGAGAGACTAGATGATAATATTGAGACAAAGAAGGAACATCAACGTGATGGTAAGTTTTAAGAACAAAACTGGCCAAGTGTGTGAGAGTCAAGCCACACTTAGTGAAGGGTTCTGTAGGTACCTGTCACATGAACCATGACAATAATTGTATCAAAAGTATAATATTGCAGTCTCAAATGCACTTAGTCTTAAAAGCCAGTTGCTATGGGATTATTAGGAATTTTTACTGCACAGTAAAACCAAACTGTCTGTTTTGTGTACTTTCAGAGCTAGAACTTGGAAATCAGGAAAACAGCTTTTTAGATGTAGAAAATGTACAGCATTCTGAGTCTGATACAGAAGATGATAAGACTGTAATGGAGTTTAAAATTGAAGTGGAGGAACTTGAAGTGTCGAGGAACAAACGGAGAGTCTGTGACGCACAACGTAAGTAATAAATAGTAAGTTAATATGTGCTAGCAGGCAGGCAGTCTGTTTTTAAAGGTTGGAACATCATTGCTTCAAAATGACCCAAAGATGGTGTTATTTGCTGATAACCAGTGATCGGAGTAGGTAGATTGAACTGGGGTCATTGATCCGAAACATATATATTAATAATATGGACATTCCTCCGGAATTGGTGGATTATTAAAAAAAAACCGGAACTTATGTAGGAATTGTATTCTGCCAGAGTGGAAGGAGTCATTCGATGATTTGCCATCCTCAAAAAAATGTAGGAATTGTAATAAATTTAAAATTACCTACCATGACCAGTATGAAAATATTTAAATTTAAGTGCAACCAGGGACCGAAACCGGTATGACTAATACAAGTATTTTTTAAAGGTTACCTTTATTCTTAAATGATATACAACCAGTATTAATACCGGTTACCGAAGTAACAATTACCTCTATCTTACACGTGCCGTCGGCATTAGTCAAAGGGCGCGCATCGCCTGTGTGTGTGACAAAGAATCAAGTCGACACACGAAGTCACGGCCCTGGCTGGCGCGGCGCGCGCCACGTACAACGCGTCTTTCATTCAGTTTGATAGCGAGTCTAACTGTTTGGTTGGCTAAGTTACTCTTACTTTACTACCTACTATTAAAAATGGGACGAAAAATGTGTATGGGATGAAACATGTCTATGCATATTTCACCTACGCAAGGAAAACAAATTCCTCTAAATGTGACATAGAAGGTTGCAATAAAGTTTTAAAGGTTTGTATTTTTTCGTCGGTATTTGAGAAGTGAAATAAAATATCTTTTCGAAGACGTAGATTTTCCTTATCAAATAATTAAATGTCCCTTGTTGTTTATAATATTATGCCATCTTATCTCGTCACTGTGGCTAACATGTTGTTTTTAGGGTTCCGTAGCCAAATGGCAAAAACGGAACACTTATAGATTCTTCATGAAATTCAGACGGACACGTCTGTCTGTCTGTCTGACCGTATGTCACAGCCACTTTTCTCCGAAACTATAAGAACTATGCTGTTGAAACTTGGTAAGTAGGTATATGTATTCTGTGAACCGCTTTAAGATTTTCACACAAAAATAGAAAAAAAAAAACAATACTTAGAACTGAAACTCAAACCCATGCGTATCTATGGATAGGTCTTCAAATGATATTGAGGTTTCTAAAATATTTTTTTTCTAAACTGAACAGTTAGCGAGAGAGACACTTCCAAAGTGGTAAAATGAGTCCCCCCCCGTTGCTTCCAAAATAAGAGAATGATAAATTAAAAAAAAATGTATGAAGTATGTAATCTACCAACGAAAATGAGTTTCAACGAGATCTAGTAAGTAGTTTTAATCCGTCATAAATCGTAAATCGCAACTTTTGCTTATAATATATGTAGGTATACCTGCAGGTTTGTACGGAACCCTCGGTGCGCGAATCCGACTCGCATTTGGCCGGTTTTTATGCTTTGGAGCGAATTAAGATAGTCGAACAGTACCTACACAATACAATGGTTGGTTAATTTTAAAATAATAATTTATGTTAATCTCACGAGATAGTATTAATTAAATAATAATGTTTAATTATTATTCCATTTATTCATTTTATATACATATATTTTACATTTTTAAATATTTCTATAAAACTAATAAAAAAACATTTAAAAATATAAAAAATAGCCCACCGGCATCGGGAACAGGATCCAAGCTACCGGTGGTCAGGGCTCCCGAGAGAGGAACCTCCTCACAATACGCGCCGTGTCCAGGAGTACTGCTTTCTGGATCAAGCCCTTGATCCAGCTGCCCAACGAGAGCCTCTTGAGGTGTTGGTCGAGGCTCTTGGCAATTATGCCATTGGCCGTCACGACTATCGGCACTATGACTGCTGTGTTCACATCCCACAAGTCGACAACCTCGCGAGCCAAATCAAGATACTTACTTTGTTTCTCTTTCTCAGACTTCACGAGGTTCTCGTCATGACACTTCTATATCAACAATCATTGCGCGACGCTCTAGTCGGTCTATCACCACTATGTCAGGCTTATTGGCAACAATAGTACTGTTAGATAGACCGATCCCAGTACAACGTGCAATTGCCATTTTCGGGAACTGGGTCGGGCACATACCTATAGTACGGTACTTCCGATTCCACAAGATTGTATCTCAGAGCAAGTTGCTGGTGGATGATTCTGGCTACAAGGTTGTGCCTGTCCAAATAGTCACCGTTAGCCAGACTAGAACAACCGAAAATAATGTGGCGGATGGATTCCCCGGGTCGGTGACATGCCCGACATATGGCAACCGTACCGTCCTTCACAATGTATTTCCGGTAGTTGTTCGTCATCATAACTTCGTCCATGATAGCACAGACAAAACCTTCGGTTTCCCCAAAGAGGTCACCAAAACGCAGCCAGGCTACGGACGCTAAAAAGTCTACATCGGGTCCATATAGGACCCGATAAAGGCGTCCGTGAAGCTCCTTGCTTTGCCATACCTCCCTGTGGTCGGTAGTATCTAATACCACAGGATTGCGCCAGTTCTCGTTAGCCAAGGAGAGCGCGGTATGGCCTTTGTCCACCGCTACCACATCTCGATGCATACCCACGTCGGCCTCTAGGAAGTATTCCCTAAGGCTGCATACCTCGCGGCTGTGCAGGGTCTTAGCATTTAAGAAGCCACGACCCCCGCTCTTCCGCGGGATATACAGCCTCATCACCGATGACCGTGGGTGATGCATCCGATTTGCGGTAAGTAGTGAGCGTACCCTTCTATCCAGGGCGTCAAGTTCTGTCTGAGTCCATTTGAGTATGCCGAAAGAGTACATCAAAATCGGAATGACCCAACCGTTGAAGGCACGCACCTTGTTTCCGCCTGATAAAAGACTGTTAAGTACTTCATTCAGGCGGGCAAAGAAGCGCTCCTTCAATTATTGTTTCATATCAGCAGCATTGATGCCTAACGCTTCCGACATACTCAAATACTTGTAAGTTTCGGTTGAGGAGAGGGACCTAAGGTGTATGGAATCCGAGAGTTGTGTTCCCATGGATTGCATAATCTCCCCTCGCTTTTTATGCATGACCGCACATTTATCCACACCAAATTCCATCCTGATGGCGCTACTGAAGTTTTCTGTTACCTTCAGTAGCTTCATCAGTTGCAAGTTGTTAGGAGCAAATAGTTTCAAGTCATCCATGTAAAGGAGGTGCGATATGACCTGACCACCTGTTCTCAACCGGAAGCCTTGCCCCGAACCCTCCACCAATGTACTGAGAGGGTTGAGGGCAAGACAAAACCACAGTGGACTCAGACTGGTCGTCCTGAAATATGCCACGCTCGATCCTTATCGGGTCGCTGTTCACCTGGGTCTGTCGACACCCTGGATAGTGAAGGACCGTCCTCCACTGCCACATACACGACATCAGGAAGGTGCGTAGAACTGCTTTAACTTTATACAGCTCCAGCACCCTCATGAGCCATGTATGTGGCACTGAGTCATAGGCCTTCTTATAATCTATCCAGCATGTCGACAAATCCCTTCGGGAACGAAGAATCTGCTGGCTAATGGCAATGTCAATGAGGAGCAGCTCCTTAGTACCACGAGACCCGTTCCTACATCCATTTTGAGAGGCAGACAATTGAATTACTATCAATATGATGTTTTATCTTAGCCCTCAAAATAGATGTAAGAACTTTATAGACCGTCGGTAAACACATGATCGGTCTATAATTTTTAGGCTCCGCGGTACTACCTGATTTATGGAGCAGGTTGGTTATTCCTGTGGTTAGAAACTGAGGCAGCGGCCCTGACTCCAAGGCAGACTGAAATTGAGATGCCAAGCGAGCGTGCAATCCTTTAATCCATTTTATCCAAAAGTTGTGCAGCCCGTCCGGTCCTGGAGATTTCCAGTTAGGCAACGGACGTACTGCACAAGCTACATCTTGGGGGCTGATAGTAATTGCCCCCATTTCTGGTATCGGATCGCACGCGCGTTCGACTTCCCGAGTCCAATCGCCCTCGGTATGACTGACAGGCACCGACCAGATGCTGCGCCAGAATGAACACATGGCGTCATCATCTGGTAGGCGCGTATCAGTCACACCTTGGTCCGGTCGCTCCCAAGCCCTATAAACCCACTTCTCATTGCTTTGGAATGTGCGATTCTGAGTGTATCGTTCCACTCGCCCCTTGTACCGACGAATACGGTTTGCCCATGCATAGGTTTCCTGCTTCAGGAAGTCGATACGCTCTGTGACGCGGGTCAGATAATCCCGAGAACTGATGTCAGTCCCCGAAAACGCCCGCCTCACAAAGCGCATCACTCTACGGCGAGTGTTGCTCTCCCTGAAGCAGATAAGTTTGCCGATGAGTGCTCTAGCCTCACCGATACGACGCTCGATCCTGCACTGCCAAGCTGGTACGGCTGGTCGTGTAACTCTGTCACTGTTAGGAAATTTGACATGAGCTACACGACATGCCGCTGCAGCCGCACAGTACAAGATCGACTGGGTATCGGCGAGGTCTTCGCTACTAGCAAAATAATTTTCTAGTTGCGAATCTAGAGCATACACCAGCGCCCTATTTTTCTTATGCATGGGCAAACGAGGCCTAAGCTCTGGTGGTGTGGAGCGATACTCTTGGAAAGCATCCTCCAAAGCGCTCCTCAATCAATTAAATTATTATTATTGCATTACTTAGGCGTTCATTATGTTTTCTTTTATTTAAATTTTGTCAAACTATTCACGTTGATATCAAAATTAGAAAAAAAATTAAACTTAATTTATAAAAAATATTTAGTTTTATTTTTATTTGTCCTTATATTATTCGGTAAGAGATGGTGAAAAAAACCAAAATGTGCCCAGCACACCACGGTCGTGACTGGGTTATTTATTAGTTATTACCTTAGGAAATAAAACGAAAATGATGATGAGATGTTATGTCCCAATCAATTTTAAACGTTTGGATGGGTTTAAAATTGATTAGGACATAACATCCCAATCATTTTCGTCGGGTAGAAAGCTCAGGGAGAGACAACGTAACCGTTTACCATCTGTAAAAAAATACTTTTATTATTTATTTATTTATTTATTATTTATTTATTATACACTTAATTGTACACCGATAAAAACCTACCTACCTACCTACCTACTCATTTGTAGCTACTACCGCCTCGAGGAATGGGCCATTCGCGGGGATTCCGAATGGCTGCGCAATGGTCAACGTTTCTTTTTAACCAGTTACAATAATAATTAGGTAGGTATTTGTTAAAAAGTAGAACCGACTTCAATAACACAAAAAAGTGAAAAATAACTTTAGCATCAGAAGTCGGTGACTTTTGTTTGTTTTATTCAGTTTTTTTGTCACCGACTACTGAAGCTCACGCCATGGCGTGATGTTACGTCATGATGTTGTATAAACAGTAAACATCCAACCGATTGCAGCAATCACGACAGATTTGGGGTTGACGTCTGTGTCGGTGTGGCTCTGTCCCAAATTTTTCTCCAAATAAAAATAGAAATAAAAGTCTATGTGCAATAGAATCAGTTTATTAGTGATCATAGTGGCAATCGGCTTATCATACAGTGAAGTGAGCTTATAAATAGTGCGTATATGGGTCATAAATCAAATAAACAAAACATCCAAAATCAACGTAATTGTGTGGTTACCCGACAATAACAAAACATATTCCGAAACGACGCCTTTACAACAGGGCCATCTGTCCTGCGAGTAGCAAACGACTTATAGATCCGTGATATTGATCATTGCTGCCGCCATCTAGCGGACATCCTCGACACCACCTGTTGCGTTGGTTTACTGGATAACTGAAGGTTGCAGATCATGGCGGGTAACAAGTGCGGCGGTTGCGGTCGCTTTATCTCTGTGACAGAGGGCGCTAAGTGCGGAAAGTGTCAGGCGCTTTATCACAGAGTGTGTGTAGGCGTCTCTGCGAAACTTAACGTGCCACCTAACTGGCGTTGTCCCGAATGCAAGAAGAACATTGTTCGCGACAACAGAGCCGAGACCCCTGTTAGATTTTCGGGGCAAAGTCCCCCTGCTGATAGCGCAATCATAGAGGGCACGAGTACTCCTTGCAGTCCTCAGGTAGGCTCCAGTGAGGGACTCACGCAGACTGTTAGTCCAGCAAATGCTGCCGCTACTCCCCCGCCTCATGGAATTTTAAGTGCCGACGTTGCCTCTCGGGGTCATCAGTGGGTGGTACGAACCTGCAGGTGATCGTTGAGGAGTTGCGAACTGTGCGTGCGGAGATTCAGGCGTTCAGAAGGGATACGAAGATGGAAATGGCGGAACTCAAAACCACCCTGAATACCTGCATCACGCGAATCGATGGTCTGGAGGCCAGGGTCGACGCACTGGAGCAACGCGCTACCACGAGCACCACGAGCTCAGCTAACGTGGACAAGATTGTGGAAGACCTGAGGCGAGAGATAAACGACAGGGACCAGGATCTCCTGGCTAATGACGTGGAGGTCTCTAATTTCCCTGAGGTGAAAACGGAAAACGGGACCTGCGTGACCAGCTACTGGCAGCCGCGCGTGTGCGGAGAGGAGCGTCCACTGCTGACCTCGACATGCCCGTCCCCGCCCAGAGATTCTTCCTCAACGAGAGGCTGACGAAAGCCAACCGGATGTTGTTTCGGAGGGACACTGCCAGTCTCCTCGACTGGAAGTTCGTCTGGACCAAGCAGGGCCGCATTCTCGCCAGGAAGATGCCGGGAGACAAGGCGCAGAGGATCTGCACTGAGGACGACTTATCGCGTGTTTTTGGAACTGAAAGTAATACAGCCTAGTTATTGTAGTGTACTTATATATTATTGTGTGGTTAGCCGCTTGTTTTCTATTTTTTATGTTTGTCGAAGGGTGCGTGTCAACCCACTACATAGTGTGATCAGCCATAGACCGGATGTGCACAAAGCTTACATACTTATGTTATATTATTTTAGGATAATACTATATTTACACAATTTACAAATACATTTACAAAATTTACTATATTTACTAAGATATTTAAATCATTTTCACATACAAAGTCTATTTATATTTGATCTATTTAATCATTATTATGTATTAAAATTATTTTCAAATATTTTATATGTCACATTTATGTATATACACAATTTCTATAATTACAGATGCATGATATCACTCAGTTGTATAACCTACAGGCAGCTCACGGTTTTGAATAGTGCCCAACTAAACCTCAACAAACCTACATACTCTCTTTTATATTGGTACCATATCAACACATGGTTATGTCAAATACCTATACCTACTAGTACTGATGGCTCCTAGTAAATATATTAAGTTCGGTCTACTTAATGCGGGCTCTTTAGGTACAAAGCAAGATGAGTTTTTGATAGCCATGGAAAAACATTCGGTCGACATCATGGCTATCAATGAGACTTGGTTACGTAGGGGGGAAGAGGACCGTGCTCCGAGTGTGCCTGGGTACAAATTAAGACACATTCCACGACCTCTGACAACGCGAGGTGGGCGTGGTGGGGGGGTTGGTTTTTACATAAAGAATGGCATTAACGCGCGTGTAAGAGCTCATCCAGAGCACCCTAGTGTGGAGCAGCTCTGGCTGGGCCTAACGATAAACAAAAAAAAGCTTCTAATTGGGACCGCTTACCGCCCGCCATGGCAGGATTTGGAGCTTTTCCTTGAAGCCATAACTACCAGTATTAGTGCATTAGCTCCATATGACAATCTGGTTCTGTTGGGTGACCTAAATGTTGACCTATTGGATGCTAGTAGCTCAAAAACGAAACAGCTTACTGATTTTTTTAATTGCCTGAATCTGACTCAGCTGGTAAGAAATGCGACGCACTTTGTGGGCAACAGTAGTACGCTCATCGATATTGTATGTACAGATGCTACATCGCGAAATGTTGTGGTGGACAATATTAGTGAGCTCGGCCATCACTCATTCATTACATGCGAAACTGTTTTTAGAAAGCCCAAGATTAAACCCAGGACGGTTGAGTTTCGACCCCTTTCAAATATCTTGCCGGATCTCTTTCAGAATGATTTGAACAGCATACCATGGTCTAATATAGGTGATATAGGGGATGTCGATACCATGGTACACACCTTCAACTCATACGTCATACAGCTTTTTGATCTTCACGCTCCTGTTAAGAAAAAGGCTTTTTATAAACGGCCCACACCTTGGATAACAGAAAATATGCGTTTGATGTTCAAGCTGCGGGATGAGGCTAGGGACAGGTGTCGTGAGACAAAGGAACCTCATCATAAGAGGTACTATCTGGATCTTAAACAGCTGGCCGCCGCTACATTAGTAAGGGAAAAGACGGCATACTTCGCTAAAAACGTCAACGATAACAAAGATCCTAAACTTCTGTGGCGTAATTTAAAGACAGATGTACTTCCCGACCACAAGGAAAAGCTACTGCCAAGTCATTTTGATGATCCAGATAGTATCAATGCGGCTTTCTTGGACGTTCCGGGATGTGGTGATGATAACCTCTCAAGGATTTCATATTTCAAGTCTCACAGACACAGCTCGGCGGAGTTCTCGCTCGCTAAAACCAACCAAGAGGCAATTCTGAAGATAATCAGAAGTTTGGGCTCTAACGCTCAGGGTGATGATGGTATCAGTTTGGATATGTTGACCCTCACATTGCCTAATACCTTGCAAGCCATCACTGATATCATCAACAGATCTATAGAATCCCGCACATTTCCTGGCCTTTGGCGACGCGCTATTGTTCGCCCTATCCCTAAAGTGAGTGATCCGGCCAATAGTAAAGACCTCAGGCCAGTCAGTATTCTGCCTTGTCTCTCAAAGATTTTGGAGCGTGTTGTATATCAACAGGTATTTCAATACTTGGAGGATAACAACATTCTCCCTGATCTGCAATCGGGGTTCCGTAAAGGGAGAGGCACTGCAACGGCTCTGATGGATGTTGTGGGAAATATCCTGGAGGCACGTGATAGGGGGGAGGGGTCGATCCTGGTCTCATTGGATTTTTCACGGGCGTTCGACGCGATTAATACCAATCTACTTTTGTCTAAGCTAGCATACTACGGCTTTGACGAGGATGCTGTAGATTGGTTTAAAAGCTATCTAACTGATAGGTCTCAGTATGTGCAAATCCATGCAGAAGATGGATCTACTTTGTCATCCCCCCCACTCCATGTGAAAAGAGGAGTCCCGCAGGGATCGATTTTGGGCCCTTTGCTGTACATCCTCTACAGTTTAGATGTTACTGCATCCTTCGTCAACTGCAAATACCACATGTATGCAGATGACATCCAGTTATACATGTCGTTTGAAGGAGAAGATACCGAACTGGCGGTGCAGAAGGTGAATGAGGACCTGCATAGGGTGGTGGCCTGGTCAGAAGAGAACTCACTGGTTCTAAACACTCTGAAGTCAAAGTTTATGGTGTTGGGCTCAAAGAAGCAAGTTGCCTCAATTTTATCCGCTAAGCCAGAGATTGTGATCAAAGGGGAGAACTTTGCACAAGTAGAACAGGCATGTAATTTGGGTCTAATCCTGGATTCAGAGCTACGTTTCGAGGCTCATATAAAAAATGTTATAAGAAACTGTTTTTATAGGTTGAAGGTTTTATATGGCATACGTAACTATCTTAGCATACCACTTAGAAAGCAACTAGTAGACAGTCTGATACTATCTAGGCTTAATTACTGTGACACAGTATATGGGCCTTGCCTGCTTGCTAGGACAGAGAGGTTAATCCAAAGAATCCAGAATGCCTGTGTTCGTTTTTGTGTTTATGTCCCTCGTAGGCATCATGTGACTCCATACATAAATGAACTGAAACTACTAAGAATGGCAGCCAGGCGAAGGCTTCATTTGGCGAGTTTGATGTTTGGCATTGTGACTACCCATAAGCCGCACTATTTATATGAAAAGCTCACCTGGCGACAAAGTAATTACAAGTATGGTCTTCGTTCTATAGTTGGTCCGTTAAGGGCTCCACGGCACAAAACTGCAGCTTTCAGGGGCAGTTTCAGGTTTGCAGCCACGCACTGCTGGAATGATCTTTCACCACCAATACGAGGCCTGAAAACAAAACAGTCTTTTAAGTATCAACTTAGGAAATTACTTTTACAAGCACAAATTTCATTATAATTACTCCACATTTAAGTCAACTTTAGCAAAAATCTTTCGATTACCTCACGGGTTATGGCCTGCAGTCCTTGGTTTAGATCATCAGCAGCGCTGTGGCATGCAAGGCTGCCTTTTAGACGATTGACTCACACCTGAAATATTTTGGTGCATAAGTTTTGGTTTATTTTATTTTTTAATTGTATTTTATTATTACTTAAATTATTTTGACACTATCAGCACATTTTACACTATTATCATAATTTTTATTTTTATATGAATAGCCACTAATTGATTTGCTATTTTATTCCATTCGTTTACAAATCTAGTTTATCCAGTTTGACAGATACGATAACCTATCAATTAATATAGTAAAATAACATCCCTTACCTTGTTGTCTCGTTTTTGATGTCGATAATATTACCCTTTACGGAGTTTGGTTTGGGTAATCTCCCGACCGTGTCTGTCAGTCATCTGGGTACATAATGTAGTTATTTGGTGCCCCACTTATTCACGACACACGCAAAACAACTCACTACTAATAACACATAAACACAGAGTATTACGAAATGGCATATTATTATCATATTATTATGTAAGTTGCGCGTCAGGAGGATCTTCTTTCGCATTGCATAATATTGTCGGCGGCCATATTGTGGGTTGGGCGTGCGCATAGATACTATGGGCATGGCAGTACGATCCATGGATTTAGTTTGTGCTTTTTTTATGTTCTTTTTTTTTTTTTTTTTTCATGTGCGCACAGCACAGATCACAAAACTATTTTGAGTTGTGTGTGCCAGTGCCACATAATGTCGGGCGCGTTCTCATCGCCTGCGCCTGCGCAACACCACATTTGGAATGTACATTTGTCTTTCTTTTTTGTTATAACTTTTTTGTTTTTGTTTTTATTTTGGTTTGTGTTGTCTCATATGTACAGTTTTTGTGCTGCCCCGGCAGACGTCTTTCTGTCAGCGACGGTCGTCGCTGAAAACCAGCGCTGGGGCTCTGTTTCGCACACGAGTCCCAGCATAATGCTGAGCGATGACCGTTTTACGTGGAGGTGACGCATATTGTCCCGATTTTTTGTTATTTTTTAGTGTAGTAAGTGTTGTTTGATTCCTATGCGTCATGCTTGGCGTGAATAAACTATTTTTCTTTCTTCTTTCTTTCATTTGCCGTCTATTATTGAAGAGTTCCCTTGTATATCTCCGATGATCAGCATCAGATTTTGACCAAATTTAAATGGGTGGTCCCATTTAAATTTGGTCAAAATCTGATGCTGTGGCCTCAGGAGTATATTCTTTATAATAAAAAAAGTTTTTTTTTAAATCGGTTTACAAATGGGGGAGTAATCGCTTAACAAACATACAAAAAAAACATACAGTCGAATTGATAACCTCCTTCTTTTTGAAGTCGGTTAAATAAACAATAGTCATAAAGAGAATTTTTGATAATAATGATTTTTTTTTATTTATTTAGTAATCATCATTCTCCCGACTCCCGAGGCATGTTTTGACAATAACGCACGGAGACCTGATTTGAGGGCTCTAATTTGTAGATTTTGTTGAATAAAGACTATCACAATATTTGTTTTCATAACACATTATATATCTACTGCAATAAGTAATCATAGAATACAATCATTTTCGTTAATGCTTTTTAAGTAATGAAAAAATATCTGGACCTAATTCAATTATTGACCGGTATTTCTGAAGTTGTCCATCGTTTTCACGTAGTATTAATATCAAAATTTTCTTCAACATTTGTTAGAACAATACCTACTATTTATTTTTATTTTTTAAATAGCTACTATATTTTTTTTCATTAATATTAAATAAAAGTAATCTATATGCTCTTGCGGGCAATGGGCGACGGGCGGCGTGTATCGCAGATCACCCTCACGCACGGGTAGACGCTATTACTAAGCTCTTCCCACTCGCTCAAAAGTCCATGTTCAGGCATGCGCCGGTCATTGCGCAGCCATTCGGAATGGCCGCTAATGGGCCCATTCCTCGTGTAGCGGTAGCTAGTTAGCTACCTACACATTAATTTTAAAAACGTAGGTGCTAATGTGTTTTTTATTCGTGTGTTTTCTCGAGTGATAAAGAAAACAATACAATTTGAAAATTTAATTTGTTTAAATTAGATGAAAACCCTGTATGTAGGTACCTACTTATTTAAAACTTTACATGTAAATAGAGAAATACCGTTTTAAGATAACATAGGAGAACTTAAATTAAAAGGCATAATAAAATACAATGAGCATACATCACAGTCCTGATGTAAATACCAAAATTCTTACCGTTTTCTGCCATTTCACAATTTGTTTGTCAATAAATACTACGCAAAAAGGTGAACCAACCAAATAAACGGATCCGCACAACACGACGATTTGCCTGCCAACTAATACAAATTATCTGCATTGCGATATTCTGTTTCTTTCTCGTAATCAAGGTCATTTTTAGGTAACCGGTATTAAGAGTGTAATCTCAATCAGAGGTAACATTTTTCTTCTGTCTGGTTACCCAGATAGCGGTAACCTAGGTCGTAAAAATAACCAAAATTCTTCGATACCTGTACCGTAATTTATAAAGGTTTTCGGTCCCTGAGTGCAACAATTTATATCTATCTATAAATGATCTAGCCATAAAAGGCTAAAAATAAAAAATAAATATTAATGCTTCGATCGGAATTCGATTGTTTTTATTATTACACAGATAAGTAATGAATTAATTTAGTTTTGATACCTTCCTTTAAATTTTGAATTGAGTAGTAATAATATCACTACCAACATTAACAATATTTAATTGAATCCGGAAATACCGGAATCACTTTCCGGAAAAATGGCTTATCCATGTTATTCTTTCTGTGTGCATTTATGATACAAGTACCAAAAATCAATCTACCTACTCCGATCACTGCTGATAACACATCATTGATATTTAATACTAACTTAATTATGGACGAATAGTCTGAAATAAAGAATTCACAAAATCTTGATGATGTCAATAACTCTATTCATCAAGTTCAAGATTGGTTTACGGCAAACAACTTAGTACTAAATGAAAAAATACCAAATGTTTTAAAGGAGGATGGCGAGTTTGGACCCACTTAAATAAAATTTATATTTGCAAGTTTTTTTTTTTTTTTACGTCAACTGAGCCGGTTCCTACTATTCTGCCAGTGTCACGTGGTGACGGTAGCACAGAGAGGCAGTCCGTCAAACTTTTTCCGTTTTACTTCGTGGTAGGTGTTAGTGTAGCTGAAACGAACACATGGGTTAGTAAGACATATAATCTAATATACAAGCACACTACAACACTACTAGTTTATACTATTTACAGACTATTTACACACAACGTGTGTGTAAATAGTCTGTATATACGCACTAATCAAAATTTTAAGTCATTCTCGTTTATGAATGTGGCCAAAATGTTGATTGGTTTAGGGGAGAAGTGGGAAAGGAGGGTATGAAAGTTGGTTGGGACGGGAATGTTAAGTTTGGAAATTTTATTATATAGGTCAAAGGATTTATTATTTAGGGAGCAACAGAAGAAAATATGGTCTAAAGTACCACCCGCAAGGCCGCACTCGCACAGGGAATTTTCCCGGACGTGGATTTTGTTCAGGAACACAGGGCTACAACAATGTCCAAGTCGGAGTCTACAGAGGGACGAAACAGTTCTCTTCGACAATTTAGGATATTTAAAAAACCAAGGCCTACGCTGGATTTCAGGCTGTATGGCAGCGTAGTAGAGGCCCTTGGTTTTAGAAGTCGTCTTCCATGTTTCAGTCCACGAGTTAAAAAACTTGGGTTTGGCACCATTCCGCAAATCGTAGTTATGCGCTACGTAGTGCTTTTGATCAACCGGATTCGATGTGGCATACTTTGCTAACGAATCAGCGCACTCATTGCCAACAATACCCGAGTGACCGGGGATCCAGGTTATCTCGATGTCCAAGCCGTTTTGGGAGCAATCAAATAACAAGTTTTTTTATATCTATAATGATTTGACTATTAATTTTACTGTGAAGTTGATTTTGTTTAAGGGCCTGAATGCTACTACGGGAATCTGAGAAAATTACTGACCTTGTTATCTGATGAGATTTAATATAGTGTATGGCTTCTAAAATACCAATACACTCTCCTGTAAAGACTGATGCTTCTGGTGGGCATTGAAAAAGTAAAGCTATTTTGGAATTTTGAAAATAAACTGCCACACCAGTACATTCGGTTTCAGAGAATTTTGAAGCATCCGTGAAAAAGAAATTCCATCCTTCCCAATAACGCTTGACAGCTGACTCAAAGTCATGTCTAGCGTCTTGAGAATTCTTGGATAAAACTAATCCCAAAACGACTTTTGGTTCGAAATGAATCGCCTCGTATGCGGCGGAGAAGACCGGAAGAGTAGGGTATTGGCAAATAGGCGCAGAGAGTTGTTTAAGCTCTCTGTACCTATTTAACAATAGGGGAACGACTTTATGGTTCCAATAGGAAGAATTATTAAAGGAGAGGTCAATTAGTTCTAAAATTGGGAGCAAGGGATGGGATGAGAGAGAAAATAGCTTTACTCTTTGGAGCACTTAAGGACAAACCATTGTCAAGCAGACATTGGTTTAATGAGGCCAGAGAGACATTCATCGAAAGAGCGGCATCCTGAATGGAACTGCCACATACCATTAGTGCAATATCGTCAGCATACTGAAGGATTTTACAGTCAAAATTAAGGGAAGAGGGCAAGTTAGCTGTATAAATGTTATATAATGGGGGACTGAGAACTGATCCTTGGGGTAATCCTCTCCAGGCCGATCTTTGTTCAGAGTCACCTCCTGATATTCTCAATTGAATTGTGCGATTAGTAAAAATGCTACCAATAATACGACAAATCCTAGCCGGGACTCTCAGCTCATGCAACTTTTGCCTGAGATTAGGGAGGAGGACCGAATCATAGGCAGCTGATATATCCAGAAAGACAGCAACCACAGACTCATTCCTGCTAAGGGCCAGCCGGACCTCTGACGTGAGGGATACCCACACTATCAGCTGTGCCCAGACCTTTCCTAAAGCCGAATTGAGTCGTTGGGAGCAGTTTCCTGTTTTCCACCAACCACACTAATCGATTTTTAATTAAGTGTTCTAAAAGTTTGATAAGTATGGACGATAAGGCAATAGGTCTGTATGAGCAATGATCACTAGGATCTTTGCCTGGTTTTAGGATCGGAATGACAACTTGAACCTTCCACTCTGTGGGAATGTAGCCAGAAATAAAACAGAAATTAGGCCAGGTCCAGGTAATATTTGTGGGTTTTTGGACCAGCTTTAGAAATAAAGGAGTACGGGAATCTATCCACTCCCGGCGCGGAGTCCTTGACGTGGGATAGCACAGTTTTTAGCTCCTCCAAGCTAAATGGCATGCTCATTGGTTCGTAAATGTTGTCTACATCATAAATGTCAACACTGGTTTCCTCAACACTTGGAACATAAGCTGGAGCGATTTTTGAGAAAAACTGGTGTCCCAGTTCTTCCGTGAGGTTGTTAGAGGAGGGGGCAGGTGCTAAACTACTCCTAAAACGTCTCATCTTTCGCCAAACCACGGAAACCGGGGTGGACGGACTCGGCGAACTACAATATTTTGACCAACCTTCGCGTTTTTTCCTTTTAAGGAATTTCCTGGACTTAGCTAGTATCTGTTTGAAGGCAATAAGGTTATCCAGGTTCATATTGCCGTTGACTGTCTTTTCAGCCTCATTCCTGGCCCTGACCATGTTAGTGCATTCCCTATCCCACCATGGCGGGGAAGGAAGTTTACCAGAATGGGGTTTTTTGGACGGGAAGCAATCATCAGCAGTGGAGGCAATGGTGGAGGAGAAGGACAAGAAACAATCCTGGGCGTTATACCTGTTAACTTCTGGAAGGGAAGATATTCTTAGGTCCAGAATTTTAGCATATAAATCCCAGTCTGCAGAGTTCAATTGGTGTTTTAAAAAGAGGGGGGGAAACTTTAAAAGGGATATTCTTGGTAGGAAATTAAATTATGATGGGGTAGTGATCACTTCCATAGGTCATATCCAAGCGACGCCAAATGAGAAGGCTAGCTATATTGGATGAGCAGAATGTTAAATCAATGCAGCTATTATTCTGACCAGGTGCAGATCTACGCGTAGCACTGCCATCGTTGATAAGGGAAAGATTGAGTTCGTCCAATATATCCATCAAGCCAATGCCAAAGTTATCACAAGTATCTGATCCCCAACGATAATGGTGACAATTAAAATCACCCATGACAAGCATTGGACCGCTAACACTGCATAATAAATTCCTAATTACTGAAAGATATTCTAGTTGTGGGTGCGCAATATAAAAAGAAAAAATATTTATACCCTCAGCCTTCACATCAACAACATTTATGCATCGCCAACAAAGGTTAGAGGAATCTGAGAGAATGATACCTTGCTATTGGTTAGCAAGGCACATCCTCCGTATCCATCAGATCTATCATGACGTACACTGGTAAAACACGGCAACCTGAAATTGCTTCCAGGCAAGAGCCATGTCTCAGCAATGCCGCAGATTGATGGTTTTAAACTTATTAATTAAAAAAGAAAGATCAGGCTTTCTGGGAGTAATACTCCTCACGTTCCTCTGGAGAAATGTCAGGGGATGGAATGTTATGAATATAGTTTAGAATAGTGGTCAATTTTGATGCAACGTGGTCAGGTATAGCTTGGGATGGGTTTGCAAGAGCAGACATTAGCATGTCAGTAATTAAATTTAAAATATTTGTTGAAGTATCCTGTCTGTGAAGCATTGGCTCTGGAGCTTCCATTGGAAGGGCACAGCAGTTTTTTGATGGGGAAAAGGAGTAATTTTGAGTGAGGTTCAGGTGAGCTTGTCTATCATAACCGGGTGAAAGAGAGATATGGGGTTTGGGTTTCAAAAATACCGTTTTACGGTATGAATTTTGGGTTACTGGGATGGGACTTGAGGACTGGGACTGCGATTTATTTGCAGTAACTTTGTTCCGTGGGAAAGACTTGGAGACTTCAGCATATGATCTGGAAACAGGTGGGAAGACCCGACTTTCCTCCGCATACGAGATCGATTTATCCGCCATCAGAGCTTTGATGCTCTTCTGTCGGCCCAATTCAGGACAAGCACTGTCATTTGCGAAATGGTTGCCACTACACGAAACATAGAAACTCAATTCACGGGTGACTTCACATCCATCACCTGGATGATCTTCACCACACTTAAAACACCTAGGTTTCGATCTGCAAAGTGTGCGGCTATGTCCATAGCGACAACAATGATAACACTGAACCGTTGCGTTGGGTAAGTGTAACGCTCAACTGGGAGAGCCGAATAGAAGCTGTACACACGCTTAGGTAGTATTTGTCCGTCAAAATTTAATACAACAGTCTGTGTGGGCTTCCACTCGGTCACACCAGAAGAGGACGCCTTCCGGTTCATCCTTCTGGCTTTGATCACCGAGCCACATTCTTCTGGAACTAGAATATTTTTAATTATTTCCTCCTCTGACCACTCAACTGGTATATCCCTTACAATACCCATTCTTGTGATGTTGTATTCTGGAATGGCAGCCATGTAATCGTGTTGGGATAAAATTTTGTTGTTGAGAAAGCTGTTTGCATCCTGGTGCGACTTGAACTCAACTGACACACGATTTCTACCTATAAATAATAAATAATAAATAGTAAATTTATTTCTTTCACAACAACAAGAACTTATTATAATTTACATATAAATGCTGTAAACAGTATTATGTATACAAAAGTTTTAGCATCTGGAGCCGAACTAGGAGGAACCTGTATTTCGGCTTACAGCGCCATCCCCTCGAATTACATAAGATAATTAAGTTTACTTAAGTGCTAGCATTTAACAAAAAAAAATAATAATAATGATATAGTCTTAACTTATAGCTTTGTAATCTGTGGCTGTTCCTCTCTTTGTGTGTTATGCTAGGTGAATGAGTGAGTGTGAGAGGGTGTGTCTATAGATAAGTGTGAGTGTGATATGCAGCAGTTTATGAGTAGATGTGTTAATGAGCGAGATACGGTTGTATAATTATATGTAAAATAAATTTGATGTCTAACTTGACACGGTTAAGAGCTGCTCAGTCTCGTCATAAGTGAGACTTTGTAGGTATTCAGTTACTTTTCTCCTGCAACGATCTGTATTGAGTGGATATATATTAAGGAGTTTATTAATTTTGTTGTAAATATAGGGGCCGAGAGAATTAATAAACTTTTTTATAAATTTTGTGTTTGAATTTTTTTTTTTGTGTGCAAACCTATACGTTTGATCCCATCGAGACGTACGTTATTCACGTTATTTATCGTCAAAAACATACCAAACTTGATAGGTTGTAGCACAGTGCCTGAGGTTTGTTCGTCTTTGAGCGAAACATTCACAATATATGGTGGATTGTCTCTAGCTGTGTAAGAAAGCCTGCCTAATACATTTTTCGCAATCTTGGGTTTGACATTGGAAGAAACCGGGGGCGAACTAGCGGCCCTCTTGCGACTAGGGGTATCCGTATCCATAATAGGGTCCTGTGGGGTTATTACGATGTCATGGGGGAGGGTAATTGTTAGTCCGGGGGAGAGATCAAATAATTCATCAGGGGGGTCAGGATCAGGGGGCTTTTTGGAGTTCATCTCGAATAATAATTGTTAAAAAGAAGGACACTTACAACAAAAAACAAACCTTACACCAAGAACACAAACACAAGGAACACTTTCGATTGAGTTTCACACCAGAAAAGTTCACTAAAATCGAAAATATTCGTAGCACTGACAAAAGCACGTGTTAAACCTTTACCACTACCAACGAAAAACTTATTAACCTTGAACGCATCTCTAATTTTGACAATGTCAACTTGACATTTTTGAAATTTGAACCAATAATCTGTCTTTTTGACGTTTCATCTCGCGTGAATGGAAGCCTCGTGGAGATGGGTCAGTAAATCTATTCATATCTTTATAATCATTACATGGTGATGTCTGAAATGTATTGCAAACAGTTGCCGAAATGTCATATTTTGTTCCTACGCATTTTTTTCAATGTAAAGTCATTTCAATTCAGTAATATACGAACGATAAAACTATGTCCCAAAATAAGGTCGGTGGGTTTTTATTGTAAAAGTTAGTCTAATTTCTATGTCATAATTTTAGGACATAGGCAGTCTTACTACAAAAAAGGATTTAAACAATGGTCTAACACGTGTTTAGCTAAACACTGCTCAAAGCGCTAAACACGTGTTTAACAGCTGTTTAATTTTCGTTACCACAAAACCAAGTTTAATGCGTGCTTTCCTAAACAACGTCGATCACATTCAATTTTTTTTGCTCTTGTTAACACTGCAAATCATTCGTTCATCCGTACCATTCTATGCAGATAGCTTACAAGTAAGTGCATACTTTTTTGTGATGGATTAATTTTATATAATGTTTTTAACACTTCAATAAAATGAAGTAAAGGTATTTTTGTAATTCATGTAATTATATCGTCAATTTTACTATTTTGGAGCAAAGCCGTGTAGAAACTGAACAAACGGTAAAGTCCAATTATGTCAACCAGAACGCTGTCTAATGTCAATTTGACACTCGTATTGACTAAAGCTGGCAGTGCTTAGTTTCATGAACATTCCTCTCAATAGGCACCTGAATCGTTGTTTCCATAAGCCGAAACACCTTTCTATAGTATTTCTGGTCCTTATATGGGCTCTATTATAAGCCTCCTCTCTATCATTGCTCGGATTAAGCACAGGTGTAAAAAGATATGGTGTACATGCATAACCACTGTCTCCTAGTAATCGTCCATGAAATTCCCCACGTTCAAACTTTTCTTTCAATATGCTTTCATTAAAAATGCGTGAATCATTTCACTTCCCCTCCACCGTGCGACTATGTCCCTGATTTTCCGTTTAGAATCGCAGACAACTTGGACATTGATGGAGTAATAACCCTTTCGATTGACATATATGCTTCACTCATATCTCCACCCACTCTTCTTATCCTTAAGTGAGTACAGTCTATGGCTCCAATCACTGTGGGGAAATGACATATGCTTCTGAATCCTCTCATGGTTTCCTGTTGTTCCTCAAGTGTTGTCGGCATGTTAATAAATAAATGGGCTTTTCTAGCCAGTGCTTCTGCGACATTTCTCGCGATTATGCTGATTGATTGCTGAGAAATTCCTTGCATGTCCCCACTGTCATCTTGGATCTGAAACATAACCACAGTTTTATAGCATAGGTACCTACTTAGGTAGGTATTTGTTTACTTATAGCAAAATTTATGATTCAACCAATCTTACCTGATGACGAGCCCAATGGCGTAAAGCACAGGCTACTTGAATGGCTGGTAGTATGGTACTACCACGAGAATCCCTAGGAAGATCGTCTACAACTAGATCCAATATTTTATTAGCAAAAGCTTTGCTGAATCTGTATTTTTTTTAAATTACACGTCGTCGTATTTTTCGAACGGATTAATTCTCACACGGTTTATAGTATTGTCACGAAAAGTTTCCATGTATTCGACATCCAATTCGTCAATAAAGTTTACAGAATCTAAAAAATCCATTCTAGATGAGTTGACAGCATCTATAACAGTGGTTCTGTCACAAAATTTCGAGGTTCACAAAATTTCACTTGCAAAACAAGGGTGTTCGGGTGTTTAAATTTAAAACCGTGTCGAAAGCGTGCCTATCTCTAAACAATCATAAAACGCAGTTTGGTGGTAACATTTTTTTCAAACACGTGCTCAACAGATGTTTAACTTTTTTGTAGTAAGACTGTTTGTGTTTAATTTATTTTTCTCTTTATTTAAGCCATGGACTACGAAGTTATCGAAAATCTGCTTAATCTGGACATATCTGAGTTTGAAGATGATGAAGACAACGATGATATCGATGATGTGGATTATCGACCACCTCAGGGTCGAAATCGTCAGTCGGATAATTCAGCAGAATCGTCTTCGGATTCTGAAGGCGAACTTTTAATTTCAAGACCTGCGATTTCTAATTCTTCTATTACGCGAGGTAGAAGCTTACAGCGTCGAGGTGGCCGTCATCGTCGAGGACTTTCTTCGATTTCTCGACCAAGTCTTAGAAGAGGAAGCTCTTCTCGTGGAAGAATGTATCAGCAAGTGGAAGCTGTAGATAACGAGGATATTGGCAGTAACGATGGACAAACCGAAGGTTGGGTAGAAAAAGATTTTAATCCAGATATAATTCCCTTTATGCAACCTTCGTATTTACCTCTTAATGACGAAGAATTCAGTAAAATTGATTATTTTCGTCGATACGTAAATGATGAGCTGATGCAAATCATAGTAGACAGATCCAATGAGATGTATCTATCAAGAAACGGCCAGTTTTTAAATTTGACACTTACCGAGTGCCAAATTTTTATTGCAATTAATTTGGCTATGTCTTGTATTGGATATCCGATTCTCCGCATGTACTGGCAAAATAAGTTTCGTGTCGCTTTTGTAGCTGATCACATGTCACGGAACAGATTTTTCACTCTTCGAAATTCTTTAAAACTCGTTAATGACTACGACTTTTCTGCCGAAGATAAAAGTAAAGACAAGCTCTGGAAAGTTCGCCCACTTATCGAAGAAATTCTTAAGGGTTGTCATTCGGTGCCAAAAGATCAAAAACTGTCAATTGACGAAATGATCATTCCTTTTACGGGCTCCTGTGGGATGAAGCAATATTGCCCAGGTAAACCTAATCCTACAGGTTTAAGAGCTTTTGTCTTGGCGAATCCCGCAGGAGAAGTGTGTGATTTTCATATATATCAAGGGGCAACTACATATCCTTCTTATGCTGACACATCATTCGGATTGGGAGAGAAGGCAGTTCTTGCCTTAACGGAGGATTTGATGCCGGGACATATAATTTACTGTGATAGGTACTTCACCACCGAGACACTGATTTTGCAATTAAAAAACAGAGGCCTGATGTGCGCTGGTACATTAATGAAGAATAGAGTACCTAAGCCCGCAAGATTAACACTCAAAGAGGACAAAGATTTAAAGAAAGCAGGGAGAGGGAGTTATCAAGTATTGGTCAACGATGAGAAGAATATAGCTATAACTAAATGGCTTGATAACAAACCAGTCACTTTTCTGTCTACTGTGCACGCTGCCCAAACTTCCGACACCTGCCAAAGATGGTGTAAGCAGAATAAAGTTTATGTTACTGTCCCGAGACCGGTAGTAGTAAAACAATATAATTGTAATATGGGAGGAGTCGATCTTGCTGATCGTCTCTTAGCTGTGGCACCGTCGAGATATCGAACAAGAAAATGGACAACGCGATTTATCGCGCACATGTTTGATTTGGCTATAACTAATTCATGGTTAAATTACAAAAAAAATGAGTTACGCAAAAATGTCCCGGTGAAAAAAATTCAACAACTGAGGAGTTTTAAAATGGAAATAGCTGAAACTTTAATATCTGCAAATGTCTCCACTAGTTCCGAAACAGAAGACGAAGAACAGTCTCGGCCTAAACGCTCTAAACCAGCTGTACCGCTTCCCAGCGCCAGTTCAAGAACTCATGGTGCACTCCATTTGCCCTCGGCTGGAGAAGTTCAAAATAGATGCAGAAGACCAGGATGCAACAAGAAAAGCACGATTATATGCAAGAAGTGCAACATTCACTTGTGCCTCACTAAAGAAAGAAATTGTTTTTTTAAGTTCCACACTGAGATTTATTGATTTAGATATTTTATTTCAATATTTTCTTTTTTAAGTATATTTCTATTTTGTATTGTGATAAGAGATCTTGAATATTACAAAATATAGACCAGTTGCTTTAATACCAATTTTTTCAAAGGTTATGGAAAGGATTCTCTATGACTCGATAAATCATTTTCTATCTAAATATGACATTTTATGTGCAGAACAAAAGGGTTTCCGAAAGAAGAAAGGCATAAATGTGGCCGTTTATGATCTGATAAATATAATAATGCAAAATGTTGACAAAAAAGTACCAGTTTGTGCAATTCTGACGGACATAACGAGGGCATTTGATTGTGTCGATCACGAAATCTTGGTAAATAAGTTATATGCCATAGGAATTAGAGGGAATGTACTTAATCTCTTAAAATCTTATCTCAGTAATCGTAAGCAGCATACAGAGATCACTAAAATATGCCTGAAAACTAAGAGAGAAAAAATATCTATCTAAAGTTAGAATTATCAAGTATGGTGTGCCACAGGGCAGTGTGCTAGGTCCTTTATTATTTCTAATGTATATTAATGACTTGCCACGACACATTGAACATCCTATGGTTCTGTTCGCTGGCGATAACACTGTTTTGATTAAATGCCTTGACAAAAATTAATATGAAGAGAACATAAATAATACATTAACAGATATTATACACTGGATAGACCATAATAATTATTATTTAATAATTAATATTCCAAAAACAAATGTTATGCATTTTTATCAACGGATTCCTCAAGAAATCTTACATCTTTTTCATAATGGTCAAAAAGTTGATGAAGTAACTGTTGCTAAATACTCAATACTCAATACTCAATACTCAATAATTTAATGCATTCCATATGTATTACAAAGATGGTTTAAAATGGTTAAAGAACAAATATGGACCCTGTCGGGCACTGCAAATAATAGGAGAGAGGAAGAGTGCTAAATAGTATGTCAAGGTATGAAATAGTATCAAAAATTATAAAAAAAAAAAAAAAGATAAATTGGATGTATAATTATGTATATATTTATTAGGTCTGTGTTTATTGGTATAGTATATTTATTGAATAGGAATAGTAAATAAGAATTATTGTAAAAATTGTTTGAATTATTATATGTAGGTTTTTATATTTGGATTTTAAAAGTACCTACCTATGTAAGTATTTCAGGTTTTATTATATATGTTTTATCATGTTTGGTGAATAAGTTTATTGGTATATAATAGTATATTTATTGAATAGGAATAGTAAATAAGAATGATTGTAAATTATTTTTATTTTTTTTGAATTATTATTTATAATAAGTAATTAAATTTTGTTATTATATGCAGGTATTTTAAGTTTTATTATATATATTTTATAATGTTTGGTGAATAAGTGAGAGAATAATTTTACTTTGTAATCGATTTGTCCTCAAAAAACTCCTTAACTGAGTAATATGACTTGGATTCTAGAAATTATTTCAATCTATTAATAAATATATTTGATTTGTTTATTTCTCTAATATCATTTGGCAGTTTGTTGTAAATTTTTGTGGACATTACCAAAGGACTGGTTGAGTGCATTTTGAGTCGGGATTGAGGTACGTTTATTTTGTTTTTGTTGTGTCGAAAATTGAATCTTGTTTGTGTTTCTTCGCAAGTTGTGTACAGATCTGGATGTTTTTTGACAAATTTACATAATTCTAATATGTATAGGCAGGGAAGTGTGAGTATTTTATGCTTACGGAAGTATGGTTTGCAGCTATCTATTTGATTTATGTTTGTTATTATTCGAATTAACTTTTTTTGTAGAATGAATAAGGTTTGTGAATCTGTACTGTTACCCCACCATACCATTCACTAAAATTCCTAGGTATAATGATAGATAGCCAACTAACGTGGAAGCCACAAGCAGAAAAAGTGTGCAATAAACTAAGTGTGGCTGCATATGTTCTTTTTAAACCTGTCTAAAAAAGTGAGCATGGCCACGAGATTGGTTGCATACCATGGGTTAGTTGCATCGATTTTGAGATTCGGTATAATATTTTGGGGAAATTGTAGCCTGAGAGAACAGGTGTTTAAGGCTCAGAAACGGTGTTTAAGGGCAACTAGGGTAAGTGCTCCAATAAATGAACACCCCCCAGTGAATGAACAAAATGCAGTTTTATCAAAAAAATAAGAAATCGCAACGATTCTACCATATGTAGTATTTTTTTTTCATAAATTTTACTCTATTTCGCAATTAACTGGTCAAATTCACGTTTAATATCATATTTCATTTCGAAATGGCGAGTGGTTAAAGTTTAAGTCGATACTGACATTTTTATTTGTTCGGGCTAGACTTTTGGACTGAGGTAAGAGGAATCATTTTTGATTTGACATTGTAATGTAACTTACAATATTTTGGATGGGTTATTTGTCTACTATCGTAGAATAATAGTTTAATATTGTGTTTCAAATCCATTTACTTGCGATTTTTGCCAGCTAGATAAAATAATTAAGTGTCCCAGCATTCGAACAAGAAATCATTAAAATTCCAGTGAATGAACGGGCGTTCATTCACTGGGTAATCGTAAATTTTATGTTTTGGTTGAAAAACATAACTTACGCTAATGTTATAAAGTTCATGTTTTGGGATCTATTTCATAAATAGATTTCCGATCTTTTGGCCAGTATTGGGACAGGTATGTTCATTTACTGGTTCTTGAAATCCAGTGAATGAACACTTTATATTTTAAGGCAGATTTCTCAAGAAATTTGTTATTCCTACTTACAGGTAGTAAAAAAATATTTAGATCTACTTAGACTTTGCTGATTGCAAAGTCTGAGTCAATCTAAATATTAAAGTTTAAAATTTTTCATTAATCTCTTATCCATTTAGATTACTATGGGTCACAAAAAGAAGTACCTACAATAGGTTTCAATACAGTTAACAAGCAGCTGAAGCAGCTCTTAAGTCAATTGCTAATGGAGAACTTTGTATCAATGAAGCAAGTAATGTGTATCAGATACCAAAATCGACTTTACACAATAAATTTACAAACAAAGTTACTTTGGAAAAAAAAAATGTCCGAACTTACTGTAAGTATATGAAGAAGCTAAGATTTCTGACTGGATTATAAATAAAGTCAAATTAGGTTTTCCAATGCACCCAGTGGAGGTTTTGAATACTTACCTACTGTTGAAAATTTTATGACCAGTAACAATAGGCGTAATAAGTTTATCGGGAATAGACCAGAAAGAAAGTGGCTCACTTTATGCTTAAAAAAGCATTCTGAGATTACAAAAAGGAATGCAGAAATAATTTCTAAAGGCAGAGCCGCAGAAACTGAAGCAACTATCAGGGCTTGGTTGAGAGAACTCATAAGAGTTTTTAACTGAAGAACATGCATTAGATATAAAAGATGATCCCAATCGAATATTTAATGCGGCCGAAACAGACGTAATGACCTGCCCGAAAACCATAATTATATTAGTTCAGGCTTACTTGACCAATATGACGCATCAGTACGCATACTTTTCACTTTGGTTCAAATGCGCAAAGAACTCGATGGTGTTAGAGAAGTTTAGAGGAGCGTCAATGGAGGCATCAGATGCTATAACAATTTGTCTCAAAATGCTCCTCTCGATTTATCCAATACGTCGACTTCTATACTTCTATCATTAATCTAACACAGAATTATTGCAAGACATACAACCCATCAGTAATTCCGAAGCAGTCCCATGCTCCAGCACATTTCATGACCAAGATTTGACAAGATTTATCGTTCCTAGTCTGACGGATTTTAATAATATTTGTAATTGTTCAGAATATCTTATAGACTATACAGAAAATTAAAATGAAACCACAGAAATAGTAAAGTTTATAATTAATAGTGAATTGAATCCGTCAACCGTAATTCCCCTTCCATGGTATGATACTGCACAATCTGGTAAATCGTTGGACATAAGAGCGGAATTGTTTCTAAGCGATGGACCTTCTACTCCAATATTCTTTATTGAAAGCAATCCAGAAATTGAAAACAATGGTTCTATTAAAGTGTGTCCAATCACGAAGGACGAAATTCAGCCAGTTGTTAACACAAATAAAATCGACAGCTTTCTTGGGTACCCAAAAATCACTTCGGAAAAAGAGCAGCCATCGTAAAGAATCCTAATCCCATGCCGTTTGGATGAACAGGCCAACGATACAAAGCGTATGTAGAAAAGATACAAGAAGAAAAGAGATCAAAGCAGAAGACAAATTTTTAGAAGACAAAATCAATGAAAAAAAAAGGAGAGTAGATGCAAAAGAAAGTAAAAAATGAAGAGAACTGGATGAAAAAAAAGCAAAAGAAGAAAAGAGAAGAAAAGCTTTCACAAAAACGCAAAGAACAGAACAAAACTGTACGCCATTCTGCAGAAAAAGTCTTTATAGTAAACGATCAAGAACAGAAATGTAAGACAGATTTTCTAGCTAACAATGCTGTTAGCTAGAAACTCAACTTAAATTTTGACATTGTAATTATTCAACTTAGATTTTGACATGGAAATTCTGACTGAAACTTGATTTTATACTTATAATTTTAACTTGATTAATTTCATTAATTGAATTACTATATCTGATTGTTCCACTGATTTTGTTCGTCATCATTATATATAAGACCTATTAACTGTACTCATGTTTTACAAAATAAATCTAATCTAATCTAATCTAATCTAGCTTTGTAAAACTAAGTGTACCTGTAGTGTCTGAAGTTGATTTTGAAGACATAGAACGTGTATTAGATGAGCCTGAATATTCCAAACGTGGATTGAGAAGAACGAAGAAGAAGAAGACGTGCATTTACTCCAATAATAAGACTTTAATCATGTAAATAATAAACGGAGAATTGTGTTCATTCACTGGTTTCATTTTGTTCATTTACTAGAAAACGCCGTTCATTCACTGGAGTTTTGGGGTATTTTCCGATTGACTGCTTACTATAATAAAACTGTCAATTTGAAGTAGTAAAACGTACCTAAAAATGATTTTTGAATATATTCTTAACATTATAAAATACATTTTGGGCGCATCCATCAGTGCAAACCTACAGTAAATATTTTTTGAAGTTCGCAAATTGCTTAAGTGTTCATTCACTGGACCCATTACCCTATCTGTTACTTTTAAATTACACATTTGTAATTTAAAAGTAACAGATAGTTGCGTGCCTATATTTAAGTCCCTAAAATTACTTACATTCCCATCTCTTTATATTTTTAAAATAGCTGTATTCGTCAAGTCCAATATGCATCTTTTTAATAAAGCATCTGATAATAGAAATAGGCCAATACGAAAACAATATAAAAACATGCTGCATGTGAGAAGTTATGACACCGCCTTATTAAAGAAAAGTGCTTTATGTATGGGCCCAATCATATTTAATAAATTACCTGATGAAATAAAAACACAGACAGTTCCAGTTTTCAAGAAGCAATTGACAGAGTTGTTGACTAATAAAATGTTATTACTGGATAGGCGATTTTTTGAATGATAAATTTTAAATTAATATTGACATTTTCTATGAGTACCTTTTGTATAATTTTAATTCAATTGGTTTCTGACATTCTTTGTAATATTTTTTATTTGTGAATATAATTATTAATTTATTCTGACATTGTACTTGAATTTTGCTTGTATTATGACTGTACTGTAATAATATTGTTTAATTGAATTGATAAGTTTCATAAAACTGTTGCATGCCTTAGTTAAGGTAGAAAGTATATGGATCGCTTAATATTAAAAAAACATCTGTATATTGTACCTACTTTCTGTGCAAATAAACGATCTATTATATTCTATTCTATTCTACAAGAAGACTATTGTGATTACTTTAAGTTCAATTGTGATTTTGATTTTTAAATATTTTAGATCAGTTTAGCATTTATATCTAAAAATATTATAATTTGAAATATTACCATTGATTAGTAAGTAAGTACATTATTTTGTTTATGATTAGCGAGTGTAATTCTAATGATAATGATACATTGTTTCCTAAAAATGAGACTGATTTAGAGAATTTTGATTTTGATTAATGATTAATAGATAAGATTTAAATAAAAGGAGAACAAATATTTTTTTTCACAAGGTTTTTTTTATATTTCTGGTATAATTTGTAATTCTATGATAAATAACTGCATAGATTTGATTTATTCAAACTAATTTAATATTTAAAAGTATGGCCCAGTGACCTAAAAAAAGGACAAATAATTTCAAAAGGTTTTTTGCATGAAATAGTTAACTTAAGGTAGGTATAAGAAATACCCCTTAAAAGAATTTAGCCAAAAGCGTTACATTTAAACACTTTTTTACTAAATCAAAGTTCTGGGGCGCAACTACTTGTACCTATTTTTAGTACATTGGGTCGTAATGTAGGTATATCGACCAAAATTTAGGTTGGGCCTTACGAGGCTATACTTAATATTATAAAGCAGAAGAGTTTCTTTGCTTGTTTGTTTGGTTGAACGCGCTTATCTCAAGAACTACTGGTCAGATTTGAAAAATTCTTTCAGTGTTAGATAGCCCATTTATCGAGGAAGGTTATAGGCTATATATCATCACGCTAAGACAAATAGGAGCGGAGCAGTAATGGCAAATGCGACGCAGACGAAGTTGCGCGGGTCAGCTAGTTTACTTAATTAAGCGTATACCGCGTGTATCTGACATCGACGCACAAACGATTTCCATGGGTCCAGGGCATGATTCTGGACACCCCAGTGTTGGAATTTTTCGTCGGTTCTTTTCTCATTTTTTTTCAAGAGTACCACAAAGTATCAGCTCAGCTGAGCTGATATCTATTTGTGGCTTTATTCAGATTGTTCTTTTTAGTGAAAGTAGTTAATTAATAATTTTTTTATTAAAAATCTCATTGGGCTAGGTCAGAATAATGATTATGAGCAGTCTAAAGTAAAAAAACCCTTGAAAAAAAATAAAAAATGAGAAAAAAGCCGACGAAAAATTCTAAGTCTAGGGTGTCCAGAATCATGCCCCGGACCCATAGAAATCGTTTGTGCGTCGATGTCAGATACACGCGGTATTTCCAGTCGCCCCCGCGGGGATTGCCACCGGAGGCAAATGGGAATAAAAATTCCCAGTCGCCACCGGCGGTGACTGGGAAGTCATTGTCCCCACTTCAGTTTCGCTGTACATTGCTTTGTTACTTGTGAAGAATAAAATAATAAGAAAATTTATTCCAAACCTGCATCAATCTACTCTATGAGAAACTACGGAGATAAAAAATAAATAGGGACTGTAATGGAAACGACATAAAGTCTAAATCAGCATGCATAATGTTACATAAAACGGGTGCAGCCATAGGAAAAACAATGGATATTCACCCTCTCAACCAACAAAGCCACTTGGGGTCAAATAAATAGGAACTTTAAGAAAACGACAAAGTGTAATTTAGCATGTATGGCGTAATTTTATTTATGACAATTTGTTGCTTTGTATTTCAAAAGCAAAAAATCGTATTTGCTAGTGTTATCTTAAATCATGTCAGATCAAGGCGCATCTACTAGTTCTGGTCAAAGTTACCCAGTGTATATAAAAAGACGGCATGGAACAATAAATTTACGTGCGGGTCACCAAAATTGTTTAAAAAGAAAAAATACAAATGGCTCGGAGACGTGGGAGTGCACTTACAGAAAGAAAAAGTGCAAGGGACTTATAAAAATAGCTGTACCGTAAAGTTCATTTTTTTAAATATGTGTAGTTTTTTACCAATGCCGCCATTTTATTTATTCTTCCTAGGTGGCATCATCGGCAATACAAAATTTGTTTACTCTATGTATTAATTATATGTCTACTTTTGTGATTTTAGACCTTTCTATATTATGAACTATTTTGTAGTCTATACAAATAAATATATTTTGATTTATCATAATTAACGACCCGTTTAACGTAATGTTCAAGAGCGTCGTTTTAGACATAAGGATTACAGGTTCAATTTCCACACTAAGGGCGGGTTGTTTCAACTACACTTAACGCACACGTAAACGTTAAAAATGGTGCTAACTATCGTCAAATAAAAAAATTGGGTTGTTTCACAAAATGTCAGCGTTAACGCACGTAAAATATAACGTTTACGTTAACAGATGGTCTGAGCACTGGTTAACGTAACTTTAGTTGCGTCAAATAGAACAATATTGTGAAATTTCTTTTGAATTCCTCAATACCAGTTCTTCTGATGACACAAATAAGTGGTGGAATGCAAAAAAAGCTATTTAGGTAGGACCCGTGTCAATAACTTAGCTATTGGGATGAGCAGGAATTTATACCAGAATGTTTTGAAACAACGCTTCTAATTTAACGAACGTCAAACATCGTCCGTAATCGTAACTTTTTGACGTACGTATGTTACCATAACCAACTGTTTGATACAACCCGCCCTAATACTGGTGTTAACAAAACGGTATTTGTGTTGGGTTTGAGCGCTTGTTGATTGAACCTTCGTTGCATCTAACACACACTCCAGTTACATGTTTCAATAAAAATGAGTTTATTCAATAATACATACATTATTTTTATATTTCCGTTTAACATTTAGATACGCATGACTTAAAAAGTAAAATAACAAAGTATATGTTGAAAACTTTATTTCAATGTTATCATCAATTAGATTGATGCAGGTTTGGAATAAATTTTATTCTTCACAAGTAACAAAGCAATGTACAGCGAAACTGAAGTGGGGGCAATGACTTCCCAGTCAACGCCGGTGGCGACTGGGAATTTTTATTCCCATTTGCCTCCGGTGGCAATCCCCGCGGGGGCGACTGGGAATATACGTGCGCCATGTAGGACGCAACATGTCCTTCAAGATGTATAAACATATATATATATATAAATCGCGAAGGACTTCTTGCGTCTTTCCAAACTACCACCCTGCGGCGTCCACTGAATGTAGTGAGATTTTTAATGTTTTCAATGCGTATGTAAGATGTTTTAATCAGTATCATATCAGTAGTCGACGTCAAATTTCATTTCAACGTTAAATGGTGATATTCAAATTAAATATTTCTAGCTGAATTTGTGCGTCCGTTCACTCTTAAATCTTTCTTGCACACTGAATATCCTCCGTATACGTTCAAAACACTGCATGCACATTCCCGCCTCCATCCAACTATACGTTTAAATCAATTCCGTATAATGCTCTGCATATATCATAATAATTATAATAACTAAATTACATCCATCTACTATTGAATTCAGGATGGTTCCGAATACTGTTTTTGAATTATTGTATCCAGCTTATCAGCCAAGAGGCTTCCACCTATATAAGGTCTTATACTGACTCCAGGCACAGATAATAAATAATTAATAGTTAGCTTACAAAAGTGACAATACCTATGTATAGCGTGGTATTTTCTCTTTGGTGGTCTACTAAAACTTAAAAAGCAATATAATCATTTTTGACGAGTGACAGGTAAGTTTGTATGTATAAACAGGTAATAGTTAAGTCGACGAGTTGAAAATGGTACAAAATAGAGATACTGCTCTTTAAAATTATGTGCGATAGCTCATTGGATCCGAAATGACGCCTAGAAAAATGTGCCAAAAGTTATAAACAATTAAAGATGAAAAAAAAATGGCATTTCGATTTTTGCCAATATTTCATAAAATATTAATATATAAGAAATTTCAAAAAAAGGTTCTGAAAGAAGAGGAAATTTCTAATAAAAAACTCCTAATTCCCGGAACTCTATCTCCATTATTTGTAACTTTAATTTAATGCTGAAAATAGGTCTGCGCGCGACATTTTTAGGTTGCACGCGTGGCGTCAAAAGTGAGTACGGTATATTAATCAATTTATTTAGGGTATTGAATATTTTTTTTTTAATTTGAAAAAAATATGGTGTGTTCTGAACACTATAAATAATTTATTCCCGTTGGAAATTTAACTTAAAGTTAATTTTTCAACAAGTTAAACAAGTGTTAACTAACAAAATTTTCTCGAAAACCGTCTTAATTGTAAGTGAAAAAAAAAAATGTTTAAATAATGGTCGTAAAAAAATTTCGTTTCGTAGAGCCTTTCTTACATATATACTTAACAAGATCGCGCCATCAAAGTTACAAAAATATTTATACATTGATTATAATATTTTTTTTACTAGAACAAAACTTTGAAAGTGAGGTTGATAAAATTATCAACAGCGACCAGCAACTATCTGCACCAATCAAACTGGTTACTCCGAAGGAAGTAGCACGCACGATCAAGAATTTGCAAAACAAAAAAGCTCCTGGTTTTGACCTTATAACGGCTGAAGTACTTAAACAGTTGCCCAAAAAAGTCATTGTCTTCCTAACAATGATTTTTAATGCAGTATTTAGAATACATTACTACCCGAAATTGTGGAAAATATGTATGATCCCAAAGCCGGGAAAACCGCCGGCAGATCCTAGCTCATATAGACCTATAAGCCTTCTCCCCATACTGTCTAAGGTGTTTGAAAAGACTCTTCTGCGAAGACTCAAACCCATACTCGATGAGAGCAGGATCATACCGGATCACCAGTTTGGTTTTCGGGAGAAACACGCAACAGTCGAACAAGTGCATAGGGTTGTTCACGTAATAAGGCAAACACTTGAGAGGAAGGAGTATTGCTCAGCAGCATTCATAGACATACAGCAAGCTTTTGACATGGTGTGGCACAAGGGATTGCTGTACAAGCTGAAAACACTCCTGCCTAACTCATTCTTCATGATCCTGAAATTCTATTTACACCAAAGGAAATTTCAAGTCAAATGCGGAGAGGAATACTCGAACCTGTACTTGATCACTGCCTCTGTGCCCCAAGGATCAGTTCTTGGCCCCGTGCTATATTCTATATACACGGCAGACCTGCCTGAAACAGAAGGTGTGGTAACGGCCACCTACGCAGATGACACGGCATGCCTTGCGAGCGACAAAGACCCGAACAACGCATCTTCGAAGCTGCAAGCACAGATCGATAAAGTTGATTCTTGGCTTCGGAAGTGGTGAATAAAAGCTAGTGTAACCAAATCAACACAAATAACATTCATTCTCACTGAGAAGAGGCGAATGAAATGTCCACCTGTTTGTATGGATAACAAGGCCCTGCCAAATCACGACAGCGTAAAATATCTTGGCCTACACCTGGATAGAAGACTGACCTGGAGTAAACACATAAAAGCCAAGAGGAAAGAAGCGAACTTGCAATTTCAATCGCTAAACTGGTTGCTTGGACGACAATCCACTCTGTCTCTTAGTAACAAGCTCTTGGTATAAGCCATCATAAAGCCCATTTGGACCTATGGAATAGAACTGTGGGGTTCTGCGAGCAACTCTAACATAGAGATCCTCCATGCAGAGATTCCAAAACATCGCCTTGAGAACTATCTCAAGCGCGCACTGGTTTGTGAGAAATGCCTCTTTTGCAGTTTGGTTTATTTTACAAGATTTTTTTTTGTCATACAGCGAATTGATCCATTATGACCCATGAATGGGTCACGTTGGATCAGGGTTTGAGTCACAGTGGATCAAATGGGGTACTATGAATCATAAGTGTTTAAAATCAAAAACACTTATTATATTAATTAAATTCTTTATTTATTACAAATTAAATATAATTATCAGTCATTGCTTTAATCAGTCTTGGTTGCAAAATCACAATATACTTGTTAAGATTAGTACCTACCTAATATAGCAAATTATGAAAAAATACAAAATCCGAAACTTCCGACTACTTTTGTTTAGTTTTACAACATGAAATACGCCTTCTTGAACATGAGTAAATCTCCTAAAAAATCTTGAGTAACAACATAAACAATTGAGCAAATTAAAATAACAAAAATGCACTGCTATGTCTTGCAAAAATTAAACTGTCTTACGAGCTATCAATATTTTTAAGCATAGTAAATTGGATACTTATCAACTTAACGTAAATCAATATTTGAAAAATCAACATCGAAATAATATAAATCTTGCGTTCTTTTCGTGCTTCCTGTAAAACCTGGTTTAGGTAAAATCATTTTAATGTCATGCAACGGAACTGTGGCAAGATCTGATGTTAGTGAAATTGAGCTAGTAGGATCCTGAGCTAAAGAGTTTGATGGTTTTTTGTAATACCTTTGCAGAGTGGTGAACGGGATCTTGGTTAATTTTGAAATGGCTCTTATTGTTTGATCCTCCACTATCATGTCTGTATGAAGACCAATCTCTGTTTTCCTTTTTCTATCACATGGCATGTTGAACTGTAAAAGTAGGAATACTTTGAAGCTCGAACCTTTTTGGGGAACAGTGGATCATGATCCAACGAACCCCATTACCACTTGATTCACTTTAACCCATTTACTAATAACGGAAATAATAATTTTAGCAAAATATATATCGCATCACACCACTTCATACAGTTTTATACAGTTAGACACACATACTAAAGAAAAATATGCAAAGACTTTAAAATATCTAAATAACTTTAAACCAAAGCAATTTCAAACATTACGTAAATTATTTTTTTCGTACTTACCTACTGACCGAGGCACCGTCGCACGTCCTCCCGTTGTGATTCAGTGGCGGCGACTGGCCGGGTAGCACGGGGTAGGGGTTAGCGAAGCCGACGCGTGTATGTGTGAGTACAATAGATACAGACTTTTAACAAATGATTCACTGTTCCCCGTGATCCACTGATGCACATGTTCCCCTAGGTTCCATTAATTTCGAAAATTATTATGTAGCTAGCCATTTCAGCCGACAATGTATGATACATGGAGGATCACTAATTTTAATTAAAAGTTACATTATATCTAAAGAAAGAAAAGACATTGTTAAACTGTCAGTTGAACACACCATTGAATTGTCCTGTGTTGAGTTGGATAAGCATGTTGTTGTATGTGTCTACAGACCTCCAAGTTACCAGAATCTATCTGTGTTTGATTCTGTAATGGAAGATGTGTTAAAAAAAGTTTGTACCAGCGATAAAACAATAATAATATGTGGCGACTTTAATTTTAACTTACTAGAAACTAACTCAAATAGTATCAGATTATTGAGTCTGTTTAAATCATATAATTTATCAAATGTTTTTATTGAACCTACCCGAGTAACAGCTTCTTCTGCGACTTGCATAGACAACATATTTTGTAATTGTGATTACTTACATAAAGAGATTGTTAATAAGTTACCCTCTGATCACAGTGGACAAGCTATAACGTTTTGTACCTACATACCTTTACAAAAAATTCAAATTCAATTTAGACCAATAACAGATAAAAATTTAGAAAAATTTAGTAATACTTTGGCCAGTAAATTATGTGTTCAAAGTTTTAATAACATAGAAGACCCAAATGAGTTTTACGGCGAGTTTTTTTCAATACTAAACGCTCAATATAATGATAGTTTTCCATTAAAGTCAAAAAGTGTTAACACAAAGTTTATATTCAGTGATTGGGCAACTACGGGCATTCGAATAAGTAGGGAAAAGCTATACGAACTATATGGCCTTAAGCAACATGTGAATAATTTAAGCTTTCATAAGTATGTCGCGAAATATTCAAAAACATTTAAAAGTGTATGCAAAATAGCAAAAGCTCTGTTTATTAGTAATAAAATAAAATCAGCAGATGACAAAATAAAAACTACCTGGAAAATAATTAATAATGAAACAGGTAGGAAGAAAAAGCGTGAAACTGAATTTAATTTAAAATCCGTACATGGTCCCATAAACTCAGATGCAGAGGTAGCTCAGGAATTTGAAAACTTCTTTGCTGATATTCCTCGTAAAACTACAGAAGCTCTTAACTCGTCACCCGCGCTCTCTGCTGCCTTACTTAGGAAGAATGTCAAGGTTTGTCCATCAGAGTTCAAGTTTAAACATACAAACCCCCAAGCCATTATAAAAGCTTTTAAAGATCTTAAAATTAAATCAACAGAAGATCTTTGGGGAATGTCTGTAAAAGTCTGTAGATCTATTATTGAAACTATTGCTCCCCACTTAGCTCTTATATTTAACTCTAGTGTAGACCAGGGAGTATTTCCTGATCTCATGAAGCACAGTAAAGTCGTTCCACTGTTTAAATCTGGTGATAGTCAAGAACCCAACAATTACAGGCCGGTTTCAATCCTGCCGGTTCTCAGTAAGGTGTTTGAAAAGTTAATGCTTAACCAGATGTTACTACATTTTAATGAAAATTCCATCTTTCATGAACATAAGTACGGTTTCACCAAAGGGCGTTGTACAACTGACGCCGGTGTCACTCTAATAAAGAACATCTTTAATGCCTGGGAAGATTCGCAAGACGCCATTGGAATTTTTTGCGATCTCTCGAAGGCGTTCGATTGCGTTAACCATGAAACACTTTTGTTGAAACTGGAGCATTATGGGATTAGGAATACATCTCTTGATCTGATTAGATCGTACTTGAAAGACAGACAGGTTAAAGTACAGGTAAACGGCGTGAACTCACTGGGGTCTGAAATGACAATGGGCGTTCCGCAAGGTTCAATATTGGGTCCATTCCTCTTTTTAGTGTACATAAACGATTTGCCCCAATTGCTTCAAAATGAGCCAAAGATGGTGTTATTTGCTGATGACACATCATTGATATTTAAGATAGAACGACGGTCACAAAATCTTGATGATGTCAATAACTCTATTCATCAAGTTCAAGATTGGTTTACGGCAAACAACTTAGTATGGAATGAAAAAAAAACCAAATGTATTAAATTTACTTTACCAAATGTTAAAAGTAACGAATGTGACATAGTATTGAATGGACAAAAACTGGAATTTATTGATCAGACAGTTTTCCTGGGAATCACTTTAGACGAGAAATTGCAATGGGGACCTCACATAACATCTCTTGCGGCGCGGCTAAGCTCAGCCGCTTATGCTGTTAGAAAGATAAGACAGTTAACAGATGTAGAAACTGCGCGTTTGGTCTATTTTAGTTACTTTCACAGCATTATGTCGTATGGTATTTTGCTATGGGGTCGGGCTGCTGACATTGAATCCATATTTATTTTACAAAAGAGTGCTGTCAGAGCCATTTATAATCTACGTCGACGCGATTCTCTTAGGGAAGTCTTTAAAAAGATTAATATTATGACAGTCCCATGTCAATTCATTTATGAAAATATTATGTATGTAAGGAAAAATCGACATCTCTTTAGCAAAATTAGTGATAGACATAATTTTAATACTAGAAATAGAAATAAATTAGATCAGCCATTTTATAGATTAGCCAAAGTACGAACATCTTTCATGGGGTACTGTATTAAATGTTACAACAAAATACCTTGTGACATATTAGAATTAAATGAAAGAAAATTTAAAAATTATGTTAAAAGCACACTATGTAAACAAGCATATTACAAATTAGATGATTATATTCAAGATAAGAATGCTTGGAAACATGCTGGTCCTGCTCCATAGGACAGTCTAAGGTGTAGTAAACAAAGTCAAACTTATTGATAATGTTTGTATTAATATGTTTAGTATATCTATAGATGTCTTTAATGACTTTTATATTTAATTTAACTCACACACTGATTTATTGTTCTTTATTTGATAAATCAATAGTACCAACATTTTTAAATATGTGTGTGTTTGCATTGTATAGACTCAAGTACCCTGGCGGTTGGGAGTGTCATGCTCACTCAAAAGCCTAGCTGATGGTGGCGTATGCGTTAAATTATGTAGCTCCATTCAAAATGGTTGAGACGAATGGGCCTGGCGCATGTCATGGCGCCGTCGGTTGGGACTGGTCATTTCTCAGCTGCCATGGTTTATTTTAATTTATTTTAATTATTTCTTTGAATTGTTCCTTTTTTAGTTCGGATGTTTTTATCATGCTCGTCACATCGTTCTCACATGTATGTATAATTTCAACACGATGTCAAGAAAACTTTGTAACAATTTATTATTTTTAAAAGAGTGTCCGTGGAGTTTCTTGCACGTTCTTCTCCATAGAGATCTACGCTTTGGAACGTGCAAATAGCTTCATCTTTTTGGACCGACCGACCTTGACAATTCAAAAGTGCCTGTAAATGGTTTAATTGAAATAAATGTTTGAGTTTGAGTTTGAGAGCTGTGATACGTTTCATTTTCTTTTGACGGCAATCTTAGCGGCATGCTTTTGAAAAATCATACACGCGTGACACACATGCACACTCGTTAGTGTGAGGGCAGCTACTATGCACTGCGTTGACCTTTCGTTTGTACTTTAGCACAGCTGAGCTGATACCTATTTGTGGTTTTATTTACATTGCTCTTTTTAGTGAAACTAGTTAATCAATTATATTTTTATTAAAAATCTCATTGCTTTAGGTCAGAATAACGATTATCGTCGTCTTGGAGGGCAATGGAGCTAAGCCACAATTTTAGCGAAATCGAGTTAAGTGCAGTAACGTGTTGTGAAAGAGCCAATGTTCATATCAGTCAATAAATCTAACAGATATTATGACTGTAAGCAGGGTTTTTTTTTTAATTTGCCAATAGAATTTAGTGTAATTACAATAAAAGTCAAAAATTCTATGTCGCTTAAATGTATTGTGAATACAAGTCTAAGAATTAAATAATTCAGTGGTCAATAGTTGTAAGAGCTCATAGAACTCTTGACCACCAAAATTATAACATCAATATAATGTGTTATAGTTATTGTGATTCGTCACTTTTTCTCCAATCCCGATATTATTTGGGAATATTTCATTGCCAGACAAAAATCGAATACTCGTATCATTTACTTACTTCAAACGACAACCAATGGTTCTATAAGTGTCTCACTTACGGAACAAACAGGTAAATATACCTACAACTTGTTATATTTGTAGGGTTCCGTACCCAAAGGGTAAAAATGGGATCCTATTACTAAGACTTCACTGTCCGTCCACCTGTCTGTCTGTCAGTCCAGGCGGTATCTCATAAACCGTGATAGCTAGACAGTTTGTTTTTTTACAGATGATGTATTTCTATTGCCTCTCTATCAACAAATACTAAAAACAAAAAAAAAATTAAGGGGCCTCCCACACAACTTGACACAACAAACGTGTTTTTTGCCGTGATTTGCTCGATATTAAAAACGGCAACAGGTAGACGCTTGAAATATTAACAGAACATTTATTTGTATCTATCTATATCTATACATATAATAAAACTGTAGAAAAGTGGTTTTTGTACATGAAAAAAAAATCCAAAAAAATAGCTAGGGTGTTAAAGAACAACCAATAAAACCCATTTCCAACATTTGTGTCTGTTTGTCTGTTTATTTGTTCGGGCATCACGTAAAATCTGCGAAAGCAATGTAGATAACTTTTACACACAAGGATTGAGCGTAACTTGGCGTAACATTTAGTTTTTGTTTCATTGCAATCGGTTCAGTCTATCAAAAGATATTTGAATTTAAAGTTTTCCAGAAGTAAAATTAGGGTTATGTGCAATGCGTGTGTGTGTGTGTTCACGTAACTTTTATACATAACAATAAACTGTGCGTTTGTTGTTATGTACCTTATAATACCTTATATTAAAAAATGCGAATTAATAAAATTATAATTATTATATAGTTTTTCCGAAGTAAAATATTGAAATAGCGCCATCTATCAAACTGGACTATACCTAGAGATCAACTGCGTGCAGTATTCGATAGATGGCGTTGGCGTGTAACGTCAATTTTCTGAATCGCGGTGTTAAGATGTTCCTTGAAAGCCACCTTCGCCCATCTCTGCATTTGAGTCAAGTTGATTTATCTAATTTTCATCTATGCTAATCTATACTAATATAATAAAGTAGAAGAGTTTGTTTGTTTGGTTGAACGCGCTAATGTCAGGAACTACTGGTCCGATTTGATCAATTCTTTCAGTGTTATATAGCCCATTTATCGAGGAACGTTACAGGCTATAATATATTATCACGCTAAGACGAACAGGAGCGGAGCAATATTGGAAAATGTGACGCAGAAGTAGTTGCGCGGGTCAGCTAGTATTCAATATAAAAATATATATTAGGTCCTTACACAATATGAAATTGGCGTTTTGTACGGGGGGGAACATAAAGTTTTTTTTTTTTGTAAGATATATTTAATTAAGTAATCAAAGTATGCACCGTTGTTATCTATGCACTTTTGCCATCTCATAGCTCATTGATCCCTTTACTAAAAAAACCATAGGGGCGAGAATCAATCACCTCTTTGAAGGCGGTTTGGACTGCCGCATCGGAGTTGATTTTTTTTCCTTGTAAGAAGTTGTCCAAAAGTAGGTACACTATAACCAGCTCAGGAGTATGAAAAATAATTGTACCAAGTTTCGTTAAAATCCGTCCAGTAGTTTTTGTTTCTATAACGGTTATACAGACTGACAGACAAAAATTTTACTGATTGCATTTTTGGCATCAGTATCGATCCCTAATCACCCCCTGATAGTTATTTTGGAAATATATTTCATGTACAGAATTGAACTCTCTACAGATTTATTATAAGTATAGATAGATAGACAACGTTTGCATTCGCACGTCACTCGCAATCTGTCAAAAAAGCCTTAATTTCCACACATTATTGACAGATTGCGACTGACATGCAAATGCGAACGTTACTTAAAACTTAGTAGGATTGGCATTCTGGTAAAAAAGTTAACAAGACAATAGTGTCTTGTTAACTTTTTTACCAGAATGTGGTATGTGGTGGAGTGACTTACGGGGTGTAAGTCACTTAAGTCTATAGTTAAGTGACTTACACCCCGTAATAAGAGTATTACATTGTATGTATTCTAGTAGTCAACAGCTGTAAGCCACATAACATAAAAACGGTGATATTTTGATATTTTTAAATTGAAGCATTCAATTATTATTATTATTAAATTATTTATTCCGAGTAACAGTGACTCATAAAGTGTTAGTAACAATAAATAAACTTAAAACTATGTTAGCGACACCATTACAACAAATACATTAACACACACAACAAAATAATCACCGCTGCAGCATCCCAGCTGAGATGCTGGAGCAACGACTAACAATACAGCAGTCCAGCCTGTCAGCAATCATACCCAGGATGCTATTGGAACTGGCTCGCACCCTGCGCACCAAGGACGCACATCTTTTACGCATTAATGCATAAAAGCAATCAATACGCATTTCCGCAAACATCCCTGATGCGCTACAGAAGCGAGGCAGCCCCATCAACACCCTGAAGGCATTGTTATACTGAACGCGAAGAGCACTGTACGATCTTTGCGTAAAATGTACCCACAGGCTACAGGTATAAAATGAGGAACAGAAGGTTCTAAAAATCGTTTTTTTAACCTCTGTAGAAGCACGCTTAAACCTGCGGGCAACCATATTCGCTCTGACCGACAGCGCCCTTCGCTCTCTCTCAATGTCGTCATCGTCTCTAAGGGTAGTGGTCAAGATATGCCCAAGGTACTTCAACGAGTGCACTCTCGATAGCGGTACACCATTTAACCTTATTGGCGGCACCGTTTCAGGACATTTCCCACCAGCCCCAAACACCATAACGACACTCTTCTGTACATTGTACAACAGGCCATGCGCTCTAGCGAATCTCTCACACACACTCACAAGCTTCCTCAGGCCACAGACCGAGGCACTGAGCAGCACCATGTCATCTGCATAGCTTATGTTGTTGACACATATGCCATCAATATAACATCCGACTCTGGTGCTGCTCAGCTCCACAATCAACTGGTCCATGTACGGGTTGAAGAGTGTAGGAGAACTCAGACCTCCCTGTCTCACACCTGACTCAAGACCATATGGACTCGAGAACGCCCCGTCCCACCTAACACTATTGACATTCAATGCCAACACGTTTTAATAATCTTTTTTTTTTTTTAGGGATGGGAAATCATCCAATGACTCCTCCCGCTCTGGGTGTAGCGGGAGGGAGTGTCAGACTTCTACTGACTAAAACCCATCCATGTTCCTTCATTGCCCTTTGTGTTCCGGAGCCACGGTGTCTCTTGCGAATAATCCCGCGACTCCAGCAGGCGTCGGCCCTTTCGGGCCCCTCTATGTTGCTGACTCTCTTTGAGGCGCGCGTGGAACACTAACGCGCCGTCGACACGGCCTGTCTAGACGGACGGACGGCGAGCCACCCATAGCTCGCCGCCCACAGGCCCGCGCCTACGGTGGCCGGAGGTCGCCAGGTGGTGGCCCCCGACGCCCGCGGCGTCTACCACGGCGGCCGGGACGAGAGGGTCTCCTCTCCCTCTCCGCCACCTCCTTCGCTAGCATGACTGTTTTAATAATCTAGTGTGAAAATTTGAACTCTCTACTAAAATATGACGCTGATTTATGTTAAAATAACCGTTCTTACGCGTATCATTTAAAATTGAAACGTCCATAACTCAAAAGTGAAGTTCTGTGGAATAGCTCTATTACCCTCCTAAGCGACGTTATAAGCAGTCTAAAGTAAAAAAAAAGTAAAAAAAATTAAAAAATGAGAAAAAAGCCGATGAAAAATTCCAACTCTGGGGTGTCCAGAATCATGCCCTGGGCCCATGGAAATCGTTTGTGCGTCGATGTCAGAGACACGCTGTATAGTACTTTTTTCTGTTTTGGTTGATATTTTAACATCGCAAATTGTAGCAAACCATTTCTCATTCTTTTTACTAAAACGTTTAAATTTTTTTTTGCTGTCAATATAAAGCTTTTCGCACTTACAAATAAAATTTAGAAATAAATTCTTTAAGACCTTTATTGTGTACATCTATATTGCTAGGAATACCTGTTGGAAACAATGCATTTAAAATAATCACTGTCCGTTCGTTGGTTTCAAGGTCACCCGGTCTTTGTTTTGACCATAGAGTATATAACCACTAGAGAGCGTATAGGCCGATTTCTTCTAAGTACGCGGCTCACTACAGCGGGCCGGGGGACGAGGAACAACGCGCGGCTGCAATTGGTCCGTTCAAGGTCAAGTTGCATAGGTAGCCTATGGTTAGTGGTGGCACTACTTGATTAAAGGAAAATAGTCGATATCGATAAAATGGATTTTAACATAACATTATAAAAATACTCAATCCAAACAAACAGCGCTATATCTTGTTTAAACAAAGTTTCCCTATTAACCTTATCTTTCCACTTTTATTTTAATTCTGAAATCTTTGAAAATCTAAAATGAAAACATGTATGTCAAACACACAGATGAAAAATCTGAGACCCTCCTCCTATTTTTAATGTCGTTTAAAAGTAGTTACGTGTTTAATGTAAGTATCTGAATTGATTAAAAATTGTATTAGTTGTAATTTTATGATCATCGATAAATCGACTTCAATCATTAAACGTAACAGCACAGATTTTTACGATAAAAATACAAAGGGGAAGAAAGGGATAAAAATATAAGTATTTCCTAATGAAAGAAAGAGACTTTTCCAAAAGACATCAACTCGCGCTTCTTACAGTGTGCTCGTTCACCTAACCACCATTTTATATAGACCCCTGCAGTGGCTCATCATCTGATTCAAATCAAAAATATTTTGCGTAGTCTTTACTCTCCGATGAAAAGTTATGCTATCATTTTTGTAACAAAAGGTCTTGGAATGTTTCCCACACAAATTCACCGGGTATGAAGGCATTTTTATGCGTTATAAATTGCATAAAAATTAAAACGATTTGTAAAAACTTAGCATGCCCACAGGTCTAACAATTGGTCACAACTAAAATGGTTACTAGTGCCGCTGACTAACATCTGAGCAAAAACACTAATAGTTTTCGTGCGTCGAGGCACTGTATGCGCAGTCAAGTGGTTTAATAGTCACACTGTGATGGGAGAGTTTGACTTGGATATCAGGGAATTTCAAAAATTGTCGTTGGCAACACTGACAAATGTTACTTTTTTATTGACGACAGACAGAACGGCGCTCTCTCTCCAGTCGCATCAGCCATCGTCCCAGGCGATCATCCAAAACTTCCAAGTAAGTCCCTAGTTGTTCCCTAGATAAACCAGTGCCATCATTCACTCCCGCATAATTTAAATTCCCGCCAAATTGGTCCTTCGAAGCCGCTATCTTAAACTTTCTTTAAACTTCACCAAGTCTCCCCATCTATTGAATCACCTCAAAAATTTTAGTATCAATCAAAAGACGAATTAGTTTCGAATCACTTATTTATTATTCAATCAAAATATCGTTTGGTCACCGAAAGGTATAAAAAAATAAATAACAAATAATTAAAAAAAAAACTCGCCAGCCATGTCTATAAATGAGCTAAAAAATGATAAACAAGCAAAATTTAAAACTGAATAATATATTTTTATTGCAGTCGGGGGACAATAGGTACTCTGTAACATTTCTTTAGGGGTCCCCCATTTTTAGAGAAGAATCATGGAACTGCTGAGAAAAAAAAAGTCTCACTAGTTCCGCGGAACTAATTGCTGGTGGAACTAGTGAGAACGATCCGGTTCTGCGACATAATAAAAAATGAAAAGAGACAAGGACCTCGCAAAGGAGTTCCATATAAACATAAAAAAACTTTTTACAAAAAAATACAACCGACTTCCAAAAAAAACACTACAAAGTAAAAAATAAGTTTAATTTCGGAAGTCGGTGTTTTTGTTACTTTCTTCGTATTTTGACACCGACTTCCGAAATTAAACTTATTTTTTACTTTGTAGTGTTTTTTTTGGAAGTCGGTTGTATTTTTTTGTAAAAAGTTTTTTATTTTTCACTTTTTAGTGGTGCCCCACACGTAACAACACCACTGCAAAATCCCAGAAAAGCAAAATACGCAATTTCGATTATCAAAGAATCATCTAAATAGTCAAATTCCAGGTATTTCGATTTAAAATCCAAAGCTCGTAACCGATTTTGATATGATTAAAATGGGACCAATCTGCAAGTATATCCTTTCAGATAAAACAAGAATTTTTCAAATCGGTTCATAATTGTCGGAGTTATGAGGTAACAAACATAAAAAAAAAAAAAAAAAAAAAAAAATACAACCGAATTGATAACCTCCTCCTTTTTGGGAAGTCGGTTAAAAAGGAACCTGTTAAAGATGACTACGATAACAAGTTTAAGTATTTTCACCAGCGCGCTTACGAGTGTTTGAAGTTAAATTACCCTTTTGAGTAAAACGAGTGTGCACATGATTAATATGTCTTGCCAAATTACTTTTATCATTAAAACTACGCTGACATACATCACATTTGAAAGGTTTCTCATCAGTGTGGGTACGAGTATGACTTACTAAACTATTATTTTCACTAAAACTACGCTGACATACATCACATTTGAAAGGTTTCTCACCAGTGTGGGTACGAGTATGTCTTACTAAACTATTATTTTCGCTAAAACTACGCTGACATACATCACATTTGAAAGGTTTCTCACCAGTGTGGGTACGAGTATGTCTTACTAAACTATTATTTTCGCTAAAACTACGCTGACATACATCACATTTGAAAGGTTTCTCACCAGTGTGGGTACGAGTGTGTATTACTAAATTTTTATTTTCACTAAAACTACGCTGACATACATCACATTTGAAAGGTTTCTCACCAGTGTGGATACGAGTATGTCTTACAAAACTATTCTTTAGACTAAAACTACGCTGACATACATCACATTTGAAAGGTTTCTCACCAGTGTGGGTACGAGTATGTCTTACTAAACTTTTATTTTGACTAAAACTTCGCTGACATACATCACATTTGAAAGGTTTCTCACCAGTGTGGGTACGAGTATGACTTAATAAAGTATTATTTTCACTAAAACTTCGCTGACATACATCACATTTGAAAGGTTTCTCACCAGTGTGGGTACGAGTATGACTTACAAAACTATTCTTGTGCCTAAAACTACGCTGACATACATCACATTTGAAAGGTTTCTCACCAGTGTGGGTACGAGTATGACTTACTAAAGTATGCTTGAAATCAAAACAACGCTTACATATATCACATTTGAAAGGTTTCTCACCAGTGTGGGTACGAATATGAACTATTAAATGATTCTTTCCACTAAAACTACGCTGACATACATCACATTTGAAAGGTTTCTCACCAGTGTGGATACGAGTATGTCTTACAAAACTATTCTTGAAACTAAAACTACGCTGACATACATCGCATTTGAAAGGTTTCTCACCAGTGTGGGTACGAGTATGACTTATTAAAGTATTCTTTAGACTAAAACTACGCTGACATACATCACATTTGAAAGGTTTCTCACCAGTGTGGGTACGAGTATGACTTACTAAAGTACGCTTGAGATCAAAACTACGCTTACATATATCACATTTGAAAGGTTTCTCACCAGTGTGGGTACGAATATGAACTATTAAATGATTCTTTTCACTAAAACTACGCTGACATACATCACATTTGAAAGGTTTCTCACCAGTGTGCGTACGAGTATGAGTTATTAAATGACTTTTAGTATTAAATCTACGCCGACAAATGTCACATTTGAAACGTTTTTCATTGTCACGCACTCTTCGATACCTTTTTGTTTTATCACTGTCAATACCTTTGTTCGAAGTTTTACATTTAATATTATCTCTGCTACTATTATTACGAAAACTTGCACTTAAAACAGTATTATTTAAACTGCCACAAACTCCATGTTGTGTTTCAGTGAAGGGCTTTCTAAATTTAGCATTTCGGTTGGTCGTATGATTTTGAGATTTCATAGTTATTTTCGAGACAGATAATAGTTTTCGATTATATTCATTTTTCTTTTGCTCGGCTGAGATTGTATCTCTTGGTTGTGATCTTCGCGTGTCCAGTTTTGGCTTCTTAGCGACGGGCGCCCCTGTAAAATAATGAAATAAGTAAGAATTAATATTGATCCGCCGCCGGCGAGGAAGCGATTGTCTTTAGACTATTTGCTCGCTGAGGAAAGGGGCAGTAGATATAGACCTTTTTTGAGTAAAAGAGACACATACATTCATAGTTGACAGCTGGCTGTTCACACTGCCGGCAAGCGGCTCTTATCTCAAGTTGATCGCACCGACAAGTGCTGTCAAAGATTACACTCACTCAGCGACACTCGCTGGGCGATGCTCGCTGGGCGGTCAGAACTCACCAACCAGCGGTAATTTCTACCTAAAGTGCGGGCCGGACCGGGTGTTTCTAGTAAAAGCCCGTTCAAGATTCAAAGCATTTATTTCAAATAAACCATTAACAAGCACTTTTGAAATGTCACGGTCGGTCAGTCAAAAACATGAGGCTATTTGCACGTTCCAAAGCGTAGATCTCTATGGAGAAGAACGTTAAAGAAATTCCATGGACACTCTTTTAAATCATGTGATGTTTTACAAAAATCTTAGATACATGTATATAGAGTTGCCAGGTTTTCAAACCAAAAAGCCGGACATACCAGCCAGTTTAGCCGGACATTTGGGTAGAGAGGCCGGACACTCTTAATTTTTTAGTCATAAGTAACACACATAATTTTTTTTTAAACTGAAACAGCGCTCTTTTTATAAAATTACCTTTAATTCCAATAAAACAACGATAAAATTTAATGAATCGGTCTTCCTTATTATTGGTAATTCATAATACGTTACTATATTAATTTCAATACCGATTGTAAGTAGCTAGTAATACAGGGTGTGGTAAGGGGAGCGAAAATCCACACAATGACAAATGTAAAAAAAAATGCTCAAATTCAAAAAGCCTAACAAAAGCCGAACTGGCCGGACACCGTCTAATTTGGACGGACTCATAACCAAAAAGCCTGACTGTGTCCGGCTTTATCCGGACGCCTGGCAACGCTACATGTATATGTACTTGTTTCCTTCCATACCTACTTGCTTCTTCATGTGAGGACAATGCAAAATAAAAATAAAACTCTTAAAACAACAACTTAAAATAAAAAGATCAAAATAAGCCGGTGGTGGTCAGGAGATGACCACTTATGTTATGCCGTTTGGATTGTGTAACGCTCCGGCAACGTTTGAAAGGTTAATGGAACTTGTACTAACCGGGTTAATTGGCGATGCCTGCCTTGTCTATTTGGACGATATCATCATTGTAGGCCGTACGTTTGATGAACACCTTCAAAACCTGGAACGCGTGCTCATGAAGATCCAGAGTGCCAACCTCAAGTTGAGTCCGAAAAAGTGCTCTCTTTTCAAACGGCAAGTTAAGGTGGATGCTCCAGGGTAGCCCGCGAAATTCAAATATTTTTATGTTTTTTGCAATTTGCAGGTCATTGTGAAGTTGTATGTTGAACAGAATACGATTCGCGATTGTAAAGAGCATTTATCTAAAGGATTATAACCATTTGAATCATGAATATAACCTTCTAAGTTCATATAACTCGTTTGAATGTAATTTCGTGAAAAAGTCATTCAATCGAGTTGTATGAACTTAGAGGGTTATATTGATAATTAAAATGGGTATAATTCTTTAGATAAGTATGCGTTACGGCCGCGAATCGTATTTTTTATTTTACTTACTTTTTGGGTTATGTCGTGTCGGAAGAAGGTATCCGCACGGATCCAGAGAAAATCGCCGCTGTCAAAGATTGGCCCATTCCAAAAGACAAGACGCAGGTCAGAGCATTTCTGGATTTGTGCTCCTATTATCGGCGATTTGTCAAGAACTTTGCAGATGTAGCCAAACCCCTGCACAAGCTAACCGAGGAGAAGCGACATTTCTGTTGGGATGAAAGTTGCGACAGCGCCTTGCGGGAGCTAAAGGACCGTCTGTGCAAAACACCTATTTTGGGGTATCCTGATACCGACAAGGAATTTATAGTTGACACAGACGCAAGTGATATCGGACTTGGCGGTGTGTTATCTCAACGGAATGGCGATCAAGTGGTTGTGATTGCGTACTTCAGCAAGTCGCTGTCGAAACCAGAGAGGAATTATTGCGTCACGAGACGAGAATTGCTTGCGGTGGTAAAATCAGTACAGCATTTTAGCAAATATCTGCTGGGACGAAAATTCCACTTACGAACTGACCATGCTGCACTGAAATGGCTATTGCAATTTAAAAACCCAGAAGGACAAGTTGCGAGATGGATTGAACTCTTGCAGGAATACGACTTCGTGGTCGAACATCGCAACGGGAAATCTCATGGCAACGCAGATGCATTGTCAAGAAGACCTTGCCCTGAAGACTGCAAGCATTGTGCTAGGCAAGAGGGTAAAGAAGCCGTACCTGTGAGGATGCTCAAGACAGACCTCAGCAATGAGTGGAAGGAAAGCTTACAACGTGCACAGCAGGAAGATTCGGACGTCAAGCCGATTCTGGACTGGATAAGGACCAGTGCTCCTAAGCCTACGTGGAGCGACGTCTCAGCGATGAGTTCGATCACAAAAAGCTATTGGGTACAATGGGTCAGCTTAGTGATTCAGGATGGAGACAGCTGTCATTTGCAGATGGTTGTCCCTAAAGCGAAAGTACCGGATGTTCTACAGCTGTACCATGATGGATGTTCAGGAGGCCACATGGGAGTGAAACGGACTCTACTGAAGATACGGGAACGTTTTTACTGGGTACACTGTCGTGACGATGTCGATGACTGGTGTCGCAAATGTACAAGTTGTGCGGCTGTTAATGGACCTCAGACTCGTAGCAGAGGTGCGTTGAAATTGTACAATGTGGGTGCACCTTGGGAAAGGATAGCCCTGGATGTTGCGGGACCGTTTCCGGAAAGTGAAAGTGGTAACAAGTATTTCATGGTTGTAATGGATTACTTCACCAAGTGGCCGGAAGTCTTTGCCATTCCGAATCAAGAAGCTTCAACAGTTGCAGATAAACTGGTTCATGAAGTCTTCTGTCGTTTTGGAGTACCCTTGGAGATTCAAAGCGATCAAGGAAGGAATTTTGAATCACAAATATTCTAGGAAACTTGCCGAGTTATGGGTACTCATAAAACCAGAACAACTACTAACTTACCACCCACAATCGGATGGAATGGTGGAACGATTTAATCAGACATTGGAGAGATACTTGGCTAAAGTTGTGGAAAACCGGCAACGCGACTGGGACAAGCATATACAACCGTTGTTGCTGTCATACCGAAGTGCTGTTCACGAAAGCACATCGGTGACACCAGCTTTCGCAAACTTTGGTAGAGAATTACGGTTGCCTGCAGACCTGATCACCGGAATACCACCTGACGCCCCACGCAGTATAACCGATTATGCGAATGACTTGCGGAAAAAAATGAATGACATTTATGAGCATATCAGACAATCGGGCCAGCGAATGTCTGAAAAGATGAAGACCCGTTATGACCGCAAAATGAACAATAAAGGTTTCGACGAAGGCTCACTAGTGTGGTTGCACAATCCAGTACGCAGTAAAGGGAAATCTCCTAAGCTTCAAGCTAAATGGGACGGGCCGTAACGGATTGTCACAAAAATCAATGACGTGACCTACCGTATCCAGAAAGGTACGAGAAGTGCACCTAAGATCGTCCATGTGGATCGACTGGCGCGTTATTATGGGACCGATGCTCGGGACGAGCATGTCTTAGGAGGGGGCAGTGTTACGCGCCAGAATTATTAACGGATACACAACGTACTACTAACGCCATCTAGTATCGAGTAGTGGAACTAATTGGGTCACGATCTTTCTAGACTTTTCGATGCTAGAACATTCTCGATGTTTCGACACCTAGTCAGTCTGGACCGGTGTTCCCGAACTTTCTAGATATTTCCATTCTCGAAGGTTCTGGAAATTACTGTGGGACTATATAAGGTGCGCATCGCTCGCGACTAGGTCAGTATTGAATTGGCGATACAAGCGATACATCGGAAGCGATCTTCAACTGCGAGTTAAGTGAAGTGTTTAATAGTGCGATTGTGTGTTGTAATTAGTGCGTTTAAAGTGATAATTACTGTTGATTATTAAAGTGTAATTAATGGTTAATTAATCGGCTGTTTTTATTGTCACGAACCCCAAGCTCGTAACAATATGTATTCATTTTTCGTCAAAGTATACGAATAGCTTTTCTATAGGTACACAGTTTTCTACAAGTATAATTACGTGGACTTCAGTTTAAAAATGGCACAATGTCATTTTCCACAACAATAATAATAACAGCACTGTCTCACAGATTAAATTTGACGTGAACGTGAATGTTGCCATACTAGAAAAATCTCCCATCGATTTTTATTAGGAAAACATGTGGCTTTCTACTGGCAGCCCTGTTAACCATGACAGATAGTATTGAAACAACGCTTCTTCTTATTTAACGAACGTCAAACATCGTCCGTAATCGTTACTTTTTAGCATGCTTTAACGTTGACGTATTGTGAAACAACCCAATTTTTTTATTTAACTATAGTTAGCACCATATTTGAAGTTTACGCGTGCGTAAAGTGTACGTGAAACAACCCGCCCTTAAAATCAATAGTGAATAGGTTACTTCTAGGCAAGCGTGCTCCATCTTAGACCGCATCATCGCTTAACATCAGATGCGATAGTGGTCAAATCTATGCCTATCAATGGTAAAAACAAGTTGATCGCAGTGACAAAAGCTATCAAAGATTGTACCTACTCTCTCAGCGACACTCCCTCGGCGAAGGTTGCTTGGTAGTCAGAGCTCACCAATCAGCGGTAATTTCTACCTATAGTGCGGGCCGGGGCGAGTATTGCGAGTAAATACCCGTCACACAAAAGCACTCGCTTATAGCTGAGCGTCAAAACTATCGAAACTTTTCAGTCGCTACGAGCTGCTCGCTAATTGGTTTCGGGTTTCAAATTTTACTCTCTATTCGCTGATCGCCGGCGGTGAGACAAGTGCCTAAGGGCCCTTTCCCTGTCATGCGTGTTTTCGCTCGCGTGCGGATCTGTTTCGCATTCGGGTGATAGCACGTTCTTGGCCATACGCAGGACTAAGATTTCGTTTGCCGCTGCAGTATTGTACGTGTCACCAGTGATTAAACATGTGATGCGGGTCGCACGCATGGTCATAGTGTATAGAACATGCGTGCAACTCGCGTCGTAAAAACGTCGTAAAAACAAAACTGAAAACAGAAGATTGCCGCCCGCATCCGGATGTCATGCTCGCGGACTGTGCGCCCGCAACCAATCCGCATTTCGCGCGCGTGCAGCCAGCATGATAGGAAAAACATGTATGAAATTATAGGACGCGGTAAGCACGCTATAGACTATGACCATGCGTGCGACCCCCGTCCCGTGATCAGTCACTGGCGAGACGCACGATACTGCAACGGCAAACAAAATCTTTGTCCTGCGTGAAGCCAAGAGCCTGCTATCACCCGCATGCGAAATAGACCCGCACGCGGGCGAAAACACGCATGACAGGGAAAGGGGCCTTAGGCACTTGTTTCACCGCCAGCGAGTAGCGAGTAAAGTTTAAAACCCGAAACCAACTGGCGAGCAGCGAGTAGCGACTGAAAAGTTTCGATAGTTTTGACGCTCGGCTATAAACGAGTGGTTTTGTGTGACGGGTATTTACTCGCAATACTCGCTCCGGCTCGCACTATAGGTAGAAATTACTGCTGGTTGGTGAGCTATGACCACCAAGCGAGCATCTCCCAGCGAATTTCGCTGAGCGATTACAATCTTTGATAGCTCGTCTTGTCACTGCGATCGACTAGTGGTAAGAGCCAGTTCAGCAGCAACGTGAACAGTCGACTATAAATGTATGCGTCTCTTTTACTCACACGAGATCTATATCTTTTGTCCCTTTACTCAGCGAGCAGATTCAATAGTTAATCGCTTGCCTTTTGAAGGCTCTACATACGTAATACGATTGACTATTAAAATTCATTTTAATTTTACTGTGCTGGCTTTGACTATTTATTGCTCATTTTACTACTGGTTTCATAGATAAATTCATCAGATTTTCATACCAAAAGACCGCAAAGAAGCATACCACAACAAGTCTTTGCAACATATTTACTTATTTTAAACAGTTTCACAAGGGGGTAATTTACAACCAACAAAAAAAGGTTTCCCATTCAGTACCGTACCTGTTTGTCAATCTAAGGATATATTATCAAAATGTACGCGGTTTAAGAACTAAAACAAACACTTTTTATCATAATATGTCTCTTCAAGACTATGACATTGTTGTGCTTACGGAGACTTGGCTGAACGGCGGCATCTATGACTCGGAATTGTTTGATGACAGATACGTAATATACAGGCGAGATCGCGAGTCTAGTACATTCAGTGCGCGTAAAACTGGAGGGGGCGTTTTAATAGCTGTCGCCAGGCACATAAATTCGTGTCGAATGCCACACCTCGAAAGTCAGTACGAGGATCTATGGATCTCAGTTGACTCCCTCGGGTGTGGAAAAAACAAGATCTACATCTGTGGCGTCTACCTACCTCCCCCAATAACATTTGAAACTACCCAAACCTTCCTAGAAACGGCTCAAATTGCCCTGGACAAAGACGAACGCACACTCATTGTTGGCGACTTCAACCTTAGTAGTATAAAATGGAAAATTAGTGAGGAAAGCCAGGTGAGTCACACTACTCCTTGCACCATCCAAAACAACGACATTACCAACCTCTTTTTAGACTATATTTCTATGAATAACCTGGGCCAGTATAACTATCTTACTAACAATAAATCCAGAACATTGGACCTAGTCCTTTGTAACACCCCAATTCAAAACCTGACAAGTTGCCGCATACACTTGATACAGGAGGATCCACTACACCCCCCACTTGAGTTTTCCTTAACAATAAATGACGAGACAAAGTGTCTAAAAACTAAACCAACCACCAGACCTAATTTTTTTAAAGCAGACTACTTTAAAATCCTAACTTGCCTTATGTCTATCGACTGGGACACTTCGTTGGGTGGTTGTTCTTCAGTTGACGAGATGGTACACACGTTATATGAAATTTTGCACGACACTATCAAGAAACACGTACCACTGAAAACGATATCTGGGAAAGATTACCCGGCATGGTACACACCCACACTTAAGAGACTTTTTAAGGAAAAAAACAAATTCCGCGTTAAAGTAAAAAAATACAATAACCCTCTTGACGTTGTATATTTCGAAACTCTGCGTGCCAACTGTAGTAAGCTGAGAATATGTTGCTACAGAAAATATATGGAAAGATTAGAAACCGCGGTTTTAGAAAATCCGAAAATTTTCTGGTCTTTTATAAAAAATAAAAGGAAGTCCAGCAATGCTTACCCCGCAGTTATGATTTACAAAGAAAAAACAGCGTCAACGGGCCACGACATATGTAACTTGTTTGCTGAAAACTTCGCAGATGTCTATAACAATACAACGTCACCGCAACTATCAAACCTTAACATAAATAATAATCTGCCAACTCTCTGTAGGCTAGAATTAAACGCTGGCGAAATATTCCGAGCCCTCACATCATTAGATGAACGCAAAAGTGTAGGAGACGACGGTATACCACCCGTGTTTATAAAAAGATGTGCAAAAGCGCTGGTTTTGCCTCTCAGGATTATATTTAATAAGTCCCTTAAAGATGGTATCTTCCCAGAGCAATGGAAAAAGGCACTAGTGGTGCCTATTTTCAAAGCTGGAGATAGAAAATTAGTGTCGAACTACAGACCTATTTCTATCTTAGTAATCTTTGGCAAAGTATTTGAAAAGCTAATAACTGAACGTCTCTCATCGCACGTCAAACAATTGATTTCCGCCCACCAACACGGCTTTATTAAATCCAGGTCTACTACCACTAATCTCATGTGCTATGTGACGTCCCTATCAGAATCTGTGGATAAACGTATTCCTGTGGACACCATATATACAGACTTCAGTAAAGCATTCGATAAAGTGGATCATTCCCTTCTTATAACCAAACTTCAGCATGTGGGTATAGGAGGATCAATGCTTGAGTGGTTTCGGTCTTACCTTAGAGACAGGTCCTCAAAAGTTGTCATGGGTGGTCATAATTCCAAGCCGTTCAAAGCTTCATCCGGTGTTCCGCAAGGTTCACACTTAGGTCCAATTCTTTTTAATATATTTATTAATGACATAATATACTGCTTTATTCATTCAAAATTCTATCTTTTTGCTGATGACATGAAAATAATGAAACCAATAGAAACTGAATTTGACTCTGCCTTATTACAGGAGGATCTAAATAGACTGACTGACTGGTGTACAAATAATAATATGCTTCTTAACGTGTCAAAGTGTTACTCCATGCAATTCAGCCGTAACAAAATATACAAACCTAACCTTTACACGATAGGTCGGCAAAAATTGGAACAAGTAGACCAAATACGTGATCTAGGAGTTATATTAGACAAACAATTAAAATTTGACAAACACATTCTTCAAGTGTCATCGAAGGGTTTTAGAATCCTTGGATTTATTCTACGGAACAGCAAGGATTTTAAAAAAGCCTCCACAAGAATAAAATTGTTTAACTCACTAGTACGTCCGATACTTGAATATAGCAGCCCAGTTTGGAATCCTCACTACGACATTTACAGCAAACACCTGGAAAGTGTTCAAAGGCGATTTCTATACCATCTGTGTTACAAGGATCGATTAGCCAAAACAATTTCCAGCTACAAGGATAGATTAAAACACTACAACATGGTCCCTCTCGCTGACAGACGAAAAACGGCAGACCTGGTACTTCTCCATAAAATTTTCAGTGGAGACATAGACTGCAGCGAGCTTCTAGAAAAACTTAATATAAACGCGCCATCTCGTCTGCCGCGGAAGAGCAACTACAATTTATTTTATGTCCCAGGATCTAAAACTAATCTGGGACATTTCGCCACCCTCCCAAGACTCTGTAGGCAATACAACGAACTGTCCAAACGTTTGAACTTGGACATAACCCTTTCAATTTCAAAGTATAAGAGTAATATCACCGCTGTAATATAATGAATAACGTACTTTTTACCTTTTTTTGTTTTTTTTTATTTATTAATCTTGTAATTTGACTTCATAACCTTCTCAGTTTGAATCTGTATTTCTATTTTAAAATTTACATTTTAACAGTGTAATTGTAATTTGTAATCTAATGAAACAGCAAAATTTTAATTTTTAATTTTTATTTATTGGACCAATTTAATTTAGTATTATATATACTTGAATAATTTTAATGAATTGGAATAATTTAATCTTATTTAATTGAATGTAATTTATGCTAATATTTGGACCAATTTAATTTAGTATTATATATACTTGAATAATTTTAATGAATTGGAATAATTTAATCTTATTTAATTTAATGTAATTTAATCTAATATTTGTTTTTCTAATTCTAATTTTAATTTAATTTTATGCATATCTGATTTTTATTTTGTAGGTGTGTAAACCTAGTTATATGTGCATGCTGTGGTCTCCTATAACTGAAGGAGCACACTTGAGTGAACCACTGTATCACTGTTTTTTATGTTAGATGTGTGTATCTTTTGTTGGAGATCCAAATAAATAAATAAATAAATAAATCTGATTGCAACATCTATGTAGTAATCGCGAAGATCTTTAGATCTGTGTTGGTGACTTTGGGTTATATTTTGATTTCAAGTTTTCTCGTAAAGTATCGCATATTTCTTCGATTTAAATAGGTACGTTTTTGAGGGGTACTAAATGGGTAGGTAGGTACAATTATTTGGGAAAATTAATCTCATTTAAATGGCTTTTTTCTGGATGCCAAATTTTTAGGTTATATTTTTTCGATTTTCAATTCAAAATTGTGCCCGTTTGGTGCGCGCTATCAAGTTAATTTTAAGTATTCGTATTCATTATCATTTTATTGCTTTGCAAACATGGGTATGGTAGGTTTATACATGTGTACAACTAGTTAATGTACATTGCGCACCTCAGTCTTACAGAAAAAAAACAGCCGGCTGCAACGTATACGTCCCAGCCAGCACTTTTTGTTTTCCATTTTTTAGCGAAACCCTAGAGCTACAGTTTTTTAAATGAAGGTAGTAAATAGTACAATTTGGGAACTATATCCTCGCGAAATTTCAACAAAATCGGTGCCGGCTGGGGCGTGTCACAAGGCCTGGCATACTGCCTTGGGTCAGTGGGTCGTGGCTACTCTCCCGCGCCGCAGCAGGCGAACCGGGCGTCGGCGGAGGACGGACAACGCCCTCTTCCAGCCCCCATAGAAAGGTCCGGAGGGACGGTGGACTCGGGGTCGTCCGCCGCCCCCCATCCAGCAGGAACCGATACAGCGGCGCGTAATGTTCCACACGCGCACCTATTGGACGTTGCAGGGGAAGAGCCCTCACTCCTCCCGCCGGCCTGAGGAAAATAGTCATTTAAACCATATAGATAATTAGTTGGCCAGCTTCTGTAATTGTTGCACACATTTTTAAATTTGTTGCATTTATAGGTTTTTAGTTATTTCACAAAAACATTTTCTGCTGGGATAACGTTACTGCAGCAAAATGTTTTTCTTTTTAATGGGAATATTGAAATAAATACTAGCTATTTAATAAGGTGCAACATTTACCTCGTATAGACAACTAATTAAATAGCTAGTATTTATTTCAATATTCCCATTAAAAAGAAAAACATTTTGCTGCAGTAACGTTATCCCAGCAGAAAATGTTTTTGTGAAATAACTAAAAACCTATAAATGCAACAAATTTAAAAATGTGTGCAACAATTACAGAAGCTGGCCAACTAATTATCTATATGGTTTATATGACTATTTTCGACATTATTTTGCTGCGGTAACGGACACAAAAAAAAGTGGGTCTTGTTAGGTTGAGTGGGGGTTGGAGTGTAGCCTTAGGGCATAGAGTATATATAATGAGTCTTTGCCATAGGGGCACTATGGCGCGAGGACTTAAATTATCGTACATTTTTGTTCTTTTCTTTCCAGAAAAGATTTCCATCCGAACTACCATTTTGGAAATATAGACCGTTTTATACAAAATAAAATAAAATTTGGATTCGGTGCGTCGTAGGGCTATGCTTCTCAGAACCTAAATGGTTTTAATGGTCAAGGTTAACCGAAACTGCAATAAAATTTGAAAATTTCCACTACTAAGACTCCGCTGTCCGTCTGTCACCAGGCTGTATTTCACGAACCATGATAGTTACACAGTTGAAATTTTCACAGATGATGTATTTCTGTTGCTGCTATAACAACCACGGAACAGAAAAAACAGTGGAAGTGTAATGTAGGCGTGGCACGCGTGCCGGTATTATGCGTAGCTACGCAACTTCAACCCAGTTGTGTTCCAACAACGCGACGAGCCGATAGTCTCCCTGACTCTCGAAATAAATGTATAATTTATGAACCATGCCGTATTGTTCCATTTTGGATTGCAAAAATGATAGTAGGAGAGTAAATGTTAAAAATGGAGGTGTTTCATACCATCGGTAAGTAAGATTTTATTTGTTTTCTAATAAAATCTTAGCATATTGAATATTCCAAAAACTTAAATTCAAGTCTATTTAAAATCAACCCTTTCCCATTAGCATAGAGTTTATTTTGCATCGATTCAGTAACTGATTCGTTCTAGAAAGTTCTTCGCTACTCAATTAGTGATGTAGTCGGGTGGGATACTGTGGATGGATATCGATAAAAAACATGTTTTTTGTAGTTCGTCTAGATATTTTATTGAAATTACTAAACATTACTTTAAAAATATGTTTTTAGGTTTCCCAAAGACGCTATCGTCAAAGAAAAATAGATAGATGCAACAGGAAGAGCTGATTGGATGCCAAGCAAAACAAGCACGATATGCTCCGAGCATTTTTTAGAAAGTGACTTCTTAATTTCAAAAAAAGGATATAGATTCACGAATCCTACAGCGATTCCATCTTTGAAAATAGTCAAATTTATTATTGAAGTAAGAATTTTATTTTTTTATGATTATTTGAATAATCTTACCAGCAAAATAACAACTTTTGCTATCTAGATATGAAATCTTATTTATCAACACACTTATTATTTTTCTCCTGTTCATTATTTTATTGGTATTGTCTTTATTATAAATTTAAAAAAATAACGAAGCCATTTTCGGGACCAACACACACCAAGTGTGTTGGTCCCGAAAATGGCTTCACCGACTTGAATGAGTCTTGTTGTGTTTGTAATTGAAAAGACCAAGTTAGCAGGAAAGAAAATTATAAAAGCAAATGCACTCGTAGGAATCCGAATAAACGAATAATTTTATTTTTGTTTCAGACGCAAAATGTTGACGCCACTGCCGGTCCTTCAAAAAGACATAGTGATACGGAGAGCTCCGATCTCAAGCGACAGTCATTAAAAAAGAGCCGACTTCATGAAGGTTCCGTAGACACACACGATGAAGAACGTGTCGTGACTCCCGTGCAGTCTCATTTAACGGACAGTTTAGTGTTGTTGAACACAGAGAAAGTTGGTTCAAATAGTTCAACGCCGAGAAAAAAGAAACTTAAATGCCAGCTAAGATTTTGCGAAGACAGAATTAAAAAACAAGGTTTGAAAATAAAACGTTTGCTATCGAAAAACCGAAGACTCAAAAAGAAAATAAAAAACATTGACGAAATATTGTTTAATTTGGAAGAAAAATTTTCAATTGCAAAAGAAAACTTAGATTGCCTCAAAAATACTAATTTACAGGTTAATTTCCTTTTTAATTTACTCCTATAATAACACGATAACATAATACAGCATGTTTAATGAATGGGTGGTCATACTTTAAACACTACTTCTGCCCATGTAGATAAACAATATTCCCCAAGGAAGTTCTAATCAATTTTCTGGGAATAGACTACGTTTTTCTTTTGGGGAACATTAACTCATCCATGTAGATTCCCATAACCATTTCTAAAACAACCTGTTTAAGTAAAAATTAATATAGGTTGATAATTTTTATAGGTTGAAGAATTGATTGGAAGACAAATTGAAAATACGAAATATGGAGTCGTATCAAGAAGAAAGTATTCGCCAGCACTACGCAGCTTCGCCCTGACGTTACATTATTACTCGCCTAAAGCGTATGATTATGTGCGCAATACTTTCCACACCAGCCTACCACATACCCGTACATTAAAGAATTGGTACTCGAAAGTCGGTGGAGAGCCTGGGTTTACAAAGGAGTCGTTAGCTGCTTTGAAACAGAAATCTGAGTCGTCTAATCGGCCATTATTAGCCACCTTAGTATTAGATGAAATGAGTATTCACCGCCGTGTGGAATGGGACGGGCGTAAATTTCATGGATACGTTAATATGGGTACGGACGTAGAAGGTGACCACTTAGCAGAGGCAAAGGAAGCCTTGGTATTTTTAGTTACTGCTGTAAACAGTAATTTTAAAGTGCCTGTTGGGTTTTTTCTTGTAGATGGTATAAGTGGAGAACAACGCGCGGATCTCGTTAAACTTTGCTTAGAATTCATTCACAAAGCTGATGTTAGGATAGTTGCTCTCACTTTCGATGGTTGTGCGGCGAATATTTCAATGGCAAGACATCTAGGTTGCTCTTTTGAAGAACAAAATGTTCAATTTGAACGTCCTAGTACAAAAGATCCAATAGTTGCAGTCTTAGATCCTTGCCATATGATCAAATTATTACGAAATACATTCGAAATGTACAACGTCCTTATAGACCAAGATGGAAATAAAATTAAATGGCAACATCTAGTCGGTCTTAACGAACTGCAATATGACGAAACTTTCCATCTGGCCAATAAATTACGGGACCGCCATATCAACTTCCAAAATGAACGTATGAAAGTAAAGTTTGCAACCCAACTTTTCAGCATCAGTGTAGCGGAAGCTATTAAATATTGCAGACTATCAGGAATCGTTTCTTTCCAAGAAGCGAGCCCACGGAAAGGTTTTTAATTATTTGTAATAATCTTTTTGATATTTTTAATTCGAGAAATTTACATTTGTACGGGTTTAAAAAAGCTTTAAATGAGAGGAACGCTGAGCAAATTTTTCAATTTTTAGCTGAAGCATCGGAATATATAAGAAATTTGAAATTAGAGAATGGCACTTTGATAATTAACAGCAGGAGAAAAACGGGATTCTTGGGTTTTTTGGGATGCATTAAAGCGTTAGAACACTTGTATTTAAGTTTAATAACAACGAAAATTCTTATATATTTACCATTTTATAAATTAAGTTTTTTTGCAATATTAGGGCACATGGTGGGTCTAATAATAACCCCACAGCCAGACAATTTATATCTGCGTACAAAAAAATGTTAATTCACGTGCAGTTAAGAGACACCAACAAGGGAAACTGTGTTGCATTGGAACACATTTCAATTTTAAATTGTTCATCAGCGGTCGAGAGGATAAACAGGAGTTTAAATGTTAATCAAGAGGAATTATCACAATGTGATGATGAATCAGAAATTGAAGAAATAGGAGGGCAATTTTCGGATTTCAGTAACCAAGCAATAGGTCATATTGCTGGTTACATTGCCCGAGTGCTAATGAAAAAAATTAACTGTGATGTCTGTGTCAATGCCTTGGTGACACACCATTTTCAACCCTTCCACAAATTTATTATAGCGAAAGATCAAGGTGGCTTACTTTATCCTTCACCAGATATGGTAAAAATTTGTCAAACGGCCGAAACATTTTTAAAAAATGTTGACATAGGGGTTTTTCGCAAGGACGTGGCAATATCCCAAATTATGCGAAAGTTTATAGGAACACTATTGTTTAACGATATTGCATTCCATCAATTAGGTGAATTCCCTGCCTCCAATCACGTCACTGATCTGATGAAGGCAATAGTGGAAAAATACATTAACGTTCGCATCCACCATTTATTAAAATTAAAAATAAAACTTTCTAAACGGAAGTTTTTGAACAAATATGTTTTATTTCAAGGGCAATAAATAATTATCAAACTGTCGTTACTAACAACGTCTTCTTGGTTTCTGGGATTTTTTTGTTTGTAAACATGACCCTTTGTGTTGTATTTTTCTATTAGTAAATAATAATTAATTAATAAGTTTCGCTAATTAGTTTCGGAGATAAGTGGTCGGAATGGTAAAGTTTGGTCTGTATAATTTCTTGAATAACTTCTACACTATTTATTTTAAAATTGCTTTTTTTTTAAACCTTCACAATAAGTCCTTCCATTAGTAATGTCACACGATACAGTTAAAAAAACTGCACTACTAGTTTTTTTAACTGTATCGTAGTGTATATTTCTAGTTTGACCCACAAAAGTTACCCCATACTCAAAATTTATTATTTTACGTAACGCATCCGTGCTTGGGTCACAGAAATCTATTCGTATACCAAAATTGGAACAGAACCGGTCCAGTAGATCCGGAGAAAACTGGATGTGACAGAGTGGCAGACACATACCAGATTGATCCTATAAGGGTTTCTTACGGATGTCGGAACCCTAAAAATTGTAAGATGTGTATTATTTTTATTGATGTATTATAAGGTAAAATGATATAAATAAAACCAAACCTTTTGATACAATGGTTTGTATTATTGTTTCTATCTACTTTTATACTAATAAACTGGGAATGTTTCGCTCACGCTGATTTCAAAGTAGAAATCACAATAAATTACAAGGCAAAACTGGACTAATCCATTTTAAATGCGATAGCTTATTTGATAACGATTCCAACAACATAAATTTCATATATAGCTCCCATACAAAACTGCAACTACAAACGAATCACATTTTATGGAATTAATTTTGAAAAAAGTTATTCTATTTATCGATATCGACATAGGTTCGTGTGCCACAGCCGTGATCGAGTAGCAACTCTTAGTATCCCACATAGACTAATGAAGCGAATCTCAACCTTATTTCCAAGGGACTTAAGTTTATAATTGCAACTATTGAAAATACCGCCATCTATGGTCAAGTAGCGGAATTTACTCGTAAATTCAACTTGTAATGATTTCAGACAACGAATCGCCGTGAGTACTTTTTGCCTTTAAGCAAAATAAATCGTAGATGTAAGGCCGAAGGTATATTTTAAAATGTAGGTTTTGTGACTTATACTTGTTTTGAACAAAATAGAAACAACCAATCAAACGTGTCCTTTATTTGTAGTGGATAATATGATTATCGGTTTATTTGTGTGAGTTTGGCGACACAGGTTCCGATACAAAATTCGTCGCATAGCACTTCCACTTTTTTTTTCTGTTCCGTGATAACAACAAATACTAAAAACTAGAATAAAATAAATATTAAATACTAGCTGACCCGTGCAACGTCGTCTGCGTAACATTTTTCATTACTGCTCCGCTCCTATTGGTCTTAGCGTGATGATATACAGCCTATAGCCTTCCTCGATAAATGGGCTATCTAACACTGAAATAATTTTTCAAATCGGACCAGTAGTTCCTGAAATTAGCGCGTTCAACCAAACAAACAAACTCTTCTGCTTTATAATATTAGTATAGATAGACTAGCTGACTCACGCAACTTCGTCTGCAACACATTGATGAATCCATGAATGCTCGGCTCCTTTTAGTCTTAGCGTGATGATATGTTCATTCAGCATTCCTCGATACATGGGCTATCTAACACTGAAAGAATTTTTCAAATCGGACCCGTAGTTCCTGAGATTACCCCCTACATACAAACTTACAAACAAATGTTACCTTGTTCGCGCTCGCTCGATACTTTGGGAAACTCTCTCGAAACAACATTGCGCGCGCCTGCAGGCTACGCGCCAATTGATTATCTGTGCACCTAATCGCCAAAAAATTTTCAACGCATCATCTTGTTTTTGCTCCACCATTGTAATTCGTAATTCTGTTTAAATTGAAGATTATAAACTACAAGCATATCAATGAGTTTCACTTAAGAAATTCCGCCGTTCTTGTGCGTAAACATACCTCTTTATAATATTAGTATAGAGTTTAATAAGTATAGATTCATTTTATTGTTTTATATTTCTAATGGTACAGAACCCTTCGTACGCGAGTTCGGCTCGCACTTGGCCGGTTTTATTAATTATACTATGTATAAAAATGAATTGCTGTTCGTTAGTCTCGCTAAAGCTCGAGAAAGGCTGGGCCGATTTCGGACATTCTTTTTTTGGTTAGTTCGCCAGAATACAGGGAAGGTTTAAAAGCAAAAATTAAATTGGGTAGGTAGGGTCAGTTGACGGGAGCGAAGCCGCGGGGGACAGCTAGTACGTCATAAATCGTAAATCGCAACTTCTGCTTATAATATGTATACCTACTGGTTTGTACGGAACCCTCGGTGCGCGAGTCCGACTCACACTTGTCCGATTTCTTTTAACGGTGGCAACAGCAGTGTGTATTTCGATAAAAAGACAGAAAAGACGAAGGAGAAAATGGATGGCTGGTTGGAAAAAGGAAGTACATTTACACATACCAACTTATTGTCTGAGTTATCATTAGAACACAGCGATTGGAGAAATTACTTGAGGATAGACGAATATACTTATTTCAAATTACTGCAACTAGTAACACCAATAATAAAAAAGCATTCATTGCTGCATTTCTCTTTTCCCTGTCGTGATAATCAGGATGTTTCACTTGCCGTAAACATGGGTACGATTTATATTTCTCAATGACTTCTAATACAAAGTCACGTGCAGACGTAGATATGATTACAAAATAACCCAGTCCTGGTTTTCATAGACTCAGCTCTTTCTAGCACTGTAGCACATGTACCCCCGTCAACACGTAGCAAAAACTGAGACAAAATTTACAAAAAATTGGACGCGGTTTTGCCCATTCACAGACGATTCGAACGGCTTCCAAATTGCATGTCGCACGCTTTTGACATTGACAGTCGGCCGCGGATGACGTTCGTTTGGATTGGATACATGGATTTCAATCCGTTTGGAAATCCAAAGCTGGAAGATATCCATTTGATTAGCATAGGTTTATCACATTCACGAAACGATTTTGGAAGACGTCCACTCCATTTGGATTGATGGACGTATCGTAAATGGCTACCTTAAAATGTCGCGTCGACGTAGGTTATAAATGGCTCTGACAGCACTCTTTTGTAAAATAAATATGGATTCAATGTCAGCAGCCCGACCCCACAGCAAAATACCATACGATATAATGCTGTGAAAGTAACTAAAATATACCAAACGTGCAGTTTCTACATCTGTTAACTGTCTTATCTTTCTAACAACATTAGCGGTTGAGCTTAGCCGCGCCGCAAGAGATGTTATGTGAGGTCCCCATTGCAATTTCTCGTCTAAAGTGATTCCCAGGAAAACCGTCTGATCAATAAATTACAGTTTTTGTCCATTCAATATGATGTCACATTCGTTACTTTTAACATTTGGTAAAGTAAATTTAATACATTTGGTTTTTCATTTCCATTTAGTACTAAGTTGTTTGCAAATACAAATACAAATAATTTATTTGCTTGAATATAATACATACATAAGGTGTTTCAAATTACATATAAGTTCTTAATGCCATATTCTACCTCATAAGGTGTGCAAATATCTAATACATGCAAAATTCAAATATTGTTCATTATTAATAATTAATTAATCATAGATTACAATTTTTTACATTAATAATTAAAACATCTTAATTACATTCTTTCATTTAAATAGTCATTTACATTATAATAGGCTTTATTAATTAGATAAGTCTTTAATTTATTTTTAAATGATATAAAATTCTCAGCATCCTTTATATTAATTAATAGGTAATTTATTATATATTCTGGGGCCCATACAAAATGCACTCTTGTCAAACATAGCCGTTCTATGGCGTATTGCACGAAGTGTACTGGCCAGCCTGGTACTTTTTAACGTGTCATATTTATCAATATTATTTCTAATGTCTAACGCTAATTCATAAATATACAGTGATGGGAATGTCAATATTTTTAAATTTATAAAATGTGGTTTACATGTGTCTGTAGGTTTTAAAGCGCATATTGCCCGGATACATTTCTTTTGGGCTTTGAAAACTGTTTCTCTATCAGTGGCATTCCCCCAAAACATTATACCATATCTTAGTGTCGAACCAACGTAAGCGTGGTAGGCAGATAGAAGTGAACTTTGATTTACAACTTTACGAAGCATGTATAATGCATATGAATTACAGACTTAGCTTTGTACATACTTGTTCAATATGTGTCCTCCATCTCATGTCCGAATCTATGTGTAGGCCAAGGAATTTTGTAGAGCTTATTTTTTCTATCTTTATTTGTTCATAATGTATATTAATAGTATTTGATTTAGAATTTTTAGTTTTAAAAGTCATTATAAATGTTTTAGTTAGGTTTATTTTAAGTTCATTTAGTTCTAACCAGTTAATTATAGATGACAGTGTATGGTTTATCTCATGTTCGTGCGTCGAGGGGTCTTCAGATACCACTATTGCAGTGCTATCGTCAGCATACAGAACCATGGAGGATTTGATTGATTTGGGGAGGTCGTTAATATAGATAATAAAGAGCAGAGGTCCTAAAATACTCCCTTGTGGCAGACCTTTGAAGACTTTTATTGGTGTTGACCGGTATTTTTTTTCAGTTTTTGTAACATGTGAGATGCTAGCTATTTCAGTTTGTTGTTCTCTGTTGCATAAATATGATTTTATGAGATCCCTAGCCTTTCCCCGTATTCCATAAGCTTCCAATTTGTTCAGCAATATATCATGATCGACGCAGTCGAAGGCCTTCGTCATATCCATATACAGTGCTGAGACATACTTTTTACTATCCATGCCTTTTAGTACCGTTTTGAGGAAAGTGTGAAATGCTTGTTAATAGATTTATTTTTCCTGAAACCCATTTGGTCGTCCGAAAGTACATTATATTTGCCGTATAACATTCTCGAACTTGATGAATAGAGTTATTGACATCATCAAGAAAAATCCGGTCAAAATTATTTCTTGCTTTTTTTTACTGGATATTATTTAAAATGATTATTTAAATACTATAAGGTATATTTAACGTAACAATCTTGAAAAAAAAATAATATAATAAGCACTTTAGATATTTATTTCCAAAATCAGTAATAATTTAAAATACACAGACTTCAATACAGTAAAATCATTAAAAAAATACCTAACATGATACACCTTCAACATTCTCCACTTAGTTCTTTGATACTGTCAGGGCCCACTTCCACAAATAACTCAACAGTTTGTGGTAAGAAAGACCGGTTGCTCCTCAGCTTTTGCCGTTTTCGCCCACAGCTTAGAAATGGATCTGAGGTCAGCAAAAGTCTATTGAACACATCTTTGTTACAGAGTTCTCTTGAAAATTTTCTTGTAAAATCGAGTCTGTAAGATCTTATATGTTTATTTCTAGCTTCAGCAGCCTCCTTAGACAGCTGTCCAATAGGCAGAAGGGCATGCTTAATTATGGCAGGACCATGTACGAGTATCTTATGTAGTGTGGGTGTCATTGGGTGCCAACCATATAATTTTACATACAATTCCGCAGTCTTATTTACGAAATCTGCAAACTTACTTTCATCAATGTCGTAACCAGAAGAAATGGCTTCTAATATTACTCTAAATTTTTGAATGAGACATATGTCGATGCCTGTAATTTCAGCAGCTGTTTCAGGATCACTGAAAAACCTGGATGTATTTCCCGAATTTGAGTTCCCGAAACCAGCTTTAGGGACGTCTACTAAGAGTCCTGTTTTTTCCTTGAATTCTCTTTGTATTTTCTCTTTTGTTTTACAATGTTTTTCTCATTTTGGCTTCGTGCTTGCCACTTTTTCAATGGTAATTTGTAGGCGATATGTAGAAGAGTCTCAAATAACCTAATTTTCGCATGTAATGTTGACAATCCGAACCTGAGTGCTTCTGGATTCTCTATCTTATTTGTCTTAAAATCGTTAAAATCTTTAGATGTTTTTCCACATAATATGTAACATCGCATAGTAGAGGTTGTATTTGTAGCCGCATTGCACACTTTTGCATCGACCATAGTTGGAACCAAAGTGTGCAGAACATTCATTGCTACTCCATTCGTATTTGTTAACTCTGTTTTCCTCAATTGTTTATCTTGATCCTCTATATTCTTTATTTCAGCTCTTGTAATATCGGCAGTTTCATGTACGAATCTGATCCGAATTGGACGACAGAATCGTGGTGAAGATGGCGTTGGGTTCTGCCACAAAATTTTCCGTTGGTTTCTAATGTTTGATTGCAATCTAATGGGCACCAACGAACTTAGGAATATGTTTGAATCATCTGCTCCTGAATCGTCTTGAAACTTTTGCTGATATTGATCCTGTTGACTACCATCACAACCCCATTTTGTTATAAGTTCCATATTAATTAGCTCCTCTGGAGTACAGGTTTCAAGCACATCCTCAAGATACTTGCATAGTCTTGAAGTTGTGTGATTTAATAAGTCTTGAAGTTTAACTTCAGCGCAGGTTTCTGTCACACGCATAGACTCTTCCCTTGGATAACAATCTTTTTTTGCTTCTTTAATAAGCGTATAACACGGATAGATTGTCTTATTAGATTCATGTAGTATCTCATACTGACTCTTGGTCATATCACAATCGATGAAAAGGGACAAAGCTTCTGATGACGAATGTTTCTTCGCAGACACTTTTTCGGACTCACGTAATGCTTTTTTAATCTTTTTTGCCCTTGTAGGTGTGGCAGTGACTTCTTTTATAATCTTCGATGCTTCGATATTTCCAGATTTGCGCTAACTAACACTGACAGCATATGTTAATTCCTGAACAGGCACTTGCTCTCGAAGTTCTTTTGTTTTACGTCTCTTGCTACGATCAGTTAATTCCTGAAACGTCTTCAGTGGTCGTCCTTGTTTTGATGCAGACGGAGTCGACCAGCTATGTATTGTAATAGAACTGTCAAGCCATTTTTTATTTTGTAATATAAACCGTGCTTCTGTATTGTTGGCTGAGCTCCATCTTAGCTTCAAATCAGATTTAAAATGTCTCAAATCATTCGTTAATTTATGAAATTCATGTTCTGGACATTTTGTAATCTCCTTAATTTTTTGTTGCATGTCTAATAATTTCTGATCGAGTTTTCGTTTACTACTGTCTCTAAAAAACGTGTATAATAATCTTCTAGACATTTGGATTTCATTTGGAACCGAACCTACAACAAAAACCAACCTATTAAGTAAATATGCAAATTTACGGAAAATTACATGTGAAATATAAACTGTCTTCAAATAAAATTGTGGGAAGATGGGTGATATATTTTTACGTGGATAACATGTCTAAGGTGTATAGTTAACTATTTAAAAAAAACTTCTGCCCGATCGTGCCCGGAACTATTACAAAAACACCATTTTTCTAAGCAATATTGTAAAATAAAAAAATAAAATAGTATGACATATTAGAATCTCAAAATGAAACTAAACACACAAAAAAGATAACATATACTAGTACTATGATAAAGTACATACCCTGAGCTTCAATATCCATTGATAATCCTTTTTAAAATCACCACAAACTACTCAAAATACAAACTGTAAAGTTGTTGGAATTTAAGACGTATCGAAGACAAAGACGTGTGCATTCAACATCGACTAGATTCCGACTACCTGCACATGGCGGGTACGGTCGTCAGCCCATTATTGAAACCGGTTTATGGTAGCTAGACTAATGACGAGAGCGAACAATGTAAATGTAGTATCATTTGTTAAAATATGTTTTTGTGACTTATAACCGGATTTTGCATACGAATACTCCTCCGTGCATCGTTCTATCTTAAATATCAATGTGTCATCAGCAAATAACACCACCTTTGGGTCATTTTGAAGCAATGATGTTCCAACCCTTAAAAACTGATTCACCATACTATGGTGAGAGAGGTCAATGGATTCTCTTCAAACCTAAATGACACGGTTGGCACAGTGGTTGAGCGATTGACTGCTGCGCAGCATGTCGCGGGTTCGATTCCCGCACGAATCAAATATTTGTACGACCTACAAGTATTTGTTCCGAGTCTGGGTGTTTTCTATCTATATGTATGTATGTATTTACAAAAAAAATGTATATAAGTAGTTTAACAGCCATCTTGTTACCATAAAACAAGCATTAGGTTGCTTAGCTTGGGACTATATGGCGTTGTGTGAAATGTCCAAGGATATTATATTATACCCAGACTCTGATCAGAAAAATTTGCTGCTAAATGTGTAAACAGATCGCTGTGCTAAGCAGAAAATATATAAAAAATCACCTGTGTAAGACGTTTTAAAAAGATCTTTAGAAATAGTTGTCAAATGGGTTGTGGTTAATGTGAGTTGTAAACCAGTTGGTAAGTGCCTGCTAGCACATATTAACTAACTAATACTTACATAGTGCGTCACTGGCTCTCTGTTTGTTCCTCGACACTTCAAGTTCCTCAACTTCAATTTTAAACTCCATTACAGGCTTATCATCTTCTGTATCAGACTCAGAATGCTGTCCATTTTCTACATCTAAAAAGCTGTTTTCCTGATTTCCCAGTTCTAGCTCTGAAATTACACAAAACAGACGGTTTGGAAACTGCACAGTAAATATTCCTAATAATCCCATAAAAAGGGGCTTTTAAGACTAAGTGCATTTGAGACTGCAATATTATACTTTTGCTGATATTTTTTCATGGTTCATTTATTTATTTATTTTATTGTTTATGTACACACAGAAAAACACACAGGTGGCAGGTACCTATGGAACTCTTCACACCAAGTGTGGTCTGACTGACACACACTTGGCCAATTTTTTTCTCAAAACTTACCACCACTTTGATGTTCCTTCTTTGTCTCAATATTATCATCTAGTCTCTCACATACATCTGGTAATTCTTCCTTGATAGCAATATTTTCTGTTTCACATTCACCAACACTTATGTGCTCTATAGGTGATTGACTAAACACATTGCAAAACTCTGAAGTGTATTGATTCATTAAATAATTTGGCTGTAAAAAGATAACCATAGTATTAAATGGGTAACCATGCATTACAAGAGCAGGTCAATATCTGTTGGAGAAAACCTCACCTTACAATCCTCATTCATCATCTGAGCAAACCGCTCTTCAGCTTCCAGACATTGTCTCTGGAACTGGTAGCATTGCTTTAGTTTAGTGCAGCAGAAGTTACAAGCGAGCATCGGTCTACTGTCCTCAGTTACAAACTGCAAAAAGACATGAGTTAGGTATAAAATTTTGTTTTAATGTTTGAATTACATTCAAATACACTATTGTAAGACTGTGGTCAGTGGGTCGTCTAATCGTCTTACGGGCGGATTTTGGGTCAATGGGTCGTCTTAGGGGTTGTCCAAGAGGAAGTCCGAAAGTGACATCGGGGAGCGAAAAATGTGTGGCATTCTGAGAAAATATCGGCATTTGAGAGGAATGAGGAACACACACAGAAGAGAGTTTGTAGTGTCAGATCGGACGTCTACTAAGACGACGCACTGACCGACCATTTTTCTAAGACGAACTTCACGACAAAAGATTTTTTAGTAGGTAATTATCAACTTACCGGATTGTCAGTAAGCTTTTCATACAGCTCACGCAAGTTTTTCGTGACAACTACATACATGCGAACATTCCCCGCCAAACAAACCCTACACAGTGACAGTTTTTCCATTTTTACCCACAAGGTACGAATTAAATAAGCAAGTGTAAATTAATATTAATTAATAAACTAAGTGAAACTAACCACCAAAGGTAATCAGACTCAAACTTTGTTTTTTTTTTTTTTTAATAATTTTATTCTTGACCATGGATACATGTCTTTCAGTCGTCTCAAACTTTGTGTCAAATAAGTGTTGCCAGTTCAAACAGTAACTATTCTACTACACATTCTTGCCATTTTATAGGCTATGGTTAGTAGATTTTCGGATTTAGTACCACGATTAATCAATCCCGATTATTTCCCTCACGGAACAGAAAAAACAGTGGAAGTGCAAAGTAGGCGTGGCACGCGTGCCGATATTATGCGTAGCTACGCAACTCCAACCCAGTTGTGTTCCAGCAACGCGACGAACCGATAGTCTCGCTGACTCTCGAAATAAATTTATAATGTCTGAACCATGCCGTATTGTTCCATTTTGGATTACAAAAATGATAGTAGGAGAATAAATCTTAAAAATGGAGGTGTTTCATACCATCGGGAAGTACGATTTTATTTGTTTTCTAATAAAATCTTAGCTTTAAATATTCTAAAAACTTAAATTCAAGTCTATTAAAAATCAACCTTTTCCCATCAGCACAGAGTTTATTTTGTATCGATTCAGTAACTGATTCGTTCTCGAAAGTTCTTCGCTACTCAAATAGTGATGTAGTCGGGTGGGATACTGTGGATGGATATCGATAAAGAACATGTTTTTGTAGTTCGTCTAGATATTTTATTGAAATTACTAATTTAATTGAAATTATTTAGTTGTGTTTATTTATTGAAGTAAATAAGATTTTTTTTATTATTTGAATGATATATGATTGTGTACCCAACTAAGTAATAAAATACTATCGTAAGCCACTTTGCATAGAGAGTTCTCGAACTATAGTGTAAACAACTCCCTTTTATTGTCGGCAGCCGAGTAAGCTACCAGAGTCATGATTTTGTAAGACTTGTGCTGTGAAAAAAAATATTGGCCAAGTGCGAGTTGGACGCGTGCAAAGGATTCCGAACGAATTTCTTTTTTGTAACAAGTAATTTTAACACTAGAGACTTTTTATAGATTTTCCTGTTATTTGTAGGTTAGGACTATTATCTGCTTTTTTTTCAACATTTTGCGCTCAGTAGTTTCGGAGATAAGGGGTCGGAATGGTAATGTTTGGTCTATATAATTTGATGAATAAGTTCTACACTATTTTTTTTTTAAATCCTTCTCAATAAGTCCTTTCATTTGATATGACACACGATACAGTTAAAAAACTAGTAGTGCTAGTGTACATTTCTAGTTTGACCACAAAAGTTACCCCCCATATTCAAAATCTATATCTATACTAATCTATACTATCTATACTAATATTATAAAGCAGAATAGTTTGTTTGTTTGGTTGAACGCGCTAATCTCAGGAACCACTGGTCCGATTTGAATAATTCTTTCGGTGTTAGATAACCCATTTATCGAGGAAGGTTATAGGCTATATATCATCGCGCTAAGACAAATAGGCGCGGAGCAATAATGGAAAATGTGACGCAGACGAAGTTGCACGGGTCAGCTAGTTTATTATATACGTTTAGTGAAGGTTGATACTAAGTTTCAAATAAAACTCCGGATTGTAGATGAGTCACGAAGGATGTAACTAGAGGTACGAATGCGAGTGAGTGGGTCTTTATTTTACAATGCGTCTGCTTATAAACTAGTTACAAATAAAAACTGAACCAATAGAAATGAGGAACTATATGTTTACAGAGTCTGACCAATCACGTCACAGCACTTTGTTGTCCGTCCGATCCGCGGGGTGGCGCTCGAGACGATCGTAGCTCTCGCGGTGCGCGGGATTTCCGGTGCGATGTTATCAAAACGTGCTGTGATGGATGGCGGCTACAGTACTCCCCCTCAAGCAAAGCGTACCGGCAGTTTGATGACACGACCCGTTCTTGTTGTCTTTATCTGGGCCGGATGTGACGTCACGTTGCCGGGAGGTACTTGAGTTTGTTGCTTGGTGACGGTTGGAGTGGTACTGCTGCTGGTTTTCTTGGTTCTGGTATCGGTATTTGGTGTGGTAATGGTTCTTGGTATGGTAATGATATTTGATGCGGTATTCTTGGCTGTTGGTAAGGTATTGGTATCTTCTATGATGAGATATGCAGGCTTTAATCGATCGATCGATATGTTCGCTTGCCGATTAGGTAGCCGTACGGAGAACACTTTATCTGTTCGGCTTATAACTCGACTAGCTGACCCGTGCCCACTTCGTTGGGCGGTAAACATTTTAACTTCTGATGAAATGATGAGTGTGGTTCGGTTAGTACTGAGTGCTATGATTTATTTCCTGACTGCCAAAAGGAGGGTTTTGTTTTTATTGCATATGTATGTAGCTAGGCTAGCGAGCCGCTGCGAGCGCTCAGCGCTAGACTCCCTGTCCCTTGTTGCAGAGACATGCTGCTTTAAATCACTGAGACGCTGTGCACGTTCAGCGCTAGATTCCCGAGCACGGACCTGCGATGTTCTCCAGCTTTGGTTAGCAAGCCGCTGTGAACGCTCGGAGCTAGATTTCCCAGCGCATGCTTGCGAAATATTTTCTCTATTCCTCGAGAGGCGCAGATGATTATCAAGAGCAGACTCTGCCGTACGGCGTACTCGAGCTGCTCTTGTCTCATGTCTGGGATGTCTGACGGGAAAGTTGAGATTTCCTTTTAGGCATGATAAACAATCGCTGAAACTGTCCGATATCTCAAAAACAAATATCACAGCAGGCTTCGAACTCGAAGAATGAGAACTAAGTAATATTGTAATTGTGTTTTGATAAACCGAGCAACCAAAACAATAGACCAACAACATTCAACCAACTACGTACAACTCACGTACCTAACGACAAAAGTTAAATAATAACTGGAGAGGGTCATTAATCAGCGGAAAATCTTAACACCACGATTCAGAAAAATTACGTAATTGCACAAAGCATGTTCTAATGCGGTTCGTGAATGGACGGCGCGGGCGGCGTTTTGCGATTTAGTAATTTTATATTATCTTCGAAACCATTCAACCAATTGACATACTGTTTTGGGAAAATCGTATCTCTATGATGTTCTTGTGATCATTATAACATTTTTTTCGATAAGGATTAATATTTGGTTGTTTAAAAAATCGTTCAAAGATAAGTACATCGAAAAATACTTTTTTTAACACATAAAAGCTACTATATCTGCTAAAATATAAAAGATAGAAATATGGTGCCGCGGACTTTTTTGTAGAACTTTTCAAAGCGGACCAGGTTGCCATACATTGTTTTCAATTATATACAACTGTTAAGGCAGCGCACGCAAATAACTCTGTTGTAAGAGCTATTTTTTTCCGCCGGGATAGACAAAAATTGAGATAGTTCGGCTAATATGCATGATATCTTTATAATTTATAACCTATAGCATTCCTCAATAAATGGGCTATCTAACACTGAAAGAATTTTTCAAATCGGACCAGTAGTTCCTGAGATTACCCCCTACATACAAACTTACAAACTTACAAACAATTTTACCTCTTTATAATATTAGTATAGAAGTATAGATAGGGGCCTTCATATGGAGTCTGAAGTGGTTTTTTTACTTCGTCTGTTCTGATAAACACGTGGCTGCATTTGAGTAAATCTTGATGCACGAAGATGCTTTTATTGTAGCTGTGATGCTTCGTAGCAACTTGCGGCTTATTTTCTTGAATGATATCACGCAGTTTTTCAACGTAAGTATCAGTCATATTAGGCGTACAGTTACTTGTTGTGAAAAATTCACCAGGTAAGCGTAAATTGTGGCCGTAGGTTAGTTCGGCGGCGCTCAAACCTGTGTCTGAGTTCAGAGCGGCTCGCAATCCCAATAGCACGGTCGGTAACTCATCGATCCATGTACTTGTGTTGGTGAGTTTCGCGCGTAATGCGGTCTTGAGGGTGCGATGCCATCGTTCGACGATTCCATTGCTTTGAGGGTGATACGCGGTGGTGCGATTTTTCTTTATTCCCATTTGCTTCATCAAGTTTTGGAAAAGCTGACTCTCGAACTGGCGACCTTGGTCACTTGTTAGTGTGGTTGGGCATCCAAATCTTGCGATCCAATGTTGATAGACAATATCGGCTATTCGGACAGCTGATATTTCGTCGGTAGGTATTGCTTCGGGCCACTTCGTTAATCGGTCGATCATTGTAACCAGGTACCGATAACCTTGAGATGTTGTAGGCAAAGGTCCGGTTATATCGATGTGCAAATGTTGAAAACGCTCGCTTGGCGGGAAAGAACCGATATTTGAGGACGTGTGTCGTTGGATCTTGCTTTTTTGGCATGGTATGCAGGTTCGCGTCCAACAGCTGATGTCTGCGTTCATTGATGGCCAGAAGTATTTTTGAGTGATAAGCTTGCGAGTCGTGCGCGTACCAGGGTGACTGATGTTGTGCACGCTGTTAAAAACTTCTTTTCTATATTGTTCAGATATGTACGGACGTACATAAGGAGTAGATGCTTCGCAGTATAACTCTACGTCGCTGTTAGGTATCGCTATTTTCTTGAGAGTGATGTTATTTTGTGTTAACAATACTTCAATGTTGCTGTCCTTTTCTTGCGCGCTGGCTATATCGCTGTAGTTTATTGTAGATGGGCATGAGATTGTTTCTATGCGGCTGAGTGCGTCGGCGACGATGTTTTGTTTACCGCTCACGTGTCGTATATCCGTGGTGAATTCGCTGATAAACAAAAGTTGCCTCGCTCGCCTCTGCGTTTCTGAGTTAGAATAAATTAATCTTCGACATTATAAATGTTAGCGGCTTGTGATCAGTGAATATGATGAGATGGCGTCCTTCGAATGTCTTCCGGAAGTGCTTGACTGCCATGTACATAGCGAGTAATTCACGATCGAATGTTGAATACTTCTTTTGTGCGTCGGTGAATTTCTTGGAAAAATATCCGAGCGGTTGCCATGATTCATCTATGTATTGCTGAATAACAGCGCCAGCTGAATTATCGGACGCGTCGCAGAACAAAGCGAGTATTGTGTTGTGCGATGGGTGAGCGAGTAGGGCTGCGTTTATGATACTAGCTTTACATTGCTCGAATGCTTGAGTTGCTTCGTCAGTCCATGTAATTTGAGTTTTGTCACGTTTCTTTACGTTATGTAGGTATGCGTTCAATGGTGCTTGTAGAGACGCGGCGTTAGGTATATGATCGCGATAGAAATTGATCATACCAAGAAATCTTCTTAACTCTTCGATTGTAGTTGGTTTTGGGAAGTTGGTAATAGCTTCGATTTTATGTTTTGGAGGTTTGATGCCTTCAGACGATACGGTGTATCCTAGGAACTGAACTTCAGATTGGCCTAGGTTGCATTTGGCAGGGTTTATAGTAATGCCATTTTCTTCTAACCTCTTGAGAACGATGTGAAGATGTTCTCGATGTTGGGTTTCGCTTTCCGATGCTAACAGCAAATCGTCGATGAATGGGAAAACAAAGTCTAATCCTCGTAGTACTTCATGGATGTAGCGTTGAAACGTTTGTCCCGCGTTTTTTAAACCGGGGCACATACGTGGAAATTCAAATAATCCCATCGGGGTGATGATGGCTGTCTTCTCAATATCTTCGTCTCTAACGCTCAGTTGTTGGTATGCTCGGTTGAGGTCTATTGTAGAGAATATAGTTTTTCCGGACAGGTGATGCGTAAAGTCTTTGATACGTGGCACGGGGTAGCGATCTGGTACGGTGATGGAGTTGAGTCGGCGATAGTCACCACAAACTCTAATATCGCCATTCTTCTTGGGTACGATATGTAGAGGTGATGACCATGGGCTCTTACTAGGTCTGCATAGTCCTTGTTCGATCATGTTTTCAAATTCTTTCTTCACTGTTTCGTAGCGATGCGGTGGGATTGGTCTTGCGCGGCAGTGTATCGGTGGTCCTCGAGTTTCGATGAAATGTTGCACTTTGATATTGCACTTCAAGTTCATCGATGTTAGTCTCGTTATTCCGGGGTATTGCGCTAGGATGTCGTGGTACGATTGCGTCATGTCAATGCTGCGCACGGTAGGCACGTTCGTTACCCGTATTGGGGCGTTTATTTTCAAGCTCGTGACACCGTCGATTAGTTTCCTGTTTTTCAAGTCGACGATGAGATGATGGTGATTGAGGAAGTCAGCTCCAAGTATTGGCTTCGAAACATCAGCTACGATGAACTTCCATTTGTACGGGCGTCGTAGGTTAAAATCGAGAGATAAAGTTTTCTCACCGTACGTAGCTATTGTTGTGTTGTTTGCTGCGTACAGTTGAAATTTGAGCGGCGTCGCAATCTGACCTTTTTTTCTCGGTAGAACGGATATGTTGGCTCCAGTGTCGACTAAGAATGATAGCTTTGTATTCTTATCGGTGATGTATAGGCGGTGTGAAATACTTTGAACGCCGGTGTCCGCCTCTGCCAACGTTCTTTCTAGTTTTCCGTGTTTTGTTGCTTCTTGAATGAGCAAGGCGACGTGCAGCGTCTAGCTTGCCCTTTGAAACGCCGGTGATAATAACATAATGGTGATGGCGATGGCGATGTTTCTCGATTGCGTGATCGTGATGCACTACGATGACGAGATGGATAGCGGCTGCGGCGGTAGTCATTGCCGTATGGCGGTCTTGCTTTTAATTCAGCTATCTCCAGCGATAGTTTTCTTATCTCGTTGATAAGGTGCTGTGTATCTGCTTGTGGTGCTGATGGTATAGATGAGGCGGGTGCTTGCACGACTGCAACTTCCGATGATGCCGTCTGCTCCATCATTTTGTCGGCGAGTAGTGCGAGTTCTTCAAGTGTAGTTTTAGTGCTGAAGGATTCACTTACTGCGAGGACTGAACGGACGTGTGAAGGAAGATGATTTGTCCACATGAGACGCAGAGTGGAGTCGGGCACTTTGTCTATGGCAAGGTTTCGCATGCGGCGCAGTAGTTGGGTCGGCTTCTGATCTCCAAGTTCCATTTCTGATAGCAACTTCTGGAACTGGCGGTTGTCGGATTCTTCGTAGGCGGATATGAGCCTTTCTTTGATGGCATTGTACTGGTCTGCCTCTGGTGGATTGTACAGCAGGTCCATGATCTGCTCGATGTCTTGACGCTCCAGCTGTGATATGACCATCTGGGCGAGCTGTGCTTGCCCTTTCTTGAGGTCATTGGTTGCGGCCTCGAAGCTGATGAACCAGAGCCGTGGTCGGTCGCGCCAGAAATGTGGAATGCGCATGGTGAGAGAGATACCAGCAGCTTCAGCGTTCGTCACGGTGTGTGTTGCTGATGAGCTTGATTGTTCTTCCGCTGGGCAGGGACTCGGCATCTTGAAAATTCAGTTGACTTCGCTTCTTTAGGTGTGTTTTGTTCGGGGTCACCACTTTAGTGAAGGTTGATACTAAGTTTCAAATAAAACTCCGGATTGTAGATGAGTCACGAAGGATGTAACTAGAGGTACGAATGCGAGTGAGTGGGTCTTTATTTTACAATGCGTCTGCTTATAAACTAGTTACAAATAAAAACTGAACCAATAGAAATGAGGAACTATATGTTTACAGAGTCTGACCAATCACGTCACAGCACTTTGTTGTCCGTCCGATCCGCGGGGTGGCGCTCGAGACGATCGTAGCTCTCGCGGTGCGCGGGATTTCCGGTGCGATGTTATCAAAACGTGCTGTGATGGATGGCGGCTACATACGTCTACCAAATTTGAACAGAATCGGTTCCGTAGATCCGGAAAAAACTGGATGTGACAGACTGGCAGACAGATACCAGAGTGATCCTATAAGGGTTCCGCTTCCTACGGATGTCGGATCCCTAAAAATTATATGATGTGTGTTATTTTTATTGATTTTAATGTATTATAAGGTATACTGATATAAATAAAACAAAACAATTTGTTGTCAATTGTCATTTTGTTTTCTATCTACTTTTATACAGTAAACTGGGAATGTTTTGCTCACGCTGATTTCAAAATAGAATTAACTTAAATTACAAGGCAAAACTAGACTAATCTATTTTTAACCGACTTCAAAAAAAGGAGGAGGTTCTCAATTCGGATGTTTGTATTTTTTTTTTATGTTTGTTCGGGCATAACTCCGTCGTTTGCCAACCGATTTTAAAAAATGTTTTTTTTTTGTTGGAAAGGGTATACTTCCCAAATGGTCCCATTAAAATTTTATCAAAATCGGATACGAACTTTGGATTTTAAATCGATATAGCTGGAATTTGTCTACTTGGATAATGGTTTTTATGTCATCCAAGTAATCGAAATTGCGTATTTTGCTTTTCTGCGATTTCGCAGTGATGTTGTTGGGTGTAGGGTGCCACTAAAAAGTGAAAAATAAAAAACTTTTTACAAAAAATACAACCTAATACCCAAAATTAAAGTTATTTTTTACTTTTTTTGGAAGTCGGTTGTATTTTAGTAAAAAGTTTTTTATAAATGCGATAGCTTATTTGATAACGATTCCAATAACATAAGTTTCATATATAGCTCCCATACAAAACTGCAACTCCAAACGAATCACATTTGGAATTAAGAATATTTTATTCGATAAATTTTTACTGAAGCTATAGCAGCACGACTCTAGTAGCCAAAAAAATAACAATATGATTACAGTATAAGCGTTACAGTAGAATCATATAGCTCATTTACATATTTATTAAACACTAGCTTCTTCCCGCGATTTTGTCTGCGTAGACGTTAGAACTGGAGGGCAATCGCGCTAATAAAATTCGGCTGGAACGCAACTGAACTCTAGCCATTTCACAACTTTTTTAAACATTCCGTATCCCGCTAAACGTTTGACAGAAACTTGGAACGCAACTACATCACAACTGTAACGTTACCGCTGTCAAACAAAAAGTTGAAACAGTGCTACTTTTTCTTGACTTTTTCTCAATCGCTCGCGTTGTGTTGTTTGGATTTTGAACGAAAATACGAAAATATTTGTAAAATTTTGACAACGCAACTTTGGTTGAAGTACTTTAGCGCGAACCAAATTCCTTACAGTTGAATCGAAACTAGATCATAACCAAAACTGAATTAGAAACGAATTGCAAGCGGACCTAAACTTTTAAAATTAGAGCGATTGGCCTCCTGGCTCGCAACTTTTATGCGACATATTCTCATCCTTGGAAGTGCATCTTCATGATTCTGATATCCAGATAGTGTGAGTCTTTGCGGTGCGGCTGAAAGTAATATTCAGCTCCGAAATTACTTCGACATGTTTTTTGGTCTTCTTGTAAATCTGTAGCGCTCATAATTCCAGCCCCGACAAATGTTTTATCATGTTTCTGGTCTTCCGATACTTTTAAATCCTAATCGATCACAATGCCGAAAATTAGTGTTGACAATTACAGCCCAGAAAAAACTTAGACACGTTTCTGTTCTCCTGGTAAACAAAATTCTTGCTCAAAATACTTTGACATATTTCTTGTGAATCGTTGGTTCTCATATTTTATTTCAAAATTACTTCAACATGTTTCTGTTCTCCTGTTACTTTTGAATCCTAATTGCTCACAATTACAGCGTCACAAATATTTCAGGTTCCTTGGTACTTTTGAATGCAAACCGCTTGCAAATAAAGCCCCGAAAATACTTCGACATGTTTCTGCTTTCCTGGTACTTGTGAATCTGAAGTACTAAGGCAGCAGCGGCTTCGGATTTCTTCTTCCTCCTCCGCCACTAAGCCACGCCTTTTATCGGGATAGAAAGTAGCCTATGTGTTATTCCAGGATGTGAACTATATGTGTGCCAAATTCCATCGAAATCCCTTCACCCATTTTTGCGTGATTGACGGACATTATATCAAAAACAACCAACCTACACGGTGCCATTCTAGTCGTCTTACAAAGGCGGCTCACTTAATGTATCGGATATAAAATACCTATATGCGCGATTTTTTTTTAAATTATTCATCAAGATAATGGATACAATGTAAATATATCGCTCCTGGATGATTCAAACTACGTCATTCGTTATGACAATGAGTGATATTTAAATTTTATAGGTGGTTATCACGTACATAATTTGCTATTGTTAAGTTATTTACGTTAATTTAGGTTATTAACGTAGGTAGGTTTTAGTTATATGTTTATATTATCAAACAAAAGACTTGTAAAACTAATAATTATACGTCAGTGTAATAATGGCACACAAAACAAAAAATAAATAAAAAGCTAATGGCACAAAGTAAACGGTGTGGTTGTAATAAATGCTTTGATTTCAAGATTTTATCGAAAATTTCGGTTTTTTTCTGTTACTACCATGTTAATTTACTTTTTTCATAAAGCTATATTGTGTTAAAAAAAAACAAGAACACTACATATTATAAAACTAAATCTCCCGCCATGTTTGCAATGTGTTTCAATAAAATGTAACAAGTTCAGTAGATCAACTACAAATATTTTACACTGTGGCGTATTTATTCTGCGAAGAAGTCGGCGGTCATCGGCAGGACATCGTATAACATCGTCGTGTTAAACATGAGGGGTCGCGGGCGGAGGTAGCGTTTTCAATGCCAAAAGCTCCGAATAAGCAAGCCAATAAGCGCCTGTGGAGAAATGAATGTGTGAGTTTTCGGAACGCAACTTGCCTATTTTAACTTAGCACAAGTTGCGCGCCGAGGATGCGAGTGGGGTGAGCAGTGTTATTGTTTGATTAGGCCGCGTGTAGACTGGGGCGGCTTACTCAGGCGTCAAATCCGGTGCGACGGGGCCGTCTACGTCCCCGAGCAGCAGGCGTAGCATGGCGATTCTATCTCTATTCTACCAAGAAAAGACAAAGCTCTTTCAATCCAACTCGGCATGTCTTCTGCCCGAGCATGGCGAGACCCGTAGACTCGCGTTTCTATGAAGACAAAGACATAATTATCTAGTCTTTCCATAGCAACGGAGAAGTAGCTAGAGATGTAGTCATTCTGCGAATAGGTACTACGACGAATTTACGTTTAGTTAGCCAAAAATTTTTGTGTCAAAAACTTCACACTCTTTGCACGTAACTCAAAGCAACAACAAAACGTGTTGCTCGAAAATATTTTTAATCTATATGGTTTATGTTTGTTTACAAATACCATATTTTTGTTGAATTTATTATCGTACCGATTTATATTTGAAAGCGCAGGACGGCCTTCATCAGAATCCATCTTGCATCGTGGGTATGGGCAATCAGGGTACCTAATATAAATTAAACGTATTGTCTTCAAAACTTAATAAAGGAATATGATCTGACAAATAGACTCCATACAAAACTGACGCATCTACAACTAAATGACGTGCCGCACTGCTCACCACACAGTGGTCAAGCCAACGCAATGCACCGTTAGCGGTACTCTCAAACGTAAATGTGTCCTTCGGAAGTAGTTCCATATCAACACATGACCACGATTGCTCCCCACAGACTGTTAATAATTCATTTGAAAAGCGCTCACCTGGATGTGCGTTAAGGTCCCCCAATATAAACACTGATTCAACATTTATGTTCTCAGTGATGGCGATAATTTCACTTAAGCACTCCGTAAACTCTACTAAATTATCAGACGAGTTAGTCGGCATATACACTGAGAATATCAATAGGGAACGACCCGCGTGCTCAATCCTAATAGCTAACAGACGATCACTATTACACTGCACCACTGATACCGTCGTAAACGCTGATTTCCACCATAGAAGCGCAACTCCACCATACGGTCTTCCTATGAGTACTCCGGCAGACGTGTCAACGGCGGATTTGCCCGCATACGCGAAACTATCATCAATACTACCGAGAAAAGGCACATCATGTGGTAAAAGCCAAGTCTCCTGAAGTGCAATTACATCAGCGACTCTGCAGAGCTTGCGAACACAATCAGCTGATCGAATGACATTCTTGCAGTTGAATGTCGATAAGATTACATTCCTTTTGATGTTATTATCCATTATTTACTACAGTATTATCATTAAAAATTTCTGAGACTTTTCCTTTCTTGAAATTAATAAATCGTCTGAACATTATTCCCTCCGGCCAGAATTTGTCATCCAAAAAAGTACATAATTTGTGTTTAGGTATAAACAACTTAAAGGCGTTATATTGCCTTTCCGACTTCATATTGACTTTCTCCAATTTTACAACTTCAGTAGTTTTTTGCTGTATGTATTCACAATCTTTCTCAGTTGTATCTTTATTCACATTAGAGATAAACACAGGTATTTTTATCTCGGCGGCCTTAAAATTTCCCACTGAATTAGAAGCAGCTTTTCCAGTCATGCCAACAAATCGATTTCTCGTTTTTGACTTTTGAACCAATATCCATTGCTCTTCATGCTTATCTTCCATAAGATTCGAGTCTTCTTATCGAATTTGAACTGTCAAAATGTTTTGGTTTCGGATCTGTGAATTGCGTTTGGAGGACATCTTCGATAACTTAGACGTTCGATTCGATACGGAATCGAATCGAATGGTTGTGAATAAGGGTGCCCTTATTCACAACCATTCGATTCGATTCCGTTCGCAGTACTCAATGAATGTCACGTTCCGTCGAACACAGCTCGCGAGTAAATAATTGAAAATGACAGTTTGTTGCGTGAAAGGATGTTTAGCACATCAGGAAAATAAAAAAATGTGATAAAATAACATTTCACAAATAAGTACTCACATTCTATGCACTATTTTTACGTAAATCGATAAATAAAACAAAATTCTAATAACCTTACTTGTCATAACACAGTGTTGCTATTTGTGAGGAAAAAATAATCACATTGCTTTCATTCATGTTTTTCATTTTTGTAATTTTAAAATACAATACTTACTGTTAATTCATATCAAACCCGATGTTTTAACATTGTTTATAATTATAACCCATCAAGCATTCTAAACGCATTGAACAATATTTCATTCTTTATGCTATTTATTTCCTTTTATTTTGAAACAAATTGAATTATAGGTACCTTTCGAAAAAATATGTCATATTACATGAAAAATCATGTTTACCTTTTCCAGTTCCCAACAACATAAAATTCTTGCCTTGATAGCAAAATAGTAATGCGTCTTCCCATATTTTGTGGGTAACGGCTTAGTAATGGTATCACTGAAAGCTATATCTGTGTGCGTTAGAGGAACGTAGACACATTCGGCTCACGCACACAAAGAAAATGAAGTGGACACACGATTTTGCTCGGGTTTTGTTCTAGACGCGGTTTCTATGCGTTATTATTCTAAGTCGGTTCCCTACCGACACGGAATCGAATCGCAGACTTGGAACAACTGTTTGAGTCAAATACCTACGCAACTCTATCTCACTGTATGGTGGCCGACTTCTCTTTCTTGTGTGGACTTGTGTGGAAATCTCTTTTTTAAAATCTCCTTAGAACCTCTTAAAAAGACTCACCAAACTAACAGAATCTGAAGAAAAACACTTTCAGATAATGTGTCTACAAATAAATAGTTGAACTACGATTACTGATATCAAATCTTCTCTCAGTGCTCTCTTACACTTCCCAAATGATATTCTGAAATGAGATTCAGATGAGATTCTGATATTCCACTTGAGATAAGCGCCCGCGCGCGGGCGCTTATCTCAAGTGGAATATTAACCATCCGATCATGAGCTCAATTTATTGCAATGAATCGCATGAAACCATACTGCTTAAAAAATAACAAATACTATTTTCAAGCGTATTACGTGCTTACTTATGAGTCATACAGAAAATATACTCAATGATTTACGTGGGTGGAGACAGAAACTACGCAGAGCAATGATCGTTAGGTAGTCATGTTTAAAAGAATAGTTAATAAATGATTTTAATTTGGAAAGTGTTTTTATGTAATTTTTGAGGTTTTTATATAATTACTAGCACTTCGACCGCGACTTCGTTGCAGCGGGTTAACTAAGTACTCCATGAACTTCATCTCATATATATATCCGTTTTAATAATAAAATAACCATTTAAACATTTATACTGTAACAAACGGCTTGTTTTATGCGTAATTTATACGCATAGGTACATATTGTCCACTCAACGGAAAGCAACTAGGTACTTACAAGTTCTGTCCTGAGAAAAAAGAATAACGGTCACCGTACTTAGAAAGAGAGAGTTTGACCACATTGAGCGAGATAGCGATACTTCATTTCTGCTTCAAGTAGGTATTCGAAGTGTGGACTCCATATTTATCTATACCTTCATGGCGCCGACACGGCCAGACTGACATACGATCGTCCTCGGTCGTTATCGTATTCCTAGAACAAACAATGTCTAATCACCAAGACATTCGCTCGTCCATCCTGCTACATTCAGGACTTAACATAGATTTTCGATTGTATAGCGTCAAACACAGAGTCAATCATATTAAGGACATTGAAATGAACAAGTGCATCCCTTCAACCAGCCCTTAATGGATCTGGCCCGGACGACACTGCCCCCATCAATTTATCAACCAACAGCAACACATCTGGACCGGACGAGTGCATCCCTTCAACCAACCCCACGAATTAGTGTCAAAATAAAAGGTTCGAGCCAAAACCACTTTTACAGAAATAATTATGTAAATATGACTTGTAGTTTTCAGGATAAATTAGCAAAAATGTATAGTGTAAGTTTATGATGACGTAAAATTAGAAGTTTTTTGTTCTAGATACTTTGTCTAATTTGTGTTCACTATTATAGAACGTGCTGTGCCAAGTGCCAAAACAATGCTGGCTAAGGAGAATGATGACTCACCAACGATTGCGATCCACTCGGGAAACGATATTTTTTATTTTATCACCAAAAATGACAAAAAATCCAAATAACTTACCTTGGATTTGATAAAAAGGATAGGTCGAATTTTATATGGACTTATTAAAAACATTATGAAAACTAAATAATTATAAAGGAAAAATAGGAAGAAATACGAAAGACATTATTGTTAAACTAATCACGAAAGAAAAATATACTTGGACGTAAGACTAGGCAATATGGTTGAACGCCTTCCCTACGGGGTAAATTAAAAAAAAAAAAAAAAACAATTGTCACAAATTGTCAAAAGTTCAAAACAACATTCTGAGAACCTGAGAACTGAGAAGTTGCTTTGTGTTTATGTTTGTGTTTGAAATTTGAAATTTTGATTGAATTATCTGCTGATCCTGATCACCTTTGGTGGTTAGTTTATTAATTTACACTTGCTTATTTAATTCGTACCTTGTGGGTAAAAATGAAAAAACTGTCACTGTGTAGGGTTTGTTTGGCGGGGAATGTTCGCATGTATGTAGTTGTCACGAAAAACTTGCGTGAGCTGTATGAAAAGCTTACTGACAATCCGGTAAGTTGATAATTACCTACTAAAAAATCTTTTGTCGTGAAGTTCGTCTTAGAAAAATGGTCGGTCAGTGCGTCGTCTTAGTAGACGTCCGATCTGACACTACAAACTCTCTTCTGTGTGTGTTCCTCATTCCTCTCAAATGCCGATATTTTCTCAGAATTCCACACATTTTTCGCTCCCCGATGTCACTTTCGGACTTCCTCTTGGACAACCCCTAAGACGACCCATTGACCCAAAATCCGCCCGTAAGACGATTAGACGACCCACTGACCACAGTCTTACAATAGTGTATTTGAATGTAATTCAAACATTAAAACAAAATTTTATACCTAACTCATGTCTTTTTGCAGTTTGTAACTGAGGACAGTAGACCGATGCTCGCTTGTAACTTCTGCTGCACTAAACTAAAGCAATGCTACCAGTTCCAGAGACAATGTCTGGAAGCTGAAGAGCGGTTTGCTCAGATGATGAATGAGGATTGTAAGGTGAGGTTTTCTCCAACAGATATTGACCTGCTCTTGTAATGCATGGTTACCCATTTAATACTATGGTTATCTTTTTACAGCCAAATTATTTAATTAATCAATACACTTCAGAGTTTTGCAATGTGTTTAGTCAATCACCTATAGAGCACATAAGTGTTGGTGAATGTGAAACAGAAAATATTGCTATCAAGGAAGAATTACCAGATGTATGTGAGAGACTAGATGATAATATTGAGACAAAGAAGGAACATCAAAGTGGTGGTAAGTTTTAAGAAAAAAATTGGCCAAGTGTGTGTCAGTCAGACCACACTTAGTGAAGGGTTCCATAGGTACCTGTCACATGAACCATGAAAAAATATCAGCAAAAGTATAATATTGCAGTCTCAAATGCACTTAGTCTTAAAAGCCACTTGCTATGGGATTATTAGGAATATTTACTGTGCAGTATAACCAAACCGTCTGTTTTGTGTACTTTCAGAGCTACAACAGGGAAATCAGGAAAACAGCTTTTTAGATGTAGAAAATGGACAGCATTCTGAGTCTGATACAGAAGATGATAAGCCTGTAATGGAGTTTAAAATTGAAGTCGAGGAACTTGAAGTGTCGAGGAACAAACAGAGAGCCAGTGACGCACAATGTAAGTATTAGTTAGTTAATATGTGCTAGCAGGCACTTACCAACTGGTTTACAACTCACATTTACCAAAACCCATTTGACAACTATTTCTAAAGATCTTTTTTAAAACGCCTTACACAGGTGATTTTTTTTATATATATTCTGCTTAGCACAGCAATCTGTTTACACATTTAGCTGCAAATTTTTCTGATCAGAGTCTGGGTATAATATAATATCCTTGGACATTTCACACAACGCCATATAGTCCCAAGCTAAGCAACCTAATGCTTGTGTTATGGTAACAAGATGGCTGTTAAACTACTTATATACATTTTTTTTGTAAATACATACATACATATAGATAGAAAACACCCAGACTCGGAACAAATACTTGTAGGTCGTACAAATATTTGATTCGTGCGGGAATCGCTCAACCACTGTGCCAACCGTGTCATTTAGGTTTGAAGAGAATCCATTGACCTCTCTCACTATAGTATGGTGAATCAGTTTTTAAGGGTTGGAACATCATTGCTTCAAAATGACCCAAAGATGGTGTTATTTGCTGATGACACATTGATATTTAAGATAGAACGACGGTCACAAAATCTTGATGATGTCAATAACTCTATTCATCAAGTTCGAGATTGTTATACGGCAAACACTTTAGTACTAAATGGAAATGAAAAACCAAATGTATTAAAACTTTACCAAATGTTAAAAGTAACGAATGTGACATCATGTATGTATGTAAATCGGGCTGGTTTCCGCAACTCCACGACTAGGCGCGTATTTTGCGTGTAGGTGGGACAAATGTGTCATTCGATCCACCCCAGCTCCCCTAGGAAGGCCAGCAACGCCTTGGTGTTACCAACTATTTCACAGAGGGTACCTGGGTTACCGAAGTACTTGGCCCTGTAATCCGCGACTACCGGGCAGCTTAGAAGCAGGTGTGCTGCTGTCTCATCCTCCTCCATACAGGCTCTGCACAGTGGGCTGTCAGTGGCTCCTATATCATAGAGGTGTTTATTAAAAGACCCGTGGCCAGTTGTTACGGCTGTGACTGAGCGCAACTGTTGTTTAGTTAGTGTTAGGGCTTGTTTTGTGCACCGGCCATCAATAGAGGGAAGTGCCTCTTTGGCCTGCCTACACTCACCATGGTCAGCCCATAGCTTGTGATGTTTGTCTCTGGTGCGTTTCCTTACCAGATTGCGTAGGTACCCGAAAGGCAGCGGCACGAAGGGTTCGGGTCCAATTGGTGTTATACTAGAACCCCTTCTGGCGAGCTCGTCTGCTGCATCGTTGCCTCGGGATTCGCTGTGTCCATTGATCCATTGAATGGTTACTTTATTGTGCCTACCAACCTGGTTGAGACGCTGGTGACACTCGATAATCAGCCCAGAGTTAACTGTGTGGCTGTTCAGAGCTTGCAGGACGGCCATGCTGTCCAAAAGTATACGAATTGAATGATCCTTAACTTCCCTGGTTAGGATGGCTGATGCCGCTAGAGAAATGCAAATGCATTCAGCTTGGAACACTGTGTTGTGGACCCCCAATGGTGTGGCTATATGGATATTGAGATCCTCTGAGAAGATTCCCGCCCCAGTGCCAGTACCTGTTTTTGATCCATCGGTAAAGATCCGCAGCTCTGCAGGGCTTAGGCCCTCGCAGCGATGATCCTCATACAGTTGGATTTTGTATTTTTTATCAAAGATAATTTGCTTGGGTACCCGGTCATTTATTGCTGTTGTTAATGGGAGGTCATTATTGAGCTCCTCGAGCAGAACGGTGTGTCGTGTTTCTCTCTTTCCCCAGAGATCCAGTGTTTTAAGACGAACTGCTGCCATCGTCGCTTCCTGTTGTATAAACAAGTGTAGCGGGGGCAGTCCCAGCATGGCTTCCAGCGCCGAAGTCGGAGTAGTCCTCATGCAGCCCGTCGTCGCCATGCAGGCTAGCCTTTGCATGTGTTGTAGCTTGTTTATAGCTGTAACTAGCTTTGCACGTGGCCACCACACAATAGCCCCGTAAGCTATCATAGGCCGAATTACTGCGCTATACAACCATAGTATAACCTATAATTTACTTTTACTTCACCGGCTGTGAATGGATTGTTAGAATTTATGGGATTCCACATGGTATCAAGTTTTACAAAAGAACGCGAAGTCTATATGAATTTGTTGCAATGCACTCTGATAATGGATAGCACTGATAACTTGTTAATTTATTACCAGAACTGTAGGGGAATCAGAACTAAGCTACACTCGTTGCTCATAAACATCCTGGCATCCACTTACGACATCATAGTATTGACAGAGACTTGGCTGATACCTGAAATATCGAACAGCGAGTTTATTGACCCTCGTTACGTTGTGTTCCGCTGTGATCGCGCTCGTGACGCTACGGGAAAGCGAGATGGGGGTGGAGTGCTCATTGAAATACTCCGTGAGCTTCAATCGGCCTCACTCGATATTCTCAATAACTCACATTATAATCCCTCGGCGTGTATTGAGCACTGCCTTGCAAAAATGATAAACAAAAGATACATGTCATCAGCGCAGTGTACATCCCGCCGGGGACTAGTTCAGATGTTTATACATCTCATTTTGACTTTCTGCAGGACACCTTAAATGCACCTAATGTCATGAATATCTACATCGTCGGTGATTATAATCTACCTAGCGTTACGTGGAGCGCGGTAGCGGCGGGTTGTGGGGCCTTCGTGGCATGTGTTTGTACACACCCTATATGCTCGGAACTGACGCATCTCATGTCGTCACTGGATGCTCACCAATATAACAACACGCTTAATACTGGAGGAAAGATCTTGGATCTATTTATCTCGAACACTTGCTGTTCGACTAGCCATCTTAAAGATCCGCTATTACCAATCGACCCCCATCACCCCCCTTTTGTTATAACCGCACCTGTTAGCCTATCTACACAAACGATAAAAAGAAAACCAATTAGTAAATATAATTTCCGTAAAGCTAACTATGACCTAATCAACAAGCACATGGAAGAGGTCGATTGGTCTGCGCTGTTCGACAGTCTATCATCGGAAGAGGCTGTTCAGGCTTTCTACAGAACGTTGGATGACATAATTAGGCCACTAGTTCCCTCTGTAAGGACTAGATCACTTGACTTCCCAATCTGGTGGACTATAACAACTTCTCCGAATGTAGGTCTATCTTCAAACATTTGTGTAAAACCTGTTATTCCAGTTATATTAACTCGGTTGAAGATAGTCTCTCTAGTAACATAAAAAATTTTTGGTCCTATATTTCTAACCGTAAAAGGAAGTCAGGCATTCCGTCCATGATGCAGTACCAGAATGTCAAGTCAAGTGATCCTGATGTTGTCTGCAATATGTTTTCGAATTTTTTCTTGTCCGTATTTGAGCCCGTATCACCAACGCTCAATACGTGGGGTCCACCGCAGCAATGCGCGGAGGATAGTGGATTAATCAGTACTTTGCATATCGATAAGTCTAAAATACTCGGCGAGTTGCGGCGGCTGGACCCCTCTAAGGGGACAGGACCGGACGGTCTTCCGGCGGCCTTTTTGAAGGCTACGGCTGATAATATTTGTGAGCCAATCTATATCCTTTTTAATAGGTGTCTGCATGAGGGTGTATTCCCGGCGGTATGGAAGCGAGCTAACATTACCCCTATACATAAGGGTGGCTCGAGGCATGACGTCGAACAATATAGACCCATTTCAATTCTGTCGGCCTTGTCAAAGCTTTTTGAGAGACTTGTTCACAACGAGATTTACCCTCTTCTGCATAATATTATTATTCCTGAACAACATGGGTTTGTTAAGCGCCGATCTACGACATCTAACCTGTTACTGTTTGCTAATTACCTTTTTGAAAATGTTGATAGGCGATTGCAAATAGATGCAGTCTACACAGATTTCAAAAAAGCTTTTGACAAAGTCGATCATGAGATTCTCCTGAGCAAGATTGCTTACAATGGAATACGCGGAAATTTATTGCGTTGGTTTGTGTCGTATCTCGAAAATCGGTCACAAAGGGTTGTGATCAATGGTCATCAGTCTGTCTCTGTTAATATTACTTCCGGTGTTCCACAGGGCTCCATTCTGGGGCCGCTATTATTCATTATTTACATCAATGATATTAAGAAATGTTTTAAAAATTCCAAATTCTTGATGTATGCTGATGACTTAAAGTCATTTAAAGTGATACGCACTATGGACGACTGTCAGTCATTTCAGGAAGACCTTGATAGACTAACAGCCTATTGTATGGAAAATAAATTGCAACTTAGCATCCCTAAGTGTCCGTGGTGGACGCCGCGGGCGTCGGGGGCCACCTGGTGACCTCCGGCCACCGTAGGCGCGAGCCTGTGGGCGGCGAGCTATGGGTGGCTCGCCGTCCGTCCGTCTAGTGACAACAGGCCGTGTCGACGGCGCGTTAGTGTTCCACGCGCGCCTCAAAGAGAGTCAGCAACACAGAGGGGCCCGAAAGGGCCGACGCCTGCCGGAGTCGCGGGATTATTCGCAAGAGACACCGTGGCTCCAGAACACAAAGGGCAATGAAGGAACATGGATGGGTTTTAGTCAGTAGAAGTCTGACACTCCCTCCCGCTACACCCAGAGCGGGAGGAGTCATTCGATTTCCCATCACTAAAAAAAAAAAAAAAGCATCCCTAAGTGTAACTATATACACTTTACTAAAAACAATTTCATCATCAATTTCAGTTACAACCTTAACTGTATCCTCTTAAATAATATTTCTAAAGTGAAAGATCTAGGTATTCTCTTTGATACCAAACTGTCTTTGAACCAGCATATTGACGCTATAGTTAATAGTGCATTTAAAATGTATGGATTTGTGATGAGATCGTCAACAGAATTTAAGCGTGCCTCAACATATCTCTATCTATATAAGACGCTCATTCGCTCTCAGTTAGAATATGCGGTCCCTATTTGGAACCCCTTCTATCAAAAGTACGTAGTTGCAATAGAAAGGGTCCAGCGCAAATACCTTCGTGCTATGTACTTTAGATGTCATAGGACTAAGTCTTCTCTGTCGTATTCACAACTTCTTAATAAATACAAGCTTCTCAGCTTGGAGAACCGACGCAAATACCTGGAGGCCAATGTGCTTCATGATATTATTCACAATCGTTTTGATGCCATTGAACTAACGAGTAAGCTGTGTTGTTCTGTCCCCCGAACAGTTCATGTGCGTCAGGTGCGTGCACGTACTTTGTTCGCGCTTATTCCTTGTCGTACGAACTCTGGCTTACGTTGCCCTATTCATAGAATGTTGGAATCCTATAATTCAAATTTCATTGATATTGATATTTTTGCATGCTCGAAAAATAAATTTAAATTTAATATTATAAAAAAGTTATCTTAATTGTAATCATATTATTAATTGTTTATTGCTTAATTTATGTGAATGAAATCGATTTTTATTTTATTGGTTTTGTGGTTAACTAGCGTTATAGTAAATTACTTATCTATTTCAAATAATTGTTACTTCTGGTAATGTTCGTCTAGTGGCAGCCACTGATATTTAAATAAGTTTTATCTGTGGATAATGCAGTGGACTGCAACATTACCACTAAACATTGTTAACCTGTGTGTATTATACCATTATGTTGCAGTTGTTTATTATCCCTTAAAAAATAAAATAAAATAAAATAGTATCATTTTCCTGCATTGCCAGAAGGTGATGCAAGCCCTGTTTAGTTTGTAGTCTAGATGAGAGCTCCAGTTTAACTACTTTTACTATCTAGTATAATGCCTAGATACTTTACCTCGTTAGACAACTGGAGTTCTGTGTTAAAGAGCTTAGGTAGCCGGTAGTGGCCTAGTGCTCGCTTTTGAGTAAACATGACTAGTTCAGTCTTCGTGGGGTTAACTGATAGATCATATTCTTCGCACCATCTTTCCACGATACGTAGTGCTTGTTGAGTGAGGTTGCAGATGGTTCCAGTTACCTTTCCTGGCACGAGGATTGCGAGGTCGTCTGCATACCCTATCGTGTAGTAACGAAGCGCGTTGAGTTTGGTGATTAGGTCGTTAATCACCAGGTTCCACAGAAGAGGGGAGATCACTCCTCCCTGCGGGCAGCCTCTGGCTATCAAGGCCAGCTGCTGCTCTTCCTCAAGGCGAACTACTCGTTTGCTTAACATATTAGTAATCCAGTCAGTTAGTACCTGCTCTACACCGTGTCTTTAGAGGGCGGCTCTAATGCTGGAAAAGTTTGTCTTGTCGAAGGCTCCTTCGATGTCTATGAAAGTGCCCAGGCAGGACCCTTTCTGGTGAATCGCTTCCTGAATCTGGCTAACCACCAGATGAAGAGCTGACTCTGTCGACTTACCCGAGCTGTATGCGTGTTGGTTACCATACAGTGGTATTGCTTTTAAAGCGCCATCTCGTAGTTCCCTCTCACACAGTCTTTCCATTGTCTTCACCAGTGGCGAAGGGTGAATTTTCTTAAAAGGGAAGCCGGACCAAAAAATGCTTACCTTGCTCAAGTGTGATGAGGGTTTTTTAGAAAGCCACAACTTTCTAAAAAATAAATAAAGTGCAACTTTTATTTTTACAACTTATACAAACAAAACCATGCATGCATACAAATTTTAATTACTACCTGACCCGTGCAACGTCGTCTGCGTAACATTTTTCATTACTGCTCCGCTCCTATTGGTCTTAGCGTTGATGATATATAGCCTATAGCCTTCCTCGATAAATGAGCTATCTAACACTGAAATTTTTCAAATCGAACCTGTAGTTCCTGAGTTTAGCGCGTTCAACCAAACAAACAATCTCTTCTGCTTTATAATATTAGTAAGTATAGATAATAATATAGATGATTTGATGCGTAAATCGAACTCGCAATATTTCGCGCAACGGCGAATTGTGATACACGAAGTGTGAGACAGGTCGTTAAAATTATAAGAAAAAGAAGAAATAAAATATGTATCTACTTTACTGTTACACAATTCTTTAAACTAACTACTTTTCTACTTATACTCTAAAACTATTCGTCTATTCTTTTTTTACAAAATGTGCTATATGTAAAAAATTAAAAATCAACCCAGCTTTTATGATACTGTTATCATAAAACTGGGTTGATTTTTAATTTTGAAAAGGAAATTTCCTCAGTCAACAATAATCTTTCAGACAGCATTCTACGTTCACTAATGCCGCCATGCTATCGAATTTACTGAATAATAACAAAATCACTACTGTAATAACTATTTTCTTATAAAACTACAAACTAAAAAGCTACCTTAGTAATCCTTACTTACCTAGGTAAACACCTATTATAGACGATCACCAAACAATACAACGCCACTAACCTTGTTTTCACTGCACTATTACTAGTTTACACAAATAAATCAATTTCAACAATAATACATGAATAATGCTATAAGATTCTAGATTATGATACGAATATATCGAAAATGAACAAATGCAAACAATAAATATGACACAATCATAAATAAGCGCGCAAGAAATCTGTCAAGTGTCATCCAAATATTACTATCTGAACAAATTCAATATACAACTTCAGTATCATTCCATCTCGTTTTGGCGTACGCATTTCCTATCTCTGTCGATATTATAACTCGAAAATTACCGGCTTGCCACCGCTCTATATCTGGCGGTATTATGTCGCCTCAAGGTCACGATCGCTACAAGAGAAACATGTACTAGGATTCCTAAAACGGCGATTTTTAGACAGTTTTCCATTCTCATCTAGTTTCTAAGAATATGTTAGAGGCCTATGCGTGTTTCGACGTAGCGTCCAAGCGTCCATTGTTGTGAACCCTTACTAAGTGTACTTGGATTCTGAATCTTCGATAGTTAACATTCATTGACACTTACTCGACCTTTTCAGTTAAATATGCAACTGCTAGTGATTGTTACGCACTCGGCGGGCGGGTTCATTCAACTTAATGTCGGCGTTGATTTATTTCTTTGATTGTAACATTTGTAACTTTCATAAGCAAATGTTATACCTGCAATGTAACTTCGTGAATAATTATTTGTTTAAATGATAATTGAAAACAATAGATGTTAGTATTTGACATATTTCGAAAGGGAAGCCGATAGGAATCGAGTTGTATGGAGCCTTCGCCACTGGTCTTCAGTAAGAACGAGGTCAGACTTATATATCGACAGGATTTGGCGCTTGTGTAGTCACTTTTGCCTGGCTTCGGAATGAATTTTTGGGGGCCGAGTCACCCGCGTCCGTAGGAGAATACCCTTCAGCGAATCCCTACACGTGGTCCCCGGGTGGTGCTAAACAGGTGACACTAACCGCCTCCGTGGTCTAGTGGTTATACCACCAGATTCAGACCCAGAGGTCCCGGGTTCGATTCCCAGCGGAGGCAAATTTTTTGCTCGGTTTGGTTGGTGGTAGGACTTGTTCTAAGTCCGCCTGGCAAGCTACCACCATCATGTCTAAGTCTGTCGCCATAACAACTATGTTAACAGCATTGATGTGTTCCGGCAGTTAAAGGTATGATAGCCAGTTCCTCTGTGTAAGAGGATTCCGGGTGAAACTCGCTTCCATCTTCGGCCTAATCATCACTTTCCATCAGGTTAGATTTGGGCCAAGAGTTTCCCCGTTTTGTGTAAAAAAAAAAAAAAAATTAATATGACTTTCACTTCCCTCCATCCCTTAGGAACGTATCTAAAGGCCAGGAACGCTCGCATACTCGGGTACTCTTAGGGAAGTCTTGTAGCAAATGTGGTACCTCCCCACTGTAGTAAGGCTGGAAGCACACCATCGGGACCTGGTGCCTAGATTGGAAGCTTTTGATGGCCCACTGAAGTTTTTCCAGTGTAATCATCTTCTTTGCATAAAGCCAGTCATGTTCTGATGGCGTTTGGATAACGTCGTGCCAACGTAGTCTCAACTAGGAGGCGTTTCGCTTCTTCAGGTGTCGTGGTCAGCGTGTTATCGGGTTTCCGGAGTGTGGCGACCTCAGGTGTGTCCTGTTTCGCCAATATTTTCCTTACCCTGTTTGCTTGTTGGTATGTTTCAATGCTACCACAGAATTTACGCCACCCTGTAGTTCTTCTGAATCTGATGCATTTCTTGTAGCTGGATTTGGCCGCGTAATATGCGTCCTAGTCCTCATCACTACATTTGTGTTCATAGCTCTGTTAAGAGTCTTCCTTACCTTACCACGTTTGCGCTCCAGATCCGCGCCCCACTATTGTTGTTTACCTGGTGTGTCGCGCGGAATCGTTTCCGGGCAGGCTATGTGGTAGCTGTTTATCAGCGATTCGGTGAATTGTTGAACTTGCGTGTTGATCTGTGCCGTGTCCGCAAGAGACTCTGGATCGTCGTGTGTGGCAAGCCTTAAGGCGAGGTTGCGTGTGTATAGCGCTCTATCCGTATTGTTGCGAGGTTGCGTGGGTATGTGGCTTGTAGAGCCACAGGAGGAGGAGGGGGGTGTTTGGGAAGGCTACTTCCGGCAGAGGTATTAGCAGTCTCCGTTTTCGCCTTTGTGTTCGAAGGAACGGTACTGGTCCCATGCAGCGCCGTCTTCCTTTGCTTTTTTTGGGGCTTTTTGGTCTTAGCTGCGGTTTTCGCCACAACCGGACCGATACCCGCGCTGGCGCCCACGGCGTGAACCGCAGGACATCCAGGGGCAAGCGAGACACCTGGGGCATCTCGCTTAGGGGCTTTGCCAGCTCTCGCCGACTCCACTCCTGCGGTGTTTTTAGTTGGCATCATTCCGTCCATACTAAAAAGATCAAGACTTCATCTTCCTGGCTCCCACCCTCCATGGAGCCCGCACCTGGGTACGTCGCACTGAGTGCGAACGTTAGGATTCCCAGGAAGATATAGGTGCGCAAGGCTGGTTTACAGCGCGACATCGGGTACTCGCTTGGGTTGGCAACTAAACAACCCTCACTTACACCGTCAGCATGGCCTTCACCTACCGCTTCAGCCGCCCGAGGGCGACCTCAGCAGACCCCACGCACCTCGCCCGTGGCCCTCTGACGGGACACCGTGGCCATTTCCCTACCCCCGGGTAGGGCCACCGTTTCGCTTGAAATCCAGACCAAAGAGGGCGTGTTGCCTCACGGACACATTACCGCCAGTGCCGATCGGCTCAACCCCCCAGGACTCCTTCATCCCCGCTTACGGCGCTCGACTGCGCAGGTCCTAGCGCAGGTGACTAAGCTCTCCTACTCGCCGTCAGCTGAGTTTAGTGACGACCGAGCCCGTAACCACTTCGTCACTGAAGGGTCACAGTTAGGAGGGGAGTTGGGAGGGGTCATGACGGGAAAAAGGATTTAGAGAAATTTGGGATGAGGATCGAGTGGTTAGCCCGCCACTCTGCGGGACGCCCGGTGACATCATATTGAATGGACAAAAACTGGAATTTATTGATCAGACGGTTTTCCTGGGAATCACTTTAGACGAGAAATTGCAATGGGGAGCTCAACCGCTTATGTTGTTAGAAAGATACGACAGTTAAAAGATGAAGAAACTGCATGTTTGGTCTATTTTAGTTACTTTCACAACATTATGTCGTATGGTATTTTGCTTGATTTACGATACGTCCATCAATCCAAATGGAGTGGACGTCTTCCAAAATCGTTTCGTGAATTTGATAAACCTATGCCAATCAAATGGACATCTTCCAGCTTTGGATTTCCAAACGTATTTGAAATCCATGTATCCAATCCAAACGAACGTCATCCGCGGCCGACTGTCAATGTCAAAAACGTGCGACACGCAATTTGGAAGCCGTTCGAATCGTCTGTGAATGGGCAAAAGCGCGTCCAATGTTTTGTAAATTTTGTCTCAGTTTTTGCTACGTGTTGACGGGGGGTAGATGTGCTACAGTGCTAGAAAGAGCTGAGTCTATGAAAACCAGGACTGGGTTATTTTGTAATCATATCTACGTCTGCACGTGACTTTGTATTAGAAGTCATTGAAAAATATAAATCGTACCCATGTTTACGGCAAGTGAAACATCCTGATTATCACGACAGGGAAAAGAGAAATGCAGCAATGAATGCTTTTTTTATTTTTGGTGTTACTAGTTGCAGTAATTTGAAATAAATATGTTCGTCTATCCTCAAGTAATTTCTCCAATCGCTGGGTTCTAATGATAACTCAGACAATAAGTTGGTATGTGTAAATGTACTTCCTTTTTCCAACCAGCCATCCATTTTCTCCTTCGTCTTTTCTGTCTTTTTATCGAAATACACACTGCTGTTGCCACCGTTAAAAAAAAACCGGCCAGTGCGAGTCGGACTCGCGCACCGAGGGTTCCGTACAAACCAGTAGGTATACATATTATTTACTTATTTATTTATTTATTTAAGGACAACCAACAAAGCATACACCAAAATACATGATGAAGTAAACGTGATGAAGTATATGTACATTCTGTAGTGTAGCCTTAATTATAGGCTGCCACGGCATGCATTGAACATAGTATTAGGAAATTGAAGGTTGTTACAAAATTGATTTGATTTATTTAGATAGGTTTGATAAATCAAAACAATAAACCTAGTTCGACGTTATAAAAGTAAAAAACAAAAAATACAATATTTTTTTGAATATTTCAGTTAGTGAAAAATACAATAAAAAAAACAACGGGTTGCAGAATTGAAAACATGAACATTAACGTCGTGCACTTTTGAAGCATCCGTCTTACGAATTTTCGATCAGGTCACGTGTCCTGACGTCTTACGAATTTTCGATATCAGTCTGCAAATGCCTATGCAAGATAGACTTGACTTTATGTAAAGAGTAAGACATATCGATATCTAGACTAGGTGAACATGACAGGCGATCAAACTGCCCCTGCATTCTGTTAATGGTGGAAAAATGACCCAGATTGGTTTTAAAGCTCTTAGCGCAAAACAACCGATATCTAGACTTACGAGCAAGCTTGTAAGGCACATTTATATTTATCTGGCTCAGTAACCGCGGACAATCAATGTAAGTGTTATGATTTTGTATAAAAACAGGTGATCGTGGATCGTGCGGCGGTTTTCCAGACTCATAAGTTTGAAATGATTCAAGCGCGAGCTGTAGCTAGTTAAATTTTCTTGCCATATTGCAGTGATATGACAAGTGCCAAAGAAATGTTTTCTGCACTGATTCTAAACGACGTTTATGTATTTCGTAAAATGGAGACCAAACTATGCTGCAATATTCTAAGCCTGACCTGACTATTGGGTTAAAGATTGCAATTTTAGTTGAGACGCGTTTAAAATCTTTACAGTTCCGCAAAACGAAACCCAACATCTTAAACCCTTTAGTGGCAATTTTATCTACATGAATATTAAACCGAAGTTTATCTATCTATCTATACTTATAAGTTATTATAAGTTAATGAATGAAAGAATGTACATATACTTCATCACGTGTACTTCATCATGTATTTTGGTGTATGCTTTGTTGGTTGTCCTTAAATAAATAAATAAATAAGTAAACCAAGCTTTTTCTAACAGCCACTTGAACCTTGCCTCTATGAAACGCTTATGATGCTTGGGTCTTAGCAGCATTGAACTTGACCAGATAGGCATCGCCCCATTCAGATACAGCCTGTAAGAACACGTTCAAGCGCTCAACTAAGCCTCCCGGAGAGACCGGATCTGTGACCCACCAGCTCGTGCGTCGGAGACGAATCTCTCAGCAAAAAAGCTGTCGTCTGTAAACCCAAAGATAACGGATTCCAGCACATCATTAATATGCAACAGGAACAATGTTGCCGCGAGCACCGACCCCTGAGGAACTCCGGCATTAATATCCAGTTGTCCGGACGAGCCGCCATCTATGATCACTCGGATAGACCGATACCTCAGGAAATCTGTAATCCAATCACACAATCCGGCGGGCAGACCGAAGGATTGTAGCTTACTAATAAGGCCATCGTGCCAGACCCTGTCAAAGGCCTTCGAGATGTCTAGGGAGACCGCTAGTGCCTCCCCCCTTGCTTCTCGATAGCCTCACTCCAGATGTGAATGGCATACGCTAGTAGATCCCTAGTTGACCGATTTCGGCGGCAGCCGTATTGTCGGTTGAAATATTTTAGTAAAACAACGTGTGGCTAGTACTGCGGTTTATTGAGGACTGTCCTTGAAATGACACGGCGCGCGCAGCGCGCATACGCACACACACTAACATACTCGTACATCACACCTTCACCCTTAATCTAAACCCATACATAATTTTCGGCCGGCCGGCAGTTCCGCGTTCAACCAAACAAACAAACAAACAACCAAACAAACTCTTCTGCTTATATATAATATCTCTGTTGTTTATATATATATAATATTTTATATATATATATATTAGTAAGAATAGAAGAACAAATTTGATTTCCATAAAAAGGGTTATAGTGAGCTAACCTTAAGGGATAACCTTTAGACATAATGTTCTCGAAGACTTTTTTTTAGAACTTTTAACGAGGAATCATTTCGTAATACCTACTTGATTTTTGCGTAACTTAAACCGTTTACGCAGAGAGCACGCAACGGAAGCTTTTTTCCCGCTTGCAACATTACTTATTGCTGCTCCGCTCCTATTGGTCAAAGCGTGATGTTATATAGCCTATAGCCTTCCTCGATAAATGGACTATCCAACGCAAAAATAATTTTTAAATTCGAGCCGGTAGTTCCTCAGATTAGCGCGTTCAACCAAACAAACAAACAAGCAAACTCTTTCTTGGCTGTGTGAACTTGGCACCCGACTTTTTCTTTTTTGGGTTTTTTTGATAGATTTCAATAAGTAGTGGATAGTAGTGAAGCAACCTTCGTTAGTAGTAGCGTAAAAAAAAAAAAGTAATATACGATTACCACAAACGTTTATAATGACTGAGAGACGTCCACTGAGGTTTGTAGTGGACAAAATTTCGTTTTTAGTAGACCAGAAAATGAAAAAAAGCGATCAATCTGTCAAAAACTTTTTTTTTTACTATTTTCGTCAAAATTACTTCCGGTGTGAGTAGTATACGATTACTACGTCTACGATACTACTTTAAACAAAAAGTCGGGTGCCAAGTTCACACAGCCCAAACTCTTCTACTTTATAATATTAGTATAGATTAGTTATAATTTTACTTGTTTGACATGAACGAGCATGGTGATTGAGAGCATGTCATGCTCACTCAAATGTTTTGCTGATGGCGGCGTGTGTGTTGGATCATTCGGTTCCCTTCTGCATGGCTGAGCTGAATGGTGCCGATCACGGAGCAAGTACAAAGAAGAGATGCTGTAATTAGATTTCCCTAAGAAACAACGTGTGACATTTTGCGGGGCGAGGAGGTGTTAGACTCCGCCCATTTCTTTATGTGCCATTTGCCAGTCAATGGCCAAACTATTCACTCGTTCTGTCGATTTTATTTTGAAGTTACGAAACTATCTCACACTAGATGTCACTAAGTGCAGGATGCAACAGGGTCGTACTCAGATTTCAGAATGAACAGGGAGTTCTGTGAATTAATTTTGCCAACCATCTTGATACGTATTTTTTTCATTGAAACAGCGATACTATTATTTGATGAATGAAGATCATTCGACACTTATCAAAAACCTTTTAATTGTTCATTTTTTTTTCTTTTTCGGGCTTAGTTGCGGGTGTATTCTACTCCGTATTACCTAATCACCAAGAATTGATGACAGCACGACTTGACAGTTACTGTCTAATTTTATTGTTAATTCTTAGTTCAGGTTCGCGAATAATCGTAAGTCCGCAGGTGATACGGAGTAGAATACGCCCGCAACTAAGCCCGAAACTACGGACTTCGGGCTTAGAGAGTAGCCCCCAAGATCGAAGATTCGCAAGACGGATGACGCGTCAGGACACGTGACCAGATTGAAATATCGTAAGACGGATGATTCAAAAATGCACAACGTTAATGTTCAAGTTTGCACTGTCTTTTGCTGGCACTCCCGGAGTGCAACCCGTGGTTTTTTTTTGTATATTTTCGTTGTACAAAAACGACTTTTTTACAGATTTATTATATGCATAGTATCTATCTATATCATAGAATGTTTAATTTATAAAAGATTGTACTTTTATGTCCAGCGTATTTAATGTTTTAAATGCGACAATCGCGGGACATTCGGTAAAATAATTGGCTTCTAAGTACTGCCCTGTTTTTTTGTTATGTTTATGTTTGTTATTTATAGTTGACGATAGATGGCGGCCTATTTACACAATGATATAAAAACTACGAAAATAATATTCTGGCAATTAAAGGATCTTTAGGAAATGAATGTTGAACTTACTAATTTCACTAGGTACATATGATTATTAAAACATATTTAATACTGAGCTCTACGTAAATATATTTAGTTCCCATGACCCAAAGTGTCGCCATCTAATGTCGGGTAGTATTATTTATGGAAACGCTGCAGCTAAGAGTTTTTTCTAGAATCATTTTAATTTTAATTAAGTACGTTTAAAATAACTTAAAAAAATGAAATGTGACGCAATCCATGGCATCAGTACGTGTACGTCTATCCGAGTAGTTTTTGTAATATAAAATACAAAACTTCATTGTTTTTTTCTTGTATCGCGAATATTCTGTAAAATGGGTACGTTTACGAAGCTATGCACAGGACGAACGCCAACAATACACTGATTTAAGGCGCGTCCCCGAGCAAAACGCAGCGCTAGCCGTTTTTTGTGCAGTTTTTTGGAGCTATCTACTCTTTATCCAAAAGAAATATCAACTAATAAAAAATACATTAAATTTCTACATAATCTTGGCTTCAAAATGGTAGATTTTATTTTTTATTACTAAGTATAATGTTTAAGTAATCTCCTCACAACGAAACCACAGAAATGAGAAAAAATTACTGAAAACATGCATCTTCTCGAAAACTAACGATTATTTTGATTTTGTACTTACACTAATGGATAGGCAATTTAATTATGAACATTTTGGTAGAAATATTTTTTTCAAACGACCTAAATTAGATTTTATAACGATTTTATTCAACATTCTGAGCGTATTCGCTATTGTATCTCTTGCGCTGTTATTGAGGGAAAAAATGCTCAAGGTTATTTGCTCAGGGTACGGCCTTAAGCCACGCCCATCGTGATGACGTCAGGACCTAGTTGAAAATAACAGTTCTGCACAGTTGCTTAGGCCGTCTCCTCTTTGTATGTACTTGCTCCGTGGTGCCGATACATTGTATACGTCAGGTTCGTGAACGGGCGCCGTCAGTTGAGACTGGTCATCTCTTAACCAACACCGGCTTATTTATGTACATCAGAACGTTCGGCCAGTCGAGATAGGGAGCTGGCTGCTACTCCAGTTTTTAGTGACAATTATGTGACGCATAAAGATGCCAGCCAAAGAATTTGTGACAGAACGGATCGAAAGTTAGAAGCATTTATTTATGGCCGAATGAACTGATATCAGGACGTTCGGCCAACCTGAATCTCCATAATTGAGGACCTCAGAGAAACTGTTACTGAATAAAGATTTAGTGACGATTTGGTGACAAACAACCAATGCTTTAGTTTTACTCGTAATGCCACCGGATAAAAATAAAATGAATTTTAGTTCCTGGAACATCAGGACGTTCGGCCAACGTAATCTCCATAACTGAGGACCTGAGAGAAACCGTTAATGAATAAAGATTTAGTGACGAGACTGAAACTAATTATAATTGCTTTATTTTTTTTTGTGACGGCTCCTTTAAATAGTAAAATGAAAATTTAACATATAACCTCAAAACATTGGGATTATCGATTACTCCACAAGGAAGAAGCCTAGAGAAACCGATAATGAATAAAGATTTAGTGACGAGACTGAAACTAATTATTATTGCTTTATTTTTGTTTGTGACGGCCCCTTTAAATAGTAAAATGTAAATTTAACATATAACCTCAAAACATTGGGATTATCGATTCCTCCACAAGGAAGAAAGCAAGAGAAACCGTTAATCAATAAAGATTTAGTGACGACACTGAAACGAACTTTTATTGTTTTATTTTTTTTTGTGACGGCCCCTTTAAATAGTAAATTGAATATTTAACATTATAACCTCAAAACATTGGGATTATCGATTACTCCCCAATAAAGAAGCCTAGACGACTCGTAAAACCCCTGATGTGTTATAGATTTTCAGTATCAGTGCAATGGTGTCAGTATTTTTGTTGATTCAAGATTAATCTATAAAAATGCACTATGGCGGATGGCGACTGAAATAGGGTGACCATGTATTCCAACGAAACAAGTATTTATCGAGTAAGTGCTTTTTTATCTACTGAATGAAGCATATCACGTCGAAATAGTTATAAGGTGACGATGTAGGTATTGCAACAAAATAAATATATACGTGGACGGAGGAATATGAGGAGTGCAGATAACTAAAATTTTATATAGGTATGCATTAAAAATAAAAAAATATAAAAAACATTACACACACACCATGCGTTATGATGTGGCTTCTTTGCTTCTACTTTTTATTATTTTTCTGTGTCTGTCACTATCACATGAATAAAAAAAAATGAAACTATCGACCGAATTTCGACCAATAGGATACCACTAGTTTTCTTATCAATTTCTGCTATAGTACCTACCTAGGGATCTGTACACCCGCGTGGAATGCGTTCCTTCCCCCGCAACTTTCCGGCGCCTTACTGTCTCTCGCTCGCCAAGTCGCCAGTCATGTCACTAGTGTGATGTCATCGAGGTCAGGTGCAGAGATCCTTTGGTACTATAATAGAACCACACAGGACTATCGAAAATGGGTAGCTTAAGTTCTGGCTGACCTTACCGGAAAGAAAGCCGTGATGCTGTCGACTAGTATTTTTAAGAGTTCATTTGGTGTAGTTATTGTATTATCTTACTGTGGTTCATCTATAGAAATGTTATTTCATTTTAAAAATGTGTAATCTAGTTTATCAAACTAGTAATAATATTGTCGGGCCACCACCGAAAGAAATCCGATTTGACAAGTTTCAAGTCAGTCACCGAGCAATAAACACAGGAAGCTGTCAAATCGATCTATCTTCTCTCGTGGTGAACCAATTTAACGTGCCAGCCGTATAAGAACCCATTGGCCTGGCACGCGACGATGGCAAAAGACCGGACGGTATGTCTTTATTTCAATGGAAGATGGGTAGGCCTTTAGTGTGGGACGCTACTAAACTTGTGTCGATACTCTTGCGCCATCCATCTTTCTAGCTCGTCGTGCTGTGCTGGTTCTGCGGCTTCGGCTGCTGAAAACCTCAAACGGCAGAAATATAGTGGCCTTATGGCAACTACATTTTTGAGCCGTTTGGGGTTGAAACTCTTGGACCGTGGGGTCCGAGGGCTCACGTCCTATTCAAAGATCTAGCAAAACGCTTATTGACGCTTCGAATGACCCAAGAGCTGGCTTTTACCTTGGACAGACATATAAGCATTGCCATACAACGTGGCAATACAGCCAGTCTTTTGGGCTCCAGTTGATAGCGATGGGGTGGGGACGAATTCTTTGACGCCATATTTTAGTTAGGAGTTTTTTTTTATTGTAAGTGTAGGTACCTATATAGTTTGTTCTTTAAATAAATAGTTATTATTTAACTGTAATTCTAAAAAGTACAATTTATTATGTACTTACCTAACTACCTACCGCTTTTTTTGGATGATTATAAATAAAGCATTTTTTAATTTGTGTGCCCATTTATTTAAGTTTTTTTTTTATGCGAAACGGGGAAACTCTTGGCCCAAATCTCACCTGATGGAAAGTGATGAAGTATTCTTGTACTTCAATTTTTCCAATCTCCAATGTCAGTCACCTTTCCACTTTTGTTTGCTTTTAGCCAAAATAGACACGACTAATATAACAAAAACTTCATAAGTGGACACTGGTATGCAGGCATCAGCTCAACGTTGCTTGTACCTGTATAATTTTAATATTACGACGTGTTTTGCTTCATTCAGTAGGTAAAAAGGTACCTTCTTGATAAATACTTCGATGGAATACATGGTCACCCTATTTCAGTCGCCATCCACAATAGTGCATTTTTATGGATTAATTTTGAATCAACAAAAATACTGACACCATTGCACTGAAAACCTATAACACATCAGGGGTCTTACGCGTCGTCTAGGCTTCTTCGTTGTGGAGGAATCAATAATCCCAATGTTTTGAGGTTATATGTTAAATTTACATTTTACTATTTAAAGGGGCCGTCACAAACAAAAATAAAGCAATTATAATTAGCTTCAGTCTCGTCACTAAATCTTTATTCATTAACGGTTTCTCTCAGGTCCTCAGTTATGGAGATTACGTTGGCCGAACGTCCTGATGTTCCAGGAAACAAAATTCATTTTATTTTTATCCGGTGGCATTACGAGTAAAACTAAAGCATTGGTTGTTTGTCACCAAATCGTCACTAAATCTTTATTCAGTAACAGTTTCTCTCAGGTCCTCAGTTATGGAGATTCAGGTTGGCCGAACGTCCTGATATCAGTTCGTTCGGCCATAAATAAATGCTTCTAACTTTCGATCCGTTCTGTCACAAATTCTTTGGCTGGCATCTTTATGCGTCACATAATCGTCACTAAAAACTGGAGTAGCAGCCAGCTCCCTATTTCGACTGGCCGAACGTTCTGATGTACATGCTTATTTTGATCTTTATATTTAAAGTTGTTGTTTTAAGTTTTTTTTTAACTCCACGATGTCGGATGAAGTGTCTCTCGCCTGTGCGGCATACTTACTTATAGATGCCCTACTCGATGATCATAAACGGCCACGAAGATGGTGGATTCATAGAATGTATCGAGAAAGAAGTGATCTACTGTTCATATTGAAAAATCAAGAAATTAGTGGTTATTATAAAAATTCCCTGTAGGCGTCTATCAGCAAAAGACATTTATCCTCTGACCATTCACTCATAATGACGAAGGAATAACTCGAAATTACAGCTGGTTCGCAGCGGCTAGCAACAACCTCTCCTCCCTTGACGTGCACCAGCGCACTGCGAGCGCACGCGTGATCCGCGGCAAATACCGACACTCGTCGGCTCGCTGCGAGTCGCTCGTGTAGCGTTCGTCGCAGGTTCGCGAAACACTTACACGTCATGTTTTTGGTAGCAGTAACGGTTACAGTTACGTGCAACGTTACGGGAAATGAGTACGTTGTAAACGTCGGGTCGCTGCAAGCCGCACGTGTACCGCTCGCAGCAGGTTTGCGAACCACGTACACACTATGTTTTTTGGTTACAGTACATGCAACGGTTACAGTTACGGCTCGCTAGTGAGTACCCTTCTTAATAATTGCGCGAGACAGAGAGCGGGAAGTTCGGCTACTCGGCTGTCGCCGGATTCATCGGTCTTGTCGTAAGGTGAACGAACTCGCACGCGCGTAATTTGAATTAAATGGCGCGTAACTTTTTCTATTTGTATTTGTTTTTATACCGAATTATATACCGGTTTTTGTGAAATAAATACCGGTATTAATTTGACCTAAATTTGACCCGGTATTCCGGTATTTTCGAAATTCGGTATCCCGGTTTGCGACCCCTGCAAATAGCCTCATGTTTTTGACTGACCGACCGTGACATTTCAAAAGTGCTTGTTAATGGTTTATTTGAAATAAATGCTTTGAATCTTGAATGAATCTTGAACGGGCTTTTACTAGAAACACCCGGTCCGGCCCGCACTTTAGGTAGAAATTACCGCTGGTTGGTGAGTTCTGACCGCCCAGTGAGCATCGCCCAGCGAGTGTCGCTGAGTGAGTGTAATCTTTGACAGAACTTGTCGGTGCGATCAACTTGAGATAAGAGCCGCTTGCCGGCAGTGTGAACAGCTGTCAACTATGAATGTATGTGTCTCTTTTACTTACAAAAGGTCTATATCTACTGTCCCTTTCCTCAGCGAGCAAATAGTCTAAAGATAATCGCTTCCTCGCCGGCGGCGGATCAATATTAATTCTTACTTATTTCATTATTTTACAGGGGCGCCCGTCGCTAAGAAGCCAAAACTGGACACGCGAAGATCACAACCAAGAGATACAATCTCAGCCGAGCAAAAGAAAAATGAATATAATCGAAAACTATTATCTGTCTCGAAAATAACTATGAAATCTCAAAATCATACGACCAACCGAAATGCTAAATTTAGAAAGCCCTTCACTGAAACACAACATGGAGTTTGTGGCAGTTTAAATAATACTGTTTTAAGTGCAAGTTTTCGTAATAATAGTAGCAGAGATAATATTAAATGTAAAACTTCGAACAAAGGTATTGACAGTGATAAAACAAAAAGGTATCGAAGAGTGCGTGACAATGAAAAACGTTTCAAATGTGACATTTGTCGGCGTAGATTTAATACTAAAAGTCATTTAATAACTCATACTCGTACGCACACTGGTGAGAAACCTTTCAAATGTGATGTATGTCAGCGTAGTTTTAGTGAAAAGAATAATTTAGTAGTTCATATTCGTACCCACACTGGTGAGAAACCTTTCAAATGTGATGTATGTCAGCGAAGTTTTAGTGAAAATAATAGTTTAGTAAGTCATACTCGTACCCACACTGGTGAGAAACCTTTCAAATGTGATGTATGTCAGCGAAGTTTTAGTCAAAAGAATAGTTTAGTAAGTCATACTCGTACCCACACTGGTGAGAAACCTTTCAAATGTGATGTATGTCAGCGAAGTTTTAGTCAAAAGAATAGTTTAATAAGACATACTCATACCCACACTGGTGAGAAACCTTTCAAATGTGATGTATGTCAGCGAAGTTTTAGTCAAAAGAATAGTTTAGTAAGTCATACTCGTACCCACACTGGTGAGAAACCTTTCAAATGTGATGTATGTCAGCGTAGTTTTAGTCTAAAGAATCATTTAATAGTTCATATTCGTACCCACACTGGTGAAAACCGTTTCAAATGTGATATATGTAAGCGTAGTTTTAATTTCAAGCGTACTTTAGTAAATCATATTCGTACCCACACTAGTGAGAAACCTTTCAATTGCGATATTTGTCAGCGTAGTGTTAATAATAAAAGTAATTTGGCAAGACATATTAATCATGTGCACACTCGTTTTACTCAAAAGGGTAATTTAACTTCAAACACTCGTAAGCGCGCTGGTGAAAATACTTAAACTTGTTATCGTAGTCATCTGTAACAGGTTCCTTTTGTTTATATGGAACTCCTTTGCGAGGTCCTGTACCCCTAGCACAAGTTTCTTGCGAAATAGTAACGTTATCGTGACGTTTTTACCAGACCTTTACGCACTCGCTACAGCGAGATGGTGTTTTGGTAGCACGAGTTCTAATAAACGTCTAGCGTCTACTCGATAGTAATAATTGAACGATGGTTAATTTAGGCAGAGAACCCAATAGCGATTGGAACGATTTGAACTGAATGGTGCGTTCTGAAAATGAACACAAAAAATCGGTAATTCTATTTTGAACAATTAAGAGCCTGGAAATAATGACAATTAAAAAAGTTTTTTATTTTATACACATGTTAAAACATATTTCTCATTTTTATAAATTCTTTTATTCATTAACTGTTGATATTTTCAGTTTATTGATGTCGTGATTTATGAAAAATTATTTGGGTTTGATCGGTTCCGCATGTGACGTTTGACACCTTTCATTTCACGTTTGACGGTTTCCTTCAAATTACAAAAAATATAAAACCGTTAGGACACTGATGCAAACGCGTGTAGCTGTAAATTATTTGCGATATACGAATGGCAAACCTAATAATAAATTGATAAAAGCACTAAAACTTTTCACGTTCACCTGAATAGGTGCCTACGTCCTTTGGACCGCGATTGTTATGTCGGTTAAATGAAAAGTACTAAGTATAAAATAAAAAACTAAATAACTCTTAAGGGGCCACTCATCATTACCGGGAAAAACATCGACCCACTGCTGATTTATGGGCGCATTACTCGACATAATGTACTGAACAGCTGATTTTTTTCGCGTATTCGGGTTTGTTATATATATCTATTTATATTTAGATATGAATGTAGTATATTTACATGTATTATTTGTACTCTGGATCCTACCTTCTACGCTGATCTCTCTTTATCACTCAAAGGCTTGCTGAAGAAAACTCGACTTTGAGTTACGCTCACCTTTGTAGTTGAACTTTATTATTTGGCTTTATCTAATACTTATAAGCTGTTTTAGTGTACAACAAAGAATTAAGAGTTTAAACCGTGGTAAAAGTTGTTCATAATGATGAGTACAATGACCTCTTGAGATGTATTGCGTTTATTCTGTACCTAACACTTTGTATATCTACATTATTGTTCGCTAAAATTTGCTACCTACATAATCATTCAGTTAGTCGTAATAACAATTACATACTTTGCAATAGTTTTTTCATATTTTGCAATATGAAGTCACTTTTTAAATTTTTAATAGGTACCGCGGTTTGTAAATGTCGCTCGCACTGCGTTGCGTGGTGGTGTGTGTTGACCCTAAATAGTAAATGTCAATATTGTTGTTTGTTGTCATTTCAAATAAAAATTGTGATTTACCAACTTTTATTAGTAAATGTGCACTGTACAGTTCTGACATGGTTTAATAAACAAAGTCAACAAGAATAAGTTTTATTCAAATCGTCCTCAGGGAGAACTTCAAAGAAAAGTAAGCATATTTGTATTTTTTTTATAATCTAGGTACTCTTGTATTACACAGATTGATACAACGATGTAAAATGCTTCTATTATGCTAAGTCTCATGTAGTAAGACTTAAGAGTATTGCCTTGCTTAGCACTCAGAATGAGGCTTCAGGCTGTTACTAAGAAATTCCTTGTTGCAATGTCCAATATCATCTGCCTTTTCCCAACTAGTAAAAGTAAGTAAAGTAAAGTAAAAATTCATTTATTTCCACACTAAATAAAAAACACAGTACAGTCATTAAAATAAATGGAGTGGCCAACTATATTGAGGTCGGCCTCTAGTCAAACCGAATTCAACTGAATACCAGTACCTATTTTACGCGGAATGACTGCCTATCTGGCCTTCACAATCAACCCAGTCCAAGTCTATAAACACTAAAAATCAAAAATATTTTTTAATAGTGTCAAAATCTTTGAATTATTTTTCTTACATATCAACTTCTTTTATCAACAGGAGAAGACAAGTAAAATATTCCAGATTCTAGCCAAGAGCCTTTGTCGACACCGCAATAGTATAAGCCGGCATTGCCACCAAGAGCATACAAACCATTCCAATCGCTTACATCACCGTCTAATAGTATGGGACTGAGACAAAGACTACGACAACAGCACATTCAACCAAGAGATTGTGGAAAACTTTTGGAACTTATATTAATGTTGCAAATTCACAGCTTGCTTGGAATATACTGCTGATACTGCCATTTTAATCAGCATGCTGAAGTGGAAGTTGGCCGGCCATGTCTGTAGACGGACAGACGGACGGATGAGCATACATAATGTTAGAGTGGAGACTGCGTGTGGGCAAACGTAGTGTGAGACGCCCTGCGGCACGAGGGACCGATGTTTAAAGATGGTGGCTAGCAGCCGATGGATGCAGACTGCTCAGGAACTGAATGGTTGGCTCTCTTTGGGGGAGGCTTACGTTCAGCAGTGGACGGCAATTGGCTAATATGATGATGATACTGCCATTTTAATTATGTAACATCCGTGTACCAATATTTAACTCATTATGAAATATAAAGTGTTGTTTAAATCTAAATAATATTTTTTTCATCCATCCATATTATATGTATACAGAGTGATTGGTAATTGCACAGTTGAAACGGTTTTGTCCAGTCCAGATAACTTGGTGACCAAATTGGGTTTTCATTTTCGAGTGATCGATTTCTAGATCACAAAAGATAAGTTTCAAGAACTTTTCATACTTTTTTCTTTACGCACTTTATCTCCACACTTATGAAGAGGAGATTTCTCTCAATCAGCAACTTTTGATCGTTAGGTAGACTTCAAAAAACCTTAAAAGTTCTCGCTCGAAAACAACGCCGGACGCCAAGTTGCTGATTCAAAATCGTTGCATAACACTAGAACATCCCATTCGAAGGAAAGCACTGAATTACCAATCAACCTGTAAATAATATCTAACCTAAAATATCACAGCTAGGACCACAAAGTTTCTACTATTGCTTGGCTACAGGCTTCTTCTGTGATAGGAATTCGGCCGCAATAGGGAAGATGTTTAAAATTATAATATTTATCAATATTGTCTGACAAAAATGTTAAAAAAGTATAAAGGCCCTTCCTTTATACTTTTTTGTACGTGCAATGTTTTTATTCCGGTTACCAATTATTTCGAATTAAAAGTAACGTGAAATGGAACGTGTTTTACACCAATCAGCGTCTACTGACGTCACACCTGTTAATTTTTAGTCCAAGATCCCATGGTTCCCAGACGTTACTTATTTTCGCAGTAACAAAATGTTTTGATAGAGAAGTGTTGTGTAACGACAACGTACGCGTACATATCTGCATTCAGTTTCTTTTTTAATGATTTAGGTATAAGACATATTTCAAAAGTCTAGGAGGTAGTTTTGCATCCTCCCAAACCCTGGTAGACTTTAGTTTTTATTTATTACATTGTTTTTATTTTATTGTTCGGGTATCTACGAAGAGATATTAGGGAAACTTCAATGTACTTTATTGCAAGTTTATCTGGCACCTACCATAATCTGCTAATGCCCAGTCTGTGGAAAATTATCAACGCAGAGTTATGTGATCAATGCGATTGGCTGTTGAGAATTCATTCAACCAATGATAAAAAACAAAGATAAATTCAGAGGTAATTTTCTACGCCTACCATACATTGTATTCGAACGCTATTCTATCCCACACATTTTGTTACTGAGAAAATAAGTAGGGTTTGGTATCACCGGGATCTTGCTCTATGACTTTGATTTGATCAATGACAGGCAGGAGTGACGTCATCGGCAGATTACGCGCGAAAATATCAACTGTCCCATTAGAACCGAAATTGTTTGGCAATAAATTAAAGCCTTTCTATTCTAGACGAAATTCTTTGAAATGAAAGCAAAAATGAAAATATTGCATGTTATAGGTATCCATCACGCGGGCCCATCGAAGGTTAGCTGGATTTCACAATATCTTCGAGATTTTCTTCTATGATATAAGTATCCTCATGATGTGCCATTTTCTCTCACTGTTTTGAGAAAAGCAATGATAAAATAAATAATACAGTGTTTTGGTTCGTAACAACGACCTTTGTTAGTACACGGGCCTAGTCGGGGCCGTTTACTGCATTACCAATACTGTAATTTTATTTACAACTAGCTTCTGCCAGCGGCTTCGCCCGCGTGATCCCTAGGGAACATATTCCCGGAATGAAAAGTAGCTTATGTGCTATTCCAGACTATCATCTATCTTTGTTCTAAATTTCATTAAGATCCGTTAAGCCGTTCTGGCGTGATTGAGTAACAAACAACCAAACTTAAAAAATAAAGAAAAGGAAGGTAGTATTAAAGGATATTGCAAACTGTCGTAAGCTGTTTTACGAAGCTACTCGCTAGCCTCTAGGCGCCAAGCAAGCCGCCTGCCTGTGCGTTCGCGACCTTATACAAAAATAATCCTTATAGCATGATTCAGTATTCACGCGCGACGGCTTATTAATACCGTATTTCATGTATAACTTTGGTGTTTCCATACCGATTTCTATGATTCTTTTTTATGGAATAGTTAATAATGTTAACTTTTTTAATTAGGGATGACTGAAAGTGATAGAAACGTAAGAGTAGACAAATATAATCAGAAAGCTTCGCACTGCTAAGCTATCGGGAGTTACACGTGTTATTGTGCGTCAATCATAAAAGATAGACATATGCTGTCGTGGGATATTTTTTATATAATTTTAAGGAGAACATTTCCGTCAGACATGATTTCTGTGTAGCTTTAACCATTAAGGTTGCACACGCGACGGAAGCTTAAAAAATGGATTAACTTCTCCCGTTTTCCTAACATTTCCCTTCACTGCTCGGCTCCTATTGATTGTAGCGTGATGAAAAGTATACTATAACCAGCTCAGGAGTATGAACAACAATTGTACCAAGTTTCGTTAAAATCCGTCGAGTAATTTTTGTTTCTATAACGGTTATACAGACAGACAGACAGACAGACAGACAGACAGACAGACAGACAGACAGACAGACAAAAATTTTACTGATTGCATTTTTTGCATCAGTATCGATCCCTAATCACCCCCTGATAGTTATTTTGGAAATATATTTCATGTACAGAATTGACCTCTCTACAGATTTATTATAAGTATAGAAGATAGATAGATATAGAAGATATAGACTACTATTCGTCTTTCCCCGCTGCTTCGCTCATGAGGCTGTCTCACAAAAACTGTGCGTTTTCAGTCATACAGGAGCATATCTTTTGAGCAATTAAAAAAATGCTTGGAAGCTTGTAAGTGTGCATCCTGAATAGGATGAAGCGATACTTCAGGCAAGGACAGTTTTAGACCCTAAACAAAGCACAAGTCCGATCCTGCATGGAGTTTTGCAGCCACCTTTGGGATGGTTCAGCTAAGAGGCTTATCGGCGACGAAAAACTGGTGGATGCCAAGCTACACAGCTTGGGTCATTGCTGCAAGGTTGCCTACTTGTCGGTCTTCTACGGATTGTGCTTCTGTGAGTGTGCTCAAGAACTCCACGACCTCATCCCATCGGCCCCCCTCTACCATCGGACATCCAGACGGACTGCAACTTACCATCCCTACCTTGTTGCTGTTCCACTAATTCGCGCTAAGCGTTTCCAAACGTCTTTTATAATGCGCACAGCAAAGGAGTGGAACTATGTGCCTGCGTCTGTGTTTCCGAACGCTTAAAGTTAGAGAAACCTTAAGTTAGAGTGTACACAGGCTCCTTCTGGGTAAGCTCGCTCCATCTCTGACCAACTCTCTCCACTATGTTTCTGTCATCTTTGACCAACACTAGAGTGAAGAGCAAACCCATCACAAATAAAAATAATCGGACCCTTCGATCGCGTGGAATAGTGATCGAAGATCGGACCTGACTTCAAGAGATTACCTTTGCAAATTCTTAAACAAACAATTTGAACTTTTCTTTTACTAGTGATAGGCGCCATACGTTTGACCACTATCTCACCTGATTTTAAGCGATGATGCGGTCTAAGGTGGAGCACGCTTGCCTAGAAGTAACCTATTCACTCTTGCCAAAGTCTCCCAGGTTGTAGCTATCAGGAAACACAGATGCCGGCAGGGAATTCCACTCCTTAGCTGTACGCACAATGAATGTATTCCCAAAACGTTTTGTACGTATAGGTGGGATGTCCACCATGTACCGATGGCGCATCGCCATACGTCTTGTGGTCCGATGGTGGACTTGGCGGAATTAAATTATGTAATTCCGTCGCACACTCCCCAAAATTTAACCGATAGAAAACCAATAAGCCAGCAACTCGGCGTCGATGCTCAATACTTTGGAGCTTCGATTCGACCAACTATGCAACGTACATTATTAGACAAATTCGAAAAAAAAACATGTTATTATTATTACTGTGTATTTAGGTTTCATTAAAGTATTACATTAAGAAATGGATTGAACCACAGAAATATAAAATCCATGGGTTGAACATTTACTTTCTTTTACTCCAAAAGGGGGCTACCCGCCCCTTGCAAGCCATATATAGGTACGGGACGATTTGATTTAGGATTTGGTAATTTTTTTTCAAAGAATTAGTGCCCCTCACAGTGCGCTAGCAGTACGGTGTAAGGACAACTGGTAAGATGGAGGTTTCTATGGAAGGTCTTCACAATAAACCAATGGTCACACTGCGAAGGTGTTCCATTTTATATTTGTCGTGCTTCTCTGCTTCTCTCCTTTAAACATCGGTCTTTAGCCATCATCGACAGGCTTGTAACTTGTAACGTGGCATATGATTATAGTTCTTGCCATTTAAAGAGGTAGGTACTGCATTCATCACAAACCTGCTAAAGAATATGTTATGTATTATGAAATTTGAAGTCTTATATTGTTGTGAAAGGGTATCAGGTACAATGTATTTAGTTGCTGAGGGATGGAAAAAGATCCGGGTGCCCAGTACCTACATAATATGCTCAGTGGGGTTTGTTCCAAGTTCTATATAACATTACAACTTTGCGTTGGTATGTTTCCGTTGTAAAGCATGATAGAGCACAAATGAATAAGCTGCACACACGTTCATTATATTACGTAGGTACCCAAATAACTGCTTATTTGTAACGCCTGTCGCGATACTGCGTGGTTCAACTGATTTGGAGCTCCAGTACCTCTACCATGAGATGTCATCGAAAACTTACTCGCTAGCGTTAAACTCGCTAGCGTACTAACGTGGATCGAATAGTACTCGATAATGCTCGTACCATGAGTTTTACGCAGTCTTACGCAGGCGCTAACGTAAGCTCGATAGATCGCGTCGTCTAGCTAACTTCACACTACTCACTAGAATGCTTTACTACTTATGTTTTGTTTCTTTCTTTCTCAATAATAAGAAGAGAGGACGGCTTGTAAGCTCAAAATGTAGTGTTATCGCTATGCTTAAAATATTAAGACAATCAATAAACCGACTAAATAGAAAAGTTTTCGGTTAGTGGACAACATAAGTAACTTAGTGATTTTTGAATTTTTACTCCTTATATTATAACCTTCCATTGTACACTTGTTTTATAAACTTTTTTTTTTGTACTTGTTATGAGGTGTACAATAAAGTTTATAATAAGTAACTAAATATAATGACATTGTTGTCTATTCAATTATAAAATTGTTTGTTCACGTCACGGAACAGAAAAAAACTTTTTTCTGTTCCATTGTTGACGTTGTGTCACAGAGCTGCGTTTTGATGTTGTGATGTGTGGTTTGAAAGTTTGCAATAGATTATTTTAAACAGTGAAGACCAGTGTCTTGCCCCTCAACCCAGGTACCTACATAAACCCAGCCACTTGAAACTTTTGTGAAGAATGCAAATAATCAAAAATTGGTTATGATTTAACTAAATATAATTGAAAGGCACAGCTTGCCTACTTAGTTAAAATAGATTTAAGTAGATATATAATATAATAATAAATGCTAAATAAGCTCTCGCAGATATTTTTTTACTATGTTAGACTCAAAACCGTACATAAAGATATGTTTCACTCGTCAAAATGCTAGTGAGCTACGTTACTACTATCGTAAGCGTATTGTTCGATAGCGTCTGTCGAATTGGTGACTCATGGTACCGTTTTGTATGGGGACAGCTCAAAAACGTTACTGACTATCGAATAGATTACGTGAGGTTTTTAACCTATCGAAATCTATAGTGCTCATGGTACGAATTTTAATTCTTTCAGTGACCGCTAGGGGCGCTGTACAGTATGTAATACAAATAATTTACGGAGACGCTAGCGAGTTTCGGCTGCGTAAACTCATGGTAGAGCTACAGGACAACGTGGAGTTGCGGTGAAAACGCACGGAGACGAACTCGACGCACGGAGACGAACGGCACCGGGCCGCTCTGTGTGTTTTGCATGAATAAAACTAATAATAATGTTTTTTATGAGAAATTATTACGTGTGTTTACAAGGAAAATGAAATAAAATTTTACCTCATTTTACACCTTCTACTAGCGTCTTTATGTATACAGGAGATCGGATGGTAAATAGGCAGCATGGCCTTCCTCTTGTTTTCATGATAAAATTGCAAATTCTAGTATTTATTCCAAAATAAACACGGATAATTGTTTGACGTAACCTGTCTCACCGAGAAAATGTCAGTGAGACAGTTTTTTACGTGCGTACGTCCCAGCTAGCGACAAAGTCGATACTACACAACTCGTGCTACCATGGTGCGACCGATTTCCATACATTTGGTTCATTTACGCAACGTTAAAACGTAAACTCGATACGAAGTTAAATGTCAGAAACTTGTGCTACCGATTAGTTTAGTTCCAAATACGGACACATGGCGCTGATCAATTTTGCATACAAAATTTGACACAAACGATACGTTTACGCTGTCGATGCAATTACGCAGAAACTCGTGCTTAGCCCTCTTGTCTCTTTTCATTTTTTATTATGTCGCAGAACCGGATCGTTCTCACTAGTTCCACCAGCAATTAGTTCTACGGAACTAGTGAGACTTTTTTTTTCTCAGCAGTTCCATGGTTCTTCTCTAAAAATGGGGGACCCTTAAAGAAATGTTACAGAGTACCTATTGTCCCCCGACTGCAATAAATAGTTATTTATGATACAAGAGCGGTAAGTTGGTCTTTACAAACGAGTAGACAAATGTAAGCCCGAGACGAAGTCGAGGGTTTACCATAGTCACGAGTTTGTAAAGACCAATATCCGCTCGTGTGTCATACAACGTTTTTCGACACATTATTTAGATAGATACCTAATTAAACAAACTTTTTCATGATCTATTAAAAATTATTGTTAATCATTAAATAGCGTTCTCGCGATTTTGGCGGCAAGAGACCATTTTCTGCAATTGGCGCCTCATTCAAGATGTCAGGTGGAGTAGATTCCATATTTATATCTGATTCCTCACTTGAACACATATTCTAATTAATATTATAATTAAAAGTCGCGACTATCTTTGACGTTTCTAATTGAAAATGGCGCGAATTTGCAATGGGGAGTGTGTGTTTGGAATAGTGTGCGTTTTTAAAATAAGAACGCGCTTCCGTTTGCGTCTGCGTGAAACATTTTAGTAGAATTATATATATTGTAAATTGTATTATAATGTACCAATCGGATTTTTATGACAAAATCATTTATTTAATAAGTTACACTTTTTAAATTGTCTCCTCGAGCCTTTATATTGATACCTACCCCACTCGATAGGTTAAAAAAGCTGAAGTCATTAAAATGGCACCGAAGCTCAGATATTTTAATTTTTAAATACCTATCCAGTATCATTCTCACTATTTAGACGAATCTAACGACACCTTTCAAGCTAAAATCTATGAAGCCACAGGGTTAGGCTACAGTTTGCCAAAGAAATATGACATCATACATAAAAATACTCGAAAAAACATAAGTGTAACAGTCGGGTAATTAGAACTACATTATTTTCTCATTTTTTCTTCAATATTAAAGTGCGACAAACCTTCTGAGCAAAAATTTTTCGCAAAAAAAAAACGCGTATGGAACGGACGCAGACGGAAGCATTTTTGGCTGACGGATTGAATTCTTATAATCATATTGTCTATGGACCTTAAAAAAATACCGTAAAGAAAACGCACGGCGCCATACATCGGAGCGTGCGGTAAAGTAGGTACTTAGGTGAGAGTACCTACTTTACCGCACGCTCCATTGTATGGTCCGTAATTTTGAACTTTCGAACAATGTATACAGGCTTCGTAAATGCATTTTATGAGCAAATGTGTCGAAAAAGATATTTTTCAGTTTTAAATTTTGCTTGTTTATCATTTTTTTAGCTCATTTATAGACAACATGGCAGGCGTGTTTTTTTAATTTTTTCTTATTTTATTTTATACCTTTTAGTGACCAAACGATATTTTGATTGAATAATAAATAAGTAATTCGAAACTAATTCGTCTTTTGATTGATACTGTTACGCGCCAGAATTAATGCCGGGTACACAACGTACTACTAACGCCATCTAGTATCGAGTAGTGGAACTAATTAGGTCACGATCTTTCTAGACTTCGATGCTAGAACATTCTCGTTGTTTCGACACCTAGTCAGTCGGGACCGGTATGTTCCCGAACTTTCTAGATATTTCCATTCTCGAAGGTTGTGGAAATTACTGTGGGACTATATAAGGTGCGCATCGTTCGCGACTGGGTCAGTATTGAATTGGCGATACAAGCGATACATCGGAAGCGATCTTCAACTGCGAATTAAGTGAAGTGAAGTGTTTAATAGTGCGATTGTGTGTTATAATTACTGCGTTTAAAGTGATAATTAGTGTTGATTATTAAAGTGTCATTTTTGGTTAACTAATCGGCTGTTTTTATTGTCACGAACCCCAAGCTCGTAACAATTGGTGTCAGAAGTAAGGATTATCATGCCGATTCTGCCAAAGGACGACACGGAGGGTATCCGTACCCGTAGTCAACGCCAGCAGGAGACGGATCAGAGGCGTTTTGGTGGTGCAACGCCGCAGACGTCGGAAAGTCAGCTACCGACCATGGAAGCCGATCCGTCCACAGCAGCTCCGGCATCATCAGCACCAGACTTTGCTGCTCTGATGATGATGCTGCAGGAGCAGGCTCGCCGACAGGAAGAACAGGCTCGCCGACAGGAAGAACAGGCTCGCCGACAGGAGGAACAGGCCCGTCGGTTGGAAGAACAGCTGCAGCACGACAAGGAGGAGCAGGCGCGCCGCCAGGAAGAACAGATGCTCCTCTTGAAGGAAATTCACGCTTCTTTCGGGAAAGACATTAAGGAAGTGAAGGATAAGGTTGCTCAGCATGACAACCGCCTGTCAGATGATGAAACACAGATCAGCAAATGTAACAACGATATTGCTGATATGAAGAAAGAGTTGGGCAACCTTAAACTTGGAGATGGGATTGCAACTCCCGTAACTACTACACCTTCGCTACGTGGATTTAAAGTGCCGCCGTTCGATGGGACGTCTTCTTGGTCGGCCTACAAAATTCAGTTTGAGGCCGTCATGAAGGTGAACGGTTGGAGTAAAAATCAAGCCATGACTGCCCTCACCTTAGGCCTGCGCGACCAGGCCTTAACTGTCTTGGAAGCTCTCGGTAAAGAAGTAACTTACGAGCAGCTCCTTGAAGCACTGGAATCCCGGTATGGTGACGCTCATCTGGAGCACGGGTTTCGTGCGCAACTAAGAGATCGCGTACAGCGTAGTGGTGAAAACCTGCAGCAGTGGGCCCTTGAAGTGGAGAAGCTGGTGCGGAAGGCATACCTGTCTGTACCTGCGCTTATTGAAGGGAACCTGGACCAGGCCTTCATTGACGGCATCCGCGACCTTGAAGTTAGGGCTGCAGTGAGGCTCGGGCACCACGGGAAACTTAAGGACGCTTTGGCCCATGCACTGGAAGTGGAAGCTGCGCGGCAGGATTATCGTCCCTATAGCGTTAGGGAGGTTGCTGCAGTAACGGGTCACGACCGGTTTAAAGGATATAGCCCTAGGTGCTACGGCTGTGGTGAAAGAGGTCACCTTCGACCTAGTTGCCCTAAGCGAACAACAGAAAAGGAAGCTTTGCGGCAGGATTATCGATCTCACCGAACCAAGGAGATTGCAGCAGTTGCAATTAGTGACCGTTTTAGAGGATACAGCCCTAGATGCTACGGCTGTGGTGAAAGGGGCCACCTTAGATCCAGTTGCCCTAAGCCAAATGCAGGAAGGGAAAATAGCCGATCTCTTAAAGGTAGGGCGACTAACGACAGCGCCCAGCGGCTGCATGAGAACGACTTGTTGGTGGCACATTGCAGCGAGAGATCTCATGGCAAGGCAGATACATTGTCAAGAAGACCTTGCCCTAAAGACTGCAAGCATTGTACTAGGCAAGAGGGTAAAGAAGTTGTACCTGTGAGGATGGTCAAGACAGACCTCAGCAACGACTGGAAGGAAAGCTTACAACGTGCACAGCAGGAAGATTCGGACGTCAAGCCGATTTTGGACTGGATAAAGGCCAGCGCTTCTAAGCCTACATGGAGCGACGTCTCAGCGATGAGTTCGATCACAAAAAGCTATTGGGCACAATGGGATAGCTTAGTGATTCAGGATGGGGTCCTGTGCCGTAAATGGGAGAATACACGGGGTGACAGCTGTCATTTGCAAATGGTTGTCCCTAAAGCGAAAGTACCGGATGTTCTACAGCTGTACCATGATGGATGTTCAGGAGGCGATATGGGAGTTAAACGGACTCTACTGAAGATACGGGAACGTTTTTACTGGGTTCACTGTCGTGACTCGTGACGATGTCGAGGATTGGTGTCGCAAATGTACAAGTTGTGCGGCTGTAAAAGGACCTCAGACTCGTAGCAGAAGTGCGTTGAAATTGTACAATGTTGGTGCACCTTGGGAAAGGATAGCCCTGGATGTTGCGGGACCGTTTCCGGAAAGTGACAGTGGTAACAAGTATTTCATGGTTGTAATGGATTACTTCACCAAGTGGCCGGAAGTCTTTGCCATTCCGAATCAAGAAGCTTCGACAGTTGCAGATAAACTCGTTCATGAAATCTTCTGTCGTTTTAGAGTACCTTTAGAGATTCACAGCGATCAAGGACGGAATTTTGAGTCACAAATATTCCAGGAAACTTGTCGAGTTATGGGTACTCATAAAACGAGAACAACTTACCACCCACAATCGGATGGAATGGTGGAACGATTTAATCAGACATTGGAGAGATACCTGGCTAAAGTTGTGGAAAACCGGCAACGCGATTGGGACAAGCATATACAACCGTTGTTGCTGTCATACCGAAGTGCTGTTCACGAAAGCACATCGGTAACACCAGCTTTCGCAAACTTTGGTAGGGAATTACGGTTGCCCGCAGACCTGATCACCGGAATACCACCTGATGCCCCACGCAGTATAACCGATTATGCGAATGACTTGCGGAACAAAATGAACGACATTTATGAGCACATCAGACAATCGGGCCAGCAAATGTCTGAAAAGATGAAAACTCGTTATGACCGCAAAATCTATACTTATACTTATATACTTATAATATTATAAAGCAGAAGAGTTTGTTTGTTTGGTTGAACGCGCTAATCTCGGGAACTACTGGTCCGATTTCTTTCTTTCAGTGTTAGATAGCCCATTAATTGAGGAAGGCTATAGGCTATATATCATCACGCTAAGACAAATAGGAGTGGAGCAGTAATGGAAAAGGTGACGCAGACGACGTTGCGCGGGTCAGCTAGTGAACAATAAAGGTTTCGACGAAAGTTCACTAGTGTGGTTGCACAATCCAGTTCGCAGTAAAGGGAAATCTCCTAAGCTTCAAGCTAAATGGGACGGGCCGTACCGGATTGTCACAAAAATCAATGACGTGACCTACCGTATCCAGAAAGGTACGAGAAGTGCACCTAAGATCGTCCATGTGGATCGACTGGCGCGTTATCATGGGACCGATGCTCGGGACGAGCATGTCTTAGGAGGGGGCAGTGTTACGCGCCAGAATTAATGCCGGGTACACAACGTACTACTAACGCCATCTAGTATCGAGTAGTGGAACTAATTGGGTCACGATCTTTCTAGACTTTTCGATGCTAGAACATTCTCGATGTTTCGACACCTAGTCAGTCGGGACCGGTATGTTCCCGAACTTTCTAGATATTTCCATTCTCGAAGGTTCTGGAAATTACTGTGGGACTATATAAGATGCGCATCGCTCGCGACTGGGTCAGTATTGAATTGGTGATACAAGCGATACATCGGAAGCGATCTTCAACTGCGAATTAAGTGAAGTGTTTAATAGTGCGATTGTGTGTTATAATTACTGCGTTTAAAGTGATTTTGGGGGCGAGTCACCCGCGTCCGTAGGAGAATACCCTTCAGCGAATCCCTACACGTGGTCCCCGGGTGGTGCTAACAGGTGACATTAACCGCCTCCGTGGTCTAGTGGTTATTATACCACCTGCTTCAGACCCAGAGGTCCCGGGTTCGATTCCCAGCGGGGGCAAATTTTTTGCTCGGTTTGGTTGGTGGTAGGACTTGTTATAAGTCCGCCTGGCAAGCTACCACCATCATGTCTAAGTCTGTCGCCATAACAACAATGTTAACAGCATTGTTGCGTTCCGGCAGTCAGAGGTATGATAGCCAGTTCCTCTGTGTAAGAGGATTCCGGGTGAAACTCGCTTCCATCTTCGGCCTAATCATCACTTTCCATCAGGTGAGATTTGGGCCAAGAGTTTCCCCGTTTTGCATAAAAAAAAAAGATTATTAGTGTTGATTATTAAAGTGTCACTTTTGGTTAACTAATCGGCTGTTTTTATTGTCACGAACCCCAAGCTCGTAACATAATTTTCGGTTCTTAAAATGGATCAACGGTCACCAAATTCTATCCAATTCAAAGATTAATATTACTACCAAAAATCTTACTCCAAAATAGTAAGATGTCATACAAAATACATTATTTGATCCCAGACTCCTTTAATGTAAGACTAAAATTACAATTGCTTCCCTTTGTTTCTTAACCCCACACTCCGCACCCATAACCATAACCATCTTTTACACTATTATTTAAAGTCATATCTCTTTTGTTTAGATTTTTTTGAAAACAAATAAAATCGTACTTTCCCAGGGTATGAAATACCTCCATTTTTAAGATTTATTCTCCTACTATCATTTTTGCAATCCAAAATGGAACAATACGGCGTGGTTCAGAAATTATAAATTTATTTCGAGAATCAGCGAGACTACCGGTTCGTCGCGTTGTTGGAACACAACTGGGTTGTAGTTTATTGTTAGGTTATTCAATTATTGTGATATCGTACTGTTACTTAAATAACTAAAGGTGATTTAATTAATTCCAATAAAAATGCCATTAACACCATCACAGGTTGCACAAGCTGTAGCATTGATCGAACAAGGGCTGACACAGCGAGAAGTTGCTGTTATACTGAATTTACCACGTTCATCGATGCAGTATGCGCTGAAACGATACCAGGAGACAGGCCGCTACTCCCACAGACCAGGCAGCGGAGGCGTCAGATGCACATCAGCTCGGGATGACCGCTTTATTGTCCTGGAAATTTTGAGAAACCGCTACCTCACCGCTGTCGAGATACGCCAGCGACTCCAGTTCACAAGAGGTGTCAATGTTAGTGAACGTACAGTGAGAAGACGAATGGAGGAAGTGAATTTAAAAGCTCGTAGACCAGCACGCGGCCCAGAACTTCTCAGAAGTCACCGAGTAGCTCGACTTCGATTCGCACGAGAACACGTCAACTGGACCCATGAGCAGTGGGCTCGAGTACTGTTCACAGATGAGTGTCGAATCGCTTTACGAGCTCCAGATGGTCGGGAGCGAGTGTGGAGAAGAAGAGGAGAGCGGTTTTTACCCATTACCACCACACAAACTGTTAGTTTTCATGGAGGCTCTATAATGGTTTGGGGAGGAATAAGTTCCGATGCACGTACGGAGTTAGTTATCGTCGATAACCAATTAACGGCAACACGATACATCGAGGAAATTCTTCAGGAACACGTGTTACCATATTCAGGGTTTATTGGGTTTGACGAATTCCTCCTAATGCACGATAACGCGCGCCCACACGTTGCACATTGCGTGGAGGAATACCTTACAGAGGTTGGTATTCAAAAATTGCAGTGGCCAGCTCGTAGTCCAGACTTAAATCCAATAGAGCATATCTGGGACATGCTTAAAAGAAAAATAAAGTCCTCCTCCAACCCGCCTGAAACTGAACCAGCTTCGAAATGCAGCACTGACCGCATACCACAAGTTGAGATCAGAAACATCATCCAAAGTATGCCAGAACGAATGCAAGCTGTTATCGGGGCTAGGGAGGAAACACCCGATATTAAAATGCAAACACAACGAAGATTTTTTGGTTATTTTTCATTTTGTGTTCTTTCACTATTACCCCACTTTAAACCAATATTTTTGTGAACCTGCTTATTTTTTAAAAGATTACTGCTAGTGCATCATTTTTCCAATAACTGAGTTACAAAACCCAAAAAAAACCCTAATTTAGTGCATAAACCCATAATATAGTGAAAATTAAATATTTAAATAGAAATTGTCGGCAAGTTATTGGTGTACGGGCACTAGCTCCGCACACTGAGATGTATTCTGTAGTTGGACGAATCACTCGGGATGTGTACAGGAAAATAAACTCACTGTTTTGTGTCCGATAATGATTGACAATTTATTAGGTAAAACAATAAATTATATAATACCAAAAGTAGGTGACTTGTGGCGGGCGTAATAACCTAGTGGCGGGCGTAATAACCTAGTCAGCAAATACACATAAATCGGTGAGTTAGCAACTTGTTCAGGTAAAAACTAAAACAATAGAAATCATGTGGCGATGCTCGTACATCCTGTCGACTATAAAAATACAAATAACAAGTAAAAATGCATTATCTTAAAGGTAAGTAAAGTATGTAAGGCTAGCTATTATTAAGGGCGACGTTTCGCGATCCACCTTGTTGTGGTTAGGAAGATGTCCGGTGACCTCTTCTAGTTCCGGGAAATCTGTTTGTTCGGCATTTGTTTGACCTTCCGTTGGACGATCCCGTCGAGTATGACTTGGGACCATCTCAATCTCTTCCTTGTGTGCCGGCGTGGCTGTTCTGTTTCCATGAATTAGACGAAGGCAGCGTGCTCGACTCTGGACGTATCCCCATATGCTGAGTATTGTTGCACAGGTTATCATACAGCCGTACAGGACGTAGTGATGTTGCTCCGCCTCCACGGAATTAACCATTTGTATGTCCTGTTGTTCTTTAACCAGCTCAATTTTTCTCTTCAGACTCTTTAGTTGTTCTTCATGTGTTTCAAGTTCCATATTTGTTATAGTACTATTGCTTGTTAATATTTCGTTAAGGTCTATCTGTGGTACGTAGATCTCTTGCTCATTTCCTAATTCAATACTGCTTTGCATATTGTAGTGTGCATGAGTCAGATGTTTTTCGCCGCGCATCATGCAACCAGTCGCTACGGTAATTATGCCTGTATTTTGTAATGTCTGTGACGTAATTCCAGCAGGACAGAAAATGCGCATAGTGCATTCCTCGCAACACGTAAACAACCAAGCCCCCTTGCTGTCTAGTTTTTTCCATTCATTGCTGCAATACTACTATTGTGGCACTACACCTTTTGTTTTAAGTATTTTTGTAAAAAAAAAAATTGTGTTAACAATTGTTGGTGAGCCTAATAAATAAATAAAATAAAAAAATATACCTCAGTGCGGCAGGTTGTTACTCCTCGATTGTTTATTATGTCTGCTTCGCACATTTTTGTGGCTGTTTTTATACCGTATAGGTAAGTCAAGGTTGCACAGCAGCAGCTGATTTGTGTTTACTTGTGCGCATGATGAGAGGTGTTGTTGATCCAGTGGTATCATCATGTCCAGCTTCAAGTTAGTGGCGATGTATTTAGTTGTTGGTATTATGTTCACCATGGAGGCTCCCTTTATGTTGCGGATTGGGATGACTTCCGTTAGTTCGTACTGTTCGTCTGTTACTAAAGGGATTTTTACTTCGAATATGATGTAATCTTCGGTTAGTTTTCCTTGCACACTTGCTAGTTTATACATTTCCCGGATACACTTGAACTTATTTGAGCAGGGGAGAGATAATCCTTTTGGGACTTGTCCTGATATGATGTTCAACTGTTTTTCGAATGCATCTGGTTTCAGTAGGTGAGTGTCGACCTTGCCATGGCGAAGATCTGTAATTAGGCTGATCAACATGTCTTGTATTCTCCGCAAGTTTGCTACCATCATGTTTGCGGCGAGTGCAGTGGCAGTAAGGAAAGTTGCTTGCTCTTGTTCGGTTTTTAGTTGTTGCAGCGAGTCTCTGAGACTTTTGTTGATGACAATGAACTGTCGGTTCATTACTTGCTCGTTCCTCTTCAGGAGGTTATATTCTCCTTCGATTATGGAAGTATGTTGTTTGTACAGATTGTACAAGTGGTCTTCGTTGCTGTGGAGTAATTTGATGTCCTTGTTGTATTTTTCGGCGAATTTGTCATCAAGTACACCAAAGAGAGAGTTGGCAATGTTTCCAATTCCGTTTATGAGACCTCGCTTGCTGCGTATTCCGTGGTCGGATTGTAGTACTTCGTTGTAGTGTTTGAGCTCGTTTATTTCGTGCTCGAGTTGTGTGGATATAGTCAAGTACGCTATATTTCGTTGGCATAGTCCGTGTAGTTGCTGGACATATTGCTCAACGGCAGAAATGCTTTTCCAGTAAGTCGACATGTTATAGTACACCACCAGTCTCCATTCGTCTTGTATTATCTGTAAGTCTGCGGCTTTGTCAAAGTATACTAGATGGGTCGGGTCTAGGGTTGGTCTTCATGGGGATTCTAACTTCGTATCGCCCATCTTTAAGTCTTTTAGTTGTTTCAGTGTACAGCCTCTCGCCGTACTCCTCCTCGACACTCATAGACGGGTCGTTTGATGTTATCTCTTCAATTTCCCAAAAGCGAGAGATATCGCTAGTGTTCACCACGACATGACAATTGAACGTATTCGTGTTTCCAATTAGTACCCAGCCGAGCTTAGTTTGTTGTGCTATAGGTGCGTATATGTTCCCTCGAAGGATGTTGCTCATGACTATGTCGCCACCAAGAAGAATGTCAATCGTCCCTGATAAGTTGAATTGTGGGTCGGCCAGGTTAATGTTTTCTATGTGAGGCCAATCTTGTTTTTCGAAGGAGTAGTTAGGCAGGTTGTTGAGTAGTTTAGCCATTACTAATGCTGGCGTTGAGAACTCGTAATCTCCATAAAGGGACTTGCAGTCCAACTGAACGGTCCCGTTGCTCTGGCTGGCAAAGGATCCGATCCCCGACACAGTTGAGTTTTGGTTGCGTCGCGGAAGGCCAAGTCGTTGCACAGCAGATTCTGTTATAAGGTTCAGTTGGGAGCCTTGGTCTAGAAGACATCTGAGTACGGTGTAAGTTCCATCTGCGGCCTTTACTTTAAGCTGTATTGTAGCCAGTAGAACTTCGTTAAAATTTCCTGACACGTGATTGGTTTTTCGCTGCGTGTTGTTGTTCGTCACGTTATCGGTCAGTCGGCTTGACGACAGAGTCGCTGACGTAGTATCACGGGCTAGGTCATGTAGTGTGGTGTTATGTGTGCCGTTACACACTTTGCATCTTTTCTGCGAGTTGCATTTCTTTCCGTTGTGTGGATACATGCAGTTTTTGCAAATGTTCAATTGCTCAATTGTCCTAATTTTCATGTCTGGCGTCATTTCTTGAAACTCTTTGCAGTGTAGCAAGATGTGGCTTGTTTTGCAAACTGGACAATTTCTGTCGGAGCTTGTATGGTTTGCCTTGGGGTGGCGTCTGTATCTGTTGTACGCATCCCTTTGCACTGTTGTCGTCGAGCGCCGTGAACTTTCCTTCGACGAACTGGATGAATTCCTTGAAGTCGGGAAGTCCTCTTGGATTTTCCCTCGCCTCCATGTAGTCAGAGTAGGTTTGAGTCTCCAGTTTCGCCGTCAGGATGTGCACCAAAATAGGGTCCCATGTTGTCGTGTCGATGCCCAAGTTACGCAACGCGTGCACGGTTTCGAGACTGGTGTCGTGTAGGCGCTTCAACTCGTAACCGTTTTGGTGTTGAATCGTATGTTGACTCATCAAAACTTGCATTTGTTTGGTGAAGAGCATCTGAAAGTTATTGTACCTATAGTGGAGTATTTCCCAGCAGGAGTCGTAGTTGCTTTCGGAAACTGGCAGATGTTGCACAAGGCGATCAGCCTCTCCTTTTAGCTTCCCTTTCAGGTGTTGCATCTTCTGCCCCTTCGAGAGGGAAGGGTTGTTGTGAATAGCCGCGATATATAGATCGAGAAATTTCGGCCATTGTGTGTAATTACCCGAGAACATCGGTATTTCGATCCTCGGCGCGCTGTCCCGTTGTTGGACAGCGTGGTTGAGTTTGCGGTTGAGGCTTCGCTTCGCGTTGTCGTACGTTTCTTCATACTGCGAGAACTCGAGCTCGTAGTTTACGTCGCTACCGACGAGAATGTTATCGAGCTGCCAGTGCACTTCATCAATCGCCCTCAAGCGCAGCGAGATTCGAGGATCCTGAGCTTGTCTTCTATCTCCCATTTTTCAATAATGTCAGTGGTACACGAGTTGCTGGTAAAACGGGAGAAGGCTCGGGTGAAGTTGGTTGCTTGTTGCCTTTTGAGTTCGTCCGATCTTGACAGGACTCCAGTGTTCATGTTCTCTTCTTCGTGGGGACTCGCGAGTTCCGCAGTGCTTGTAGGCCATGTTTGCAGCTTATGTTGTATGTTCGAGTAGTCCGCCTTGACCCTGTCGTACACTTTTGTAGTGTAGTGTATGTCGGTCCGATCCATGGCGCCCTGTAGCACGCCATGATTCATTTCGAACTCATTCCAGTGCGCCTGGAGAGTATCCAGTCTGCCCCGGATGTATGTTTCGGTTTTGCGGTCAGGGCCATCCTTTCCGAAGTTGACACTAATTTTCCGGATGCCCTCTGCGATGATTCCCTGCCGCTTGAGAAGTTCCTGTTGTCAAGCGTCCATAATTGTTGCACGGATATGTATGCGTGCTGTGGATGGACGTTAGCTCTGTTGACTTCACTGCTGAGACGTTGTAGGTAATTCCCGAATCACCAAACGTTGATGTTTCCCGTGGCGATCGCAGGGTGCGAAGGAATCTCTCCGTACAATGTTGTGCGCCTTCTCAATCTGACTGGGGCGATCCGCTTGTGGAAGACCAGTCAAACCGATTCGCTATCGTAAGTAGAAACACTTCGTACCTGCTCGACTTCCAGGGGGCCAATCGCGCTAACTTTAAAAGTTTAGGTCCGCTTGCAATTCGTTTCCAATTCAGTTTTGGTTATGATCTAGTTTCGATTCACCTGTAAGGAATTTGGTATCGCGCTAAAGTTTAAACTTCAACTAAAGTTGCGTTGTCAAAATTTTACAAATGTTTTCGTATTTTCGTTCAAAATCCAAACAACGCGAACGATTGAGAAAAAGTCAAGAAAAAGTAGCACTGTTTCAACTTTTTGTTTAACAGCGGTAACGTCACAGTTGTGATGCAGTTGCGTTCCAAGTTTTTGTCAAACGTTTAGCGCGATACGGAATGTTTAAAAAAGTTGTGAAATGGCTACAGTTCAGTTGCGTTCCAGCCGAATTTTATTAGCGCGATTGCCCTCCTGGACTGTTTCCTCCAGTAGTGGCGATCCGGCTCGAAGGACCAAAAATGTACGGGCACTAGCTCCGCACACTGAGATGTATTCTGTAGTTGGACGAATCACTCGGGATGTGTACAGGAAAATAAACTCACTGTTTTGTGTCCGATAATGATTTACAATTTATTAGGTAAAACAATAAATTATATAATACCAAAAGTAGGTGTCTTGTGGCGGGCGTAATAACCTAGTCAGCAAATACACATAAATCGGAGAGTTAGCAACTGCTTGTTCAGGTAAAAACTAAAACAATAGAAATCATGTGGCGATGCTCGTACAATTGGTGGCCAAGTTTCCGTGCCGGTGAGTGTATTATTTTATTTTATTTTAAACAAAAATAAAATAAAATAAGTAATAATAATAAATATTTAAGTTTGTTATTGCTTTCAGACTAATAACAAACTTAAATATCATGCACAGGTAGGTCATTTGCTAATTACAAGCCTGCACTAAACGCATGAAAAAACGAATTATGACAACCTTTATTAACCACTTAAAAAGCCAGTCTTTATCCTAAGTTGCAAGAAATGTAGGACAGTTTGTTCAAACAGTGACATTTTCTTACTTGAAGAATATTTATTAAGCATGCTTTCATTATTTGCATTCTGCGCGAAAAGTCCAATCCGAACAATTTAAAGTGGAATTTACACATTACACGTAATCAACCTTAGCTATCAAACCATTTCAATGAATAATGATTACTATCATGATCTAAATAATTTAAACAAAATAATATAATAATAATATCCTTGGACATTTCACACAACGCCATATAGTCAGTAGTATGATTTATTACAATATATTTCTTTACAGTACATATTATATAACTTACAAGTTCACCTGACCAAACATTGTTGAGTCATATTACTTGTTGCGTGTATTATTTATTATTTTTTGCATTCTGTTAAATACGCACGACTATGGACATTGTTTTTTTGTATGGGAAACAAATTTACCACAGAAATAAAATTTAGTTTTTTATATCAATAGACCCTATGTCCAGACAAAAACTTTTGTACGTTTACTATTTTATCATCAATAAGTATGAATGTTAATTTTTATATTTACATTTCAAGCCATGTTTTATTGATACATGTATCCCGCCAGGAAGGAAAAGGTTAATATACCAATAAGTTTCGTGGACACAAATTATGACAAAATGTACACAAATTTTGAAAACGACCCTTTAACTAAAATGGGTTTAATAAACGATTATGAATATAAGGGTAATTATAATATTTCGAACTTCAATAAAAATTAAAATCACATCACATAACTAGACTATTCAGTTGTTTATTTGATCAACATTAAAAAAGTGCTTATAATAAACTAAAACATTGGTATAAAAAAGGTATTTTCAAGAAAATATTCTTAAATGAGTAGCAAATACAGTAAATAACCTCAACATACATAAGTCACTACCAGTACAACGGTATACATCAATTAAAAATCGATTCAAGAAGTAGTTTTTTTTAAGTTATTAGATTGTTTGATCCACTAAAGTTGCAAAGGGGAACGCTCGTGCATGCCTAGTCCATTGGTTAAATAGTGTAATAAGCTACAATATGATAAATATTTACCTAAACAGTAGTAGGTACTTACATGTGGTAATTATTTAATTTCCCTAAGGGGTCTATAGTTAGAATCCTGATCCGTGAAATCTTCAATAGAAATTAGCTGTATGAATTTTATTTGTCTTAAATAATAGGTATATCTAGATTATATCTAAAGTCTCAAGCGCATACTTAAATAAAGTACCTACGTAAATAGTACCTACTTTCTGTTATAGTCAAATACATTTAAAAAAAGTAGGTGTACAAAAATAAATGACATTATTATATCGAAACAACAATTGTGTTATCACCTATACCAATTCAATACCGATATTATACTGTAAATTTTGGGATGTTACCTAAATATATTGCACGGCCGCTTTTTTGTAGCTATCCGAACTTGGTCGGGTTATGTAGGTTTTCGATGCTTCGTCAGTATTATCATTGTTTTTCTTTAATTACTGAATTTAATGACATGAAATTTTGCATGTGAATAGTTGAATGAATACACTAATTTTTGGCATACTTTTTACCATGCAATTCCTTTAAAACGTCGTGATATTTGACTGCTTTGTAAACAGTGATCAATTCATGGTAAATTGTCCTATAACTCTTTAATTACTAACGGAACATCATTGATACTTGGCAACATGTTGCAGACACTTACAAGGTTTGTATAAACGTGAAAATCTAGACCCCAAAGTGCATACTTTAAGAACTAAGACCTAATAAGCGTATTTTACGTTTATATTTTTATCTTTTAAGCCCTACGATTTTTTCTAAATCTGTTTTTTTTTTAAACAATTATAAACAAATTCAAAACAACGTATGTAAAAAGCTACAGCTCTCTATGTAAGCGCTTTATATGAAAACTAGGTAATGGCCAAACGTTCGCGTAGCGGAAACTTGAATTTCTCCGAAGTTTATGCATGCACTAATTTTATTCATACATACACAATTACACACAAATACACACAAATTTTTGGACACATCTCTTTTCTTCTAAAGTCTATGGATTAAAAAAAGTTCCGCCAGGACAACGTTCGCCCAGCGGAATCAGTTTTTGGTGAATTTCTCCACAATGGCTGCGTGCACAATTTTTTTTATACCATACACAATTATACGACGTCATACACTAAATATCTGCATAATTAAAATCTTTAAATTCAACAACATTCCGCTGCGAGAACGCACACCTTTACCGCACGCCCCGATGTATGGCGCCGTGCGTATTCTTTACGGTATTTTTTTAATGTCCATAAACAATATAAATTATAAGAATTCAATCCGTCTGCATCCGTCAGCCAAAAATGCTTCCGTCTGCGTCCGTTCCGGAAGCGTTCCATACGCGTTTATTTTTAGAAGAACTTTTTGCTCAGAATGTTTGTCGCAATAATATTGAAGAAAAAATGAGACAATAGATGTAGTTCTAATTACCTGACTGTTACACCTATATTTTTTTTCGAGTGTATTTATGTATATATGATGTCATATTTCTTTGGCACACTGTAGCCTAATCCTGTGGCTTGATAGATTTTAGCTTGAAAGGTGTCGTTAGATTCGTCTAAATAGTAAGAATGATACTGGATAGGTATATAAAAACCGGCCAAGTGCGAGTCAGACTCGCGCACCGAGGGTTCCGTACAAACCTGTAGGTATATAAGTAAAAGTTATGGTATTTTTATTGCTAAATGAAATCCATAACATAACAATGTGGAAAGCTGACGGTACCTTGTCAATACATATATGAAAACATTATGTATGTTCGGAAAAATCTTCATCTCTTTAAGAAGAGAAGTGATAGACATAATTTTAATACTAGAAATAGGCACAATTTGGATCAATCTCGGTTTAGATTGGCTAAGGTACGAAATTCTTTTATGGGGAATTGTGTAAAATTTTATAATAAAATACCACTGCGGATTCTACAACTGAACGAGACAAAATTTAAAACACCAAACTCCTCCGAAACGGCTGAACCGATTTGCATGAAATTTTGTGTGCATATCGGGTAGGTCTGAGAATCGGCCAACATCTGTTTTTTTTTTTAATCGCTGAACAACGTTTGCTGGGTCAGCTAGTAAGTTTATGATTATTAAAAAAAATATACTATGTGATGTAACTAAAAATTTAAGATTTTCAGAATTTTTCCTATATGTGTACTTTATAACGTTGCTTCATGTCAAATTTCAAGATTCCAGGTCGTCTGGAAGTATCCTTTAGGTTTTGATTCCCTTGCGAGTAGTTGCGAGTTTCAAAATATGCGGCTTTAATTGCTGTATCTTTTGATTGCGTTGACGTAGAAGTTTGATTTTGTTACAGCTTAAAGATATTATAGACTTGAGTATTTGTTAAGAATTTCAATATAATACCACTACGCGTTCATGAGTAAAGGGGTAATAAGTTTAAAATTATTAAAAATATTTTTATTATATGATGTAACTAAAAATTTATGCTTTTCGCAATTTTTCCTTTATCTGTGTTATAAGACGTTGCTTCGTACCAAATTTCAAGATTCTGAGTTCACGGGAAGTACCCTGTAGGTTTTGATTCCCTTGCGAGTGTCGAAAATTTGCGGCATAAACGGGAGTATCTTTTGATCGCGTTGACTTAGAAGTTTGATTTTTTCACAGCTCCAAGAGACCATAGACTTGAGTATTTGATATGAATTTCAGCTTGATACCTCCACGCGTTCCTGAGAAAAAAGGTCTTGACAGACAGACAGACAGACAGACAGACGGACAACAAAGTGATCCTATAAGAGTTCCGTTTTTACCTTTTGAGGTACGGAACCCTAAAAATTAAAATATCTGAGCTTCGGTGCCATTTTAATGACTTCAGATTTTTTAACCTATCGAGTGGGGTATCAATATAAAGGCTCGAGGAGATAATTTAAAAAATGTAATTTTTTAAATAAATGATTTTGTCAAAAAAACACCGATTGGTACAATATAATTATAATACTTACAATTAACAATCTCAGACTGAGTTTACAATATTATAATTCTACTAAAATGTTTCACGCAGACGCAGACGCAAATGAAAGCGCGTTCTTATTTAAAAAACGCACATTCCAAACACACACTCGCCATTTGCAAATTCGCGCCATTTTCAATGGGGTAAAAAACTGCTCATTTCTCACACCAGGTAGATGTCGCTACTGTTGAGTGTTCCCTGTCAACTGTCATTATTTATTTATTTATTTATTTATTTTTCGGAAGACTTACAGACTAATATTATTATAGTGACCAAATAATATCTAAATTGCTAATAACAAGTCTCCACAGATAAATACAAACTAGATAATTCCTTCATAGACCAAGTTACATCTTATATTTTCTATTTAACTTAGAAATTCCCTCAAAGTTGATTGGTTTCGTAAAATTTTAAGTAAGTTTGTTATACAGCAATTGGTTCAAATGTATTCAGGTACCTATTGTTCAAAAAATGGTTTTGCCAATATCTTTCTTAGCGTGCTTGCATTGGTGCAGAATAGGTCAATGCCTTGTTCACAAGTAATTTCATTAAAGCTGCGACTGGCTCTCTGAAAATATGCATTACGCCTGTAATTACTGTTTACGCGAGGCACATGCAGAAGTGGTCGCTGACGTAGCCCCATCTGATTAGTGCGTATCTTTAATTTTGAAACAAGTTCGGGGCAGTCAATTGAACCATTTGCGATATTCAGTAAGTAGCAAATATCATTAATTTGACGTCTTTGATCCAGCGGCAGAAAATGGTACCTTCTACAACGGTGATTGTAGTCAACAGATATTTGTTTCGCCCTGTAATCCAAGTACTTAAGAAATTTTCTCTGAATGCCCTCAATACGAGACTTGTAGATCCCATACTGAGGGTTCCAGACCTGCGATGCATACTCAAGGTGGCTGCGTACGAATGAACAATATAAGACTTTGATGGGTTTTAGTGATCTGAAACATGCAGAGGTTCTCATTATGAAGCCAAGTGCTCTCGATGCCTTATTCACTATACTATCAATATGCTGATCGAATAGTAGCTTGCTGTCTTGCATAACCCCAAGATCCCTAATACTATTGACTTTGCCTATATCAATATTTTGCAGTGTGTAGTTGGAATCAATTACAGACTTCTGTCGTGTATAAGTCATGTGAAAACACTTCGAAACATTCAATTCAAGCCTGTTACGTCTACAGTATTCTTCAAATCTATTCAGATCAGCTTGTAACAGGTGAATATCAGATATGGTTCTGATGGTTTTATGAACCTTCATATCATCAGCATAAAGTAAAATATAGCAATTTTTAAAGCAATTCTTCACGTCAGCAATAAATAGAGTAAACAACAGGGACCCTAAAATGGAACCCTGTGGCACTCCTGAAGGGACAGAATACCATACAGATGTGTACCCCTGCAGCACCACAGCCTGCGTTCTGTTATCAATATAAGAGGAGAACCAGCGATACAAATCTCCATGTATTCCGGCCTTTAATAACTTCTCCATGAGCAGTCTATGGTCAATACGGTCAAAACATTTACTGTAATCAGTATAAATAACGTCAACTTGTGCACGCTGTTCCATACCCTCGGATATAAATTCATGGGACAAAATTAAGTTCGTTATACGTTCGTTATTCGGACGTTATACGTAAAGTTGTTGTAAACAAGTGTAATATTTTTGTTATATTTTCTGAATAATTATGACAGTTTGTGCTGCTATTGATTGCAAAAATACAGGGATACATTTATTTCCTAAAGATGCCAAAAGAAGAAAACTGTGGGAAAACGCTGTTAGGAGAAAAAATTGGAAGCCTACAAAATGGTCGAGGCAAAATGGTCGAAAATTTGCTTTTTTGCCAGCTGTGGAAGCTTTTCTCTTTTTTAACTTAACTACACTCCAAGTCGCGTACATTTTAGCAATTTAATTCATAAACAAACTAAGACAAACAAGTCGCATACAAACAATATGGCGGTTGGTTAGGAACACTCAACAGTGTCGCCACCTACATTATGTTTGTAGTTTATAACCCACCTCTGGCGGACTTCACACATTTCATACGTCACTACCCTTGCGGACCTTGCGTCCCGCGCCGCTCCGCGGGCGGTCGCTTACCGTAAGTGTAATCTGACCCGAGCCACTTAAAACGTTATCGCGGCGTTTCTGTAGCTTGTATCCGAGCACTTGAAACGGTTTCGGGTTCCATAATTATGTCGTCATGAAATTAAGTATAAACAAAACTCTTATTAGTACTCGAGAAATAAACATATCCTATTGAAATGAGAGAACTTGCTGAATGTAGTTATGTTGCTGTTTATGTTATTTCTGACAAAACTATTGCATCAATTTACACCAATTTTTGGGATCTAGCTTATGAAAAGACAAGTAATCTAATGACAATGATCTTTTATATGAGTTCTATAGCCGATTATAGCAATATTCAAGCTCAAACTTCATAAAGCGCGGCGCCATTTGTTGTTTTTTATTGCGTAATTCAATGCGCTATTTTGATAACGATTATCAGAGTTATATCAAACAGATTCCAATTGGAAAAGCTTGTAGAATACTACCTATATATTCATTAACGCATTGTTAACTATAAATCGTTACAATATGCTTACTTTAATTGTAAAAATAGCCAAAAACCCAAACAATAACAATTTTTACCTTGACGAACACTCGGAACTACGTAACTTTTGTTGGCTCAATAAAACAAGTTTTGTTATGTTATTTCATGCAAAAAACTAGCTACATACTTGTAGGAAATACTGATAAATGATTATTTATCCACTTACCCTAGAATATCGCACTAAAAACACACAAAATTCACTAAAATCTCTTCACCATTGCGCGCGAAATCACCGTGACATAGAAACTTTTGACAAGAGTTTTAGAAATGTCAGGTGTCATCTTTTTAGTATGTTTTTTTTTCTAGAGTCGGCAAATTTTATACGCCATAGAGAATATTCGTAGACAAACGATTCTAAAGCTTACTAAACACGAAAATAAAGTTTTAATCAGTCGCGGTGTGCTGGGTCCAATTGGACCCAGCGGGGCTCAACAGAAATGCTCACTTGCTGGGTGAAATTTCACCCAGCGGGCCGCTAGAGGCGTCAAAGATAGTTGCGACTTTTAATTATAATATTAGAATATGTGTTCAAGCGAGGAATCAGGTATAGGTAAATATGGAATCTACTCCACCTGACATCTTGAATTAGGCGCCAATTGCAGAAAATGGTCTCTTGCCGCCAAAATCGCGAGAACGCTATTTAATGATTAACAATAATTATTAATAGATACTGAAAAAGTTTGTTTAATTATATATTTATATGATGTGTCGAAAAACGATGTATGACACACGAGCGGATATTGGTCTTTACAAACTCGTGACTATGGTAAACCCTCGACTTCGTCTCGGGCTTACATTTGTCTACTCGTTTGTAAAGACCAACTTACCGCTCTTGTATCATAAATAACTATTATTTAACAGTGCCGTTTTACCATAAGGTATTTGTACCTCTAACCTTTTTAAATCCCTTAATTTTCGATAATAGCTTTTAACAGCTTATAGTACCTAGCTTAGGTTTGATTTCACAAAAATACTTGATTCATAAATGTATAGGGAAGGCAATGTGAGAATTTTTAGATTTAAGTAAGGTTGACAGCTAATTGTAGGTACTATTTATTTGGCACATTGCTCTAATGCACTTTTTTTGAGCTTTAAATATAAATTCCTTGTCTACCGAATTACCCCAAAATATAATGCCGTATCTCAGTAATGGTGCCACCAGTCCGTGATAGGCCGTTGAAATCGCTTCTTTGTCAACTATTTTGGAGAGCTTGTAAAGAGCGAATGAGGATTTGTTGATTCTTTTGCAGCGATTGTCTATATGGGTTTTCCATGAAAGTGAAATTTTGTATTTGTTACAGATTCTACTGTCTGCCCGTTATAATTTACATTAATAATTTTTGGTTGAGTTCTTTGGTGAAAGTGCATTATTATAGCCAAATACCATCAGATAATTTGTGCACATTCGATGTTTACAGTTATATCTTTATGCGGTTTACTAGGTATACTAACACACTGAACACTAACACATTGAATTTTGAACACACTCTATATGAATCTACGAGTATGTATTAAGCAAATTATTCGTAAGAAAATTATTTATCTGTGATTTCCAATTTAACATTTTTTTTACACAATATTATACTTACTTATACTTAAGAGGGTGTATTCCGTCCACTAGCGCCGCCAATCGTTTTTTTGTTAATTGTGGTAAATTTAAGACACGTAGATAATAAACCGCTCTGTAGTGCACTGAAGAAATGTATCTATTAGTTTTTGACAGCTATTTTTAATACATAACTTATGGCTACATAGCCAAAACGGCAATTATTGCTAAAAGTGGCAACTTTATTTATTTATTATTATTCAATAACGATTTACATCGTGTCTGAATTTAAAAACACATTTATATTGACCAACATCCCAAATCCATATTAAATTAAAATCGTACAATAATAAAATCAATCTAAAAAATTTTAAAAATTAATGTCAAGTCAATTCATTAAATACAATAAAATTTCCATGTCAAGTCATTACAATTTATAAGTCATCAATAGCATAGAGACATTTGCTTACTCTGAAACTCACTCCTATAAAGTAGGCTTTTTATTTCTGTAGGCAGTTTATTGAAAATTTTTACTGACTTATGGTAGGCGCTATGCTTTACAACGTTCAGGTGGGGCACTTGCTTTATCTGGAGATCTTTTCTTCTCGTACTCTCCCTTTTTTTCCTTTCATCTTCAGTCTCATATTCAAAGATATATTTTGATAAGTGACTAAGTAGGACCAAAATGTACAAGCTTGGGACTGTCAATATCTTTAAATCATTAAAATGAGGCTTACATGATTCTTGCTGTTGAAGTCTAGCTACGGTTCTGACTGCTCTTTTCTGGATCACAAAAGCTTTTTGGGTATTGTAATCATAGCTTCCTCCCCAGAAAAGTATGCTATATCGCAGTTTTGACTCTACTAATGCGTAATAGACCATTTTTAAATGTTTTACGGTTACCTCGTTTCTTAAACTCCTAAGAACGTAACAGGCAGAGCTGATTGCTTTCTTCAGGTATGCTAGCTCTTGTTTCCACTTTAACTGGTTGTCGATATGAACTCCCAGAAACTTAACTACCTGGACCACGTTCACTGGTTCTCCATTTATGACGCAGTTAATGTTGTCTTTATTATTGGAAGTGGAACGAAAAAGCATGGCATTGGTTTTGCTGGCATTAACTTTAAGCCCGTTTACAGCAAACCAGCTGTGAAAGATATCTAAGGTTTGATTAATTATAGAATTAAGAGCGTATATATTGTCAGCCGAGACAACGGCATTGGTATCATCGGCAAACACTACAAGCTGGATAGATCCCGCAGCATTTTCCCTCATGTGTTGTATAAGGTCATTAACAAACACGATGAAAAGTATCGGACCCAGAATGGAGCCTTGTGGTACGCCCTTGTATATACGTGACAATTTCGACCGGTATGTTTCTTCACTTGGACAATTTTTACTCGAGGCCTTTGCCTGTGACACCACAGCCTTGATCTCCACGAACATCTTCCTATTTTCCAAATATGACTTAAGCATTGCCAACACTTTACCCCTGACACCATAATGCTCAAGTTTCTCTAGCAATAGTTTATGATCCACCGTGTCAAATGCTGAACTTAAATCTAGGAAAAGCCCAGCTACTTTCTGTTTGTCGTTCAATCTTTTAACTACGTCCTTGATCAGAGTTGATATTGCGTCTTGTGTCCCAACGTTTTTCTGATAACCAAATTGCCTTCTACTTAACACTCGATTTAGGTTGAAATGTCTGAGTAATCTAATTTTAATCAGCTTTTCAAGAATTTTTGAGTGAATAGGTAGTAATGAGATAGGTCTGTACATCTTTGGGTCTGTTTTTGAACCTTTTTTGTGTACAGGTATTATTTTGGCTATCTTCAGTTGATCTGGAAAAATTCCTTCATCAAAACACTTATTATAAAAAATGCTTAAAGGTTCCGCTAGTACGTCTATATTGTCCTTTATTACAGATATATTTATGTCATCATAGCCACAAGACTTTTTACTATCCATTTTTTTCACTATTTTGATTATTTCAAGGGGAGTGACAGGGTCTAAGACAAGGTCATTGGTTACTCTTTTTGCAGTTTTACGTAGAATATCCATGGCAGCCCCTGTGCATGTAGTAGTTGATGAATAAAGTTCGAACTGCTGGGCAAAGACATTCACAATATCTGATGGTTCTGACATAATCATATTATTTGATTTTAAAATTAGTTTAGCATTATTTTTGACACTCTTATTTCTATGCCTGTTAATAACTTTCCAAACATCTTTAGAGATGTTCGTTGATTTTGCTAATTCCGATTGTACTGTTAGCTTTTTGGCCATATTTATTACTTTCCTGTACAGAGTAATGTATTTTTGCCTATAGTCTATCACAGTGCCATTTTGTCTATTCCCTTTGCCAGCAAGTAGAAATCGTTTCATTTTACTAGAAACTTTTACGCCCTTAGTAACCCAGCGTAGCTGCATTTTACGAGTAAAGTGTACCTGCAGTTTCCTTTTCCTAAAACTGCGAGTGAACATTTCATCAAACTGCTGTAAAAATGAGTTAATTCCGAAATCACTCCAGTCATGATTTAATAGCAAATTTCTAAAGTTTCTTCTTGTTTTTTCATTCAAAATCCGTTTGGTAATTAGAACACTACTTGTTTTTATATTCCTACATAGTTCGTTACTTCTGAATACTGTACTGCAAAGTAATCCTGCATGTCCATCTGCCAAGCCATTGTGGTCAACATCGCAGCTTATCACGCAATCATCTGACAAATTGGTGAAAACATTGTCTATACAAGATCGTGAGTCATTTCGAATAAACGTTGTCGAGCTAACTAGTGGTCTGAAGTTGTAACATGTCAATAGATTCAATAAGTCATCTCTTTTGCTATTGTCATTTGATAAGTCAATATTAAAATCACCGCAAATTACACAGTTCTTGTTAAAGAAATGTTCTAATAACTTTTCCAGCCTTACCATAAAAGTGTCTAAATTTTTATCATAAGGCGTACGATAACAACAACACACTGATAGGCCAGTTGAAACATCTTTGACGCAGCATATTTCAAAACTGTCCATTTTATATAATTTTTTAGCAATGGGCAGCTCCTCAAATTCCCTATCCGTTTCTGCTAGGATAATAGTCCCTCCTCTCAGCTTATTTACTCTGGTATTATATGATGCAACATTGTACTTTGAAAGATTTACCAAAGAAACTAGTTCTTCGTTAAGAAAATGCTCGCTAATACACAAGTAATTCAAAGGGATACTCAAGTTATCCAAATATAATTCTAACACATCTTTTTTATTATTTAGGCCACACATATTTTGATGAAAGATGTTTAAACTATTCCACAATGAACTATCTACAGTCTCGTTTAGGTATGTTACAGTTGACACATGTTTATCAACGAAAAAATGTATCTCTATCCAACATATTCTTTTTTTTGAAGTAATAAGGTATAGTACCAGGGGCCCGAGTCTGCTATTACAATAGTGTGAGAATGGTCGATCACTGATTTCAAAATGGTTGATTTTGACAAGTTTGTTAATCTACTAACATAATGGCATCATAATGGCGTCATTATGACATTCCAATGATCAATCACTGACACGCCATTGAAAGAAAGCCATATGAATGGTAATCTCGTACTTAGTGACAGATTTAGTATTTACGAACTTCTCACTACTTCAGATTGCTTATAACACTAATAAATAATATGTAAAACTAAATATAAATAAAATCTGGCATGAATAAATGCTCAAATTTAGCTCGGTTTTATAATAATGGCAATACGGCATTCCTACCACAATTCTTTTACGAGACCATTGACGTTCCAGTGACCGGCCACTGACGTGCCAGTGACCGTGCGATTATGAATTTAGCAGATTACGAACTTTTAGCAAAATGACAATGGCATGACAATGGGATCGTGTCGGAATGACAAATTTATAAAAATAGCAGACTCGGGCCCCAGGTTGTAACTGGTCGATTTGACTGCTTTCGTGATTATTATCTATACTTAAACTGACACAGTTATTTTCATCTGAGTTTAGTGATACCTGTATGTAGCTTTTTAAGTTTCGAAATATATTTACAATTGCCATATTGTTGACTTTGCCTGTATTTTTAGAAAACATTTTATAATTATATTCCAGATGTTTGTTGGTATCAAACAAATATGCGTATTTAAAAGTCTGATTACTTTGGTACATAAGTCGATTGAAAGTCTCTATTCTAGCATTAAATAAGTTAACATTACAATTTAATTTAAAATTAGGAGAACATAGAATAACATTAGTATGCATTACATTTTCGATTTTAATTTTTATGTGATTTACAATTTTTGCATAATTATTGGATTCTAAAAAGTCTTTTTCGCCGGGGAGGATTATACAATAGTCATTTATACTATAATCTACTAATTTCTTGTCCAATGATGCAAGGAGCTCCGCTGTTCCCGCATTGGGCATACAGTAGTGACAGATTTGGGCGTTCGGAAAAGTGTTTTCAGCTATTTTTAATATATTATTTACATTATTTCCACTAATTATACATACTTTATTTAAACATGTGTTATCCAAAATTAATTTATTTTGATTTGTCGATCCCACTGCGTGCTCCTCCGAAGGCGGTTTATTTATTCCAATTTGTTGAACCAGACTCTGTTGCGCGCTATTTGGTGTACATGACTGCATATCCGTTTGGGTTTGTTTTGTTTTGCAGTTTATTAGAGGTTTTCTCTTCGGAATACTTTGGTTTATTTTAATTGGACTAATTGTTGTAACTTTTTTGTATAAACTTTTAGCAAAAAAATTCGACTTTGGCAACTATTTATGTTCTAAAGTACAAAACATAATAAATACATTTCTTCAGTGCACTACAGAGCGGTTTTTTATCTACGTGTCTTAAATTTACCACAAATAATAAAAAACGATTGGCGGCGCTAGTGGACGGAATACACGCTCTTAATACTGATCTGTGATTTTTTGTAATGCGAATTTACAAATTATATGTATGTTAGACTTAGATGAAAACTGATCTGTGATTTAAATAATAATGTGACTTAGACACAACGTGCAAAAAAAATCTAATATTTATAGGTAGGAAATTTGATATTTTATTTGATCCAATAATTACTTTAAGAATTAAAACAATAATTTCCACATCAACAAGCTGTTTCATTATAGTCACAAGGTCCATTTAATATATTTTTTAATTAGCCCCCAAAACTTTTGAACGCGAATGTACGACAACAGCTTAGGTATAATACGTCCAATAAAGAAGGTCATCGATTTGTATGAATCAGTCGCTTTTTAGTAGTCATTCAAATTTGGTCGGATAACCAGCCGTTGATTACATATTTTGGTAATACCAAGAGCGTAGGATACGACGGTATCTCTAATAAAATAGTTAAGGCAGTAAATGAGGATATATGCCATCACTTGAGTCATATTATGAATTTGTCTATTTCAACCGGAATATTTCCTGAAGATCTGAAACAATCAGTTATAAAACCTTTATTAAAAAAAGGAAGTAAGCAGTTAATGGTGAATTATAGACCTATTGCACTATTATCAATATTTTCAAAAAATTTTGAAAAATATCTTTATGCTGAACTTAATTCATATCTTGAAAATAATAAAATTTTGTGTAACGAACAAAAGGGCTTTCGACAAAATAAAACGACCAATATGGCCATCTATGAATTCATCCAGAATGTCATCTGCCACGTTGACAACACGGTTCCAGTTTGTGCTATTTATTGCGATATGTCACAGGCATTTGATTATGTAGATCATAATATACTAATCAGCAAACTTGCCGCATATGGTATAAGAGGCAATATTTTAGATTTGATTCGATCTTATTTAACGAATCGACAACAAATAACAGAAATAACTACTAGAGTGAATCGTAAAATAAAAGAAGAAGAAACTATCCGATCTGTAAAGAAAAACGTCACACAGGGTGTTCCTCAAGGTAGTGTGCTAGGGCCACCATTGTTTATTATTTATATCAATGACTTGCCAAAGGTGACGACTCAACCTATGACATTATTTGCGGATGACAGCACAGTTTCAATTGCATGTAAAGACATACAAAATTATAAATCTGACATAAATAATTCATTGACATCTATAATTTCTTGGCTTGATAATAATAATTTAAAAATAAACTTATCAAAAACAAATATAATGCACTTTGGACAAAGATTGAATAATCCTTTAAATGTAAATTTGATCCATGATAACTACACTATAAATGAAGTAAAAAATGCCCGTTTCTAGTCTTAATTATAGACAGTAAACTTAATTGGAAAGATCACTTTGACGAACTGTGTGAAAAAATCAGTAGTCAAGCTTATGCTTTGTACCAACTTGCTCCAACTGTCAACACCGATGTGTTACTTTCGGCTTATTATGGACTTGTTGAAGCTGTCCTTAGATATGGCATTATCTTTTGGGGAAACTCAACAAATAAAGATATGGCATTTAAAATGCAAAAACGATGCATACGTGCCATGTTCGGCATCCTCAGTACCGAGAGCTGTAAGCCACTTTTTACAAAACACAGAATCCTCACACTTCCTTCAATTTATATCTTGGACATATCCCTGTTTGTCAGAAATAACCCCCATTTGTTTCCTCGGTTATCGGACATTATTATGCGTAATCGCCGGGATAATAGTAAAATTCGTGTCCAGCCAGCTAAGACAGCTCTGCTGCGTAAAAGCGTTGTATGCATGGCACCAATAATTTATAATAATATCCCCAACCATATTAAAAAATTAAATACAGCCCAGTTTAAGAAAACTTTTAGAAAAATACTGTCAGAAAAAGCGTATTATAGTGTCAATGAATTTTTAAATGACAAATATCTGTAATGACTAAATTTATTTTGACTATTTACTTTGACTTTTTAACTTAATTTTTAATTTAATAATTATTCATCACTGTAATTGCTAAATTTATTTTGACTATTTACCTAATTTGTTGAATTTAATTTTAATTTTTGATGTTTTTTATTGTTATTATGTATCTCTGTATTTTTTATTTTTTCTATTTTTGTTTATTTATTTGACAGTTATTGAAATTGAATTACTTAATTTTAAAGTTGTACGATTTTGACGATTTTAGATTTCTTTTGACATAAGCATTAAGATGACAGGTAACTTATAGATTTAACATTTATCGAAATTGATTGCATTTAAATTATATTATTTTGACGATTTTAAATTTTGTTTGACATTAGCATTAAAATTATTTATAACTTTAACCTATTTAATATTTATTTAAATTGATTATATTTTAATTTGTATTGTACCTAACTATTAATATTGAAATTGTTATATTGTGAAAGTTTAAATAATTCCTTAAGACCTTATGATATTTTAAGTTAAACGTGTGTTATAAATTCGACAATGTTAATTTACTAAATATTTTGTACGTCTCTGGGCAAAACATGGAGGATCTACCTATCTGTAACATCTCGCACACTGTTGTAATTTGACCTGTGTTTACAAATAAAGCATTCTGATTCTGATTCTGATTGGTATTTTGTTAATATTTACATAATGCGAAACATTCCAAGCTGAATATTTTCAGCATATATTTTTGACTAAAGGCACAAGATTTTGGTTTACACCTACACATCTGGGATTGAGCCGATTCCTTGTATTTTGCCGTCAAAATTATGACACCATCGTTTTGACTTTTAGCAAGATCATTCAAAAACGCATGCGTGAATAATTTTGAAACTTTGTATGGTTATTATTAGCGTCAAGAAGGACCGAATACAGTTTTCAGCGAACTTATAGCTTGTCTCATTTAGGCGCTGCGATGTTTTTTCGAGTTTTCATAAAACAGCGATAACTTGAAAACTATAAATATTTTCGTAAATCTAATTTGGGGCACAAAGGGGCACACAATAAGAGCTACTCGTGTACCTATGTATGTTCTACAGGGGCGCATGCAATGGTTTTAGAGATATGCGATTCATGAAAACGTTACTCCAGCAGGAAATGCAATATCTCGTAAATCTGAAGGGGCACAGATTTTATTTTTGGGGGCACATTTTGGCACACATGTAAGCTCTCTGGCCATGCACAATTTTTCTCTCTCCGATCATTCGTTTAGAATTTTCCTGCTAGAAAAACGATACCCCAGCAAGAATCGTTTTTTCCGTTTTTCTCCAAAACGACAGGGGGCACACATTTTTTATGTGGGGGCACATTTACAGCAGAAAAGGACCAACTAGACGTTCTACTCACATAACTCTAGGAGATACCTACTTTCTTGCTGGGGTAACGTACACAAAAAATCTAATTAGTCCGTCAGTTAGGTTATCAAAAAATATTTGACCCGTGTTTTTTCTTTTGTTACGGGAACCAAAATTGACGAAGTTACGACGCTTTTAAAATTCTCAATAAGTACGTCACACCTTCGCATAATTTTTACTGAGTCGCCACGAGCCCCCACTCGCGAGTTTTGATGCGTTTTATCTTTGTCAATATTCATTGATTCACAAAAAACGTGTCCATTATTTTTCAATACTCTAACTGACGGAATAAATAGTTTTGCAATTTGTGGATGATGAAATGTAGCCTATTATATTATATGTATAACTAGCTGACCAGCGCAACTTCGTCTGCGTCACATTTTCCATTATTGCTCCGCTCCTATTTGTCTTAGCGTGATGATATATAACCTTCCTCGATAAATGGGCTATCTAACACTGATTTATTTTTTCAAATCGGCCCAGTAGTTCTTGAGATTGGCGCGTTCAACCAAACAAACAAACAAACCCTTCTGCTTTATAATATTACAGTATAGATACGCGTGCCACGACTATTTCGCACTTCCACGGTTTTTTCTGTTCCGTGGAGGAAATCCATTAAGCAAGATTTCAGTTGTTTCGATGTGTTTTGTAGCTCATTGTATTTTCTCACCAGTGTGGGTACGAGTATGAATTACTAAACTATCTTTATGGTTAAAACTACGCTGACATATATCACATTTGAATGGTTTCTCACATGTGTGGGTACGAATATGTCTTACTAAAGTTTTCTTTTCACTAAAACTACGCTGGCATATATCACACTTGAAAGGTTTCTCACCAGTGTGGGTACGAGTATGACTTACTAAACTTTTCTTTTCACTAAAACTACATTGGCATATATCACACTTGAAAGGTTTCTCACCAGTGTGGGTACGAGTATGACGTACTAAATGATGCTTATGATGAAAACTACACTGACATACATCACATTTGAAAGGTTTCTCACTAGTGTGGGTACGAGTATGTCTTACTAAAGAATTCTTTTCACTAAAACTACGCTGACATACATCACATTTGAAAGGTTTCTCACCAGTGTGGGTACGAGTATGATTAACTAATTGCTGCTTTCGATTAAAACTACGCTGACATGTATCACATTTGAAAGGTTTCACACCAGTGTGGGTAAGAGAATGTCTTACTAAATTTTGATTTTCACTAAAACTACGCTGACATGTATTACATTTGAAAGGTTTCACACCAGTGTGGGTACGAGTATGTACTACTAAATTACACTTGTCACTAAAATTACGCTGACAAATATCACACTTGAAAGGTTTCTCACCAGTGTGGGTACGAGTATGACTTACAAAACTTTTCTTTTCACTAAAACTACGCTGGCATATATCACATTTGAAAGGTTTCTCACCAGTGTGGGTACGAGTATGGCGTACTAAACTACACTTATGATGAAAATTACGCTGGCATATATCACACTTGAAAGGTTTCTCACCAGTGTGGGTACGAGTATGACGTACTAAATTATGCTTTTCAATAAAACTACGCTGACATGTATCACATTTGAAAGGTTTCACACCAGTGTGGGTACGAGTATGTACTACTAAATAACACTTGTCACTAAAATTACGCTGACAAATATCACACTTGAAAGGTTTCTCACCAGTGTGGGTACGAGTATGACTTACAAAACTTTTCTTTTCACTAAAACTACGCTGGCATATATCACATTTGAAAGGTTTCACACCAGTGTGGGTACGAGTATGGCGTACTAAACTACACTTATGATGAAAATTACGCTGGCATATATCACACTTGAAAGGTTTCTCACCAGTGTGGGTACGAGTATGACGTACTAAATTATGCTTTTCAATAAAACTACGCTGACATGTATCACATTTGAAAGGTTTCACACCAGTGTGGGTACGAGTATGTACTACTAAATTACACTTGTCACTAAAATTACGCTGACAAATATCACACTTGAAAGGTTTCTCACCAGTGTGGGTACGAGTATGACTTACAAAACTTGTCTTTTCACTAAAACTACGCTGGCATATATCACATTTGAAAGGTTTCTCACCAGTGTGGGTACGAGTATGTCTTACTAAACTTTTCTTTTCACTAAAACTACGCTGGCATATATCACACTTGAAAGGTTTTTCACCAGTGTGGGTACGAGTATGATGAACTAAATTATACTTTAGATTAAAACTACGCTGGCATATATCACATTTGAAAGGTTTCTCACCAGTGTGGGTACGAGTATGTCTTACTAAACTTTTCTTTTCACTAAAACTACGCTGGCATATATCACACTTGAAAGGTTTCTCACCAGTGTGGGTACGAGTATGATTAACTAAATTATATTTGAAAGGTTTTTCACTTGTGTGTTCACGAATATGTAATTTTATATTACTTTTACTATTAAAACTACGTTGACAAATGTCACATTCGAAACATTTTTCATTGATACACGCTCTTCGATACTTTTTTATTGTATCACTGTCAATACTTTTGTTCGATATTTTACATTTATTATCTCTGTTACTATCATAACGGAAACTTGTACTTAAAACAGTATTATTTACACTGCCACAAACTCCATGTTGTGTTTTAGTGAAGGGCTTTTTAAATGTAGTCGTCCGGTTGGACGTATGATTTTGAGATTTCGTTAATATTTCTGAGACTGATAATTTTAGATTGTATTCGTTTTTCTTTTCCTCGGCTGAGATTATATCTCTTGATTTTGATCTTCGCGTGTCTAGTTCTGGCTTCTTAGCAACGGGCGCCCCTGTGAAATAATGAAAAATATTATTTGTTCTAATTCTGTAAACAAACAAAGCAGTTATTGTCACTACATAGGTATTACGTCTTTCGCCGCGTCAGTCTGTTCGCGATAAACTCAAAAACGACTGCATCGAATTTCGTGCTGTTTTCACATGGATGGAGTGGGTTTCGAGGAAGGTTTTAGAATATAACTAGCTTCTGCCAGCGGCTTCGCCCGCGTTATCCCTAGGGAACATATTCCCGGGATGAAAAGTAGCAGTGCTATTCCAGACTATAATCTATCTTTGTTTTAAATTTCATTAAGATCCGTTAAGCCGTTCTGGCATGATTGAGCAACAAACAACCAAACTTTCACATTTATAATATTACTGGTTTGGTGCAAAGCAAAATTATTACCATCTTCCTCTCGACATTATAATTATTAAAGGATATTGCAAACTGTCGTAAGCCGTTTTCCGAAGCTACTCGCTAGCCTAGCGCTAGCGCTAGGCGCCAAGCTAGCCGCCTGCCTGTGCGTTCGCGACCACAAAAATGACAAAAATAATCCTTAAAGCATGATTCAGTATATTCCGATTTCTATGATTCTTTTTTTATGGAATAGTTAATAATGTTAACTTTTATTAATGTAAATTAGGGACGACTGAGAGTTTTATAAACGTAAAAGTAGACAAATACAATCAGAAAGCTTCGAACTGCTAAGCTATCGGGAGTTACACGTGTTATTGTGAGTCAATCATAAAAGATAGACTTATGCTGTCGTGGGATATTTTTTATATAATTTTAAGGAGAACATTTCCGTCATACATGATTTCTGAGTAGCTTTAACCATTAAGGTTGCACACGCGACGGAAGCTTAAATAATGGAGTAACTTCTCCCGTTTTCCCAACATTTCCCTTCACTGCTCTGCTCCTATTGATTGTAGCGTGATGAAAAGTATACTATAACCAGCTCAGGAGTATGAAGAATAATTGTACCAAGTTTCGTTAGAATCCGTCCAGTAGTTTCTGTTTCTATAACGGTTATACAGACAGACAGACAGACAGACAGACAAAAATTTTACTGATTGCATTTTTGGCATCAGTATCGATCCCTTATCACCCCCTGATAGTTATTTTGGAAATATATTTAATGTACAGAATTGACCTCAGGACCCAGATTTAAAGTATAGATAAGTATATAATTTGTCATGGTTTGTATACATTGGCTGAAATCTATACTAATACATATTATAAAGCTGATGAGTTTGTTTGTTTGCTTGAATTCACTAATCTCAGGAACTCCTGGTCCGATTTGAAAAAATCTTTCAGTGTTAGATAGCCCATTTATCGAGGAAGGCTATAGGCTATATACATATCATCACGCTGAGACAAATAGGAGCGATGCATTAATGAAAAATGTGACGTAGACAAAGTTGCGCGGGTCAGCTAGTATATAATTAAATAAAATAATGATACCTACTCATTAGAAGTGTCGGAAAAATAAGTCGTCTGGGAGCCTTCAACGAAAGAGGGTCCGATCACTTGAATAGTACCCACCTACCTAAACTAACACAACAATATTAGGGACTGACGCACAATATTAAAGGAAATTAAATTCCAAACAATAAAAACACTTCGGAGATTTTTCGAAGTCCCGAAAAGTGTGATTCGGACTACGGACTCGCTCACGACTAATGGAACTCCCAGGGGCGTCAGCTTTCGCAGACAAATTTGAGGGAGACTTGAAGCAGTTTGGATGGATTACGAGAGAAGCTAGAATGTATGAGCGAGCGAAACGAGCTCGAAAATTCTTAGAGCCTCGTCTCGGATATTTTTTTTTGTTTTTCTATCATAACATAAATACAGAAGCCAGTACAATCTGACACCAGTCTTGCCAAGAAGTACCTTGCTATCCGGTCAATGCGTTGTAGAGGTCTGGTAGGCAGCCGCTCCACGTAAAATACCGGTATTCAGCTGAATCCGGTTTGCCTGGAAGCTGACCCAACATGTTAGGAAAAGGCCGTTTTGGCTTTGGCTGGGTCGTTTCAGTGGGTATACCGGGTCAGACCGGGGAGTCCCACATAGCCCCCACTCCCCCGAGTGGGAGGGTATGCGTAATGCATTTTTTTTTCCCAACAGAAACAAAAAAAAAAAGGTAAGTAGATGATAATGATAGAATCGAATAATTGTTAAGAATCATCGATTTTTTATCGATACTTAGTAGGTACTGACTGAGGAGACTGATTGAACGAAGAGGTTGTAGCTAAATAATAATCAGTCGCACGGGACGATCGACCCGTACACACTAGATATGAGCGCCGCCGCCGTGGATGTCAAACGGCGCGCCGCCTGCACCGGATGTACCGACGCGCCGCCGCGAATCAATTTGTTGTATTAAGGTTTTCTATTAAGGTTGAATTTCGGGTGGCATAGACCCATAGAAAAATTAAATTAACATAGTCAACACATACACGCTTGCTTTCTTTGCTATGACTCGCCACACCAACACAAGTCATAACCCAGTGATATTGGAAGGGACAATCGAAACGTACAGCTATTGCGTTCAGAATGCTGTTGTTGCTACCCCGCATACGGGCCAGCAGAGAAGCTGCTTTTTTACGCATGATGGCCTGGAAACCATCTGTGCGCGCTACCGCAAACATCCCAGATGCGCACCTCCACGGCAGACCCAACAACATTCTGAACGCATTGTTGTACTGAGTGCGCAGGGCTCAAAATGTTCAGATATAGATAATTAACGTCACCCATGCCTAGGAAGAGGTGGCGAGACGACTTGAACGCCTACTGCCAGGATTGGTTCGAGCTGGCTCGGGACAAAATATCTGGAAGGACTTAGTGAAGGCCTTTGCCCGCAGTAGGGCAGTAGGTATAGACTAAATAAAAAAAAAGCTTACTTCGTCCTGTGTAGCTCTATCTCTCTCAAATCACAATAATGATGGAAGTAGTAGTACGTCACGAATTAATTCCATCAAATACGGAATGTTGACGTCTGCCGGGATGCCAAGTAGATTGATTTATTTTCAAGTAGGTACTGAGATACCTATCCATTGTATGATGAGGACCAGCAAACTGAACATAGGATAGATACTACGTCGAGAAGTGAATCAGCTGGATGTGCATAACTTACTCGAAATGGTTGACAAATGCATTAAATAATGTTAAAAACATGGATAGGTAATCTCCGGTCCATACCGATGTCGAAGATAACTCAGCAAGCCACAGAAAATGTAATGCTCTGAGGACTCAGATATTCACACGGTGACATCAGCAAGATGAGAGTTGTCGAGAATCGAGATGAGTGGCAGGCAATGGGCTTGTGTCCTGAAAAAATCTAATTAGTCCGTCACGCGTCAGTTAAGATTATCAAAAAATATTTGACCCGTGTTTTTTCTTTTATTCGTACGGGAACCAAAATTGACGAAGTTACGTTACGACGCTTTTAAAATTCTCAATACGTCACGTCTTCGCATAATTTTTAGTGAGTCGTGACGTCACGAGCCCCCACTCCCGAGTTTTGATGCGTTTTATTTTTGTTTTATATTCATTGATTTACAAAGGGTATAATTTAGACGGTCACCAAACATATTTTTAAGACTCTAAGCCTCGGCACCAAATAAAATAAACAACTCCAAAAAAAAAACTCAATTGACTTTATTAAAAGGGCCCTCAAGTATATAGGTAATATTATGATCCAAAATAAAAGAAATAACATCAGAAAAATCGTACACCTTGCACATATATTAATATTATTTTCCGTTCTTAAAATGGATCAATGGTCACCAAATTCTATCCAATTCAAAGATTAATATTACTACCAAAAATCTTACTCCAAAATAGTAAGATGTCATATAAAATACATTATTTGATCCCAGACTCCTTTTAATGTAAGACTAAAATTACAATTGCTTCCCTTTATTTCTTAACCCCACACTCCGCACCCATAACCATAACCATCTTGTACACTATTATTTAAAGTCATATCTTTTTTGTTTAGATTTTTTTGAAAACAAATAAAATCGTACTTTCCGAGGGTATGAAATACCTCCATTTATAAGATTTATTCTCCTACTATCATTTTTGCAATCCAAAATGGAACAATACGGCGTGGTTCAGAAATTATAAATTTATTTCAAGAGTCAGCGAGACTACCGGTTCGTCGCGTTGTTGGAACACAACTGGGTTGTAGTTGCGTAGCTACGCATAATACCGGCACGCGTGCCACGCCTACTTTGCACTTCCACTGTTTTTTCTGTTCCGTGAAAAAACACGTCATCAGTACAACGCCATATATCGGCATGAACTGTCAAATATACTCGGAAGTTCGAACTTAGAAACTCATACATTACGATAAATAATGATACTAACATGTTCACTTTTCTTTTGCTATATTAATTAAAAAATAACTCAAATAACTGTTTTGATTGCTCACACATTTGTTACTTACTTACAACTTTTTTCAATAGGCCATCTATATTGCAAGTATTGGATTCTCAATGAAAACCACCTATTTTAGCGCTCGATGAATTTCTTCCTGTAGGTACTTTAAAATTCGATACCCTTACTTTTAACTTACGTCGGTACTTGCTTAACCCTAACAACTATTAAAAAAACTATAAAATAATTATTCAATTTGGATCAGTCGTTAGGAAGTTATGCGAGTACATACATTTCGGCGATTAATTTTTATTTATACCGTATGTCTACGACATATATGCAATAATTGAAACCACAAGTAACACTTGTCCACAGAAGTATAAATAAATTGTTATAAATTTAAAAAAACGTAAATGAAAAAATTTAAGTTTTCAAACAAAATAAATATGAAAATAAATTTAGTAAAAGTAAATCACCCTATTTAGAAAACGTACCTTGACCTCGACTGACCTCGAGAAGTGCGGCAACAATGCTCGCGCGGCGGCGTTTTGATTTATCTTTGGCAATTGCGATGAAATTCACTATGGTTATTTTTCACCCGTTCTTTTTTACTTCGTGATAATTTGATTACTGAACTAATCTAAATAAATTCTGTCATAGCACAAGATGGATTAAAACTTAAATTTTCTCATGTTCAAAATGTCCACCACGTTTCAACCAGGATTCGAGTGTTTATTTCACCGTAAAAAAAAGTACCTAGGTATGTACAAATAAAATTAAAAACACAATTTACACACACAAAAGTCCAGTACCTACTCAGTGTCTATTTCACTGTAAGAAAATAATTACTAATACATACAAGTGAATAACAAAAATCACGTAAAACAATGCGTGTACTTAAGTACCTATCAAATCTTTGCGAAATGCACACACGCTATCCCGGAAGACTCGCGGTGAACTGACAAAACTTACATCCGTACTGGCAAAAAATAAAAGTCATAGGTAAATAGGGTAAACAATGTAATAATTATCTTTTATCGATACTTTTCTACAATTACTTATCTAATAAAGACTTAATACGCAATCAAGGCTTTACAATACTAGTACTATTTTTAATAACCGTATTTAACAGTGAAGTGATAGTTAAATTTATTGGACTTTTAAAATAAATTTTAATTTTTGTACGTTTCGACTTACGAAACTACCGTAGGTACTACCTAGATAGTGAGTAATGTAGAAAACGGGTGAGCACGTTTTTTTAATAGGATGTTTCTTCCTAAAATGTAAACATTATTACATTATTTTTTATCTCTAAATCCACTCAATTATAGTTTTTAATCAGAATAGGTAGGTAGGTACATAGTGGTGCTATAATAATTCTAAACTAACCATGTCCATTAAAAATAGAACATCTTTTTTGCTAACCGATCATTATTCTCTTCAAAAGACAATGAGAGAAAGCTGATAATATTGTCGATAACTGTGTCCAACCCTACGCGTCGAGCGCGCGCGCAACCCGCTCCCCGCGCCCCTCCTCGCCAAAAGCCGAAGGCCTTTGAAAAAGCCGACACACGCGTGCCGCGTCTTTTTGTACTAAGCCGACAAACGAACCGCGCCGCCGTGACTCGCAGTGTACACTTGCAGGTATTGTTGGAGTGTCTCAGTGAAAATGAATTTGAGTAAAAATAACAAAATAAAATTTCGGCCGTGACAGGTCAAGAACATTTCACAAGGAGAAATTTCACGTACGAATGTAACGAAAAACAAACAATATTAAGATTTTTAATAGTTGGTCCTACAATGTTCCCTCTGGTTAGGGACAAATGCCTCTTCTCTGTGAGATGGAGTGGGTTGCAATCCACTACGCGGGCATACGGGTTGGTAGAAATCACATGTCTTCGATTTTTTTTTTCTAGGACATCTTTAAACTTAAAGTTTTCTTTCATTCACCGTTTTGAGAGCAGTGATGATAAATAAATTACACAATGAAAAGTGCTTGCCTGGTCTCACCCACGACCTTCAACTATGCCACAACAGCTTTGTTCTATTTTCAATTAAAATGCAATACAAACACATTAAAGTCCCGCCTGTCGTTTAGGTGTACTGAGTTCGCATTTTAGGTAAATAGGTAAAATGAGTACAACTGCGTAGGTGAATGATTGCACAGCGTGGCAACGTCGCTTTTCAATGTTCAAGGATTCAAGTTCATTGTACTATTAACCTACTGTTGCAATTCTACAGAGTGTTCAAATTTGCTTTAAATTAAAACTCGACTTTTTGACAAAACTACTGGACCGATTTCGTTACTTTTTTGTATAGCGTTATCAAATACCATAACTAGTATGTGGTTTCAAGGATTGCATATATGTCGTAGACATACTGTATAGTAGAATTAGTTCAGGGCTACTATGACGTGCCAATGCGATCATAAATAAGCTCAGAAAAAGAGATAGTTTTATGCGTCTTGTATAACTGTGTCCCTCCCACAGCTTTTATCCAAGTTTCTATTTTATAAACTCAAGAAATAAGATTGTTCCAAACTTTAATTTATTGTATTATTTTATTTTATTTTATTTTATTTTAGAAAGCTTTCAGACTAATAACAAACTTAAATATCATGCATAGGTAGTGGGTAGGTGGTATTTGCTAATTACAAGCCTGCACTAAACGCATGAAAAAACGAATTATGACAACCTTTATTAATCACTTAAGAGTCCTATTACGAATCGTGAATGCTCGTTTGCAATAAACGAAGTTACGTTGGTCTGCGTTGGGAGTACATCTATAGTCCGCGAAACAATCTTGATACTTACTAGTCTGAATAGGATTATAGTTTATTTGGGCGCTCGCGCGAGACTAAGGAGCGCGTGCGCTGAATTGACGCAGAATATATAGTACTTTAATTTTATTTATTGTAATTTTGTTTTATTATATTGACAAACAAAAACTAATGAAACGTATTCATTGTAGATTGAAATTTTATATCATGTTAATTTATTTGATAAAATTGTTTTTATTTGGAATATAATGGACGCTGAATCAAGACATTTCTGGCTTAAATTTGGCTTTCATTACGTTTTTTTCCCTGAAAACTCAAGGAATTTATAGAAATTCTAGAACTCCAATAAACAAGTAAAACATTAAACTTACCTTTTAGTAATTTCAGCTTTTAAAAGAATTGATTGTAACAATGTGAATTTGACCGTCAAAGTTCCATCACCGACATTTTTTCTTGCAAACTGAGTTCGTAAAATATTTATAGTAAACTACACGAAAAGAAAAATGAAAATGTGTAACTCTAACTTACAAGAAAGAGACTGGCACTATCGTTATTCATGATCAAATAATTAAAATATCTTACTGCTGCTGAAAATTACAGCGTCAAAAATCATGAATTTCCGTAAAAAGTGTAATAGGACTCTTAAGCCAGTCTTTATCCTAAGTTGCAAGAAATGTGTTGCGAAGTATTATTGCAATGTTAAAAATACGATTAATGGTTAGGTGATTCATGTGTATGGCAAGTATGGCAACACTGACTTCCTCTTCCCTTCTCTCAACAGAATCGCCATTGTGAGCACGTATTATTTTGTGTGTCTTTAATTACTTTATTAAATAACAGTATAACATTCCCTGGGACTTTCCATTTAACCTCCACAATCAACAAAATGAAGGACAGTTTGTTCAAACAGTGACATTTTCTTACGCGAAAAGTCCAATCCGAACAATTTAAAGTGGAATTTACACATTACACGTAATCAACCTTAGCTATCAAACCATTTCGTGTGCGTTCGCGCAGCGGAATGTTGTTGAATTTAAAGATTTTAATTATGCAGATATTTATTGTATGACGTCGTATAATTGTGTATGGTAAAAAAAAAATTGTGCACGCAGCCATTGTGGAGAAATTCACCAAAAACTGATTCCGCTGGGCGAACGTTGTCCTGGCGGAACTTTTTTGAATCCTTAGGCTTTAGAAGAAAAGAAATGTGTCCAAAAATTTGTGTGTATTTGTGTGTAATTGTGTATGTATGAATAAAATTAGTGCATGCATAAACTTCGGAGAAATTCAAGTTTCCGCTACGCGAACGTTTGGCCATTAGCTAGTTTTCATATAAAGCGCTTACATAGAGAGCTGTAAATTTTTACATACGTTGTTTTGAATTTGTTTATATTTATTTAAAAAACAGATTTAGAAAAAATCGTCGGGCTTAAAAGATAAAAATATAAACGTAAAATACGCTTATTAGGTCTTAGTTCTTAAAGTATGCACTTTGGGGTCTAGAATTTCACGTTTATACAAACCTTGTAAGTGTTTGCAATATGTTGCCAAGTATCAATGATGTTCCATTAGTAATTAAAGAGTTATAGGACAATTTACCATGAATCGATCACTGTTTACAAAGCAGTCAAATATCACGACGTTCTAAAGGAATTGCTTGGTAAAATGTATGCCAATAATTAGTTTATTCATTCAACTATTCACATGCAAAATTTCATGTCATTAAATTCAGTAATTAAAGAAAAACAATTACAATACTGTCGCAGCATCGAAAACCTACATAACCCGACCAAGTTCGGATGGCTAAAAAAAAAGCGGCCGTGCCATATATCTAAGAAACGTTCTTAACCTTGCAATATAGTATTTATTAATATGGTACAGTTGCGTACACAAGCGTTAGGAAAAATAAAACAATTGCATTTCTTGAATGAAAAATATTTTTTAAATAATAACAAGTACTTCTCTATTTAAATATCCGTGTACAAAAATATTTTTAATTACATATACCTAATACTTAATTATGTAATTATGATAACGTTAACAAACGCTTGCAACGACAGCAATAGACTTAAATGTGTTTTAACTAAAATAGGTTTAATAAACTATTATGAATTTATGGGTAAGTATAATATTTCGAGATTCAATAAAAATTAAAATCACATCACATAACTAGACTATTCAGTTGTTTAAATTTGATCAACATTAAAAAAGTGCTTATAAACTAAAACATTGGTATTAAAAAAGGTATTTTCAAGAAAAAAATGGGAACGCTCGTGCATGCCTAGTCCATTGGTTAAATAGTGTAATAAGCTACAATATGATAAATATTTACCTAAACAGTAGTACTTACATGTGGTAATTATTTAATTTCCCTAAGGGGTCTATAGTTAGAATCCTGATCCGTGAAATCTTCAATAGAAATTAGCAGTATGAATTTTATTTTTCTTAAATAATAGGTATATCTAGATTATATCTCAAGTCTCAAGCGCATGAAGTACCTACGTAAATAGTACCTAGTTTCTGTCATAGTCAAATACATTTAAAAAAGTAGGTGTACAAAAATAAATGACCTATAAATTATATCGATACAACAATTGTGTTATCACCTATACCAATTCAATACCGGTATTATACTGTAAATTTTGGGATGTTACCTAAATATATTGCCTCTTTTTTATTTATAATATCATTGGCACGGCCGCTTTTTGTTGCTATCCGAACTTGGTCGGGTTATGTAGGTTTTCGATGCTTCGTCAGTATTATAATTGTTTTTCTTTAATTACTGAATTTAATGACATGAAATTTTGCATGTGAATAGTTGAATGAATAAACTAATTATTGGCATACATTTTACCAAGCAATTCCTTTAGAACGTCGTGATATTTGACTGCTTTGTAAACAGTGATCTATTCATGGTAAATTGTCCAGTAACTCTTTAATTACTAACGGAACATCATTGATACTTGTTAAGATGTTGCAGACACTTACAAGGTTTGTATAAACGTGAAAATCTAGACCACAAAGTGCATACTTTAAGAACTAAGACCTAATAAGCGTATTTTACGTTTATATTTTTATCTTTTAAGCCCGAAGATTTTTTCTAAATCTGTTTTTTAAACAAATATAAACAAATTCAAAACAACGTATGTAAAAATTTACAGCTCTCTATGTAAGCGCTTTATATGAAAACTAGCTAATGGCCAAACGTTCGCGTAGCGGAATTTTGAATTTCTCCGAAGTTTATGCATGCACTAATTTTATTCATACATACACAATTACACACAAATACACACAAATTTTTGGACACATCTCTTTTCTTCTAAAGTCTATGGCTTAAAAAAAGTTCCGCCAGGACAACGTTCGCCCAGCGGAATCAGTTTTTGGTGAATTTCTCCACAATGGCTGCGTGCACAAATTTTTTTATACCATACACAATTATACGACGTCATACACTAAATATCTGCATAATTAAAATCTTTAAATTCAACAACATTCCGCTGCGCGAACGCACACAACCATTTCAATGAATAATGATTACTATCATGATCTAAATAATAGCAAAAGCTGTTATAGTCAGGCATTTATACCATCTCGAGCTTTTTTGTGAGCAATCATGAGTAGATACTATTAATATGTATAGAACACTAGGTACTTTATATAATTATATTGTCAATAGTTTTCGCAGCGCACGCAGAATAATTACTATTATTGGCAACATTTTGATATCTTGGGTCAAATTTATCCATTACTAGCTGTCTCCCGCGGCTTCGCTCCCGTCAACTGGCTACCCTACCTACCCATTTCTTTTTGCTTTTAAACCTTCCCAAACAAAAAAGAATTACCGAAATCGGCCCAGACGTTCTAGAGTTTTAGCGAGACTAACGATCAGCAATTCATTTTTATATGTAAGAAGAAGATAAGGGATCTCAATTTTTCAGCTAAATAGCCTATGTTATTCGGTCAAGTAGTTTTTGAAGTAAATCGTAACAGACAAACAAACAACTGAAATATTAAACTTTTCCTCTTTATATAAGTTTAGTTTAGATTGAAAGAGACTGGTGCCTGAAGTAGGTTTTCACCAGGGTATGGGGGACATAGCATTCCATGATTTAATTGTTTAAAATGAAAAAAAGCTTCAAAAAAAAAAAGCATTTCCATGGTGTGTAAAGTTTTATGTCCCTACTGATAACCATTGAGGATTTCCCTCATCTGGAGCTAATCCTAACAGCAGCATCATGTCATGATTATCAGAAACATGCATTATCATCGGAACTGGACCAGTATGTAAAATTTCAGCTAAATCGGGCACCGGGAAGTGGGCCTAATTTAACTTGCAAGATTCCACCTTCACATACATATAAGTCAAGTTAAAAAAATATGAAAAAGCTTTTAAAAATGACTTTACCTATGCAAGTAAGAACATGCATCATGAACATTGACTGTGATGTACTGTACATTTATATCAATATATGGGAGGATAGTTTGTCAACTGTAAAGTTAGTTTTGTCCTTATTCTTATTATTTCCCTCTTTGTTAGAGTAGTGTTTGCTGCTTTTATAATTTATGTACTTGTTAATTACAGGACGATACTTTCATAAAACTTACTGTCAGTTTGATGTTCCTTGCCTGTCAATGGGTAAATAATATCATCTAGTCCATCACTAACATCTGATAATTCTTCTTTGATAGCATCGCTTTCTGTTGGACAACCATCAAAAATACTTATGTGCACTGTTGGACTGTCAGTTTGAAGTTCCTCCTCTGTCATTGGATCAATAATATCATTTAATCCCTCACTAATATCTGGTAATTCTTCTTTGATAGCATCGCTTTCCATTGGACAACCATCAAAAATACTTATGTGCACTGTTGGACTGTCAGTTTGATGTTCCTCCTCTGTCATTGGATCAATAATATCATTTAATCCCTCACTAATATCTGGTAATTCTTCTTTGATAGCATCACTTTCCATTGGACAACCATCAAAAATACTTATGTGCACTGTTGGACTGTTAATAAACCCATTGTAAAACTCTAAGTAATCCAGTTTAATTGAAGGATTTACCTGTAAAAAGATGAATGTAGAGTTAGGTAAAATAATTATGCTGATGATCAAAGCTTTGTTGAAGAACACCTCACCTCATAATCCTCATTCATAATCTGAGCAAACAACTCTTCTGCTTCCAGACATTTACTCATAAATCTCCAGCATTGCTTTAGTTTAGTGCAGCAGAAGAAACAAGCGAGCATCGGTCTACTGTCCTCAGTTACAAACTGCAACAAAACTTATCCTCATACGACTGTTCTTACAAATATATGCAACTAGCATGTGCCAGTGGCTTCACTTATGTGAAGCCAAAGATTAATCCATGGGAACAATCTACCATAAGTATGATATAATTCCATCCAGGTTGTGGTCTACATGTAACTCAAACCTGTTGGCTTTTAAGGTGTGATTGATATGAGAAAATACAGATTTTCACATTTGCATTATTGTCAAGACGCTGTCCAAGCCAGAAGTTGGTGGTCAGTCTTGCTTCTGTTTGCCTCTTTGTCTACAAAGGGATGAGTATTGCTCACCACTCTTGCACAAAGCACATTAGGATTATAATTGTGAGATTTTGCAGGTTCTCTGAAACCCTATTACTTCACCCATGCTGGTGATTTTTATTCAACCTTATAGATTTTTATTCTGTTAATATTTTAATAAACCCTAAGACGACCCACTGACCAAAAAAATATTTTAATTTGTTTAATAATTGAGTATGAGAAGGATATAAAAACTGTACTGAGATTTCATTGTTTTCAAAACATCAACTTACTGGAACATCAGTCAGCTTCTCATATAGTTCATGCAAGTTCTTGTTGACCACCACATACATACGAACATCTTCCACTAAACATATCCTACACATTGGCAATTTTTCCATCTTACAGAAGAGGCTCGTCCTCTCTACCTCAATATTTCAAGCGATGGCTGAGGTCTAAGATGTAACTAGTGAGCCCAGAAGATGTCTTTTTGCTGTTTCTACAGCGCTACAGCGGCTGACGCACAGAGTACCACAGACTACATAGAAGATACTACGTATCAGAGTACATCGGCACGCAAACTTAGAACAAAAAATTTCAACCGTATACTCTATGGTTGGAAGTTTTGAACATAACAGATCGCCTCGCCCCCTTCTGTCATTCTTCACCCCGCTAACGCCCGTTGCCAAATCCATAGATAATTGACAATGACAAATGTGTCACTGTCAAAATTAGAACTTTTCTGTTCACTGTGGCCACCATATTAGTTTATTTTCATATTAGATTATTTTCCGTACTGTCTTATGCGCGCAAGCACTTCAAAAACTATGTGTGGGCCAGAAACACTTTGAAAAATGGTTCATCAGTGAGAAGCATCGGCTTAAAGTTGGTTCTTATCCATCATTGTTCTCGGCCGGTGAAATTGCTTCTGGAATACCCACAAAAGTTGAGCAAGGTTAGTACGTATTAAATAAATCTGCTGATCATGTAAAATAAGTAAATTCCATAATAACCCACTCAACCTGAGACGACCCACTTACCCAAGTTATAGCACATAAGCTCATATTGGTAAACATAATATAGAAAACTCATGTACCTATGCATTTCTTTTTTCAGAAGTATATCAGAATCATGATCACAATATTATTCTCGGAAAAGGAAACATGATGACCATACTATTATGCCCGTCTCCCTGGTAAGACTATTATTTTCATAAACTATTAGTTTAAAATAAATTCCTGTGAACATATTGATTATTTTAAACTAAAGTATTTTTTTTACCAAACCAATAAAAAAATAAAATGAACTTTATTTCAGTTAACTCACTTCCAGTGCCCTTGTCATCAGAAAATACAACTAGTCAATTTTCAATACAGAAAACAATGGGAATGTAACAAACAGGTATGTACTTACGGTACTTATGGTCCTTAGTTTCAATTCCCTATCGATATTTGTGCATAGTTCTAATTGATGTAATATATTTACAGATCAGTCATTAACAATGCCTTCGACATCGTAGATAGCGAGGTATAATGATGATGTTATATCAAGTGTTTCTGGTACAACAAACAAAGACAATGAATTGGGTATTATTGGTATGTATCAAATTAAAATATTTTTATTCCTTTTATGCATCCTGTCTGAATCAGTACAAGTTACCCATGTTAACATTTTACTTTAAAAATTAGTATGTCAAAAAATCTTGCTTGCTTGATGTTTAAAATGTTTATTTAGGAGTTTACTTTCATAATAATAATTAGATTGATGAAAAATTAACTAACTGACCAACAGTGCCAAAATACATACTTTGGTTGGCATTCCCTTTAATATTTGTTTATAATCTAATCTTCTAATTTATAAAACTATCGTGTCACAGTGTTTGTTATCGAACTCCTCCAAAACGCCTTGACTAATGTATATAATTTTTTTTGTGTATATTTAGTAGGTCAGAGAATAGGTTGTTGGCTTTTTTGTTTTATTTATTTGGCAAAACAACGTTTGCCAGGTCAGCTAAAAATAATAATAAAATCAAGCCATTTTGATTATTTCTTTAAACCAGTCGATTAATCTCATCTTCAAAAATTTAAAATTTCTTATATATTTTTCTGAATCTTGAACTACTCAAATCAATTTTGTTTATTAATTTACTATAGTATACCAATTTTTTTTATTGTGTCAATTGTTCCCTGGGAGAAGAGTTAGCTCCACCCTCGAAAACACTGCTGAAACAAGATCATTTTTTGACAACCTGTTCAACTCAGTGAATGGTGCGAGTTTATATAGTAAGACGGCAAGAGGGAAACCCTTGTACAACAGGGTCACCGCACCAAAGATTTTGGCAAGAATCCATTAAAAAATTAAAAGAAATACGTTTTGTGGACGTCAAAGGTAGGGAGACAACTGTGCTTTCATTAAAAAATTGGATTGTAATTCTACAAAGTTATGGCTGTGGCAATTCCTCCAAAAGAAAAATGTAAAATTAATGCGCCCGTACTATTTCACCTCTGATCCAATGGAAAACTTTTTTGGACAAGTGCGGGCGTATAATTGCAGAAATAATAACCCGAATTGCCACACCTTTGTCAACACCTTCATATCTAATAACGAGATTTATAAAATTTCACTCAGATACTTTTAATTGTGAAGATGATCCCGCAAACCAGCTAGTTAAACTGAAACAGCTATTTGTACCTTCCAAAAAATCTGGTGTGCAGCATCTGAATGAAATTAATGTAGAACCCCATACGTCAGGAACGGTGCCGCGATCTGTTGCTCAAGAACGTCTCAATGTTCATGCAAGAGCATACACAGCAGGGTGGGTCACAAGTAAATTTTTTTCCAAAATAAAATGTGGCGATTGCGTTGCCGATCTAACAACGCGCGAGGTCGGTGCTGTACATAATTGGGTGCAAAAAAAAAGAGTTTAAAACCAACAAAAAAATTAAATTGACTACCCTTCTGAAAATGCAGTGAGAGCGTTCGGAGTAGTCACAGAGGAAGCAAATGAGTACTTAGAGCATTGTCCAGCAAAAAATAATATTTCAAAAAGAATTAAAAGCAAAATTATGTCTAAGTACTCATTCGACTTCCTTTTTTGTGAAACGCATAAAAAAGAAATAGAAAATTCATTGAGCATGGGGTAAATTTAGTAATTTTTAACTGGTGTTGTGCGATACATAAAATTATGAAAGGCACAGATGTATCCCGACTAATCGGTAAATCTCTTCCGAGAATGCAATCTAAAGCATTCGTTAAATTTAAAACTAAATTAAATAAATAAAAATCTTAATAAGTATTTGTTGTGTTTTATTTACATATTTCTCAGTAGTTCCCTCTAGTCAGTATGTAAGAGTTAAGAGTGACAACTTAGATATTTCATGAACATGTTTTGCTGCTACCAGCAAAAAAATTGAGGTCTGAATTAGATCTACAAACAGTACAACGGGGTAATTGAGGCTTTATGTGTGGGCCTTTGCCAAAAACTCAACACGTAAATTTAAAAAAAAAACAAACTGTCATGTTCGAATCTTCCAAATTTTGACAACCTCTACTTACCACTTTTTTTCTATGGGAGTGGGTCGTCTGATACGTAGTATCTCTATGTAGTCTGTGGAGTACATTATTACTATATGAAAGGGACTGACGGGATACAGGCACAGACTACATAGAGACCAGTATATTAATCTATGCATAGAGATACTACGTATGATACAGGTGTTAGAGGAAACACCAAATGAGGAGAAGCGTTGAGTACGAATAGTCGGAGTAACGCTTCTAGTACGACTGATGATAGCCTTCAGCAAGTCTCGTAATCAAAGCCAGTTACTTAGGTAGATACTGTCCTATAGTATAATGTACTCTGTGATAGATACTAGGTATTGGACAACAGCGATGAGCACCATACCATAAAAGTACTCTGTGACCATACCTATATATAAAAGTACTCTGTGATGAGCACTGAGCAGTATGAGCCACTGACGTATAAATCATAGCGGTTATTGCACTACACAATCTATCGGGCGATAACTAGGGCGCCCTGTCCCTGCGGCAGGGTGCCGATTATTACACTACACAATCTATCGTGCCCTAACTGCAGTGGCGGCGTAATGTGGGGGCGGAGGAGGCTGGTCCGCCCCGGAAGCCTAGCACCAAGGTGACAACGACAACTCACTCGTACATCCAAAGAAGGCGTAGTCCATTTGGATCCGCCCGGGACCCAGCGGCTATGTCCAATGAAGGCGTACATTCTTTTTTTTTATCAAATTCATTAGACAGACACATCGCAACTATAATTTCACTTTTTTTTTTCGAGTATTATTTCTAATTCCTTAAAATAATAAATTCATGTTACGCGAAACAGGGCAATCAATTTTGATAATTTGATCGAATATTTTAGCACCTAAAATAATCAATAGAAAATATCTGAATACAAATCTGCCCAAGGTGCCAATCTACCCAATGCCGCAACTGCGGCAGTGGCCTGCCTCCCTGTCTCTTACTTACACTAGGTGATAGACAGAGCAGAGAGATCGGAGCCACCCGATCGCCCGATGGCAGGGTCCTTACACCCGTTTTCTTATTACACTACACTCGCCCTAGTTATCGGGCGATAACTAGGGCGATAAATAGGGGATAACTAGGGCGCCCTGTCCCGCTGTCCCTGCGGCAGGGTGCCGATTATTACACTACACAATCTATCGTGCCCTAACTGCAGTGGCGGCGTAAAGTGGGGGCGGAGGAGGCTGGTCCGCCCCGGGTGCCTAGCACCAAGGTGACAACGACAACTCACTCGTACATCCAAAGAAGGCGTAGTATAGGTCCAAGGAAGGCGTACATTCTTCTTTTTTTTATCAAATTCATTAGACAGATATCAAAGTCGCGTCTATAAAAAAAAATAAAGTGGCTTTTTTGACGTGCCTATCATTTGTTTCCAACTTCAGACATCAATTAACAACTACCTACTCTTGTGACTACTTGCATACAAATATTATACCTAGTTTAAAATGCATCGCAACCTGTGATCGCAACTATAATTTCAAATTTTTTTTTGGAGTATAATTAATAATTCCCTAAAATTATAAAGTCAGGTTGCGCTTAAAACGCGCGAGACAGGGAAATCAATTTTGATAATTTGATCGAATATTTTAGTACCTAAAATAATCAATCGAAATTATCTGAATACAAATCTGCCCAAGGTGCCAATCTACCCAATGCCGCCACTGCGGCAGTGACCTGCCTCGCTGTCTCTTACTTACACTAGGTGATAGACAGAGCAGGGAGATCGGAGCCACCCGATCGCCCGATGGCAGTGTCCTTACACCCGATTCCTTATTACACTAGTCTCGCCCTAGTTATCGGGCCCGATAGATTGGGTAGTGTAATAACCGCTTCTAATGTTAAGCGTCCTCCAGACTACTCGCGAAGTTGCACGAAGCGAAGTGCTCTCCGAAGTTGACCGAAGTCCGAAGTAGGTGTCCACACACCTCGAGCAACTTCGCGAGGAACTCAGTCGCCCGTTCCCCCCGTTCCCCTCACGATAGGCATAATGGATAACGTTCATGTGGCAACTGCCGTTGCAATGTGTATTCTCGCGTCATAAAAATACGTGCGTATTTACTTTGGCTGGCGCGAACCGAAGTGAGCCGAAGTGACCCGAGTAGTGTGGACAGACGCTTCGTGTTCGAACTTCGAGTCCTTTGACTCGGGCGCAAAAAACCGACAACAACTGGAAGTCGCCCGAGGCGAAGCGAAGTTGCACGAGGCGAAGCGAAGTGCCCCTCCACACTATCGTATTGGCTCAACTTCGATTAACTTCGGGAGCAGTGTGGTGGCTACTTTACATTTTTGCTCCAAAAGTTACATAAAAAAAAAGACGTAAGTACAAATGGGGAATTTGACTTGTATTTACAGGGAATTTCATAAATTGTTGTTGGCAACGCTCACAAGACAATGTTATAAACTTGAAGTCTTTCGACTATCACCAGAATTATAAGGCATATTCGGGTAGGCGTGGATTATCGGGTAGGGAGACAATATTTCAATAAAATAACTGTTGCTATAATCACTTCACTTATAATTCTTAATATCACAATCACTACTTTTACAATTTAATTAAGGATGACTAAGATTAGCACGGATTAGAATTTAACGTCCACTGAGCACGTGGTTGCGTGCGCGCTCCACGACGGTCAGTGTTGCCAGGGCCTTTGAGTCGTAAGTTACGTTTCGATTCCTGAAATGTTACATTATTGCTGCAAAAGTTACATTTTTGTTTTTTTTTTATTTACGGTGTGGTTGCAAAACCAAAACTACGAGATAGTGCATCTGTTATATCTACTCAGAACTAACTACTATATAATATTCGATACTTGAAGAATCCTCCCGCGAAATACAAAGTTTTTGGAGTAGGAATGACTTTTTCAATGATGATTTTGATGGTTATAATTCTGTAACTACATACGTCTTACAGCTGGGAATTATATTTTAATCAACATAAAACCTAGCACTGGCCTGAAAATTGCAAAATACGTAAGAAAATTTAAATTTCCCAGTCTGCCCTGGAGCATTCGTCAAGCAATAACGCCTCAATGCAAAAAAAAATACAATAAAGATCTTACATAACATTATCTACGATGATTTTGTCACCTCTCTTTATTGTGTATTTAATTGAGTAATAGTGAATCTCTCTTACAGGCTTTTATTAATTTTTGTTCTTTTCTTTTTTCTGAAATCACAACATTGAGACGCGAAATCTGTAGCCACAAAACCGCGAACAGTGGGAACTTACGAAGTTGGAAGAGTGCGCACATGTTCAAGCAAAATCAAATTATAAAATGAAATACTTTTTAGACGCGCCAGTTTTAGGTGCGTTCAATTTGGATGCGTTGAATGGAAATGCGTTCGTAAACTATTTGCAATAAAAGTCTAGTATTGCAAATCTCGTTGTTCTCAAAAGTTACGAAAATTGCCCTAAATATAAAAATTACTTACATGTTACGCGAGGGGGTCAAAAGTTACGAAAAATGTAAGAAATGTAACCTTCTGGCAACACTGACGACGGTACAACAGTAAGTGTCCTTTATTACAAGATGGCCGCCTCACCAGTGCTCGGTGTTCGCTATGGAATTTGACATATGACATCTGACAGTGACGTTTGACATTGACATTCGACATTGACGTTTGACATTGACATATTGCAAAGTGACATCAGACGTATTGAGAGGCGGATGCGCCGACACGGCCAATCCTGACAGTCGCACGACCTCGTGCGTGCTGTGTCGTGCATCTACATGCTGGGACGTCTATCTGTTCCAACAAAAAAATGAGTATACACATTAACATACGCTCGGTCATTCCTGACCAGACTAAGATTCAATGTCATTGCCAGGTAATTTGGATCGGGCGTGCTGGGCCCTTACATCCGGTTATTCGACTGTGGTCCAGGTGTGCAAAGAGGCCTACTCTTTGACCCTCAATCTTAGTGTGGTCCGGTCCGGGCGTTCGAGGCCCTTTCAACCAACTGTCAAAGCATGGCCCGGGCGTACGAGGCCCCTTCAACCAACTACCAAAGCGTGGCCCGGGCGTACGAGGCCCCTTCAACCAGCTTTACTAAGCGCCAAAGCGTGGCCCGGGCGTACGAGGCCCCTTCAACCAGCTTTACTAAGCGCCAAAGCGTGGCCCGGGCGTTCGAGGGCCCCTTCAACCAGCTTTACGTTACTAACTGCCAAAGCGTGGCCCGGGCGTTCAAGGCAACTTCAACCAGCTTTGTACTACACTGCTAAAATAGACATGCTTTATCGTACAGATTAAAATCATTCACTTCGGTGAACTTGAGCTTCACCAACGACTATGTGGAAATCTTCTTCCGAAGCCGAGAGCGTACCGGAACTGGCAGTGATAGTATTATCACTAGCCCTGGACGCTGTTTCTGTTTCGGTGTCCGAGGACTCTATTAGGTCACTACCATTTTCATCGATCGCCGACACGTCATCCTCGTCATTAATCAATGTTGTTGATATCTCCACCAAACCCTCGAAACCCCTAGGTACCTCACGCAGGTTTTCATGAGAGTACTTATAGACTCTGCTAGATCTATTAGTACTCTTTAGTTCGTAGCGATCGTTGTCTAAGATCTTAGTTATAACGAATGGTCCCTTAAACTTTCTAGATAACTTAGTCTGATTACGCTCGCTACACTTGATGAAAACATAATCGCCTAGTTTAAACGGTTTTATCCTAGCCTTGCCCCTATTAAAAAGTTGTTCTTGAGAGCTAGCTGCCTCGAGAATATTTGCGGAAGCTTGATTTCTTATGGTGTCTAAATCAGCTCGAGAGGGGGTGCTGACGTTGGCAGCTATTTGAGACATTCCAAGGGATTGTGCGCGTATGCCAAACATAAGTTCTGTTGGTGTGAAACCGGTGACCCGAGATCTAGTACTATTAAGTGCTAGTTGTACTTCATCTAGCTCGTCTCTCCAAACTTTATTGGTGTCATTTTCGACGATAGTAAGAAGGTATTTCAATGTGCGCATTACCCTCTCTACCTGGCCGTTCGCCCTGGCAGAGCCGGTTGCTATGAGGTGTAGCTCTATGTTGTGACCAGTGCAGAATTCTTTGAATTCTGTACTAATAAAACATCTGCCCTGATCCGCTATTATTTTCTTGGGAGAACCGAAAAGGCACACGGCCTTTTTTAAGGCTTTTACGGCACAAGCTGAATCTAGTGACTGGGTATATTCTAGGAGGACATATTTTGTAAATGCATCGATGATGACAGAAGCATATTCCTTTCTATCGCTCTTGCCGCTGAGTTTGCCTGTCATGTCGATGTGCACGGTGTGCCATGGTACTGAGACTTTGGGGATGGGATGCAACCTTACCTGTTGTGCCCCTGAGGTTCCTTTAGATGCCTTGCACACTATGCATGAGTCGATAAACCTCTGCACATTTTTAGACATTTGAGGGAACCAGTACTGTTCATATAATTTGTTGAGAGTTTTATCATGGCCTAGGTGTTTGATTTCGGTATGTACATGATTTATTAGCGTCCATACCAAGGAACGTGGAACTATGGGAAGCCAGGAGCTCATTTTGTTCCTTTCTACTTTTCGGTAAAGGATGCCATCCCGAACATCATAGGTGTGAGCGATAGCTCCTGGTAGCTCACCTTTCTCATGCTGACTTATAAGGTTCTGGATTTCCTGATCACGTTTTTGCTCTACCTGAATCCAACTATTGTGTAATTCTACGAAATTTACAGATTTGCGAGAGTGTGTGGTGTTCGAATCTAAAGAAGCGATACTAGATTCTCCCGAACCTGACGGGGAGGGCAATGGGTTTCTAGACAGGAAGTCAGCATGCGCCATGTGACGTCCTTCTTTGTATATGATATCGAAGTCATATGCTTGAAGGAACGCCCACCATCTATGAACTCGGGGTGACAAGTCGGTCTTGGCTTTAGAGGCCTTCAAGGAGTTACAGTCGGTGTAGACTGTGAAGTGTTGGCCGTAAAGATAATGCCGGAAACTCTCGACTGCTCGTACCACCGCTAGGGTTTCTAGTTCGTACGAGTAACACAGCTAAAATGAAAAAAAAAAAAATAATAAAAAAAAATGTCATGAATGACGCATGAAATCAGCTGTTAAAACGTAGCGCGGGCGCAGCTATTCGAGTGGTACCTGGATTCTACCTCAGTTGTACGACGGCTGAAATACGCTACAACATGTGGTACATTCTGTTCTCTCTGAATTAACACGGCACCATAGCCATCGGAACTCGCATCAGTATGGAGTTCTATCGGTTTATCAGGATCGAAGATCGTTAATACGGGTTCAGAAGACAGAATCTTAACGATTTGCCTATGTGCTTCCGAATGCTCTTGCGTCCAAGTTATACGACCTCTAAGTTTAGTCAAAGGATATAAGGGACTTGCTATGTTGGCGAAATTGGGTATGAAACGTCGGAAGTAAGACGCCAATCCTAAGAATTGTCTTACTTGACGCGCTGTCTTGGGAAATGGGACTTCTAGGAGGGCTCTGATCTTTCCAGGATTAGGTCTTACCTCCCCCGCCCGTATGACGTATCCTAAGTAATTAATTTCAGTTTTCATGAATTTACATTTGGCCATTTTCAAAGAGAACCCCGCCTCCGTCAGAGCTTGGAGTACGGTGTCCAGGCGATGTAATCCCTCGTCAACACTGGATGAATATGAGAGGACATCATCCATGTACGCTAATGCTACTGTATCTTTCAGGGATTTAAGGGCTTTATTGATGCATCTCTGGTACGTGGACGCAGCGTTTCGCAAACCAAAGGGCATGGCGAGATATTCGAATTGCCCATCAGGAGTTACGAAAGCTGTACGCTCTATGGACTCAGGACTAACCCTCACTTGATGGTAGCCTGCCGCCATGTCCAGGGAGCTGAAAAAATGCGCTCCATTTAAGCGGTCCACCTGCTCTTCTATCCTAGGGAGTGGGTAATGCTCAGGTCGGGTGTTGGCGTTTAGCTCTCTATAATCTACGCATAGCCGGTCCGTACCGTCTTTTTTCTTAACCAACACGATGGGACTAGCAAAAGGCGAAGAACTCTCTCGGATGATATCTGCATCTAAAAGTGATTGTATCTTTTCTCTTACAATCGCTTTCTCCGATGGTGACATCTGATGAGGACGCCTTTGCACCGTTTTGTGCGGATCGATAAGATCGATTTTCAGCTCACCGGTGGTTATTCTACGAATAGGCATGCCTTCTATAAAATACTCACTATATTTGCTTAGAATCATAAGCAGTTGCTCCTTTTTTTCGCCTTCTAAATCTGTGTCAATCGAGCTAAAATCTAACCGACTAGAAGTTTGGCAGGTGTTGATGGATTTGCGCAATGAAAATCTAATCGAATCACTATTCATTTCAACATGAAACCCTTGGTTTAAAATGTCTCTGCCTATGATGACAGATTCAACCAAGGTATTGTCTGGGACCACATGAAACAATATACTAACTGGAATACCCCGAATACGGACGAGACTGGAAATTTGTGTCGTGCATTTTACGTCCTCACCGCCTATGCCTGTCAAGTAAACTGTGTCTTTGTGTATGGGGCCCTGAAGCTGGGCCGCTACGCTATTCTTGATCAATGAACATGATGAACCACTGTCGAATAAAAATGGAATTGACTCACCAGCCGACGTCGACAAAGTACCTTTCACGAGATTCCGATCGCAGATGTTCACGTCCTTCTTAACTGAATCTGCTTTGTTGTTTGGACAGGCCGTACTGACATGTCCCGGTTTTCGGCAGGTGAAGCATGTGACTGTCTTCTCTCGTTCCGGAACTTGTGTGACAGCGATCCCATCTCGACGTTTGCGGCACTCTTCGATCTTGTGTCCACGATGTCCGCAGTAGTGACAGGATCCTCCAAATTTTGAATCAGCAGTCACACGTGGTTTCTTAGAATTGGAAGGCTGCTCCTCATTTTCATCATGACGTCTCTTCAGTGATATTCCACCAAGGGCGCGGTACAATTGAGCTCTTGTTGTGATGGTATATGAATTTAGTTCTCTGCGTATCAGTGAGTTTCTTTGGCTGAGGACTGATATGACGAAGCCAGTGATAACCTCTTCGTTCATCTCCACTTTTGGTATGCGCTCAATGAGACTCCACAAACGCATAGCTGCTTCCGAAGCCGTCTCTTGCTGTGTAATTTCGAATCTCATAACACTGTCGAAATAGTCTTGCATGAGCATGGGTTTTCCAAATCGTGCCAGTAGCAGTTCTTTAATACGAGGCCATTCTATCTCTGAACTTTTTAATTTGGTTAGACAGGATGCGGCGCGTCCTTTCAATGCACTGACTAAGGCAAGTAACAACTCGGTTCCAGCGAGATTTCGGCTAGAAACTATGATTTCCGTGATTCTACACCAACCTTCAATATCGGCCTCTGCATCGTCGGGATCGAATTTCACCAGCAGGGTCGAATTATGTTGTTGTGCTGATGGCTGAGTATTGTGGGTAGTCGCCGCCAGTAGCCTTGTTAAAATCGATTCCATACCGGAGAGTAAATCGTGGGTACTTGCACCACGATCTTTATTTCCTTGATGTGATGCTGTCTCCTGTTCGTTTGACCCTTCGAATCCCACTTCTGATGAAGTCTTTCGACTATCACCAGAATTATAAGGCATAATATTCGGGTAGGCGTGGATTATCGGGTAGGGAGACAATATTTCAATAAAATAACTGTTGCTATAATCACTTCACATATAATTCTTAATATCACAATCACTACTTTTACAATTTAATTAAGGATGACTAAGATTAGCACGGATTAGAATCCGAATAGAAGTCCACTGAGCACGTGGTTGCGTGCGCGCTCCACGACGGTACAACAGTAAGTTTCCTTTATTACAAGATGGCGAACACCGAGCACTGGTGAGGCACCAGTGCTCGGTGTTCGCCATGAAGGTATAGATAAATATGGAGTCCAGACTTAGAACAACTGTTTGAGTCAAATACCTACGCAACTCTATCTCACTCTATGGTGGCCGACTTCTCTTTCTTGTGTGGACTTAGTGTGGATATCTCTTTTATGAAATCTCCTTATAACCTCTTAAAAATACTCACCAAACTAACAGAATCTGAAGTAAAACACTTTTAGATAATGTGTCTACAAATAAATAGCTGAACTACGATTACTGATATAAAAAAGTCTAAAATTGTAGATCACGGATGCTTATCGTGATTGGCATACAACGTGAATTTTAATCCCATTTCCTTGGGATTTGGTAATGTGGCAACATTGGCCGCCATATGTCAAGTTGTCAGTAAAAAATTTCCAACATGGCGCTTGTTTACATTACGGTTCACAGCTTCGTTTAAAATATTTGTCTGTAATTGAAGGTATAATCAAAGAAATGGTGCACAGTTGTGAAGAGCATGGTTACGGTAATACGTGGTGTCCAGGAGGTGATATACAAGTTCACGTGAAAGTGTTTAAATCGTGATTTCTGACATTGAGTCAATTTAAACATATTTCTTTGTATTTTCTATGAATTACTTCACATAACGCTTAACCAATGTGTTCAACATACTAATAAACGAGTATACTGATAACTGTGTAAAGATCAAATAGGTTTTCATCGATTTTCATTGACTTAGTGCAATTTTATCTTTTTGTTTACATCGGAAGTAATTTTGAAGTAGTGTGACCATATTGAGGATATATCTGGGACTTTCTCCGGGATCTTTAATATTAAATGTGAACATGTTTCTTAGTAATTAAATCATACACATACTCATACGGGGAACGAATGTCTGTTATTAGATATTTTATAATTAATTATTTAGAGCATAAAATAATATGCCAACAATGTTTTTTTTTATTTCCTAAAAATAGTACTCAGAGGAAACTGTAGTCATCCATTGCATCATTGAAAATGAAATTTTATGAAAGTGCATTTTCAACTACCTAACGGGAACCTCCTTATACATTATCATGTTTTTTGCGATATAGTAAAACACAAATAAAAGCGTAAATATTATGGCAAAAAGTAATGTTCTTTAAATATAATTTTCAGATATCAAGTAACACATGAGGAGTCTATAGTGAAAATAGCTGATCTGGCTATACCAAGTGCTAGTTTTGGCAGTTAGAGTAAATGACATCGAAAATTAATAAATATTGTATCATTTGTATCACAACATTTTACTCCTCTGTTACAAGAAATTAACCATCCGATCATGAACTCAATTTATTGCAATGAATTGCATGAAACCATACTGCTTAAAAAAATAGCAAATACTATTTTTAACAAGCATAAACGTGCTTACTTATCATTCATACAGAAAATATACTCAGTGATTAACGTGGGTGGAGACAGAAACTACACAGAGCAATGATCGTTAGTCATGTATAAAAGAATAGTTAATAAATGATTTTAATTTGGAAAGTGTTTTTATTTAATTTTTGAGGTTTTTATATAATTACTAGCACTTCGCCCGCGACTTCGTTGGAGCGGGTTAACTAAGTACTCCATGAACTTCATCTCCTATATTATATCCGTTTAAAAATAAAATAACCATTCAAACTTTTATACTGGAACAAACGGCTTGTTTTATGCGTAATTTATACGCATAGGTACATATTGTCCAATCAACGGAAAGCAACTACCTACTTACAAGTGCTGTCCTGAGAAAAAAGAATAACGGTCACCCTACTTAGAAAGAGAGGGTTTGACCACATTGAGCGAGATAGCGATACTTCATTTCTGCTTCAAGTAGGTATTCGAAGTGTGGACTCCATATTTATCTATACCTTCATGGTGTTCGCTATGGAATTTGACATATGACATCTGACAGTGACGTTTGACATTGACATTCGACATTGACGTTTGACATTGACATATTGCAAAGTGACATCAGACGTATTGAGAGGCGGATGCGCCGACAAACTTTTTTCATTGGCTGCAGACACTTTTTTGGTTTGACATTATTTGATTGTTTATTTATCTGCACTATACTGTTTATTTATTTGAGACATTTTGAGTAAAAATGGAAAAACTGCCAATGTGTAGGGTATGTTTAGCGGGGAATGTGCGTATGTATGTGGTCGTCAACAAGAACTTACGTGAACTGTATGAAAAGCTGACTGACAATCTGGTAAGTTGAGGTTGAGACAGACCTACTCAATAATGTAGGTAATCCGTAAGTACAATTATATCTTTTGGTGTGCAGGTTGTCAACATGTCAGGGAAGTGCTCTCTCGTAGACGTTCTACCTCACACTAGTCACACTACAAACTCTGTGTTTCTCATTCGTCTGCATCACATGCACATAATTTCTCAGATTTTCACATATTTTTCAGCAGTGCCACTCAGTCCTGACTGCGACAGTCTTGACAGTATTAAAATAGTACTTGATTGTTATTTATTTATTCAAACTAAAATTCAAGTTTTGTTGCAGTTTGTAACTGAGGACAGTAGACCGATGCTCGCTTGTAACTTCTGCTGCACTAAACTAAAGCAATGCTACCAGTTCCAGAGACAATGTCTGGAAGCTGAAGAGCGGTTTGCTCAGATGATGAATGAAGATTACAAGGTGAGGTTTTCTTTGGATATTTACTTACTTCTTGTAACATCGTAACTTAAGTTCTTACACCAGTGATGTCAAAATCTGTAACTATTCAAGAGAGCAAATAAACTGTTTAGCAGCACGCAACTCATGTTTTGAAAATGAAAGCTGAGTTATGCGTTGTTGCTGCAGTATTTTGTTACACAACTAACACATGCAATGTTTTTCTTTTTAGGGTTCTGTAGCCAAATGTTAGAAACGGAACCGTCATGTCTGTCTGTCCGTCCATATGTCACAGCCAATTTTCTCCGAAACTATAACAACTATGCTGTTGAAAGTAAATGTATTCTGTGCGCATTAAGATTTTCACACAAAAATAGAAAAAAAAAACAAATTTGATGAATATAATATGTAATTGAATGAAACTCATAATACATTTTTTTTTGAAACCCATATATGGGGGGTATCTATGGATAGGTCTTCAAAAATGATATTGAGGTTTCTTATATATGTATTTTTTTCTAAACTGAATAGTTTGCGCGAGAGATACTTCCAAAGTGGTAATATGTGTGTGTCCCCCAATCCATCCAACCTCCCTCCAGAAACAGATAAGTTTTCTCGGCGTGTTCAGGTTATCTGTGAGCAAGTTTGGTGACCCTATAGTTTGCTTCCGTATTTCGGCGACGCCCTCACAATCAAGGAGTACGTGCGGTACCGTTTCTTCCCCCTCCATGCATGCTCTGCATAGAGGGCTGTCCGTTATGCCTATTGTGTGCAAGTGTTTATTTAATGAGCAGTGACCGGTGATGGTCCCCGTCACCATTCGCAGGCTCCGCCTATCCAGTCGCAGAAGGCGGCGATGGTTAGTTTTCGGTCCAGGTTTGGCATGGCTTCCTTGGACTGCCTGCAGCCTGGTGCCAAGGCCCACCAGCGTTCCGCTTGTTTGTGGGTGTGTTCACGCAGCCATGTGCGCAGTTGGACGAAGGGGAGTGGTACTATGGGTTCGGGTCCAACAGCCACGGCACCAGATCCCCTCCTGGCCAGTTTATCGGCCGCGTCATTTCCCAGTGATCCGCTGTGCCCCTTTATCCACTGCAGCGTCACGGTGTTGCGGTTGGCCACCGTGACGTGTTCGAGTGCATTGTGGCATTCTTGTATGAGTTTCGACGTAGTGTAGTTTTTCTTTAGGGATTGGAGGGCTGAGGCACTGTCTGAAAGTATCCGGATGTGGGTGTCCGTGACTTCCCTGGCCTCTATGGCATGAACTGCCAGGATAATACCCACGCATTCCGCCTGGTAGACGGTGTTGAGCTTACCTAGCGATCTGGATATTTAATGTTGAGGTCATTGGAGTAAATTCCAACTCCCGTACCAGTACTTGTCTTTGAACCGTCAGTATAGATTCTTAGCTCTCTCGCCAATTCCTCTGCTACGACTATGTTGTAATGTTTCTTAAAGTGGTGCGTTTTTTGAACTCTGTCGTTGGGTGATGTCATCATGGGTTGTCGTTTAACAGCATCTTCCATGATGCGCGTGTGCTTTATTCTAGAGTCTGTACCTAAGGTTCCAGATGCGCTGAGCCTGAAGACCGCTAGGGCCGCCACCTCACGCACTATAAGGTGCAGTGGTGGTAGTCCCAGCATGGCCTGCAGGGCCGCAGTGGGTGCTGTTTTCATGCTGCTAGTGATTGCCACACAGGCAAGACGTTGCAGTTTTTAAAGGTCTTTTTGTGCCGTGCTCAAGTCGGTCCTGGGCCACCAGACTAGAGAGCCTTAAGTGATTATTGGTCTAATAACCGTGGTGTATAGCCAATAGGTGATACTGGGGCTAATCCCCCAGTTCCTACCTAGCATGCGTTTGCATTGCCACATGCAAATACTGGCTTTTGTGGTGGTGAATTCAGTGTGCTTTGCCCAGTTCAACTGCTTTATACCGATTTTAATTATCAATATAACCTTCATACAACTCATAAAGTTATACAACTCGATTGAATGACTTTTTGACGAAATAACATTCAATCGATACATAAAAATACTTGAATTTCGCGGGCTACCCTGAAGCTTCCACCGTAGGTAACCAGTCTTACAGGTACTATGATTATCTTTTTACAGCGAATTCCTTTAATAAATCAAGTTGTCCCAGAGTTTGGCAGTGGGTTGATTCAATCACCTATGGAGCTTATAAGCATAGTAGGTGTATGCCAACCAGAAAATATTACTATCAAAGAAGAATTACCAGCTGTTTGTGAGATACTAGATGATGTTACTGAGCCAAAGAAGGAACAAAGTGATGGTAAGTTTTAAGAACAAAACGTGCCAACTACGTGTCAGGCCATGCACAGTGAAGGGTTTTGTAGGCAACCATAGAACATGCCAAAAAAAAAATAGTAGAAAATCCTAGTATAATACTGCAAAGTCACAAAATGCATTTAGTTTAAAGTCAATTGCTATGAGGTGGTTGCACACTCAAAACGGAACTTCACATACATTGTTAAGTTTTTGCATGTTTATTTATTCATCCTATGATACTGTATTTCGCAAGTCTACCTTATTTTAGAAACAATTCACTCTTGTCTGTTCTACTTTACTTACAGGACTGGAACTGGAAGATCAAGAAAACAGCTTTTCGGATGTAAAAGATAATATACTAGAACACCATTTTGAGTCAGATTCCGAAGATGATAAGCCTTTAATGGAGTTCAAGATTGATGTGCAGGAACACGAAGTATCAAGGAATAAACAGATAGGCAATGACGCACAACGTAAGTATTACTTGGTTACGACTGGTTTTACAAATGCCAGTTGCGGAAACCCGACCAAGTGCGTGTCGGCCATACACAGGAAATTATATATATATCCAAGTCCGTTTTTATTACAACATGAAAATACCTACCACTTTCTATGACAAAGGTCATATTGAAGGTAAATACAAATACAAAATCCTATATTTCAAATAGACAAGTTAACAGGCACTTTTGAATAGTCAAGGTCTGTCAGCCAAATAGATGAAGCTAAGTCTGCCACGCTAGCAACAAGAGCAGCAAGTTGTTTGCAGCAAAACACACTCAGCGCCCCTATCTCCAGCGCGGCAGTTGTATGATCCAAACAGTAGATCCTATGGAGAAGAACGAGCAAGAAACTCCATGGACACTCTATGCTTTTAAACACTGACTACTCATGGTTACCTACATTATTTAATGAGTCGATACAGTTCAATCATCGAGATACCAAACATTAAACCTAACTCTGTAAATTTAATCTTAGGTACCTATGTCGAGGATGGAACCCTTGGTGGCGATGTAATTTCGGTTTCAGATAATCTACAATTTTTTAAAGTGAAACTTTTATCACATTGTCTCAAACTTTTTCGTCTGTGTGTTGCATGTCGCGTGACGGTCGGCCGCGGAGTAGGTGAAATGATGAAGTGAAAGCCTGAAAGGCGCTCGTCAGAGTAGCCGAGGCCAATATGGCGGCGCCTATAGTTCGCATCAGCTGACCGTGTAGTGTATAGACTATAGACTATAGACTCATTTGTGCCAGTGCTCCACGCTATTTTGTTTGTTTTTGTCAGTGTTTAATGTAAATGTTGTTATTTATTTGCTTTTGGTAACCCCCGACCCAGCTAGTGAGTCCAAAAAACTGATCAACGAGGAAAAATCAAAGAATAGTGCAAAAATGAATGACGATGAATTAATTTTACGCCGTAAAAAACAGAACGCCGACAGAGCACGTGCCTATAGAAAAAGGAAAAAAGATCTTGGTGAGTAAGTATATTATATAGTTTTTTATAGAATTTTTATAACTTTTTGCTGGTGCATGTTGTTGTTTATGGATTTATTTCAATTTTGAGTGCTTGAATTTATTATTTAACAGTTAACTTATTTTGTATGAATATTAAATTAAGTCTTTTTATTTATATTCGGTCCATTCAATATATTTAATTTTATTTAACAGACGCCATGCCGAGTACTAGTACCGTTCAAAGTGGTGAGCCTGTATCTGAAAATATTGTAACAGCAAAACTTTTACATCATAAGCAACTAAATGCGGAACGATGCCGCAGGTATCGTCAAAAATGCAAGCGGCTAAAATCGGGTTCCAATTTGACCCGAGGCACCAGTGACAGCAATACAAGTACAAGTCGAGATACAAGTACAAGTCGAGAATTAATTGTTAATGCAGAGAAATTTCAAAACTCGTCAGATCATCCTCAAAAATTTTTGAACCATGCGTGATAAAAAAAACGAATGCAAGTCACTGTTCACGTGCCGGAGTTGCGGGACTATTTGAAAGAGATATCGCGGCTCCGGAACACAAAGGGCACTGAAGGAACATGGATGGGTTTTAGTCAGTGAAAGTCTGACACTCCCTCCCGCTCCGCCCAAAGCGGGAGAAGTCATTTGATGATTTCCCATACCTAAAAACAAAGTCACTGTTCACGTATTTAATAACCAAATATATTGGTAACATATTTTAAAAACTGTGAAACTGATGATGAAGATGGAATTGATAACAGAATGATTGAAAAACGGATCAAAATGAATCAACGATTATAAAATATTGTTTTAAGTTTTTGGGGTTCCGTAGCCCAATGGCAAAAACGGAACCCATATAGATTCGTCATGTCCGTCCGTCCGTCTGTCTGTCTGTCCGTCCGTATGTCACAGCCACTTTTCTCCGAAACTATAAGAAGTATGCTGTTGAAATTTGGTAGGTAGATGTATTCCTGAACCGCATAAAGATTTTCACAGAATAATAGAAAAAAAAAACAAAAAATTTTTGGGGTCCCCATACTTAGAACTGAAACTCAAAACATTTTTTTTCACCCAGTCGTAGCCGATATCCCACAGGAGCGGCCCCAGAACCGAACCTTGTGGAACACCGCATGACATCTCTCGCCGGTTCCACTCTCCCAGGTGACCGGGGTAGATGACGGCTCTATCCGTCAAGTAAGCCTCGACTACGCGACGGAGGTAGGTCGGCATCCGGTGATACCGAAGTGCCCCCCTGATGCAACTCCAGGGCAGGGTATTAAAGGCATTGGCGATGTCTAGAGACACCGCCAAGACAACCCTGCCCCGGGAAACCGCGTCCCCCGTCGAGAGGGCTCTCACGCGCATGATGGCGTCCACCGTCGAGCGGCCCGTGCGGAAACCGAACTGGTTCTCCGCCGGGTCCGGCCCCACCCTCATTAGGTGCACGACGAGGCGGTTTGCAATTACTCTTTCAAAGAGCTTGCCCACCTCATCGAGCAGCACGATGGGCCGGTATGCGGACGAAGAGTCCGCAGGGCGTCCCGGCTTCTTATGAGGACCAATTTACCCGTCTTCCAACGAAGAGGGAACTGGCCCCTCTCCAGGCATGCGCTTAAAAACCCTCTTAGTCGAGGCCCGAGAGCCTCTGAGGCCAGGACCCAGGCTTTCCCATGAAAGCCATCGGGTCCCATCAGTCACCTCAGGAACATCGTCGTCGTCGTCGTCGGTGTGGTCTGCATCGGGCACCGCAGGTGGCGGAGCCATAGGAGGGGGAATATGCTCCCCTCGCGAGGGGAACAGAGCAGACCAGATGTACCGATGATCGGAATAGGTCTCCACCTCCTCTATGACGCGCCAGTCAAACAGGGCAGGGCTGGCGAACGAAATATCCACCACGGACTCACCCTGCATCCGCACACACGTGGGGACAGAACCCCGGTCTAGGGCGACCAGGCCTGTCTCCAGAGCCCAGTCCTCCACCATCCTACCCCGCGTGTCCGTATATCGGGAACCCCAAGCCAAGTGCTTGGCATTAAAGTCCCCGAGAACAAGCACGGGAAGGGAACGATACCCGGCGACGACGACGCCCAACTCCGTAAGGGAGTTTTGGAACTCGGCGAGAGTTCAGTTCGGGGAGAAGAGCCGTTCAGGTCCTCCACCCAGTCATCCCTGGGTGGGACCAAGTACGGCTCAGCGACCACGGCGATGTTAATCAACCACTGCGCAATGCTCTGGACCAGCAGGTCCTGAGCGGCGGCGCAGTGGTTGATGTCCGCCTGGAGGAGGCGTAATGGAGCCGTTATTGGTACTCCATTTCAGCCCCCTCTTGAGCCCCCTGTGAAGACTCCACTGTGGCGGCCACAGTGACAGTGGTAGTGGCGGTGGCGGCAGCGGCAGCGACAGAGGTGGCGGCTGCGACTGAGACGGCGGTGGTGGTGGGTCTATTCTTCTGCTGGGCCGGGGGGCCCTGGTGGGTGGAGCGCAGGCTTTGCCCCCAGCCCAGTGATCGGCCGGTTTGCCAGCTGCCGCACATATTACGCAGTGCGGCGTGGCGTTACAGGAGCCGGCCTTATGACCGGGCTGACCACAGCGGAAACAGACCGCTGCGGTCCACCTCCGAAGTGCACTGAGCTCCAACATGGTTGCCCAATAGGCAACGGAAGCACCTCAGAGGTCTGGGTTCCAGCAGTTTGACCTGCGCAGAAACCCAGCCGACCAGGAGCCTTTGGCCCTCCGAAATTATCTTGGCCGCCGTCACGGGGCAACTCACAACAACGGTTCGCATGCCCGTGTGATCAGGACGTATGGTGCCTGCCTTCACCTGCTCAGCAGAGCTCCCCCCAGTCCTGACGACAGCAGCCACAACCTCCTCCTCCGTGACGTAGTCGTCAAGGCCCAGGATGCGCACGTCAACACACTTGGTGGGCCTGGATACTCGGGCCTCGTCCGCATTTAAGGACGCTCTGAGCTTTTCGGCCAAAGCGTCAGCGGTCGAGCCGCTAGCTGCACCGGGAATCTCCAGCATCCGGGCCGAGCTCCTGGAAGTCCACCGCCTCCTTTGCCTTCGCGAGAACGTCACGGTAAGTCACGCCCCTCTTCTCCGCGTCCGGCTGTATAGTGTCACCACCACAGCTGCGGTCTTCGGAATGCGGAGCCTCGCCGCGACGCTTCTCGCTTTGCGCTGCCGCTTCCTCTGTCGTTTTTTGACCGCCCTGGCTAGGCAGCCAGGCTGCCTTCTTTTTCTCCCCGGCCATTTGCCATTCGGCTTCGGCCGCAGAAGAGTTTGAAGGCGGGGTCTAAGAAATAGAGGGCGGCTTTTGCACTACTTGTGCTGGAGCCCTAGCCACTTGTACCTGTGCAGCCGCCCCGCTCTTCTTCTGCTTGGCCGGTGTCGGAGGAGCCGGCCCGGCCACTCGGTTAGCCTGGCCTGACGAACCCGGGGTTGCAGCCACGGCGGCTGCATACGAGGCCTTCTTTTTGTGGCCCGAAGCCTTCTGACTTGCCGCTAACGGAGGGCGTAACACCATGCCCTCCAGGGTAGAGAACCGGTCCTGGAAGGCAGCCAGCTCTTGCCGTACCAGGTGTAAAAATTTCTCCTCCGTAGACACGGACTGGCTGTCCCGCGCTTGCGCCCCCCTTGAGGTACCTCCTTGGAGCCGTCATCTCGGAGCCTGGCCAGGTCCGCTTGGAGCTTCTCGTTCTCCTTTTGGAGGCGGCCGCCACAGATGGCGGCCGCCAAGCGGGTGACTTCCGCCCGCAGCTTCGACATTTCGTCCGACGGAGGCCTACAACAGTTGGCTTCCGCTGCCGCCAAAATGGAAGCCGATGGCGTACTTATGGCCATGTTTTTGGAGGCCTTCGACCTCTTCAAGGCCACATCGCGGATCGCGGCCTCCACGACCTCCGCAAACCTGGCCTTATGCTCCAAATTAGAGCCCCCATCGGTGTCCGGCTCACCGTCGGAAGATTCTGAAGGCAGAGCCCTCCGACCGGTTGCTTCAGGGTGGCGCCTCTTTGGAAGCAAGCCCTCACCCCCTGCCCCCATCTCGGCCCTTACCCCTCCTGCTAGTGGGGATTTTTCGGGCCGAGGCCATTTCCCCGTTGGAGGTTGACCCCTGGTCGTCTTCCGGTCTGGGCCGCTTGCGGAAGAATTTGGAGTTCTCCGCAGAAAGCCCCACTCCCTCGTGTCTAAAGCTCGCCAAGCTGTCGCCTGACGCCGAGTCAGAATCTGACCCCACACCTCCTCGACGCTCAAGCGAGCCCTTCCTCCACAGTTTGGAGGGAGCGTCTACGCTACGCTCGCCCAACACCTTATCGGGCGTTTCAAAATTAAAATCGATAATTTCCTCAAAGGGTAATTCTGATGACCGGGAGCCTCCTCGGCTCTTGTTGCCACTGGTAATCGGAAGACATCCGTTGCCCCCCCCAGAATACGAGGGGCATGACGCCTCCGAAGGAGACGTGGCGGATTCTCCAGCTGCTGAGCAGCTGGTACCGCCCTGGGGTAGTGTTTTTCCGTGTGTCTCTTCCATTTGTTTTGTTCCTTTTAAAGGGTGTGGTCCCTTTCGCCTCCCTTCTTCCTTCACCCTTCTCCTCACTCTTCATGCTTGCTCACTGCCATCACAGTCACGTCTGATGAGCAGACGCGTACCAGAGAAAAGTGAGCAAGATTCCTTCCTATGAAACGCACAACGTCCGAAGACACGAGCAGTGCTCGAGTCTCCAAACGGTGTGCCCTTCTCGTGTCCCTCTTTGTCTGGTCTCTCACTTGAACCTTTCCGGCATGAGTAACTCTACCGGCAGAGCTCCAAGATCACTGAGACACACAAGCTAGTCTAGTTTTATCATTTCTCATTATCATTCCCATTTTCCAAGTATACAATTTTAAGATTGATGAAGCAATTTTTATACCCTTAATGGAATATTATTCCGAACTTTTTAGTTAAGGCGCGTCCCCGAGCAAAACGCAGCGCTAGCCGTTTTTTGTGCAGTTTATTGGAGCTATAAACTCTTTAAGTATCCAAAAGAAATATCAACTTATAAAAAATACATTAAATTTCTACATAAGGTCAGGTTCAGGTCTCGAGTATCAGTTAGTGTTGGGTAACTCAGCACATGTGCTAGCACAGTTGTAGCTACTCACTTGGCTGAAAAGAGTCACTCACTCTTTTTATTTTGATGTGCTAGCACACACCACAGATTAGCTACACCACAGAACATTTTATACATGAAGGTATAGATAAATATGGAGTCCACACTTCGAATACCTACTTGAAGCAGAAATGAAGTATCGCTATCTCGCTCAATGTGGTCAAACTCTCTCTTTCTAAGTAGGGTGACCGTTATTCTTTTTTCTCAGGACAGCACTTTGTAAGTAGTTGCTTTCCGTTGAGTGGACAATATGTACCTATGCGTACAAATTACGCATAAAACAAGCCGTTTGTTACAGTATAAAAGTTTGATTGGTTATTTTATTATTAAAACGGATATATAGGAGATGAAGTTCATGGAGTACTTAGTTAACCCGCTCCAATGAAGTCACGGGCGAAGTGCTAGTAATAATATAAAAACACTTTCCAAATTAAAATCATTTAGTAACTATTCTTTTATACATGACTAACGATCATTGCTCTGTGTAGTTTCTGTCTCCACCCACGTTAATCACTGAGTATATTTTCTGTATGACTCATAAGTAAGCACGTATAATATGCTTGTTAAAAATAGTATTTGCTATTTTTTAAGCAGTATGGTTTCATGCAATTCATTGCAATAAATTAAGTTCATGATCGGATGGTTAATTTCTTGTAACAGAGGAGTAAAATGTTGTGATACAAATGATACAATATTTATTTATTTTCGATGTCATTTACTCTAACTGCCAAAATTAGCACTTAGTGTAGCCAGATCAGCTATTTTCACTATAGACTCTTCATGTGTCACTTGATATCTGAAAATTATACTAAGAACATTACTTTTTGCCATAATATTTCAACTACTATATTGCTAGAAACATAATACTGTGTGAGGTTCCCATGTAGTTGAAAATGCACTTTCATAAAATTTCATTTTCAATGATGCAATGGATGACTACAGTTTGCTCTGAGTACTATTTAGTATGAGAATAAAAAAAAACATTGTTGGTATATTATTTTATGCTCTAAATAATTAATTATAAAATATCTAATAACAGACATTCGTTCCCCGTATGAGTATGTGTATGATTTAATTACTAAGAAACATGTTCACATTTAATATTAAAGATCCCGGAGAAAGTCCCAGATATATTCTCAATATGGTCACACTACTTCAAAATTACTTCCGATGTAAACAAAAAGATAAAATTGCACTAAGTCCATGAAAATCGAAGAAAACCTATTTGATATTTACATAGTTATCAGTATACTCATTTATTAGTACGTTGAACACATTGGTTAAGCGTTATGTGAAGTAATTCATAGAAAATACAAAGAAATATGTTTAAAATGACTCAATGTCAGAAATCACGATTTAAACACTTTCACGTGAAATTGTATATCACCTCCTGGACACCACGTATTACCGTAACCATGCTCTTCACAACTGTGCACCATTTCTTTGATTATACCTTCAATTACTGACATATATTTCAAACGAAGCTGTGTACCGTAATGTAAACAAGCGCCATGTTGGAACATTTTTACTGACAACTTGAAATATGGCGGCCAATGTTGCCACACTACCAAATCCCAAGGAAATGGGATTAAAATTCACATTATAAGCCAATCACGAAAAGCATCCGTGATCTACAATTTTAGGATTTTTTATATAAGTAATCGTAGTTCAACTATTTATTTATCTAAAAGTGTTTTACTTCAGATTCTGTTAGTTTGGTGAGTCTTTTTAAGAAGTTATAAGGAGATTTCATAAAAGAGATTTCCACACTAAGTCCACACAAGAAAGAGAAGTCGTCCACCATAGAGTGAGATAGAATTGCGTAGGTATTTGACTCAAACAGTTGTTCCAAGTCTGGACTCCATATTTATCTATACCTTCATGATTTTATACGATCAAGTACGTGTTGTGAGTTTTTAACGAAACGAACGAGTCACTCACTCTTTTGCCTCGCCATTTGAAAACTTTTTTAAATTTCAATCGAAACTGTAATCAAATTTCTGTTTTAATGTAACATGATAAAGCCGAATTTCCAGTAATGAAATCTCTCAGCGACTCCGTCCGATCATTGCCGATTCGTGAGGGAGCGAGCGAGACAGAACAGCGGTGTGCCGGTCAGCCGGGGAACACACACGATTTGACACGAGTCTCCACGCCTCACGGGCGTGCCGGTCAGCCGGGGAACACACACGATTTGACACGAGTCTCCACGCCTCACGGGCTCGCGGCTCTCAGCCTCGCCTCAATTGTGCTAGAGCACACTTTGAGAAAAAGAGTGCCTCGCACGATTCTCTTTAAAAACGTGTGTGCTACCCAACAGTATCAGTCAAAAAGTTACCGGAGCGTTGCGGTCACTGTATCGACGGCGAAATCTTCTTCCTGCTCACATAAAGGCAATGCTTGTACAGTCCCTAATTTTCCCCATAATTGACTATGGTGATGTATGCTACTATGACCTGAATGCAGATCTCCTCAATAAACTTGACCGCCTTCTAAATAACTGCATTCGATTCGTCTTCATCCTTCGTAAATATGATCACGTATCCGCGCATCGATCACAATTAAAATGGTTACCCATTCGCCAGCGCAGAGCCCTCAGGGCCTTAACTAGTCTGTTTTCTTTCCTAATTAATCCTTCTTCTCCCTCTTATTTAGCTTCACAAATTCAATTCCTTTGTTCCGCCCACAATAAAAATCTTCGCTCTACCAACAATCGTCTTTTACGATGTCCCTCACACCGCTCTGGGTTTATCCGCTCCTCTTTCTTTGTCCAGGCGATATTCCTTTGGAATGCGCTCCCTCTGAACATCAGGATGGCAACAAGTCGGTTGTCCTTTAAGGTGAAGGCTCGTGATCATATTCGCAAGAAGTTGGAAGAATCATTACAGCGGTAATTCGTTGGATTCATGTTTTCTTAATAATTTTGGTTATGTGTATGTATGTATTGATGTATTTATTATAGATTGTATTTTTTTTCCTCCTCTCGGTTTGTCTTTTCTATATGTTGCACCTACCATGCTGTCTCTGCACCACTCTAAGGTCGACTGGTAGAAAATGCCTATGGCATTAAGTCCGCCTTTGTACAGTGTTATTACTTGTGCATAAAGTTTTAATAAATAAATAAACTTGGCTTCTAAATGGTAGATTTTTAGTTTTTATTACTAAGTAACAAAGAAACTACAGAAATGAGAAATAATAATTACTGAAAACATGCATCTTCTCGAAAACTAACGATTATTTTGATTTTGTACTTACAATCATGGATAGGCAATTTAATTATGAACATTTTGGTAGAAATATTTTTTTCAAACGACCAAAATTAGATTTTATAACGATTTTTTTCAACATTCTGAGCGTATTCGCTATTGTATCTCTTGCGCTGTTATTGAGGGCAGGGCTGGGCAAAAAACATGCTTTGCTTTAATTGAAATACAATTACAATACTGCATCGCAAGTAATTAAAATACGAAATACAAAATATCTGTAAGGTATTTGAAATATAAAAATACTTTTTACTCGGTGAACTCGGTGTTTTTGTTAATTTGTTCGTTTTTTGACACCGACTTCCGAAGTTAAAGTTATTTTTTACTTTGTAGTGTTTTTTTTTTGGAAGTCGGTTGTATTTTTTTGTAAAAAGCTTTTTATTTTTTACTTTTTAGTGGTACCCCACACCTAACAACACCACTGCAAAATCGCAGAAAAGCAAAATACAAACGCACTAGTTGCCCATACGATTTTCGAAAGTTCCCCTCGACTTCTCTGGGGTGCCATCATCAGATCCTAGTTTCCTTATTATGGGACCATTTGGGAAGTATTCCCTTACCAACAAAAAAAACATTTTTAAAATCGGTTGGCAAGCGGCGGAGTTATGCCCGAACAAACATAAAAAAATAAAAAATACAAACAGCCGAATTGAGAACCTCCTCCTTTTTGGGAAGTCGGCAAAAATTCAAAATTCAGTAATTTAGCTATTTTTAATTGAAATACAAATTACAAAATACAAAATAAGTAATCTAGACCAGGGGGCAGAGTCTGCTATTGCAATTGTGTCGGAATGGTGGATCATTGATTTTTAGGGTTCCGTAGCCAAATGGAAAAAAACGGAACCCTTATAGATTCGTCATGTCTGTCTGTCTGTTTATCCGTCCGTATGTCACAGCAATTTTTTTCCGAAACTATAAGAACTATGCTGTCGAAACTTGGGAAGTAGATGTATTCCCACAAAATAGAAAAAAAACCAATAAATTTTGTGGGCCCCGATACTTAGAACTGAATCTCAATTTTTTTTTCATCAAACTCAAACTTGTGGGGTATCTATGGATAGGTCTTCAAAAATGATATTGAGGTTTCTTGTTTTTAAACTGAGTAGTACTATGTACCTAAACTTCCACCGAAAATTGGTTTGAACGAGATCTAGTAAGGAGTTTTTTTTAATACGTCATAAATCGTAAACCGCAACTTTTGCTTATAATATATACCAACATGTTTGTACGGAACCCTCGGTGCGCGAGTCCGACTCGCACTTGGCTGCTTTTTTTAATATGTGTATATCGTCTAAATAATGATGAAGTAAAAGTTTTGCTGTAACAATATTTTCAGATACAGGCTCACCACTTTGAACGGTACTAGTCAAAGACTATTAAACCACTTGACTGCGCATACAGTGCCCCGACGCACGAAAACTATTAGTGTTTTTGCTCAGATGTTAGTCAGCGGCACTAGTAACCATTTTAGTTGTGACCAATTGTTAGACCTGTGGGCATGCTAAGTTTTTACAAATCGTTTTAATTTTTATGCAATTTATAACGCATAAAAATGCCTTCATACCCGGTGAATTTGTGTGGGAAACATTCCAAGACCTTTTGTTACAAAAATGATGGCATAACTTTTCATCGGAGAGTAAAGACTACGCAAAATATTTTTGATTTGAATCAGATGATGAGCCACTGCAGGGGTCTATATAAAATGGTGGTTAGGTGAACGAGCACACTGTGAGAAGCGCGCGTTGATGTCTTTTGGAAAAGTCTCTTTCTTTCATTAGGAAATACTTATATTTTTATCCCTTTCTTCCCCTTTGTATTTTTATCGTAAAAATCTGTGCTGTTACGTTTAATGATTGAAGTCGATTTATCGATGATCATAAAATTACAACTAATACAATTTTTAATCAATTCACATACTTACATTAAACACGTAACTACTTTTAAACGACATTAAAAATAGGAGGAGGGTCTCAGATTTTTCATCTGTGTGTTTGACATACATGTTTTCATTTTAGATTTTCGAAGATTTCAGAATTAAAATAAAAGTGGAAAGATAAGGTTAATAGGGAAACTTTGTTTAAACAAGATATAGCGCTGTTTGTTTGGATTGAGTATTTTTATAATGTTAAAATCCATTTTATCGATATCGACTATTTTCCTTTAATCAAGTAGTGCCACCACTAACCATAGGCTACCTATGCAACTTGACCTTGAACGGACCAATTGCAGCCGCGCGTTGTTCCTCGTCCCCCGGCCCGCTGTAGTGAGCCGCGTACTTAGAAGAAATCGGCCTATACGCTCTCTAGTGGTTATATACTCTATGGTACTAGTACTCGGCATGGCGTCTGTTAAATAAAATTAAATATATTGAATGGACCGAATATAAATAAAAAGATTTAATATTCATACAAAATAAGATAACTAGAATTTAGTAGGTATGGGAAATAAGCTCAAACTCAAACTCAATCATTTATTTCAATTAGACCATTTACAGGCACTTTTGAATTGTCAAGGTCGGTCGGTCCAAAAAAAGATGAAGCTATTTGCACGTTCCAAAGCGTAGATCTCTATGGAGAAGAACGTGCAAGAAACTCCACGGACACTCTTCTAAATCAATTGATGTACTTAATACAAAAATCATGGTAACATTATCTTTGATCGCTTCTATATGTGAGGACAATGCAAAGAATAAGAAAGTATATAAAACAATTCAAAAAGTACAGATTATAAAATAATAAAAGGTTCTACGAGTGACCACCAGGTGGCACTATAGGTAACTAATTTAGGTTCTACGAGTGACCACCAGGTGGCACTATAGGTAACTAATTTAGGTTCTACGAGTGACCACCAGGTGGCACTATAGGTAACTAATTTAGGTTCTACGAGTGACCACCAGGTGGCACTATAGGTAACTAATTTCCCATACTAAATTGTAACGCGCTCGCAATCGAACGCGTTCGAACGTGAGTCGAAAAAACTCACAAGGCCTCTGATGTTCAGTGTTAACTCTTAAGACACTCGCAACAAGGAGTGGGGTTTGTGGTACTACTCTAGATCGACGGTATGTGAGAGTGTGGTGTCTACGTCGATGTTCAATTTTCAACAAATTTTAAACAGAGTACTAACGGTAAGTATTGGCCGCTGTAATCCTCAACTTTCTGTAAATATTAATACTTACTTATTTCATTATTTTACAGGGGCGCCCGTCGCTAAGAAGCCAAAACTGGACACGCGAAGATCACAACCAAGAGATACAATCTCAGCCGAGCAAAAGAAAAATGAATACAATCGAAAATTATCGTCTGTCTCGGAAATAATTATGAAATTTCAAAATCATACGTCCAACCGAAATACTAAATTTAAAAAGCCCTTCACGACAACACAACATGGAGTTTTTGACAGTATAAATAAAACTGCTTTAAGTACAAGTTTCCGTAATAATAGTAACAGAGACAATATTAAATGTAAAATATCGAACATACTCGTAGGTATTGACAGTGATAAAATAAAAACGAATCGAAGAGAGTTTTTCAATGAAAAACGTTTCGAATGTGACATTTGTCGCCGTAGATTTAATACTAAAAGTTATTTAATAACTCATACTCGTACGCACACTGGTGAGAAGAGAAACCTTTCAAATGTGATATTTTTTAACGTAGTTTCAGGCAAAAAGTAATTTTGTAAGTCATATTCGTACCCACACTGCTGAAAAACCTTACAAATGTGATACATGTCAGATAAGTTTTAATCGAAAGCAACTTTTGTACGTCATACTCGTAGCCACACTGGTGAGAACCCTTTCAAATGTGACATTTGTCAGCGTAGTTTTAGTGAAAAGTGTAATTTAGTAAAACATATTTGTACCCACACTGGTCAGAAACCTTTCAAATGTGATATTATTTTGTCACCGAAGTTTTAGTGAAAAGTGTAATTTAGTAAGACATACTCGTACTCACACTGGTGAGAAACCTTTCAAATGTGATATATGTCAGCTTAGTTTTAATCAAAAGCATCATTTAGTAAGACATACTCGTACTCACACTGGTGAGAAACCTTTCAAATGTGATATATGTCAGCTTAGTTTTAATCAAAAGCATCATTTAGTAAGTAATACTCGTACCCACACTGGTGAGAAACTACAATGAGCTACAAAACACATCGAAACAACTGAAATCTTGCATGGGTTTCCTCCACGGAACAGAAAAAACCGTGGAAGTGCAAAATAGGCTTGGCACGCCTGCCGGCATTATACATTATCTATATATATTTATATATATATAATAAAACTGTTGAAAAGTGGTTTTTGTACATGAAAAAAAAAAACCAAAAAAAATAGCTAGGGTGTTAAAGAACAACCAATAGAACCCATTTCCAGCATTTTTAGAATTTGTGTCTGTTTATTTGTTCGGGCATCACGTAAAATCTGCGAAAGCAATGTAGATAACTTTTACACACAAGGATTGAGCGTAACTTGGAGTAACATTTAGTTTTTGTTTCATTGCAATCGGTTCAGTCTATCAAAAGATATTTGAATTTAAAGTTTTCCAGAAGTAAAATTAGGGTTATGTGCACTTTAGTCTCATTATTACTTCACGTAACTTTTATACATAACAATAAACTGTGTAAATTGTAGTAATATTAAGTTTTTTGTTTCATCGTAATCAGTTCATACATTATAATAAAAAATGTGAATTAATAAAATTATAATTATTATAGTCTTTCCGAAGTAAAATATTGAAATAGCGTCATCTATCAAACTTAGACTGGACTAGAGATCAATCTCTAGGTATATTTTGCTCGCAGTTGACTGCGTGCAGTATTCGATAGATGGCGTTGGCGTGTAACGTCAATTTTCTGAATGATGTTCCTTGAAAGAATGACCTTCGCCCATGTCTGCATTTGAGTCAAGTTGATTTATCTATTTTTCATCTATGCTAATCTATTAGATAAAGTAGAAGAGTTTGTTTGTTTGTTTGGTTGAACGCCCTAATGTCAGGAACTACTGGTCCGATTTGATCAATTCTTTCAGTGTTATACAGCCCATTTATCGAGGAAGGTTATAGGCTTTTATATTATCACGCTAAGACAAACAGGAGCGGAGCAATAATGGAAAATGTGACGCAGACGAAGTTGCGCGGGTCAGCTAGTATAACATAATTGGACCCAAACTGTTGGTTGGATATTTTCTGCTTAACAGGGTCCAATTATGTTCAGAATCGCTAGCAAAGAGTAAAATAATAATATGGGAGATCGCCAGGTTATTGTGTTCTGTGTTCATCTGTTGTGTTCAGAGGGCTAAGCACGAGTTTCTGCGTAATTGCATCGACAGCGTAAACGTATCGCTTGTGTCAATTTTTGTATGCAAAATTGATCAGCGCCATGTGTCCGTATTTGGAACTAAACTAATCGGTAGCACAAGTTTCTGACATTTAACTTCGTATCGAGTTTACGTTTTAACGTTGCGTAAATGAACCAAATGTATGGAAATCGGTAGCACCATGGTAGCACGAGTTGTGTAGTACCGACTTTGTCGCTAGCTGGGACGTACGCACGTAAAAAACTGTCTCACTGACATTTTCTCGGTGAGACAGGTTACGTCAAACAATTATCCGTGTTTATTTTGGAATAAATACAAGAATTTGCAATTTTATCATGAAAACAAGAGGAAGGCCATGCTGCCTATTTACCATCCGATCTCCTGTATACATAAAGACGCCAGGAGAAGATGTAAAATGAGGTAGAATTTTATTTCATTTTCCTTGTAAACACACGTAATAGTTTCTCTTAAAAAACATATTATAAGTTTTATTCATGCGAAACACAGAGCGGCCCGGTGCCGCCTGCGGGTCTTGGTGAAGGCCCGCAGGTGGCGTTCGTCTCCGTGCGTTTTCACCGCAACTCCACGTTGTCCTGGAGCTCCAAATCATTTGTAGTTCCAACCACGCAGTATTGCGACAGGCATTACAAATAACTGCTTTAGGTACCTACCTAATATAATGAACGTGTGTGCAGTTTATTCATTTGTGCTCTATCATGCTTTACAACGGAAACATACCAACGCAAAGTTGTAATGTTATATAGAACTTGGAACAAACCCCACTGAGCAAATTATGTTGGTACTGGGCACCCAGATCTTTTTCCATCCCTCAGCAACTAAATACATTGTACCTGATACCCTTTCACAACAATATAAGACTTCAAATTTCTTAATACATAACATATTCTTTAGCAGGTTTGTGATGATTGCAGTACCTCTTTAAATGGCAAGAACTATAATCGTATGCCACGTTACAAGTTACAAGCCTGTCGATGATGGCTAAAGACCAGTGTTTAAAGGAGAGAAGCAGAGAAGCACGACAAATATGAAATGGAACACCTTCACAGTGTGACGATTGGTTTATCGTGAAGACCTTCCATAGAAACCTCCATATTACCTGTTGTCCTTACACCGTACTGCTAGCGCACTGTGAGGGGCACTTCTTTGAAAAAATTTTACCAAATCCTAAACAAAATCGTCCCGTACCTATACATGGCTTGCAAGGGGGCGGGTAGCCCCCTTTTGGAGTAAAAGAAAGTAAATGTTCAACCCATGTATTTTATATTGCTGTGGTTCAACCCATTTCTTGATGTAATACTTTAATGAAACCTAAATACACAGAAATAAAAATAACATGTTTTTTTTTTCGAATTTGGCTAATATTGAACGTTGCATAGATCGTCGAATCGAAGCTCCAAAGTCTTGAGCTTCGACGCCGAGTTGCTGGTCTGTCGGTTTTCTATCAGTTACATTTTGGGGAGTGAGCGACGCAATTGCATAATTTAATTCCGCCAAGCCCGTTCCACCATCGGACCACAAGACGTACGGCGATGCGCCACCGGTACATGGTGGACATCCCACCTATACGCACAAATCGTTTTGGGAATCCATTCATTGTGCGTACAGCTAAGGAGTGGAATTCCCTGCCGGAGTCTGTGTTTCCTGATAGCTACAACCTGAGAGTCTTTAAGGCAAGAGTGAATAGGTTACTTCTAGGCAAGCGTGCTCCACCTTAGACCGCATCATCGCTTAACATCAGGTGAGATAGTGGTCAAACGTATGCCTATCAATAGTAAAAGAAAAGTTCAAATTGCTTGTTAAAGAGTTTGCAAAGGTAATCTCTTGAAGTCAAGTCCGATCTTCGATCACTATTCCACGATATCGAAGGATGTTGGATGGATTTGCTCTTGACTCAGTCTTGGTCAGAGATGACAGAAACTTAATCTACGATGGAGCGAGTTTACCCAGAAGGAGCCTGTACACTCTAACTTAAGATTAGGGTTGTAAGCGTTCGGAAACACAGACGCAGGCTCATAGTTCCACTCCTTTGCTGTGCGCATTATAAAAGACGTTTGGAAACGCTTAGTGCGAATTGGTGGAATAGCAACAAGGAGCAGTCCGTCTGGGTGTCCGATGGTAGAGGGGGCCGGTGGGATGAGGTCGTGGAGTTCTTGAGCACACTCACAGAAGTACAATCCGTAGAAAACCGACAAGCAGGCAACCTTGCGGCAATGAGCCAAGCTGTGTAGCTTGGCATCCACCAGTTTTTCGTCACCGATAAGCCTCTTAGCTGAACCATCCCAAAGGTGGCTGCAAAACTCCATCCAGGATCGGACTTGTGCTTTGTATATGGTCAAAACTATCCTAGCCTGAAGTATCGCTTCACCCTATTCAGGATGCACACTTACAAGCTTCCAAGCATTTAATTTTTAATTGCTTAAAAGAAATGCTCCTGTATGACTGAAAACGCACAGTTTTTGTGGGACAGCCTCATGAGCGAAGCAGCGGGGAAAGACGAATAGTAGTTGTAAATAAAATTACAGTATTGGTAATGCAGTAAACGGCCCCGACTAGGCTCGTGTAATAACAAAGGTCTTTGTTACGAACCAAAACACTATGTGTTATTTAGGTATTTATCATTGCTTTTCTCAAAACAGTTCGGGGAAACGGCACATCATGAGGAAACCTATATCATAGAAGAAAATCTCGAAGATATTGTGATATCCAGCTAACCCTCAATGGGCCCGCGTGATGGATACCTATAACATGCAATATTTTCATTTTTGCTTTCATTTTAAAGAATTTCGTCTAGAATAGAAAGGCTTTAATTTATTGTCTGAATTTCGGTTTTAATCGGACATTTTCGCGTGAAAACTGCCGATGACGTCACTCCTGCCTGTCATTTGTAAAATCAAAGTCATAGAGCAAGATCCCGGTGATCCCAAACCCTACTTATTTACTCAGTAATAAAATGTGTTGGATAGAATACTCTATGGGTAGAATAGCGTTCAAATACAATGTATGGTAGGCGTAGAAAATTACGCTGAATTTATCTATTTTTTTTTTAAATCGACAAATTTTGTGGAAGTGCTGTCATTGGTTGAATCAATTCTCAACAGCCAATCGCATCACATAACTCTGCGTTGATAATTTTCCACAGACCGGGCATTAGCAGATTATGGTGGGTTCCCAGTATGTTGTTTCGAACGCCGCTGTTGCGACACACGCTGTTGCGAATAATTTTTCAACTGCCTCACATGTTCGAAAGCTCATGGACTCGAATGAAGTAGTCGCGAAAGACGCTGTTTCGAAAATAATTTTCACTGCCTCATACGCTCGAATGCTTGTGATTTCGCTTTATTTAGTCATAAAGTGTACAGAAAAATATTTAAGCAGTAATTAAATAAAATCAACAAATTCGTTGTCCATGAGCTTTCGAACCTGTGAGGCAGTTGAAAAATTATTCGCAACAGCGGCGTTCGAAACAACATAGGGGACCCAATTATGGTAGGCGCCAGATAAACTTGCAATAAAGTACATTGACGTTTCCCTAATATCTTTTCGTAGATACCCGAACAATATATTATGAATTACTAGAGAACGTAAAGAATTACGAAATATAAAAATAAATGAAAACTAAAGTCTACCAGGATTTGGGAGGATGCAAAACTACCTCCTAGACTTTTGAAATATGTCTTATACCTACATTAACAAAGAAACTGAAAGCAGATATGTACGCGTACCTACATAGTTATTACACAATGCACAACACTTCTCTATCAAAAATATTTTGTTACTGCTAAAAAGAGTTTAGTAACGTCTGGGAACCATGGGATCTTGGACTAATAATTAACAGGTCTGACGTCACTAGACGCTGATTGGTGTATTAAAACACGTTCCGTTTCACGTTACTTTTAATTCGAAATAATTGTTAAAAATAAATGGTAACTGGAACGTTGCACGTGCCCTTTTATACTTCCTTTTTATAATTCCTTTATACTTTTTAACATTTTTGTCAGACAATATTGATAAATATTATATGCATCTTCCATATTGCGGCCGAATTCCTATCACAGAAGAAGCCTGTAGCCAAGCAATAGTTAGGAACTTTTTGTGCCTAGCTGTTAATTTAGGTTAGATCATAGAGTACTATATATATTATAATGGTTAGATATTATTTACATGTTGATTGGTAATTCAGTGCTTTCCTTCGAATGGGATATTCTAGTGTAATGCAACGATTTTGAATCGGCAACTTGGCGTCCGGAATCCTTATGGTTTTTTGAAGTTGTCTACATAACGATCAAAAGTTGCTAATTATGAGACATCTCCTCTTCATAAGTATGGAGATAAGGTGCGTAAAGAATAAAGTATGAAAATTTCTTGAAACTTATCTTTTGTAATCTAGAAATCGATTACCTACTCGAAAATGAAAACCCAATTTGGTCACAAAGTTATCTGGACAGAAATCGTTTCAACTGTGCAATTACTAATCACTCTGTATATTATATGGATGGATGAAAAAATATTATTTCGATTTAAACAACACTTTATATTTCATAATGAGTTAAATGTACACCGATCATACATAATTAAAATGGCAGTCATCAACATATCAGCCAATTGCCATCCACTGCTGAACGTAAGCCTCCCCCAAAGAGTGCCAACCATTCCGGTCCTGAGCAGTCTGCATCCTTCCGCTGCTAGCAACCATCTTTAAATCATCGGTCCCTCGTGCCGCAGGGCGTCTCACACTACGTTTGCCCACACGCAGTCTCCACTCTAACATATGTATGCTCCATCCGTCCGTCTGTCCGTCTATAGACATGGCCGGTCAACTTCCACTTCAGCATGCTGATCAAAATGGCAGTCTCAGCAGTATATTCCAAGCAAGCTGTGAATTTGCAACATTATATAAGTTCCAAAAGTTTTCCACAATCTCTTTGTTGAATGTGCTATTGTCGTAGTCTTTGAAGAAACTCAGTCCCATAGATACTATTAGACGGTGATGTAAGCGATTGGAATGGTTTGTCTGCTCTTGGTGGCAATGCCGGCTTATACTGTTGCGGTGTCGACAAAGGCTCTTGGTTAGAATCTGGAATATTTTACTTGTCTTCTCCTGTTGATAAAAGAAGTTGATATGTAAGAAAAATAATTCAAAGATTTTGACACTATGAAAAAATGTTGTTGATTTTAGTGTTTATAGACTTGGACTGGGTTGATGGTGAAGACCAGATAGGCAGTCATTCCGCGTAAAATAGGTAGGTACTGGTATTCAGTTGAATTCGGTCTGACTAGAGGCCGACCACAACATAGTTGGGAAAAGGCAGATGATATTGTACATTGCAACAAGGAATTTCTTAGTAACAGCCTGTAGCCTCATTCTGAGTGGTAAGCAAGGCAATAATCTTAAGTCTTAGTACATGAGACTTAGCATAATAGAAACATTTTATATAGTTGTAAGTATGAATCTGTGTATCTAATACAAGAGTACCTAGATTATAAAAAAATACAAATATGCTTACTTTTCTTTGAAGTTCTCCCTGAGGACGATTTGAATAAAACTTATTCTTGTTGACTTTGTTAATTAAATCATCTCAGAACTGTACAGTGCTCATTTTCTAATAAAAGGTGGTAAATCACAATTTTAATTTGAAATGACAACAAACAACAATAGACATTTACCTGTGACATTTACTATTTAGGGCATAGAGTATATAACCACTAGAGAGCGTATAGGCCGATTTCTTCTAAGTACGCGGCTCCCTACAGCGGGCCGGGGGACGAGGAACAACGCGCGGCTGCAATTGGTCCGTTCAAGGTCAAGTTGCATAGGTAGCCCATGGTTAGTGGTGGCACTACTTGATTAAAGGAAAATAGTCGATATCGATAAAATGGATTTTAACATTATAAAAATACTCAATCCAAACAAACAGCGCTATATCTTGTTTAAAAAAAGTTTCCCTATTAACCTTATCTTTCCACTTTTATTTTAATTCTGAAATCTTCGAAAATCTAAAATGAAAACATGTATGTCAAACACACATATGAAAAATCTGAGACCCTCCTCCTATTTTTAAAGTCGTTTAAAAGTAGTTACGTGTTTAATGTAAGTATGTGAATTGATTAAAAATTGTATTAGTTGTAATTTTATGATCATCGATAAATCGACTTCAATCATTAAACGTAACAGCACAGATTTTTACGATAAAAATACAAAGGGGAAGAAAGGGATAAAAATATAAGTATTTCCTAATGAAAGAAAGAGACTTTTCCAAAAGACATCAACGCGCGCTTCTCACAGTGTGCTCGTTCACCTAACCGCCATTTTATATAGACCCCTGCAATGGCTCATCATCTGATTCAAATCAAAAATATTTTGCGTAGTCTTTACTCTCCGATGAAAAGTTATGCCATCATTTTTGTAACAAAAGGTCTAGGAATGTTTCCCACACAAATTCACCGGGTATGAAGGCATTTTTATGCGTTATAAATTGCATAAAATTAAAACAATTTGTTAAAACTTAGTATGCCCACAGGTCTAATAATTGGTCACAACTAAAATGGTTACTAGTAGTGCCTGCTGCCTAACATCTGAGCAAAAACACTAATAGTTTTCGTGCGTCGGGGCACTGTATGCGCAGTCAAGTGGTTTAATAGTCTTTGATTTAGGGTCAACACACCACCACGCAACGCAGTGCGAGCGAAATTTACAATCCGCGATGTTAAAAATTTTAAAAGTGACTTAATCTTGCAAAATATGAAGAAACCATCGCTAAGTATGTAATTGTTATTACGACTAACCGAATAATTATGTAGAAAATGTTAGCGAACAATAATGTAGATCATATACAAAGTGTTACAGAATAAACGCAATACATCTCAAGAGGTCATTGTACTCATCATTATAAACAACTTTTACCATGGTTTAAACTCTTCATTCTTTTTTGTACAGTAAAACAGCTTATAAGTATTAGATAAAGACAAATAATAAAGTTCAACTACAAAGGCGAGCGTAACTTAAAAGTCGAGTTTTCTTCAGCGAGTCTTTGAGTGATAAAGAGAGATCAGCATAGAAGGTAGGATCCAGAATACAAATAATATACGTAAATATACTACATACCTAACTAATTATAAATAGCTATATATAATAAACCCGAATACGCGAAAAAAAATCAGCTGTTGTACATTATGTCGAGAAATGCGCCCATAAATCAGCAGCGGGTCGATGTTTTTCGCTGTAATGATGAGTGCCATGGCCCCTTAACAGTTATTTAGTTTTTTTATTTTACACTTTGTACTTTTCATTTAACCGATTACTTAGGCACCTATTCAGGTGAACGTGAAAAGTTTTAGTGCTTTTGTAAAATTATTAGGTTTCCATTCGTATATCGCAAATAATTTACAGCTACACGCGTTTGCATCAGTGTGCTAACGGTTTTATATTTTTTGTAATTTGAAGGAAACCGTCAAACGTGAAATGAAAGGTGTCAAACGTCGTATGCGAACCGATCAAAACCAAATAATTTATCATAAATTACGACATCAATAAACCAAAAATATCAACAGTTTATGAATAAAAGAATTTATAAAAATGATAAATATGTTTTAACATGTATATAAAATAAAATACTTTTTTAATTGTTAATATTTCCAGGCTCTTAATTGTTCAAAATAGAATTACCGGTTTTTTTGTGTTCATTTTCAGAACGCACCATTCAGTTGAAATCGTTCCAATCGCTATTGGGTTCTCTGCCTAAATTAACCATCGTTCAATTATTACTTTCGAGTAGACGCTAGACGTTTTTTAGGACTCGTGCTACCAAAACACCATCTCGCTGTAGCGAGTGCGTAAAGGTCTGGTAAAAACGTCACGATAACTTTACTATTTCGCAAGAAACTTGTGCTAGGGGTACAAATTGTTACCGTGTAAAGTACAGACACGAGGTATTTTTTAAAATTAAATTCAAATCAGAATGGTCTCATAATCTCATTTGACATTTAGCTTTTGTTGCTTGCTCGTTTGTTTCTTTTAACAACTTCAGTTTTTGTCGTAGGGGTTTTAGTTAGAGCCCGTGCAACACTGAACAAAAAATATTTTTTAGATTGGGTTGGGTTGGGTTGGGTTGGGAGAGGCTAAATCTAAGCACTTATTTCTTATTGTCACCAAACATTTGCGATATACTCTGGGTGCAGGTTCTCTTCTGTTAAGCTTTCGTTAAGTAATTAAAACATCAATTTCGTTTTGTGTTTGATCCGAACTGCAAGTGTGATCACCTGTTTTTATCGATTTTGTCTTCTTCCTAAAACACACAAACAAGAGGATAATAGAAATAAAGTCAAAAACTAAAACCCCTACAACAAAAACTGCTAAAAAGGTTTAAATAAGGTTATTAGGATGTCAGAGTTTTATGGCAAGAATCAAGAGATAATAATTTAGCCAACTAACATGTATTACAAGAGATTGATTGAGATATTTGCACGCCATGAGAAATGGCAAACATGTCGTGACTCGTGAGCCATTCTAATTTAAGATCTCGTATGCATTTATTATTTTAATTTTGTATGTATACCTACACATGTTTGAGCAAATAAAATTTCTTATTCTTATTCTTATTGAAATGAAATAGAAAGATAATATTTTTTTTTAAAGAAAAATATTTATTGTCCATGTAATACAGTAAGCACGTTCACAGGTTAATAGCAAGTTATGTCGGGATGAGAGGCTTAAAATATTACCTACAGCTAGGTTACATGGAAGCAGGGAAAGAAGACATTGCCAAAAAGAAGCAAGAAGTATGTTGAAAGAGACGATTATATTAGAGAAGCACAAGTACAATTAACTTGTGGGGCAATTTCTACAGAGATATTCTTATACAAAGTCGCTCTTTTTACGTGTAGGTAGTACTTTAAAATAGAAATAGTTTTTACATATCTACGAGTATTATACAGTTTATTTGTCGAACTATTGCTATAGGTAGAGGTATTGATACACAAAGTCACTCTTTTTACGTGTTAAAAATAAAATTAAGATAAAGTTTGTTAACATAATATCTTAGAATAATAACGCATAGAAACCTAGTACGAGTGCAAAAACTGAGGCAACTAAAACTTAGCCTAATCCGTCAAACTTAGCCGTCAGGCCGTCAGTACTCAAGGTCACGTTCCGTCGAACACAGCTCGCGAGTAAATAATTGAAAATGACAGTTTGTTGCGTGAAAGGATGTTATAGCCCATCAGGAAAACAAAAACAATGTGATAAAATAAGCACTCACATTCTATGCACTATTTTTACGTAAATCGATAAATAAAACAAAATTCTAATAACCTAACTTGTCATAACACAGTGTTGCTATTTGTGAGGAAAAAATACCCACATTGCTTTCATTCATGTTTTTCATTTTTGTAATTTTTAAAATACAATACTTACTGTTAATTCATATCAAACCCGATGTTTTAACATTGTTTATAGTTATAACCCATCAAGCATTCTAAACGCATTGAACAATATCTCATTATTTATGCGATTTATTTCCTTTTATCTTGAAATAAATTGAAATTATACCTTCGGAAAAAATATGTCATATTACATGAAAAATCATGTTTACCTTTTCCAGTTCCCAACAACATAAAATACTTGCCTTGATAACAAAATAGTAATGCGTTTTCCCATATTTTGTGGGTAACGGCTTAGTAATGGTATCACTGAAAGCTATATCTGTGTGCGTTAGAGGAACGTAGACACATTCGGCTCACGCACACAAAGAAAATGAAGTGGACACACGATTTTGCTCGGGTTTTGTTCTAGACGCGGCTTCTATGCGTTATTATTCTAAGCATAATATGCTTAGCTTATTTGCCGAACTAAAGGGGTACCTACATATTTAAGTTTCAGTAGTTCGGTCAACCGGACTAACAACCGAACTACTGCTACAGGAAATTATAACTCTTGGCTTCACCGTAGTCGGGTAATTAATATTGTATTTATTTTTAGGGCAAATGGTGATGAAGTGGACCAGTATGAAAGGTAATTTGGATAAAATATGACAAAAAAAATTAATGAACGTAAGTCTGGCTCAGGAGCAAAAAAAAAGTAAATACCTACTTACCTACCTAAGCAAATTAAATATAACTGCATAGTACTACATGCCATCTTCGGTCCATAAAGTACTTAGGGCCTCATACTAGCGGTTTGGGAGCGGCTGCGGGGCGGGGCGGGCGCGCAGTGAATGCGTCAAGAACACGTCGCGGCTGCGTAGCGAGGACGCGTGGCAAATACGTTACGTTTTCGTCGCGTGTTTGTAGCAAATTATCGACGTACAATACACTCAGTAATAACATGAATTCCGACAAGGAAACACTGAGCTGTTAGCTTTATTACTTCGAAGACGCCGGAGACGAAAACGAAAGCATTGACGAATTTGGGAAGATCTGAAAAATAATCAAAAACAATTTCGTTCCTACCTGCGAATGTAAAGACCTACATTTTATGAGTTGTTGCATCTGAAACAAACTGACCATAAAGACACATTTGAGATTATCAGTGTCACCTGAAGAAAGGCTCGTAATTACTGGGTAAGTATAAGATCATAATATATGTTTTTAACATTAAATAAGTAGGTACCTACCTACACAAGAGATGATTAATTATAGGTACTTCTTTAATATTATTAATCAGTTAATCATTATCTAAGTACCTATAAATTTTGAATTTCACTTATAAATAACTCTGTTTCAATATCCGAATCTCCCAATTATGACATGATGATAATACGTCCTCTCACATTCGTGTATCGCTACTACGGTCTGATGTAAGACGGGGCGCACGGGCTGGCTTTTCTACGAGACAGTACAAAATGGCGTCCACGCTGCTGTTCGCGGCGATCTTGTTGCGCGTCCACAACGAATTCTCTGCGCATATGCGGCGTGTTCGTTGTGCGCCCGTAACGTATTCGTTGCGCGAATTAAGTAAGCGACAACGGAAGTGTTAAAAAATAACTTTATTCCGACAGAGTTACAGCGAAACAGTAATTCAATTCATCTAACAAGATATTGATCTTATATACTAACTTAATTGCTAACGTAGTACATCCACAGCGTGATCAGATTGACGCATGTTCTAGATAATTATAAATGCTGATCGCGCAGTGGGGAAATTGAGAAATAATAATCTAGTAAATACTTATTGTCTGACAAAGCTAATATTGGTAGGTTGGGGTTCCTTAACTCCTCCCCCCCTAAGAGAGAAATTATCCGAAGGTGTCGCAGACGGTTTCGGAGAATTTCGACAAAAGTTTATGAACTGAAATTTATACATTATAAAGATAACTATTGCTATTACAATAACCACATACTCTAAGATGGTCCATATACTAATTTCTATTGTCACTGTTTGTGTCGTATCGTCTATTTCACTAAATTTTGCACTTTGTAACACTTCTTTCACATCACTGAAGTCCACATTTCTTAGATCCACTTTCTTTGATCTTCTCTGGATGTCCTGTTGTAGGTCTGGCATCTGGATCAATGGCAGCTGGAGACTGGAAACTGTAGTGTTTGTGGTGGCGGCAATGATGACTTCGCCTATTTGTGTCTCGCATTGTTGGCCAGGTGTCACGATGTACTTAGGTCCCAAGGATAGTGTACTTCAGGATTTCTGTATTGCAATTCTCGGTGATGATGAGATTTTCCTCTGAGTAAACCAACCATTGGTTGTCGGTTATTTTCTGTATCTTAGTTTTTTCTATTTCAATATGGTTCTGTATGCAGTTTTTGTAGTTGTTCTTCATCAGCATTATTTGTTCAATGCAGGTCTCGGTTGGAAACTGGGCTAAATTAGTTTCAGCGCAAAGGAATTTTCCATTTTCAATCTCAGTACATGGGCTTACCACGGGCATGTATTTCAATCTATTCACCATCAGGTAAGGATATTTGGGTATTATTGTAAAGGTATTTGGAGAATGGAATATAGGGATGGGTATAACCTTGTAATAATTATATGTTTCGTTATTTATTAGGGGAACTTCTAAAACAAAAACTAACTTGTTGTTATTTATATATGATTTAAGTATGATATTACGTTCTAATTTTATTAAATTATGTTTGTTTACTGGGTATATTGTTCTAGCATGTTTAGCAATGACTTCTAACGTATTATATAATTCTGTACTATTTATAATGGATTGGTGCAATGTATTCAGTTTGCTAAAGGCTATTGCCGTTTCAATCTCTTGTATGTTTTCGTAACAGGTTCGAAAGTTATTTAAAATTTGATACATAGTATTTAATATTTGGAAAAGTTTGTTAAACCTGAACTCATGTTCAACTAATTTTTCCATTTCATTGGTATGTAAACCCAAGTTTTTAATATTTGAATTTATTATTTCAGAGTCATTTACTAATTTATCAAAAGCTTTTTGCATTGATGATACTTTACGTTCGACCACATGCTCTTTGTTCTGTATCATTTGGATTTCTCTATCATATTTAATTGCATCGTCTTCATCCAAATTTCCTGTGATAGCTTTTACAAGTGAGCCTAATGGATTAAACAAAGCTCTTTTGTTTCTATAATGGAAAGGTAAGATTTGAAAAAATCTATCCTTAGTTAGTTTAATAAGATATTCTATTTGGCTTTCTATTCCTATAGTTTCGTTACTAAGACTATTTTCCTTAATTTTAATTTTCAAGTTAATAAAATCCCGAATTTTATTATCTATTTGTAAGTGTAATGATTCTAAATCTACAATTTTGTATATTGTCCAATAACTATTCCTCTTCACTGCTACTCCCCGCTTTATCGCTGCTATCCCCGGATTCTGACCGAGGTTTTGGAGGTCCAGCGTGAGTGTTGGCACCACTAGCACCAGAAGTACCAGGCACGATCTGTGGAGGACGTTTTACATTTTTTAAGGCTACTCTAGTTTTCCTTTTCTTTACTTCTACTGGGACTATATTTCTTTCAACTTCACCTATTACTTTCGCTTTTTCATATCGAGGTTTTTCTTTAGCTTTTCTAATCCTAGTGTCTTTCATGTAAATATTATCGTCTGGTTCGAGTATCGGTGTCGTTTCGCCACCTTTTTTATTAATTATTTTAATTTTATCGGATTCTAATTTTTCTGTTATGAATTCATAGAGTATTTTAAGGCGTTTTCTATGATCTAACAATAATTTCTGAGTTAAGTTCTTCTCTCTATCCACGTTAAATACATTTTCGGAATAAGTGTGACCAAATACTAGTTCAAAAGGCGTAAAATCTGTTGCTGAATGTATGGTGTTGTTATAAGCCATGATGGCATAAGTCATAACTGATGCTGCATCTAAATCGCTTTTATCGTATTTTGCTATACGATAAATCTCAATAATGGTAGAATGAAACCTTTCTACTATTGCCATTGAACTGGGATTATTTGGCGTCCCAATATGAAGTTCAATTTTGTAAAAGCTTAACATTTCTTTAATCAAAGTATTGTTGAATTCTGTACCGGAATCGCAACTAATTTTCCTAGGCAGACCATACCTGCTGAAATATTTAATCAATGCCCTAACTATCTCTGGTGTACTCCTATTCGGTACCTCTATGGCTTGTGCTATCTTACTAAATGCATCCACTATAGTTAAATAATATTTCCCTTCAATATATAATAAATCCATAAAAGCTTCCTGAAAAGGGGCATCCTGGGTTTGTGTTAACTGAATGTGGGGTTTAATCGGCTTTCTATCATATTTCATGCGTTTACATGTTTCGCAAGCATTTATGATTGCCGTGACTGTCTCTTTCATGTTTGCCCACCAATAATGTCTTTTAAGTTTGGTTAAAGTTTCTTTAATACCTCTATGACATGTTTTCCCGTCGTGGTATTTTAAAATAACTTCTTTTTGATCTTCTTCAGATCCTGTCAAATTTATAACTCTTTCTGTACACTCGGTTAACTTAACTGAATCCTTTTTAAATAACTTAATTACCATGTTTGAAAAAGTTTTTCTAAAAGATGGGTGTTCGAAGTATATAAAGTACTTATGTTTTGGATCAATATACTCTTTCAAAAAGTCTTTAACTAATATATCGTTATTTGTCGGTAAGTGAACTTCGAGAATTTTTTGTTTATTATTTGAAATATCTTTTACGTCTAATTTATTTTTAAACCATGAATGAATTAAAATCTGTTTTGGTTTAGTATCGACAGCTTCGTTTAAACTAGGAATGCCTTCGTGTTCTCTATTTGAAACTGAGTTGGCAGTGACCCCATCATCAGAATCCGAAAGTTCTATCGTTTCTATTGGAGTTTCGGGGTCTTGCAATTCGCTTTCTATAATTTTTTGTATACGTTCCTGCCTATCTCCTATATTTACGAATATTGAATCTAAATCGTCGTCAATTGCATTAATCTTAATCCTAGATAAAGCATCTGCATTCGTGTTTTGAGGGCCTTTCTTATATTTTATTTCGAAATCGTACTCTTCTAACCTTAACCGCCATCGCGTGAGTTTACTATTGGGCTCTTTCAATGAATACAGCCAAGCTAATGGTCTATGGTCTGTAAATATGGTAAACTTATTACCATACAAATACGGTCGAAAGTGCTTAACTGCCCATATTATGGCTAAAAGTTCCTTCTCGATAGTGCTATATTTTACTTCTGTGTCACTCAAGGTTCTACTAGCATAGGCTACAGGCTTATCTGAGCCTATCGTTCCTTGTGACAATACAGCCCCAATCGCAAAATTGGATGCATCCGTGGTTAAAATAAAAGTTTTACTAAAGTCAGGAAATTGTAACAAAGGTGCATTTGTTAAAAGCTTTTTACATGTCTCAAAACATTCTTTATATTCCCCATTAATTACAATTTTGCGACCTTTCTTTAAACAAGCTGTTAATGGTCTAGTTATTTTGGCAAAATCTTTGATAAATTTCCTATAATAACCGATTAGTCCTAAAAAGCTTTTAATCTGTGTAACCGTTTCCGGTATAGGATACCTAAGAATAGCGTCTATTTTATCATTATTTGGTTTCAAACCTTCACTTGTAATAGTATGCCCTAGGTAGAGTACTTCCTTTCTAAGAAAGTGAGACTTATCTAATTGAACTTTTAAATTTGTTTGACGGAAGCGGTCAAAAACTGCCCTAAGTTTTTCTACATGTTCAGGCAAGCTTTTAGAAAAAATAATGACGTCATCGAGATATACTAAGCAATGTAAGCCTTGAAGGCCTCGTAAGACGTTATCCATCGCTCGCTGAAAAGTTGCGGGTGCGGTCTTTAACCCAAACGGCATTCTGTTAAATTCATAATGACCTGAAGGTGTGCTAAACGCAGTTTTAGCTCTATCTTCCTCCTGAACCTCTAATTGATGGTACCCGCTAGCTAAATCGAGGGTCGTAAAGTATGTACTATTACCTAGCATGTCGAATAAATCGTTAATGTTGGGCAAAGGGTATTTATCATCAATTGTGATTTCATTGAGCCGTCTATAGTCAACTACCATCCTCCATTTTTGTTGGCCTGACGCGTCTAATTTTTTCGGCACTAAATGTACGGGAGCACTCCAGGGAGAATGAGATTCCTGGATAATGTTATCCCTTAACATTTTCTCGACTTGACTACTGATCTCTTTTGTTTGAATAGGTGGCAATCTATGTGCCTTAATGTTTATTGGGTCTTCATTTTTTGTTCTTATTCTATGTTTAACCTGATTTGTGAAGGTTAACGGAATATTTTCACAATAAAATATATCTTTGTATTCTTTACAAAGTCCCTCCATAACCGTTCGTTCTTCTGAATTCATATGATTTAACTGCAATTTGTCTAAATTCTCTGTTAGCAAGCTGTCCACTTCTATATTATTATCTATGAAATTAACACTAACAGATGGGTCCTGTATGTATGGTTCCACTTGAAAAGGTCCCGTAACTACTAATTTTCTATTTTCATGGCTATAATTCTGAATAACAGTTGTTGCATAGCCTTCAATACACGTAACTAATGCGGCGGGCATTCGAATCCCTTCCGTAAATTGCTTAAAATCTAACACAGCTTCCCCGTTCAGTAAGTTGACTGGGAGTCTTACTCTAAGTTCACTACGAGATGGTAGATTATATACCTCTCTCATAGGCGGTGAATATATGATAGGAATATCAGTATTTTTTAAATGTAATATCTGATTTTCCATATTAATCTTTGCCTGTAATTGCTTCAGCAAATTGCTACCTATTAACCCATCATACCTATCGTCGACACTATAGACATAAAACTTATGGAACTCTTGACTTCCAAAGGTAACCGGTAATGGAATAATAGCCGTTTCACTATGAACACTCGATGCGTGAGTGCTAACAACTTCGAAGGGTTCATACTGTAGATAATTTTTAAAATATTTATTCGCTATATACGGGCTTATAAACGATCTAACACTCCCCGTATCTATCATAAAAACTGCCTTTAATTCTGGTATAACTATATGTGGTAAATTTAAGCGTTTATTACAATTTATTTTTATTCGTTCTCTAGGGTAGAGGCCGTTATGCAAAAATTTCCCGCCCCGGGTTCTTCAGGAGAAAATTCTTGGCACTCATTGTACGAATAACTTGAACTCTGTTCATTATTATTAGAATTATTTATGTAATTAACACGTCGCGACCTTGCAGTACGCATGGTGACATCAGTATTCGCACCCGACGTAGATGCTTGCGCTGCAAAAGACGGCGTGCTCGGTGCATGTGCCGCGAACTGTTGGTTCGGTTGTGCAATCGGAACAAATGACCTACTTGACTGCGGTGACGCATTATTGTTGTTTGTACGATTAAAATTGTCTTGATTTCTTTGAATATTATTATGTTGTTTATAATGTCTGGGCTGATGCGAATTGTTCGGTGTAGATGTGCTGTTTGTAGCACTATTCGGTACATGTGTACTTGATATGCTATGTGAATCTTTCTTTTGATTATTAGATTCAATTGCATTTTGGTTATTAGGCAAATTGGGTCTGTTATTTCTGCTAAAATTACGTCTGTCGTTTGTTTTCGACTCATAGACTGCCTGGAAGTTTTGTTCTTCTAAAACTATTTTTAATGCATCCTCTAACGTTGTGACGTCGCGCAAACGAACTAATCTAACTAAAAATGGCGGTAAATTAAACAAGAAAGCATTCATCGCTCTGTTACTATAAATGATTTGCTTTGCCTTACGTAGAGATTCATCAATGATAGTTTCTGATATTTTAGCAAATAAAACACTTCTCATCCGCTGTATTCTATGGCAAAAATCTAAATAACTTTCACCCTTATTTATTCTACACGATTCTAATTCCATTGCTAAACAATCCTCTGTGCGTGGATCACCGAAGTGTTGGTTTAACAACTTCTTCAGCTCGTCCCACGTACCTATAGCTTCTCTTTCGCCTACCAAACTGGCTGCTTCGCCTGATAACCTACTAGTTACTACATGAAATAAATATTCATTTTGGGCTGCGGTTCCTAAGAACGTAGACAAAATGTATTCACATTTTTTTATAAATAAAGGCAACATTCTAGTGTCGCCGCTGAATATTGGTATGATGTTAACCAATTCCTGTGGGACACGGGTTACGTTTTCCATTGTGAAAAGTTATGAAAGAAACAAACGCGGAGAGAAAAAAAAATCACACTAATGTGCTACTAAACTATCACTATTCTAAAATATTAGTACGTTTAAAATCTATGCAAATATTATTACGGCGTTGTCCAATCCCTAATAATACACAAACACATAGACTATTACAAGGTTGGGATATAGATGGAAGAGCTGAGAGGAAGGTGAAAAAGATTTACTCACAATTCCGCAGCTAGCTCCATGCTCCCTGAATTACTGCTGTGGCTGGTCCTCTTCCGTAACTCGAAGTGGCTCCTTAATGAATTTATTTGTTCGGCTATCTCTGCTAAACCGTAGACACGGACGTCGGCTACTCCACGTAGAATTGTATACACGGCAAACTGACTACAGAGATCCTACCGGCTGCGCCAATTAAGTAAGCGACAACGGAAGTGTTAAAAAATAACTTTATTCCGACAGAGTTACAGCGAAACAGTAATTCAATTCATCTAACAAGATATTGATCTTATATACTAACTTAATTGCTAACGTAGTACATCCACAGCGTGATCAGATTGACGCATGTTCTAGATAATTATAAATGCTGATCGCGCAGTGGGGAAATTGAGAAATAATAATCTAGTAAATACTTATTGTCTGACAAAGCTAATATTGGTAGGTTGGGGTTCCTTAACTCGCGCCCGCTCCGCTTTAACCTGTTCGCACCCGCCGCAAATAGCCGTATTTTGAACTGTTTCAACCGTTAATACCCTATGGCACACCCACTAAAACAGAAATTAAAATATTATACCAACATTACAAAGAATAAAAAATCACAACAAAAAAGTTTCTACGTAACGGTGACGTCGCGTAGGGTATTAACGAATGAAACAGTTCATGGCACGCGGGCGTGCCCACGGGTATGATAAGGCCCTTATACATGGTGCTAAAATAATAGAGCAGTTTTGCCTGTAGGACAGTAAATTATCCAAAGCTGCCCAGGCCGAAAAAATATAGGTTACATCCATAGACATATAAATAGTATGGACTGGAAATACCTACAAAAAAAACGTGCAGTTGTAGGTAACAACTCAAAATGAAACATAAAATGGCTGCCGATGCTAGGGTTGTACCAAAGACTTAAACCACTTGATGCGCATACAGTGCCCCGACGCACGAAAACTATTAGTATTTTTGCTCATATATTAGGCTGCGGCACATGAACCATTTTAGTTGTGACCAAGTGTTAGACCTGTGGACACGCTTAGTTTTTACAAATCGTTTTAATTCTTATGCAATTTATAACGCATAAAAATGCCTTCATACCCGGTGAATTTGTGTGGGAAACATTCCAAGACCTCTTGTTACAAAAAGGATGGCATAACTTTTCATCGGAGAGTAAAGACTAAGCAAAATATTATTGATTTAATCAGATAATGATTCACCGCAGGGGTCTATATAAAATGGTGGTTAGGTGAACGAGCACACTGTGAGAAGCGCGCGTTGATGTCTTTTGGAAAAGTCTCTTTCTTTCATTAGGAAATACTTATATTTTTAACCCTTTCTTCCCCTTTGTATTTTTAGCGTAAAAATCTGTGCTGTTACGTTTAATGATTGAAGTCGATTTATCGATGATCATAAAATTACACTTTTTAATCAATTCACATACTTACATTAAACACTTAACTACTTTTAAACGACTTTAAAAATAGGAGGAGGGTCTCAGTTTTTTCATCTGTGTGTTTGACATACATGTTCTCATTTTAGATTTTCGAAGATTTCAGAATTAAAATAAAAGTGGAAAGATAAGGTTAATAGGGAAACTTTGTTTAAGTAAACAAGATATAGCGCTGTTTGTTTGGATTGAGTATTTTTATAATGAAATCCATTTTATCGATATCGACTATTTTCCTTTAGGTACGCATAGATTTTTAGATACCGATAAGTTTATAAGTTTTGGCTAATTTAAGTTCACTTTTTTATATTAGTTTTATTTTCATTTACGTTTTAGTTTTATTTTCATTTGGTATATAAAATTCTTCCGTTACTGAGTGAATGACTGACAGATAACGCAACAACACAACCAAGACTACTGACTGGTCGTATGAAGCTGCACGTTGGGTCTTTGGGGAGTTTAGGGGAGCTCTAAGAGAGGATCTCCCGAAATTCCTACGGGAACGGGAGAAAACGGGATATTCGCGTACGAAGTCGCGGGCAAAAGCTAGTTTTTTATAAGTTGATATTTCTTTTGGATAAAGTATATAGTGTAAGGCTATCATACCATTTTTGCAGGAGAACCTTACCCTATTTACTTTATTTAAATTGTGTGAATCGTAAATGTAGGCGTGAAATAAATATGTAAAACTTGATTTCATAAAATTATATTTATACAGTAAATATTCAAAATTATAACGATAACCATAGTGGCATAAAAATAAAATCGTACTTACACTTGGTTAGACTCTACCAACGTTCGAACTCGACTGACTCGTTTGCTTTTTTTTTTCGGACGGACCACTCGCAGTTCACCCCATCTGAGGGACGGAGACTGCTGAACCGGACTAACCTGTGGTGGCCTCAAATGAATTTAAGGCCCCCAGCCAAGGCAACAAAAACTACAAACTACAACTCCGCTCGCTGGGGGCACCCCCTGTGGGGTACGGGCCTCGGCTCAGCGGCATCGTTATGGGGTGACTCGTTTGCTTGTGCTACAACCGTTTTTATACGCCTACGGTAGTTGTAAAACACGTGCGTTTGCAGACGCACGTTTCGTTTTACGGTAAGCACAAACATACTAGATTTACATTGATTAGTTATATCATAGTATATTATATTTAGGTATACATCACCCTGTTAATAAACTATAGGTACATTCTGACAATAGCTCCAAAAAAACTGCGCAAAAAAACGGCTAGCGCTGCGTTTTGCTCGGGGACGCGGGCTGCTCCCAGCTATTTTCCCGCGAGATGGCGTTAAAGTCAACATTTTTAGTTTATTTGGGTTTTTGTGTAATTGGAAAATTATTAAGTCGTAGGAGTACGCGGTTACCAGACACTGCGCTTTATCGAGCAGCAGGGTCATATCATTGCCACAAAATACACCCAATCTATCTTAAATATAACACAAAGGTGACTGACTGACTGACATAGTGATCTTTCAACGCACAGCCCAAACCACTGGACGGATCGGGCTGAAATTTGGCATGCAGGTAGATGTTATGACGTAGGCATCCGCTAAGAATAGATTTTGATCAATTCTACCCCCAAGGGGATAAAATAGGCAGGGCTGGGCAAAATACATGCTTTGCTTTAATTAAAATACGAAATACAAAATATCTTTAAGTAAGGTATTTGAAATATAAAATACAAAATACAGTATTTTAGCTATTTTTAATTGAAAGACAAAATAAGTAATTTAAATCAGGGGCCGAGTCTGCTATTGCAATAGTGTCGGAATGGTGGATCATTGATTTTTAGGGTTCCGTAGCCAAATTGCAAAAACGGAAACCATATAGATTCGTCATGTCTGTCTGGCTGTCTGTTTATCCGTCCGTATGTCACAACCAGAAACTATAAGAACTACGCTGTTAAAACTTGGTAAGTAGATGTATTCTGTGAACCGCATTAAGATTTTCACACAAAAATAGAAAAAAAAGAATCAATAAATTTTGGGGGTCCCGATACTTAGAACTGACACTCTAAATTTTTTTTTTCAGACCCATACGTGTGGGGTATCTATGGATAGGTCTTCAAAAATGATATTGAGGTTTCTTTTATAATTTTTTTCTTAACTGAATGTTCCATGTACCTCTGAGAGATCTAGTAAGTATTTTTTTTAATACGTCAATAATCGTAAACCGCAACTTTTGCTTATAATATATACCTACAGGTTTGTTCGGAACACTCGGTGCGCGATTCCGACTCGCACTTGGCCGGTTTTTTGCGTTTTGTTGCTGCTTTACCATCATTACACTCTCGTGGTCTCGCGTCGCACTCACACTCACGATCGCTAAATGAAGGTGTAATGTATATTATTGATAAAATGTATTTTGAAGCCTCAAGTATTTGAAATACCAATTACAAAATACTTCGGCGTCAGGTATTTGAAGTGAGAATTACAAATTACATTAGAATTAATTGAAATACAAATACCAAATACGTAGGTATTTGTATTTCAATTACGTATTTTAAATATGTACAAGTAATTGAAATACTGCCCAACCCTGAAAATAGGGGATGAAAGTTTGTATGAAACTTTGTCAATTTTTATCCGATCGGGCTGAGACTTTGCATGCATACAGCTACTATGACGTAGGCATCCCCTAAGAAAGAATTTTGATAAATTTCACCCCTAAGGGGATAAAATATTAAAGTTTGTATATAGCTTCTTAGATTTTCGACTGATTGAACTGAAATTAAAGATTGGAGCTAGCTACTATGATGAAGACGTCCGCTTAAATAGGATTTTGATAACTTCAACCCCCATGGGGATAAAATAAAGGATGATGGATGATTAATGTAAATGTATTAGTTTGAACCTATCAGTACGAACGAAAAAATTAAGGGCCTCTTTCACCATCTCCAAGTAAAGCGTTGATTAGTTACTTCCCAATTAAAGTGAATCGGCAAGTAAAACTTACGAGTATCTTCTGTCAATTTCACAAGCGAAAATAAAGCTTCGAGTAACAACTTACCGGTTAAGTGAATGACTTAACAAATCATACGTTGCATTCGTTCAATATTAGGGTAAGGTGGGGTACAGTGTTACAAAAAAAATATACTAGAATGTAATGACAAAAATATTGTTTTAATCAGCTACTTTTTGGCATGGAAATAAACTTTAACTATCTCTCATTAATTAAAATAGCTCAAACATCAACATTATTAGCAACTACTTAATTTTAATTGCACTTTAATTAAATCAGTTGATTGTAACACTGAGCCCCGTATATGGGGTAGACTGTTACAGGGTAAGGGGCACAATGTTACAACATAAAATAATATAAAACTAACAAATTGAGAAAAAGTCGTTAACTTCTAATAAATATTAAACTTCTTTAAAATATTATTTGGGAAAGTATAGACATCTGTCTTCTTTTGAACATTTCTTTGCAATGTCATAAAATTAACATGCTTTTCATTTGCAGCTTTTCGAAAACTAACACCACTTTCAACCATTAAAATCGCTTCTGCCATATCTTTTTCACTATGAAGACTGTAATCCGTCTTCCTCTTACGATTTCGCACCATTTTCTTTTAATACCTTGAAATAGTACAAAAATATGTTAATTGGGGCTGACTTTAACCGTGTCACACAGTGCCCCGTAACACAGTGTCCCGGAGAGGCAAACCAAATTAAAAAAATCGAATGAGTATTTTAAGTTATGTTTACAACAAACTACTTAACGGTAATATGTAGCCAAATAAACATTAAATAAAGGAAAACCAACATCACTTACCTTAATACAATACATACGGAAAGAAATTAAAAACTTTGAAACGATTTTTTCGTCGTTATATCACATAAAAACCTTTTTTGTTTGTTATTTTTCAAGCATGGTACAAACTGTGGCTACGGCAACTGTTTAAAGATGGCTGCTTGTGAGCTTGACAAACGTGTATACTCACATCATAAAACTAAAAGACAGGGGCGGAGATATGTGCATTGTAACATTGTACCCCGTGTAACACTGTGCCCCACCTTACCCTACGTCAACGTTACTCGTCAAATGTCATTGTTAGGTTAGCTGTCATTTGTCATTTCATTTTGTGTATTGTTTATTGTGTTTTTGGTTAGGAAATTATTGCGTGTGGTTTTTTTTTTTTATAAATTATCATGGATAAAGTTAAAAGAGATAGAAGTGCAAACTTTTCACTTGTACAGAAATACCAAACTGAGTTAGTGTCGGCGATAAGACCCCGTCCGCGTCCATAGGCGCAAGTAATAGTGGACGCGACCGTATCAAACAAGGAAATTGTAAGGAAAACTAATTAAAATTATAATTGAATCAGATTAGATTAGGTTTAGCATTCTCTAATTAGTATTATAAGGATATTTTCTCATCAAAGGTTTAGTTAGATTCTAGTTTAAATGCGAATTTAGATGTAAGGTTTTTGTATTGTGAATAATTACGTAGATTGAAAATGTGATTTTTTGTTTTAAGTGATAGGGTTTTGAAATTAGTTTTAAAATAAAGGTCTTGACCCAAAACCACTTTTACAAAAAGAATTGAGTTGATAGGACTTATGGTTTTCGAGATATTTCCAAAAATGTATAGTGAAAATTTGTTAACCGTCAAGTAAACACACTAATTGGCAGACGATGTGGAAAGTAAGTTACTGGTCAGTTTAATCATTGATTAGTGCTACTCGAACGTCGTGAAATTGACACGTGCAGTTACGTATGACTTTAACTGGCGATTAGTCTACTCGATACTTTACTCAAGGGTGGTGAAAGAGGCCCTAAGACGAACAAAATAATTTTTAGCTCTAAATGTTGACAATAGATGGCGTTAGTAGTATTTAAAACGCGCTATCGTTGTGTTTTCACTGAGTTACATATACCCGATGATGGGTGGCCGCCGCGCCGTATCTAATAGAAGGTACATACCTACTATATTTACCTAAATATTTCTAGCGTATTATATTTGACGAGAGCACATTTGGGCGAGGATGAGTCTGCTGGTAGATTTTCAGATCTCCTTCTTAAAATCGGTAATGGTGATTTTCCATCGTTTGATGGAATGATAACCATCCCGGAAGAATTGCGAACAGTTGTTACTACGGTTCAAGAATAAAATTGCTGTCTAAAGTTTATCCAGACATTATTCATATAGGTACCTACATGACAAGCCTATTGAATGGTTATGTGAGCGTGCCATACTTACTCCAAAGAACGATCAAGCAGTAGCTATCAACGACATCCTGCTCATGTCGTTTGAGGGCGAAGAAAAGGTCTATACTTCGATTGCTACTGTGGTTAATACAGATGACGCTACTAATTACCCTGTAGAATTTTTAAATTCATTGAAACCGCCAGGTTTGCCTTATCATAAGCTATTATGTTTGTTGCGTTTAATACCACCAAAACCAATGATAGGTATTATAAGTAAAAAGGTGTAGATACGTTACCTATAAACATTCGATCTTCAAAAACGTGAAACCTACGTGGCGTGTGTCCGTTGACGGCGCAACGCGACACTGAGGTAAAGTGTGGCTAGTTAGCCACATTTTAACGTGTCGCTTGCTGAGCGCTTATAACCTATCTACTACACCTTTTTACTTATAATATCATTGACCAAAACTTTGTAACGGTACGAGACTGCCAGTGAAAGCGTTACATCGCAATATAGTCGAAGCCACTATATTAACTGGGTGTGCGAAAGGGGAAACTAGCGAACTAGCTAACTACGGGCTAAACTAACGCCGGAGAGATTCTCTAAGAGAACTGTTTAAAGAACTTAACATCATGACGGTCCCTTGTCAATATATTTAACAAAATATTATGTAGGGGAACCTGTTGTACCTTGGTCACTTTTTCATTCAACGATTTTTTGAAAAAAAGCGGTTGCAATTATTGCGATTAAACAAATTTTAGCTGTTAGACGAACTAATGTGGTTGCATAATATAAATTATACAAAAGCATAGATCATCCTTTTTACAGGTTTTACATAAAATAAAAAAAGTTTGGAATGTTGATCAAGGTACAACAGTGGTGATGTACCTAGATCCGCCTATGTTGTACCTTGGTCATAGTTAGAAATCATCAAATAAAATTCATATTTCTCGGCAAATAACAAATGTTTTTATTATTTCCAGCTTCAACACGTCTATAAATATCTTTATAAGCTTATCTAATATCTATGACATATCATTATCAGAATTTATATGAATAAAATCAGTATTTTTCGTAACACCTAACTCAAATATTCTAATCACATTAGCAACAAGTCTTTATTCTCTTGGTACTGACTAAAATTATTTGGACTAAGCGTTTCTTAATTAATCAATAAACACCGAGTATTTATTCATTTCAGGAACTGAGTAATATTCCCTCTTGGAATTCGTTTTTTTGAGTCCATACTGTAACTTTGCTGCTTCTTGTATGTAATCCACAAAGAAGAGCTCTTCGTCACCTGTAAAAAACTTTTTTCACGGCTAAATTATCATGAAGGTCGCTCGCATCTTTACCAGTCTTCAAGCAGTGTTCATAATGCCTCTTTAAAGTACATCTTGACAAATTAAAATGTTTGGCAGCCCCTCTTAATGAGAATTTTTTTCTTTAACTAGTTTATAGCACTAGAAAGTGCTGTTTTAGCAATAGGAGTCCGTTTGATGTTGTCTTTGCTACGAGGCATTTTACCTGTATAAAAACAGCAAAATAATAAGTATGTCCGTTCCTAAACAGAATTAATTAAATAAGAATACATTTGAATGTAGGTACCTTGACCATATGACCAAGGTACAACTGTTTTACTATGGTCAAGGTACAACACCCCTACCCTTTTATGTTTATTCGCACATGTAAATATGGAGGTAATGATTAACTCAAATAAGCATACTACATTCTAAACTTGGCTAAAGTACTTGTTTAAATCAAATGAATTTAAAAATGTATGTATTAAATAACAGAAGTAATGAAAGAAATGAAAAATAATAAATATCTTACTTTTTTGCAGCGATAACGTTAAAGTGATCTGCCATGCAAACTCGATGCAATGGCCGCCTGCAACTAACTTCATGTTGATTAGTCTTGTCAAAGTTCACTATACCATAGAAACAGAGACGGAAAAAAGGCGCGAACATTTCAAAAAAATAAGTGGCTCTAGGTACAAAGGGTGTCAAGGTACAACAGGTTCCCCTACGTTAGATAGAATCTACATCTTTTCAGTAAACGAGGCGACATACATAACTATGTCACTAGAAATAGGAATCAGTTAGTTCAACCAGGTTTCAGACTTGCTAAAGTAGCAACATCTTTCATGGGATACTGTAACCGCCACATAGGTATACTAGAACTAAATGAGACGAAATTTAAAAACTGTGTAAAACGCACACTATGCAAACAAGCATATTATAAATTAGGGGAGTACATTGACGACAAAAATGCTTGGCTCAATGCTGGTCCGCTCCACAACGACTAAAATGCCCGAACTTCGATGAAGATGTGATAACATTGTTGGACCTGCTGAAGATTTTAAGGTTATCTTTGCATTGTAGAGACTCATTCGGTTTAAAGATTCTTTATTTATTCTAAAAGAACATACATTGTTCACTTAACGAATAAATGCATAGTGAATGTTAGTGTAGTCCAGTAGCTTGCAGTTTTGTTTCCAAACTGTAGGTAGTTGATGTTTATTAAATAATGTAACCATGATTTTGTAAAAAGGCAGTGTTTAAAAGAGTGTCCATCGAGTTTCTTGCACATTCTTCTCCATAGGATCTCTTTGGAACGTGCAACTGCCGCGCTGGAGATAGGGTCGGTGAGTTTGTTTTGTTGCAGAATAACTTGCTAGGTACCTTAGAATAATAACGCATAGAAGCCGCGTCTAGAACAAAACCCGAGCAAAATCGTGTGTCCACTTCACTTTCTTTGTGTGCGTGAGCCGAATGTGTCCGTTCCTCTAACGCACACAGATATAGCTTTCAGTGATACCATTACCAAGCCGTGAGCCACAAAATATGGGAAGACGCATTACTATTTTGCTATCAAGGCAAGTGTTTTATGTTGTTGGGAACTGGAAAAGGTAAACAGGATTTTTTATGTAATCCTACTAATATTATAAATGTGAAAGTTTGTATGTTTGTTCGTCAATCACGCAAAAATGGCTGATGGGATTTGAATGAAATTTGGCACACATATAGTTGACATCCTGGAATAACACATAGGCTACTTTTTATCCCGATAAAAGGCATAGCTTAATGGCGGCGGAGGAGGAAGTGGAAATCAGACGTTTCTGCTGCCTTAGTACTTCAAATTCACAAGTACCAGGAGAGCATAAACTTGTCGAAATATTTTCGGGTCTGAATTTGTGAGCGCCAAAGATTCGGTACCAGGAAAGCAGACATAATATGTCAAAGTATTTTTGGTCAGGTTTTTTTTTTTGCTGGAAAATAGATTGGCTTTCATTGCAAGCGTTCATGTTTGTAGGTTTGGATGTTTGTCCGTCAATCACGCAAAAATGGCTGAAGGGATTTAGATGAAATTTGGCACATATGTAGGTCACATCCTGAAATAACACATAGGCTACTTTCTATCCCGGTGACATACATGACTTAATGGAGACAGAGGAAGAAGTGGAAGTACAAAGTTTCTGCTACCTTAGTACTTCAGATTCAAAAGTACCAGGAGAACAGAAACATGTCGAAATTTTTTACCGGGCTAGAATTGTATTAAGATTCACAAGTACCAGGACACCAGCAACATGTCAAATTATTTTTGGGCAAGTTTTTTTTTTTATTAGCAGAGCAGAAACTTTTTGAAGTATTTTCGGGACTGGAATTCCGAGCGTTACAGATTCATCAGGAGAGCAGACACATATCGAGGTATTCCGGGGCCGGAATTACGAGCGCTACAGTTTCACAAGTACCAGGAGAGCAGTAACATTTCGGAAGATTTTTTGGGGCTTGATTGATATGAGCGCTTTAGATTCACAAGTACCAGGAGATCAGAAATATTTCTAAGCAACGCTATACATTCACAAGTACCAGAAGAGCAGAAACATGTCGAGGGATTTCGCCAGAAAATTACGAGCGCTACAGATAGATTAAAATACCAGGAGAGAAATATCTGAAAGTTTTTAAGTTGCTGGAATTATGAGCGCTATACATTCACAAGTACCAGAAACATGACGAAAGAAGTTTTTTCAGGGCTGAAAATTGTAAATGCTATAGTTTCACAAGTACCAGGACGCAGAAACATTTCGAGATGTTTTCGGTGCCGGAATTGTGAGCGATAAAGATTTACAAGTACTAATAAGTAATTAGTAGGATAGTAGGACTTTAAGAGTAGTTCAGTTTTTCTTGTAATTGAGATAAGACGAGATGAGATGAGCTGAGATGAGATGAGATGAGATGAGATGAAATGATTGATGAGCGATTCAAAAGTACCAGGATAACAACAACATGTTGGAGTATTTCTGAGGCTGGAAATATGAGCGCTAAAGATGCATAAGTACCAGGAGACCAGACACAATCATGTTTAAGTATTTTTGAGCAAGATTTTTTTTTCCCAGGAGTACAGAAACATGTCGAAGTTTTTACTGTGCTGAAATTGTGAACACTATATGACTCACAAGTACCAGGAGAGAAGAAACATATCCAAATAGTTTTGGGGCTGGTATTGTGAGCGCTAAAGTTTCACAAGTGCCAGGAGACCACACACATCAAAGTATTTCCGGGGCTTTAATTGCAAGCGGTTTGGTAACCAGAAACATATCGAAGTATTTCTGACTCTATAATAGTGAACAAAAGATTTACAATACCTGGAGTTATTTAAAATATTTTGCGCATGAATTTTTCTGGGCTGGAATGGTGAAAGCTATAGATTCACAAGTACTAAGATAGCAGAAACATGTTGAAATGTTTCGGTGCTGAAATTGTGAGCAGTTAGGATTCAAAAGTAACAGGAGAACAGGAACATGGCGAAGTTTTTTCCGGGCTGGAAATATGAGAGCTAAAGATTTACAATCACCAGGAAACCAGAAACATGGCGCAATATTTTCGGGCCTAGAATTGTGAGAGGTTAGGATTTTAAAGTGCCCGGGGAGACCAAAAACATGTCAAAGTATTGCCAAGCCTGGAATTATGAGCGCTACAGATTTACAATTAGATACCAGAATACCAGACAATTGATATATTTTTCGACCAGAATCGTGAGCGCTAAAAATTCACAAGTACCTTCCAGGGGACCACAAACATGTCGAAGTAATTTTGGGACTCACTATCTGGATACCAGAATCATGAAGATGCAATTACAAGAATGACAATATGAGGCAATTAAGTTGCATACCAGTTCTAAAGTCTACGCAGACGAAGTCGCGGGAAGAAGCTAGTATGACATATTTTTTCGGAAGGTTTATTTCAATTTATTTAAAAATAAAAGGAAATAAATCGCATAAAGAAAGAGATATTGTTCAATGCGTTTAGAATGCTTGATGGGTTATAATTATAATCAATGTTAAAACATCGGGTTTGATATGAATTAACAGTAAGTATTGTATTTTAAAATTTCAAAAATGAAAAACATGAATGAAAGCAATGTGGGTATTTTTTTCCTCACAAATAGCAACACTGTGTTATGACAAGTTAGGTTATTAGAATTTTGTTTTATTTATCGATTTACGTAAAAATAGTGCATAGAATGTGAGTACTTATTTTGAGAAGTGTTATTTTATCACATTTTTTTTGTTTTCCTGATGTGCTATAACATCCTTTCACGCAACAAACTGTCATTTTCAATTATTTACTCGCGGGCTGTGTTCGACGGAACGTGACCTTGAGTACTGATGGCTAAGTTTGACGGATTGACGGATTAGGCTAAGTTTTAGTTGCCTCACTTTTTGCACTCGTACTAGGTTTCTATGCGTTATTATTCTAAGCTTGCTACTCTTGTCGCTAGCGCGGCAGAATTAGCTTCATCTAGTTGACTGACATACCTTGACTATTCAAAAGTGCCTGTAAATTGGTCTATTTGAAATAAAGGATTTTGTATTGTAAGTATCATTTTTAGATATTCACAATACAAATACCTACAAAGAAAAGAAAATTTGAGAAAAATGGCGCGAGAATTATTTTATGCCGTGGCTGCGTGAAAATGTTGGCAAAAACGCTAGAGCATGCAGCCAAGTTTTTAAATTACCGAATAAACTGTTTTATTTTATTTTAAATAAACTCAATCTGTGAATGCACACTGTTGCTTTGCCGCCATTTTAACAGCGCGCTAGCGCTGCCTACTGACTGGCGCCGCCGCGCGGCGATTAGGAGACGGATACGCTTTCATACAATTTTGGGCCTGCGTGTAAAAAGATGAAATTAGTGTCAATTGATAGCTACTATATTAACAAACAATCACTGCAAATTTTGCAGATTTTGGCAATCTGAGAGCCGAGATAAAAAAGATTTAAGAAAAGTGAGGTTATGTAACCAACAGCCGATTTTAGAAGTGCGATTATCATTTTTACCCGACTGCCCAAGGAGGGTAATGTGTTTATCAGTATACGTATGTATATTTGTATGTATTTTTGTTTTTTCCTATGTAGCGTTCTAGAGACCAAACTCGTAGATAAGCAGATTTTGATGATTCTTACGTCAATCGATTCGTGTTCGCCTTGCGAGTGATTGGCTATATTGAAATTAAAAAAAGTGGTGGCTTTTGGCGCAATAGGATTGTGGGGGCCCCATTTTTTTTCTCCCAAACTGATGTGAGGTGAGGTATCAAAATAAAGGGTTTTAAGAGGTGATTTCAAAAATATAAAACAGATGTTTCTTTCGACTGCACAGCATGATTTTCTTTTTGTTTACATCTTTTTAGTTCGATTAGCAGTCGGGTTTATGATTTTTAGAAATTTTTTTTTAATAACATAGATGAAATATAAGAACCTATATTTGTAGTGTGGGAAGGAAATGATGTTTAAAAATGAAAATCGTTTTTTATTAACATTTTTTATTCATCTTCAATTATAACTATAACGTCGTGCAGGGGGTACTTACTAAGTATAGGTATAGTCTTGGTACCTTTTTTTTTTTTTACGGGGGGAAATCCTCATGGATGTCCTCCACCCTGGGGCGGGCGGAGGGGTCTGTCAGACTCTTACTGACTAAAACCACCCCGGTGTTCCATCTCTCACCTACGCCAGGGACCGCGGGAACTAAACCGACTTCCGTGATCCCCGGCTAGTGCCGGCCCGCCTCTGCGGGCCACCTCGAGTCAGCGGAGGGAGTGAGGTGTTTGACTCCCCTCGCGACGTCAAAGAGGGGCGCACGGGAACACCACGCGCCGCCACCTCGGGTCCGGATGAATGGGGGGCGACGGACATCCCCAAGTCTGCCGCCCCTGGACCCAATTCGGGGGGCCAGGAGAGGGCAGCGTATGCCCTCCTCCGACGCCCGGTGCGCCTGCTGCGGGCCGGGAGAGTGGTCGAGATCTCCCTCTCCCTTTCCGCAGCCTCCTTCTGCGCGATAACTGTTTCGCAGAAGGAGACCACCGCGTCCCAGGACTCCTCGCCGTCAACCATAGCATGGACTACGGCCGGCAGCGAGAGGTCACTGCCTACCACAGAGATGAGGGCCCGGCGCGACTCCTCCCAAGCGGCACACTCTGCCAGCGTATGCCGCGCCGTGTCCTCCCGACAGTCGACGCAGTGGTGACACCGAGCGTCCGGCTCCCTGCCTATGCGACACAAGAACTTCCCGAAGCAGCCATGCCCCGTGAGAACCTGCGTCGCACGAAACGTCAGGGAGCCGTGCCTTCTCCCGAGCCAGAGGTCGAGCACTGGCCGGATGGCCTCGATAGTGACGAGGCCGGCAAAAGGGCGTGAGAGCCTGTCCCGCCATTCCACCACCAGAACCTCGCGCAGCTGCGACCGACGCAGTTCGATGTCTCGCTGCATCAGTCGCTCGCCGTGCGCCCGCGCGTCCTCACGCCACCGATGTAGTGACGCGAGGACTTTTGCCTCCAGGTCCCAGGGTGGAGTTCCGGCCAGTGTGCAAGCCGCCTCGTAGGAGATCGTGCGATAACCCCTGATGACTCTGACGGCCATCACCCTCTGCGGCTTTCGCAGAACAGCGATGGTGCCGGCCGTCAGGTCAGCCGCCCAGATCGGGGCCCCATACAGGGCCATTGATCGCACGATCCCCACGTACAACCGCCTGCAGGCGGTGCTCGGGGCCCCCAAATTGGGGAGCAGCGTTGACAGCGCCCCAGCCACGCCCAACAACTTGGGCGCCAGCCGCCGGAAGTGGGGGCCAAAATCCCTCTGCTTGTGTCACCTCTGGGACGCTGGCGTTCTCTTCAGGCTCTGCGGCTGTGGGCAGAACCATCGGCGGCGGAGTGTGCTCTGCTCGTGCCGGAAAGAGGGCTGCGACTATGTCCTCCAGCAGCTCGGGTTGGAGACTCTCTGTAAGTGGAGGCGCCCATGGTCCGAGTTTCCCTCGGACCGAGCGATAAGGGCGCCCCCACGGATCCCCATTTAGAGTCTCCAACATCTCCCTGGCTCGCGTCTTCGCTTCGCCGATGACCAGCCGAAGAGCCTCCTTAGCCGCGTGGCTACTCATACAGCGCGGCTTCTTCGTCAGGGACCCGGCGACGTCTTCTCCGGTATCGGGTGTACTGGCGCCTGACTCGGACGCATGAGGCGCGCAGCTGCGCGATTTCAGCAGACCACCAGTACACCTGGCGCCTTCTGGGTTGTGTGTGGACCCGGGGCATGCACACATCGCTAATTTGCGTCATCGCCCCGTGGAACCACTGCGCCTCCTCTTCGACGTCGACAGGTCTGGTCGTCGCCGACTCTCGGATCCAGGCCTGTACAATAGCGGCCTCCTCGAGTAGCTCCCTGTCGAGGCGCTTGCGTGCCCAGCGCGGACCGTCCGATTGCGGGCCCGATGGACTGCGGCCGACCGCGGTCTGGGGGGAGACGTCGAAACGGATGTACCGGTGATCCGACATCGTCTCCACCTCCACGGCGACACGCCAGTCGCGGACACGGCTCGCGACAGCAGGGCTAGCGAACGAGACGTCCACGATGGAACCACCCCGCTGCCGCACGCACGTGTAGACCGAGCCCCGATTCAGGACGGTCAAGCCAGTCGTGACTGCCCACTCCTCCAACGCCTCGCCCTTGGCGTCTGTGATCGGGGATCCCCACGCCGCGGACTTGGCGTTGAGATCCCCGAGTAACAGCACCGGGCGAGGGTGGTACCGGTTCACGATGGCACCCAACACTACCAGGAAGCTCTCGAAGTCGGCGAGGCTCTTGTTGGGCGAGAAATACGCTCCAATAGTGCCAATCCCGTCCACGAGGGCAGCTAACCAGCCGTGACCTCGGGACGGGTCGGCAAGAGCCCCGCCAATGATGGCTACCGAGCCGTCCAGGTCACCCACCCAATTATCTCGGGGAGGGACGTAGTACGGCTCGGCGACCACAGCCACATGAATCGACCACTCTGCCAGGGCTCAGGATCTCTTACTCCAGAGCATGGTTGATATTGCTCTGGAGGAAATGGAATTGTGCCATTACGCACAATCCATTCCCTCGGCGCCATGCCTAGGCCGGGAGTCGGCCGTAGAGCAACCAGGCTGAGGAGGGTGTAAAGAGTCCCCAGCAGCTTTGGTTGCCCCCTTCTTTTTTTTTGTTTTTTGCCCTTCTTGGAGGCCTTTGCGCCCACACTGTGCTCCGCGGGCTTCCCTGCAGCTGTACAGAGACTGCAGTTTGGCGTCGCGGTGCACTGGACCACCTTGTGGCCGGGCTTACCGCAGCGATAACATAGTTCGCTGCGGTCAATTGCGGAGGTGCACTGTGCTCTGACGTGCCCAACATCAAGGCATCGGTAACACCGCATAGCCCTGGGTTGCAGCAGCTTCACTCGTGCTGCAACCCACCCCACTAAAAGTCGCCCGCTGTCGGCGATCTTTTTCGCCGCCGCTACCGGGCATTTAAGCCAAATGGTACCAAGACCAGCAGCGTCGGCGCGGATCTCGCCCGCCCGCACGTCGCCCGGCGGACATCCACCGCTTCGAGCGACGGCCGCCACGACCTCCTCCGGGGTCGTCGAGTCGGCCAGGCCATTAACGCGCAATTCAGCGGTTTTTACAGGCCTGGACACTCGAACGTCTTCTTCGTTGAGGACCTCCCTCAATTTGGCGGCCAGGACGTCCGCCTTCTCCTTGCCCTCAGGACCCGCAACCTCGAATTCCGCGCCCCCGTAACCGCGGACTTCATCCTGAAGCCGGTCGGTGTGCCAAGTTCGGGAAATGCGACCTTGGCCTTCGCCTGCGTGAGGACCTCCTTGTAGGTAAGGCCCCTCTCGATGGCTCCGGGCTGCAGTGTGAGTACCACAGCCGCGGAGCGTGGGGCCCTACCCTTTCGCGACCTCCGCTTTTTCGTCTTGGGCGCAGGCTTAGTCTGAGCGGAAGCCGGCTTTGCTGCCTTCTTTTTGCGGCCCTTTTTGCCGACCGTTATCCAGTCCTCTGAGGAGAGGCCGGGAACGGTGGCCTGCCTGCCTGCCGCCTGAGCAGCCCGCCGCTCTCGAGCCTGACGGGCCATCTCTCCGACCTCGTCAGCCGCGACTGCCTTCCGTTGCGCCCGCTTTGCAGCGTTTGCCTCCGCTTTATTGCTTTCCAGCAAGAGCGGAGACGGGGACGCAGCGGAATCTCCGCTCAGGTCAGCGAGCACAATCTCGTCGCTTTCAACCTCGGGCGGCCTATCCGGGTAAACCGCCGGAATCGGCGTAGCCGGCCGCAAGAAACGACCTCTTTGGTCGCGTTGCGGCAGCCGAGTGGATGCTCCACCCGTCACGACGCGACCACCTCTCCGAGCTGTCAGCACCTTTGCGGCCGACAGATCCTCCTCGCTTGAGGAGGGATTTAAAATCTCCCCATGCGAACGCTTGCCCCAAAATTTTGAGGGGGCCCGTGAGCCTCCGTGGCTCTTGCTGCCGCTTTCGGCAGATGGCTCTCCTTTCTCCGTCCTCTCCGCCAAAACTGGCCCATCTTCGTTTTTTTTATTTTTCTGTGTAGTATCCATTAAGTTCCCACGAGTAGTGGAGGAAATAAAGGTCCACCCCGGCAGTGCCCCATACCAAAGGGTAAGCCTAAATACTGTAGGGGGTCGGCAGGTACCCTACAGGGGAAGCGCTAGCGACTGGAATCCCTCCAGCCATTCGTCCCCATAGTCTTGGTACCTAGCCCAACTAAGGCACCATATTATTGACATATTTTAACATGGGCGCAGCAGCCTACAGTCCGTTTGCCTACGATGCATACAATAATATTTTAATATTGCTACCCTACCTCTGCGAGAGCTGTCAACTAATATAGTTATAAACAAAATAAGTTTTGCGACTTATATGTCTTGATTGAATGTCTAAGTAGCCATGAGGTATCTGAAGCCGACAGAAATTCTCAATTCACGAGGTGAGCCGGTGTGAAGCAAATGTCTAGATGCAAAAGAACATCCACATTGTAGACAAACACTACGGCGGCCAAGATGTTGTGGCCTAGGTTCACCAAGGGGTTGATTTTTGAGCCAAGTCCCAGCAAGCTTGGCAAACAAGGTCACTGTTGTTTACTGAAAGATGCAAAGTTTTTAATAACATAAAATATGATTAAGTACCTTAAAAATCTACCTACTCAGGCAAAATGTACCTAACCGGCTCACTAGGTATATTTTTATAACAACTTTATTATACAATACTTACCTACATTCTACGCAAATATATGATTTGATTTACTCTGGCCGATAGTTACTTAGTTCAATGTAATGTATCTTTTTATGTGGCTTTGAATGTTTACCTGTCTATATTTTTATTATTTTGTTAGTGTAATGGTGAAGGAAAACATACATACCTATATAACAGTAAAGATTGCAAGCCAGCGTGATAGACGCTGGTGAGCTGATAAACAGGAAGTGAGTAAGTACTTACAGATTGTGGTGCTCGCCATTGCCGAATTACTGCTAATATCATTAATTCATCATCCAAAGCCCGACGACCTAGTGTATTACAGCGACTAGTCGCTATGCCACAATTTACACAACGATCCATGATGACAATATCCAATCGGTAGGCCGTTCGTAGAATCCAAAATAACAAGTCCAAGTTCAACGTTTAAGCGGGGTACCTATAGCGACGATGAAGTGACATGAACTCCTAACTGACATTTTGGCGATTTTAGTTTTTTTATCGTAAAAAGAGTTTAATCGTTTGCGTGAGCTGGCAAAAACAGATAACTGTAAGTACATCTTAATTTTTGGATTTCTCATTTTCCAGATTGTAAATTGAGTTGATTTTTCACTATTGAAATAAAAAAAATTAACCTTTTTTTTAAACCATACCTCTACTTATTACAATCAGGCCCAGAAGTCCCCGTCTCCAACAGCGCGCTACTCACTAGGTGGAGTCGTGCGACGGCGATCAGTTCCATATTTGAAATGGCAAATAATACTGTTATGGAATTTGTATGGACTATAACTTAACTATTTGCTTTGGTATCACACGCGTTTTTTATGACCCGCTTTACATATTTAAAACCGGTGGAATTACATCAGCTTTACGAGCCAGGGTGTTAAAAAATAAATAAACAAGTATCGAGTTGTCTTGAAAAAGTGTTCTGACTTGTCTCGGACCATCGATTTTCAAATTACATTTTCGCTTGAGATTCCCCGCAGCTTGGGGAATGCTCCACAAGTTGGCAATGCTAAATTTGACATTTCAAATGTTGCATGTTTTTTCACCTGGCTACTAAGTACTTTAAGAAACACAAAACTAGTTAAATTGGCGATAGCTTAAATGAAACCCTTAATACGGCTTTCGCCGAAATCGGTTAACTAGGGATCTTCTAGCGTATGCCATTCATATCTGGAGTGAGGCCATTGAGAAGCATGGGGAAGCACTTGCGGTCTCCCTAGACATCTCGAAGGCCTTCGACAGGGTTTCACGATGCAGGGATTCAGGGTGGCACGATGGCCTTATTAGTAAGCTTCCTTCCTTTGGTCTGCCCGTCAGATTGTGTGATTGGATTGCAGATTTCCTGAGGGATCGGTCTATCCGAGTGGTCATAGATGGCTGATCGTCCGGACTGCTGGATATTAATGCCGGGGTTCCTCAGGGGTCAGTACTCTCGGCAACATTGTTCCTGCTGCATATTAATTGCAGGGAATTTTTTTTTTCACCTTCCTGGTTGTTATCGCAAAAAAAAATCGTGCTTTAGATTTTTTGTTACCTGTTTATAATATTTATCGTATAAGAATTATAGTTTCTTTAATAATCTAATTTTTTTTTTTTAATGTATCCTGCTACTTAGCAATCTGTTTCCAAGGAACAATAATCTAATGTGGTGTCAGATTTTCATCGGGATTATTATCTTCAGCCGAGCTAAACACCCATTGATGCCATACTCATCTTCTGTCCGCAAATCTCATAGCTAAATCTGGTATACTATTTCTCTTCAGTCGAGAGAATCTCACACTGCCCTCTCCCCTCAGCAGCCAGTTGATTAACATGTTGGTCTAGTCTATTTTGATAATTGTTGCTGTATGACTCTATTTCTTCTTTCACTGTTCGCAGATTCAAATCTAGGTTTACATATCGATTGTTTATGTACGGTGGAATATTAAACATGGCTCTCATTGTTTTACTTTGAAACCTTTCCAGTATTTCAACGTTACTGTGACTTGCTGTTCCCCATAACTGTATGCCATAAGTCCATACAGGCTTCAGTATAGCCTTATAGATAGCCATTTTACTGGCTTCTGTCAGTTGTGACTTACGACCAGTGAGCCAATACATGCTTCGAAGTTTGCAGTCTAATTGTTTCCTTTTGGTCCATATGTGTTTGCGCCAGGTTAGGCGTCGATCAAGGTGCATACCTAAGTACTTGGCGTCATCTGAATGTGGGATTTCAGTATTGCCAAGTTTTACAGGTGGACAGGTTTTCCTTCTGAGTGTGAAGGTTACTTGAACCGACTTATCTGTATTGGCTTTAATACGCCACTGCTGCAGCCATGTTTCGATCAGAGTCAGGTGTTGTTGGAGCATTTCGGATGCAGCCTCGTGATTCTCATGTGTTGATAGGATTGCAGTGTCATCTGCGTATGTCGCGGTAGTGGTCGAAGCATGAGTGGGTAAATCTGCTGTGAATATAAGATAGAGAACTGGTCCCAGTATGCTACCCTGTGGTACTCCAGACATAATTTCATGCATTTGAGATGCGTCGGAATTATATTTTACTTCGTAGCATCTATTTTGAAGAGTAGCCCATTATGCCAAACTTTGTCGAATGCTTGGCTAATGTCTAGGAAGACTGCGCTACAATATTGTTTATCTTCCAGCGCTCTACCAATAACATCAACCAGCCGATGCACTTGCTCGATTGTACCGTGGCCCTCCCTAAAGCCAAACTGGTGAGTTGGTATTATCTCTGCTAGATGTTCTCTCATTCTATTCAATATGACCTTTTCCAGAAGTTTTCCAATTACCGGAAGGAGACTAATGGGTCTGTATGATGCTACCTCTTGAGGTGCTTTGCCTGGTTTCAATATCATTATTACTTGGGCAATCTTCCACTGGCTTGGGTAGAAGGACAATCTCAGACACGCGTTGAAGATAATTAGCATAAGCAGTAGCCCTTTTTTTGGAAGTTGCTTCAACAAAGTAGCGTCAATAAGATCGTAACCGGGGCACTTGCCTTCCTTGAGTTTTAGGATTTCGCGCCTTAGTTCTTGTGGTGTAACATGCTTCAAAGGCAGTGACATTTGATTAGGAGAAGTGAGGTATTTGTGTATTTCATTGTCTAGCTGTTGATTGCTGCTAGGAAGTGGTTCAAAAACTTTATGTAGATGATTGGCATACGTGTTAGCTTTTTCACTGTCAGAGCGGGCCCAGGTCCCTGATTGTGTTTTTAATGGTGTTACTTGTTGTTGAGGGCGCTTTAGGATTTTCGTAGCCTTCCACAAGGAATAGTTTGTGGCACTAGTATGTGTCAGTTTTGCCAGATATGATTGCAGGTTCTCATTTTTCCATTCCTTTATTAGTGCTTTTAGTTGCTGTGAGGCTTTATTAAAGGCAGCCTTGTCTCTAGGATAATGGGTGTTTTGCCATACAGAGCGAAGTCTACGTCTTTCCGTTATACAGTCTTTGATTGATGCTGGGTACACATGTTCTTTTGCACCTCCCGCTCTGTTTTGAGGTGTGGACCTGTTTGCCGCGTCATGAATCAATTTATTTAATCCTTCTATAGCCTGTTCTACCTCTTCTGTGGTTTTCAGAGAGATTGTAAGCTGACTCACCGCTGTGATGATATCCTGATACTTTCTCCAGTTGGTTTTCTTATTGTGGATTTTGGGTAGTCTTTCTGTAAGTATTATCTTATTATTCAAATTAAGAATAACTGCAGAGTGGTCTGAGGTTAGATCTAAGTCTGATTCCATTTTGATATTATTAATTGATACGTTTTTTGATATGAAGAAATCTAATAGGTCAGGAGTTTTTTGTGGGTCAGTCGGCCAGTAGGTAGGTTCGCCAGTGGATAAACAATCAAGATTAAGATCTCTCACAGCTTGGTAAAGCTGTCTGCCTCTAGTAGTTATAAGTCTAGAACCCCAAAAAGAATGCTTTGCATTCCAATCACCTCCACTTATAAAGCAACGCCCAAGCCTAGAGAAGAAAACTTCATAGTCTCCTCTTGATATTTGATGTTTCGGAGGGCAGTATATTGCAGCAAGTGTAATGTCTGAATTTTTGTCACTGACATTAATTACTGTGGCTTGTAGCTTGTCGGTTGAGTAGGGTTCAAGCGGGTGGTGTCTTATGTTAGATTTAATGAGTATTGCAGTTCCTCCATGAGCTTTTCCCGATGGATGGTTAGTTGTGTACATAGTATATCCCTTTTTTTTCATTTTCGTCGTGAGTCGCATTGCCGTGCGGACGTGTACAGTGACTGTGTTCCCCAGTAACTCACTGACTTTGGGTGCCCTCACCTGATTGGGTGTTGTTTAAATTTCTAATTCCCTTTTACACCTTAAGTGTTCTTATGGACTGTCTCCGCCTATTGGGCGGCCATAGAGTGAAACAAATAGATTGTTGTCGTGTCATCTAAAATCGTGGTTCTCTAATTTGCTCGTGGACGCGGTGGGTTTGAACCGGCGACTGGTGCATTGGCGGTCGCGCGCTGTCGCCCCGAACCAACTTAACTAGTCATCGAGCGGCGAATTAGTTGTGCCCGTGTGTGAGCAGTGCTACGAGTTGACGTCATCGTGAGTGCTACGGCGTGCCGCGTGACTGCTACGCGCCTACGACCCTGCGCATCGGCTACGCGCTGCGTCGCTACGAGATTCCCTGAGGTTGCGCATATTGCTTCTTTTCCTGAGCGCTAAGGTTGAGTGTCGGCTGGCGCTTCGAAATGCCTCGCTTGAAACGCACTCCCCCAGCTACTCCTGCGTCTACAACTGGTAGCATGGTCCAGTCAATGTCTGATTCAGACATTCCTCAGGCCACCACAAGCAGCCCTTATGATAGTGTCAACATCACCTCCCGATATAAACGTCCACGCCAAGCTTGTTCGCCTGGTAGTGAATTGCTAGACTTCAAGCAGGAAATTTTAGATATGCTCAATTCATGGAAGGCGGAGGAACAAGCCAATTTTTTAAAGTTTTCGCAAGAACAAAGCTCATCTCTCGCTAAACTATTCTCTGAGGTAGCAGAGCTTAAATCGCAAAACTTAGCCATTCAAAAAGCTAACAATGAAATAGAGAAGAGATATGTATGTGTATCTATATGTATACGTGTGCGTGCCTGCACCATTATGTTGTGTCACTAGTCAGTAATAAACTAGCATCCAATCGCAACGGTGGTTTTATTCATAGCTGACAGATCACTGGCGACGAGGTACCCACAAGTGCAAATAATTATAAAAGTGAAAAATGTCGAATACCATCGGTAATCTTTCAAGTTTCGATCACGACGCCCAAGAGTGGCCAATATTTAAAGGTCGGCTACTACAATTCATTAAATTGAACAGTATAAAACCCGAAAATAAGAGTGCTTTGTTACTTACCCATCTTTCGGACAACAGCTACCGCCTTGCACGGAACTTACTTCACCCTGATGTACTCGAGGAAGTAACGTTCGAGGATCTAGTTAATAAATTAGACAAGCATTTCACGCCGAGACGTTGTGCGTTTGCTGATAGAGAGAAGTTTTACGAGGCGAGGAGATCTGATGGCGAGAGCATCGAAGAATGGGCGGCTCGCGTGAGAGGTTTAGCCGTTAACTGTGAGTTTGGCGAGGCATTGGATATGCAGCTGCGAGATCGTTTCATACTCGGGCTTGCACCTTGTCGGGAACGTGACCGGCTGTTTGAAGAGGATGCCAGCAAACTCACTTTTGCTAAGGCGTTGGAGGTAGCTCAACAGGCTGCGTATGCGCGATTGGCGCGATCCAAGGCCGCAGCAACAGGTGAAACCGCGGCGACAATCGTCCAGGCTACGCAGATCAAGGAGGAACCTGTGTACCGGCTGAGCGGGCAGCGCAGGCAGCGCGCGCGCGGCGACCCTGCCGTGGCTACCCGCAGCTCGAACAACATTTCCGAGGAGATTCGTCGGTGTACAGTGTGCGGTCTCAGAAACCATGACTCTGAAAACTGTCGTTTTAAGAACTATCGGTGCCAAGTATGTGGTGTGAAAGGCCACTTAAAGAAAGTGTGTAGGGCTAAAAAGGATGAATCACGTTTACATTGTTTGAACACGGAGAAAATAAATTCAGAGCAAAGTGACTGCGAGGAATGTGAGCTATATAATGTAAGGTATGTTAGCAACTCGCCAATCATTTTAAATGTAATGATAGATACGGTAGGAATAGATATGGAGTTGGATTCGGGGTCGGGGGCCAGTGTTATATCCGAAACGCTTTACAAAAAGCAATTTTCCGACCGTTTTCTAATAAAATCTAACCAAAAAATGTGTCTTTACAATGGCCATAAAATTTCGCCATTGGGATATTTTCAAGGTCGCATTACGTACTTAAATAATACCCACATGATTAAGATATATGTATTGCCAAACGGAGGTCCTCCGTTACTAGGACGAGATTTTATGTCGAGGTTTAGGATGTATTTCACTTCAGAAATTCATAACATCAAAACTCCATCTGTAACTGAGTCCGACACGGAAGAAGTGCAGCAACTATTATCTAAATACGCAGACTTGTTTAATGGCGAACTAGGTAGGTTTAACAAATTTGAGGTGAAACTTGTTTTAAAAGAAGGCACCCAACCCAAATGTTTTAAGCCACGTTCCGTGCCTTTTGCCTTAAAAGAAAAGGTGGAAGAGGAGATAGATAGACTGATAGGTTTAGGAATACTACAACCGATTAAATTTCCAAAATACGGAACCCCCATTGTACCAGTATTAAAGGAAAACGGGAAAGTTAAAATAGCTGGTGATTTTTCAATCACATTAAATAAAGATTTAGAAATAGATAAATACCCGATGCCTAGGATAGATGAGGTTTTTGCTAAGTTAGGTGGAGGTGAATGTTACAGCAAAATAGACCTAAGTAATGCTTACAACCAATTCGTCCTGGAGGAACCATCGCAAGAGCTGACCGCGATAAGTACATCAAAAGGGTTTTACAAATATACCCGACTTGTATACGGTTTAGCAAACGCACCAGCCATTTTTCAAAGAGCGATGGAATCATTATTAATAGGTATAGAAGGTGTAAGCATATGGTTGGATGACGTTTGTGTAACTGCGCCGACTAAACAATTGCATTTTAGTAGGCTAAACGAAGTTTTAAAAAGATTAAAAGAAGCAGGCATAAAACTGCACAAAGAAAAATGTTGTTTTCTTCAGGACAGTGTTACCTATCTAGGTTACATTATAGACCGACGTGGATTACGAACTTGCCAAAAAAAAACGGAAGCCATTATAAACGCGCCGCGACCAACGAATGTCACAGAAGTTAAGCGATTTATAGGATTAATTAACTATTACCGTAACTTTATACCGAATGCATCAGCTAAGTTGCACCCGCTGCATGGTTTATTGCGTAAAGGAGCGCGGTGGGAGTGGGGCGAATGTCACGAACGTGCATTTAATAGTGTGAAGGTCGAGCTATCTTCAGAAAGAGTGCTCGCTCACTATGATCCCGCGGCACAGTTGGTGTTGACGGTAGACGCGGGCCCGGCCGGCCTAGGCGCGGTGCTAGCGCAGCGCGACAGCGAGCGCGCGAATCTCGAGCGTCCGCTGGCGTTCGCTTCAAGGTCCTTGTCCAAAAGTGAAAAAAACTACAGTCAGATTCAGAAAGAGGCGACAGCCATTATTTTTGCTGTCAAGCATTTTCATCAATACCTATATGGACGGCAGGAACCGTTCATCCTTAAAACTGATCATCGTCCCTTGCTTGCGATATTCGGAAAGAAAACCGGTATTTCAGTTATGGCAGCATCGAGGTTACAACGTTATGCAATAATATTGTCTGCATATAATTATAACGTCCAATATATTAAAAGCGAAAATAATGTCGCGGCGGACTATTTATCGCGCTCGCCTTTACCTGCATCTGACTGTAGAACGGAAGGACTAGATGATCTTTCGTTCCTCAACTTCTTAGATGCTAACGTCGCCCCGATAACGTTTAGCGATATTAAAACAGAAACTTGTAAGGACCAAATTTTGCAAACAGTTATAAAATACGTGCAGAACGGCTGGCCGCGTAAAATTAATTGTAAATTGGTACTGCCCTATTTTTACTGCAAAACAGATTTAGAAATTGAAAACGGTTGTATATTTCGAGGTCACAGAGTTGTGATACCAGCGGTGTACCAAAAAAGATTATTACAAGAACTTCATTCGGGTCATTTCGGCGTGGTAAAAACAAAGAGCGCAGCTCGTAGTAGATTTTGGTGGCCATCGATCGATAAGGACATAGAAGAATGGGTAGGCGCGTGCCACACGTGCGCCGGCACTCGCGCCGCCCCGCCGCGCGCGCCCCCCGCTCCCTGGCCGCGCGACTCTGTTCCGTGGCGACGCTTGCACATTGATTACATGACTAGTAATCAACATGTTTATTTGATCGTCGTAGATTCATACAGCAAATGGTTGGAGTGTTTACATATGGGTAGCGGTACTTCAACTCGGTCGCTTATAACTAAATTAAAGGAATTATTTTCTAGGTTCGGATTACCGAAAGTCATAGTCTCCGATAATGATGTAAAAATAAAGTCGAATGAATTTAAACATTTTTGTGAAATGAACGGTATCCGTTATATAACGTCCCCAATTTATCACCCTTCCAGTAACGGACAGGCCGAGAATTCTGTCAAAACATGCAAGAAGATGATAAAATGTATTATTAGTGACAACAGCCAGCAAAATGTTATTAACGAAAAACTGTTAGGGTTTTTATTTGATTATCGCATCACACCACATTGTGCAACGGGCGAATGCCCAGCAAAGCTTATGTTTGGTCGAAATATAACATCTAGGCTGGACCTGTTACTAGAAGATACTCATAACAATGAAACGAATAATGACAACTTAAAAACTAAAAGAAAAATAAACATAGGCGATAGGGTATGGTTAAAATGGTACACAGCTAGGAAAGAGATATGGATTTTAGGTAAAATAATTAAAATAATTGGAAATCGCATGTTCGAAATATTTGTTAAGGATCATAATGTAAACTGTAGAAGGCATATTGACCAGATAAGAAAATATACAGGTGCCACAGTTACTGGAAGCGAGACGAACGGCGTACGTGCTGATGTTGTGAGCCCCACGCCCTCAGCGCCGCCGCGCCCGAGCTCTCCGCCGGGGCCGGCAGCGCGGCCGCCACAAACATTGTCTCCTGCTATTGAATCGCAGGTTACAGAGGGCGAGGGAAACGATAATGGGGAAGAGGATGAGTGGGCTGAGGCTCAAAGTGAAGTCGGTGCTAACGATCACAATAATGAGACCAATCAAGAAGAATCCGAAAATAGTGGCGATCGTTCTTTTGAGCCACAGCCTACAAGACCGACTCGTAGTTGTAGACGTAAGATTAATTATAAGGTTTAATTTGTAAATGTATCGAGCACTACGCACACTAGATGTATGTCGATAAAGTTTCTGTAGTGTGCTACCAGCCGAGAGCGTCGGCACCTTTTTTTTGTTATTTGTAGTTGTAGGTATCTATGTAAAATTATTATTGCACCTACCTACTTAATGTTTAATGTACATTACTTTTGGAAATGGTGTTGGAGGAGTGATATGTATGTGTATCTATATGTATACGTGTGCGTGCCTGCACCATTATGTTGTGTCACTAGTCTATCTTCTATACTTATAATAAATCTGTAGAGAGGTCAATTCTGTACATGAAATATATTTCCAAAATAACTATCAGGGGGTGATTAGGGATCGATACTGATGCCAAAAATGCAATCAGTAAAATTTTTGTCTGTCTGTCTGTCTGTCTGTCTGTCTGTCTGTCTGTCTGTCTGTATAACCGTTATAGAAACAAAAACTACTGGACGGATTCTAACGAAACTTGGTACAATTATTCTTCATACTCCTGAGCTGGTTACAGTATACTTTTCATCACGCTGCAATCAATAGGAGCAGAGCAGTGAAGGGAAATCTTGGGAAAACGGGAGAAGTTACTCCATTTTTTAAGCTTCCGTCGCGTGTGCAACCTTAATGGTGAAAGCTACACAGAAATCATGTATGACGGAAATGTTCTCCTTAAAATTATATAAAAAATATCCAACGACAGCATATGTCTATCTTTTATGATTGACGAACAATAACACGTGTAACTCCCGATAGCTTAGCAGTTCGAAGCTTTCTGATTGTATTTGTCTACTCTTACGTTTATAAAACTCTCAGTCTTCCCTAATTAACATTAATAAAAGTTAACATTATTAACAGCTATTCCATAAAAAAAGAATCATAGAAATCGGTATAGAAACACCAAAGTTATACATGAAAAACGCTAATAATAAGCCATCGCGCGTGAATACTGAATCATGCTATAAGGATTATTTTTGTGGTCGCGACGCGAACGCACAGGCAGGCGGCTAGCTTGGCGCCTAGAGGCTAGCGAGTAGCTTTGGAAAACGGCTTACGACAGTTTGCAATATCCTTTAATAATTATAATGTCGAGGGGAAGATGGATATAATTTCGCTTTACACCAAACGAGTAATATTATAAATGTGAAAGTTTGGTTGTTTGTTACTCAATCACGCCAGAACGGCTTAACGGATCTTAATGAAATTTAGAACAAAGATAGATTATAGTCTGGAATAGCACATAACCTACTTTTCATCCCGGGAATATGTTCCCTAGGGATCACGCGGGCGAAGCCGCTGGCAGAAGCTAGTCAGTAATAAACTAGCATCCAATCGCAACGGTGGTTTTATTCATAGCTGACAGATCAGTTCCCCAGTAACTCACTGACTTTGGGTGCCCTCACCTGATTGGGTGTTGTTTAAATTTCTAATTCCCTTTTACACCTTAAGTGTTCTTATGGACTGTCTCCGCCTATTGGGCGGCCATAGAGTGAAACAAATAGATTGTTGTCGTGTCATCTAAAATCGTGGTTCTCTAATTTGCTCGTGGACGCGGTGGGTTTGAACCGGCGACTGGTGCATTGGCGGTCGCGCGCTGTCGCCCCGAACCAACTTAACTAGTCATCGAGCGGCGAATTAGTTGTGCCCGTGTGTGAGCAGTGCTACGAGTTGACGTCATCGTGAGTGCTACGGCGTGCCGCGTGACTGCTACGCGCCTACGACCCTGCGCATCGGCTACGCGCTGCGTCGCTACGAGATTCCCTGAGGTTGCGCATATTGCTTCTTTTCCTGAGCGCTAAGGTTGAGTGTCGGCTGGCGCTTCGAAATGCCTCGCTTGAAACGCACTCCCCCAGCTACTCCTGCGTCTACAACTGGTAGCATGGTCCAGTCAATGTCTGATTCAGACATTCCTCAGGCCACCACAAGCAGCCCTTATGATAGTGTCAACATCACCTCGCGATATAAACGTCCACGCCAAGCTTGTTCGCCTGGTAGTGAATTGCTAGACTTCAAGCAGGAAATTTTAGATATGCTCAATTCATGGAAGGCGGAGGAACAAGCCAATTTTTTAAAGTTTTCGCAAGAACAAAGCTCATCTCTCGCTAAACTATTCTCTGAGGTAGCAGAGCTTAAATCGCAAAACTTAGCCATTCAAAAAGCTAACAATGAAATAGAGAAGTCGGTAAATTTCATCAAAAATCAATATGACGACATGATGAAAAAAATTGATTTATTACAAAAAGAAAAACAAATTTACAGGGATTGCATACAAAATTTAGAGATGAAAGTCGAAGATTTGCAACAATTATCACGCTCTTCTTGCGTCGAGATTCGCAACATACCACTCAAAGAAAATGAGTGTGTTAAAGACCTATCTGTGATTGTTGCCCGTGTGAGTGCTGCCGTTAACGTGCCTCTTAAAGACAACGATATCCGCGACGTTTACAGACTGCCTGGCAAACCTGGTACCATCAGGCCGGTTGTTGCCGAATTTACCACTATGGAGACTATAAACGTGCTGCTAAGTTCGGTGCGCAGCTACAACAACAAGCAACCAAAGGAGTCCCGACTCAACACTACAAATATAGGTAGTCTTGGAGACCACCGTCCGATATATGTCAGTGAGTACCGGCCAGCTCAAGAAAACTATTTTTTGCTGCGCGCGAGTTTGCAAAACTTAAAGACTATAAATTCTGCTGGACGGCCAATGGTAACATACTATTGCGGAAGGAAGAGGGAGTCAAACCAATACTTGTCAAATCCGAGCAGACGCTACGGGATCTAGCACGAATCAATCAATGACTACTAAACTCCCATACATTATTGTTTTCTTATGCAGGTTTCATAATAACAAACTCCTACTATGTTATAAGTTGTATTCCCCGCATGTTTAAGATTATTAACACCGTTTGTTTTGCTTATATATTAAGAACTACCCACCATTACAATCACCCTTCACACACACTTTATCTTCAATACACTCACTCTCCATTCATAAACCTACGGGCACCCACACTCTCATCCCTCACACACTTACTCTCGCTGTCAATACCATTCCTAACTATTTATAACCACTCTTACATTACCATTCTTATTATGGAGAATATTAACTTCACTATTTCGGTTGACAATAAACGCCTCTACACGGCAAATGTACCTGACACAGTTACAATCTGCCTCATCTTTCCATGTCTAAATATTTGCATCACTTTATTTTGGAATATGTTATTTTCCTTCAATGGTTAACCACATTAATGCCCTTGAATTAGAATTAGATGCCTACCACGTATCAAAATCTTATAAATTACCATTAGGTGAATGCTTAACTAAAATACCGAAGTCACAAAGAAACTTATCCATACTACAACTCAACATTCGCAGTTTAAACAAGAATTTTGACAGTTTTATAGCATTCCTACATCTCATTAAAATTGATTGTGATATCATTGTTTTGACCGAGTGCTGGCTAAAGTCTGCTGTAATTCCCAACATGAATGGTTACAGTGTCCACTTCACAAAAAATACAAGAAACCAGAATGATGGTGTGGTTATGTATATTAAGTCTTCATTGCACTGCATCGTTTCTGAACCTGATATAACGGATGCAAACTGCCTGCTTTGCAAAATTGACAATAATGTTGCCATGATAGCCCTATATAGATCACCTTCCTTCACCCACGTTGATAATTTTTTGAACAGCTTGGATTCAATTTTAAAACCCCTAGCAAAATATCAACACGTTGCCTTAGTCGGTGATATCAACATTGATATCAAACCGAACAATAATGATAGACATTCGTACGAATACCTCACTTTCACTGCCTCTCATGGTTTATTACCGGCGCATTTATATCCTACACGATTAAATAACTGTTTAGATCATATTCTTTTAAAAACCAGTCAACCAGGAACATCTATTGTAATAGACTCGCCTATTACTGATCATTTACCTGTATTCCTGAGTATCAACCTATATGTTCCTAAGCCCAAGCCCACCTACACGGCCAAAGTTGTTGATATCTCAAACATCTTAAAAGATATTGAGAGTACTAATTTCTCCCCAATCCTTTTTTCTGATGACGCTAATGAAGCAGCGTACACCTTAACAACTTTGCTGACTCAAATTATTGAAAAACACACTCGCTTCTCCAAAGTCTCCCGTAAGAACCGTAACATCAAGCCCTGGATCACGCCTGGCTTACTTCGCTGCATCAGAAACAGGGATAAAATGCATCTTGCTTTAAAAACACAACCAGATAACCCTATCCTCAAATTAACGTATTCTCGCTATCGCAACTTCTGTAATTCTTTGCTCCGGAAACTGAAAATAAATTACGAAAAAACTGAATTTATGAAAAGAAAAAACAACTCCAAAGCAACATGGGATCTAATTAAATCCATAACCCACTCAAAATCCACACCACCTCCATTGAAAAAACTTCAACAACTTGAACCTCACAAACTTGCATCAGCAAACAGCGTCAACAACTACTTTGTAAATGTAGGCAAAGACTTAGCTACAAATATACGGCAGTGTGGGACAATACCAGTTCACCCATCAAGTTTAGCTTCAACCTGTAACTCAATGTGTGTCCTGGAAACCGACGATTTGGAAGTAGAGCAAATTATAATCAACTTGAAATCAAGCTCTGTAGCTGGAATTGACGGTATTTCTGGACATATATTGAAGTTAACGCGCAAAATTTTAATCCCCTACATAACACACATCTGCAATCTAGCTATATCTACTGGTACTTTCCCTGACTGTTTCAAAATAGCGCTAGTCCACCCTATTCATAAGGGAGGGGACAGAAACAGTGTCAAGAATTATAGACCTATTATCTATTCTACCAACCATTTCGAAGATTCTGGAGAAGGTTCTGAACAACCGTTTGCTTAAATATATTAATGCTAATAAACTTCTCTCCGAAAACCAATATGGCTTCAGAGCTGGAATTGCAACAGAGGATGCAGTTATTGCACTCTCTGAAAGAGTGACTCAGCTCATGGATAAGAAGCAGCGGTGTATTGGTTTATTTCTAGATATATCGAAAGCCTTTGACACTGTCTCTGCGCCCATACTTCTGTCGAAACTCGAACGCATGGGAATTCGTGGTCCTGCACTTGACATTTTCTCAAGTTACCTGGAGAACTGTTTCCAACATGTTCAATTGGATGAGGTAACAAGCGATAAAGCTAGAATAGAATACGGCGTGCCACAAGGCAGCATTCTAGGTCCAACCTTGTTCCTCATCTACATCAACGATCTGTTATCAATTCCCTTAACTAACTGTCACATATTTACCTACGCTGATGATACGGCCCTACTTGTTCATGGCAATGATTGGAGTGAAACAGAAAAATATGCTCAGAAGGTGTTGGACATTGTCATGAACTGGTTTAACAATAATTTATTAACCTTGAATGCAGAAAAAACTAAGCTTATTTCTTTTTCTTTAAGTAATAGGACTCAGCCAAACATATCGCCTATTGTTAAAGCACATAGTTGTTCTCCAAACTCCAGCTGTACCTGTCCCACTCTGGCAATCACATCTTGTATAAAATACTTGGGCGTGCAAATTGATAAACACCTGAACTGGTATAGTCATATAGATAGTCTCGTCATCCGAGTGCGTAAACTCATTTCTATCTTTAAGAAACTCCGTTGTTCAGCTGACTCGGAAACACTGATGATGGTCTATTGTTCACTCTGTCAGTCTCTTCTCCTATATTGTTTGCCGGTTTGGGGTGGCGCCTGCAAAACATACTTTCTGAAATTAGAGAGAGCTCAGAGAACAGTTCTCAAAGTTATGTTCTGCAAGCCCTATAGATACCCCACTTTGGAACTTTTTAGGGAAAGCAGGGTTTTGACAGTGAGAGGTTTATATGTGCTACAGTGTGTACTAAGGAAACATCGGCTGCCGTTCACAGAAAGTACTAAGCGCCGCGCAGACATTGTCCTTCCACCAGTTAGACATAAAACTACCTTCGCTAAGCACCAATTCACCTACCTCAGCTATATTCTTTATAATAAAATCAATAAATTTCTCCATATCCACAGTTTAACCTATCACAAATGCAAAAATATAGTTAATAAATGGCTTATTGAGAAATCATATGAAGAGACCGAGAAACTTCTTTTCCCAAATGCTTAAGTCATAACTTCTCCTATTCAAGTATTTTTATACACAAACACTCACACACACCCCCCACTTTCACACACCTACCAAGACACGTTCGCACCAAACACACTCCACACTTTCACATTATTTACTCATACACAACACACCTACTGCATCTACCACGTCTAACTCTCACTCAATTACGTATTACAGTATTATTATTAATTATTTTCACTTTTGCTTGTTTCAATACACATGAATATCTAATAATTGTATTGTTATGTTCACTATGTTACTGGTGAAAACAGTTTTATTAAAACATTATGTATACCTACCTTTATGGAATCACTGGTCCCCAAGTCACAGGCTATTAACCTAGTTTGGGAGCCAGGAGATAATACCCAATGCATTTTATGTTGTACTATTCTACTGTACCTACTTGTAATATATGTAATCATTTTTACTGGAAATAAACATTATTCTTATTCTTTCTTATTCTTTATTGAGATAAAGCTCTTGCTTGTAAATCTGGTCTCGGAAATGAGTGCCACATCAATTCTTTTCATGTTCATAAAGATTTCTAGCTCTAGTCTACATGCAACTAGTCCGTTGGCGTTCCATGTTATAATTTTGAGATTATTATTAAATTTTCTTATGGCTGCTTAGAACTTGGAGGAACCGATCCATCATGCTGTCTACCATGTTTATCATCATGGTTTGAATTCTGTTGAACATTTTATCTAAGATGTCACCGAGTTGCTGTATTTGGGGAGGTTGGTCTGGATAAATTATGTTGTATTTTTCGTCACTTCAGCGTAAGTTGCTGTGGTTCTTTTGTAGTTATTCAGTTTCTTTGGCTGTGGTTTGTCAATTTCCGTTATCCGGTTGTATTGGTTTCTATTGGGCTGTGTTGGTTTCGGTTGGATTTTTAGTATATGTTCTTTATATTGTTTGTATTTTATACATCCTCTATAGCTAGCCGGGTGTTTTTGCTGGCAGTTTGCGCATGTAGCTTCTGTGTCTCTAGTTTTGGTACAACTGGTTGTTGAATGGTCGTCTCCATATTTGACACATCTGAAAGGTCGGTGGCATTGATTTTTGGAATGACCAAATCTTTGACACCTTTTACACTGGAGGATTTCTTTTTTTTTGTATGGAGGTTCAAAAGATATTTTTGTATGATTTAAGAATTTCAGTTTGAATATTTCTTTATTGTTCGGCTTTGGTTCCAGGTCTACATAGAATAATGATTGATAATGATTCTTTTGAAATTCGGTGCCGTACATTTATCAGTTGTCTTACTTCATGTCCAAGTTCTTTGAGTTCTTCCTTTATTTGGGTGGTATCTTCTGAACTATGAAGGCCTCTCAGTACAACTCTGTAGGGTCTTTCACACTTTAACATGTACGTGTAGTGACTAATGTTGTTCTTAATGAAGCTTTCTCTTATTGATTTGTATACTTCTATACTTGCTGGCATTATTTTCACAATGTGTCCTGATCTGAGCGTTGTCATAATATAGTGTTGTCATAATACTGTTCTAATTTTTAGTAGTTCCTTTCTAAGAGCAGTGATATCCAGGACTCCAGTTACAAAAATTGGTTCTGGATTTGGAGGCTTGACTGACTCTTTAGCATCCGAGATCTCGTTTTCATTGTCTAATATATCAAATTGATTTTGTGTAAGTACTGAATAAACAGTTGTGCTGGATTTTTTCTTTTCATTTTCTGCCTGTGGTGACTTGGATTCCACTCTTTTCCTTTTGGCTTGAGGTATTCGATCTTGTTGCCAATCGTTTGCGTTAGGGTTACGTTGTGCGGGCATTCTTTGCCATTTAGGGGGACAGCTGTTGTCATTGTCATCTATGGTGATAGGCTCTGATGGTGTTGCTATCAAATTTTTCTCCTTTATGGTGCCGGCTGTGCTAAGATTTCCAAATGAGGAAGATCTAGGTCTTGAGATGAAGAGGCTCGGATGAAATGCCTGCTGTACGAGTTTTTTAGTGCTGCCAGTAGCATTCTCTGTCACAGGGGCCTGGTCGCCTACCCCTGTGCAGACTTCGGTAACCAATTTCACACTCGCAGGCCCGGATACCTGCGAGCGCCGGGCGTTAGCCGGATCGCATGACAAATCTATTTCGCTATCATTCATTTCATATTACGAGTTGGGGCATACGCACATCACTTTCCCAAGGTGATGCGGTCACACTTTTTTGAAGGTATTTAGTTCTCCTGAGGCCTGTGAATACCTCGAAACAGGTTAATTGACCGCCGCCTGTTGTTCGCCGTTGTTGCTCGATTAGCACCACCCGGGGGACACGTGTAGGGTGGGCCTAGGAGAAGGTGGTAAATCCTACGGACGTGAGCAACGATATCCCCTTAATAATCTAATAGGCATGTATCAGCATAATTTACTTCAAATACTTCTGTTTTGTTAAAAAATAGTGTAATGTAATTTTTTTCTGACATTAATTTTATAAAGTACCTACTTATTATTCATGTGATTTGATTATTGTGAATGTGAGGATCATGTGGGTCATTTTATTCTTATTTTTTTTTTTTGTTTTTTCCTACGTTCGTCTGCCAGTTTGAGTACTATATACGCAACCTACAAAAATGTCTTTTCTTTGGTATTGTTCGTCGTGTCGTTGAGTTGGAGTTGTAAGTCGAACTACACGATAACTGAAACGTTTGCACTGACTGGACAGGTCCACTCAAATCTTTGTGGTTCTTTCTTCAAAAGACCATCTCAGATACTAATCTGCATAGTTCTCATGTGAGTTGAGCAAGATTGTCTGGACTTTAAAAGAGACTATGACCTCTGAGTTTGTTTCGGCTGTTTCTTCTCAGAGTAGTCAGGTACTAGGTAGTTTTAAAAAATATGACGTGTAAACTTAGAATAATATTATGCATGTCACACGTGTGTTTAAGGAGTTATGAATGTGGTGGTTTTTATTTTTTTTGCAGCACGCATGTCGCATGGATCAAAAGTAAAAATTTGAAAGCTTTAAAAGAAAATCGCTTTAAAGTAACTTAAAAAAAATAACTTTACGAAGATGGATAAAATTCTGATAAAAGGTGGAAAGTCTAACACTACAACAAGTACAACTACAACTTCTGTGACTTCTACCTCTAAAGTCATAGCTAGCACATCCGAAAAAAAAAACTAAACCGAGACCTAGGACCGCCGAGTCTAGTGATACAGAACGTCTCGTCGAAGCAGAACGACCTGGTAAAAAACAAAAAACTGCATATAATTTTAACGATAAATGGCTTTCTAATGCCCTTTACAGTAGATGGTTATTGAAAAAAACAAATGAAGGTGAATCGGTGGCTTACTGCAAAGTATGTGACACCAATGTCACCAATCATAAACCTGCCTTAGATAAACATATGGCAACGATATAGCACCAAAACAACATAAAAACAATAGCAACTAAAAAACCCATTCAAGAATTCTTCACATTCAAACCCGAAGACCAGCTTGTTAAAAGGACTGAACTAAAAATTAGCGCGTTTATAACAAGACTGATTTCATTAGTGGATGATTTAGTGCCTTTTAAGGCAAGTATATTCCCGGATTCGAACATAGCTAAGAAAGTGACTCTAGGTCGAACCAAAGCCACTAACTTTATTGCAAAATTAATAGCGCCGGATTTATTTAACATCAAAAAAGAGCCCGGAAATTTTTTCAGTCTCATCTTGGACGAGACCACTGATAACACATCGAAAAAACAATGTGCACTTACGATAATATTTTATAACCCGCAAACAGAAAGCGTAGAGACTTAAAAACTTTATAGGATTCGCATCTGATACAACAAACAGTATGGTTGGCGAGCACAACTCTGTTTTTTTTCGCATTTATAGAAAAGGTACCAAACATAACTTGCATTAAATGCAGCTGCCATCTGATTCATCTTGTGGCCTCAAAAGCATGTTTAAAGCTACCAAGATCAGTAGAAGACATGTTACGGAATATTGCTGCACATTTCTCTAGAGCACAGACCACATAGAGGCTCTCTAGAAGCTCTAAAATACAATTAAAGTTACAAGAATTTCAAAAAAAAATCGAGGTTGACTGTCATAAAATTTTGAGTCCATCGAATACTCGGCTTTCTCTTAGAGCATGTGTTGACAGAAAACTTGAACAACATGACGCTCTAAAGGAATGCCGTGGCGCCTCTCTAGCCACTCCTCAAAGAAGGGACTTATCGCCACTATCGTGGCGTGCCCTGCACTGGGTTGCGACAGTCGTCGTCTCCATGACGCCATGAGATCGCGCCGGAGGTCTGTCCGCTGCGCGACAATTTGCCGCGTCAGCGGAGTTTCCCCCCGGCGTAGTACCTCCACGCGCCAATCATGCAGGCGCGCGAGGACTATCGCCTCCAGATCCCATGGCGGCAATCCGGCAAGGAGACACACCGCTTCGCGCGAGATCGTGCGGTACCCTCGGGCCATCCTTAGGGCCATCACCTTTTGGGGCGCGTTCAAATAGTTGGCAGCACGCTGCCGCAAGGAACGTGTCCACACCGGGGCCCCGTAGAGGGCCATGGACCGTACGACCCCCGCGTAGAGCCTCCGGCAGGAGGCGTTTGGTCCCCGGAAATGTTCCACGAAGTTCCACCGGCTGTCGAGGACGAGCCCTAGGTACTTCAGCGTCAACTCGACGCCGATGGAAACCCCTCCTACCGTCAGCAAGGATCCCGACGGTGGCGTATTGCCTCGGCCATGAAAACACATGGCCTCGGACTTGTGCAGCGCCACCTCGAGACCCAATTGCCGGATCCTCTCTACGACTGTCGCAACCCCGCGTGTCATAACGTCGGCCGCCTCCGCGTACGACCCCCCCTGTGCCAGCACCAGCGTGTCGTCAGCGTAACAGATGACGCTGACGCCGCTAGGGAGGTCGGCTCGCAGCACCCAGTCGTAACCGATGTTCCACAGGGGCGGCCCCAGAACCGAACCCTGTGGGACACCGCACGACATCTCTCGCCGGTTCCACTCACCGCTGTGACTAGGGTAGATTACTGCCCGATGTCTTACACCCTGGAACTTCTTAACGACTTCAATAAATTGTTTCAAACTGAAAAACCACGTCTTCATTGTCTACAACCGGAAGTCGAAAAAATAATAAAAACCATAGGCTCCAATTAGTTACAATTTAAACTACATGAAAATCACACCTGCTTTCAATATAGAACACGCCTATCCGAGAAATTTCTTGCCTTTAGAAGCTATATATTATCTGGGAATCTCAGCACAGGCATCTATAAAAGAATTAGAAGATGAAAATCCTTCAACTTCCACCGAGCTGATACAGCAAATCTGAGAAAAACTGTCTAGCGTTCTATATTGAAGTCATCAATCAAATCAAGCAAAGGTTTGAGTTTAGAGATCCAATATTTGAAACGATATTCGTTTTAAATCCTAAAGTGGCACAATAATTTAAAATTAAGGATCTGTCAAAAGTAATAAAGAGATATCCAGTTTTACAAGAGTGTCTCAATGAACAAGACCTTCACACAGAATGGCGGCAACATGCTTTTCTGGAACAGAACTGGATTTACTACCAAATTCAAATGCCGAAGATAATTGGAAAGCTGTGTTCAATTAAAAGAATGTCGGGCAGGAGCCCATGTTTCCAAATTTGAGAAAAGCATTCGCCCTTCTTCTAGTTCTACCTTTCTCTAACGCTTCTGTGGAAAGGGTTTAAGCCAGCTGAAACTTATTAAAACTGACCATCGCAATAGGTTAAATACAGACATAATAGCTGCTCTAATGACAGTCAAGCACAATATTAAAAGTGCTATTGAATACGAACCTCCTAAATCACTTCTTACAAGTAACAACAACTTAACGGTCAAAATTATTTCTGTTATCCTAAAGGTTTGTGAAACGCTGTTTTCGAATTAATTTGCTTTGAATTTCGCGGGCTGGTTGAAGCATTCACCTTAACCATATAATATATTTTATTGCAGTTGCAAACAAGTAAATTAAGTCGTGTCGTGTGAAATAAAAAAAAAAAAACTTTTTATAAAAAAATAGAACCGACTTCCAAAAAAAAAACTACAAAGTAAAAAATAACTTTAATTTCGGAAGTCGGTGTTTTTGTTAGATTCTTCGTATTTTGACACCGACTTCCGAAATTAAAGTTATTTTTTACTTTGTAGTTTTTTTTTTTTTGGAAGTCGGTTCTATTTTTTTGTAAAAAGTTTTTTTTAATTTTTGACTTTTTAGTGGTACCCCATGTACTGAATGAAAGTCCCTGTTTGTAGAATCAAGGGTTTATTCCACATAACATGACAAACCATTGTCAATGAAGTAAGGAGCATAGAGCTAAAACTAAAGAGGTTACTTATGCAGGTAAGTGTACATCATTCTCCCCCCCCTAAGTTTCGTAGTCTTGAAGATGAATCGGAGGATGCCGGTTTCTTTCCGATCGCCGAGGAGGATCTGGCAAATCCTCCGTATCATAAAACTCTTCGTCGTTTGAATCTTCAGCACATTCGCCTCTAGGTGCCAAGTGTCTATTTGATACCATTATTTCTCGTCCATTTGAGAAACGTACTCTACTGCTCATTGGAGATGGTTCTATCATTTCTACTTCTTCTACAAGTGGATCATATTTGTTTCGGACGTGTTTCTTTAATAAGACTTTGTTGTCCTTGAACCAGGATGGCAGTGATTGACCCCAGGATGATCGTCTTGGGTGCATAAACATTCGTTCGTGTGGAGTCTCATTGGTTGCAGTGCAAAGCAGTGATCTAATGCTATGTAGGGCTTGCGTTATAACATTCTCCCACATTTCAATTGACATTTTTCGTGTTTTCAAAGCAAGAAGTATTGTTTGCCATAATGTCCCGTTCAAACGCTCTACCTGGCCATTACATTGTGGGTTATAGGGAGCAGAACGACTGGTAGCGATTCCTTTTGAATTCAAAAAATCCTTTAGTTCTCTGGACATTAACGCAGCTCCTTGATCTGTATGTAAATTACACATGGCATGCCGAATATTGAGAATAGATTCGTTAAACTTGTGATAACACTTTCAGAAATGGCATCTTTACATGGGTACGCAAATGGAAATCTGGAGTATTCATCGATGATTGTAAGTATGTATTTGTTTGCGGTGGAAGATGGTATAGGTCCTTTGAAATCCAAGGACAACCGCTCGAAAGGGGTTGTTGCTTTAATCAGATAACCAGTTATGTTTCTGTTAAATCTTGGTTTTTCCTTCGCACACACTTTGCAAGATGTTTTATGCCACACGTTTTATGTCTTCGTTTGAATAGAAAGATTCTTACATCTCACCCAGTGTACCTACGCCCAGATCGATTCGACGGAGACCCTACAGTGGAGAAACAAGAACATTCATCGCAGTGGAGACATTGGAAAAAAACCTTTGAAAATTTTCTCGAATCCGTTGACAAATTGTCAGATGGAAAAAAATTACAGTTCTTAATAAATTATGTCTCTCCGGGAATATTCAAGTACATTGAACGCTGCGGGAATTATGAAGAAGCTATTGATATTTTAGAAGCGTTATTTGTCAAACGAAAAAGCGAAATCTTTACAAGATATAAATTATCATCGCGGAAGCAGCTAGTAAGTGAAAGCCTTGACCAATATATTCAAGCTTTACATCTGCTGAGTAAAGATTGGCAATTTAGAGATACTAAGGCGGCAGAAAACGAGAAGGAGTTCATTAGAGATGCATTTATTGCTGGAATAACATCTACAAACATACGTCAAAGACTCCTAGAAAATAAAACTTTGAGCCTAGATGAAGCATATGATCAAGCGAGAGCTTTAGAGGCAGCTAAAATTCAGACTGAAGGGTACGCATCACAGTCATCTGAGATTCCCTTTGTTGCTGCAAGTAGTAGTTATCGAAGTAAAATGTCTGTTCAGAATAACTGATATTTCTGTGGAAAATCACGTCATCCCCACGCTTTTGTCCTGCTGTCAACGCAACATGCCTTAAATGTGGCAAGAGCGGTCATACCTTTCCATACTTTTTTTTTTGTAGTAATTAAATCGTTTTCATGTGGAATAAATTGTACTGAATCTTGGAAAGCAGCTGTCTGATAATCGTGTAGCGGGTAATTTTCTACGTCAATAAGTGGGCGAAGCTTGTTTGAAAAATCAGGCACCCATTTCGAGTAATGTGCGAAAAGTCCAATAGCACGTCTGAGTGAAGCTGAATCTTGGGGCACCGGCATTTCTAAAAGTGGTGCTAAACGCTCTTTGTCTGGTTTAACCACCCCATCCTGAATATTGTATCCAAGTACGCTTAGGTTTTGTACCGAAAATTCGCTTTTTTTCTTGTTGATGGTCAGGTTATACTTTTTAGTCATCTCTATGAACTTTGCCAATTTCTGATCATGGTCATGCTGGTTTAATCCACAAACGGTAATATCATCTAAATAAGAATAAATACCATCAAGATTTGCCTCGCTTATGATTGAATCAATAGTTCTTTGAAAACAAGCTACCCCGTTAGTCACCCCAAAAGGGATCCGACAAAATTCGTATAATTTTCCAGCTGCTTCAAATGCCGTCATGGGCTGATTCATTGTCATTATCGGTATTTGATGATACGCAGATTTTAAATCTATTTTATGGACCTTACGAAGTCGGTGTGAAGGAGCATGTAGCTTGTGCTTGTTTCTGGTGTTAAAGTTGTGGATGTCGCTCGTTTTACTGTATAAATGTATGTTTTGCCTAATATATAAAATGTTTGCAAAACATTTGTGGGGCTCGGTATCCGTTTATACAATAGACTTCCAATTTCTTATCTTGATCTGCCTTTTAACTCATTTAAAGAAAAAGTAAAATCTAACCTCTGTTCCAAGGCATACTATTCTATTAATGATTATTTAGACGATAAGAATAGTTGGTCGCTGTATTGAACGCAAGACAAATTATCATGTTCCTTGTGTATAAGTAGATAGTATAGTAGTTTTATGACAGGTTATATGTGTTCATATAATTTTTTTTTTTTTTGTTCTTTTTTCTTTTTTTTTTTTTATTTATTTGTCTGACTATGTTGGTCATTTTTTTATACTTATTTAAATCCACATACGTCAACACTTGCTTAAGTGTGTAGGTATTTTGTTTTAGTGTCATAGTGCTAGTAGCTAACAAGTGATAAATAATGTATATATTTATTTTTGTGTCATGTAAATTTTAGAAGGAATTTTGAATTTTTGGATTACTTTGCATATTGATTAGTGTAAAATTCTAGTTAAATAGACTAATTCTACTAAAATAGACTAACCTAGCTGTATCAACGTCAGTAAATTGTCTAACTTTCCTAACGGCGTATGCGGCAGAGCTGAGCCTTCCCGACAGGCTTGATATATGTGGGCCCCATTGTAGTTTGGAATCAACAGTTATGCCCAAAAATACTGCCGTGTCCACAGTTTCAAGCACCTCGTCACTTAAGATTACATTAGGACCTAAATTTCTAACATTTGGCAAGGCAAACTTTATACATTTCGTTTTTTTAGCATTTAGAACTAAATTATTCGACGTAAACCAATCCGTAACCATTGAAAGAGCGTTGTTTACGTTATCGAAATCTTGTCTATTCCTATCTACTTTGAAGATAAGAGAGGTATCATCCGCAAATAATACTACGTCGCAGATACCCTTTAAGAAAAATGGTAGATCGTTTATGTAAACCAGAAACAAGAATGGACCCAGTATTGAGCCTTGAGGCACACCTAATTGCACTGGCAGCCCGGAAGATTTTACACCATTTACATCAACACATTGGAACCTATCATGTAAATATGAATCAATTACGTTAAGAGCTTCGCTTTGGAGACCGTAATGACGTAGTTTACGTAAAAGTGTGTCATGGTGTACGCAATCAAAGGCTTTAGAGAGATCACAGAAAACTCCGATTGCGTTTTGCGAGTTCTCCCATGCGTTAAATATATGTTTCAGGAGAGCGACACCCGCATCTGTTGTCGAACGACCTTTTGTAAAGCCATACTGTTCATTATGAAGTAGTCTATTTGAATTAAAATGAACTAACAAATGCTTGAGTATTAACTTTTCAAATATTTTACTAAATGCAGGTAAGATGGAGATAGGCCGGAAGTTGCCTATGTCATTTTTATGTCCTGATTTAAATAAAGGTATAACTTTACTACTCTTCATGAGATCAGGAAAAGTTCCTAAATCAACGCATTTATTAAACGTTACAGCAAGATAGGGGGCTACTATGTCTATTATATTACTCAGGAGTTTAATGGAAATGCCCCAGAAATCACCTGTGTTTTTAGATTTCAGTGTATTGAATACGTCAACCACATCACGAGGCGTTACGTGCTCAAAACGAAATAATTGATTACACTTAGGCACATTACTTTGCAAAAGGCTTTCAGCTTTAGAAGGTGACGAATTCAAGGAGCGAGTTGTAGTTATAGGAATATTGGAAAAAAACTCTTTAAATGCCTGAGCTACGTCAGCAGCTTCACTAATTAATTTGTTGTAGACTACAATCTCTAACTGATTGTCTCGTTTAACCGATTTGCCTGTTTCATTGTTAATGATTTGCCACGTGGCTTTTACTTTATTATTAGAATTTTTAATTTTCTCACTTAAAAATTTGGATTTAGCAATAACGCAAATCTTTTTATACAATTTAGAATATTTTTTTACGTACTCTAAAAAAGGGATATCAAACCTGTATTTTTTTAAACCATATAACTCGTATAATCTCGCTCTACTTTTATATATACCTGCAGTAGCCCATTGGTTGAAACAAGCAGATGTACCCGTTACGTTTATGGTTTTTGTCTTAAATGTAGTGTGATATTCTTTTTGCACAACATCAAAAAGGGCTCCATAAATTTTATTTGGATCCTCATGTTCTATCAAAGACGGGGTAATTTTACGAGCTATATTATTTTTGAATTTATTGCAACGACTAGCTGTATAAGGCCTGCATTCAATTTTATGCGGCTTTTTATTTAGAGGCATAGGTAAGCTAACTAATTGGCCACAGTGGTCAGACGTTAAGTCACTTAACACTAATTTATTTTCGGCATCACAATTACTGAAGATATTATCGAGACAAGTTGATGAAGATGCCGTGATCCTAGTTGGTTCATAAAACAAGTTAACTAAGTTATAAGACCTAAACAGATTCAGAAGTCTGACACTTAACGGAGTAGCATCCAAAATATTAACATTAAAATCTCCACACACAACTATGCTCTTATTAATCGATTTTAATTTATTAAGTGAATCCTCCATTACCGATTCGAAAAGACCAAAATCACCAGAGGGCGGTCGATAAACGCAAACTATAACGTATCGCTCGAGTTCAACACAAGACAACTCAATAGTGCGCTCAATGGAAAGATGAACTAAATCTAAACGTTGTTTACATTTCAATTTGTTTGAAACAAGGACTAACGATCCACCGCGAATAGCACTATTTCTTACAAACGCACTTTGTACAGTAAAGAATTCATCATTGATAAAAACTACTTCATGTTCTTTCAACCAATGCTCAGTTAAACATAACACGTGAATATCATATTTCTCTAAAAATAAACTTAACTCGAGTTCCTTGCCAGAAAGACCTTGTATATTTTGGTGTACAATATTCAACATTTGAGGTTTTTCCGTTGTCGAGTTTATTAGTTTAAACCACTATGTATATCAATAGAAATGTTAGTATCATTACTAACAGTACGCGTTGGCACACCACATATACCGGTGTCACACTGTATATTGAATGCTAAAAGATTAGCAATATGTCTCCTACAACTAGGTGGTAAATACATATCATAATTAGTAAGTTTGTAATCAGAAATAAATTGATTACAATCAAAATATAAAATGGCGTCACTATGACGACAGGTCCTATTATAAATAAGCATATTTAAATCAAAAATGTGCCTGTTTTGATCCTCAGATAAATATTTAGAGTAAGGAAAAGCACAGAAAATAAATTTACAAGTATTGATCTCACTTAAATGTAACATTAAATTGACAGATTTAATTATGTCTTTTTTATCTACTGCTAAACTATCCCCAAATAATATTATAATAGTGGAGTTGGGGTTAATCTTTGACAATTTAATATTCCTAATTGGCAAAAACTGGCGCCGGGTGAACAATTATTTATAACATAATGGGTTGAACACTGGTTAAATACACTACCAAAACCCTGACCAAATTTGTCAGAAAAAACATATGTTGTGTTTGTAGAATTACTGGAATTAATGCTATTATTATCAGTATCAGTACAGCTACCTAAAGGTTGAGTTACTGAGGGTGAGGGTGTAAGATGCTGAGGCTGAGGTGCCTGGGAGCAGGCACAGCTACAAGAGAGATTCAAGAGAGATTGGTTATTTTATTATTAAAACGGATATATAGGAGATGAAGTTCATGGAGTACTTAGTTAACCCGCTCCAATGAAGTCACGGGCGAAGTGCTAGTAATTATATAAAAACACTTTCCAAATTAAAATCATTTAGTAACTATTCTTTTATACATGACTAACGATCATTGCTCTGTGTAGTTTCTGTCTCCACCCACGTTAATCACTGAGTATATTTTCTGTATGACTCATAAGTAAGCACGTATAATATGCTTGTTAAAAATAGTATTTGCTATTATTTAAGCAGTATGGTTTCATGCAATTCATTGCAATAAATTGAGTTCATGATCGGATGGTTAATTTCTTGTAACAGAGGAGTAAAATGTTGTGATACAAATGATACAATATTTATTTATTTTCGATGTCATTTACTCTAACTGCCAAAATTAGCACTTGGTGTAGCCGGTCAGATATTTTCACTATAGACTCTTCATGTGTCACTTGATATCTGAAAATTATATTAAGAACATTACTTTTTGCCATAATATTTCAACTACTATATTGCTAGAAACATAATACTGTGTGTGGAGGTTCCCATTAGGTAGTTGAAAATGCACTTTCATAAAATTTCATTTTCAATGATGCAATGGATGACTACAGTTTGCTCTGAGTACTATTTTTAAGAAATCAAAAAAAACATTGTTGGTATATTATTTTATGCTCTAAATAATTAATTATAAAATATCTAATAACAGACATTCGTTCCCCGTATGAGTATGTGTATGATTTAATGACTAAGAAACATGTTCACATTTAATATTAAAGATCCCGCAGAAAGTCCCAGATATATTCTCAATATGGTCACACTACTTCAAAATTACTTCCGATGTAAACAAAAAGATAAAATTGCACTAAGTCCATGAAAATCGATGAAAATGTTAGAGCCTCTTTGGAGTTCTTCAGCTGAAGTGACATAAAATTTAAATGTTTTCTTTTTCGTATGACGTTTGGTTTGATGGTCGTTAAATATACATTCTTCTTTATTTATATTTTCTATTATTCTTTGTACAAGCCTTTAAGTTTCCCCTAAAACGCTTCACCGCAAAGTCAGCACTCTGCTACAGGTTATGTGCTAGCGGAAAAATGGAAATGTGCGAAAAAGTGGAAAATGTAAGTACAAAGGTACAAATTGCACCACTTCAAGGCAAGAGTAACTGGGATACCTGGAAATATAAAATATCCATCCTGCTTAGAAGCATACCAAATGCATTGGATATAGTAGAAGGAAGATGTACGAGACCCGTGTTGCCAGCAGGTGTAGGAGACGCAGAAGTTACTGCATTTAGAACGAAACTAGCGCGTTTTATACAGGCAGAGAACAATGCTATGATACTGCTTTCAACAAATTTGAACGAAGATACCGTTAGAAAGGTAATGTCATTCACATGTCCAAGAGAAGTATGGCTAGAACTACATCGGTTATTTGACGGAGATAATGAGAATCGAGCTTATAATCTCTGCCTAGATTTCTTCGGATTTAAATTATATGCTTCTGATGATATGGCTACACATATTTGCAAATTGAAGACTCTCTGGTGTCAGTTGAATAGAGAGATTGGTAAAGATGATCCCAATATGAAACTACCAATTATATTCCTTATTTGTAAAATTTTGGATACACTAGATCAGAAATATTTCGAATTTAAATCAAGTTGGTTGTTGTTAGCCAAAGAACAAAGGACAGTAGAAGGTTTGACAAGTAACCTTTGCGCTCATGAAAAGTCACTTGAAAAGAAAAATGGTGAATCGAGTGAAGAGGTATTAGTGACGACACAGAATAGCACGATTCGTAAAGACAAGAATAATAAGGATAAGCATATGAGATGCAATTACTGCCATGAGATGGGACATCGAGTAAGATCCTGCCAGAAGTGGATGAAAGATGGTCGCCCGCCTAAAGACAGTAATAACAAGCCGTCTTCAAGTCAAAGTGCGAATATGGCTATTATGAGTGTGGATGTCATGGCATTCGTACTGCAAGATAAAGAGTCGTGGTACGTGGACAATGGCGCGACTAGTCCGTGACCAACAGGAGTGACTTGTTCCAAATATTTCAAAAGTTTGACGAGTTCCAAGGAGTTACTACAGCGAATGGTAGCATTGTTCAAGCAAGAGGCAAAGGAACAATATACTTGGAAGCAGATGTCAAAGGAAAGATTGTGAACATAGCACTTACGGATGTTTGGTATGTACCAGAGATCCAGCGAAATCTGTACTCAGTGCTAGCTATGCATGATAAACAGAGGAATAGCAAGTTCGTCTCGACCCCGGAAACTTGCGAAGTAATTTTGAATGGGGAAGTAGCAGTTGTTGGCAAACGGAACCACTGTGGAGGGCTTTTTAAGTTGAAAGTTCGCAACGTCCTGCCACCGGTACCTGTACTTGCTACTACAACAACTGATTTGATGCAGCTCTACCACGAGAGATTAGCGCATCAAAACAAAAGGCACGTTAAGGAAGTCATTCAAAGAGAGTTAGGATTGATACTTCCTATAAACAAAGAATCGTGTGAAGCTTGCATCTACGGAAAGATGCATAGACTGAAGTTTGGCATACGAGAGAGATCTACACAGCCGGGAGAAATAATTCATTCAGATGTTTGCGGTCCTTTCCCAATGAGTTTTTCAAAATACCGTTATTATGTTCTGTTTAAAGACGACTTTTCCGGATACTGCATGGTTTATTGGATGAGAAATAAAAATGAAGTCAAAGACAAATTGAGCATAATGTTACAAGAAGCGACGGTCACAGGACATGTTATCAAAACACTGTTGAGTGATAACGGAACTGAGTTTGATAACAAGGAAGTCAGAGATATTTTGAATAAAAAAGGAACTAAGCAACGTCTTGTTATGCCGTACACGTGATGAATGCTCAGAGAGAACTGCCAAAAGCATTATGGGCGGAACTTATAATGACAGCTGCTTATATTTTAAACCGAACAGGTGCTACTAGAGAGAAGGACAAGTCACCTTACGAGTTATGGTTTGGGAAGAAGCCTAATATAAAGCATCTTAGAATTATTGGAAGTACTTGTTATGCCCATGTTCCGAAAAATAAAAGGAAAAAATTGGATAAGAAAGCAACTAAAGGCATTCTCATAGGATACGACAATGATGACGGTTACCGTATCTGGTATGAAACGCAGCATAAAGTTGACAATCTTATCCGATCTAGAGATGTAATCTTCGAAGAGACACCTATTTCAGGGATTGAAGCTAAGGCTTCAGAAATAGTTGCTAAATCTGACCCAAAACCGATTGAAAAAGATTGGACCGTGTCATACGATACAGTTCCTGAAGAAACTATTTTACAGCATTCGCAAATCGACAATCCCTTGAATCAGGAAACCCAATCTGAACAGAGATCAGTTCTATTAGAGGGAGGATTGGAAGAAGATAGACATTTCAGAAGGCCTATTGAGACATCAATAGAAGCAAATGAACCAGGAAATCAAAGACAGTCAGTCCAATTAGAGGGAGAAAAAGAAATAGAGTTTATAGAAGACGAAACCACATTTTCAGAAAGTGAAAATGAAGAACAATTCGAAGATGCCGTTCCTACCTATGTTGAGATAGAAGAGAACTCCGAGGGAAACGTTTCGCTATCGGACGTTCCAAGATATAATCTCAGGGACAGAAGTACTCTACGACCTCCACGTAAATTGGATGACTATAGTTTATTCCTAGTCGATACTGAAAAAGAACCTTCAACGTATAAGGAAGCAATATCGAATAGAACGAGTAAAGATAGATGGTTAGAAGCGATGAAGAGTGAAATCGATTCTTTGCAAAGATTAAAAGTTTGGGACTTGCAGAATCTACCGAGCAATCGAAAAGCTCTGCCATGTAAATGGATTTATAAAGTAAAAACCAACCCTGACTGCACAATAGAAAAGTATAAAGCACGTCTTGTTGTAAAAGGGTTTAAGCAGAAGAAGGGTTTTGACTATAACGAAACATTTAGCCCAGTAGCGAGGTTAGCTACTATAAGATCTTTGCTCAGTGTTGCAGCAAGAGAGAGACTTCATCTTATTCAGTTTGATGTTGCAACAGCTTTTCTCAATGGAAATTTAACGGAAGAGATTTATATGATGCAGCCAGAAGGCTTTGAAGATGGAACATCCAGAGTATGTCGTCTAAAGAAACGCCTCTATGGTTTGAAGCAGGCACCACGGTGCTGGAACTACTGTTTTGCAGAAACACTTGAATCTTTAGGCTTCAAGACAAGCAACGCTGATCCATGCTTATATACCAAAATCTTAGGAGATAAGAAAATCTTAATAGCACTCTACGTTGATGATGGCTTAGTTGCAGCGAGTGATGAAAACCTTGCAAAGAGTTTCATCAATGACCTAAAAAAGATTTTGATGATTACAAGCAAACCAGTTTCATACTACCTTGGATTAGAGATAGAACAAATGAAGGACGGCTCGATTTTCATTAAGCAGGAAGCTTATGCAAATAAGGTCTTGAAGAGATTCAATATGAAAGACTGTAATCCAGTATCAACTCCTTTACAGAAAGAAGGAACTATCGAAAAAGGGAAAGCTGACAAAGAGTCACAATCATTTCCCTATAGAGAAGCAGTAGGCTCGCTCGCTTACTTGATGGTGGGCACTCGCCCTGATCTGGCTTATGCTGTAGGATTGGCTTCGAGGAACTTAGAAAAGCCAACTTCTAGCGACTGGCATATGGCACATAATGAGATATTTGAAAGGCACATTATCAAGAGGAATAATGTATGTTCATGACGCAAATTCTCCTAACCAAATAAAGGCCTACAGTGATGCTGATCATGCTGGATGCTTGAAAACAGGTCGATCTACGACTGGAGTATTGTGTTTATTTTCAAGAGGAGCAATCTCCTGGATGAGCCAAAGACAAGCTTCAGTTGCCATTAGCACTACAGAAGCTGAGCTTGTGGCAGCAAGCGAAGCTGCGAGAGAACTAATTTGGCTAAAGAGACTGTTCAAAGACTTGAATGGCCAGAAAGAAATTCCAGTATTGTTCGTGGACAACGAAGCCGCGGTGAAATTGGCACATAATCCAGAGTTTCACCGTAGGACCAAACACATTCGTGTGAGGCACTTCTTCGTGAGGGAGCTTGTGCTTCAAAACGACATTGTGGTCGAGAGGACTAGTTCTGCTACCCAGCTAGCAGACCTCCTAACTAAGGCCCTACCCAGACCCAGATTGCAGGAACTAGCTCAGAAATTGGGTTTGATGGATAAACCAAACGGTCGACTATCAGCTGAGGGAAAGTGTTAGAGCCTCTTTGGAGTTCTTCAGCTGAAGTGACATAAAATTTAAATGTCGTATGACGTTTGGTTGTCACTATTTGATGGTCGTTAAATATACATTCTTCTTTATTTATATTTTCTATTATTCTTTGTACAAGCCTTTAAGTTTCCCCTAAAACGCTTCACCGCAAAGTCAGCACTCTGCAACAGAAAACCTATTTGATATTTACATAGTTATCAGTATACTCATTTATTAGTACGTTGAACACATTGGTTAAGCGTTATGTGAAGTAATTCATAGAAAATACAAAGAAATATGTTTAAAATGCGTCACCACGTGACACTGGCAGAATAGTCGGAACCGGCTCAGTTGCCATAAGGAGAAAAAAAATAAAAAATGTTTAAAATGACTCAATGTCAGAAATCACGATTTAAACACTTTCACGTGAAATTGTATATCACCTCCTGGACATCACGTATTACCGCAACCATGCTATTCACAACTGTGCACCATTTCTTTGATTATACCTTCAATTACTGACAAATATTTCAAACGAAGCTGTGAACCGTAATGTAAACAAACGCCATGTTGGAACATTAATTATACTGACAACTTGACATATGGCGGCCAATGTTGCCACACTACCAAATCCCAAGGAAATGGGATTAAAATTCACATTATATGCCAATTACGAAAAGCATCCGTGATCTACAATTTTAGGATTTTTTATATAAGTAATCGTAGTTAAACTAATTATTTGTAGACACATTATCTAAAAGTGTTTTACTTCAGATTCTGTTAGTTTGGTGAGTCTTTTTAAGAAGTTATAAGGAGATTTCATAAAAGAGATTTCCACACTAAGTCCACACAAGAAAGAGAAGTCGTCCACCATAGAGTGAGATAGAATTGCGTAGGTATTTGACTCAAACAGTTGTTCCAAGTCTGGACTCCATATTTATCTATACCTTCATGAGTGAATCGAATGCACTTCGTTTTTTTCATCTCTCTCTAGCTCATCGCTATTGTCCAATAGTATCATATACCTATTAATGGTCTGTAGTAACCACTCTATGTAGTCTGTGGTAGTAACTGGCTTTGAGGCTATCATCAGTGCGTACTGGGAAGCCATAGGCTAGTATAGTAGGTTCCTTTATATATAATAATACTCTTTGAGTAGGTATATATATGAGACTGGAAGCGGGACTCCGACTCGGTTAAGTAGCTAAGGCTTTATAGAGTCACTAGCTGCGAGAGGCCATCGACAAAAAAAAAAAAAAAAAAAAGGGACTCCGACTATTCGTACTCAACGCTTCACCTCATTTAGTGTCGCAGTCGCACAGCCTAAGTGTGTTACATCTTAGACCTCAGCCATCGCTTGAAATATTGAGGTAGAGAGGAGCCTCTACCTACTGTAAGATGGAAAAATTGCCAATGTGTAGGATATGTTTAGTGGAGGATGTTCGCATGTATGTGGTGGCCAACAAGAACTTGCATGAACTATATGAGAAGCTGACTGATGTTCCAGTAAGTCAATGTTTTGAAAACAATGAAATCTCAGTACAGTTTTTAAATCCTTCTCATTCACAATTTATTATACAAATTAAAATATTTTTTTGGTCAGTGGGTCGTCTTAGGGTTTAACATTAACTTATTTAGGGTCTTAGGTTAAAAATATTAACAGAATAAAAATCTATAAGGTTGAATAAAAATCACCAGCATGGGTGAATAATTATGGCGTAACATAGTTCGATGTATTCCACCAAAACTAAGGTATACTATTTACAACTCTCTAGTAAAGCCGCACCTACTTAATTTGATCGAAATTTGGGGCAGTGCTGCAAAAACAAAACTGTCAGAACTCCAAGTTAGGTACCCAAAATAAACTCATTAAAATACTATTCAACTATCCATACCTAACATCGGCCAGTACAATTTACAAAGACACAAACATAATGAATATAAAACAACTATATAACTACAACACATGTATTTTCATCAGAAATATTCTTAGCAAAAACGTTCACTCAAACTTAATACTCACCCAATACAAGCAGGTTAGTCAACGCAGCACACGGCGAGCAAGTTTGCTAGTTTTACCAAAAACAAGAACTAACTATGGCAAAAAAATGATAACTTTTGAAGGAGCACAACTCTATAATAAATCCGCCCCTAAGACGACCCACTGACCAATTACCGTCCTATATAAGAAATGTACACTCTTTCAATGCGTTCAAAACCCAACTTAGCCAGCACATAATTGCGGATCGGGCACTTTTGGAGAAATGAACGCATTGGATGAGTACTATAAAGTTGTAACGCTGCTGACGAACTTTTTGTAATCATGTATGTTTTTAGTATTGTTCTCAAGTAAGTGGCATGTGTCTTTATTGGGAATAAAGTTTCTTTAAACCAAATAGGGTTTCAGAGAACCTGCAAAATATCACAATTATAAATTCCTAATGTGCTTTGTGCATGAGTGGTGATCAATACTCATCCCTTTGTAGACAAAGAGGCAAACAGAAGCAAGACTGACCACCAACTGCTGGCTTGGGCAGCGTCTTGACAATAATGCAAATGTGAAAATCTGTATTTTCTCATATCAATCACACCTTAAAAGCCAACAGGTTTGAGTTACATGTAGACCACAACCTAGATGGAATTATATCATACTTATGGTAGATTGTTCCCATGGATTAATCTTTGGCTTCACATAAGTGAAGCCACTGGCACATGCTAGTTGCATATATTTGTAAGAACAGTCATATGAGGATAAGTTTTGTTGCAGTTTGTAACTGAGGACAGTAGACCAATGCTCGCTTGTTTCTTCTGCTGCACTAAACTAAAGCAATGCTGGAGATTTATGAGTAAATGTCTGGAAGCAGAAGAGTTGTTTGCTCAGATGATGAATGAGGATTATGAGGTGAGGTGTTCTTCAACAAAGCTTTGATCATCAGCATAATTATTTTACCTAACTCTACATTCATCTTTTTACAGGTAAATCCTTCAATAAAACTGGAACAGTTTTACAATGGGTTTATTAACAGTCCAACAGTGCACATAAGTATTTTTGATGGTTGTCCAATGGAAAGTGATGCTATCAAAGAAGAATTACCAGATATTAGTGAGGGACTAGATGATATTATTGATCCAATGACAGAGGAGGAACTTCAAACTGACAGTCCAACAGTGCACATAAGTATTTTTGATGGTTGTCCAACGGAAAGCGATGCTATCAAAGAAGAATTATCAGATGTTAGTGATGGACTAGATGATATTTTTTACCCATTGACAGGCAAGGAACATCAAACTGACAGTAAGTTTTAAGAAAGTATCGTCCTGTAATTAACAAGTACATAAATTATAAAAGCAGCAAACACTACTCTAACAAAGAGGGAAATAATAAGAATAAGGACAGAACTAACTTTACAGTTGACAAACTATCCTCCCATATATTGATATTAATGTACAGTACATCTCAGTCAATGTTCATGATGCATGTTCTTACTTGCATAGGTAAAGTCATTTTTAAAAGCATTTTCATATTTTTTTAACTTGACTATGTATGTGAAGGTGGAATCTTGCAAGTTAAATTAGGCCCACTTCCCAGTGCCCGATTTAGCTGAAATTTTACATACTGGTCCAGTTCCGATGATAATGCATGTTTATGATAAGCATGACATGATGCTGCTGTTAGGATTAGCTCCAGACGAGGGAAATCCTCAATGGTTATCAGTAGGGACATAAAACTTTACACACCATGGAAGACAGTCAACCAAAATGTTTTTTTTTTAAGCTTTTTTTTCATTTTAAAACTTATAAACGATTAAATCATGGAATGCTATGTCCCCCATACCCTGGTAGAAACCTACTTCAGGCACCAGTCTCTTTCAATCTAAACTAAACTTATATTATAAAGAGGAAATGTTTCATATTTCAGTTGTTTGTTTGTCTGTTACGATTTACTTCAAAAACTACTTGACCGAATAACATAGGCTATTTAGCTGAAAAATTGAGATCCCTTATCTATACTAATATTATAAAGCAGAAGAGTTTGTTTGTTTGATTGTTTGTTTGTTTGGTTGAACGCGCTAATCTCAGGAACTACTGATCCGATTTGAAAAATTATTTCAGTGTTAGATAGCCCATTTATCGAGGAAGGCTATAGGCTGTATATCATCACGCTAAGACCAATAGGAGCGGAGCAGTAATGAAAAATGTTACGCAGACGACGTTGCACGGGTCAGCTAGTCTTCTTATACATATAAAAATGAATTGCTGTTCGTTAGTCTCCCTAAAACTCGAGAACGGCTGGGCCGATTTCGGTAATTCTTTTTTGTTTAGTTCGCCAGAATACAGGGAAGGTTTAAAAGCAAAAAAAAAATGGGTAGGTAGGGTAGCCAGTTGACGGGAGCGAAGCCGCGGGAGACAGCTAGTAATGGATAAATGTGACCCAAGATATCAAAATGTTGCCAATAATAGTAATTATTCTGCGTGCGCTGCGAAAACTATTGACAATATAATTATATAAAGTAGTGTTCTATACAAATTTATTATCTACTCATGATAGCTCACAAAAAAGCTCGCGATGGTATAAATGCCTGACTATAACAGGTTTTGTTTAAATTATTTAGATCATGATAGTAATCATTATTCATTGAAACGGTTTGATAGATAAGGTTGATTACGTGTAATGTGTAAATTCCACTTTAAATTGTTCAGATTGGACTTTTCGCTCAGAAGTTATGATGGTTAATAAATATTCTCTAAGTAAGAAAATGTCACTGTTTGAACAAACTGTCCTACATTTCTTGCAACTTAGGATAAAGACTGGCTTAAGTGATTAATAAAGGTTGTCATAATTTCTTCGGTTGTTCCAAGTGAGGTCTGGAGACTGTCTATCTTCTTTTTATCCCATAGAAGCAGGAGTGCCTCAAGGCTCTGTACTGGGCCCTGTTCTATACACAGTGTACACTGCTGATCTACCCACCTCAAACTTAATCGTTACTGCAACCTATGCTGATGATACCGCAATCTTATCTTGTGATAAAGACCAAATTACCGCATCTACAAAACTCCAAGATCACCTGGAAAAGATCGAAACATGGCTGAAAAAGTAGAGAATCAGAGCTAGTTCTGCCAAGTCGATCCACATTACTTTTAGTCTCAAAAGAGGAGACTGCCCACCGGTGAAACTTGGCGATGACATTCTGCCACAAAAAAGTGTCGTAAAGTACCTAGGTATGCACATCGATAGAAGACTTACCTGGCGAGAACATATCAAGACCAAAAGAGACCAGGCGAACCTAAAACTCAAAGACATCTCAAAGGCTTATAGGCAGGCAGTCGTCACTTATGTTGGAAAACAAACTTCTTATCTACCTATAAATCCATCCTGAAACCTATCTGGACGTATGGAATAGAGCTTTGGGGATCAGCAAGCCATTCTAATGTTGAACTACTGCAACGCTTCCAAAACAAAGCACTGAAAATCATTTGTGGTGCACCCTGGTTCACGCGGAACACTGAAGTACATGAGTACCTACAAATACCATGTCCGTTTCAACCGCGCGGCCACCTCATAGTATTTGATGAAACTTTGCCAGGAATTAGTGTTAATTTGTTACTTTACACACCTCTTTTCGTGAATTTGTTACAAAAAAAACTAAGACGCTATGACAAAAAATAGTTGGCCGCTAGAACCGCCACTTGCCGTAATCATCGCCCGTGATTACACAGAAACTATATAATGCAGATAGACGAATAATGGATCAAAAGAAAGGCCATAATTTGTTCAATTTGTTACAAAAATAAAAAACGTCAAAACGTAAATAAACAAAAAGTTATGCAATATTTAGTTTTCAGGTTATGAGTAGGTAGTTATGTCACCATAAATATCAAATTAATAGAGGCTAATGTGTATGGACAATTAGTTACTAATTTGTTACAGCGAATAAACAGAAAAAATATATTAGAAAGTAGGTTCAATAATTTGTTAGAGTCGATTTTAGTTGGCCGCTCGGACGGCAATATGCCTAAAATACAATGGCGTTTATCTCGTTATTAAAAGTAGGTTTAAGCTTAGTTAAAGTACTAAGCGACGGGTAACGTAACCTAGTTTGGATAAATACGGCGAATATAACTGCAGCATTCATATTTTAAAAGATATTTACAAAAAACAGTAGTATGAAACCGTATGAGAGTAGGGTGACCATGATCACATTAGTACAAAGGCATGTTTTTAATGTTGTACTCTGTTTGAACGAATATGCGGTACGTTTTGCGGCCATATTGATGTCTATTGTTCTTAATTCTTTGAAGTATTTACTGATAAGATTTTCGTTTCATTGACTTTCCGCAGGTGTTTTATGATGGGAACGATTCCAGAAAAAGGATCTCTTTTGTTCCCAAACTATTGTTAAAAATATTTGTCGCACGGGGTTTAAAAAGCCATAATTTTTTGTTGTGAATATTGTCATTACTGTGCTGAATTTTGAAGTGTGTGCTCGTACGTATTTAATTCCCGTGATTTTCATACTACTAAGTTACTGAGACAATTAAAACTAAATTCAGAAGTGTCTAAAACTGCTTAGCTATGAGTTGTGCCCACTTATATATTGGATTTGTTAATGTAGAACTCACCACCAAAAAGTGTATTGCAGACTCAGAGGGATCGAAATCGACTGCGGTAAGTTTAATTTTTACAATTTTATGATGAGTTGAATAAAGTAATGAACTGTAGTACGTATCATAATATCTTCGGAAATAATTATTAAGTATCTATAAAAAGACATGAAATTCGTCTCTGCCACATTTTAATGTGATTTCACTTCACTTTACGCGTGGTCATATCGAAGAAGTCTTAAAAATATTCTTAGCTTAATAACTTACATTAATTTACCTGTATAATATAATTGTGGTAACCACACTCCTTTCGTTATTTAAAAAGTAATATTCGGCGCCAATTTCAAATCGGATAATATAGAACAGGATAAATCACGGCTTTTAAGTATTCTTTTTTTTAAACCAATGGCAGAGCTCTATTTAAAGGGCTCTTAAGTTCTGTCCAATCGCAAGCCTGCTTTTATATATGCGTTTCCCGCCAATTGTCTAGGTATAGTAAAAGAGTGACAATTCAGCCCACCCACGTTTCGTGTTTTCAAACAGTGAATACGTAAAATTTAAATTAACAAACTTATTAACTGCTATAGTGATTCCCTAGGGAAGAATTAACTGATAATTCACTTAACTGTGAACATTCTGTGTGAAAGTGCATCAACGTGCATCTTGAATCTTGAGACCTAGATCCAGGCAACCCCTAGTGACGAGCGTAATATCCAATGTAAGGATTTCTGTCTTAGGGACAGATTCTTAAGCGCTATAACTGGTCTCTACAATCCGGTGGCTGCTCCCAAATGAAAAAAATCTCCTTTTAAAAATTTTATTAATGTATTGTCGCTGTTAAATGACTATGGGGAATAAAAAAAAATGATATCGTTAATATTTACAAACATCAAAGAAATCTTTTTAAAATAACTCGCTGCATCAGTAACGTCGACTTTTCTTAATTATAGAAAGTTCTTGCCCTTAGTATGTACTTACATAGCAGTAATTGGTAGTACCTATGTATATTTTGTGTGTGATGCAGTCAACGGATGTTTGACCTTTGTATTCATATTATCAATTGTTTTATTGCAGCAAAAATGGGTAAAGCTGGACGAAAACCTATTGTTGAGAAATCAAAACAGAGAGAAGTTTTTATGAAATATGCCGACAAACTACTGGATGTTAAATTGAGAGACCCTATATTTGATACAATTGCAAGTGATTTGGATAATCTTATGACACCGGCAGCCCTTTACATGTCACTGAAAAGGAATTTCAGGGAGTTTCTAAACACTGAATGTAAGCAGCAAACTGTATGTCTGTCCTCGTCATCTTTATCATCATCCTCAAGCAATAGCCCGAGAACCTCATCCAAAATATCACATTCTCATGTCGAGTCCAACCAGCATCATAGTGAAAACGACACAAAGAACTTCAAGTTTGAATTAGATATCTATGACTGGAAAAAACTGCAACCATTAAATGTCTTGTATAAAAGAAATGACTTGAGAACATGTACTCCATTTAAAAAATATAAAATACTGCCTAAGTACAAATGGGTGGATATTTTAAGAGAAAAGATTTGGCTTATTTCTAGATTACCATGCACATGGAATTTCAAAAGTTACAAAGTGGAGTCTGAGCATCATATTTTAGTAAAAGGTCAATGCAGTCAATGTAGCGCTTTTACAAAAATAGCGTGTCAAAAAATAACAGATAATATTATTGAAGGACAATGCCAAATCACAGTCGGAGAAAAAAATAAAAAACATGATCCGAGAAAAAAATATAGAATGAATGCATTGGTCAGACGAAAATTAGCTAAAAAGCTCAAACACGATTCAGCTTCTTTGGTTCATAAACAACTGGCAGCAAAAATGTCTAAACAAGGAATTACAGATACAGCACCAGTAATCCCAACACTCAATGCATTGCGAAAAATTAAGTACGAAGAACGAAAAAGAATGTGGTTACACAATAACGTTATTCTGAGCATTCTTACGATGGCTGTGACCAAACCAATTTTTTTACGTGATATACACTTTTTTCCTCGAATTCACATTTATTACTGGACTGATGAACAACAACAATACTGCCGTGAATATCAATCTTGTTTTCAAAGATTAACTATCACATTGGATGCTACAGGTTCAATTTTTCAACCTCTTAAATTACCAAATGGTTATGAATTGAGTAAGAGACTTTTCTTATACGTAATAATATTAATAAATCAATTCGATGTGTGTGTACCTTTATGTCAGATGATAACCGATTCACATGACACTGCGTCTGTTTCTGCATGGTTATTACAGTGGTTGAAAAATGTTCGTTGTCATCCTGACGAAGTTATAACAGACGATTCTTCTGCGTTAGTAGCAGCAAATGTTAGAACATTCAGTGATTTTACATGTGTGAAAGACTATTTACTTCGTTGTTTTAGTATTTTGAATGGAAATAAAGAAGAACTACCAAAAACATTTATTAGATTAGATACCAGTCATTTTATAAAGACTCTGTATAATTTGAATTGCTTCGAAAATGTTGACACAAAAATTAAAATGTATTATATTCATTGTATCCGCTACATTAAAGAATGTCAAGACTTTGCACTTGTAAAGGAAATCATTACAAAAATGATAAAACTTTGCCTACATCAAAATGATTTTGAAAACGATGATTCAGGTTTGAAGGAGAGCAAGCAAAACCTTGACAATTTGTTAAACAGTCATAAGTATGCTGATTTTAAAAATGTGGATCAAAATGAAGAATTTCAATATGATCAAATTGTCATTGATGCGTTCGAGACATTGTCGCATGGTTCGATCTGTTGGTAGATAATGAAAAAAAAAGTAACCCTGCAAATTCCTATGTTGGACACTACACTTTTCATCCCTACTTTAAAAAGATTATTTATAAAACTTCCTTTGTGGAGCAACGTAATGTGCTCTTATTTCAAATCGGAAACCTTAAACGCATCGTCTTCATGTGTAGAAAGCTATTTTCGCACTTTAAAACAGTTAGTTTTTAAAACAAAAATAGCGAGACAACGAATTGACGAATATTTGCAGCATCATTACGATTATATCAAAGGAGAATTGCATTTAGCATTAAATCAATTAAAAAACTTAGGTTCCACTACTTTACTAAAATCTAAATCACGCCGAACTAGGCGTGCCATGACTAAAAATATTTATAAAAAAGAAAAGGTAAATCCTAAAAAACAAATCCAACAAAAACAAAAAGAATTATATTTTTCCAGTGATTCTATATTTAGTGATAGACCATCCTATTTGGAGAACTGGCGAGGAGAATCGAATACACATAATCGCCTGAAAAAAGATGATGAAATAGTAATTATAAGAAACGGGAATTTAGCTTTGAAGGAAAGCTCGGGTTATTTCAATACATGTGCCTTCGATTCGGCATTTTATTTAATAGGTCAAGCCTGTATTAGAAGTTCTGCTTTCAAAAGCTTTTTGAGTGAATTAAAAGGAGATTGTGTTATTAATTACATTTTTATGCTTTTGAACGGAGCACATGATATAGAGCAAATTTAATATTGTAGATCAGAAATAACAAAAACTTTTTTCCAAAATAAAGACTGCAGTTGCAATGTGGCTTACATATTTGAAAAAATATTTATAAAATATTTTACAAGTGCTCAATACTTGAAAACCTGTACAAATTGTAATTACATACAATTGAAAAGAGACCATGTATTTATTTTAATTAACCTTGATATTTTAAAGTTATTTGGAATATCAAGTTTAGAAGAAGCAATTTGTTTCGATGAAAAAATTAACACAATGTGTCAGAAATGTGACACACAGTTGAAAGGAGAACTTAAGTTAGGCGAGATCATAACATTTGATTTAAACGGAGCTGCAGACTCAGTCTTACTCACTGAGCTGCCGATTACTATTAACATTAAGGATAATTACTATTTCTTAGTTGGTACTATAGAATTTATACCAGGCACAAAAATAGGCCACTATAAATGTCATTTTTTAAATAACAATACATATTTTTGTTACGACGACAATTCTTTTAAAATCGACATAAGTACCTCTAAGAAAATTTGTCTACATTCTGTGTCATATATTCGAGTCAGTTAATTTATAAATATTATGTTAGTTTATAAAGTTTTTATATTTATCTTGTTGACTTTAATTACTTGATTGTTTTGCCTTTGTGTTGATTTTGAATAAAGAAATTTTAATCGATAACTGACTTTTACTTTTATGAAGTATGCTACAGGATGCCTTAACTTAAAATGTATTTATATAAGCACTCGCCCTAAAAAAATAAGATATAAATATCGAACATTACAACAGTCACTATTCAGTCTCACTTCATTGTGAAAATGCATGGTCACCCTACTCTCTTAAGGTTTCATACTACTGTTTTTTGTAAATATCTTTTAAAATATGAATGCTGCAGTTATATTCGCCGTATTTATCCAAACTAGGTTACGTTACCCGTCGCTTAGTACTTAAACTAAGCTTAAACCTACTTTTAATAACGAGATAAACGCCATTGTATTTTAGGCATATTGCCGTCCGAGCGGCCAACTAAAATCGACTCTAACAAATTATTGAACCTACTTTCTAATATATTTTTTCTGTTTATTCGCTGTAACAAATTAGTAACTAATTGTCCATACACATTAGCCTCTATTAATTTGATATTTATGGTGACATAACTACCTACTCATAACCTGAAAACTAAATATTGCATAACTTTTTGTTTATTTACGTTTTGACGTTTTTTATTTTTGTAACAAATTGAACAAATTATGGCCTTTCTTTTGATCCATCATTCGTCTATCTGCATTATATAGTTTCTGTGTAATCACGGGCGATGATTACGGCAAGTGGCGGTTCTAGCGGCCAACTATTTTTTGTCATAGCGTCTTAGTTTTTTTTGTAACAAATTCACGAAAAGAGGTGTGTAAAGTAACAAATTAACACTAATTCCTGGCAAAGTTTCATCAAATACTATGAGGTGGCCGCGCGGTTGAAACGGACATCAAAACAGTTAAGGAAGTTATAGAAAAGTGCTACAAGAACTATATAGAAAGACTCCACTATCACAAAAATGAACTAGCTTTGACATTACTAGAGTCCTCAGAGTCTATCTACAGACTCAAAAGAAAGCGAATAGCGTCAATATAACTATTGACATACGAATTTGGAGATGACACATCATAGGATGTGAAAAATCTCAAACAGCTAATAACGACATACAAATCTGATTAAAGCAAAAAAAAAGAAAAAAAATCGGTTTTTCATGCGTTTAGTGCAGGCTTGTAATTAGCAAATGACCTACCTATGCATGATATTTAAGTGTGTTGTGTGCATGATAATTAGTCTGAAAGCTTTATTTAAAATAGAATAAATTAAAGTTTGGAACAATCTTATTTCTTGAGTTTATAAAATAGAAACTTGGCTAAAAGCTGTGGGAGGGACACAGTTATACAAGACGCATAAAACTATCTCTTTTTCTGAGCTTATTTATGATCCCAGGGCTTTAAATACCGGTAAAAAATTCGTAACGTTACCTGTATTTGACAGAGTTACCGTTAATTTGAAAATAACGTTAACCGATTTAACGTTATTTTCGAAACATTTTATCGTTAATCTTTTTTACCGTTAATTGTTTTATAACGTTAATTTTATCGTTATTTTGTAACGGTTAAGCTTGTGAGGTGGAATAAGCGTGGGGGCAGAGAGGCGATCGGCGGGCCGCCAAAGCTAAGCAAAGCGACCTTATACGCCGTTGCGTCGTGCCGTTTCGCTCGACCAAAACGTTGCCAGATTCTTACGTGTGAGACGTGCTGATAGTACCTACAGTTAGCTGATTAAGTTATTTTGTCCAATAATTTATTTTCTTTTGTCAGTTGCTTGAGATCAATAACGGGTAGTTTTCATAGTTACAATTTTCGATATAATAATAGTGATAATTATGTCAGTACGATTTCTAGCACTGTATTCAATGAGTGTGAAAGAAGAACATCGACACAGTCTGACGCGTGATTCAGAAGATTTTGTATGGGAAATTAGCCTAATCTGGAGCGCCGCTTACGCGCGGCATTGCCAAATCGTGCAAGGCGGCGCAGGCGAGGCGGCCGCGCGCAAGAGACGGAGTCAGTTACTTTAGGGTAGAATGTAGATTCTTCGCAGTTTTTCTTTTAATTATGGATTAAAAAGAATTTTGCGCGACATTTGTGTCTGACAAAAATTGTGAAAAGACTCTTGAAATGCGTCTCGAACTCACAGCTAAGGGGCCACCAGTCCACCACGTCCTAAAATTGCTTTTACTCAAAAATGTGGTACGAAAACTACATCTTTTATGTATTAAATGGTAAGCTCTAGTTCTACTTTTTTTTTTTTTGTGATCCCCTATAAATAAAAGTCACGAGCCGCCTCTGATAGTAATAGGAGTTAAAGTATGATATTGCCGTTTTATTGTAATAGGTACTTCGAATTGACATAGAAACTTGAAACCAGTGAAACTTTTTTCACATGGTACCTATTAAGTTTTTCTTTAAAAAAATGTTCACAACTGAAAGTCGACAATCGATTATCGACTTTCAGTTGTTTTTTTATTCAGCTTAGACAAGAAAGATGGATATTTCAGAAATTCGAGTAATTTTGAATACGAGTTCCGAGTCCGACGCGGAACTAACGCGGCAGAAACGGCTCGCAATATCAATGTTGCGTTTGGAGAAGGGACTTTTTTTTTTTTTTGGGACAAGCCCGCCATACATTCCCAACCACTGCAACTCCTGAAAGCCAGAATCAACAGTGGCGACCACCAGAAAAACGCCGAGTTAATGAAACCCGACGAGTCCCGGAGAAACGATTCAACTGTCTTGGATCCCGCAACGAAATTAATCAGAAGAGTACAGCGGAGGAGTAGGAAAAATAAATATAATTTCCACTTCCCTCCATATCAAGCTGGAGACAGATTAGAGCTAGGCCAATAGGCACCAAGGGACATATACAACTGGGTTAGGCCCAGTTGCCAAGCACCACGGATTATATATTAACATTTAAACTAATGGGTCCTAAATTGTGAGCTACTTTTGATTCCAGTAATAGGTATGGCAAAATCGCCTGAACGCACGGAAATTTGTTCTGGTTTCTACAAGGTCCGTATAGTAAACTACTCCAGATTTAACCTGAATACTATCTAACATAACATTACGTTCAGTCTGCCAAAGAATACACTCCCACAAGATGTGATGTGCGGATTGTTCGTATTCAAGGTCAGCTGTAGAGCATTGACATAAAGGTGAGGCCACAAGCCTAAAGGAAAATAATTTACTCTTAAAGTTGCCATGACCTGTGAGAAATTGGGCAACACAGTGATCCACCTCCAGCCATGTCTTCTCCAGCCGCTCACGAACGGATGGAAAAAACTGGTGGAGGTGTCGGCCCTTGATGGAATCTTCCCACCTACATTGCCATTCGCATAAAAGTACCTCCCAGACGTCAGTCTGGGGTTTTAATAATCTAGAGATCTTAGCACGGTCGCGTTGCGGTAAAAACTCTGGGTCCGTGATCTTTCTAGCGTAGAAGTACATTGCAGCACGCCGCTGCACCTCAAGATCGACTGGGAGAACACCCGCCAGCACCGGTAAGGCTTCAGTACTAACCGTCCTATACGCCTTGCATAAGAATATCAAAGCCAAACGCTAGTTTTGAAGTAATTTACGTCGTACCGCCCCTATGGTGGCCCTATCGGCCCAGACAGGTGCCCCGTAGCACATACAACCCAAGTAAGTAGCCCCATATATAGTTTTTAGGGTTTGAAATGATAGACCCCAAGTAGCCTTTGATATTCTCGTCAAGGCGTAGAAGTTCTTTTTTGCTTTTTCTCCTACTGTTTTTATATGATCAATAAATGAAAAGTTTCTTTCTAGTAGCATACCGAGGTAGCACACGGATTCTTTCCTTTTAACGGGTAGGTACGTTATTAAATTTTATACTAGGCCAGGATTTAAGGTTTCCTTTTAAAAGAAGTTGATAGGTTTTATGCGGTGCAAAGGTCAGACGGTTTCGATCGCCCCACTGAGATATTAAACGTAGGCATGTGTCAGCCAAGTTCTCGAGTCCAGCCCGAGTACTTGCCTGAATAAGCAGCAAGCCATCGTCCGCGTAACCGGTTAATGAACAGCCGTACGGGAGCGGAAGCGCGAGGAAATCATCGTAGCCAAAATTCCATATATATGGACCGATAACTGAGCCCTGAGGACATCCCATGGTTAGAGACTTAGTAATGGAATGATGTCCAAGTTTGAGTTTCGCGGAGCCATTTAGAAAGTACGAACAAATCAGATTATAGATGTTTTTGTAGCAACCACGGGTTTTCATTTTAAGTAGTAACATCGGCCACCATGCGTTATCAAAAGCGCCAGAAATGTCGAGAAAGATTCCAACCACGTATTTATGTTCCGATGAGTTGACAATTTTACGGACAGATAGAGCCGCATCTACAGTGGATTTTCCAATAGTAAAACCGTATTGATTTTTATGAAATTTAGGTCCGTTTGGTAACAAGCGCGGAACAATCAGTCGCTCTAAAAGTTTTCCCAAAGATGGGAGTAGTGTTATGGGCCGGTATGACTTAGGGTCGTCCGAGGGCTTGTCGCCACTCTTTGGAATAATGCGTATAAAGCCTTGTCGCCATATTCGAGGAAAAATACCTTCCGCAATGCATCGGCTATATACTGATAAAATCGCATCGCTCGACGTTTTACACGCTTCTATAATCATTCTATTAGATATTTTATCTTCACCGGATGATTTGTTGAGAGGTAGTCTCTTGACAACGTTTATGAATTCGTTAGGGGACGGAAGGTCTGACTCTGGTGATTCAGGTGGTACCGCGGCCCACGCCCTGATCTGCTGATGGTATTCATTTTCATTTACTGATGAATCATCTGGTATAAGAGAATCAAGCAGAACATCAGTTGTTTCTTCAATGCCGGTGGTATGTGTATTATTTACTTTAATGTTCTGAACGTATGCAAGGTCGACCGATCTATTAACCTTAAACTCGTGATACAAAGGAGACCACGGACCCTCCTTATCAAGTTTATCAACAATTTTCCGGAGTAAATTACCCTTAGATTTTTCAACCGATGCTCTGTAACGCGACTTGGCAACTCTAAAAGTACTTATGGCAAGATTAAAAACGTCTCCGGTAACATTACGTTTTTTAAGCTTATTAAGCTGTCTACGCGCTCTGCGATAGCTCTTACGTTGTTCAGCAAGGTAGTCACTCCACCAATCACATCTACGAATATTGGTCACAGATGCACGACCAATAGCAATGTCAGCACAGTAAGTGAAAGTGTCTGACATTATCTCAGCACTTTCCTCAGCTGACAGTCCATCGCGAGTGAAGTCTTTGGCATGACAAGCAAAAAGTGAGCTAAAGAATTCCCAGTTCGCGCCTTTACTCTTATATCTAAAATTTCCAATTAAGTGTGAAGAACCTTGAGTAAGAATAGGAACAAAATCGTACACGATCAGGCGATGATCACTACAAGACGCGTCAGGAAGAACACGCCACCTATCCAAGCGTACGTCTGCACTAGAAAGTGTGACGTCAATACAAGATTCGCCCATTTGGCTACAAAAAGTAGGTGGTGCGTCTGGGGTGTTATGGATTGATAAGTTCATCTCAGCAATAAAATCCTCAACAGCACAACGTCGTTCGGAATCAGTGGCCCGAACTTTGCCATACCACAGGGAAGAAGATGCATTTACGTCAGCACCAACTATAACCTTGCTGCCCGCGAGCGACCGCAAGACGTGACGGAGATTATGTATATGAGGAGTGACAGGGTCAGAATACTGAAAGTAGCAGCTCACAACGTAAACCTTAAAGGTAGGCGATGACACTTCCGCCACGGCGCAATGGGGCGTCATGAGATTACGTATAGCTGTTACAGTAAAGCTCGAAGAACGCTCAACATAAATTCCGGCACGTGACTTGCTGTTCAGCTGGACCATCTTGTGACCCAAGCGCGCGTTTTGATACTGTTCCTGAACAAGTACTATATCTAGATTATAATCCACAATCAATTTATCCAGCTCAGATGTCGCCACCCTATCGTTATGAAGGTTTAATTGTCCTATGGTTAAACTATCCATTATTAATAATTAGTGTTTAGGATTAATTGTTCGAGTTTGAGTTTGTAGGTAGTACACTCTTGAGATCCGCAGCGATGATCACACGGTTTTTTAAAGCGTTTACACGCCACGCAAGTTGGTTTAAAATGTAAGTCGTCATTGTGCGGGCAATCTTTAGTTTCATGTGCCTCTGAACAATTAGCACAGGTAGGTTCTTTATTAACGCAGTGTTTTTTAACGTGACCAAACTGTTGACAATTTAAACAACGAACAACTTCGACATCATCAATAAAACGGCAGGTAGCCCAATCAATAAATAATTTATCCTTTGTAGACACTAAGTGCTTACGTACGGCAGGCTCTATTTCAATTCCGATCCATTTACGACCGTTATCTAACGTGCGCCTACGGATAATTTTTGTAGATTTTATAAAGTCATCCTCTTTTATTTGAAGCTCATCTTTGATATTTTGACGGAATAATGTAATCAAAAAAGAGCCATCTTCCATTGAAGATGGTACATCCTTAACCAACACTCGAGGGCGTCTACCTTTTGGTTTTTCTAGACGTAAACCAGCGGCCTTGATTGCTTCTACCGATTCCAATTTTTTTAGCTGATTTTCATTAGCGACGCGTAATACAACACCGGATTTCGCGGTTTTTTTCACGCCTACTATTTGGAAACCGTCATCACTAGGTTTAATTGCCTTCATAAGCGCTTGTTTTGTCGCGGACGAGGTGCTATAATCAGCTGATCGAGCCGCGGTCGGATAAGCCACCACACAAGGTAACGGTGGACGAGATTCCATAATCGCTGGCGCCACTTTTGGTAAACGTAGTTTCAACGAGTCCGCATATGAAATTTTACAATTGTTGTTACCGACAGGATTAGGATTGACAGCGTTAATCGACCTAACCTTTTCTAATTCGCGTTCCGTTCTGGCTAACTTCGTCTCGTTGCACGACGATTTAATTGCTAGCATAGAAACAATGCCCGTAATTCGCTGCGTCATGTCCATGATGGCAGATTTTTTTGCAACGTTAATGCGCGACCCCTGATCATTGACCAAGTCGTTAATTTTAGACAGGTATGCCGACGCCTCGGAAACTAAGTCGCAATAATCAGTATTGCTCGCATTAATATTATAACGTCATATTGATTGAAATTTAATCGATTCTATTCTATTATTTAGTGAGTAATATTTTTTCTCTCCACCGTCAATAAGTTTGCTGTCGTGCAGTTGACGTGCAGTTCACGCGCAGTTTACGCGCAGTTCAATGATTAAAAGAATACCGTTTATCACTCAAACTTAAACTTAACTGCACTAAAACATAATCGTTCCGCCATAAAATTACGTGAATTAGCCCCCTGGCTATGTTGCCTCCTTGGCGCTACGTCACTTTGTGCTAGCGACCGTTTTCGGGGGCCCATTCATTGAGAGTGCAAGTCACCCCCTGCCATTTAAAAGCCGTGTATATTGTTAGTGGTCAGGCAGGAGCCAATAGTTCTTCTATAATAAACGATTATCAGTCCACTAAACCACCCAAACCCATGGCGTTTCATCTTTTGTTTCCATATTCTGTAATATTACTGCTCCAACCGGGGATTGTCCTTGGGAATACAGGGATAATCGCCGGTTGGTGCCCCATTACATTTGAAATGTTTAACGGGGCCTCTGCGAGTTGGTTTCGGCCCCTCGTACGCCTACCAAAGGACCGGGTCTCCAGAGACCAGAGAAAGTAAAAAAAAAAAATAATCAACATCCATTACTAAAATAATATAAAATCACAATCTTGGACTCCAAGGTCAATTTAAATAAAAAACGATAACAAAATAAAATGCTTTCAATTCAAAATATCTATAAACATTATTTTGTTTTTTACGTCCCATCTTGTAAGCGTCTCGCACAAACCAACTCACTGTAGGTATTACACACGACTGAGGCACGGCGGCGCGGCGGTGATAGCGGCAACAGTGCATCTAAAGATCTAATAATAATAAAGCAGAAAGCAGTACTCCTGGACACGGCGCGTATTGTGAGGCGGTTCCTCTCTCGGGAGCCCTGACCACCGGTAGCTTGGACCCTGTTCCCGATGCCGGTGGGCTACTATTTTTTATATTTTTAAATGTTTTTTTAATTAGTTTCATACAAATACAAGTATATAATAAACTAGCTTCTGCCCGCGACTTCGTACGCGCATATCCCGTTTACTCCCGTTCCCGTAGGAATTTCGGGAAATCCTCTCTTAGAGCTCCCCTAAACTCCCCAAAGACCCTACGTGCAGCTTCATACGACCAGTCAGTAGTCTTGGTTGTGTTGTTGCGTTATCTGTCAGTCATTCACTCAGTAACGGAAGAATTTTATATACCAAATGAAAATAAAACTAAAACGTAAATGAAAATAAAACTAATATAAAAAAGTGAACGTAAATTAGCCAAAACTTATAAACCTGTCGGTATCTCAAACTATATACTACTTCACCTAAAAAGAAATAAAATGTACCTAAACTATTCTATATACTCGCTACCTCTTGATATCAGGACGACCACCAGTCGGTTTGCATTTAAGCGGAAATTGCAGAGCTATTTTCTAAATAAATAGCGCAGAGTTATTTTAACACCTCTTTCTCTTGTTTTTGTATAATAATATACAATATAAATGTATAATATCCTTGGACATTTCACACAACGCCATATAGTCCCAAGCTAAGCAACCTAATGCTTGTGTTATGGTAACGATATAGCTGATATACTACTTATTTACATTTTTTTTTTTTTTGTAAATACATACATATTATAGATAGAAAAACACCCAGACTCGGAACAAATACTTGTAGGTCGTACAAATATTTGTTCCGTGCGGGAATCGAACCCGCGACAGGCTACGCAGCAGTCAATCGCTCAACCACTGCGCCAACCGTGTCGTATGTATATAGTATAGGTATATATTATACTAAATATGTATGTATGTGTATAATAAGTTTATAACTTATTTATGTACTGCGTACCCATTCTATTTATCATTATGACATCTTTTATTATTATTATTCTTTATCATTGTTCCTCTCAATGAGAGCACCTGTCATCTAATCTCTTCACCACCCTTGGTTGACTGGTAGAGAATGCCTAAGGCATTAAGTCCGCCTTTGTACTTTTTTTTGTGCGAAAAGTTTAAATAAATAAATAAATAAACTATTAATAATTTGTAATTTGAACGAATATTTAAACACTACCAAAATAACTAATCCCTATTTTATAAAATAACAACAAAAGGAATTTAGAAATAAATTATCAAAGACTAAACTAAGTATTGTCTGTCAATAAGGTCGAACGCTCTGAACGTCTATTCGCATCAACTGGCAAAAATTGTATGAAGCTCGCGCTTTTTTTTTTATTTTTTTTTTTATGTTTGGCCTCTCGCAGGTCAACCTGAGAAGATTGGCTTTTGCTTAACCGTACTTGCCTGTGAAGGCCTTAATATAGTAGTAATAAAGCCTCCAGCCAGGCTTTGAAGCTCGCGCTCGGACGCCCCGCCTTTTTATACCTTCGGCCGCGAGCCTTCTCGAGCGCGGCGACCACAGGCGGCGACCGATTCTCGAACGTTCGCGACCGGCCGCATTGCGCGCTTGGCGCCTAGCTGCTAGGCCGGTCGCGAACGTTCGAGAATGTTCGTTTTACGAAGCTACTCGCTAGGTGACTCGCTAGCCTCTAGGCGCCAAGCAAGCTGCCTGCCTGTGCGTTCGCGACCTTATACAAAAATAATATTCTTAAAGCATGATCCAGTATTCACGCGCGATGGCTTATTATTAGCGTATTTCATGAATAACTTTGGTGTTTCTATACCGATTTCTATGAGTCTTTTTTATGGAATAGTTAATAATGTTAACTTTTTTTATTAGATTATAAGAGTAGACAAAATAATCAGAAAGCTTCGAACTGCTAAGCTATCGGAAGTTACACGTATTATTGTGAGTCAATCATAAAAGATAGACATATGCTGTCGTCGGATATTTTTTATATAATTTTAAGGAGAATATTTCCGTCATACATGATTTCTGAGTAACTTTAACCATTAAGGTTGCACACGCGACGGAAACTTGAAAAATGGAGTAACTTCTCCCGTTTTCCCAACATTTCCCTTCACTGCTCTGCCCCTATTGATTGTAGCGTGATGAAAAGTACACTATAACCAGCTCAGGAGTATGAAGAATAATTGTACCAAGTTTCGTTAGAATTCGTCCAGAAGTATAGATTGTACTCTGTGATCTAAACTCCCCTCCCGCACGCGCACCCCCGCCTTGGTGACGTCCACTTCGCAACGGGTCGTGCAGCAGAAATCGTAATATTTTAATTTCGCCATAACTTCAAAACCAAACGTCCGATTTTAATCATTCAAAGACCAAATATTATCTACATAAACTGTACTTAGTGATGAAATACTTTATTTTGATAAAGATTAATATCATGAGTAAAATAAACGCGTTTAAATGTAGTCCAAAAAAAAATCAAGATTTTTAAATTAAAAAAATGGTTGTTGTGCCTCACTCGACATAGATAGGTATAGTGTGTCGCGGACTTTTTTGTAGATATTTATAAGATCTACAATTAATTAGAACAATGTATGGTTCTATCTTTTATAGTTTAGGCAGCGTACACAAAATAAGTTACTTTTCTGGTTGATTTTTACACCTTGTGTCTGAAAAACCCAAATATCTTACGGAACCCTATTTTTTTCCAAAATAAAATATAGCCTATGTTACTCGTGGATAATGTAGCTTTCGAATGGTGAAAGAATTTTTAAAATCGGTCCAGTAGTTTTTGAGCCTATTCATTACAATCAAACAAACAAAGTTTTCCTCTTTATAATATTAGTGTAGATAAATATTTAAAAATTTAAAAAATATGTACAGAAAATAAATAAATGAAATAATAATAATATCCTTGGACATTTCACTCAACGCCATATAGTCCCAAGCTAAGCAACTTAATGCTTGTGTTATGGTAACGAAATGGCTGTTAAACTACTTATATACATCTAAGCGAGTTGCACGACGCCATGAGCGCACAAAAATGTTTACCTACGCGGAACGGCAACGCGCGGCCACAAATTCGCAATATCTCTGTACTGTACGTCGCTGGATTACGATGCCCCCTACCACTCAGCCTTCACAACGCTGCACTCGCCCAGCAAGAGTCATACCTATGTTTAGACCGGGTTGTAACAGAATTAACGGTAAAATTAACGTTATTATCGTATTTTACGTTAGTGTTAAATAACGTTAAATTACTGGTAATGTTATCAAATAGCGTTATATTTTTGTAACGTTAATTAGGTATCACATTGGAATTAACGTTACGTAACGCTTATTATTTTGTTAGTTGGTAACGTTAACAAGCCCAGGAGGCCTACCATGACCTAATTAAAAATGATTCAAAAGCAAGGCATTTCAGTTATGGTCCCTAAACTGCCTCGCTTCATATTCGTACCATGACGTCCAAAGCGCTCTGCGGAGTTTAGATCGTTGTAAGTGAATGAAAGATCGCAATTTGCGGCTCAACCGCGTTTTTGGTGAAAAAGAGACGACGCTATTGATTTCAGATAAGTTTATTTCGCTCACACTTTACTGTCAGACACGTTCAGAAGCAAGAATCTATTATTATTTCTCAACTGAGGATCATTACTTTAATGTTTAAAAACACTAAACAGTCGTTTTAAAGAATTTAAGTTAATACAGTAACTATTTTTATAACAAGTTTTAGTCAAACAAAGATATTTATTTACCTTTTGCTTTTTATTTTACGAAAAAACATGATTTATTTCGACGTAATTAAACGGCACGTTTAATATTTTTCGTTTTGGAACGTACCACAGTAAAAAGTTGGTTGAATTTGATTTATACGTCACTGTTTGAATTGTCACTGTCAGTGTCAGTTTGACTAGATCAGTGTTACCAACTACGTGGATTTTCCACAAAAAGTGATGGTTTCAATCTCGTCTTTAGTGGTGAAATTGTTCTCTACAAGTGGCTGGTGGATTTTTCTAGCGGTTTATTTTAATATATTCTGTTAACTGTTTACACTTTTAAATTACTCGGTGTCTCGGTGGAATATTTGGATTTACGGCAAAATTGATAAATTGGTGCTGGCTGGTGCTGGCAATGCTGGTAGTCTCGTAGTCTGTGGATTATTATACTAGTCTATGGTCTCGGTCTGTAAAGTTGCGAATTTCCGATAACGGTGGGAAAATTGAAGTGTTGTTTTGATTTGAAATAGTGATCCACAATTTATTATTAATTCAAGGAATGTCGTAAGTATTAAACATTGTTATATTTGTCGAGGTACTTAAATTTAATAATTCATTCGAGAAGTCTACAGATAAATCTATTACGAAAGTGAATAAATGTACCTACCTATTTTGCCTCGAGAGGGAAGCCACTCAGGTCTGTGACGAGTATTTCAAGTGCTTTTTTTTGTTTCATTCTAGTCGAAAAAGGAGAGCGTTTCAGTTGAGCTGCTGTAACACGTTATGGTACCAAGCAAGAACAAAATTGAATGAATGAAACCAAAACTTGCGACTCAGTCTGTGACAATCGCTGTCAAATGGTATGACCTAAATTGAATCTTTAATCTGACGTCATGGTACGAATTAGAAGAAAAGTTCAGTTTAGGTCCTAAATTGGATCGCGTTTGTGGTAGGCCTCCTGATGATCGCATTGGCACGTCATAGTAGCTCTGAACTAATTCATAAAAATTTATCGCCGAAATGTATGTACGCGCATAACTTCGTAACGACTGATCCAAATTGAATAATTATTTTATAGTTTTGTTCATAGTTGTTAGGGTTAAGCAAGTACCAACGTAAGTTAAAAGTAAGGGTATCGAATTTTAAAGTACAGGAAGAAATTGATCGAGCGCTAAAATAGGTGGTTTTCATTGAGAATCCAGATACTTGCAATGCCATCTATTGAAAAAAGTTGTAAGTAAGTAACAAATGTGTGAGCAATCAAAACAGTTATTTTGAGTTATTTTTTAATTAATATAGAAGAAAAGTGAACATTTTATTATCATTATTTATCGTAATGTGTGAGTTTCTAAGTTCTAACTTCCGAGTATATTTGACAGTTCAATTACGTTGCCGATATAATAATATGGCGTTGTACTGATGACGTGTTTTTTCACGGAACAGAAAAAACAGTGGAAGTGCAAAGTAGGCGTGGCACGCGTGCCGGTATTATGCGTAGCTACTAGCTACGCAAAAACTACAACCCAGTTGTGTTCCAACGACGCGACGAACCGATAGTCTCGCTGACTCTCGAAATAAATTTATAATTTCTGAACCACGCCTTATTGTTTCATTTTGGATTGCAAAAATGATAGTAGGAGAATAAATCTTAAAAATGAAGGTATTTCATACCCTCGCACAGTGTTTTATGAAGCCCGATTTTCGGACATACCTTTTTTATCGTAAAACCTGACAGAAATGATCATTTAAATGCAAGATTTTGTATCCCCATTTAGCTACCAAGTCTAGTTTCTGAGTTATAATTTATTGAAAATCGTAATTTTTCCATCCGGATATTAAGAAAAAAAATAATTACGCTTAAACTAAGTATGATACGAAATAGTGATGTTAGGTACATTGATGGAGTATTTTATGCCGAATATTTTAGTCCGTAAATGAACCTCGCACCATTACTAGATCGAGATTTATAAGAGTTTTTCGGTTTTTCTTTTTTCTTATTTTTCTCGAAAATTCCGCCGTTTTGGGAAAAGTTATCTATACAGAAATAATTCTATTTACTACCCCAATACACCACATAATTATGACTATCCAAATCCATGGAACTTAGAAGTTATTCCAATTTAACTATTTTTGTTAGGTTTGTCAATTTTTTTATCCTTATTGTGTGGATAAAAGTTTTTCGTAGAAGGTACTCCCAGCTTATGTTCTTGCTTTTGCATATGTGGATTTTTCGTGTCATTTAGCAGTATTTAGTGTACTAATAATACTTAAATAACTAAAATGCCTGAATAATATGCCTTTTAACGTACATTGATGAATTTATATTTTATTTAGATACCAACCTGGTATACGCCCGTCTTCACGTCAGATAATCCAAACCATCGATTTTACTACTAAGTAGATAATATATTTTGGCAAAGTTATATAAAATCCGGATATAAAATAATTATCTGAGATTTTGACAACCCTAACGACTTAAAATCCGGATAAAACTTAAAATCGTTGTGGTTTCCAAGTTCCATGGAATTGGGATGTGAAATTTTTGTGGTGTGTTGGAAAAGTTATCGAAATCATTTTAGTATAAATAACTTTTACCGAAAAGGCGGAATTTTCGAGAAAATTAAGAAAAACTGGAAACCGAAAAACTCGGATATATCTGGATCTAGCAAAGTTACGAGGTGCATTTATGCACTAAAATACTCGGCATAAGATGCGCCATCAATGTACTTGACATCGTTATTTCTATCACGCTTAGTTTAAATGTAATTTTTTTTTTCTGAATATAAAATCGAAATAGAATTTGGTCGATTTTCAAAAAATTATAACTCAGGAACTAGACTTGTTAGCTAAATGGGGATACGAAATCTTACATTTAAATGATAATTTCTGTCAGGTTTTTCAATAAAAAAGGGATGTCCGAAAATCGGGCTTCATAACACGTTAGCTGTCCAATGTACCGAATACAGTACACGCCGCGTGGGTCCATCACGTCCATGTACCGTACATGGTACACTCGCCCCTGTAACTTTCTATGCGCTCTAACTTCATGGACTTGTGTGTTATGTTGCTCTATTTATCAGGACTTGTCAACAGGACACCAATGAATAGAAAAAATGGAAAACATGATATATTTTCTTTCTGAATGTGGGTAGTGGAAAAAAAAAACAACTGTTTATTAGTAAAAAAAAAGGCTTTATTTATGCAAAGGCACTTGAGAATAACATTCAAGACAGTACTTACGTCTTTTTACAAACACCCAACACATCGTCTTCGTACAGATATGCCCCTTACTTTGCCAATATGTTCTAAAAAATGTGAAATCTTATTAGATCCGTTTAGATCAGTTTATCACTAAAAACGTAACAATCTATTATACTTATAATAAATCTGTAGAGAGGTCAATTCTGTACATAAAAGATATTTCAAAAATAACTGTCAGGGGGTGATTAAGGATCGATACTGATGCCAAAAATGCAATCAATAAAATTTTTGTCTGTCTGTCTGTCTGTATAACCGTTATAGAAACAAAAACTACTCGACGGATTTTAACGAAACTTGGTACAATTATTTTTCATACTCCTGAGCTGGTTATAGTGTACTTTTCATCAAGCTACAATCAATAGAAGCAGAGCAGTGAAGGGAAATGTTGGGAAAACGGGAGAAGTTACTCCATTTTTTAAGCTCCCGTCGCGTGTGCAACCTTAATGGTTAAAGCTACACAAAAATCATGTATGACGGAAATGTTTTCCTTAAAATTATATAAAAATATCCCACGACAGTAGTATGTCTATCTTATATGATTGACGCACATTAACACGTGTAACTCCCGATAGCTTAGCAGTTCGAAGCTTTCTGATTATATTTGTCTACTCTTACGTTTATAACACTCTCAGTCATCCCTAATTAAAAAAGTTAATACTATTAACTATTCCATAAAAAAAAATCATAGAAATCGGTATAGAAACACCAAAGTTATACATGAAATACGCTAATAATAAGCCATCGCGCGTGAATACTGAATCATGATATAAGGATTATTTTTGTCTTAATGAAATTTAGAACAAATATAGATTATACCTAGTCTGGAATAGCACATAAGCTATTTTTCATCCCGGGAATATGTTCCCTAGGGATCACGCGGGCGAAGCCGCTGGCACAAGCTAGTAACAACTAAAAACAAACAAAACAGTATTAAATCGGCTCAATGCCTATCGATCGATTACACGTAACGCAGGTTCGCTCATGAACAGAGTCGGATAGGAACTGACTAGATTACTAAGAACATCAATCAAGCCGCGGTCGCGAGAATGCCGACAAACGATACCGCCGGTGTTTTTTTGATGTTCAAAGATCAACAAATTAAAGAGGAGAAAACGCTAAAAGATTAAATCAGAAACGAATTAATTTTAATTAAGTATTAGGAAATTGTACTGCTTTATTAGAAACTGTTTTTTCATTTCCTAAGTTTTAAATAAGGTTTAACGGGTTTCTTAGATTAAATGATTAAATTATCCACTTTAATTTGGTTTTGTTTACTTAGTAAATGAAGGATACAGCTATTGCAATAAACAAATGCGGGTCGTGTGACTCTAATCAGGTGCATCGATAAAATTCAAATTCAATTGATTCAAACTGTACACGCGATGATGATATTCTTTTTGTCAATCACAGCTAAAGTCGGTAATCTTTTACTTTATTTTCATTCACTTTCGATTATCGACTAACATACAAAACTGTTATGCACGACACGTCCCCTAAATGTCCGGACTTCCGGAGTATCTCCTACGTATCTACACAAAAGACTTTTGACGCTTCTGTAATGTTTCTACTTAGGTATTTATTTTGGCGGCACTTTTAAAAGGATGAATAAGGTCGCCGCCGCGCGCCGCGCATCTCCGTGGCTGCCTCTTTCTATCTCTCTCTCTCAAGTGAGGGTTCAAAACTGGACCTAGTTACACCAATGAGTTTTGTGATTACCTTGATTATCAGAATTCGACCGAAGGTTATTAGTTCTTAGAGCACGTCGTGCAGAGTGCAGACTGTGACTGTTATCTCTGTACCTCGTTGGAATGCGATGCCCATATCGCTTGCCCCTACACCTGCCTACGTTAGCCGCGCGCCGCGCGCCTCGCGTCGCGCGTAAGTACCTACCACCCTACCACAGTACGATGAGCCTCTTCGTTGCTCCTTTGTTGTTAAATAACGAAACGCTTAGGTATGTTTCGTTATTTTGGTAATTTTTGTATTATTATTGTTTTGTTGGAATAATTTGGTGTGCGTTCGCCCAGCGGAATGTTGTTGAATTAAAAGATTTTAATTATGCAGATATTTAGTGTATGACGTCGTATAATTGTGTATGGTATAAAAAAATTTGTGCACGCAGCCATTGTGGAGAAATTCACCAAAAACTGATTCCGCTGGGCGAACGTTGTCCTGGCGGAACTTTTTTTAATCCATAGACTTTAGAAGAAAAGAGATGTGTCCAAAAATTAGTGTGTATTTGTGTGTAATTGTGTATGTATTAATAAAATTAGTGCATGCATAAACTTCGGAGAAATTCAAGTTTCCGCTACGCGAACGTTTGGCCATTACCTAGTTTTCATATAAAGCGCTTACATAGAGAGCTGTAGATTTTTACATAAGTTGTTTTGAATTTGTTTATATTTGTTTAAAAAACAGGTTTAGAAAAAATCGTAGGGCTTAAAAGATAAAAATATAAACGTAAAATACGCTTATTAGGTCTTAGTTCTTAAAGTATGCACTTTGGGGTCTAGATTTTCACGTTTATACAAACCTTGTAAGTGTCTGCAACATGTTGCCAAGTATCAATGATGTTCCGTTAGTAATTAAAGAGTTATAGGACAATTTACCATGAATTGATCACTGTTTACAAAGCAGTCAAATATCACGCCGTTCTAAACGAATTGCATGGTAAAATGTATGCCAATAATTAGTGTATTCATTCAACTATTCACATGCAAAATTTCATGTCATTAAATTCAGTAATTAAAGAAAAACAATTATAATACTGACGAAGCATCGAAAACCTACATAACCCGACCAAGTTCGAATAGCTACAAAAAAGCGGCCGTGCAATATATTTAGGTAACATCCCAAAATTTACAGTATAATATCGGTATTGAATTGGTATAGGTGATAACACAATTGTTGTTTCGATATAATAATGTCATTTATTTTTGTACACCTACTTTTTAAATGTTTTTGACTATGACAGAAAGTAGGTACTATTTACGTAGGTACTTTATTTAAGTATGCTTTTGAGACTTTAGATATAATCTAGATATACCTATTATTTAAGACAAATAAAATTCATACAGCTAATTTCTATTGAAGATTTCACGGATCAGGATTCTAACTATAGACCCCTTAGGGAAATTAAATAATTACCACATGTAAGTACCTACTACTGTTTAGGTAAATATTTATCATATTGTAGCTTATTACACTATTTAACCAATGGACTAGGCATGCACGAGCGTTCCCCTTTGCAACTTTAGTGGATCAAACAATCTAATAAGTTAAAAAAAACTACTTCTTGAATCGATTTTTTAATTGATGTATACCGTTGTACTGGTAGTGACTTATGTATGTTGAGGTTATTTACTGTATTTGCTACTCATTTAAGAATATTTTCTTGAAAATACCTTTTTTATACCAATCTTTTAGTTTATAAGCACTTTTTTAATGTTGATCTAATCTAAACAACTGAATAGTCTAGTTATGTGATGTGATTTAATTTTTATTGAAGCTCGAAATATTACACTTACCCTTATATTCATAATCGTTTATTAAACCTATTTTAGTTAAAACACATTTAAGTCTATTGCTGTCGTTGCAAGCGTTTGTTAACGTTATCATAATTACCTACTTACATAATTAAGTATTATATGTAATTAAAAATATTTTTGTACTCGAATATTTAAATAGAGAAGTACTTGTTAATTGAAGATTTATTTTTATCTTAGATAGTGGCGTTATTATTAAAAAAATAATTTTCATTCAAGAAATGCAATTGTTTTATTTTTTCATTCAAGAAATGAAATTGTTTTATTTTTTCCTAACGCTTGTGTACGTAACTGTACCATATTAATAAATACTATATTGCAAGGTTAAGAACGTTTCTAAGATATATGGCACGGCCGCTTTTTTGTAGCCATCCGAACTTGGTCGGGTTATGTAGGTTTTCGATGCTTCGTCAGTATTATAATTGTTTTTCTTTAATTACTGAATTTAATGACATGAAATTTTGCATGTGAATAGTTGAATGAATACACTAATTATTGGCATACATTTTACCATGCAATTCGTTTAGAACGGCGTGATATTTGACTGCTTTGTAAACAGTGATCAATTCATGGTAAATTGTCCTATAACTCTTTAATTACTAACGGAACATCATTGATACTTGGCAACATGTTGCAGACACTTACAAGGTTTGTATAAACGTGAAAATCTAGACCCCAAAGTGCATACTTTAAGAACTAAGACCTAATAAGCGTATTTTACGTTTATATTTTTATCTTTTAAGCCCTACGATTTTTTCTAAATCCATTTTTTAAACAAATATAAACAAATTCAAAACATTTTATGTAAAAATCTACAGCTCTCTATGTAAGCGCTTTATATGAAAACTAGGTAATGGCCAAACGTTCGCGTAGCGGAAACTTGAATTTCTCCGAAGTTTATGCATGCACTAATTTTATTCATACATACACAATTACACACAAATACACACTAATTTTTGGACACATCTCTTTTCTTCTAAAATCTATGGATTAAAAAAAGTTCCGCCAGGACAACGTTCGCCCAGCGGAATCAGTTTTTGGTGAATTTCTCCACAATGGCTGCGTGCACAAATTTTTTTATACCATACACAATTATACGACGTCATACACTAAATATCTGCATAATTAAAATCTTTTAATTCAACAACATTCCGCTGGGCGAACGCACACAATAATTTGACCGTGATGTAGGTAGGTAAGCCATTTCAATTTTGTTGCTATGCAAAATTTTACTAAACGAGTTAACGAGATTGCTTGTTAAGTCAAGTCTTTGAACATAATAAAATTGTACTTTCTTTCTCAATCATAGTAGGTTGTAGTGTGTGTCTTATTGTTTGTAGTTACGCTCTCTATAAACTTCCTAGATAAATTAATACATAGCTGCATAGCCATTTACTTGATTCCTAGAACCTTTTTAACTTGTATTTTCTAAGTTTTTCTGCAAATTAACTATCTTCAATGCTTTGTTTACATTTCTTGTATTATGTCACTTGGACAAGCCTAGTATTCTTTTTTATTCTATTCTGAAGTTAGCTAGGAGTTTTAGGTCGCATATGAAATTGTTATCAGACCTTCTTTAAGTTCATTTTTCTTTTCCATCAAATTCTAGAAACACTTCTCGTATCAAATTCAAAATAACAGCGAGCCTTCATCTGAGAGCCGTCGTAAAAAAATGGTCAGTCTACGTTTGGAGCTGAGATCAGCAACAAGTCGGGAAAAGTTTCTTAAGAGTAGACTGAGAGGACAGTTTACCCCCTGGGAACCAGAGAAGTCGGCCTCTCTCCTGTATTAAGAGTAGACTTAGAGGACAGTGGGCCTAGCACGAATATTTTGACGTATAGTTACGTTAACGTAAGTGAATTTTGAATGTGAAATACTACAACCATATAGTATTTTGGTTTAATTTTATGGGACATACACAATTTATATCATTTAAAAATATGAATATTGTGACTAATTCAAATAAATAATATAAGCGAAACGAGTATTGTAGCTATGGTAAAATTTTACGTAACGTTACTATACGTCAAAAATATTCGTGCTAGGCCCTCAGTTCTAAGTTTACCTCCTCGGAACCTGATAAGTCGGCCTCTCTCCTTGCCGCATTTAAAGGACACCTTGATGCCTGGGCTGAACGAGCCTGGGATGAAGACGTTTCTCGGCCCATTCTCTCCAGCCCTCTGAAGAGTGACGACCCTCCAGTCCTCCGGTTCTTCAACGAAGATTTCATTCATCTCACGTCCACTCATCCCTTTCATTCATCAGCCGTTCTTCTATAAGTTGTGTAATCATTAAATCTTAATACTATTTATTTGTCCTTTTTCCTTTTAGCACGCATTCCCCTCCTAGGTAGGTGAGTGCTATAGGTGACCTCACATTTCACAGGATCCCCCTGTAAAATTTAACGTTACAAGGTATCCTAAGTATCTCTCTTCGATATGGCTATCAAGGTTAAGCCAAATAAAATGGATTTTTCTGATTTGTGAGCATAATTGGCGAACATTGGGATCAAAATTGTAACCCTGATTAAGGGGAAATCACAATGAACTTTGCATGAATGGAATCCGAAAGCAGGTACTTATCTCTGAACTAGGTAGTAGTGAACTGAAAAAACATTTGCGGCAAACAATCGAGTAAAGTTTATCGTACGGCTATGTACAACTCAGCCAGCCGTCGCGTCGCAACTCACATCGGCGTCGCGTGGAGTTGGGGTCGTCGGCGGCCCGGCCGTCGTCGGCGAGCGCGCGCGTGCTTTGACCTGAAGCGTCAGAAGATATTTATTTACGAATACATTGCTTTTTAGAGTTGTAATGAAAAAAGATGAGTTGAATCACAAATTCTGGTTTCATTTAACTGTTCTTACAGCATAGTATACGAAAAATGCTAAAATAAGAGGTATAATTGCAATAATTTTTTTTCTCTGATTTTTTGATGGTATCGTATCGAGAATCACTAGCCCTATTTACCTGTCTTCGTTTTCGGAAGCGTTTCCCTAACACCCTGTATAGCCTATAGCCTTCCTCGATAAATGGGCTATCTAACACTGAAAGATTTTTTCAAATCGGAGCAGGAGTTCCTGCCTAGTGAATTCAAGCAAACAAACATACTCTTCAACTTTATAACATTAGTATAGATTTCAGCCAATGTATACAAACCATGACAAATTGAATACTAAAACCTTCCTCGAAACCCACTCCATCCATGTGAAAACAGCACGAAATTCGGTGCAGTCGTTTTTGAGTTTATCGCGAACAGACAGACAGACGCGGCGAAATACGTAATACCTATGTAGTGACAAGAACTGCTTTGTTTGTTTACAGAATTAGAACTAATAATATTTATCATTATTTCACAGGGGCGCCCGTTGCTAAGAAGCCAGAACTAGACACGCGAAGATCAAAATCAAGAGATATAATCTCAGCCGAGGAAAAGAAAAACGAATACAATCTAAAATTATCAGTCTCAGAAATATTTACGAAATCTCAAAATCATACGTCCAACCGGACGACTACATTTAAAAAGCCCTTCACTGAAACACAACATGGAGTTTGTGGCAGTGTAAATAATACTGTTTTTAGTACAAGTTTCCGTTATGATAGTAACAGAGATAATATTAAATGTAAAATATCGAACAAAAGTATTGACAGTGATACAATAAAAAAGTATCGAAGAGTGTGTATCAATGAAAAATGTTTCGAATGTGACATTTGTCAACGTAGTTTTAATAGTAAAAGTAATATAAAATTACATATTCGTGAACACACAAGTGAAAAACCTTTCAAATGTGATATTTGTCAGCGTAATTTTAATCACAAGTGTAATTTAGTAGTACATACTCGTACCCACACTGGTGTGAAACCTTTCAAATGTGATATATGTCAGCTTAGTTTTAATCGAAAGCTGCAATTAGTTAATCATACTCGTACCCACACTGGTGAGAAACCTTTCAAGTGTGATATATGTCAGCGTAGTTTTAATCGAAAGCTGCAGTTAGTTAATCATACTCGTACCCACACTGGTGAGAAACCTTTCAAGTGTGATATATGTCAGCGTAGTTTTAGTGAAAATAAAAGTTTAGTAAGACATTCTCGTACCCACACTGGTGTGAAACCTTTCAAATGTGATACATGTCAGCGTAGTTTTAATCTAAAGTATAATTTAGTTCATCATACTCGTACCCACACTGGTGAGAAACCTTTCAAGTGTGATATATGCCAGCGTAGTTTTAGTGAAAAGAAAAGTTTAGTAAGACATACTCGTACCCACACTGGTGAGAAACCTTTCAAGTGTGATATATGCCAGCGTAGTTTTACTGAAAAGAAAAGTTTAGTAAGTCATACTCGTATCCACACTGGTGAGAAACCTTTCAAGTGTGATATATGCCAGCGTAGTTTTAGTGTAAAGAAAAATTTAGTAAGTCATACTCGTACCCACACTGGTGTGAAACCTTTCAAATGTGATACATGTCAGCGTAGTTTTAATCTAAAGTATAATTTAGTTCATCATACTCGTACCCACACTGGTGAGAAACCTTTCAAGTGTGATATATGCCAGCGTAGTTTTAGTGAAAAGAAAAGTTTAGTAAGACATACTCGTACCCACACTGGTGAGAAACCTTTCAAGTGTGATATATGCCAGCGTAGTTTTACTGAAAAGAAAAGTTTAGTAAGTCATACTCGTATCCACACTGGTGAGAAACCTTTCAAGTGTGATATATGCCAGCGTAGTTTTAGTGTAAAGAAAAATTTAGTAAGTCATACTCGTACCCACACTGGTGAGAAACCTTTCAAGTGTGATATATGCCAGCGTAGTTTTAGTGAAAAGAAAAGTTTAGTAATTCATACTCGTACCCACACTGGTGGGAAACCATTCAAATGTGATATATGTCAGCGTACTTTTAGCCATAAAAATAGTTTAGTATTTCATACTCGTACCCACACTGGTGAGAAACTACAATGAGCTACAAAACACATCAAACTCCACGGAACAGAAAAAACCTTGGAAGTGCAAAATAGTCGTGGCACGCGTATCTATACTATATAATTTAAAGCAGGTTTGTTTGTTTGTTTGGTTGAACGCGCGAATCTCAAGAACTACTGGTCCGATTTGAAAAAAAAAGTCAGTGTTAGATAGCCCATTTATCGAGGAAGGTTATATATCATCACGCTAAGACAAATAGGAGCGGAGCAATAATGGAAAATGTGACGCAGACGAAATTGCGCGGGTCAGCTAGTTATACATATAATATAATAGGTAGGGTTGCCATCCGTCCCGGTACACCGGGACATGTCACCGGTTTGGAACTTCTGTCCCGGTCGCGTAAAACCAATCCCTGTATATGACCCGACACTGGATGGTGCTGAATAGTATGTAGGATACATAGCTAAGGTACATAACTAACATTTACATAGGTACATAATACATATATGCAAATAATCCATATACAATAAATCTCACATACCTATACATACCACATACTTACCACATAAATACACGCATAAGAATATTAACCAAAACACAAATACTTTACATCTGTACACAGCCTTATGCTTCCGCACGTTTGTACACACCCTTAGCTATACCTACAGTCCAGCCGCTAGCGGTGCCCCGGCGGCGTAAAACCAATCCCTGTATATGACCCAACACTGGATGGTGCTGAATAGTACACAGACATTGTCCTGCACAGTTTTGAAAACAAGCATACAAACCTGTTTCGAGCCAGCACCTTTAGTTGATTGGTTTTTACCGCACAGAGTTTGGCCCTCATGTTTGCAACAATCATGTTCGCTCTCAACACTTTTCTACACCTACGCGCTGTACCTGTACCGCAACATGATTGTAAAGGCGTCTAGGAATAAATCTGTGCAAATATCGAGTGAGTTAGAGCGAGACAAGTATTTTGGGATCCCTTCTTTTCGCATAATGTTCTTTGTCCTAATATACTTCGGCATAACGATTTTGGCACAATTTGTTTTGGCATAATAATACTTCGGCATACTTTTTTTAGGCATACATTTTATGTTGGCATAATCATCTTAAAGACTAATTTGTTTTGGTATAAATATGATTCGCATAACGTTAGTAGGCCTAATGACACATGCCATAACATCATTTGCCATCGTCATTGGGTATGTAACGGTTGTTATATCAGGAGAAACTGGATGCAATCGGGACTTTAGGGCACTTTATTTTTTTATAAGCCCACCATCAACCATGCATAGAATATTTTAAGTTTTGGCTATGCTTTAGAATATTATGCTTAATCATTACTATGGTTAGATAAATTATGCCAAACAAAATCATGCTTAAGTTAAATTACTTAGGTCTTAAAATTTTATGCAAATGGATAGGGAACCATCCAAAACTCTATAAATAATATAATCAGTAACCATGAGTTAATTCGTAACAGAGTTTGTACATTAGAAAATTCATAACATCCTTATAACGGGTATGCATAATGTTGCGGCTCAACGCCTAGAGCGCTGGTTCATACACAGATATTGGTATTACGCGCCCCGGCGCCCGCCTTGCCAAAGTACCTACAAAATACAGTTCGGAGAACTGCACGGCACACGGCGCGCTGTCGCCGCCTCCACCCCGCGCCCCTCGCTCGCCCTCGCCGTCGCCAGTCCGCATCATAGATTACTACTATAAGACTGGTAGTCCGCATCCAACATTGCTCGCGCGCGCATTGCCGAATATTATGTAAATATATCGTCGGTCCAGTGGTCAAATAGCCAATCTGCAAAAACCGCTTTTTTTAGGAGAGCAAAAAGAAGATTGAAATTCGTCCTGTAAATCGAAATCTTAACGTATCTTTTTGAAATTTTAAATTTAGTATCAAAAAATAAATATTTTAAAGTGTATATTGAATTAAATATGTATTTATTATTATTTATGTAAATAAAGCAGATCGGCGACTTTACCGTGGTCACTTTAGATTTCAATAATGTATTCTTTTGCTTTAAAGTAGCCTATGTGGTAATTAGTCTAGTTTACCATGGATATTATTTACTATATAAAAAGAGCTGGATGATTGTTAGTGGCCAAACTGCACTACAACAGTGACAATATTCATGATACCTATTTGCAGGAAATTGTAGATATTTAGGTTGGTTTTATTTTATTTTATGTTTTCTCATTTTTATCTTTAATACAAAAAGAAAATATACTTACTAAATTACAATGTTTACAGTATCTACATTATGTACAAACGCATAAAAAAAACAAAATAAATCATTGGGCATCAAAAAAATAATCCACATCGCTGTCAACGGCAAAAGTGCCCAGAACACTGGCAGCATTGCCACGTTGAATGGCAATGCTGATTCTTTGGCCGAAGAAAAGCCCAGCCCTCTGGTCACGTGAACCGTCGACAAGTTGTTTGCTGATGTCTCGAAAGACTCTATGTGCACTCGGACCCCATGGGCCTAGTGTTTCAACGCCAAAAGGCTCAAATATATAACTCCCAATAACGTTATTATATTTGCGCCTTTTGAGGTTTTCCGCACCTGCAGCAGCCGCCCCAGCACAGCCCGCCGTGCTAAGAAGATGGGATGGCGCAAGGGTGTCAACACATGTTACATCCCACACCAAAGGCCTACCCACCTTCCAAGGCATTATGGTCATCCCATCTGGCCTCTTCCCATCGTCACGTGCCAAGCCGTGGGGTTCTAAAACAGCTGGCACCCCGGCGGTGACAAGAGCCCGACGGATGATGTCATTAATGCTGGCATGCCGTGCTAGCCGACCAGCGCTCCTACTGCAAGACAGGCCATGGTGTCCGAGGCGGTCGACTGGTTCACCGCATTGACACCGATGTGGGGCTCCACTAGGAGCACCCAGACGCAGACACGTAGCGATCCGGAAAGTACTGTCACTCAGCATAGTACCTATGTTGGGTGACGGTAGTGCCTGTAGCCAAAGACCCGACTCCAATTCACCCACAGCCAGCAGGCGGGCACGCTCCGCAGTATTGGTGGTCGTGTTTAAGAGGTTATTCCGTACCAACCTGCAGAGCGGCTCATCCCATTGCCTCTGGGAAAACGGGTTATCGGGCAACGCCGTGTTCGGGCAAGCCACTTTCCAGGCGTTCACAGCATCGGTCAAGCAAGGCACTTCACAGTTAACCAAAGTTGGAGTTAAAATCCTTTTGGTTAACTTTTCAGTGCTGTTGACCGAAGACAGGAACGCCGGTAGGCTTATACTAGAAATTTTGCGGAGAGGTTTTTAGGTTGGTAATATAAGATAGTATTTGGTTTATTGTATGACATAGAAAATAAAAACGAAACATTTGTGATTTTTTTTTATTTTAGAACAAGTAATTGAGAGAAATTTAAATAATTATAAAACCATTCTTCGAAATATTCTTATTGAAAAATGTAATGAAGAATTCTATGTAGTAACATGAATTGTAAGTATTCTATAGAATCTTATAACTAAAAAAGGGTTATTCGCTGCCCTCTGCGGCATCAGGCTCTGGAAGAGCGTCTCTTGTAGTTTCCGAATAAGGAAGATTAGCATAAAAGCTATGGTACATTTTTGGTATTTGTAAATCCGTGCATAACTTCATGAGATCTTGTTTCTTTTTTGAAGAGATCTTAAATCTTTCTGAATACGCAGGTACCGGATATGGAATCACTTTGCCTCTTCTTTTTTTTTAATTCATTTCTATAAAAGATTCATTTTTATCGAAACTTGTTTTTAAAAAGATCGTACCGGGCATTTCTTTTCTGTATTGTAACCAAACAGCATCACTTATTCCATATTTTTCTTGTGAGGTTGAGGGTTTGCTATGAAATTGGTTTGTCGTTCCAAAATCCTTAGAATCGTCGTGCTGTAATGACGTAACGGAAAAAGGTCGCGGGTTAGTTCTAGCTAGCCGAACTATGTGAGTCCAACCATCTGGAGTATATACTGGTATATTTTTAGATTTCTTTTCAATTTTGGAGTGGATAGAGTCACACTCCATGTGCGTATGGCCACTTTCAAAAAACTTGTGATCGATTACTTGCAAACTAGCATGTTTTTGAAGAGTTAATAAACACTAAACACGACGTATTCCACATTGGGCACCCATTTAAATGGCACCTGAGATATTCCATATACGGCACCTATCGATATTTTTCGCAGGTGCCATTAGTGGAATAATTTATTATTTAAAGTTTTATTCCATAAATGGCACCTACAGATCAGTAGGTACTAGTGTTGGGACGTTTATTTTTTGTAGCATAATTATTCTACAAAAACCAGTATTTATAGAAAACACGTCGATTTGTGTAATGTGCTACCACACTTGCCACCAGGTACTTTGGAAGAGGCTTGGCTTTACATTATGAGTGAGAGTCCATCCAATATAAACGTAACACATTTTATTGATTACATGGTAACTTAGTGGATTGACCACAGATTCTGGTCCAACAACTGGTGTTGTTACGGCCAGGCTCACAAGACAAATAATTATCCTGAAACATTCTACTATCTATCAATAAAAAACAGTAGCAAAAATTTTAAGGATTCTTCAAGAAAATGGCACGAGTTACACTGAAATCCGCGGAAAAATGGAAAAGTCGAAATCCCAAAGATAAGCAGAACGTAGGAACCAATTAATAAATAATATAGTAGAAGAGTACAAAAGTGGCTATATTTCTCTTGGTCACTGTATGGAAAGGCTACGTTTTTAATAAAATGGCCAATTGACAATATTTAGCCACAAGTAAGTTATTAAGTAAGTTAGTTAGTAAGTTGTTAAGATTAATTGTAAAAAGGTCAGCCCTTTTAATATTATATTTGTGGCGACTAATCTATGTTTATGTGTTTTTAAATAAGTAATAAGAAATAGCTTATAAGACTGATTTTATACAATAGAAATGACAATTATTGATTGTCTTATATTTAAAAAAAAAATTGATGACAAAGGTTCCTAAGAAGAGAAATAATCATAAACAAACCTTAAAAATAGGTTTATTTGTTCTAAATAACAATGTAACTCAAGGCTGATTTTGCAATACATGTGATTAAGGAAACTGATTGTGATATTAAAATAATTTAAATCTTACAGAAGTTATATTTTAATTATGTTATTAAACTCTTTACTGATTTTAATCGTTTTACTTTTTATTTTAACGTCTTACAAAAAATAAACTTCCCAACACTAGTACCCACTGATCTGTAGGTGCCATTTATGGAATAAAACTTTAAATGACAAATTATTCCACTAATGGCACCTGCGAAAAATATCGATAGGTGCCGTATATGGAATACCCCAGGTGCCATTTACTCAGGTGCCATTTAAGCGGGTGCCCAATGTGGAATACGGAGGACGTATTCCACATTGGGCACCCGCTTAAATGCACTAGTTTAATAACATAATTAAAATATAACTTCTGTAAGATTTAAATTATTTTAATATCACAATCAGTTTCCTTAATCACATGTATTGCAAAATCAGCCTTGAGTTACATTGTTATTTAGAACAAATAAACCTATTTTTAAGGTTTGTTTATGATTATTTCTCTTCTTAGGAACCTTTGTCATCAATTTTTTTTTTAAATATAAGACAATCAATAATTGTCATTTCTATTGTATAAAATCAGTCTTATAAGCTATTTCTTATTACTTATTTAAAAACACATAAACATAGATTAGTCGCCACAAATATAATTTTAAAAGGGCTGACCTTTTTACAATTAATCTTAACAACTTACTAACTAACTTACTTGTGGCTAAATATTGTCAATTGGCCATTTTATTAAAAACGTAGCCTTTCCATACAGTGACCAAGAGAAATATAGCCACTTTTGTACTCTTCTACTATATTATTTATTAATTGGTTCCTACGTTCTGCTTATCTTTGGGATTTCGACTTTTCCATTTTTCCGCGGATTTCAGTGTAACTCGTGCCATTTTCTTGAAGAATCCTTAAAATTTTTGCTACTGTTTTTTATTGATAGATAGTAGAATGTTTCAGGATAATTATTTGTCTTGTGAGCCTGGCCGTAACAACACCAGTTGTTGGACCAGAATCTGTGGTCAATCCACTAAGTTACCATGTAATCAATAAAATGTGTTACGTTTATATTGGATGGACTCTCACTCATAATGTAAAGCCAAGCCTCTTCCAAAGTACCTGGTAGCAAGTGTGGTAGCACATAACACAAATCGACGTGTTTTCTATAAATACTGGTTTTTGTAGAATAATTATTCTACAAAAAATAAACGTCCCATCACTAGTACCTACTGATCTGTAGGTGCCATTTATGGAATAAAACTTTAAATAATAAATTATTCCACTAATGGCACCTGCGAAAAATATCGATAGGTGCCGTATATGGAATATCTCAGGTGCCATTTACTCAGGTGCCATTTAAATGGGTGCCCAATGTGGAATACGTCGGAATACGTCATAAACACATGGAGCTAAAATGATAATTTTTTTGCTGACCTCCACAGCCATCCGACATTATTCTAGCGTGTTTAATGTTATGATGTGCCATAATGTACGTATGAATGCAGGTTGATATTTCAATACTACCGCGCTTCCCTTCCGTCTCGTAATGAATCTTTTATAGAAATGAATTTAAAAAAAAGAAGAGGCAAAGTGATTCCATATCCGGTACCTGCGTATTCAGAAAGATTTAAGATCTCTTCAAAAAAGAAACAAGATCTCATGAAGTTAGGCACGGATTTACAAATACCAAAAATGTACCATAGCTTTTATGCTAATCTTCCTTATTCGGAAACTACAAGAGACGCTCTTCCAGAGCCTGATGCCGCAGAGGGCAGCGAATAACCCTTTTTTAGATATAAGATTCTATAGAATACTTACAATTCATGTTACTACATAATATAATTCTTCATTACATTTTTCAATAAGAACATTTCGAAGAATGGTTTTATAATTATTTAAATTTCTCTCAATTACTTGTTCTAAAATAAAAAAAAAACAAATGTTTCGTTTTATTTTCTATGTCATACAATAAACCAAATACTATTTTATATTACCAACCTAAATATCTACAATTTCCTGCAAATATCATGAATATTGTCACTGTTGTAGTGCAGTTTGGCCACTAACAATCATCCAGCTCTTTTTATATAGTAAATAATATCCATGGTAAACTAGACTAATTACCACATAGGCTACTTTAAAGCAAAAGAATACATTATTGAAATCTAAAGTGACCACGGTAAAGTCGCCGATCTGCTTTATTTACATAAATAATAATAAATACATATTTAATTCAATATACACTATAAAATATTTATTTTTTGATACTAAATTTAAAATTTCAAAAAGATACGTTAAGATTTCGATTTACAGGACAAATTTCAATCTTCTTTTTGCTCTCCAAAAAAAAGCGGTTTTTGCAGATTGGCTTTTTGACCACTGGACCGACGATTTAATCTGCCTCTTAGGCTAGTTGATCACTGTAAATTTTAGCTTTCCATTAATTTTGTACCAAGGTAAAGTATTCAATCTGCCTCTTAGGCTAGTTGATCACTGTGAATTTTAGTTTTCCATTAATTTTATACCAAGGTAAAGTATTCAATCTGCCACTTAGGCTAGTTGATCACTGTGAATTTTAGCATTACAATGAATTTGTACAAAGGTAAAGTATTCAATCTGCCACTTAGGCTAGTTGATCACTGTGAATTTTAGCATTACAATGAATTTGTACAAAGGTAAAGTATTCAATCTGCCACTTAGGTTAGTTGATCATAGTAAATTTTAGCATTACAATAAATTTGTACCAAGGTAAAGTGTTCAATTTGCCACTTAGGCTAGTCGAGCATTGTGATATTTTTGAAAAACGAAAATTGCTTGACATGGTCAACTAACCCATCGTCTCATATGATAGTTTACTATTGCACACATTGTATGGATTTGCACTTTGGCACCAGGATGATTGTCCATATCTTGCACAATTTTATGCTACGTTTACCATATTTTGCCACAATCTGCATTAAAAAAATACATTATTATTGACATATGTAACTCAAAAACGCCAAAATGGCAGATTGGCTACTTGACCACTGGACCGACGATATGTACTCGCGCACTCACTCGCGCAGTGATCTTGTTATTGTGATCTTGTTACATACATACATATTACCTATTTAATAAACTTTTATAAAGGTTAGTGCGTGTGTTTCATTAATCCCAACACACTAGACACTACAAGTACACAGACATTGTCCTGCACAATTTTGAAAACAAGCATACAAACCTGTTTCGAGCCAGCACCTTTAGTTGATGGGGGTTTTTACCGCACAGAGTTTGGCCCTCATGTTTGCAACAATCATGTTCGCTCTCAACACTTTTCTATACCTACGCGCTGTACCGCAACATGATTGTAAAGGCGTCTAGGAATAAATCTGTGCCGAAAATCGAGTGAGTTAGAGCGAGACAAGTATATTGCATCATAAATTGCATTCGTTTGCTATTATTTCGGTCAGTTGAACTATGACATAGGGTTCCCCATCCATTTGCATACAATTTTAAGACCTAATAAAACTTAGCATAATTTCGTTTGTCATAATTATATTTTCGCATAATATAATTACGCATAACAGCTCACGCATAATTTTTTTAATCATAATTTCTCTAACCATAATAATGATTAGCATAATATTCTAAAGCATAAAATTAAGCATAGCCAAACCTTAAAATATTCTATGCATGGTTGATGGTGGGCTTGGTCGACGGAGCCCCGCTTAGCGGGGCTCCTACTTCTGTGTGATTTATTAAAAAAATAACCACGAAGGGGATGGCGGGGTCTATTCGCTCGCTTTGCTCGCTCACACGACCCCGCATCCCCTTCTAACCTAACCTATCCGAGTCGGAGTGCCCTAAAGTCCCGATTGCATCCAGTTTCTCCTGATATAACAACCGTTACATACCCAATGTCGATGGCAAATGATGTTATGGCATGTGCTAATAGTCATTAGACTCATTAGGCCTACTAACGTTATGCGAATCAAATTTATGCCAAAACAAATTAGTCTTTAAGATGATTATGCCAACATAAAATGTATGCCTAAAAAAAATATGCCGAAGTACTATTATGCCAAAACAAATTGTGCCAAAATCGTTATGCCGAAGTAAATTAGGACAAAGAAAAGAACATTATGCGAAAAGAAGGGATCCCAGGACATTGACCTCGGCACTTGTTATTTCGTCCTACCAACGCAGAAAAAACCCTTGCTAATAATAAACGAGGTCATTGTTTATCTGCAAGTGTAAAATTAAATAGACCAAATGCGAAAAAGCACTAAACAATACCTACTGAGTTCTACTAATAATTACTTTTTCTTACTTTATGTTCTTACTTTATTTTTAAATAAAATTATTTAACATTCATGATTTTAGTTTCTTTTTGTGTCTGTTATAATATACCAATGTATATCAGAAAGGGAATGCAAAACTCTATAAATAATTTAATCAGTAACCATGAGTTAATTCGTAACAGAGTTTGTCCATTAGAAAATTCATAACATCCTTATAACGGGTACGCATAATGTTGCGGCTCAACGCCCTGGTTCATACACAGATATTGGTATTAGGTACGCGTCCCGGACAGTAGTGCGATTCACTAAGGCAGAACATCTTTACAACCAAGAAATCATCGTTGAAACATCTGATGTGGCATATATTTATCAGATGTTTCAACGATGATTTCTTGGTTGTAAAGATGTTCTGCCTTAGTGAATCGCACTACAGTACTTAAGCTGCTATGGCAACCCTAATAATAGGCTACATTCCATCATCCACAAATTGCAAAACTATTTAGTCCGTTAGAGTATTCAAAAATAATGGACACGTATTTTTTGTTTTTGTGAATCAATGAATATTGACAAAGATAAAACGCATCAAAACTCGCGAGTGGGGGCTCGTGACGACTCAGTAAAAAATATGCGAAGGTGTGACGTATTGAGAATTTTAAAAGCGTCGTAACTTCGTCAATTTTGGTTCCCGTAACAAAAGAAAAAACACGGGTCAAATATTTTTTGATAACCTAACTGACGGACTAATTAGATTTTTTTAGTCACCTACCCTATTGGACCCTGTTAAGCAAAAAATATCCAACCAGCAATTTGTCGAAAATCGAGTTTTATTACTTTTATATGGGTCCCTATTGGCTCATCTAAAGTTATTTACCCGAAATTGTTCTTCCTAACGATTTGTAATCCGAATGATAGAATAGAAAAACGTTTATTGTCTCCAGTATTACAGCTAAAGTCCAGTCGCGGAGCAGGAAGAATTTCGTACAATGACCTGTTATTACCTGTCTCTGTCACTCCCGCGTAAATAGAATGAGTCTCGCTCGCTCAGATGCAATGGCCGCCGTCCTCAGGGATTGTAAACCTTTTACCTGAGAGTGTAAGGTTTGTTATTGTTTGCATGTGAACCTATGTCTCGTAAAAAAAGAGGAATCGAAATTAGTAGACAAAACTGTTGATTCTTTTGTACCTAATAAATGTGATAGGCGAGACATCTTCGGAAAGCAGTAACTCCGATACGGGTAGAGGAATCGGATTCTGATTTATGAATTTGATTTTTTTTATTTCTCCCGTAATCTAAATAAATAATTTATATGATAAGTAACATTTTTTTATTTTCTAAGTTGGTTAATTTTCTTTCTCCTTCAAATATTTCATGTAAACCGCACTTAATACAAAAATGTTTGTGACCACTGTCAGTAGGTAAAGAGGTTGTGGCGTCCATCTCCAGTTCGTTACCTCTCAGTCAACTTAAACTAAAACCTAAACTTAAAAACTCCAGTTCATCTTTAAACTAAAGCCTGCGCGCGTGCGGGAGCCGCGGCCGCGGCCGCCGCCCGCTCACCCCCCGCGCACACCCGCACACCTCACCCACGGCGCCCGCGCGGCGCCGCGCGTTCTCGGCCGCGGGGCCTCTTCACCTTCAGTCTGCCATACGTCACGCTACCGAATCCACGCACCTCCGCTCTTCGGGCGCGCGCGCGATACATGCGAGTGATATAGTGTTCGTACTTTAATCGTGTTATCCTTCTGTCTAACTGTTCTTCTTGTTTTGTATATAATAATTGTTAGGTATAAGTGTAATTTTATTAAACCCCTGTGTGTTTGTGTATACTGTGGTTTTATTTGAGACTGTTGCTAAGGGCCGCGCCCACAGCTAATCAACCACCACTACCTACACACCGGCTCCTATACCTACACTGGTGACCCCTCATATCGACACGCAACATCATGGAAGAGCAGCAGCAGACTCCGTCGGCTTCACACAAAGCCGATGTACCTACTCACGGCGCCGAGGTCTACCGCGTCAGCCCGAAGTTTCTACCGTTCTGGCCCGAGAAGCCGGCGATATGGTTTGCCCAGATAGAAGGTCAGTTCTCCATTTCTAATATTACTACAGATTCAACAAAATACTACCACGTGATATCGCAGCTAGAGCCCCAGTACGCCAAAGAGGTTGAGGATATTATCATCTCACCGCCCGCTACCGGCAAGTACGAAAAGCTAAAGCTAGAGCTGATCAAACGCCTGAGTGCGTCCAGAGAACGGAAAGTCAAACAGCTGCTCGATCACGAAGAGCTCGGAGATCGCAAACCCTCACAATTTGCAAGGCACCTTCAGAGCCTCGCCGGCCCGGAAGTACCAGCAGACTTCCTTAAGACTATCTGGATGAATCGGCTACCTAGTAATATCCAAACCAAAGTAGCCTCACAACCAAACCTATCCCTGGAAGCCGCCGCCGAACTCGCAGATAAGATCCACGATATAGCGCCGCAGCGACCCCACGTCGTCGCCGCGATGTCGCCAGCCATACCCGGCAGCATCATCTCGGATCTGGTATGCCAAGTAGCAGCGCTCACGAGACAAGTGCAGGAGCTGAGCACCCAGGTCAACCGATCCCGATCCCGCAGCCGTAGTGACCGCCGATACAGCCGCCCACGATCGACATCTGCATCATCACGAGGCAACCGAACAGACACCAACTACAACAAGTTCCCGGTTTGTTGGTATCACTACAAGTTCGGGGACGCCGCAAACAAGTGTGAAAGGCCATGTGACTACAAATTGGCGGGAAACGCGCCGGACAGTCGCTAATGGCGGCCAGCAACTGTCAGAACTCATTCGGTCGCCTGTTTGTTACGGATAAGAGAACAAAGATGCAATTTTTGGTCGCACTGCCCTCAACGAACGAAGACCGAAAACCAACTATCAGCTATCGGCAGCAAACGGAACACCGATAAACACGTACGGATATACCCATCTCAACCTGGACCTGGGACTTCGGCGCGACTTCTCATGGCGTTTCGTGGTGGCTGACGTCACAAAAGCTATCATTGGTGTCGACTTTCTAGCTTTCTATAACCTAGCCGTCGACGTCCGTAACCAGCGCCTAATTGACAACACTACCACACTAAACGCCGTAGCTTCACCGGTACCGTTAGCAGAAAATATTTTTTCAATTAAAATTTTAACCGGCGATTCTAAATTTCATAAAGTGTTAGACAAATACCCTGAAATAACCCGCCCAACAGGTACCCATCAGGTACCCAAACATAATACCGTGCATCATATCCGCACCACTCCCGGCCCCCCAGTTCACGCAACGCCGCGTCGTCTAGCGCCGGACAAATTGAAAATCGCCCAGCAAGAATTCGAATCCATGCTCAAAAGTGGAACTGCTAGGCCTTCAGAAAGTCCGTGGTCGTCTCCCCTCCATCTCGCACCTAAAAAAGATAACGGATGGCGACCATGCGGCGACTACCGAATGTTGAATTCAAGAACTATCCCGGACAGATACCCGATCAGACACATACAAGACTTCGCACATAACCTGGCAGGCAGCACCATCTTCTCAACGCTGGACCTGGTTAAAGCCTACAATCAGATCATGGTCTTTCCAGAAGACGTGGAGAAGACGGCCATTACCACCCCTTTCGGATTATATGAGTTCCCGTATATGACGTTTGGCCTAAGGAATGCTGGCCAGACCTTCCAGAGGTTCATGGACGAGATGACCCGCGATATGACCAGCTTCGTGTACCCGTACCTTGATGACCTACTGGTTTTCTCGAAGACAGAGCAGGAGCACCTGGAACACCTGGACAGAATATTCGCAAAGATGGCAGAATACGGAATCCTGATCAACACCGCCAAATGCGTTCTAGGCCAACCAGAAGTGACTTTCCTCGGGTACCGTATATCTGCAGATGGAACAACACCCCTTGAAGACAAGGTACAGGCCTTAAAAGACTTCCCCCTCCCGAAGACAGTGAAAGAACTTCGAAGATTCCTGGGGATGATAAACTTTTATCGAAGATTTCTCCCAAACGCCGCAAAGACCCAAGCGCCGCTAAACGATCTGCTGACAGGCTCAGTAAAAGGCTCCCACCCTGTAACCATAGTTGGTGAAGCCCTAGACGCCTTCGAAGCCTGCAAGAAAAGCCTGAGCGACGCAACAATGCTGACACACCCTATCGCCACAGCCAAACTTGGATTGATCACCGACGCATCTGATACAGCGGTAGGAGCTGTACTCCAGCAGCACGTCAACAACACCTGGCAACCACTGGCTTTCTTTTCCAAGAAACTGAGCTCGGCGCAAAGGAAATACTCTCCATATGATCGTGAACTCCTAGCAATTTACGAGCTATGGGGCGAGCTATGGGTGGCTCGCCGCCCGTCCGTCTAGTGACGACAGGCCGTGTCGACGGCGCGTTAGTGTTCCACGCGCGCCTCAAAGAGAGTCAGCACACAGAGGGGCCCGAAAGGGCCGACGCCTGCCGGAGTCGCGGGATTATTCGCAAGAGACACTGTGGCTCCGGAACACAAAGGGCAATGAAGGAACATGGATGGGTTTTAGTCAGTAGAAGTCTGACACTCCCTCCCGCTACACCCAGAGCGGGAGGAGTCATTGGATGATTTCCCATCCCTAAAAAATAAAAGAAAAAGACGGAGGAGTGCAGATAACTAATATTTTATATAATATGCATTACAAATAAATTGTTATAAAAAACATTACACACACCACCATGCGTTATGATGTGGTCTCTTTGCTTCTACTTTTTATTATTTTTCTGTGTCTGTCACTGTCACATGAATGAAAATTATTGAAACTATCGATTGAAATAAAGTGGTGCCCAATAGGCCACCACTAGTTGTCTTATCTTAGCAATTTCTACTATAGTACCAAGGGATTTCTGCACCCGCGTGGAATGCGCCCCCCGTAACTTCCTCGCGGCGCGCGGCGCCTTGCTGTCTTCCGCTCGCCAGTCATGTACCTACTGGTGTGACGTCATCGAGGTCAGGTGCAGAGATCATTTGGTACTAATCTCGCTGGGTGGGTTAATTAATTAAGGCTTCCTATCTTTGTGTTATCTAGTTTAATTTAGTTTTATTTACTTAGCTCAATTGATTTGTTTAGTTTTCTGAGCAGCTTTGTTGATAAGATTTAGACTTTTTTATGTTACGACAACGTTTTGTGTGCTTGCAGAGTTTACCTGATAAAGACTGGAGCGATAAATTAAACATGCCGATTTTTTTTACGAAAAAATTTTTTTTTTTTTTCCTACCTTCTAATTTTTTTTTTAGTGCTCCAACCAGCCCGCGAAATTCAAAGGGGAATGCCCATCAGCCACACTAAAAAATGCCTGAAACGAACAACATTGAAAATTACGCCAATTTGCAGTGCAAAGCGTAGGGAACCCATTACAATTTCAATAATGATCAAAAACCTTGGTAGAAGACAATAACAAACATTTTTTCTAAATTATAGGTTAAGTCAATCGGGGATTACGGAAGTCTAATCTGTTCCCGCGATCTCCGGCGCAGGTGAAAGATGGAACACCGGGGTGGTTTTAGTCAGTAAGAGTCTGACAGACCCCTCCGCCCGCCCCAGGGTGGAGGACATCCATGAGGATTTCCCCCCGTAAAAAAAAAAAAAAGGATAAGGATTAATATGAATTACTAGCTTCTGCCAGCGGCTTCGCCCGCGTGATCCCTAGGGAACATATTCCCGGGATGAAAATAAGCTTATGTGCTTTTCCAGACTATAGTCTTCTATATCTATCTTCGTTCTAAATTTAATTAAGATCCGTTAAGCCGTTCTGGTGTGATTGAGTAACAAACAACCAAACTTTCACATTTAAAATATTACTCGTTTGGTGTAAAGCGAAATTAAAACCATCTTCCCCTCGACATTATAATTATTAAAGGATATTGCAAACTGTCGTAAGCCGTTTTCCGAAGCTACTCGCTAGCCTCTAGGCGCCAAGCTTGCCGCCTGCCTATGCGTTCGCGACCACAAAAATAATCCTTATAGCATGATTCAGTATTCACTCGCGATGGCTTATTATTAGCGTATTTCATGTATAACTTTGGTGTTTCTATACGATTTCTATGATTATTTTTTTATGGAATAGTTAATAATGTTTACTTTTATTCATGTTAATTAGGGACGACTGAGAGTTTTATAAACGTAAGAGTAGACAAATACAATCAGAAAGGTTCGAACTGCTAAGCTATCGGGAGTTACACGTGTTATTGTTTATCAATCATAAAAGATAGACATATGCTGTCATTGGATATTTTTTATGTGATTTTAAGGAGAAAATTTCCGCCATACATGATTTTTGTGTAGCTTTCACCATTAAGGTTGCACACGCGACGGAAGCTTAAAAAATGGAGTAACTTCTCCCGTTTTCCCAACATTTCCCTTCACTGCTCTGCTCCTATTGATTTTAGCGTGATGAAAAGTACACTTTAACCTGCTCAGGAGTATGAATAATAATTGTACCAAGTTTCATCAAAATCCGTCGAGTAGTTTTTGTTTCTATAACGGTTATACAGACAGACAGACAGAGAAATATTGTACTGATTGCATTTTTGGCATCACTATCGATCCCTAATCACCCCCTGATAGTTATTTTGGAAATATATTTCATGTACAGAATTGACCTCTCTACAGATTTATTATATAAGTAGTATAGAAGATCTAAACAACAAAACAGCATTTAAATGTTATAATCATCATTAAAAACCACTAATATGTTATCATGAAACTCTACAGGAGGATAAATATTGGATTGGTACCGAGTCCATGCTAAGTAAGTAGGTACTGGGGCCCGAGTCTGCTATTTTTATAAATTTGTCATTCCGACACGATCCCATTGTCATGCTATTGTCATTTTGCTAAAAGTTCGTAATCTGCTAAATTCATAATCGCACGGTCACTGCCACGTCAGTGGCCTGTCAGTGGCACGTCAATGATCTCGTAATAGAATTGCGGTAGGAATGCCGTATTGCTATTATTATAAAAACGAGCTAAATTTGAGCATTTATTCATGCCAGATTTTATTAAATTTAGTTTTACATATTATTTATTAGTGTTATAAGCAATCTGAAGTAGTGAGAAGTTCGTAAATACTAAATCTGTCATTATGTACGAGATTACCATTCATATGGCTTTCTTTCAATGGCGTATCAGTGGTTGATCATTGGAATGTCATAATGACGCCATTATGATACCATTATGTTAGTAGATTACCAAACTTGTCAAAATCAACCATTTTGAAATCAGTGATCGACCATTCTGACACTATTGTAATAGCAGACTCGGGCCCCTGGTCCGTCGTCAAAAAGCCGAGTCGTCGTCGTTTAGGTTATGGTCCAATGTAAGTCGTGTCAAAAATGGGTTTTTGTGATTGTGCAGAAGTAAAAACAAAATCCTTAAAAATAGCCACAGTCGTCGTTATAATATAATATCCTGATGAACTCGAGTCGCAAACGCAAAAGTCCGCAAAACCATGAATCGATTCAATCCGAAAAAATTAAAATGCATTCATGTCAAACTGTCAATAATGCAAAGGGCATTTGTGATGCATACAGCCTACGATACGTTTTAATATTCAAGTTTTTTTTATTTAATTAATATTGACACCCATATAGGTACTATTTTAATTAGATTTATGGTATAAATAGGTCGAATAATATTAAATGAAAGATAACTGTGCAATAATTCTATAAAATAGTTCGTTTGACGATTTCTGTTTGGCTGAATGTCGATTACTCATGTCAAATAAACACTGACCGCCATTATAAATTAATTAATCGCCAATACAACCCTCCAACTTCATAAAGGCGTTGGTACAAAAAAAAAAAAAGTAATTCCTAGAGCTTTAGGAACTTAGAGCGTTGTATTGATGATTTTGGTGATTATAATTCTGTAACTCATACCTATGTCTTACAGCCGCAAAAAATATTTTAATCAACATACAACCTAGCACTGGCCTGCAAATTGCAAATAACGTAAAAAAACTTGAATTTCGCGTGCTGGTGAATTTGTGAATTCACCATAAAGTAGACTGCGTCTGCATATTGTATAATTTACTTAGGTTTAACATAATTATAATTCATTAAAGCAATTTTCACGATCATTATAGTTACCTATTCAGTACTTAGTAATCCTACTTTTTCTATGTTCTCTCTCTATTGTATATAAGAAACTAGCTTTTGCCCGCAGCTTCGCTCGCATTAACCTATAGTTTCTGCGGCTTTACTTTTGTTTAGCGTGTGTAAAAAATTAGGGCCTACAAAACTTCTTGGTAGGTACACAATATTCTTAACTAATCTGTCATTAGGCGCTAAAACTATCTAGCTATTGGGTGAACTTACTCGTGAGCAAGCAACATAAAACTGTCCATGAGCAGCAATGTTCTCTCAAGTCAATACCCGCAAATTTCAGAGTTTGCCCCTAAGACTTGTTAATTGTCATGGCAAAGCAGACTTTAATTGTTTGAATCCGAACGGGATATCATTAGGTATTAATGGGATTCGTGGTATAGGTAAATACAGTTTCCCCTTTCGCACACCCCGTTAATATAGTGGCTTCCACTAACACTCCAATTATGTTGTTGCGAAATTTAAAACACGCAGAATAAGCTTATGATAAGGCAAACTTGGCGGTTTCAATGAATTTAAAAATTCTACATGGTAATTAGTAGCGTCATCTGTATTAACCACAGTAGCAATCGAAGTATGGACCTTTTCTTCGCCCTCAAACGACATGAGCAGGATGTTGTTGATAGCTGCTGCTTGATCGTTCTTTGGAGTAAGTATGGCACGCTCACATAACCATTCAATAGGCTTGTCATGTAGGTACCTATATGAATAATGTCTGGATAAACTTTAGACAGCAATCTTGAACCGTAGTAACAACTGTTCGCAATTCTTCCGGGATGGTTATCATCCCATCAAACGATGGAAAATCACCATTACCGATTTTAAGAAGGAGATCTGAAAATCTACCAGCAGACCAAATGTGCTCTCGTCAAATATACCTAATCCGCTAGAAATATTTAGGTATAGTATGTACCTTCTATTAGATACGGCGCGGCCACTCATCATCGCGTATATAATTATGTCGCAGTAAAATAGAAAGCGAAAGCGATTCTTTACTATCTCACTAGGAATATATAGTTATAAAACCGTCGAAGTTTAGTGATATACTTATATTACTAGATTAAGGGCCAGTTTCACCGGTTACGGATAAAGTGTCGGTTAGCCTATTAGGAACTTATCTGGCAGATGAACTAAAACTTTTGGTTTCACAGGTGTCGGATAGCGATATCTGGCAGATTTATTAAGTATTTGAGTATTATAAAATTATAGTATTATAAGTGTCGGTTAGTTATCCATCAGATAACTAACCGACACTTTATCCGTAACCGGTGAAACTGGCCCTAAGTGTCGGTTAGTTATCCATCACTTAATTAACCGACACTTTATCCGTAACCGGTGAAACTGGCCCTAGTGTAGTGAAATAGGTTTCGGAGTGTGCGGCGCAGGCGGCGTGCCGCATCTCCTGCGGCGGGGGACGGGTTCGTTGTGTTTACGCGCTCCCCACTCCGCAGTCAGTCGGCCGAGAACAGTTGTTCGGCGTTCACGTCTAGTTTTCGTGCATGTTCATTTAATGATCGCTACATTTCCTTAATATTTGTTATATATTCGTTTTATCATTGCTAATTACTTGTGCCAGGTATGGATAAAGATGAAGAAATTAATGCAAGGCGACGTTTTGAACAGGAACTTCGTCTATTATTTATTAGTTGGTATCCTGAAAGATTGGTTACCCAGAAATGCAATACAGCTTTCAAACATTACTTTGAATGATCCTATACCAAATGAAAACTTGTCACTGAGAGAAAAATGCCAAAAATTGTCGCGCTTTGGTGGCCAAGGTTATTTAGAATGTTCCTGTAAAAAATCGAATGTACAGTGTTCTACTAAAAGTTGTGCCTGTAAGAAGCATTCAGTGCTATGTAATTCTAGATGTCATGATTCCTCTTCTTGTCTGAACAAAAATTAAAAAAATACTTTTAAAGAAACCAAGATCTCAACTTGTTTTTTTTTTATTTTTTTATTCAAAACGGGGAAACTCTTGGCCCAAATCTCACCTGATGGAAAGTGATTATTAGGCCGAAGATGGAAGCGAGTTTCACCCGGAATCCTCTTACACAGAGGAACTGGCTATCATACCTCTAACTGCCGGAACACAACAATGCTGTTAACATTGTTGTTATGGCGACAGACTTAGACATGATGGTGGTAGCTTGCCAGGCGGACTTAGAAAAAGTCCTACCACCAACCAAACCGAGCAAAAAATTTGCCTCCGCTGGGAATCGAACCCGGGACCTCTGGGTCTGAATCAGGTGGTATAACACTAGATCACGGAGGCGGTTAGTGTCACCTGTTTAGCACCACCCGGGGACCACGTGTAGGGATTCGCTGAAGGGTATTCTCCTACGGACGCGGGTGCTTCGGCCCCCAAGTTGTTGATAAGAAATAAAGATATCTCAAAACTGTTTGGCTTTAAAAGATTTTTAATGTTTGATTAGTTTTAATTGTATTGTAAAAAATATGATCGTTTTAATTATAATTACTATAATACGTGTTAATGTCACAAAGTAGTAACTAATAACTGCAGAATACATAGAGTTGATTTATTAATAAAGATTAAACCAATAAAATTTTGTTTTATTTAATTATATATGGGCGATTTCTATTTCATTAAGCTTAATCAAGTAATGGGTCTGTCTCAAAAAAGTGGCACATTGAAATTTTTTCAATTTTTCAAAAATGTTTGAGAATAAATAAGCTTTATTATACTAAAATATGATGACAGTATGATACAATATGCCTTTTTTTGTGAGAAGCCCTAATATATTTACCTATAACACTGAACTTAATCTAGTAATATAAGTATATCACTAAACTTCGACGGTTTTATAACTAGGTATATTCCTAGTGAGATAGAAAAAAATCACTTTCGTATAACTATGTTACGCTATATAATTATATCCCTAGGGATATAACTATATTACGGCTTTATCTATCTTACTGCGACATATATGTCTCACGACATATAACTCAGTGAAAACACAACGATAGCGCGTTTTAAAATACTACTAACGCCATCTATTGTCAACATTTACAGCTAAAAATTATTTTGTTCGTCTTAATTTTTTCGTTCCATTATGTACTGATAGGTTCAAACTAATACATTTACGTCCTCCATCATCCCTTATTTTATTCCCATGGGGGTTGAAGTTATCAAAATCCTATTTTAGCGGACGTCTTCATCATAGTAGCTCCAATCTTTAATTTCAGTTCAATCAGTCGAAAATCTAAGAAGCTATATACAAACTTTAATATTTTATCCCCTTAGGGGTGAAATTGATCAAAATTCTTTCTTAGGGGATGCCTACGTCATTGTAGCTTTATGCATGCAAAGTCTCAGCCCGATCGGTCTAAAATTGCCAAAGTTTAATACAAGCTTTCATCCCCTATTTTATCCCCTTGGGGGTAGAATTAAACAAAATCCTTTCTTAGCGGATGCCTACGTCATAACATCTACCTGCATGCCAAATTTCAGCCCGATCCGTCCAGTGGTTTGGGCTGTGCGTTGATATATCACTATGTCAGTCAGTCAGTCACCTTTGAGTTATATATATTTAGATATCTAAGATAGATTGGGAAAGTCACCGCCCGCGGCATTCGACTCAGATGCGATTCGCTCTAACGGGTATGTTCGTGGGTGGTTTTAGTATATAATTTGTCAACAATTTTTTTATTATATACCTAAAAAAAATATTAGCTGCATCATAAATCGTGCAAAGCACGGGACAGGGGAGGTCGGTAGCCTCTTCTCTATCTCTACAACGTGTTGATTTGCATCCTAGTCAAATTCAAGGACGTAATTTTATTATGCTAATGATTCTCGACCCAAATCAACAATAAAATGGGTAGGTATTACACTACCCAATCTATCGGGCCCGATAACTAGGGCACCCTGTCCCTGCGGCAGGGTGCCGATTATTACACTACACAATCTATCGTGCCCTAACTGCAGTGGCGGCGTAAAGTGGGGGCGGAGGAGGCTGGTCCGCCCCGGGTGCCTAGCACCAAGGTGACAACGACAACTCACTCGTACATCCAAAGAAGGCGTAGTATAGGTCCAAGGAAGGCGTAGGTACATTCTTTTTTTTATCAAATTCATTAGACAGATATCAAAGTCGCGTCTATAAAAAAAATAAAGTGGCTTTTTTGACGTGCTTATAATTTGTTTCCAACGTAAGACATCAATTAACAACTACCTACTCTTGTGACTACTTGCATACAAATATTAAACCTAGTTTAAAATGCATCGCAACTATAATTTCACATTTTTTTTTAGTATAATTTCTAATTCCCTAAAATATTAAAGTCATGTTGCGCTTAAACCGCGCGAGACAGGGAAATCAATTTTGATAATTTGATCGAATATTTTAGTACCTAAAATAATCAATCGAAAATATCTAAATACAATCTGCCCAAGGTACCAATCTACCCAATGCCACCACTGCGGCAGTGACATGCCTCCCTGTCTCTTACTTACACTAGGTGATAGACAGAGCAGGGAGATCAGAGCCACCCGATCGCCCGATGGCAGTGTCCTTACACCCGATTTCTTATTACACTAATCTCGCCCTAGTTATCGGGCCCGATGGATTGGGTAGTGTAATAACCGACGGAAATCCGTAAGTGTGCACCAGCCGAATTTTAACGCCGCCCGTCTGTTACTAGCCCTATAACCGCGCTTTCACAGACAAACAAACGCAAACAATACATAGGTACACAACGCATACGCAACGATCATTCAATAAATTTGTAGGTAATCAATCCCACCCCCAATCACGACGCGGGTACTTTCCCGCGCACGCTCCTAGCCACGCCCCCGCGACCCCGGAACTAAACTAAAGCGGTTATTACACTACCCAATCTATCGGGCCCGATAACTAGGGCGAGACTAGTGTAATAAGAAATCGGGTGTAAGGACACTGCCATCGGGCGATCGGGTGGCTCCGATCTCCCTGCTCTGTCTATCACCTAGTGTAAGTAAGAGACAGGGAGGCAGGTCACTGCCGCAGTGGTGGCATTGGGTAGATTGGCACCTTGGGCAGATTTGTATTCAGATATTTTCGATTGATTATTTTAGGTAGGTAGGTACTAAAATATTCGATCAAATTATCAAAATTGATTTCCCTGTCTCGCGCGGGTTAAGCGCAACATGACTTTATTATTTTAGGGAATTAGAAGTTATACTCCAAAAAAAATGTGAAATTATAGTTGCGATGCATTTTAAACTAGGTATAATATTTGTATGCAAGTAGTCACAAGAGTAGGTAGTTGTTAATTGATGTCTGAAGTTGGAAACAAATTATAGACACGTCAAAAAGCCACTTTTTTTTTTTTTTATTGACGCGACTTTGATATCTGTCTAATGAATTCTATAAAAAAAGAATGTACGCCTACCTTGGACCTATACTACGCCTTCTTTGGATGTACGAGTGAGTTGTCGTTGTCACCTTGGTGCTAGGCACCCGGGGTGGACCAGCCTCCTCCGCCCCCACTTTACGCCGCCACTGCAGTTAGGGCACGATAGATGGTGTAGTGTAATAATCGGCACCCTGCCGCAGGGACAGGGCGCCCTAGTTATCGCCCTAGTTATCGCCCGATAGATTGTGTAGTGTAATAACCGCTTAACAGTGCATTTGATGTCGCCGCCGTGTGCGTGCGCTTTGCGAATTCCGCGTCTCGGTACATCGTTGAGACTTAGGTACAAAGTGCAAGATGACGGACAATTATTCCAATGTCGAGTTGGTGGAGATGGTCCATCTGTATGCCATCAGTGGAGACAGCATAGTGGAGCCATCTGGATGTTTACGGAAATGTTTCCCGATCGGGAACCCCACACGGGAACCACAGAGCGTCATGCTGGCTGCTACGCAGAGACTGCGGGATCATCGACAAGTGCCTGCCTTCATGCTCAAGCTCGCGGCAGCGTAGGCCTGCCTGTCGCCTTGCAGGAAGACATCCTGGAATACTTCCATACTTCCAGCGAGACCCACGGGCAAGCACGCGGGAGGCTGGTGAACACTTTGGAGTGCACCACACCACAGTGTACCCAGTGTGTGTGTGTTGTGAATCGTGAACTACACTACAACACCCGTTCGCGTTCCACTACCGCAAGGGCCAAGGCACAAGACATTCACCAAGTAGGTATTTTTGCCGCTCCTAAGCCCGTTAAGTAGGAAGGAAAATTTCAAATTAATCCACAAATAAAAACAAAATCACTACGAAAACTTTAGGTTGAAGGATAAAGCAAAATTAACGTTTTATTAATCATCTGATCAGGTCAGTGAAATTTTCTTTGGCGCACTAGTACCTATTACGTAAGATTTCCGTGTTCCAATGATGCTCAAAAATGAATTAATTATCAAGCGAATTTAGGTGACAATAATGTAGGTGATTTTCGTAATAAAATTAGGTAAAAACATTGCTACCGGTCGAGCGGTCATTGCTCGCTCGCGCGCGCTAGCGTTTCGTAATTCGTAGGTAAGACGTCGTCGACACTCACGCACACAGCACAGCTGATTTGTCGCTGTGTGCGTAGTCGGGTGATTCTGTTTTATTTGTATTGAATTAAGGGTTTAATTCTGAAATACTGTTAAATTTCAAGAACAAAAAAAAGCAGCGCTTATTAGTTATTGCCCGCTACCGTACTTTCAATTGATTATTTATGTCTTTTATGACAACCTCCTGAAATTTGACGAGGATGCAAATCAACACGTTGTATTAATATAAACAAAAGTCCCACCGGCGTCGGTCTGCCTGTGTGTGCGCGACTCGACCGATTAGATGCGGTCACTAACGTATAATTTAGCGCTTTGCGGTGGGTTATACATACTAAAACTTACTATTCATATGAAGATAATTTATTTGCATGTATCATAATTCATGCGGAGCACGAGGCGGGTCAAAATACAAATACAAAAATATTTATTGTTTCACTAGCTGTACCCCGCGGCTTCGCTCCCGTCAACTGTCTACCTGTCTACCGACCTACCCCAGTACTCTCTTACTCTTACTCACAGACATTTGTATTTGACTAATGTCAATATTTATACGATACAAACGTCACTCAATTGTTTTGCCTTCCCGAAACCTCTCCACTAACACTTAAACTTTATGGAATGATATTAAAGTTCAAATTGACTTTTAAGTATTATTACGAATCTTTTGTATGGGAGTATAGAAAAGTAAAAAAATAATAAATAATAATAATATATAATTTTTATATTTTTTGTCTCCGTAAGAACCATCCTCGTACTTCAAGGAATATTCTAAAAAAAGAATTGGCCAAATTGGTCCAGGCGTTGTTGAGTTATGCGCTTACCAACATATTTAGCCATTCATTTTTATATTATAGATAGATTAGTTTACATATACGTCGGGTCGTTACTATTTATACATAAAGGTAAAGGTATCGTCCTATTCGTGCCTATGCACGTACTGTTTGACTTAGAAGTCTGCCTATAAATATGAGAAATATTGGGAGGAGAGGAGAAAGTCTTGATTTAATTTCTTGCACTTAATTTTTTTTTCATTTAAATCTTTTGTTTTACATTCAAACATATACGTGTATACTACATAATCTATACTTATCCGTCCATACTATCCATTCTAATATTATATCTATGCATGTCACACGTATGTTTAAGGAGTTATGGATGTGGTGGTTTTTAATTTTTTGCAGCACGCATGTCGCATGGATCAAAAGTAAATGTTTGAAAGCTTTAAAATTAAGGATCTGTCGAAAGTAATAAAGAGATATCCAGTTTTACAAGAGTGTCTCAATAAGAATAAGAATAAGAAATTTTATTTGCTCAAACATGTGTAGGTATACTTAAAAAATTAAAATAATAAATGCATACGAGATCTTAAAGTAGAATGGCTCACGACATGTTTGCCATTTCTCATGGCGTGCAAATATCTTACGTAATTATACTATGTATTATAAAATTATCAATTTTTCAATTTTACCCAAAAAAATAAAAAAAATAAAATGTAAGTAATTACTTAATATTAGTCACGGTTATACGAATGTCTTATTTTCAATCATTTACATTAAGTACCTATCCAATTATTTATATTCCTAGTCCAATATTACAAATCACAATAAAATAATAAAATTAAGATTTACATCACATTAATGGGCATTAAATTATTATAATAACATTTCTAATATAAACACTCAATTTCGTGACCATAAATACCATAATAATCACCATGAGTCGCTTAAAAATTCTGCAACACTATAGTAGGTACCTATGCTTTTTGTGCCAAAAACAATTTCATTGTTTGTTTGAGTTTAGGTAGTTTAACTCTCTCCAACTTTTGGGCAATTTGTTGTAGACAATGGGGAGAAAAACTCAAAGCTTGACATAGATGTCGCTAGCATCGAAGCTGCCTTGTCAAGTTTGTGTTGATGTTTTCCCGTATTTTTATATCTAAATGTAGTCTTTTTGGACTGTTTCACAATTAAAAGTGGAGTTACGTAATAGAATGCTTCAACAGCCAGGAAAAAAGCAGGTTTGATTGAGAGGTAAGCAATAAATAATTTTAAGGTTATTATTGATAAATAATCCATATCCTTTACGAATCTAATAAGATGTATGTTTTCGACTTGCAGATTGGAAGCATATGACCGAAATTTTAACTTTAATGCCAACCCAGGGCTGGGAACATCGCACAGTGACCCACAATATCGGTGCCCACCAACTTCTTCTTACAAAGACATTAATGCCGATTCGCCGATTCCTGCTCTCAATAGGCATGAAATACAGTCATACTTCGAGAGGTGAGTTCATTAATAAAATGTCTTTTAGCGTCTCTTTACAGGTACTTTTATATTCAGACCTTGGGACTAGTATTTACGTTGGTACCTCCTCCTATGTTATATGACTTACCAAAGTGCCTAAAATACTATTCTATTTCTTTCAGATTCAATACTCAACCAAAAGGAAAAGCTATGTACGAAGCCAGGTGTTTTTTGACTGCACGGTATAGCATTGAAGGTGTAAACACATACATACAGTGTCAATGTAAAGCCCTAATGAAAAGAGCTTTCTTTTTCTCACGATTTTTGGTATTTTGGGAATTTATGTCTCCCTTGATTTTTGCAGTCTGGAGCACAACACTGCGTCATATTTGTAGTATTAAAATGTTTTCGATATTTGTTTACGTTTATATCGTAAATTTGTATGGATTATGACAGATGACAGGACAAAGTTAGGCAAAGTCGATCATGCGACATCTGGTGGGATGAAAAGGCAGTTTAACTCCCCTTTGCGCATAAGTGCAGTCTTCGATGTATGTCCACATAGTTTACTATCATCACGTCTATTTCTTGGAAATTTGTCTGCCATACGAGGAAACAAATGTGGATTTGTTTTAACGAACATTGCTATTTCTAATATACGTAATGTTAATATATGATATTTAAGAGGCCTATTACAAAAAAAACGCGAAAATGTAAGAATTCATCGTTGAAACTGCATCATTTTCGTTGATTAATATGCCATCTATTAAATAATGAATACTTGAAAAAAATAGATCGTTTCCTCTTCTAAAGTATTACAAGAACCAAATTCTGGAAAATTGTGTATTTAATTCGTATTCTTCATTTTCCTGAAGCATTGTTTAGAAAAATCGCGCGGAGACCTGTTTTGCAAGCTCAAATTTGAGTATTGCATCGAATAAAATCCATTTAATTATTTTTTTTCATATTACCAAGATTCAGAACTTGAAGAATATAAGAACACATTTCAGTTTTTTTTTCTTAAAATTCGAGAAAAAAAATCAAATGTTTACTCATTTTTCGATGGAAATGGCTTCAAAATAACTCGATATTTCTCCGAAATTCTACATTATTTAGATTTTAAATATATACCAAAAGAAGCTGTAACATTTGATTATAACATTTACATTATTTTTTTGTTTATTAATTGCTACTGTATATTTTTTATAAATAAAATAAAATGACTATATATTTCGCTGCGCAAGCGACTTACAATTAGTACTGCGCAAGCGCTTGTCGACGTCGGACCTGTGACAATTTTTTGCGCGCGCCCGCTTGCCGATTCTTTTGTTAGTGTGCTGCGTAACTATTGTGTGCGTGCTAGTATATCACTGTGAACTACGACTGCAGCATTTTGACCGTTGTGAGTATTTTGATTCATAATACATCTTAGTTATTTATTATACAGAGTAGTAATGTGGTTCAACATTAAACGGGATATCAGTAGCAATACTTGAACTTGTTATAAAGTTTGAATTGAATTGTAAAAAAATATTAAATTTTTAGTTTTTTTTTTTATTTATTAAATAAATTAAACTAGCGTCTGTCTGCTAGTTCTCCACTTAATGTTACGTTACAAGATCATGTAATGTTGTATCCACATCATTAGTTCGTATCTTTGTTATTGATTTTTTATATTATATTACCGCTTTATTTACTCATTATGTGTGTATATTATTTTGGTTGCAGATGAGCATTATTAGAGGATGGTATTGGGAAAACCAGCCCCGGGCGTCGGGAGTCACAGGGCGATTCTCGGCCACCGTAGGCGCGGGTCTGCAGACGGTGAGCATTAGTTAGCTCGCCGTTCGATAAGAACCAGGCCCGTCTACGGCGCACTGTGTTCCCCGCGCGCCTCAGAATTGTGAGCATAGAAGACGGGGCCCGCTAGGGCCAGTGCCTGCCAGGGTTGCGGTAATTGTTCGAAAGAATCACCGCGGCCCTGGAACTCAAAGGGCATTAGGAGGAACGCGGATGGGTTTTAGACAGCTAGAGCCTGACACTTACTTCTGCTTCACCCAGGGTGGAAGGAGTCATTTGATGATTCCCAAACCTTAAAAAAAGGGCGGCAACCAAATATCGCATGCATCAGTAAGCGTAAAAGAAAAAATAAAAGCTAGAGAAGCAAGGTACCTACTTTATGTAAAATATTTTGGTCTAAGTAAATCTATAAAATTATGTTTTGTTTTTAGAATGAAAAAACCAGTGAACTCGGACCAAATTGACGCTTCAACGTGTAGTAATCTCGTTGATTCGGTGAATGTGGTGAGAATATTATATTACACGCCATCGTCCAAAAATTAGGAAGCACACCTGTTTTCAAAGAAAACAAAATATTGCCGATATATAGTCGACCTATAGTCGGCAATCTTTTGTTTTTTTCAATCTTTTGCGATAAGATAACCATTTTACAATAATATCAATTTTTACTACCTGCACAAAACAAAAGGATTATCATCCTACTTTCACCAAGTTTTAACAAATTCCTTGCATATATTTGGCGAAACAAGTGTTTTATGACTTAGTCCGTCGGATACTTTGGCTCTGTTTTGATTTATTTGATTTTACCTTGCAGCTTCCGAACTTCTGGCCAATAGTATAGATATTGGTATTAGTTTATCTAAATAAATATTAGCTATTTTTTATCCCGTTTTATGTTCTCGTGATATAATTCTTATCAAATTTTAATGCGGACAAATATATTTTAATTTCTAAAGCACGGAAACTCTAAACGTCTACCAGGATCATACGAATCTAAAAAGAAGTTCAGAATCATCACAATTTGTACCATTTGGAGATGACAACGTAATGCCTTTTTTTAATTACCTAGTCTTTTTAGAATTTTTGTTAATAAACAATATCAAAATTAATTACATTTTCATAATCATAACAAAGAAAACACGCTTTGAGACTAGTATAAATAATGAATCGGATGAATCATTGAATGATTTTATGCTAGATGTAGAAGAAACCCCTGCTTCTGATGATGACAATATGGTAAGGTACATTGACAAATTATTTATAGGCTTTCGTGTGTGTTTAAAAATCCTACTTTTATTTTATATTTCGTTTGTTCCTAGATAAATCCAAACATGCAAGGTAGAAGAATGATACAGTTTTGGTATTTTATGAAACAATTATACACCACTGACGAACACAGTAAGAAATTTGGTTGCAGAATTAACCAACTGAAACTTTTAAAAGAAAAGCAAACTGGACTTATATCCAACTGTCACGTGAAATGTGCCATGTGTGGCTCCATTTTTTATTAGAAACCCCTGAAGTAAAAGTCAACATGAATGTCAATACAAGTGTGATATCTGGAGCGATATTAAACTTAAGACGTCTTACATTTTTAAACAATACATCATTTTTTTCTTTGTCGATTTTCCTATTACATATTACCTATTTTCGCAACTTTCGATTTATAGCATAATAATAATAATAATAAATGACGAATGAAATGAAATTATGATACAATGTTAACGAGAGCAGCAGCTATGAGACGCGCACGCCCACCATCCCCGGACCCGTCGCTGAGCTCCGCCTCGCCGCCGCCGGACAGCGGATTACCAGAGTCACCGGCGGCCGCAGTCGCGTCGAGCTCCAGCGACGAGTATTTTTCCCCGCCGACGTCGCCAACACCTGTGCGTCGGCAGGGGAGAGGCCGGCCACCGAGGGGCTTGGGACCTAGGGGCCAACCAGCCCCGAGCCGGGTCCCCGCTACCGGTGGTTGTGTGCAGCGCATGAGATGGACGCAGTCTATGAATGAAAACGTCATGCGCGCATACTACGGGTCTACAGAGGGGGGAACTAGCCTTACTGCGTACCGTGTCAGGATGCTGTCTCTGTTTCAGGACTTGGAACCAACTGTGAACGTCTCGGCCCAACGGTTGTCGGATCAAGTGCGGGTCATCCAACGTAATCACAGGTTGGACGATGCCGTACTTGATAGGCTGCGCTCAGAGGTACTGAACAACCTTATTATCTCGACCCCAATACAGACCGCGACTCAGGCGCCAGCTCGTGGCGCAGTCACACCGCGGTCCAATAACATCAGTGATGAGGTAGATAATAGGGTTGTCACGGTAAGTAGCCAGTGCAACGATAGACTGAGGAGCGCACTGGAGGATGCGCTTCGCGAGTATAGATCGACTCCGACCGAACTTAGGCCCCGATTACCACGGTTACCCATGCACAAAAAAAATAGGGCGCTGGTGTGTGCCTTGGACTCGCTGCTGCAGAACATCTTTGCAAGCAGCGAGAGCCTCGTTGATACGCACTCAATTCTGTTTTGCGGGGCTGTTGCAGCATGTCGTATAGCCAACGTCAAGTTCCCAACTTGTGACGAAGCTATACGACAAAAACCTGCTGCACCAGCTTGGCAGTGCAGGATCGAGCGGCGTATCGATGAGGCAAGGGCACTCATCGGCAAACTATACTGCTTCAGGGAGGGCAACACACGACCACGCGTGATGCGCTTTGTGAGACGGGCGTTTTCGGGGACTGGTATCAGCCCTCGAGATTACACGTCCCGTGTCACAGAGCGCATCGACTTCCTGAGGCAGAAAGTTTGTGCATGGGCAAACCGTATTCGGCGGTATAAGCGGCGGGTTGATCGATACTCGCAGAATCGCATGTTCCAGAGCGACGAGAGGTGGGTATACAGAGCTTGGGAGCGACCTGAACAAAGTGTGTCAGACGTGTGCCGCCCGGATGATGTCGCCACGAGTACTTTCTGGCGCAGCATTTGGTCGGTGCCCGTTTGTCACACCGAGGGTGACTGGATGCGCGATGTCGAGAGTGTGTGTGAAGCTATACCACAAATGGAAAAAATTACAATATCTACATTAGATATAGCCAAAGCAGTTCGTCCGTTACCGAATTGGAAATCTCCGGGACCGGACGGACTGCACAACTTCTGGCTTAAGTGGTATAGCAGCTCGCACGCGCTCTTGGCATCTCAATTCCAGTCATGCTTAGAGTCTGGGTCGCTACCACAGTTTCTAACAACTGGCGTTACCCACTTGCTCCATAAGACAGGTAGTCCCGCGGAACCCAAGAATTATAGACCGATTACTTGTTTGTCGACGGTCTATAAGCTTCTTACATCCATCCTGAGAGTGAAAATTAATGATCACATTGAGATTAACTCAATTATGTCTGCCTCTCAGAATGGATGTAGGAAGAGGTCCCGCGGCACTAAGGAGCTACTCCTCATAGACATGGCCATAAGCCAACAGGTTCGTCGATCTCGCAAGGATCTGTCGACATGTTGGATAGATTACAAGAAGGCCTATGATTCTGTGCCACATACATGGCTCACGAAGGTGTTGGAGCTGTATAAAATAGATGCAACTCTACGCACCTTCCTTGAGTCATGTATGAGGCAATGGAAAACAGTCCTTCGCTATCCAGGATGTCGACCAATTCAGGGGAATGACGAGCCTGTATGGATTAAACGGGGAATATTTCAGGGCGACAGTTTGAGTCCGCTTTGGTTTTGCTTAGCTCTGAATCCTCTAAACACATTGCTGGAGGATTCAGGTCTAGGCTATCGGTTGAGAAGAGGTGGTCAGACCATATCCCACCTTCTTTACATGGATGATTTGAAACTCTTTGCCCCCAACAATTCGCGACTGATGGAGCTACTGAAGGTCACTGAAACCTTCAGTAGTGCCATCAGGATGGAATTTGGTGTGGACAAATGTGCAGTCATGCATGTTAAAAAAGGGGAGATTATGGAATCTGAGGGAATTCAACTCTCGGATTCCATACAGGTTAGATCCCTCAGCTCAACCGAAACGTACAAGTATTTGGGTATGTCGGAAGCGTTGGGCATTGATGTTGCCAGCATGAAGCAATCGTTGAAGGAGCGCTTCTTTGGCCGCCTGAAGAAGGTTTTGAATAGCCTTTTGTCGGGCGGAAATAAGGTGCGCGCCTTCAACGGTTGGGTCATGCCGGTATTAATGTACTCTTTCGGCGTACTCAAATGGACTCAAACCGAACTCGACGCCCTGGATAGGAGGGTCCGTACACTGCTGACCGCAAACCGGATGCATCACCCACGATCGTCGGTGATGAGACTGTACATCCCACGGAAGTGTGGAGGTCGAGGCTTTTTAAACGCCAAAACTCTCCACAACCGCGAGATGTGCAGTCTCAGAGAATATTTTCTTAAAGCTGATGTGGGTATGCACCGAGATGTGGTCGCAGTGGACAAAGGACTCACCCCGTTGTCCATGGCTAAAGAGAACTGGCGCAAACCTGTGATACTTACCACAGATGACCGCAAGGAGGTATGGAAAGGCAAGGAGCTTCACGGGCGCTTCTATCGGGCTCTTCATGGGTCCGATGTAGATTTTGCAGCGTCCGTGGCTTGGCTACGCTTCAGTGATCTCTTCGGAGAAACTGAAGGTTTTGTCTGTGCGATTATGGACGAAGTTATCTTGACGAATAACTACCGGAGACATATTATGAAGGATGGGACGGTGGACGTGTGTCGGGCATGCCACCGTCCGGGTGAGTCCATCAGACATATTATCTCTGGTTGTTCTCGTCTGGCTAACGGCGAGTACTTGCACCGACATAACCAAGTGGCCAGGATCATCCATCAGCAACTTGCTTTGAAATACAAACTTGTGGACTCTGAGGTACCGTATTACAAGTATGTGCCCGACCCAGTTCTTGAAAATGACCATGTCACGTTGTACTGGGATCGGTCTATCATCACTGACAGGACTATTGTTGCCAATAAGCCTGACATAGTGGTGATAGACCGATTAGCGCGCCGCACAATGATTATCGATGTTACCATCCCACATGACGAGAATCTCGTGAAAGCTGAGAAAGAGAAACAGATAAAGTATCTCGACTTAGCACACGAGGTTGTCGACATGTGGAATGTGGACTCGGCAGTCATTGTGCCGATTGTCGTTACGGCTAATGGCCTGATGGCCAAAAGCTTCGACGACCACCTGTCGAAGCTGGGATTACACAGTTGGGTAAAGGGCCTGATACAGAAGGCAGTACTCCTCGATACGGCTCGTATTGTGAGGAGGTTCCTTTCTCTGGAGCCCTAACCACCGGTAGCTTGGACCCTGCTCCCGACACCGGCGGACTACTATTTTTTGTATTTTTAAATGTATTTTTTAATGTTTTTTAAAGATATATTTAAAAATGTAATCAATAAGTATTTTAAAAATGAATAAACGAAATAATAATAATATCCTTGGACATTTCACACAACGCCATATATAGTCCCAAGCTAAGCAACCTAATGCTTGTGTTATGGTAACAAGATGGCTGATAAACTACTTATATAATTTTTTTTTTTTGTAAATACATACATATTAGATAGAAAAACACCCAGACTCGGAACAAATACTTGTAGGTCGTACAAATATTTGTCCCGTGCGGGAATCGAACCCGCGACATGCTGCGCAGCAGTCAATCGCTCAACCACTGCGCCAATCGTGTCGTCAAAGCATGTGCTAACAAAAGTTTATACAATTATATATGTAGGAACTATGTCCAATAAAAAGTATATTCATGAATTTGTTATTTTATTTATTTAAACACTTTAATTATACCTTTAATTAATAAATACCTATAAATAATGGTAAGCCTATAAGAAATCTAAAGTTTTAGAGTAACTCTGCGCGTGAGTCTGAATCGCGATTGCCTAGTTTTCATAGTTATGCAGTCTTCAGTAGGTGTAATTAAAAAAATTTACATTTTCTAATGAGAGGTAGGGTCAGCTGATCCTAGAAACTGATAAGTAGCTTGACTTGGAATAGGGAATCAAACATGTAAAGATATTCAATATTGCTATAGCTATATTTCTATAATGTTGTAGAATAAAAAAAAAAACAATTCACTAACTAAATGTTTCCATGAAAGTAAAAAATAAATAAATATTACGATGGATCAAGATAAGTTAGTTACGCTATCTTCACAACAGCATGGTGCGGGTGAAAGGGAAGATGTGAAAGAATGGGTCGCCCGCGCGGAGCTCGGCTGCATAAAATACCTAGATAAGCGTAGCGCCGAAATGTAAAAGGCCTCTTAATGAAATATTCTTTGCAGCTATCGGTAGTTTTTAGATTAAACATAGATCTCAAGCAGCACTTTTGTCTTTTAAAGATGATATCCCTATCGGTTGAGTTACCCCAGAAGATAACTCCATATCTAATGACGGATTCAATTAAACCATAGTATGCCATTAATAGCGCTTCTATATTTAGAGTGCGTGATAATTTATATAACGCATATGCACCACTGCTTACTCTTTTGGCTAGAGCATCAATATGCGATTTCCAATTTAAGTTTCTATCAATTGTTAGGCCCAAAAATTTTGTAGTATTAGCTGTCTGTATTTTATCATTTTTGTATTCGATGTCAAGATTAGATAATAATGATGATCGTTGGCTAAAGTGCATAATCAACGTTTTATTTATATTAATTTTTAAATTATTATTATTCAGCCATGTTATCGCATCAATTAATGTACCTTTTATGTCCGTTTCATATGTGTTTTTATTATGGCATGGTATAGTTATCGTACTGTCATCAGCAAACAGTGTTATGGGATGTTTAATGGATTTAGGGAAGTCATTAATATATACTGTAAATAGGGGGGGTCCGAGTACACTGCCTTGCGGAACTCCATGAGGGACGGTGCGCTCGCATGACGTAAAAATCTCTTCACGTTTGGTGCGTATATTTATTCTACTAATTTGTGTCACTTGTTTTCTGTCATGTAGGTAAGATTTTATTAGATTAAATATGTTTCCTCGTATACCATATGCGTCAAGTTTATTTAATAATATATTATGTTGGACATAGTCAAATGCCTGTGACATATCGCAGAAAATGGCACAGACTGGTATATTTTTATCCATGTTTGTCATGACAGTATGCAAAAAGTCGTATATGGCCAAGTTAATGGTTTTTTTCTCCCTAAATCCCTTCTGTTCATCACACAAAATATGATTTCTTTCAAAATACGTATTAAGTTCCCTATAAATATATTTTTCGATAATTTTTGAAAATATTGGTATCATTGATATTGGCCTGTAAAATTCTATTAGCTCCCTATCCTGTTTCTTAAATAGTGGTTTTACAATGGATTTAAGTTTAAGTGAATTGGGATATACCTTCACTGATGCTTAAATTAATAATGTGACTTATGGGGCTGCAGATTTCATATGCTAGACAATGAACAAGACCTTCACACAGAATGGCGGCAACATGCTTTTCTGGAACAGAACTGGATTTACTACCAAATTTAAATGCCGAAGATAATTGGAAAGCTGTGTTCAATTAAAAGAATGTCGGGCAGGAGCCCATGTTTCCAAATTTGAGAATAGCATTCGCCCTTCTTCTAGTTCTACCCTTCTCTAACGCTTCTGTGGAAAGAGTTTTATGCCAGCTGAAACTTATTAAAACTGACCATCGCAATAGGTTAAATACAGACATAATAGCTGCTCTAATGACAGTCAAGCACAATATTAAAAGTGCTATTGAATACGAACCTCCTAAATCACTTCTTACAAGTAACAACAACTTAACGGTCAAAATTATTTCTGTTATCATAGAGGTTTGTGAAACGCTGTTTTTCGAATTAATTTGCTTTGAATTTCGCTGGCTGGTTGAAGCATTCACCTTAACCATATATATTTTAATGCAGGTGCAAACAAGTAAATTAAAGTGTGAAATAAATCAACGATTTTTGATTACTATGATAGTAGTATTACTACCTATACAATAGTTAAAAAAAACTGATGCCAGGTTAGTGAATTTGATGTTTTTTTTATCTCCAATTCGCGTCTCAGTCTCGTTTTCGTTATTTCTTTATATTCCGCCATTTTTCTGTCATCAATTTGCCTCCGACCCCAAAAACCACAGACATAATAAATAGTAGCCAAAAACACAAAAATGTAACTTTTGCGCCAAAAATGTAAAATATCAGGAAACGACACGTAACTTACGACTCAACCACTGAACCACCCTGGCAACACTGGTGTGTTGTGTTCTCAGTCTATGGTGTTCTCTAACACCACTGATTATAATACCAATACCTAATACCTACGTCAGTGTCTAACTATGATTTATACGTCAGTGTCTACTCTATGTATGTAGTCTGTGCACCTACCTGTATCACCATCTGATCTACCTATATTTAACCCTTAGGTGCATGATTTTTTTTTTTTTATTCAAAAAAATATATGTGATTAAAAATAATTTAAATTATCAAGGAAAAATATTAAAAAAAATCCCATTGCTTTTATTGGTATTATACTAATTAAAAAAACTTATTATCATTTTTGATAATATATGCATTAAGCACTTCATTTTAGTATGAAATAAGAATACAGAGTTTTCTATTGAAATATCAATTTAATAAGTAAATATAAAATAAAAATCGCATAGAAATGGCTTAGTACATGTGAAAAAGTGAAAAAATTCCAATGTATTTTCGAAGCTCTAGCACGGTTATTGGGTCGGAAAAATTCGGATTGTTCTGTATGGCATACTTATTGCTCTCCTCAACGATGACTTCTAGTAGGCTTAGTTCAAAAAAATATGTAAAAACCTGGTAAGGTGTAGTCAAATATTATTTTCAGAGTAGTCTGTCACACCTTTTTTTTGGGATGGGAAATCTTCAAATGACTGCCCTGGGCGGAGCGGGAGGGAGTGTCAGACTCTTACTGACTAAAACCCATCCATGTTCCTTCAGTGCCCTTTGTGTTCCGGAGCCACGGTATCTATTTCGAATAGTCCCGAGACTCCGGCAGACGTCGGCCCTTTCGGGCCTCTCTGTGTGCTGACTCTCTTTGAGGTGCGCGTGGAACACGAACGCGCCGTCGACACGGCCTGTCGTCACTAGACGGACGGACGGCGAGCCACCCATAGCGCACCGTCCACATGCCCGCACCTACGGTGGCCGGAGGTCACCAGGTGGCCTCCGACGCCCGCGGCGTCTACCACGGCGGCCGGGACGACAGGTTCTTTCCCTCTCCCACTCCGCCACCTCCTTCGCTAGCATGACTGCTTCGCAGAAGGAGGTGACGGCGTTCCATTCCGTCTCGCTCCGGACCATGGCTTGGACCAGGGCCGGACGAGAGAGGTCGCCGCCTATCGCCACTTCGAGGACACGGCCGTGCTCCGCCCGCGCGGGGCACACCTGCACAGTGTGCTCCGCTCCACCATGTCCTCCGGTCGATCCTCGCAGTGGTAACACCCGGGCGTTTCCTCCCGCCCGATTCGGTGCAGGTACCTCCCGAAACATAAATTAATTTAATTAGCTCTTTCTGGCGGTTCCTCTGGCATATCCTCAAGATCTGCAACCAACTCGCCCACATTGTCGTAATAATCAATAGAGTCCTCGTCAACATCACCTTCATCCTCTGATACATCCCCATTTTCCAACTGCCATAAAAGTTGTTCGATGCGATTTTCATCCATGACCAGGCTTGCTAATCTAAAAGCAACAAATAACATGCAAAAACACAACCAAAGCATAAAAACGCAGTGCAATTTGCTTTCAAAACAAAACGGCAAAAAAAAAGAATATATTACAAACATAACTTTTTCTTAGCAGGAATGCATGCATTATCATTTTTGATAACAAAGTTCAAAGCAGAATTAGTATGCGCCATCAAGGATTAGTCAAAAAATTTGTATTTGTTAATAAAATAATGATCCTTACCTTGCTAATTTAATTTTTTTTTCGCAGGAAAACACAATTTTATAACGATTTAGAGAGATGAGAAACTTTTGAAAACAGTCACTTCATGAACTCTGTGGCTCAATGTCAAAAATGTCTAATTTCAACCAATTACGTGCTAACTAACTTTTTTTTTGTTTGACGTATTGAAGGATGATAGGTTATGATGCGTTTAGAAACTTTATCCCGTATCAAATAATGTTTCGTTCATAAGTTACGGTCAAGCAATTTTCTGTTATCAAATTTGATAAACCATGCACTTAAGGGTTAAAAGTACTCTGTGATCTGATCTGTTTCTGTATCCCGTCAGCCTCTGTAGAAACAGCAAAAAGACATCTTCTGGGCTCACTAGTTACATCTTAGACCTCAGCCATCGCTTGAAATATTGAGGTAGAGAGGAGCCTCTACTGTAAGATGGAAAAATTGCCAATGTGTAGGATATGTTTAGTGGAGGATGTTCGTATGTATGTGGTGGTCAACAAGAACTTGCATGGACTATATGAGAAGCTGACTGATGTTCCAGTAAGTTGATGTTTTGAAAACAATGAAATCTCAGTACAGTTTTTAAATCCTTCTCATACACAATTTCTTATACAAATTAATATATTTTTTGGTCAGTGGGTCGTCTTAGGGTTTATCAATAAAATACTAACAATAAAAATCTATAAGGTTGAATATAAATCACCAGCATGGGTGAAGTAATAGGGTTTCAGAGAACCTGCGAAATATCACAATTATAAATTTCTAATGTGCTTTGTGCATGAGTGGTGATCAATACTCATCCCTTTGTAGACAAAGAGGCAAACAGAAGCAAGACTGACCACCAACTGCTGGCTTGGACAGCGTCTTGACAATAATGCAAATGTGAAAATCTGTATTTTCCCATATCAATCACACCTTAAAAGCCAACAGGTTTGAGTTACATTTAGACCACAACCTGGATGGAATTATATCATACTTATGGTAGATTGTTCCCATGGATTAATCTTTGGCTTCACATAAGTGAAGCCACTGGCACAAGCTAGTTGCGTGTATTTGTAAGAACAGTCATATGAGGATAAGTTTTGTTGCAGTTTGTAACTGAGGACAGTAGACCGATGCTCGCTTGTTTCTTCTGCTGCACTAAACTAAAGCAATGCTGGAGATTTATGAGTAAATGTCTGGAAGCAGAAGAGTTGTTTGCTCAGATGATGAATGAGGATTACGAGGTGAGGTGTTCTTCAACAAAGCTTTGATCATCAGCATAATTATTTTACCTAACTCTACATTCATCTTTTTACAGGTAAATCCTTCAATAAAACTGGAACACTTAGAGTTTTATAATGGGTTTATTAACAGTCCAACAGTGCACATAAGTATTTTTGATGGTTGTCCAATGGAAAGTGATGCTATCAAAGAAGAATTACCAGATATTAGTGAGGGACTAGATGATATTATTGATCCAATGACAGAGGAGGAACTTCAAACTAACAGTCCAACAGTGCACACAAGTATTTTTGATGGTTGTCCAACGGAAAGCGATGCTATCAAAGAAGAATTACCAGATGTTAGTGATGGACTAGATGATATTTTTTACCCATTGACAGGCAAGGAACATCAAACTGACAGTAAGTTTTAAGAAAGTATCGTCCTGTAATTAACAAGTACATAAATTATAAAAGCAGCAAACACTACTCTAACAAAGAGGGAAATAATAAGATTAAGGACAAAACTAACTTTACAGTTGACAAACTATCCTCCCATATATTGATATAAATATACAGGCCATCGCAGTCGATCGCAGAAGCTTTCCCATCCATAAAAAAAAAAAAAAAGGTCCAATCTCTTTCAATCTAAACTAAACTTATATTATAAAGAGGAAATGTTTAATATTTAGTTGTTTGTTTGTCTGTTACGATTTATTTCAAAAACTACTTGACCGAATAACATAGGCTATTTAGACATAACATAGGATTTAAATGGGTAGGTAGGGTAGCCAGTTGACGGGAGCGAAGCCGCGGGAGACAGCTAGTAATGGATAAATTTGACCCAAGATATCAAAATGTTGCCAATAATAGTAATTATACTGCGTGCGCTGCGAAAACTATTGACAATATAATTATATAAAGTAGTGTTCTATACATATTAATAGTATCTACTCATGATTGCTCACAAAAAGCTTGAGATGATATAAATGCCTGACTATAACAGCTTTTGTTTAAATTATTTAGATCATGATAGTAATCATTATTCATTGAAATGGTTTGATAGCTAAGGTTGATTACGTGTAATGTGTAAATTCCACTTTAACTTGTTCGGATTGGACTTTTCGCGCAGAAGTTATGATGCTTAATAAATATTCTCTAAGTTTGAAAATGTCACTGTTTGAACAAACTGTCCTACATTTCTTACAACTTAGGATAAAGACTGGCTTAAGTGATTAATAAAGGTTGTCATAATTCGTTTTTTCATGCGTTTAGTGCAGGCTTGTAATTAGCAAATGACCTACCTATCTATATCTATACTAATATTATAAAGAGGTAACATTTGTTTGTAAGTTTGTATGTTTGTAAGTTTGTATGTAGGGGGTAATCTCAGGAACTACTGATCCGATTTGAAAAATTCTTTCAGTGTCAGATAGCCCATTTATCGAGGCAGGTTATAGGCTATATATCATCACGCTAAGACAAATAGGAGCGGAGCATTAATGGAAAATGTGACGCAAACGAAGTTGCGCGGGTCAGCTAATGCATGATATTTAAGTGTGTTATTAGTCTGAAAGCTTTCTTTAAAATAAAATAATACAATAAATTAAAGTTTGGAACAATCTTATTTCTTGAGTTTATAAAATAGAAACTTGGCTAAAAGCTGTGGGAGGGACACAGTTATACAAGACGCATAAAACTATCTCTTTTTCTGAGCTTATTTATGATCGCATTGGCACGTCATAGTAGCCCTTAACTAATTCATAAAAATTTATCGCCGAAATGTATGTACTCGCATAACTTCGTAACGACTGATCCAAATTGAATAATTAATTTATAGTTTTGTTCATAGTTGTTAGGGTTAAGCAAGTACCGACGTAAGTTAAAAGTAAGGGTATCGAATTTTAAAGTACAGGAAGAAATTCATCGAGCGCTAAAATAGGTGGTTTTCATTGAGAATCCAGATACTTGCAATGCCGTCTATTGGAAAAAGTTGTAAGCAATCAAAACAGTTATTTGAGTTATTTTTAATTAATATAGAAGAAAAGTGAAAATTTTGTTAACATTATTTATCGTAATGTGTGAGTTTCTAAGTTCGAACTTCCGAGTATATTTGACAGTTCAATTACGTTGCCGATATATGGCGTTGTACTGATGACGTGTTTTTTCACGGAACAGAAAAAAAAACAGTGGAAGTGCAAAGTAGGCGTGGCACGCGTGCCGTTATTATGCGTAGCTACGCAAAAACTACAACCCAGTTGTGTTCCAACAACGCGACGAACCGATAGTCTCGCTGACTCTCGAAATAAATTTATTATTTCTGAACCACGCCTTATTGTTTCATTTTGGATTGCAAAAATGATAGTAGGAGAATAAATCTTAAAAATGAAGGTATTTCATACCCTCGCACAGTGTTTTATGAAGCCCGATTTTCGGACATACCTTTTTTATCGTAAAACCTGACAGAAATGATCATTTAAATGCAAGATTTTGTATCCCCATTTAGCTACCAAGTCTAGTTTCTGAGTTATAATTTATTGAAAATCGTAATTTTTCCATCCGGATATTAAGAGGGCTTTCACATTTTTTCTTGAATTTTAGCGTTTTATTCGAATTTTGATGTGTGATTTTGCTTTAGATATAGCCTTAAAAAAAAAACAAAAATATGCCTAAGATAGTTTGATCATTTATCTTGGGAGTGTTCTAAATAAATATTTCAATTTGTTCACGTACATCAGTAAAATCCTTGACTCCGCAAAGGATGTTTCACAAAACGTTGCTTTAGGGTATCTTTTGATACCTTGGTACACCGAAGATATTATAATTTGATCATTTATAAAAATGTCTACGGTACAACTGTATCTTTTACTTTGGAATGTTCAAATCAATTTATTACGATTCATACAGTAATACACCAAAAATAATTCTTTAAAACTGAGAGTTATTGACAATTTTCCGTACGAAACTATAATTTTTATCTATGAAATTATAATCAAAATTCAAATAAAAAATATTTAATAACTAAGGTGGCATTGCTTTAATGCTTGAAAAAAAATTGGTACAGTTAAAAGTAAAGTAAATATTTTTAAATAATTGTCGAAAATCAATATAATCTTGTGACGCGCGGTATTCAACTTTGGTCAACCTGAGCAATTCGATTTTGTAAGAGCGCTTTGACAAAACTGTCTTAGGCATATTTTTATTTTTTTTAAAGGCTATATCTAAAGCAAAATTACACATCAAAATTCTAATAAAACGCTAAAATTCAAGAAAAAATGTGAAAGCGCCCTTAAGAAAAAAAAAAATTACGCTTAAACTAAGTATGATACGAAATAGTGATGTTAGGTACATTGATGGAGTATTTTATGCCGAATATTTTAGTCCGTAAATGAACCTCGCACCATTACTAGATCGAGATTTATAAGAGTTTTTCGGTTTTTCTTTTTTCTTATTTTTCTCGAAAATTCCGCCGTTTTGGGAAAAGTTATCTATACAGAAATAATTCTATTTACTACCCCAATACACCACATAATTATGACATCCCAAATCCATGGAACTTAGAAGTTATTCCAATTTAACTATTTTTGTTAGGGTTGTCAATTTTTTTATCCTTATTGTGTGGATAAAAGTTTTTCGTAGAAGGTACTCCCAGCTTATGTTCTTGCTATTGCATATGTGGATTTTTCGTGTCATTTAGCAGTATTTAGTACGTACTAAAAAAATACTTAAATAACACAAAATGCCTGAATAATATGCCTTTTAACATACATACATTGATGAATTATATTTTATTTAGATACCAAGCTGGTATACGCCCGTCTTCACGTCAGATAATCCATACCATCGATTTTACTACTAAGTAGATAATATATTTTGGCAAAGTTATATAAAATCCGGATATAAAATACTTAATTATCTGAGATTTTGACAACCCTAACGACTTAAAATCCGAATAAAACTTTAAAATCGTTGTGGTTTCCAAGTTCCATGGAATTGGGATGTGAAATTTTTGTGGTGTGTTGGAAAAGTTATCGAAATCATTTAGGTATAAATAACTTTTCCCGAAAAGGCGGAATTTTCGAGAAAATTAAGAAAAACTGGAAACCGAAAAACTCGGATATATCTGGATCTAGCAAAGTTACGAGGTGCATTTATGCACTAAAATACTCGGCATAAGATGCGCCATCAATGTACTTGACATCGTTATTTCTATCACGCTTCGTTTAAATGTTTTTTTTTTCTGAATATAAAATCGAAATAGAATTTGGTCGATTTTCAAAAAAATATAACTCAGGAACTAGACTTGGTAGCTAAATGGGGATACGAAATCTTACATTTAAATGATTATTTCTGTCAGGTTTTTCAATAAGAAAAGATGTCCGAAAATCGGGCTTCATAACACGTTAGCTGTCCAATGTACCGAATACAGTACACGCCGCGTGGGTCCATCACGTCCATGTACCGTACATGGTACACTCGCCCCTGTAACTTTCTATGCGCTCTAACTTCATGGACTTGTGTGTTATGTTGCTCTATTTATCAGGACTTGTCAACAGGACACCAATGAATAGAAAAAATGGAAAACATGATATATTTTTTTTTTCTTTCTGAATGTGGGTAGTGGAAAAAAAATCAACTGTTTATTAGTAAACAAAAAAAAACACTACAAAGTAAAAAAAACTTTAATTTCGGAAGTCCGTGCTTTTGTTACTTTCTTCGTATTTTGACACCGACTTCCGAAATTAAAGTTATTTTTTACTTTGTAGTGTTTTTTTTTGGAAGTCGGTTGTATTTTTTTGTAAAAAGTTTTTTATTTTTCACTTTTTAGTGGTGCCCCACAAACAACACCACTGCAAAATCGCAGAAAAGCAAAATACGCAATTTCGATTATCAAAGAATCATCTAAATAGTCAAATTCCGGGTATTTCGATATAAAATCCAAAGTTCGTAACCGATTTTGATATTTTTTTTTTTTTATACAAAACGGTGAAACTCTTGGCCCAAATCTCACCTGATGGAAAGTGATGATTAGGCCGAAGATGGAAGCGAGTTGGATATGATTTAAATGGGACCAATTTGCAAGTATATCCTTTCAGATAAAACAAGAATTTTTCAAATCGGTTCATAATTGTCGGAGTTATGAGGTAAAAAACATAAAAAAAAAAAAAAATACAACCGAATTGATAACCTCCTCCTTTTTGGGAAGTCGGTTAAAAAAAGGCTTTATTTATGTAAAGGCACTTGAGAATAACATTCAAGACCGACACCCAACACATCGTCTTCGTACAGATATGCCCCTTACTTTGCCAATATGTTCTAAAAAATGTGAAATCTTACTAGATCCGTTTAGATCAGTTTATCACTAACAACGTAACAATCTATTATCTTCTATATCATCTATCTTCTATATCTATACTTATAATAAATCTGTAGAGGGGTCAATTCTGTACATGAAATATATTTCCAAATTAACTATCAGGGGGTGATTAGGGATCGATACTGATGCCAAAAATGCAATCAGTAAAATTTTTGTCTGTTTGTCGGTCTGTCTGTCTGTCTGTCTGTCTGTCTGTCTGTATAACCGTTATAGAAACAAAAACTACTCGACGGATTTTAATGAAACTTGGTACAATTATTATTCATACTCCTGAGCAGGTTATAGTATACTTTTCATCACGCTACAATCAATAGGAGAAGAGCAGTGAAGGGAAATGTTGGGAAAACGGGAGAAGTTACTCCATTTTTTAAGCTTCCGTCGCGTGTGCAACCTTAATGGTGAAAGCTACACAGAAATCATGTATGACGGAAATGTTCTCCTTAAAATTATATAAAAAATATCCAACGAGAGCATATGTCTATCTTTTATGATTGACGAACAATAACACGTGTAACTCCCGATAGCTTAGCAGTTCGAAGCTTTCTGATTGTATTTGTTTACTCTTACGTTTATAAAACTCTCAGTCGTCCCTAATTAACATTAATAAAAGTTAACATTATTAACTATTCCATAATAAAAGAATCATAGAAATCGGTATAGAAACACCAAAGTTATACATGAAAAACGCTAATAATAAGCCATCGCGCGTGAATACTGAATCATGCTATAAGGATTATTTTTGTGGTCGCGAACGCACAGGCAGGCGGCTAGCTTGGCGCCTAGAGGCTGGCGAGTAGCTTCGGAAAACGGCTTACGACAGTTTGCAATATCTATACTAATATTATAAAGAGGTAAAATTTGTTTGTAAGTTTGTATGTAGGGGGTAATCTCAGGAACTACTGGTCCAATTTGAAAAATTCTTTCAGTGTTAGATAGCCCATTTATTGAGGAAGGTTATAGGCTATATATCATCACGCTAAGACAAATAGGAGCGGATTTTACCTCTTTTATATTATAAAGAGGTAAAATTTGTTTGTAAGTTTGTATGTAGGGGTAATCTCAGGAACTACTGGTCTAATTTGAAAAATTCTTTCAGTGTTAGATAGCCCATTTATCGAGGAATGCTATAGGCTATATATCATCACGCTAAGACAAATAGGAGCGGAGCAATCATGGAAAATGTGGCGCAGACGAAGTTGCGCGGGTCAGCTAGTACTTACTTATAATAAATCTGTAGAGAGGTCAATTCTGTACATGAAAGATATTTCAAAAATAACTGTCAGGGGGTGATTAAGGATCGATACTGATGCCAAAAATGCAATCAATAAAATTTTTGTCTGTCTGTCTGTCTGTCTGTCTGTATAACCGTTATAGAAACAAAAACTACTCGACGGATTTTAACGAAACTTGGTACAATTATTTTTCATACTCCTGAGCTGGTTATAGTATACTTTTCATCACGCTACAATCAATAGGAGCAGAGCAGTGAAGGGAAATGTTGGGAAAACGGGAGAAGTTACTCCATTTTTTAAGCTTCCGTCGCGTGTGCAACCTTAATGGTTAAAGCTACACAAAAATCATGTATGACGGAAATATTCTCCTTAAAATTATATAAAAATATCCCACGACAGTAGTATGTCTATCTTATATGATTGACGCACAATAACACGTGTAACTCCCGATAGCTTAGCAGTTCGAAGCTTTCTGATTATATTTGTCTACTCTTACGTTTTTATCACTCTCAGTCATCCCTAATTAAAAAAGGATGGTATTTAAAAGTACTTCAATTTATTCCCAGTTCATTTACCTAATTTTGCCTGTGTTCCACCAAATATACTGAATGTGCACCAAAATATGTTAATTAAAATATGTCATAACGAGCATCTATTTAACAACTGTTGCAAATTTGTAAAAGTAGTAATACACCTAATTTTAACAACAAGCATTTATTATTTAGTTTTACTTCAGATAATGCACAGCAAAATGTATTTGAATCAAACACCAATTAATGTCCAATGTTGCTTTATAAAAAAAATGAAAACCTAACCTAACCTAACCAATTTTGTGTAACATTCAGGAATATTTGGTGCACGATCAGTATTTTTCGGGGAAGAATAAAATAGTTATTGTTAAAATAGAATATTTGCAGCGCACTACAGTAAAAAAGTGTTATATCTTGGTGTTAATTTGGAATTTGTTTGTTGTAACATATTTTGTTGACCGAGTAGTTTAATTATTGTATAACAATTAAACGGGTTTAAGATCAATATTTTAGAAATGCATACATAGATGTACCTTAAGATTTTTGGTGAACACAAAAATATTATCCATTAAAAAAGTTAACACTATTAATTATTTCATAAAAAAGAATCATAGAAATCGGTATAGAAGCACCAAAGTTATACATGAAATACGCTAATAATAAGCCATCGCGCGTGAATACTGAATCATGATATAAGGATTAATTTTGTGTAGATTTTGGCGCCTAGAGGCTAGCGAGTAGCTTCGTAAAACGGCTTACGACAGTTTGCAATATCCTTTAATATAATGTCGAGGGGAAGATGGTAATTATTTCGCTTTACACCAAACGAGTAATATTATAAATGTGAAAGTTTGGTTGTTTGTTAGGTACTCAATCACGCTAGAACGGCTTAACGGATCTTAATGAAATTTAGAACAAATATAGATTATAGTCTGGAATAGCACATAAGCTATTTTTCATCCCGGGAATATGTTCCCTAGGGATCACGCGGGCGAAGCCGCTGGCAGAAGCTAGTAACAACTAAAAACTAAAAAAACAGTATTAAATCGGCTCAATGCCTATCGATCGATTACACGTAACGCAGGTTCGCTCATGAACAGAGTCGGATAGGAACTAACTAGATTACTAAGAACATCTATCAAGCCGCGGTCGCGAGAATGCCGACAAACGATGCCGCCAAACGATACCGCCGCGCGTACGCCGCCGACCCGGCGGCGCGGTGTTTTTTTGATGTTCAAAGATCAACAAATTAAAGAGGAGAAAACGCTAAAAGATTAAATCAGAATCGAATTAATTTTAATTAAGTATTAGGAAATTGTACTGCTTTATTAGAAACTGTTTTTTCATTTCCTAAGTTTTAAATAAGGTTTAACGGGTTTCTTAGATTAAATGATTAAATTATCGACTTTAATTTGGTTTTGTTTACTTATTAAATGAAGGATACAGCTATTGCAATAAACAAATGCGGGTCGTGTGACTCTAATCAGGTGCATCGATAAAATTCAAATTCAATTGATTCAAACTGTACACGCGATGATAATAATATTCTTTTTGTCAATCACAGCTAAAGTCGGTAATCTTTTACTTTATTTTCATTCACTTTCGATTATCGACTAACGTACAAAACTGTTATGCACGACACGTCCCCTAAATGTCCGGACTTCCGGAGTATCTCCTACGTATCTACACAAAAGACTTTTGACGCTTCTGTAATGTTTCTACTTAGGTATTTATTTTGGCGGCACTTTTAAAAGGATGAATAAGGTCGCCGCCGCGCGCCGCGCATCTCCGTGGCTGCCTCTTTCTATCTCTCTCTCTCTCTTTCTCAAGTGAGGGTTCAAAACTGGACCTAGTTAGACCAATGAGTTTTGTGATTACTTACCTACCTTTATTATCAGAATTCGACCGAAGGTTATTAGTTCTTAGAGCACGTCGTGCAGAGTGCAGACTGTGACTGTTATCTCTGTACCTCGTTGGAATGCGATGCCCATATCGCTTGCCCCTACACCTGCCTACGTTAGCCACGCGCCGCGCGCCTCGCGTCGCGCGTAAGTACCTACCACCCTACCACAGTACGACGAGCCTCTTCGTTGCTCCTTTGTTGTTAAATAACGAAACGCTTAGGTATGTTTCGTTATTTTGGTAATTTTTGTATTATTATTGTTTTGTTGGAATAATTTGACCGTGATGTAGGTAGGTAAGACATTTCAATTTTGTTGCTATGCAAAATTTTAATAAACGAGTTAACAAGATTGCTTGTTAAGTCAAGTCTTTGAACATAATAAAATTGTACTTTCTTCCCCAATCATAGTAGGTATCCTAAGTATCTCTCTTCGATATGGCTATCACGGTTAAGCCAAATGAAATGGATTTTTCTGATTTGTGAGCATAATTGGCGAACATTGGGATCAAAATTGTAACCCTGACTTAAGGGGAAATCACAATGAACTTTGCATGAATGGAATCCGAAAGCAGGTACTTATCTCTGAACTAGGTAGTAGTGAACTGAAAAAACATTTGCGGCAAACGATCGAGTAAAGTTTAGGAGGATAGAATTACAAGTCGTACGGCTATGTACAACTCAGCCAGCCGACGCGTCGCAGCTCACATCGTCGCGTGGAGTTGGGGTCGTCGGCGAGCGCGCGCGTACGTTGACCTGAAGCGTCAGCTGATATTTATTTACGAATACATTGCTTTTTAGAGTTGTAATGAAAAAAGATGAGTTGAATCACAAATTCTGGTTTCATTTAACTGTTCTTACAGCATAATGTACGAAAAATGCTAAAATAAGAGATAAAATTGCAATATTTTTTTTCTCAGATTTTTTGATGGTATCGTATCGAGAATCACTAGCCCTATTACCTGTCTTCGTTTTCGGAAGCGTTTCCCTAACACCCTGTATAGCGTATAGCCTTCCTCGATAAATGGGCTATCTAACACTGAAAGATTTTTTCAAATCGGACCAAGAGTTCCTGAGATTAGTGAATTCAAACAAACAAACAAACTCTTCAGCTTTATAATATTAGTAAGTATAGATTTCAGCCAATGTATACAAACCATGACAAATTATAGGTATACTAAAACCTTCCTCGAAACCCACTCCATCCATGTGAAAACAGCACGAAATTCGGTGCAGTCGTTTTTGAGTTTATCGCGAACAGACAGACAGACGCGGTGAAAGACCTTACCATACCTATGCAGTGACAAGAACTGCTTTGTTTGTTTACAGAATTAGAACAAATAATATTTTTCATTATTTCACAGGGGCGCCCGTTGCTAAGAAGCCAGAACTAGACACGCGAAGATCAAAATCAAGAGATATAATCTCAGCCGAGGAAAAGAAAAACGAATACAATCTAAAATTATCAGTCTCAGAAATATTTACGAAATCTCAAAATCATACGTCCAACCGGACGACTACATTTAAAAAGCCCTTCACTAAAACACAACATGGAGTTTGTGGCAGTGTAAATAATACTGTTTTAAGTACAAGTTTCCGTTATGATAGTAACAGAGATAATAAATGTAAAATATCGAACAAAAGTATTGACAGTGATACAATAAAAAAGTATCGAAGAGCGTGTATCAATGAAAAATGTTTCGAATGTGACATTTGTCAACGTAGTTTTAATAGTAAAAGTAATATAAAATTACATATTCGTGAACACACAAGTGAAAAACCTTTCAAATATAATTTAGTTAATCAAACTCGTACCCACACTGGTGAGAAACCTTTCAAATGTGATATTTGTCAGCGTAATTTTAATCACAAGTGTAATTTAGTAGTACATACTCGTACCCACACTGGTGACAAACCTTTCAAATGTGATATTTGTCAGCGTAATTTTAATCACAAGTGTCATTTAGTAATACATACTCGTACCCACACTGGTGTGAAACCTTTCAAATGTGATACATGTCAGCGTAGTTTTAATCGAAAGCAGCAATTAGTTAATCATACTCGTACCCACACTGGTGAGAAACCTTTCAAATGTGATATATGTCAGCTTAGTTTTAATGAAAAGCATCATTTAGTATGTCATACTCGTACCCACACTGGTGAGAAACCTTTCAAGTGTGATATATGCCAGTATAGTTTTAGTGAAAATAAAATTTTAGTAAGACATACTCGAACCCACACTGGTGTGAAACCTTTCAAATGTGATATATGTCAGCGAAGTTTTAGTCAAAAGATTACTTTAGTAAATCATACTCGTACCCACACTGGTGAGAAACCTTTCGAGTGTGATATATGCCAGCGTAGTTTTAGTGAAAAGTATCATTTAGTATGTCATACTCGTACCCACACTGGTGAGAAACCTTTCAAGTGTGATGTATGTCAGCGAAGTTTTAGTCAAAAGATTACTTTAGTAAATCATACTCGTACCCACACTGGTGAGAAACCTTTCAAGTGTGATATATGCCAGCGTAGTTTTAGTGAAAAGAACAGTTTAGTAAGTCATACTCGTACCCACACTGGTGAGAAACCTTTCAAATGTGATACATGTCAGCGTAGTTTTAATCGAAAGCAGCAATTAGTACTTCATACTCGTACCCACACTGGTGAGAAACCTTTCAAGTGTGATATATGCCAGCGTAGTTTTAGTGAAAAGAACAGTTTAGTAAGTCATACTCGTACCCACACTGGTGAGAAACCTTTCAAATGTGATACATGTCAGCGTAGTTTTAATCGAAAGCAGCACTTAGTTAATCATACTCGTACCCACACTGGTGTGAAACCTTTCAAATGTGATATATGTCAGCTTAGTTTTAATGAAAAGCATCATTTAGTACGTCATACTCGTACCCACACTGGTGAGAAACCTTTCAAGTGTGATATATGCCAGCGTAGTTTTAGTGAAAATAAAAGTTTAGTAAGACATACTCGTACCCACACTGGTGTGAAACCTTTCAAATGTGATATATGTCAGCGAAGTTTTAGTCAAAAGATTACTTTAGTAAATCATACTCGTACCCACACTGGTGAGAAACTACAATGAGCTACAAAACACATCAAAACAACTGAAATCTTGCTTTTAATGGATTTCCTCCACGGAACAGAAAAAACCGTGGAAGTGCAAAATAGTCGTGGCACGCGTATCTATACTATATAATTTAAAGCGGAAGGGTTTGTTTGTTTGTTTGGTTGAACGCGCTAATCTCAAGAACGACTGGTCCGATTTGAAAAAAAAATTCAGTGTTTGATAGCCCATTTATCGAGGAAGGTTATATATCATCACGCTAAGACAAATAGGAGCGGAGCAATAATGGAAAATGTGACGCAGACGAAGTTACGCGGGTCAGCTAGTTATACATTTAATATACCTAATAGGCTACATTCCATCATCCACAAATTGCAAAACTATTTAGTCCGTCAGTTAGAGTATTCAAAAATAATGGACACGTATTTTTAGTTTTTGTGAATCAATGAATATTGACAAAGATAAAACGCATCAAAACTCGCAAGTGGGGGCTCGTGACGACTCAGTAAAAATTATGCGAAGGTGTGACGTATTGAGAATTTTAAAAGCGTCGTAACTTCGTCAATTTTGGTTCCCGTAACAAAAGAAAAAACACGGGTCAAACATTTTTTGATAACCTAATTGACGGACTAATTAGATTTTTTTAGTCACCTAAATATCCAACCAGCAATTTGTCGAAAATCGAGTTTTATTACTTTTATATGGGTCCAAATTGGATCATCTAAAGTTATTTACCCGAAATTGTTCTTCCTAACGATTTGTAATCCGAATGATAGAATAGAATAGAAAAACGTTTAATTGTCTCCAGCACGCGTAGCATGACCACCGTAGAAACGAGTTTTGTCGACCGGAGAATCGACAAAATGACAGATTGAAGAAAGATTTCTATCTTCCTAAGCATGGTGATGTTTGACATGTAGAAAAGAAATCTTTCTTTTCTTCGATCGACATAAGTCTACAACGTCGAGCATCGTATTATATATAGACACGTCATACACCAACATCGCGGCGCTTATAACGGCGAAAATACTAGATAGCTACTAATACGCATGAAGAAAGGGAAAGAAAATATGTCACCGTACGGCGGGATGCCTGTTGCTAGAGGGAGATAAATATACATCTTCAGTTACGTCACAGGACAAGTAATAGTCAAATTGCATGCTCATTGGTCGAACGCATGAGTGACGTAGTGGGCAGAGGCATATGGGGAAAAAAGGACATTCGATTTTCAAGAGTTAATAAAATAGTCCATATACCGCAACAGTAATTATTGTTACATATTAAATTAAAAAATAAAACAAAATATCTTTGTAAACAAAAAACCTTTATTTAATAATGTAAAAAACTTTTTTTGAAAACCAAACTGTTCCTTACGTATGATAATATTGATTACAGAACTCAATTAGTCTTTTATTCATGCACTTTTCGAATAATTTCGATATAATAGGTATTAAGGTAATTGGACGGTAGTTATTAACGTCTGACTTTTCACCAGTTTTATAAAGGGGCTTGATTATTGACATCTTTAGTGTTTCGGGAAAAGTGCCAGTTGAGAATGATAAATTAATTAAATACGTTATAATTTCAATTAGTTCATTAGTGCATGCTTTATAGATTTTTGTATTAATCTCGTCATAACCCTCGGAACTTGTGTTGTTCAATGACATAATCTCTGCTCTAACTTCATTTTCGGATACTGGGTTAAGGAACATCGAATGGGCCATTGAGCACTCGTTACGTGGTTTTGCACACTTACTCGAAGCTTGTGCCATATTAATATAATGGTTATTGAAAGCTGTTGCTATGCTACAGGATCTGAGAGTACGGTATTGTCAATTTGAATATTTTCAATACTGGGTATATCGGTACTGTCTATGATTTCATTTTTTATAACTCTCCATACCGCTTTGCATTTGTTTTCACTGTTATTTATAAATTTTATGTTTGCGTTTTTTTTTTATGTGTAGAACATTTTTGTAAAATCTTTGAGTATTTAATGTATTCCGTTTTATTTTTAATATTTTTATTTTTATAATATTGATAACGCAAATATCGTTTGGTTTTGCAGCTTTGTTTAAGACCTTTGGTTATCCAGTTCTGTTTTTGTTTATTGTTTACATTAGCTTTTATTTTTATTTTTGCGAAACATAAATTATGGAACAAGCATAATGTTTCGTGAAAACAATTGAATGCTTAATTTAAGTCGTTTTCTGCGTAAACCTCTGACCATGACAGATTACCTAAACATTCCTTAAATTTTTGGATATTATTCAAGCTGTAATCTCTTTTGTAGTAATAGTATGCTGTCTGATTTTCTATTTTATGTTTCAAAGGAAAACTCAACATTTGCGCTGTGTCATGGTCGGATAGGTGAAGTGGTAATATTGTGGCATTAGCATTAAGAATGTTGCTAAGAATGTGATCGATACAGGAAGACTTACGCGTTTATTTATTTATTTATTTATTTAGGGACAACAAACAGCAGTGTAAAAATAAGTAAACATTACAGATTAAACCTTACTAATAGAGTTGAGAAATACACTACTCACAACGTTATCCACACATTAGGTACTTCACAGATTTACTAGTTGTTAGAAAGAACGAATATACCTAATACATAAAAATTTAAAATTAAACATTACTTAATTACTAGGGTTCCGATCTCTTAGAATAGTCATAATTTCTTTTTTGAATTTAGCTTTGCTGAGAAACATAATGTCAATTGAGCCAAAATGTTTATTGTAGGTGTCAACCAATCGACGCAGCGGTGAGCGTATACCTGAGTTGGTTCTACAAAGAGTAGTTGCAAACAAGTGTCTTGAGCGAACTTCTCGACCATGTACGGTACGAGGGATCAGGTAGCACAAACTGTTCACTAGATCAATACAGTCTTTATTACGACATATACTAAATAGGTTCATCATCTCAAGTAGGGTGCGTCTGGACTTTAGAGTAACAAGGTCATATTTTTTAGTAGCAAATCATACGAAATTTTCCTTTTAAAGCATCTATAGTGCATTGCACGTAAGAATTTGCGTTGGACCATTTCAATAATGTCGATATACTTTTTATAGTATGGGTTCCAAATGGGTACGGCGTATTCCAATTGTGGTCGTATTATTGACTTATATAGATATAAGTAAGTGGCGGGGCGGTGGAATTCTCTTGATGCTCTCACTACAAAACCCAACATTTTAAATGCCTTATTGACAATATTGTCTATATGAACATCAAGGTGAAGCTTTGAATCCAACTGTATGCCTAGATCACGAAGAGAATTGACTTTGTTTAGTGGAGTGTTTCCGAAGAAATAATCAAATTTCGTCACGTTTTTCTTCTTTGTAAATGTAATGCAATGACATTTAGCTATACTTAGGAAGAGTTTGTTTACAGAACAATAGTGCAGAAAGCGGTCAAGGTCACTCTGAAATTCTAAACAGTCAGATAGATGGTTGATATTTTTATAAATCTTCAAATCGTCTGCATACAGGAGGAACTTAGAATTTTTAAAACAGTCTTTTACGTCGTTAATGAATAAAATGAACAAGAGGGGACCCAAAATTGAGCCTTGGGGAACTCCGGAAGTGACCCTAACTATGTGAGACTCATGACCATTGATTACAACTTTCTGGGTTCTATTGGTGACATATGATACAAACCAACGCAACAAATTTCCTCTTATTCCATTAAATGTTGGGCGATCTATATGTAATTTTAAGTTATAGTTAAATGACAATTCTTGTAATTGACTGCTAATATTACTTTTCTGAAGAGTATTAATGTTAAAGTCCCCTGCCAAAACAACTTTGATTTTGGAATTATATTTTTTAAACACGTGATCCAAAAGACTATTTAATTTCATCAAAAATTGAGTAGGATCAGACTGGGGTGTTCTATAAACACAAATAATAACCAGCTTATTACGTGTAAGTTCTACACCGCATGCTTCGAAAGTATTTTGTGTTGCATATGTACTTATAAAATGTAACTCTGTAAAAACGATGCCTTTTTTAAGCAAAATACAGGTACCACCCCTTTGCTTTTCTCTGCAAAAGTTAGCCGCCATAATATATGGTAACCATAGATTTTAATAATAAATTCATTACTTTTTTTTAGGAAAGTCTCAGAAAGGCATATTGCATCAGGGGCACTATTCATTTCCTGGAGTTCCTGTAATGTTAGTTCCAGAAGGTCTCTTTTGGATGAGATACTGGCAATGTTCTGGTGCAGTATTTTAAAACTACGACGTATTACAGAGGTCTGCGTTTCTGACTCGAAAAAACTTCAAACTATTTTTTTTTTTACTGGAAAATAGTATGGGATAGTTCCTTTTTGGGGTTTTCCAGTTTGTTGTCGGCTTATACGATCAAAATAGAACGGAATTGTTCCCTTTTTAGGTTTATTAAATTTTGTGTTTACTTGGTGCTCGACAGCCGGTGGGATTTTGGCCCCCACTTCCGGCGGCTGGCGCCCAAGTTGTTGGGCGTGGCTGGGGCGCTGTCAACGCTGCTCCCCAATTTGAGGGCCTCGAGCACCGCCTGCAGGCGGTTGTACGTGGCGATCGTGCGATCAATGGCCCTGTATGGGGCCCCGATCTGGGCGGCTGACCTGACGGCCGGCACCATCGCTGTTCTGCGAAGCCGCAGAGGGTGATGGCCGTCAGAGTCATCAGGGGTTATCGCACGATCTCCTACGAGGCGGCTTGCACACTGGCCGGAACTCCACCCTGGGACCTGGAGGCAAAAGTCCTCGCGTCACTACATCGGTGGCGTGAGGTCGCGCGGGCGCGCGGCGAGCGACTGATGCAGCGACACATCGAACTGCGTCGGTCGCAGCTGCGCGAGGTTCTGGTGGTGGAATGGCGGGACAGGCTCTCACGCCCTTCCGCCGGCCTCGTCACTATCGAGGCCATCCGGCCAGTGCTCGACCTCTGGCTCGGGAGAAGGCACGGCTCCCTGACGTTTCGTGCGACGCAGGTTCTCACGGAGCATGGCTGCTTCGGGAAGTTCTTGTGTCGCATAGGCAGGGAGCCGGACGCTCGGTGTCACCACTGCGTCGACTGTCGGGAGGACACGGCGCGGCATACGCTGGCAGAGTGTGCCGCTTGGGAGGAGTCGCGCCGGGCCCTCATCTCTGTGGTAGGCAGTGACCTCTCGCTGCCGGCCTTAGTCCGTGCTATGGTTGACGGGGAGTCCTGGGACGCGGTGGTCCGTGCTATGGTTGACGGGGAGTCCTGGGACGCGGTGGTCTCCTTCTGCGAAACAGTTATCGCGCAGAAGGAGGCTGCGGAAAGGGAGAGGGAGATCTCGACCACTCTCCCGGCCCGCAGCAGGCGCACCGGGCGTCGGAGGAGGGCATACGCTGCCCTCTCCTGGCCCCCCGAATTGGGTCCAGGGGCGGCAGACTTGGGGATGTCCGTCGCCCCCCATTCATCCGGACCCGAGGTGGCGGCGCGTGGTGTTCCCGTGCGCCCCCTCTTTGACGTCGCGAGGGGAGTCAAACACCTCACTCTCTCCGCTGACTCGAGGTGGCCCGCAGAGGCGGGCCGGCACTAGCCGGGGATCACGGAAGTCGGTTTAGTTCCCGCGGTCCCTGGCGTAGGTGAGAGATGGAACACCGGGGTGGTTTTAGTCAGTAAGAGTCTGACAGACCCCTCCGCCCGCCCCAGGGTGGAGGACATCCATGAGGATTTCCCCCCGTAAAAAAAAAAAAGGTACCAAGACTATACCTATACCTACTTAGTAAGTACCCCCTGCACGACGTTATAGTTATAATTGAAGATGAATAAAAAATGTTAATAAAAAACGATTTTCATTTTTAAACATCATTTCCTTCCCACACTACAAATATAGGTTCTTATATTTCATCTATGTTATTAAAAAAAAAAATTCTAAAAATCATAAACCCGACTGCTAAGCGAACTAAAAAGATGTAAACAAGAAGAAAATCATGCTGTGCAGTCGAAAGAAACATCTGTTTTATATTTTTGAAATCACCTCTTAAAACCCTTTATTTTGATACCTCACCTCACATCAGTTTGGGAGAAAAAAAAATGGGGCCCCCACAATCCTATTGCGCCAAAAGCCGCCACTTTTTTCACACACACGAATCGATTGACGTAACAATCATCAAAATCTGCTTATCTACGAGTTTGGTCTCTAGAACGCTACATAGGAAAAAACAAAAATACATACAAATATACATACGTACCTATACTGATAAACACATTACCCTCCTTGGGCAGTCGGGTAAAAATGATAATCGCACTTCAAAAATCGGCTGTTGGTTACAAACCTCACTTTTTTTTAATCTTTTTTATCTCGGCTCTCAGATTGCCAAAATCTGCAAAATTTGCAGTGATTATTTGTTAATATAGTAGCTATCAATTGACACTAATTTCATCTTTTTACACGCAGGCCCAAAATTGTATGAAAGCGTATCCGTCTCCTTTCGAACTAATCGCCGCGCGGCGCCAGTCAGTAGGCAGGGCTAGCGCGCTGTTAAAATGGCGGCAAAGCAACAGTGTGCATTCACAGATTGAGTTTATTTAAAATAAAAAAAACAGTTTAATCGGTAATTTAAAAACTTGGCTGCATGCTCTAGCGTCTTTGCCAACATTTTCACGCAGCCACGGCATAAAATAATTCTCGCGCCATTTTTCTCAAATTTTCTTTTCTTTGTAGGTACTTGTATTGTGAATATCTAAAAATGATACCTACTTACAATACAAAATCCTTTATTTCAAATAGACCAATTTACAGGCACTTTTGAATAGTCAAGCTATGTCAGTCAACTAGATGAAGCTAATTCTGCCGCGCTAGCGACAAGAGTAGCAAGTTATTCTGCAACAAAACAAACTCACCGACCCTATCTCCAGCGCGGCAGTTGCACGTTCCAAAGAGATCCTATGGAGAAGAATGTGCAAGAAACTCCATGGACACTCTTTTAAACACTGCCTTTTTACAAAATCATGGTAACATTATTTAATGAGTCTCTACAATGCAAAGATAACCTTAAAATCTTCAGCAGGTCCAACAATGTTTTCACATCTTCATCGAAGTTCGGGCATTTTAGTCGTTGTGGAGCGGACCAGCATTGAGCCAAGCATTTTTGTCGTCAATGTACTCCCCTAATTTATAATATGCTTGTTTGCATAGTGTGCGTTTTTAAAATTTCGTCTCATTTAGTTCTAGTATACCTATGTGGCGGTATTTACAGTAGGGGAAAGTGTGGCAGATTCATACAAGGGGCACCTTCATACACTAGAGATATCTGTTGTTAGGCACACAGAAATTGAACGACTTAAACGTGTGTGCGTAGCTTATTTATGAGTGTGTTGGCTCACGGAGTTTGACATCAGTCGATGCGAAACGCGCGACGAGGTGACTAGGAAAGTGATTTGGCCACGTGTAAGTAATTTTATGACTTCACTTTGAACGTATTTTTATTGATTTAAGCTGCTTTCTAGATTATTCAATACTATTTTACTTAAAAGATAATAGGGTCAAGTTTGTAAATTGATACGTGAATAATCATATTTAGGGTTGTTTTTTTTTTAGGAATGTTTTTATTTAATTTTCTTGTGATGGGGCAGGTTCATACAGCAGTACGCGGGGTACATTCATACTGTATGAATGTACTAGCTATCGATGAAATATTGGAAAACAAACTCTCTTTTCGTAAATCAGCAGCCAAATATTATGGAGTTAATGCACAGACACTACAAAGCCGTATCAAAAAAGCCGTTTCAAGTTAATAAGTGTAGAACATTTACGATCTCTTCTTTAAATTGTTGATTATTGATACTACTACTACTAAATAAGAATTAAGTAATAGCCTTAGATATTTAAATGCTGATATGATTGATCAGAAAGACAGACAGAAATGTTAGGTTAGTTAAGTTTCTTCAGTGTTATAAAAACAAAACTACCTACATTTAGGTTATTCTCTTTTTCACTTAGTATTATTCGGTTATTACTTAGTATTGTATGCTCATATAGACTAATGCTTTTGTTTTCGAAAATATTGTTTTTTAATATTATGATTTTGATAAATAATTAAACAATTCACACTCAATTTGTGTATTTTTTCACATGTATGAATCTGCCCCATAGCGTGTATGAAAGTGCCCCACATGCGGGGCACTTTCATACATTATTCATTTTTTTTATTAACTTTTATATAAAGCCGCACAAGTGTATTTGGGTGATTCTACGTTAGATGTGGGACACGCATAAACTCAACGCACTGCATACCGCCAACCTGCAAGCATCAAACGACCGCGCGACTCGGGCGCGCGGCGCGCACTGGCGTTGGAATGCAGTCGGACAGAAGGCGCGCGCGCAGACCGCCGGTCGGTGGAACAACAATTTTTTTTTTTTTTTTTTTTTATACAAAACGGGGAAACTCTTGGCCCAAATCTCACCTGATGGAAAGTGATGATTAGGCCGAAGATGAAAGCGAGTTTCACCCGGAATCCTCTTACACAGAGGAACTGGCTATCATACCTCTAACTGCCGGAACACAACAATGCTGTTAACATTGTTGTTATGGCGACAGACTTAGACATGATGGTGGTAGCTTGCCAGGCGGACTTAGAAGAAGTCCTACCACCAACCAAACCGAGCAAAAAATTTGCCCCCGTTGGGAATCGAACCCGGGACCTCTGGGTCTGAATCAGGTGGTATAACCACTAGACCACTGAGGCGGTGGTGTCACCTGTTTAGCACCACCCAGGGACCACGTGTAGGGATTCGTTGAAGGGTATTCTCCTACGGACGCGGGTGACTCGGCCCCCAAGCAAACAAGCTCGCATCAAGGCTAATGAGATACTGCTCACCGCTCTCGTGGCTGTCGCTGCGACCCCCTAGAGGGCGCGGCAAGCGGTGTCGGGGCGAAGCCCCCTGACCGCGGTTGCGCTCCTCAGCCCGTTACAACGGACCGGTCGTTTGATTTGCCTATTGTCGGCATAGAGTGTTGGCGTGCGCCTGCCATAATAAAATAGCAACGCACGCCTGTGGTGTATCTGTTGTGTAGGTATCTGTAGGCGCGTCGCGACGCTGTTAACTCAGCGCCGCCTCTTCACGGCACCTACGGCGGTCAGTCCCCGCCGAGTGAGACCCCCAGTGACCCGGGGGAGGCCCAGCGAGGACGACCAGCGACGAGGGTGCCGACTTTGGTGACACAACTACAGAGTAAGTATGTGGCTCCCGTCCGTCTCGATCTCAGAGCTAGCCGATCACGATCCGGACCGCAGAGCCGTCTTATGTTTGTGTGTGGGCGGTCGTGTAGTGTGAGTACTACCGCCCAGTGCGTCTGCACCGAATAAGCCTATATTAACTTAGAACAAATTCGGTGCGTGTGTTAAGCGCCTGTGGAGAAATGCGTGTGTGAGTTTACGGAACGCAACTTGCCTATATTAACTTAGAACAAGTTGCGCGCCGCGGATGCGAGTGGGGTGAGCAGTGTTACTGTTTGAGTAGGCCGCGTGTAGTCTGGGGCGACTTACTCAGGCGTCAAGTCCGGTGCGACGGGGCCGTCTACGTCCCCGAGCAGGTCGCGGGGCAGGCGCCTCGCGTCGGGCGGGCGCGCATGCCAGGGCGCGATCTGTTTGATGTGGGTCAAGTCAGATGCGTCGGCACGCGCGAACATGCCTTTCGCGAGGCGCTGCACAAACTCGTCCAGGCTCTCAATCCCAAGGTCTCGCTGGATGACCGCGTTCCTCACAATGTAAGGGGCGGCGACGATGGTCCGCAGCGCGAGATGTTGTTGCGCGCGGAGCTTCACGCGGTTCCCCTCCACTGTGAGGGCGAACCAGGCGGGGGCGGCGTACGTCAAGATTGGGCGGATGTACGTCTTGTACACGCTCAACTTGACGCGCACCGGGAGTTGGGACGAGAGCACTGGCTTGAGTCGTGCGCGGGCGGCCCTTGCCTGCGCGGCGACACTGCGGGCGTGCGGCCCCATCGTGAGCCGCCGGTCGATGGTCACACCCAGGTACTTCGCCCGGGGGGACCACGCGACGTCGGCTCCCTGGAACTTCAGAGGGGGTGGGAGGCGCGCGAGGATATTTTTCCTCGCCTTGGGCAGCATGATGACGCGCCCCTCCTTCCATGCGGTGGGGAAGACCCCCGTGCGCAGTATCCCCGTGAACAGGCGCGCCAAGGCCGCCACCATTCGGTGCGGCAGGTGGCGCAGCGCTGTGTTGGTGATACCGTCGGCACCGGGGGCCTTTCGTGGCTTCGTTCGACGTAGGGCGCGTCTGACTGCGCCCGGCGAGAAAAAGATAGCGTCTTCCTCAGGAGCTACCGGCGTGGCGAAGTAGTCCCCAAGGTGTTGCTCGACTGCCGCGACATGCGCGTGCTCGGTGGTCGGGTTCGGACGGAACTGACGCTCCAAGTGAGCGGCGAAGACCTCCGCCCTCTCCTCCGCTACGTACTTGAGCGCCCCGTCGCTGTCCTATAGAGGGCGCACCGGAGCTGGGGTGCGGGTGAGCTGACGACATAGTGAGTGCACAGACGACCAGTCGCTCACTGCGGCGTCTATGCGTTCCTCCCAACTCGCGGCGGCCTGAGCTCGCAACTCGGCCTTTACCCTCTCCGCGAGACGGTTTAGTGTCGCCTTCAGTGTATGGCAGCGAGTTTGTTGCCACTGCTTGCGTAGGCGCCTCTTCTCGGCAACCATTGCGCGCAGTCGTGGCGGCAGGGGCGGCAGCAGCCCTCTCCCCTCCGTTGGCAGTAGCGTAGTGGCCTCTTCTAAGGCGCATTGTACGCAAGCAGTGACGTCATTCGCCAGTAGATCTACGTCCGCGGCGGTAGCAATAGGCCGAGTCGGTGTTGTGGCCTCAACCTTTTCTGAAAAAGCTTTCCAATCCAGTAATCGGCGTGACGCTGGCGGCTTCAGTCGGGTCGGCATCCCCGATAGGACGACGAGTACAGGTTGGTGGTCCGACTGTAACTCGTCGTCGATCACTTGCTGTGTGATCTGGCAGTGTAGCCCTCGGTGTACTACGATGTCCAGCACGTCGGGCAAGTAGGTGGCGACATCTGGGTAGTGGGTCGGCGTCTCAGGGCCGGACACCGTGAGGCCGAAGGCTTCGGCATCAGCTAGGAGTCGTCTTCCCCCTTGGTTGATGACGCTAGAGTTCCACGCCGGGTGCTTGCAGTTTAAGTCGCCGGTGAGGACGGTTGCGTGTGTGGAGTTGTACATTAGCGCCCGCAACTCTGTCGGGTCGAGTTTCGTTGCGGGCGGTTTGTAGCAGGCGTAGATGTCAATGTCCTCGCCGGCTACGTGCAGTTGTACGCCCAGCGCGTACAGGCTTTGCAGTGACGGCGGGGGGAGCTCCTGGTGGACGACTCTTCGCCTTACCAGTACTGCCAGACCGCGATATGCGTTGTTCTGAGCCGACCGTTCATCCTTCCTGTAAGCGAGATAGCCCGGAAACTTGATCCCGTCCTCAGGTTTCAAGTGCGTCTCGCTTATCAGCGCCACGTCGATGTTCTGATCTCTCAGGAGATGTCGGAGGGAGGCGACCTTGTCCTTCAGGCCGCGGGCATTCCAATGGATCATCCTTAACGGCCTATCCATAGAGAGCGAGTAGTTCGGTGAGGCCGTCAAGGATGACCTGCCCTGCGTCTTGTCCCTGCCTTATTGCCCTCAATAATTGCATGAGCAACTTGATCACTAATCACCGTTCCGATCACTAATGAAAAAGTTTGGAATAACACGAATACGGACCACGGCATATCATCCGCAGTCCAACGGTATGATCGAGCGGTGGCACAGATCACTGAAGGCAGCACTCATGGCGCGAGGCACTACTACACAGTGGACAGAAGAGCTTCCTACTGTACTATTAGGTTTACGTACAGCGTTGCGAATAAACAACGGTTTAAGCCCAGCAATGATGACGTATGGCACTATGCTTCGCTTACCATCGGATTTCATCGAGCCAACCAAGTCAAAAATTGATGAGAACGACTATGTACGCCGCCTTACAGAAACCATGGCATCGTTAAAAAGTGCGCCTCGATCAAACAACAGCCAGACAGAGCCATTCATACATCGCGACCTCGTCACGTGCACACATGTTTTCGTCCGCAACGACACTGTTCGTTCCCCGTTAACACCGCCGTATGAAGGTCCCTACGAAGTTATCAAGCGCTATGACAAGTGTTACAAAATAAAGTTACCGCTACGCACATCAGGGTAATTCTTCCATTTCGTGCAAATTTGGCGAAAATGAGAGATTTTTTTTTATTTCAAAACTAGACCTTTATTTCTAAAATATACATAATTCTTTATGATTTTGCCAATTAATAACCAATTGTACTCATAAACTTAGAAGTTATAAGGTTTTTAATTTTTTTTTCGAACTGGTAATGACTTTGATAGTGATGGTAATGACAACAGGGAAGACGGTAGTGATACTGTCGTACTGGTAATGATTACAAAAAGTTTTGTGTTAACATTACAAGACTTGATAATGTTTTTTAACGTTTTATTAATTAGTGAACACAATTATAAATCAGACTTACAAATGATCTTAAAATAAATTTTACTTTATTGGTGTTTTACATTAATTACTACAAAAACACTGAAATCTTTTAAAGACAAGTGAAATATTTTTTTTATTTTAGTAAAATAGGATCTTTTAAAAATTCTGCTATTACTAGCTTCATCAAAGAACTCTTCTATTTCTCGTTTTATTTCTTTTTCCTGATCTTTATGTACTTGTTTTTTTATGTCTTAATGTAAATGGCATTTTTGCTGTCGTTATTCTGTGTTTTTTTAAACTTTCTTTGTCTTTTACACTATCATCACTGAATTTACGTTTATCTGTTTTTCTTAGGCTTTTGAACCCTTCTTTCAGCTGTTTAGAAATAGCTTCACCAAATATCAACTTCTTTTTCACTTCTTCTTTTTTGCCTTTATATTTTATCTATTAAACTTTCAATTTTCTGTTCAGTCGATGGATTTTCTTTTTTAGTTTTTATATTCTCTCTCCTTAGCCTAGTGTCTACCATTTTTTTCAGCTCTCTCTTCTCATTTTGTTCTTTCTGAATTTCTTTTTACAATATTCCAATTCTTTTAGTATAAATATAACGAATGCGCCGTATTGTTTTTATTCTTTTAGCACACTTTTCACATTTTTTATTAAATTGATCTCCTTTATTCTGTTTGACTTCGATCTGAGAAGTTGACGGTCCCTCCAGTGGGTCAACTTCACTAACTTGAGGCACTTTACGATCTGTTGTTTCATCATCGCTGGTAGGTGGAGATTTATCAACAAGCATTTGCTCTATTGCTTTTTCTTTTGTCTTCTTTTCTATGTATCGTTGACAATTTTCTCTCTATTATTTTATTTTCTGTCTTTGTTGTCGCGGCGTTAAGTCTTTAACTAACTTTATTTTATTCTGTTTCTTGCGTTTGAAATATCGTAACCTTTCTTTTTCTTTATGAGCAGCATATTTTTATGGATCTTTTTTTACTTCTTCATACTGTTGTCTTTTATGAAGTCTTTGTTGAGCTAACTTTTCCTCGGTAGTTTTCTTTTTTTCGCCTTCGGTTTCGCCATGATTCTTGTTCCTTTATATAAAACACTGTAATTAATTATCTATTTAACTAAAGAATACTTAGCTTACTTTAAGTTCACTCTGCCGTGACAGTCAACCTTTACAAATATACATAATGTTTTTATATATTTTCTATAGAAGTTATAAAGTATGTGTTTATCAAAAAAAAAGTACACGATAATATCCATAAATATGATAATATAGTTATTTTTAACATGTTCTATGCCGTGTCTTGGGTAGGATTTTTCTTAAGAACCAGTGTTCTTCCCAACCCAGCATAGAATATGTTAAAATAACACTATACTATACCTATAATATACTACATTAACGTACCGAGTAATTGAAACGATTTAAGTACCTACTCAGAGCTTTAAAATATAAAATCCGCCCCTGAGCTTAACTTACTATAAAAGTTTTACTTACATGATTGAGATATTCTTTGCTTAAAATAATGTTTTTTGATGTACCTATCTTAGATTTAAAAAGTAAATTAAAAAAAATAAATAATATCATCACTACCTTCCGTTTAGGATCATTACCTTCAGTTTCAAAGCTGAAGGTAAAAGAAGGTGATGATACTGAGAGTAATGACATTTTAGGACATTTTAGTCTGTAACCCTATATCCGTAAATATGACAATTATCAAACCAACACGAACATTAATAATCCTAGTGAGCTTCCTTTCTAAAGATCAAACATAAATAAAATCTTATTACTTACTCCACAATTTAGGCGACGGTAAAGACAAATATTTCGTGACAAAGTAAAATTTCGAGTATTCAATGTTCGATAATTGTCCCACCCAGACGCGCAGCCTGCCTCTTCCGTGTCTGTGGCTCAACAACTGGCTGGCGAGTGAAACGCGGGACGAGGGAATAAAACCACAGAGTAAAATATACTGATTTTTTGTACTTTAAAATTTTGCCGCTGGTAATGATCAATTTTGCGTGACAAAAGTTTGTTTTTTCTTTTAAAATTAACTATACAGTTTAAATTTGTAAAAAACATGACTACAGATTCTTTGTAATGTATGTAATAATATTTATTCACTTAGTGATTGATTTTAGTAACGCAGCATTAAAATTGAAACGCCTATTCGGCAATACTCACGATCGGACACTGATGGTAGATGATTTTTAACATATCTTTGTAATATATTTATTAAACCCATTGGAAATAGCAATTCACGTTACCGTATGGCTATAGTCTAATACTATACTATTTCGTTCTGATAGAAAGCACACACTCAAAGTGATTTTTAATTTTTTTATGACTACAAATAGCAAATTTGCACGAACTCGTAGAAGTACCCATCAGTGGTATCAATGGACAGGCTCAAGCCAGCCTACATATTCAACGAGTCTGAAGATGTGGATCATCGCACCCCTGATCAAGCAATCCAGCCATATATCACAAGATCTGGAAGAACCGTGAAGCCTGTTGTACGCTTCGCTTAGGGGAGAGTGATGTGGGACACGCATAAACTCAACGCACTGCATACCGCCAACCTGCAAGCATCAAACGACCGCGCGACTCGGGCGCGCGGCGCGCACTGGCGTTGGAATGCAGTCGGACAGAAGGCGCGCGCGCAGACCGCCGGTCGGTGGAACAACAAGCTCGCATCAAGGCTAATGAGATACTGCCAGATACTGCTCACCGCTCGGCGGCGCTGCGCGTATTTATAGTTGGCGCACTTTGAACATGCTCCGAGCTCCAGAAGACCGGGAACCTTATGTCTGATTGGCTGAGCAATTTTGAGTATGATTCCAAACTACAACTACGTCTACCATTCATTTGTATATATAGAAGTTAGGATTTGACAACAAATATATTCCTATTTTGAATCTCCATTGTTTGTATTATTTGACTCAAGCAACCCAACATAAGTGTGGAACCTACCCCCACAATTGGTGACCCCGAAGAAGAAAAAATGCCGCAAGAGAAGAACACAATTGAAGAAAGCAATCCCATGAAGATGGACTCCGACCTAGCTGCCATATCGGTTCAGTCTAGATTGTTACCATTCTGGCGGGAGATTCCTCGAGCTTGGTTTATCCAGTTTGAAGCTGTCGTGGACCCTTTGAAGACCTCGGACGACCAGAAATTCCGCTACGTGTTGCAACAGCTACTAGCAACGGACCTTCAACATCTGACCGACATTTTATACAATCCACGGATAAATATAATGCGGTGAAGACTCGGTTGCTCGCCGTGTACGACAAATCTGACGTCAAGAACTTCCAAAAGCTAATCAGTGGCCTAGAGTTGGGTGATCAAAAACCCACACAACTCTTGCGCAGGATGAGAGAACTAGGGAGTGGCATGATCACAGATGAAGGGCTAAAAATCGAGTGGCTCAACCATCTACCCACACAAATGCGCGTTGTGCTTTCGGTCAACACGGAATCATCTCTAGATACCCTCGCAGCAATGGCCGATAAAATGGCAGAATACACCGAACCAACAACAGTTGCCGCTGTGGCTACAACCTCGCAAGATACCGTGACGTCAACACAGCTAGAAGTCCTATCGAAGCAAATGGAGAAATTATGCCTAGAAGTGGCTGAGCTACGCGGACGAACAAGGGAACGCCATAATAGACCCCGTTTCCCGTTCAAGTCACGGTCACGATCACAGTCCCGCCGGCATAGCAACAAGTCGTCAGTCAAACCCGGCGATCCTACATGGGAGTGTAGATACCACTATCGTTTTGGTGACAAGGCGAAACGTTGCGAGTCACCGTGCTGTAGGAGAAACAAGAATCACACGTCGTTAAACTAGCTACGACATCGACAGTGGCGGAAGTCGATGTCCCCTGCACCACCAACCGCCTTTGTGTCTTCGATCGCGACACTCGACAGCGTTTCCTCGTAGACACCGGCGCCGAAATCTCCGTGTTAGCCGCAACAAACAAAAGGAAAATGAAGACAAGCGCCTACAAATTATTCGCCGCAAACAATACACCAATCGAAACTTATGGTGAAAAAACACTAAGGTTAAATCTTGGCTTGCGACGCAGTTTTCTATGGACGTTCATCATAGCTGACGTGAAAACCTCGATCATAGGGGCAGACTTCCTACGTCACTTCAAGCTGCTAGTGGACCTCCATAATAAGAAGCTCGTCGACAATGTTACCGATATGTCAATCGACGCCATTGAAGTTGCAACAAGTGAACAAACCATACATGTCATTAGCTCCGACCAAGCGTACTATGACATCTTGAAGTTATTCCCGGAGGTGCTGCGACCTATGTCCTTGAAGGAGCCAGCAAAACATGACGTCGTGCACCATATTGAGACGACAAGCGCTCCAGTCTTTGCACGAGCCCGGCCCCTGCCCCCCGACAAATACAAGGCTGCAAAGGAGGAGTTCGACCATATGCTGGAACTTGGCATATGCAGGCCATCAAAGAGCCCGTGGGCGAGCCCCCTGCATATTGTGAGAAAGAAGGATGGAGGCCTAAGGGTATGCGGCGACTATCGACGGTTAAATTCAGTCACACGACCAGACCGCTACCCTATACCACGAATACAAGACTTCACGTACCAGCTGCACAATATGAAGATATTCTCGAAGCTTGACCTCAAAATGGCCTATTATTGGATCCCAATTGCAGAGGATGACGCCCAGAAAACAGCAATTATCACACCATTCGGGCTGTTTGAATTCAAATGCATGACGTTCGGCTTACGTAACGCTAGTCAAACGTTTCAAAGGTTTATGCATCAAGTACTGCGGGGCATAGACAGCTGCTTTTGTTACGTCGACGACATACTGCTGTACTCAAAAGACGAAGAGAGCCACAGACAACTTCTACGGCAAGTACTAGACCGCCTAAAGAAATACGGCGTCATGCTAAAGGTTGAGAAATGTGAATTCGGAAAGGACAAGATTGATTTTCTCGGCTACGAAGTATCAGGCAACGGGATCAAGCCCACTGAAGAGAGAACCAAAGCAATATCAAGTTACCCCAAGCCAAAGACAATAGCTGAATTACGACGTTTTCTGGGCATGATCAATTTTTATCGTAGCTGCTTACCCCGTCAAGCTGAACTACAGAATGAGCTGAATAAATATCTACATAACCAGAAACGCAACGACAAAACGCCCATCGAGTGGACGACGCAGGCAGAGTTGGCTTTTGAAAAGTGCCGTCAAAGCATTTTGGAAGCCACACAGCTGATCCACCCATTACCTGGAAGCCCCCTCGCCTTGATGACAGACGCATCAGATTACAGCCTTGGCGCTGTTTTACAACAGAAAATGGAAGGCAAATGGAAACCTCTCGCTTATTTTTCGAAAGCGATGAGCATGACTCAGCAACGCTACAGCGTATACGACCGCGAGTTATTAGCGGTTTATACGGCTGTCAAACATTTCAGAAATCTTATAGAAGGAGGCGATGTCACAGTGTACACAGACCATAAGCCGCTAATGAATGCACTAACACGCCCACCGAGTAGCAGCGACACCCCGCGTCGAGAACGGCAATTACATTTTATCAGCCAATTTTGTACGAGCATCAAGTACGTGCAAGGCGAAGATAACCCGGTGGCAGACGCATTATCACGCATAGAAGACATACAATGCCCATCTATCATCGACTACGCAACATTAGCCAGCGAACAAGGAAAAGATCCAGCATTGAAACAGCTCAGAAGTCAACCAAACTTGAAGTTTATCGACGTAACAATGCCCGGGATAAACCAGCCAATCACGTGCGAGACGTCTACCGGCACACCTCGACCGTACTTACCCACTACGTATCGTTTTGAGGCATTCAAAGCTCAACACGATTTGTGTCGTGTCATCCCGGCATAAAATCCACCAGAAAACAAATGTGCTCAAAATATTTCTGGCCCAGCATGAACAAAGAAGTTAGCAACTGGACCAGATCATGTATCAGCTGTCAGCGAGCGAAGATTCATCGTCATGTCGTAACCCCACTGAACGAGTTCCCACCATCGGCGCGCTTCGAACACATCCATTTGGATATAGTGGGCCCAATGCGATTGTCAAATAACCAACGCTACTGTGTAACTATCATCGATCGTTGCACCAAATGGCCAGAAGCCGTTCCTGTACTCGAGATTACCGCTGAGCAAGTCGCAAAAGCCATTTACGAGAATTGGATTGCTAGATTTGGTTGCCCACTAAGAATCTCAACAGATCAAGGACGGCAATTTGAATCATCACTGTTCCGATCACTAATGAAAAAGTTTGGGATAACACGAATACGGACCACGGCATATCATCCGCAGTCCAACGGTATGATCGAGCGGTGGCACAGATCACTGAAGGCAGCACTCATGGCGCGAGGCACTACTACACAGTGGACAGAAGAGCTTCCTACTGTACTATTAGGTTTACGTACAGCGTTGCGAATAAACAACGGTTTAAGCCCAGCAATGATGACGTATGGCACTACGCTTCGCTTACCATCGGATTTCATCGAGCCAACCAAGTCAAAAATTGATGAGAACGACTATGTACGCCGCCTTACAGAAACCATGGCATCGTTAAAAAGTGCGCCTCGATCAAACAACAGTCAGACAGAGCCATTCATACATCGCGACCTCGTCACGTGCACACATGTTTTCGTCCGCAACGACACTGTTCGTTCCCCGTTAACACCGCCGTATGAAGGTCCCTACGAAGTTATCAAGCGCTATGACAAGTGTTACAAAATAAAGTTACCGCTACGCACATCAGTGGTATCAATGGACAGGCTCAAGCCCTGCCAGCCTACATATTCAACGAGTCTGAAGATGTGGATCATCGCACCCCTGATCAAGCAATCCAGCCATATATCACAAGATCTGGAAGAACCGTGAAGCCTGTTGTACGCTTCGCTTAGGGGAGAGTGATGTGGGACACGCATAAACTCAACGCACTGCATACCGCCAACCTGCAAGCATCAAACGACCGCGCGAATCGGGCGCGCGGCGCGCACTGGCGTTGGAATGCAGTCGGACAGAAGGCGCGCGCGCAGACCGCCGGTCGGTGGAATGGAACAACAAGCTCGCATCAAGGCTAATGAGATACTGCTCACCGCTTTTTACGTGGTTGTCGCTGCGACCCTCTAGAGGGCGCGGCAGTCAGTGTCGGGGCGAAGCCCCCTGACTGAGGTGGCGCTCCTCGGCCCGTAACAACGGACCGGTCCTTGGGGTGCCAATTGATGTGGCGTTGAGTCTGCAAGTAACTAATACTGCTAAAAGATTACTTGCATTCTCGATTCCATACTTAATAAAATTCAAAAAGCCTAGTGTCGGCATTGGGTGGTGGCGTGCGCCTGCCATAATAAAATAGCAACGCACGCCCGAGGTGTATCTTTTGTGTAAGTATCTGTAGGCGCGTCGCGGCGCTGTTAACTCAGCGCCGCCTCTTCACGGCACCTACGGCGGTCAGTCCCCGCCGAGTGAGACCCCCAGTGACCCGGGGGAGGCCCAGCGAGGACGACCAGCGACGAGGGTGCCGACTTTGGTGACACAACTACAGAGTAAGTATGTGGCTCCCGTCCGTCTCGATCTCAGAGCTAGCCGATCACGATCCAGACCGCAGAGCCGTCTTATGCTTGTGTGTGGGCGGTCGTGTAGTGTGAGTACTACCGCCCAGTGCGTCTGCACCGAATAAGCCTATATTAACTTAGAACAAATTCGGTGCGTGAGTCAAGCGCCTGTGGAGAAATGCGTGTGTGAGTTTTCGGGGCGCAACTTGCCTATATTAACTTAGAACAAGTTGCGCGCCGAGGATGCGAGTGGGGTGGGCAGTGTTACTGTTTGAGTAGGCCGCGTGTAGTCTGGGGCGACTTACTCAGGCGTCAAATCCGGTGCGACGGGGCCGTCTACGTCCCCGAGCAGGTCGCGGGGCAGGCGTCTCGCGTCAGGCGGGCGCGCATGCCAGGGCGCAATCTGCTTGACGTGCGGCCAGGCAGATGCGTCGGCACGCGCGAACATGCCTTTCGTAAGACGTTGCACGAACTCGTCCAGGCTCTCAATCCCTAGGTCGCGCTGTATTACGTCGTTCCTCACGTGGAAGGGGGCAGATACGATGGTACGCAGCGCGAGGTGTTGTTGCGCGCGGAGTTTGGCGCGGTTCCCCTCCACCGTGAGGGCGAACCAAGCTGGGGTGGCGTACGTCAGAATTGGGCGTATGTACGCTTTGTACACGCCCAACTTGACGCGTACCGGGAGTTGGGATGAGAGCACTGGTTTGAGTCGTACACGGGCGACGTTTGCCTGCGCGGCGACTTGGCGGACGTGCGGCCCCATCGAGAGCCGCCGGTCGATGGTCACATCCAGGTACTTCGCCCGGGGGGACCACTCGACGTCGACTCCTTGGAACTTCAGGGGGGGTGGGACGCGCGCTGAACCTGTAACAATCGCCTGCGTCTTACCCACGTTAACCGACAGTCGCCATTTGGCGAGCCAGTCGGGGAGAAGGTCGAGCGCGCGCTGCATCTTTGACGCCGCGTGTTTCGCGTTCAGTAGTGATGTACGCGGCGTCGTCGGCGTACAGCGCGAGCGTCGACTGTGGCGTAGTTGGGATGTCGTCGGTGTAACGTGAGTAACACGCCGGCGATACGCAGCTGCCCTGCGGCACGCCCGCTCGTACAGGGCGGGGGGAGGACAGCGTGCCGTCGACCACCACTCGGAAACTCCTGTTGGCAAGGAAAGATTGGACCTTATTTACGATGCGGCGGGGCGCATCTGAGGTGGCCAGTTTGTACGTGAGGCCGTCGTGCCACACGCGGTCGAAGGCCTTCTCCATGTCGAGGAATACTGCAACCGCGTACTCCTTCTTGTTCATTGTTGATGACAGCAGGTGCAGTACCCTCGACAGCTGGAGCGTCGTGCTGTGCTCCGCCCGAAACCCGAATTGTTCCGGTCTTGGTGCGATGTGAGGCTGTAGGTGTCGCAGCAGGAGTGATTCGAACACCTTGGAGATGGTGGGCAGCAGAGTGATCGGCCGATAGCTCTCCGGCTTCAGAACGTTCTTTCTCGCCTTGGGCAGCATAATGACGCGCCCCTCCTTCCAGGCGGTGGGGAAGACCCCCGTGCGCAGTATCCCCGAAAACAGGCGCGCCAAGGCCGCGACCATTCGGTGCGGCAGGTGGCGCAGCGCTGCGTTGGTGATACCGTCGGCACCGGGGGCCTTGCGTAGCTTCGTGCGTAGGATGGCTCACCGCTCGGCGGCGCTGCGCGTATTTATAGTTGGCGCACTTTGAACATGCTCCGAGCTCCAGAAGACCGGGAACCTTATGTCTGATTGGCTGAGCAATTTTGAGTATGATTCCAAACTACAACTACGTCTACCATTCATTTGTATATATAGAAGTTAGGATTTGACAACAAATATATTCCTATTTTGAATCTCCATTGTTTGTATTATTTGACTCAAGCAACCCAACATAAGTGTGGAACCTACCCCCACAAGAGGTACAATAGGCGGCAACATAAAGAAATCATAAATTATTTGAAAATTTGTACGAAATAACAAACATATATAATAATTAATCATGTTTACTAACATACTACTAAATTGCAATACCTAAATTAAGTTAGCTTGGTTATAACAGCATGTTTACCTTTAAAAAAGTATCTACCCTGGCCTGTCTCTTTACTATTCTGTAACGGAGTCTTTCAAATTTAATACATTTCCAATGCATTAAACATTTGAGCGTTATTTATTACAAAAAGTAGCGTATATAACAATGTTGAATACATAAACAAACTCACTGATAACTTTAATTTTCTTTAAAAAAAAAAAACTCAAATTTTGTCCCTCGTACTTTGAGTCTCCTACCCTGGTCACTTTTTACTTTGTCCTTGCAAATTTAAATGTTGGAGCATTAGAGCCAATTTCACCATACTCTGTTAAATATTTAACGCACTGTTAAGTCACTTAACGACCTGTTAAAGTTATCGAGTGTCCCACCACGGGTTAACGGACGTTAAATTCTCTTAACAAGGCATCAAATCTAATTACTGCTTTAGAGGTCCGTTAAACAGCTAACAGACCGTCAAAATCAAGATGGACGCTGCTGCATATAATTTTATTTTTGAAAATGATATTTTAAAATAACGTTTTATATTATTCCAGCACGTTTTTAATTGTTCTGTGTTTCGCACATAGAAAGACCTCACGCAATTGAACTCTTCCGTGAGTTTCTTCCACCCTTCAATTTTCAACTTCATCAGTTTTTTTGTTCTCTATAACAGCTTTATATTTTGATACAAAATTTACAAAAAAATATTTTTCATTGGCTGAAAAATTCGGTCCGCGTGTTTTTTTCGACATTTTTCACAAATTATTAGCGAAATTATCAGTTTCCAAACTCAAAAGCACCACACCAAACAAACAACACACACAAGCTAACCTCATCAAATCGCCATGACACTTGACACTACATTTCGACCGGTATAAAATCAAAAGTAGGCGCAATTATATGAAATCCCACGGACCAAACGTCATTTGAAATTGGTCGCGTAGCATAGCAAGTGACGTATTATACGACTAGATACAAAATTGTGTTTTCCGTACTGACGACATGACAAAAACTAGCATTTCGATTTGGTCGGTTGAAAAAAGAGTGAATGACTTGCGAGTCATTCAGTTAAATCTTCAATTTGCTAACGGCCTGTTACATTCTTCCCGTAGAACCTAATATGATTTAACAGCTCTCTTATTTTTAACGACTCATTAGTTAATGGCTAATTAAGATTTAACAAACACTGTATGGTGAAATCGGGCCTTAGTTTTGAAGTGAAGTTAGCAATAACCGTCGCGCGAGCCACTCGCGGGCTCTCACTGGCGGACAGTCCGATCACGTCCCTCGGCTAGCGCGGATATTTCGGTGATTGCAGTATCTCCACTGGTGAGTTTTATTTACTTGTTATTTACAGTAAAAGTTTGTTTGTAATTTCTATTTACTTTAATTTCTGCCTAGTTTACCGTGTCAGTTTGTTTTTTCGAAACAATACATACTTTTCTGGTTGTGTTAATTTTTCAACGAAAACGTCTCTACCCTGCCATATTTCCCCTGCCTCATGAGATGCCAGGGGAGAGACCTTGAGTCCAGGGTAGATAGGCTATTAGTGTTTTATTAGTATTATCCTAAGTAAAGCCGACATGTTCACTTCAATAATGTATTTAATTTGAGTTATGGTGTTTAATTGACTTTTACACTATATATTAGTTTTATATTCTGAGTTTTATATGTTATTTTGTTAGTAAGAGCTCAAAGAGTTTCATTAAAGTCAAGTTTTGTCTGCCATTAAAGTACCCGCCAACAAACCTACATAATGTCTTTCAGCTTAAGATTTTCATATTTTTTTAGATCATGGCCCCCCGAAAAAAACTAATTCGTGCGGAACGAGTAAGATTGCGGTATCAACGCATAAAAAATGATCCCGAAAAGTATTCTAAACAAAAGGAAAAGGATAAGAAGAAATATGAAAGAAAAAAAGAGAAAGGAACTATTAAGACAGTAAAGCAAATGACACCCAGAGAACAACGAAAAGCTAGAAAGTTATGGAGAGAAAAAGCAAAACAACGGAGACGACGTTTAGTACTTCAAGAGATCAGCAATGCTCCTGAAACCCGACCTAGTTCGGACAATGAAGTCCTTGATGAAAATAGTAACTGATGAGCGCAAGCTGGACAGCAGAGGTTGATCCGTGCAAGGCGAAAAAGAAATTTAATAATAAAAAAATAGACTGCTCAAATAGCTAAACTTAAATCAACAGAACAATGTTATAAAAAAACCACTTCAAGGAACCAAAAAAAAACCAATAAAGAGCTTACTCCAAACACCAAAGTTAAGGCATTACTTAATTTGCCAAAATCGAGAGATATTGTCAAGAAAAAATTATTATGTGAAGAAGTTCTTACTCAGCAATTAAAAGAAAAAGAAAGAAAGAAAGAATTCTTCTGTCGCAGGTCTGCTGGTAGAAATTTCGTTTGAAATAAGCAGTACCTTTGTGCTCTTTTCTCTGTAAAAAAAATTCTTTTTAAGTATATTGTGTGTACATAAACAAACAAATAAATAAATAAGGCAATTTTTCGGATCTTTCAACCCAAAAAGAGAAAAAACTGTTTCAGAGAATGATAAGTGGAAAATTGGTGGCAAAATACAGAGTTTTAGAGAAAGAAACGTTGAAACCTATAAAGAAAAGAAAAGAAAAGAAAAGAGAAACTAACATTTGTAGAATTAAAGCGAAACGAAAGGAAAAAATATATTTATATTAATAAAAATCTATTGTTTTCTATGTCATCATAATTAGAGTTACATTAAAAAGACTGTATGGAAATTCAAGACTGATTTGATAGTTGCAAACTATCACAAAATAGTGTTTAATTAAAGTTGATTCTTACGAAAATGACGGTTTTCTTTTTAAGTATCCTACCCTGGCCTTCATGTCTCTACCCTGTATAGATTAAGTATCTCCCCTGGTCGACAAAAACTCTCGCAAAAATAGAATAATTAACTGGCCATCTTAAACCAATGTACAAAATACCTGATTACATAGTTCGGTTTTGGAAAAAGTAATTATTTTAAACATTTACATCACGCCGCCTTTCTTAACATCAGATGCTCTCTTAACGTAGAATGACCCATTTACACAAATAACATATTTTCTATAAAAAGTCAGATAGCAAGACTATTAGTTTTTGATGAATCGATACAGATATGAATACTAGAGAAAATTCTGTACTACAAAAAAACTTTTTACAAAAAAATACAACCGACTTCCAAAAAAAAACACTACAAAGTAAAAAATAACTTTAATTTCGGAAGTCGGTGTTTTTGTTAGTTTCTTCGTATTTTTTGACACCGACTTCCGAAATTAAAGTTATTTTTTACTTTGTAGTGTTTTTTTTTGGAAGTCGGTTGTATTTTTTTGTAAAAAGTTTTTTATTTTTCACTTTTTAGTGGTGCCCCACACCTACCAACACCACTGCCAAATCGCAGAAAAGCAAAATACGCAATTTCGATTATCAAAGAATCATGTAAATAGTCAAATTCCAGCTATTTCGATTTAAAATCCAAAGTTCGTAACCGATTTCGATATAATTTAAATGGGACCAATCTGCAAGCATATCCTTTCAGATGAAACAAAAATTTTTCAAATCGGTTCATAATTGTCGGAGTTATGAGGTAACAAACATAAAAAAAAAAAAAAATATACAACCGAATTGATAACCTCCTCCTTTTTGGGAAGTCGGTTAAAAATATAAAAACTGTATGAAGCTGCCCCACCTCCCCCTATCCCATGAAAGATGTTGCTACTTTAGCAAGTCTGAAACCTGGTTGAACTAACTGATTCCTATTTCTAGTGACATAGTTATGTCTGTCACCTCGTTTACTGAAAAGATGTAGATTCTATCTAACGTACATACCTAATATTTTCATAAATATATTGACAAGGGACCGTCATGATGTTAAGTTCTTTAAACAGTTCTCTTAGAGAATCTCTCCGGCGTTAGTTTAGCCCGTAGTTAGCTAGTTCGCTAGTTTCCCCTTTCGCACACCCAGTTAATATAGTGGCTTCCACTATATTGCGATGTAACGCTTTCACTGGCAGTCTCGTACCGTTACAAAGTTTTGGTTGTATTAAACGCAACAAACATAATTGGAGTGTGCACTCCAAAAGTTGTTGCGAAATTTAAAACACGCAGAATAAGAGCCAATTTCACCATACTCTGTTAAATATTTAACGCACTGTTAAGTCACTTAACGATCTGTTAAAGTTATCGAGTGTCCCACCACGGGTTAACGGACGTTTAATTCTCTTAACAAGGCATCAAATCTAATTACTACTTTAGAGGTCCGTTAAACAGCTAACAGACGGTCAAAATCAAGATGGACGCTGCTGCATATAATTTTATTTTTGAAAATGATATTTTAAAATGACGTTTTATATTATCCCAGCACGTTTTTAATTATTCTGTGTTTCGCACATAGAAAGACCTCACGCAATTGAACTCTTCCGTGAGTTTCTTCCACCCTTCAATTTTACTAGCGGTGGTTACTGAATCAGTTTTTTTGTTCTCTATAACAGCTTTATATTTAGATAAAAAATTTACAAAAAAAATATTTTTCATTGGCTGAAAAATTCGGTCCGCGTGTTTTTTTCGTCATTTTTCACAAATTGATTAGCGAAATTATCAGTTTCCAAACTCAAAAGCACCACAACAAACAAACAACACACACATGCTAACCTCATCAAATCGCCATGACACTACATTTCAACCGATATAAAATCAAAAGTAGGCGCAATTATATGAAATCCCACGGACCAAACGTCATTTGAAATTGGTCGCGTAGCATAGCAAGTGACGTATTATACGACTAGATACAAAATTGTGTTTTTCCGTACTGACGACATGACAAAAACTAGCATTTTGATTTGGTCGGTTGAAAAAAGAGTGAATGACTTGCGAGTCATTCAGTTAAATCTTCAATTTGCTAACGGCCTGTTACATTCTTCCCGTAGAACCTAATATGATTTAACAGCTCTCTTATTTTTAACGACTCATTAGTTAATGGCTAATTAAGATATAACAAACACTGTATGGTGAAATCAGGCCTAAGCTTATGATAAGGCAAACCTGGCGGTTTCAATGAATTTAAAAATTATACAGGGTAATAATTAATTAGTAGCGTCATCTGTTTTAACCACAGTAGCAATCGAAGTATAGACCTTTTCTTCGCCCTCAAACGACATGAGCAGCTATGCTATTCTCTAGAGATTCAGCCTTGCGCACAGCGCTGCCGCAGCGGTGAAACTCAGTTTTGTATTCACTACGCCGCGTAAAGCTACACTAGCGCTCAAGGCTGTGACGGCCGTGAGTTAAAACTTCCCAACGAACGAGCAAATTGACACTTTTGGCAGTTCTTCATACATTTTGGTATTCCCTACGAAAAAACAGCGACGAAGTCGCTTACAGCCTCGCCCACAGCCTCGTTTCGAACTGTCAAATCCAAAAGCTACAAAAATCGCGCGTTCGACTCTTGTTTTTAACTTTTTTTTTCCTTAAAAGTACATGAAAATGGCAGCTCGATTGATTATAAAGCTTCATTTATTAGAAGAAGCTAAGAAAAGTGACGATTTGCCGCTCCAAACTCTCTTCTAACTAACATAATATCTCTCCTTGTGCACGGGAGGGGAACGCACTGGTATGCTTAAAATAGGTACACAATGTTCCGTCAGAACAAGCATTAAATTATAAAACAATACCTCTTGTAACGTAATTTTATTAATATCCCATGTATCGTAAAATATTAATTGTCCAACTTAGGTATATGTAATAGCCACATTTGATACATAAACAGTGAAAATACTTTTCGTAATACCTACCTACTCACATTTCAGTAGGGTTATTTATTTATCCGATTGGTCACAGAACTATCTAAAACTTTCAAAACAATATCTGCTGAAACTGACACAAATAAAAGTTTTGAAACTAAAAACTCAAGTACCTAGTTTAGTTAGCGAGTCACTCAGTCACGTCTGTTGTTTTTTGTTTACGTTCGTTTTCGTCGTCGCGTTGCGTTGCTCGAAATAGGCAAAAGAATCGCCATTCAGTCTTAAAATGTAACAATTAATAAGCAGTAAATTCTTTACAATACTTCAAGATAGGCATTTATTTTAAATTCTTAACCCCTAAAATTCTCAGCCGAGATTGCTCGATTATGATTAAAAGAATTCGTTTTCAAGGCTATATCTCAAGGCTGGCTCGTCGACGAGCTCGCCGACGAGCCCGCCTTGAGATCGACCGAGCGTGTAGCGCTGATTCAAACTGTATTCACTAGCGTGGCTGTGCTCGTCAACGAGTTACACCGCTGCGGCAGCGCTGTACGCAAGGCTGAATCTTTAGGGAATAGCATAGCAGAGCGAGCGGCACTAGCTCGCGCTCACTCACGTGTCCCGACAGCTGAGCATTTGTTCGTTTTCCGAGTGGCTGCCTCCAGTAGCTTCTAACATGCTTGTTTCTTAACGATTATTTCTCAGTTTCTCACAATACTCAAATTGATAACTCATGCTGCTGAACAACTGAACAACGTTGACCATAAAAATTAAGAAACGCTCTTTCGACGGGGTACTTCTTTTCAGCTCGCTGTGTGCCCTGTCAACGAATAGACAGCTGTTCGTTGACACTGGTGGTGGGTTACTGTACAATTACAAGGAGGTAGTAGTTGCAGTAGGTAGCTAATCAGTAGAAAGGTGAAAGATAAGGAAGGATACTAATGATTTAAACAGCTATGTAACTATAGATAACTGTAGGTATGATAGTCGTGTCTCTTATACTATCTCAGAGGGGCCAGCACGAATATTATTGACATACAGTAACGTAACGTTAAATTTTACCATAGCTACAATACTCGTTTCATATAATATTTGAAACTAAAAACTCAAGTAGTACTTATAGTTTTACTATATTCTTTAAAATACCTACTTAAAGATAGGCATTTATTTAAATTCTTAACCCCGAAAATTCTCAGTCGAGATTGATCGATTATGATTAAAAGAATTTGATTCAAGGCCCTACTAATTCGTCTACGAAACAGCGACGAGAGGCTACAGCTTAAAGTTCGTCGACAAGCACAGCGACGCTAGTGAATACAGTTTGAATCAGCGATACACGCTCGGTCGATCTCAAGGCTGGCTCGTCAACGAGCTCGTCGCAGCTTACAGCCACGAAATTGTCTTTTAGAGAATAGCACCCCAGGATGTCGTTGATAGCTGCTGCTTGATCGTTCTTTGGAGTAAGTATGGCACGCTCACATAACCATTAAATAGGCTTGTCATGTAGGTACCTATATGAATAATGTCTGGATAAACTTTAGACAGCTATTCTTGAACCGTAGTAACAACTGTTCGCAATGGGGTTGGCAACTGTCAAAGTGGCGCTAGCGTAGTTTGTTCCCAAAACATTGCCTTTTCATATGGTCAAAAACAGAAAATAATTTCAAACAGTTACAATGACGCGCTGTATTGTCTCTAAATGCTCTGAAATTGGAATGCATCAAATACCGAAGGATATAAAAATACGAAGGCTTTGGTTTAAAAGCTATCCGTCGTGAAAAATTTATTTACGACAACCGACTTCCAAAAAAAAAAACACTACAAAGTAAAAAATAACTTTAATTTCGGAACTCGGTGTTTTTGTTAATTTGTTCGTTTTTGACACCGACTTCACTTTTTAGTGGTTACCCCACACCTAACAACACCACTGCAAAATCGCAGAAAAGCAAAATACAAACCACAGACATATAAATAGTAGCAGACCAAACATTCGCTAAAATTTGCGTAGCCATTACGCACACCTAGGGAATGATATCATTACAGGGCCGAATTAGGACCGGTTGCCGGTATTATCTAACGATGATGAAACAATCCATATACATTCTGAAAATCCGTGAAAATCGATATTCTCTGGGTACATGAAATATAGATTACTTATCAATCGTCTTAACGAATAGAACCACCCTCTATTCCCGTGGTTATTGATAAAGGCGACTAAAGGAATATTTTAAGAGGACGATGGGCAGCAGTCCACTCTTTATCTTTTGACGGTGTTTACAAACCGTTGACGGACGTCAGTATCAGCTAGAAGAACTGGCACTGCAGTCATTAACCCGCATGCCCAGTTTTGTAGAACCGAGAGTCAAGGTATTAGTATGCCTGAAAGCTAGTTTAGGAATAAATCAGGATTTTTGAAATAATAGTAATGTAATTCAAAATTCAAGCATTTATTTCAAATGAACCATTTACAGGCACTTTTTAATTGTCAAGGTCGGTCTGTCCAAAAAGTTGAAGCTAATTGCACGTTCCAAAGCGTAGATCTCTATGGAGAAGAACGTGCAAGACACTCCAGGGACACTCTTCTATCTTACACTCTCATAATGCTTACATATGGATTATGGAGTAAATTCGGTAAACAGTGTAGGAATTGCTCCGGGACGTAATGTTGTTCGAAAAGCGCTGGAATCGATCAAGTGATTCTCAAAATGCTTTGAACAAAGTACACTTGAAGGTCTTGGTTGCCAATCCTGCAGTTTCAGGTTTTTAATCCAGGCATTCCGTAAACTTTCATCCTTGCGAAACCTGGAAAAATATTAGTATGCTCAATTATTGCCTGCTGAATGAAAATTCATCGTTATGTGAGTACCTAGCCTATACTGTATTTATACATATGCCTGTGTTCATGTTCTCCATAACACAGACACTGGGTAACATAATATTGATTTTATAATTTAGTTTTTATAATAGCATGACATGTGTACATATACTGAAACTACTACAGGTATTTTGGAATTGTATCACCAAAAAAGAATAAAAATTCATACATTAAACTGAGGCTTTATTTGATAATTCAATGGAAATAAATATTTTACTATACATACAACATATGCAATTTACTAAAAGTTTCGTCTTTGTTGCCTAATTCGTCCCTGACTAATTGAACAGGTACTTGAGCTGTCACTTGATGCCACTTTCTGACTATTTTGTCCTTGTTATGATTTATTTCTTTATTTGTAGGCTAACGGTACAGACGAATCGCATCTTTGTTAAAAACTGTGTGTAAAATACGAATAAACAGTATCGAAACATTTGAATTTAGTAAAGAAAGCACTAAGATTTCCCAAAACTTACCGATGAAAGGTCAATCCAGGTGTTTTGTGGTAGCTAGCACTGTCACAGCGATACGCACAGCACATCTTCATGTTATTTTACCGTCCTCGTGTGTTTTATGTCCCAAACAAGTAATATTTTATTAATTTTAACGCGATTGAAACAGAACATTTGATGCTTATCAATATGGCAGACAAGCTACGCGTCAAATTTTGTCTATGTATGAGTCAGTGTGACAACACGTGACAGAACGAGACACGCTTATGAATTGTCACTTAGAAAAAAAAGGATAAAGAATCATACCATATAAAAAAAATATCTACGTATTAATGTTTGGTCTGCTACTATTTATATGTCTGTGATACAAACGCACTAGTTGCCCATACGATTTTCGAAAGTTCGCCTCGACTTCACTGGGATGCCATCATCAGATCCTGGTTTCCTTATCATGGGACCATTTGGGAAGTATTCCCTTTCCAACAAAAAAATCATTTTTAAAATCGGTTGGCAAGCGACGGAGTTATGCCCGAACAAACATAAAAAAAATAAAAATAAAAATACAAACATCCGAATTGAGAACCTCCTCCTTTTTGGAAAGTCGGTTAAAAAGGACGAGGTTATGGGGTAGCTAAACACTTTGTAGAAAGTGATTATGAAATATCACGTAATACACAGGCAAGCTGATCATAAATAAAGGCTTGTCTATTACTTTTTTCAATTATCCCTACACTCCTCATCCTATAATATTTCGTACCTTCCTGTGTGATTTTAATGTTCAAAATCACTTGTCCGATCAATCGAAATCTTGCCAATCAATCGCCCGTCGTTCTACATTCCTCGTAAGGGAGCTCCACGTATTTTAAGTTTTTCTTTCAGTTCCTTGACTCGTCAGTTAGAAAAAATTATGTATAATTATGTGCTCCACTTATTTTAATTGTTTTACAGCTGCCTTTCAGTTACAAATTAAAGAATTTAGACGTTAAACTGCAACTAACACATCATAAAAAAATAACAAGGGAACAAACTATGCTAGCGCCATCTGCTTTCAGCTTGCACCGGCCAACCCCATTCTTCCGGGATGGTTATCATTCCATCAAACGATGGAAAATCACCATTACCAATTTTAAGAAGGAGATCTGAAAATCTACCAGCAGACTCATCCTCGCCCAAATGTGCTCTCGTCAAATATAATCCGCTAGAAATATTTAGGTAAGTATAGTAGGTATGTACCTTCTATTAGATACGGCGCGGCGGCCACCCATCATTGGGTATATGTAACTCAGTGAAAACACAACGATAGCGCGTTTTAAATACTACTAACGCCATCTATTGTCAACATTTAGAGCTAAAAATTATTTTGTTCGTCTTAATTTTTTCGTTCGTACTGATAGGTTCAAACTAATACATTTACATTAATCATCCATCATCCTTTATTTTATCCCCATGGGGGTTGAAGTTATCAAAATCCTATTTAAGCGGACGTCTTCATCATAGTAGCTAGCTCCAATCTTTAATTTCAGTTCAATCAGTCGAAAATCTAAGAAGCTATATACAAACTTTAATATTTTATCCCCTTAGGGGTGAAATTTATCAAAATTCTTTCTTAGGGGATGCCTACGTCATAGTAGCTGTATGCATGCAAAGTCTCAGCCCGATCGGATAAAAATTGACAAAGTTTCATACAAACTTTCATCCCCTATTTTCAGGGTTGGGCAGTATTTGAATTACTTGTACATATTTAAAATACGTAATTGAAATACAAATACCTACGTATTTGGTATTTGTATTTCAATTACTTCTTTAAAATGTAATTTGTAATTCTTACTTCAAATACCTGACGCCGAGGTATTTTGTAATTGGTATTTCAAATACTTGAGGCTTCAAAATACATTTTATCAATAAAATACATTTCACCATCATTTAGCGATCGTGAGTGTGAGTGCGACGCGAGACCACGAGAGTGTAATGATGGTAAAGCAGCAACAAAACGCAAAAAACCGGCCAAGTGTGAGTCGGAACCGCGCACCGAGAGTTCCGAACAAACCTGTAGGTATTTATTATAAGCAAAAGTTGCGGTTTACGATTATTGACATATTAAAAAAAAATACTAACTAGATCTCTCAGAGGTACATGGAACATTCAGTTAAGAAAAAAATTATAAAAGAAACCTCAATATCATTTTTGAAGACCTATCCATAGATACCCCACACGTATGGGTCTGAAAAAAAAAATTTTGAGTGTCAGTTCTAAGTATCGGGACCCCCAAAATTTATTGTTTTTTTTTTTCTATTTTTGTGTGAAAATCTTGCCGTTCACAGAATACATCTTCTTACCAAGTTTCAACAGCGTAGTTCTTATAGTTTCGGAAAAAATGGTTGTGACATACGGACGGATAAACAGACAGCCAGACAGACATGACGAATCTATATGGTTTCCGTTTTTGCAATTTGGCTACGGAACCCTAAAAATCAATGATCCACCATTCCGACACTATTGCAATAGCAGACTCGGCCCCTGATTTAAATTACTTATTTTGTCTTTCAATTAAAAATAGCTAAAATACTGTATTTTGTATTTTATATTTCAAATACCTTACTTAAAGATATTTTGTATTTCGTATTTTAATTAAAGCAAAGCATGTATTTTGCCCAGCCCTGCCTATTTTATCCCCTTGGGGGTAGAATTGATCAAAATCTATTCTTAGCGGATGCCTACGTCATAACATCTACCTGCATGCCAAATTTCAGCCCGATCCGTCCAGTGGTTTGGGCTGTGCGTTGAAAGATCACTATGTCAGTCAGTCAGTCACCTTTGTGTTATATATTTAAGATAGATTGGGTGTATTTTGTGGCAATGATATGACCCTGCTGCTCGATAAAGCGCAGTGTCTGGTAACCGCGTACTCCTACGACTTAATAATTTTCCAATTACACAAAAACCCAAATAAACTAAAAATGTTGACTTTAACGCCATCTCGCGGGAAAATAGCTGGGAGCAGCCCGCGTCCCCGAGCAAAACGCAGCGCTAGCCGTTTTTTTGCGCAGTTTTTTTGGAGCTATTGTCAGAATGTACCTATAGTTTATTAACAGGGTGATGTATACCTAAATATAATATACTATGATATAACTAATCAATGTAAATCTAGTATGTTTGTGCTTACCGTAAAACGAAACGTGCGTCTGCAAACGCACGTGTTTTACAACTACCGTCATAAACCCCACCACCGTAGGCGTATAAAAACGGTTGTAGCACAAGCAAACGAGTCACCCCATAACGATGCCGCTGAGCCGAGGCCCGTACCCCACAGGGGGTGCCCCCAGCGAGCGGAGTTGTAGTTTGTAGTTTTTGTTGCCTTGGCTGGGGGCCTTAAATTCATTTGAGGCCACCACAGGTTAGTCCGGTTCAGCAGTCTCCGTCCCTCAGATGGGGTGAACTGCGAGTGGTCCGTCCGAAAAAAAAAAGCAAACGAGTCAGTCGAGTTCGAACGTTGGTAGAGTGCACTAGCTCTAAGTCTAATCAAGTGTAAGTACGATTTTATTTTTATGCCACTATGGTTATCGTTATGATTTTGAATATTTACTGTATAAATATAATTTTATGAAATCAAGTTTTACATATTTATTTCACGCCTACATTCACGATTCACACAATTTAAATAAAGTAAATAGGGTAAGGTTCTCCTGCAAAAATGGTATGATAGCCTTACACTATATACTTTATCCAAAAGAAATATCAACTTATAAAAAACTAGCTTTTGCCCGCGACTTCGTACGCGAATATCCCGTTTTCTCCCGTTCCCGTAGGAATTTCGGGAAATCCTCTCTTAGAGCTCCCCTAAACTCCCCAAAGACCCAACGTGCAGCTTCATACGACCAGTCAGTAGTCTTGGTTGTGTTGTTGCGTTATCTGTCAGTCATTCACTCAGTAACGGAAGAATTTTATATACCAAATGAAAATAAAACTAAAACGTAAATGAAAATAAAACTAATATAAAAAAAGTGAACTTAAATTAGCCAAAACTTATAAACTTATCGGTATCTAAAAATCTATGCGTACCTAAAGGAAAATAGTCGATATCGATAAAATGGATTTCATTATAAAAATACTCAATCCAAACAAACAGCGCTATATCTTGTTTACTTAAACAAAGTTTCCCTATTAACCTTATCTTTCCACTTTTATTTTAATTCTGAAATCTTCGAAAATCTAAAATGAGAACATGTATGTCAAACACACAGATGAAAAAACTGAGACCCTCCTCCTATTTTTAAAGTCGTTTAAAAGTAGTTACGTGTTTAATGTAAGTATGTGAATTGATTAAAAATTGTATTAGTTGTAATTTTATGATCATCGATAAATCGACTTCAATCATTAAACGTAACAGCACAGATTTTTACGCTAAAAATACAAAGGGGAAAAAAGGGTTAAAAATATAAGTATTTCCTAATGAAAGAAAGAGACTTTTCCAAAAGACATCAACGCGCGCTTCTCACAGTGTGCTCGTTCACCTAACCACCATTTTATATAGACCCCTGCGGTGAATCATTATCTGATTAAATCAATAATATTTTGCTTAGTCTTTACTCTCCGATGAAAAGTTATGCCATCCTTTTTGTAACAAGAGGTCTTGGAATGTTTCCCACACAAATTCACCGGGTATGAAGGCATTTTTATGCGTTATAAATTGCATAAGAATTAAAACGATTTGTAAAAACTAAGCGTGTCCACAGGTCTAACACTTGGTCACAACTAAAATGGTTCATGTGCCGCAGCCTAATATAGAGCAAAAATACTAATAGTTTTCGTGCGTCGGGGCACTGTATGCGCATCAAGTGGTTTAAGTCTTTGGTACAACCCTAGCATCGGCAGCCATTTTATGTTTCATTTTGAGTTGTTACCTACAACTGCACGTTTTTTTGTAGGAATTTCCAGTCCATACTATTTATATGTCTATGGATGTAACCTATATTTTTTCGGCCTGGGCAGCTTTGGATAATTTACTGTCCTACAGGCAAAACTGCTCTATTATTTTAGCACCATAAGGGCCTTATCATACTAGCGGATTGCGAGCGTCCTTAAAGCGGAGCGGGCGCGCAACGAATACGTTACGGGCGCACAACGAACACGCCGCATATGCGCAGAGAATTCGTTGTGGACGCGCAACAAAATCGCCGCGAACAGCAGCGTGGACGCCATTTTGTACTGTCTCGTAGAAAAGCCAGCCCGTGCGCCCCGTCTTACATCAGACCGTAGTAGCGATACACGAATGTGAGAGGACGTATTATCATCATGTCATAATTGGGAGATTCGGATATTGAAACAGAGTTATTTATAAGTGAAATTCAAAATTTATAGGTACTTAGATAATGATTAACTGATTAATAATATTAAATAGTACCTATAATTAATCATCTCTTGTGTAGGTAGGTACCTACTTATTTAATGTTACAAACATATATTATGATCTTATACTTACCCAGTAATTACGAGCCTTTCTTCAGGTGACACTGATAATCTCAAATGTGTCTTTATGTCTTATGTCAGTTTGTTTCAGATGCAACAACTCATAAAATGTAGGTCTTTACATTCGCAGGTAGGAACGAAATTGTTTTTGATTATTTTTCAGATCTTCCCAAATTCGTCAATGCTTTCGTTTTCGTCTCCGGCGTCTTCGAAGTAATAAAGCTAACAGCTCAGTGTTTCCTTGTCGGAATTCATGTTATTACTGAGTGTATTGTACGTCGATAATTTGCTACAAACACGCGACGAAAACGTAACGTATTTGCCACGCGTCCTCGCTACACAGCCGCGACGTGTTCGCGACGCATTCACTGCGCGCCCGCCCCGCCCCGCAGCCGCTCCCAAACCGCTAGTATGAGGCCCTAAGTACTTTATGGACCGAAGATGGCATGTAGTACCATGCAGTTATATTTAATTTGCTTAGGTAGCTAAGTATTTACTTTATTTTTTGCTCCTGAGCCAGACTTACGTTCATTAATTTTTTTGTCATATTTTATCCAAATACCTTTCATACTGGTCCACTTCATCACCATTTGCCCTAAAAATAAATACAATATTAATTACCCGACTACGGTGAAGCCAAGAGTTATAATTTCCTGTAGCAGTAGTTCGGTTGTTAGTCCGGTTGACCGAACTACTGAAACTTAAATATGTACCTACCCCTTTAGTTCGGCAAATAAGCTAAGCATATTATGCATATTATGTTAACAAACTTTATCTTACTTTTATTTTTAACACGTAAAAAGAGTGACTTTGTGTATCAATACCTCTACCTATAGCAATAGTTCGACAAATAAACTGTATAATACTCGTATGTACAAACTATTTCTATTTTAAAGTACCTACACGTAAAAAGAGCGACTTTGTATAAGAATATCTCTGTAGAAATTTCCCCACAAGTTAATTGTACCTACTTGTGCTTCTCTAATATAATCGTCTCTTTCAACATACTTCTTGCTTCTTTTTGGCAATGTCTTCTTTCCCTGCTTCCATGTAACCTAGCTGTAGGTAATATTTTAAGCCTCTCATCCCGATATAACTTGCTATTAACCTGTGAACGTGCTTACTGTATTACATGGACAATAAATATTTTTCTTTAAAAAAATTATTATCTTTCTATTTCATTTCAATAATAAGAAATTTTATTAGCTCAAACATGTGTAGGTATACATACAAAATTAAAATAATAAATGCATACGAGATCTTAAATTAGAATGGCTCACGACATGTTTGCCATTTCTCATGGCGTGCAAATATCTCAATCAATCTCTTGTAATACATGTTAGTTGGCTAAATTATTATCTCTTGATTCTTGCCATAAAACTCTGACATCCTAATAACCTTATTTAAACCTTTTTAGCAGTTTTTGTTGTAGGGGTTTTAGTTTTTGACTTTATTTCTATTATCCTCTTGTTTGTGTGTTTTAGGAAGAAGACAAAATCGATAAAAACAGGTGATCACACTTGCAGTTCGGATCAAACACAAAACAGGTGATCACACTTGCAGTTCGGATCAAACAGGTGATCACACTTGCAGTTCGGATCAAACAGGTGATCACACTTGCAGTTCGGATCAAACAGGTGATCACACTTGCAGTTCGGATCAAACAGGTGATCACACTTGCAGTTCGGATCAAACAGGTGATCACACTTGCAGTTCGGATCAAACAGGTGATCACACTTGCAGTTCGGATCAAACAGGTGATCACACTTGCAGTTCGGATCAAACAGGTGATCACACTTGCAGTTCGGATCAAACAGGTGATCACACTTGCAGTTCGGATCAAACAGGTGATCACACTTGCAGTTCGGATCAAACAGGTGATCACACTTGCAGTTCGGATCAAACAGGTGATCACACTTGCAGTTCGGATCAAACACAAAACGAAATTGATGTTTTAATTACTTAACGAAAGCTTAACAGAAGAGAACCTGCACCCAGAGTATATCGCAAATGTTTGGTGACAATAAGAAATAAGTGCTTAGATTTAGCCTCTCCCAACCCAACCCAACCCAACCCAACCCAATCTAAAAAATATTTTTTGTTCAGTGTTGCACGGGCTCTAACTAAAACCCCTACGACAAAAACTGAAGTTGTTAAAAGAAACAAACGAGCAAGCAACAAAAGCTAAATGTCAAATGAGATTATGAGACCATTCTGATTTGAATTTAATTTAAAATAATACCTCGTGTCTGTAGTACACGGTAACAATCTGAACACAACAGATGAACACAGAACACAATAACCTGGCGATCTCCCATATTATTATTTTACTCTTTGCTAGCGATTCTGAACATAATTGGACCCTGTTAAGCAGAAAATATCCAACCAACAGTTTGGGTCCAATTATGTTATACTAGCTGACCCGCGCAACTTCGTCTGCGTCACATTTTCCATTATTGCTCCGCTCCTGTTTGTCTTAGCGTGATAATATAACCTATAACCTAGCCTATAACCTTCCTCGATAAATGGGCTGTATAACACTGAAAGAATTGATCAAATCGGACCAGTAGTTCCTGACATTAGGGCGTTCAACCAAACAAACAAACAAACTGTTCTACTTTATCTAATAGACTAGCTGACCCGTGCCCACTTCGTTGGGCGGTAAACATTTTAAATTGTGATGAAATTATGAGTGTGGTTCGGTTAGTACTGAGTGCTATGATTTATTTCCTGACTGCCAAAAGGAGGGTTTCGTTTTTATTGATATGTAGCTAGGCTAGCGAGCCTCTGCGAGCGCTCAGCGCACGTTCAGCGCTAGATTCCCGAGCACGGACCTACGATGTTCTCCAGCTTTGGTTAGCAAGCCGCTGTGAACGCTCGGAGCTATATAGATTCTCTAGCGCATGCTTGCGAAATAATTTCTCTATTCCTCGAGAGGCGCTGATGATTTTCAATAGCAGACTCTTCCGTAGCCGTACGGCGTACTCGAGCTGCTCTTGTCTGGGATGTCTGACGGGAAAGTTGTGATTTCCTTTTAGGCATGATAAACAATCGCTGAAACTGTCTGATCTCCCAAAAACAGAAATACCACAGCTTCAAACTCGAAGAATGAGAACGAAGTAGTATTTGTGTTTTAAGAAACCGAGCAACCAAAACAATTTTAGAGACCAACAACTTCCAACCAACTGCGTACCTACAACTCACCTACGTAATGACGAAAGTTAAAAAATAACTGGAGAGGGTCATTAATCCGAACCAGAAAAATGACGTAATTGCACTACGCCATCTATGGGTAAATGGATGGAATGTTATCCGTGCCTCGGAAAGCACGTTAAGAGCGTGTATTCCGTCCACTAGCGCCGCCAATCGTTTTTATTATTTGTGGTAAATTTAAGACACTTAGATAAAAAACCGCTCTGTAGTGCACTGAAGAAATGTATTTATTATGTTTTCACATCATTCAGAAATTTGACGTTACACGCCAACGCCATCTATCGAATACTGCACGCAGTCAACTGCGTGCAAAATATACCTAGAGATTGATCTCTAGGTATAGTCCAGTCTAAGTTTGATAGATGGCGCTATTTCAATATTTTACTTCAGAAAGACTAATTTTATTAATTCACATTTTTTTTATTTATTTATTTATTTATTTATTTATTACAGCTTGGAGGACTTACAGCTTAAACAAACTAAAAATAACAAACAAACATAAACGACAGAAAGCCAATTACAAGTCCTCACGTATAGTGTCAGGCTTAAAATTGAGAAGTGAGCATATCAATCTTTACTTCTTAATTGAGTAGTAACTAGAAACCTTTAGTTAACGGAAGAATAAGTAATGATAAAAATAATAAAAACATTACAGAAAAATTAAGGAAACAATTAAAGGGCTACTTAAAAAACCTGAGGCTTATACGTCTTCTGGCCGACGCCACGCTAGTCATAAAGGGATCCAAGTCATGCTGCTTACACATATTATTGAACTGCCTACTTGCTCGTATAATAAAACTATTCTGTCTGTAATTTGTTGATGCTAGAGGCACACGTAAGGGTGGATTATGGCGGAATATTTTTTGCGGCACATTAAAGTGAAATTTAGATAGAAGTTCTGGGCTGTCAATATTGTTATTGAAAATTTTTAATAAGTACAGAAAGTCAGCAATCTGACGTCGATCTTCGAGAGGTAATAAAGTTTTAAAAGAGTTTTATAAGGTATAAACTGATTACGATGAAACAAAAAACTTAATATTACTACAATTTACGCACAGTTTATTGTTATGTATAAAAGTTACGTGAAGTAATAATGAGACTAAAGTGCACATAACCCTAATTTTACTTCTGGAAAACTTTAAATTCAAATAACTTTTGATAGACTGAACCGATTGCAATGAAACAAAAACTAAATGTTACTCCAAGTTACGCTCAATCCTTGTGTGTAAAAGTTATCTACATTGCTTTCGCAGATTTTACGTGATGCCCGAACAAATAAACAGACAAACAGACACAAATTCTAAAAATGCTGGAAATGGGTTCTATTGGTTGTTCTTTAACACCCTAGCTATTTTTTTTGGTTTTTTTTTCATGTATAAAAACCACTTTTCAACAGTTTTATTATGTATATACCGCGTGTATCTGACATCGACGCACAAACGATTTCCATGGGTCCGGGGCATGATTCTGGACACCCTAGACTTAGAATTTTTCGTCGGCTTTTTTCTCATTTTTTTATTTTTTTCAAGGGTTTTTTTTACTTTAGACTGCTCATAATCGTTATTCTGACCTAACCCAATGAGATTTTTAATAAAAAAATAATTAATTAACTACTGTCACTAAAAAGAGCAATCTGAATAAAGCCACAAATAATATCAGCTCAGCTGAGCTGATACTTTGTAGTACTCTTGAAAAAAATGAGAAAAGAACCGACGAAAAATTCCAACACTGGGGTGTCCAGAATCATGCCCTGGACCCATGGAAATCGTTTGTGCGTCGATGTCAGATACACGCGGTATAAATATATATAGATAATGTATAATGCCGGCAGGCGTGCCAAGCCTATTTTGCACTTCCACGGTTTTTTCTGTTCCGTGGAGGAAGTCCATTAAGCAAAATTTCAGTTGTTTCGATGTGTTTTGTAGCTCATTGTAGTTTCTCACCAGTGTGGGTACGAGTATTACTTACTAAATGATGCTTTTGATTAAAACTACGCTGACATACATCACATTTGAAAGGTTTCTCACCAGTGTGAGTACGAGTATGTCTTACTAAATTACACTTTTCACTAAAACTTCGGTGACAAAATAATATCACATTTGAAAGGTTTCTGACCAGTGTGGGTACAAATATGTTTTACTAAATTACACTTTTCACTGAAACTACGCTGACAAATGTCACATTTGAAAGGGTTCTCACCAGTGTGGCTACGAGAATGACGTACAAAAATTGCTTTCGATTAAAACTTATCTGACATGTATCACATTTGTAAGGTTTTTCAGCAGTGTGGGTACGAATATGACTTACAAAATTACTTTTTGCCTGAAACTACGTTAAAAAATATCACATTTGAAAGGTTTCTCTTCTCACCAGTGTGCGTACGAGTATGAGTTATTAAATAACTTTTAGTATTAAATCTACGGCGACAAATGTCACATTCGAAACGTTTTTCATTGAAAAACTCTCTTCGATTCGTTTTTATTTTATCACTGTCAATACCTACGAGTATGTTCGATATTTTACATTTAATATTGTCTCTGTTACTATTATTACGGAAACTTGTACTTAAAGCAGTTTTATTTATACTGTCAAAAACTCCATGTTGTGTTGTCGTGAAGGGCTTTTTAAATTTTGTATTTCGGTTGGACGTATGATTTTGAAATTTCATAATTATTTCCGAGACAGACGATAATTTTCGATTGTATTCATTTTTCTTTTGCTCGGCTGAGATTGTATCTCTTGGTTGTGATCTTCGCGTGTCCAGTTTTGGCTTCTTAGCGACGGGCGCCCCTGTGAAATAATGAAATAAGTAAGTATTAATATTTACAGAAAGTTGAGGATTACAGCGGCCAATACTTACCGTTAGTACTCTGTTTAAAATTTGTTTAAAATTGAACATCGACGTAGACACCACACTCTCACATACCGTCGATCTAGAGCAGTAATTCCCGTGAGCCCCAGCGGTCTGCACACAACAGACATGCCACAAACCCCACTCCTTGTTGCGAGTGTCTTAAGAGTTAATACTGAACATCAGAGGCCTTGTGAGTTTTTTCGACTCACGTTCGAACGCGTTCGATTGCGAGCGCGTTAAGCCGCGTACGCACGTACGAACAAATTTGTTGCGTTACATGATACGCAACAACTTGGTTCGCACGTGCGTACCACTATCGAACATCGAACACTCTGTTCGTCAAACATGTTCGCGGCGATCCTTGTAGTGTGTTCTGTATGGACGGTGTTCGAAGAGCTTTAATAAATGTTACCAACGGCGCCGTCATGGCTACTAAGATAGAGTTCACGACTGTTGTTCGCGAACTCGACTCGAACTATGTTTGCGTTCGTGTTCGAATATGCCGTCCATACGTACGAACCAAATGTTCGGGTCTGGTGTTTGTGTTCGCTATGTTCGTGTTCGTACGTGCGTACGCGCCTTTAGAATTTAGTATGGGAAATTAGTTAGCTATAGTGCCACCTGGTGGTCACTCGTAGAACCTTTTATTATTTTATAATCTGTACTTTTTGAATTGTTTTATATACTTTCTTATTCTTTGCATTGTCCTCACATATAGAAGCGATCAAAGATAATGTTACCATGATTTTTGTATTAAGTACATCAATTGATTTAAAAGAGTGTCCGTGGAGTTTCTTGCACGTTCTTCTCCATAGAGATCTACGCTTTGGAACGTGCAAATAGCTTCATCTTTTTTTGGACCGACCGACCTTGACAATTCAAAAGTGCCTGTAAATGGTCTAATTGAAATAAATGATTGAGTTTGAGTTTATTTCCCATACCTACTAAATTCTAGTTATCTGATTTTGTATGAATATTAAATCTTTTTATTTATATTCGGTCCATTCAATATATTTAATTTTATTTAACAGACGCCATGCCGAGTACTAGTACCATAGAGTAAATAACCACTAGAGAGCGTATATAGGCCGATTTCTTCGCGGCTCACTACAGCGGGCCGGGGGACGAGGAACAACGCGCGGCTGCAATTGGTCCGTTCAAGGTCAAGTTGCATAGGTAGCCTATGGTTAGTGGTGGCACTACTTGATTAAAGGAAAATAGTCGATATCGATAAAATGGATTTTAACATTATAAAAATACTCAATCCAAACAAACAGCGCTATATCTTGTTTAAACAAAGTTTCCCTATTAACCTTATCTTTCCACTTTTATTTTAATTCTGAAATCTTCGAAAATCTAAAATGAAAACATGTATGTCAAACACACAGATGAAAAATCTGAGACCCTCCTCCTATTTTTAATGTCGTTTAAAAGTAGTTACGTGTTTAATGTAAGTATGTGAATTGATTAAAAATTGTATTAGTTGTAATTTTATGATCATCGATAAATCGACTTCAATCATTAAACGTAACAGCACAGATTTTTACGATAAAAATACAAAGGGGAAGAAAGGGATAAAAATATAAGTATTTCCTAATGAAAGAAAGAGACTTTTCCAAAAGACATCAACGCGCGCTTCTCACAGTGTGCTCGTTCACCTAACCACCATTTTATATAGACCCCTGCAGTGGCTCATCATCTGATTCAAATCAAAAATATTTTGCGTAGTCTTTACTCTCCGATGAAAAGTTATGCCATCATTTTTGTAACAAAAGGTCTTGGAATGTTTCCCACACAAATTCACCGGGTATGAAGGCATTTTTATGCGTTATAAATTGCATAAAAATTAAAACGATTTGTAAAAACTTAGCATGCCCACAGGTCTAACAATTGGTCACAACTAAAATGGTTACTAGTGCCGCTGACTAACATCTGAGCAAAAACACTAATAGTTTTCGTGCGTCGGGGCACTGTATGCGCAGTCAAGTGGTTTAATAGTCTTTGACTAGTACCGTTCAAAGTGGTGAGCCTGTATCTGAAAATATTGTTACAGCAAAACTTTTACTTCATCATTATTTAGACGATATACACATATTAAAAAAAGCAGCCAAGTGCGAGTCGGACTCGCGCACCGAGGGTTCCGTACAAACATGTTGGTATATATTATAAGCAAAAGTTGCGGTTTACGATTTATGACGTATTAAAAAAAACTCCTTACTAGATCTCGTTCAAACCAATTTTCGGTGGAAGTTTAGGTACATAGTACTACTCAGTTTAAAAACAAGAAACCTCAATATCATTTTTGAAGACCTATCCATAGATACCCCACAAGTTTGAGTTTGATGAAAAAAAAATTGAGATTCAGTTCTAAGTATCGGGGCCCACAAAATTTATTGGTTTTTTTTCTATTTTGTGGGAATACATCTACTTCCCAAGTTTCGACAGCATAGTTCTTATAGTTTCGGAAAAAAATGGCTGTGACATACGGACGGATAAACAGACAGACAGACATGACGAATCTTTAAGGGTTCCGTTTTTTTCCATTTGGCTACGGAACCCTAAAAATCAATGATCCACCATTCCGACACAATTGCAATAGCAGACTCTGCCCCCTGGTCTAGATTACTTATTTTGTAATTTGTATTTCAATTAAAAATAGCTAAATTACTGAATTTTGAATTTATTGCCGACTTCCCAAAAAGGAGGAGGTTCTCAATTCGGATGTTTGTATTTTTTATTTTTTTATGTTTGTTCGGGCATAACTCCGCCGCTTGCCAACCGATTTTAAAAATGGTTTTTTTTGTTGGTAAGGGAATACTTCCCAAATGGTCCCATGATAAGGAAACTAGGATCTGATGATGGCACCCTAGAGAAGTCGAGGGAAACTTTCGAAAATCGTATGGGCAACTAGTGCGTTTGTATTTTGCTTTTCTGCGATTTTGCAGTGGTGTTGTTAGGTGTGGGGTACCACTAAAAAGTAAAAAATAAAAAACTTATTACAAAAAAATACAACCGACTTCCAAAAAAAAACACTACAAAGTAAAAAATAACTTTAACTTCGGAAGTCGGTGTCAAAAAACGAACAAATTAACAAAAACACCGAGTTCACCGAGTAAAAAGTATTTTTTATATTTCAAATACCTTACAGATATTTTGTATTTCGTATTTTAATTACTTGCGATGCAGTATTTTGTAATTTGTATTTCAATTAAAGCAAAGCATGTTTTTTGCCCAGCCCTGCCCTCAATAACAGCGCAAGAGATACAATAGCGAATACGCTCAGAATGTTGAAAAAAATCGTTATAAAATCTAATTTTGGTCGTTTGAAAAAAATACTTCTACCAAAATGTTCATAATTAAATTGCCTATCCATTAGTGTAAGTACAAAATCAAAATAATCGTTAGTTTTCGAGAAGATGCATGTTTTCAGTAATTATTTCTCATTTCTGTAGTTTCTTTGTTACTTAGTAATAAAAACTAAAAATCTACCATTTGGAAGCCAAGTTTATTTATTTATTAAAACTTTATGCTCAAGTAATAACACTGTACAAAGGCGGACTTAATGCCATAGGCATTTTCTACCAGTCGACCTTAGAGTGGTGCAGAGACAGCATGGTAGGTGCAACATATAGAAAAGACAAACCGAGAGGAAGAAAAAAAAATACAATCTATACTTATAATAAATCTGTAGAGAGGTCAATTCTGTACATGAAATATATTTCCAAAATAACTATCAGGGGGTGATTAGGGATCGATACTGATGCCAAAAATGCAATCAGTACAATTTTTGTCTGTCTGTCTGTCGGTCTGTCTGTCTGTCTGTCTGTCTGTCTGTATAACCGTTATAGAAACAAAAACTACTCGACGGATTTTAATGAAACTTGGTACAATTATTATTCATACTCCTGAGCAGGTTATAGTATACTTTTCATCACGCTTCAATCAATAGGAGCAAAGCAGTGAAGGGAAATGTTGGGAAAACGGTAGAAGTTACTCCATTTTTAAGCTTCCGTCGCGTGTGCAACCTTAATGGTGAAAGCTACACAGATCATCACAATCATGTATGACTGAAATGTTCTCCTTAAAATTATATAAAAAATATCCAACGACAGCATATGTCTATCTATTATGATTAACGAACAATAACACGTGTAACTCCCCATAGCTTAGCAGTTCGAAGCTTTCTGATTGTATTTGTCTACTCTTACGTTTATAAAACTCTCAGTCGTCCCTAATTAACATGAATAAAAGTTAACATTATTAACTATTCCATAAAAAAAGAATCATAGAAATCGGTATAGAAACACCAAAGTTATACATGAAAAACGCTAATAATAAGCCATCGCGCGTGAATACCTACTGAATCATGCTATAAGGATTATTTTTGTGGTCGCGAACGCACAGGCAGGCGGCTAGCTTGGCGCCTAGAGGCTAGCGAGTAGCTTCGGAAAACGGCTTACGATAGTTTGCAATATCCTTTAATAATTATAATGTCGAGGGGAAGATGGTTATAATTTCGCTTTACACCAAACGAGTAATATTATAAAGGTTGTTTGTTACTCAATCACGCCAGAACGGCTAAACGGATCTTAATGAAATTTAGAACAAAGATAGATTATAGTCTGGAATAGCACATAAGCTACTTTTCATCCCGAGAATATGTTCCCTAGGGGTCACGCGGGCGAAGCCGCTGGCAGAAGCTAGTCTATAATAAATACATCAATACATACATACACATAACCAAAATGATTAAGAAAACATGAATCCAACGAATTACCGCTGTAATGATTCTTCCAACTTCTTGCGAATATGCTCACGAGCCTTCACCTTAAAGGACAACCGACTTGTTGCCATCCTGATGTTCAGAGGGAGCGCATTCCAAAGGAATATCGCCTGGACAAAGAAAGAGGAGTGGATAAACCCAGAGCGGTGTGAGGGACATCGTAAAAGACGATTGTTGGTAGAGCGAAGATTTTTATTGTGGGCGGAACAAAGGAATTGAATTTGTGAAGTTAAATAAGAGGGAGAAGAAGGATTATTTAGGAAAGAAAACAGACTAGTTAAGGCCCTGAGGGCTCTGCGCTGGCGAATGGGTAACCATTTTAATTGTGATCGATGCGCGGATACGTGATCATATTTACGAAGGTTGAAGACGAATAGAATGCAGTTATTTAGAAGGCGGTCAAGTTTATTGAAGAGATCTGCATTCAGGTCATAGTAGCATACATCACCATAGTCAATTATGGGGAAAATTAGGGACTGTACAAGCATTGCCTTTATGTGAGCAGGAAGAAGATTTCGCCGTCGATACAGTGACCGCAACGCTCCGGTAACTTTAATATCATGCATATTAGCCAAACTATCTCAATTTTTGTCTATCCAGGCGGAAAAAAATAGCTCTTACAACAGAGTTATTTGCGTGCGCTGCCTTAACAGTTGTATATAATTGAAAACAATGTATGGCAACCTAGGCCGCTTTGAATAGTTCTACAAAAAAGTCCGCGGCACCATATTTCTATCTTTTATATTTTAGCAGATATAGTAGCTTTTATGTGTTAAAAAAAGTATTTTTCGATGTACTTATCTTTGAACGATTTTTTAAACAACAAAATATTAAACCTTATCGAAAACAATGTTATTATGATCACAAGAACATCATAGAGATACGATTTGCTCGAAACAGTATGTCAATTGGTTGAAAAGTTTCGAAGATAATATAAAATTACTAAATCGCAAAACGCCGCCCGCGCCGTCCATTCACGAACCGCATTAGAACATGCTTTGTGCAATTACGTAATTTTTCTGAATCGTGGTGTTAAGATTTTCCGCGGATTAATGACCCTCTCCAGTTATTATTTAACTTTTGTCGTTAGGTACGTGAGTTGTACGTAGTTGGTTGAATGTTGGTTGAATGTTGTTGGTCTATTGTTTTGGTGGCTCGGTTTCTCAAAACACAATTACAATATTACTTCGTTCTCATTCTTCGAGTTCGAAGCCTGCTGTGATATTTCTGTTTTTGGGATATCGGACAGTTTCAGCGATTGTTTATCATGCCTAAAAGGAAATCTCAACTTTCCCGTCAGACATCCCAGACATGAGACAAGAGCAGTAGTGCGCTTCACTAAGGAAGAACATCTTTACAACCAAGAAATCATCGTTGAAACATCTGATGTGGCATATATTTAACAGATGTTTCAACGATGATTTCTTGGTTGTAAAGATGCTCTGCCTTAGTGAATCGCACTACTGCTCGAGTATGCCGTACGGCAGAGTCTGCTCTTGATAATCATATGCGCCTCTTGAGGAATAGAGAAAATATTTCGCAAGCAGGCGCTGGGAAATCTAGCTCCAAGCGTTCACAGCGGCTTGCTAACCAAAGCTGGAGAACATCGCAGGTCCGTGCTCGGGAATCTAGCGCTGAACGTGCACAGCGTCTCAGTGATTTAAAGCAGCATGTCTCTGCAACAAGGGATAGGGAGTCTAGCGCTGAGCGCTCGCAGCGGCTCGCTAGCCTAGCTACATACATATGCAATAAAAACAAAACCCTCCTTTTGGCAGTCAGGAAATAAATCATAGCACTCAGTACTAACCGAACCACACTCATCATTTCATCAGAAGTTAAAATGTTTACCGCCCAACGAAGTGGGCACGGGTCAGCTAGTTTTTTATAAGTTGATATTTCTTTTGGATACTTAAAGAGTTTATAGCTCCAAAAAACTGCACAAAAAACGGCTAGCGCTGCGTTTTGCTCGGGGACGCGCCTTAACTAAAAAGTTCGGAATAATATTCCATTAAGGGTATAAAAATTGCTTCATCAATCTTAATTTTATACTTGGAAAATGGGAATGATAATGAGAAATGATAAAACTAGACTAGCTTGTGTGTCTCAGTGATCTTGGAGCTCTGCCGGTAGAGTTACTCATGCCGGAAAGGTTCAAGTGAGAGACCAGACAAAGAGGGACACGAGAAGGGCACACCGTTTGGAGACTCGAGCACTGCTCGTGTCTTCGGACGTTGTGCGTTTCATAGGAAGGAATCTTGCTCACTGTTCTCTGGTACGCGTCTGCTCATCAGACGTGACTGTGATGGCAGTGAGCAAGCATGAAGAGTGAGGAGAAGGGTGAAGGAAGAAGGGAGGCGATAGGGACCACACCCTTTAAAAGGAACAAAACAAATGGAAAAGACACACGGAAAAACACTACCCCAGGGCGGTACCAGCTGCTCAGCCACGCCACGCCACGCCACGTCTCCTTCGGAGGCGTCATGCCCCTCGTATTCTGGGGGGGGGCAACGGATGTCTTCCGATTACCAGTGGCAACAAGAGCCGAGGAGGCTCCCGGTCATCAGAATTACCCTTTGAGGAAATTATCGATTTTAATTTTGAAACGCCCGATAAGGTGTTGGGCGAGCGTAGCGTAGACGCTCCCTCCAAACTGTGGAGGAAGGGCTCGCTTGAGCGTCGAGGAGGTGTGGGGTCAGATTCTGACTCGGCGTCAGGCGACAGCTTGGCGAGCTTTAGACACGAGGGAGTGGGGCTTTCTGCGGAGAACTCCAAATTCTTCCGCAAGCGGCCCAGACCGGAAGACGACCAGGGGTCAACCTCCAACGGGGAAATGGCCTCGGCCCGAAAAATCCCCACTAGCAGGAGGGGTAAGGGCCGAGATGGGGGCAGGGGGTGAGGGCTTGCTTCCAAAGAGGCGCCACCCTGAAGCAACCGGTCGGAGGGCTCTGCCTTCAGAATCTTCCGACGGTGAGCCGGACACCGATGGGGGCTCTAATTTGGAGCATAAGGCCAGGTTTGCGGAGGTCGTGGAGGCCGCGATCCGCGATGTGGCCTTGAAGAGGTCGAAGGCCTCCAAAAACATGGCCATAAGTACGGCATCGGCTTCCATTTTGGCGGCAGCGGAAGCCAACTGTTGTAGGCCTCCGTCGGACGAAATGTCGAAGCTGCGGGCGGAAGTCACCCGCTTGGCGGCCGCCATCTGTGGCGGCCGCCTCCAAAAGGAGAACGAGAAGCTCCAAGCGGTCCTGGCCAGGCTCCGAGATGACGGCTCCAAGGAGGTACCTCAAGGGGGGCGCAAGCGCGGGACAGCCAGTCCGTGTCTACGGAGGAGAAATTTTTACACCTGGTACGGCAAGTGCTGGCTGCCTTCCAGGACCGGTTCTCTACCCTGGAGGGCATGGTGTTACGCCCTCCGTTAGCGGCAAGTCAGAAGGCTTCGGGCCACAAAAAGAAGGCCTCGTATGCAGCCGCCGTGGCTGCAACCCCGGGTTCGTCAGGCCAGGCTAACCGAGTGGCCGGGCCGGCTCCTCCGACACCGGCCAAGCAGAAGAAGAGCGGGGCGGCTGCACAGGTACAAGTGGCTAGGGCTCCAGCACAAGTAGTGCAAAAGCCGCTCTCTATTTCTTAGACCTCGCCTTCAAACTCTTCTGCGGCCGAAGCCGAATGGCAAATGGCCGGGGAGAAAAAGAAGGCAGCCTGGCTGCCTAGCCAGGGCGGTCAAAAAACGACAGAGGAAGCGGCAGCGCAAAGCGAGAAGCGTCGCGGCGAGGCTCCGCATTCCGAAGACCGCAGCTGTGGTGGTGACACTATACAGCCGGACGCGGAGAAGAGGGGCGTGACTTACCGTGACGTTCTCGCGAAGGCAAAGGAGGCGGTGGACTTCCAGGAGCTCGGCCCGGATGCTGGAGATTCCCGGTGCAGCTAGCGGCTCGACCGCTGACGCTTTGGCCGAAAAGCTCAGAGCGTCCTTAAATGCGGACGAGGCCCGAGTATCCAGGCCCACCAAGTGTGTTGACGTGCGCATCCTGGGCCTTGACGACTACGTCACGGAGGAGGAGGTTGTGGCTGCTGTCGTCAGGACTGGGGGGAGCTCTGCTGAGCAGGTGAAGGCAGGCACCATACGTCCTGATCACACGGGCATGCGAACCGTTGTTGTGAGTTGCCCCGTGACGGCGGCCATGATAATTTCGGAGAGCCAAAGGCTCCTGGTCGGCTGGGTTTCTGCGCAGGTCAAACTGCTGGAACCCAGACCTCTGAGGTGCTTCCGTTGCCTATTGGGCAACCATGTTGGAGCTCAGTGCACTTCGGAGGTGGACCGCAGCGGTCTGTTTCCGCTGTGGTCAGCCCGGTCATAAGGCCGGCTCCTGTAACGCCACGCCGCACTGCGTAATATGTGCGGCAGCTGGCAAACCGGCCGATCACTGGGCTGGGGGCAAAGCCTGCGCTCCACCCACCAGGGCCCCCCCGCCCAGCAGAAGAATAGACCCACCACCACCGCCGTCTCAGTCGCAGCCGCCACCTCTGTCGCTGCCGCTGCCGCCACCGCCGCTACCACTGTCACTGTGGCCGCCACAGTGGAGTCTTCACAGGGGGCTCAAGAGGGGGCTGAAATGGAGTACCAATAACGGCTCCATTACGCCTCCTCCAGGCGGACATCAACCACTGCGCCGCCGCTCAGGACCTGCTGGTCCAGAGCATTGCGCAGTGGTTGATTAACATCGCCGTGGTCGCTGAGCCGTACTTGGTCCCACCCAGGGATGACTGGGTGGAGGACCTGAACGGCTCTTCTCCCCGAACTGAACTCTCGCCGAGTTCCAAAACTCCCTTACGGAGTTGGGCGTCGTCGTCGCCGGGTATCGTTCCCTTCCCGTGCTTGTTCTCGGGGACTTTAATGCCAAGCACTTGGCTTGGGATTCCCGATAATTATACGGACACGCGGGGTAGGATGGTGGAGGACTGGGCTCTGGAGACAGGCCTGGTCGCCCTAGACCGGGGTTCTGTCCCCACGTGTGTGCGGATGCAGGGTGAGTCCGTGGTGGATATTTCGTTCGCCAGCCCTGCCCTGTTTGACTGGCGCGTCATAGAGGAGGTGGAGACCTATTCCGATCATCGGTACATCCGGTCTGCTCTGTTCCCCTCGCGAGGGGAGCATATTCCCCCTCCTATGGCTCCGCCACCTGCGGTGCCCGATGCAGACCACACCGACGACGACGACGACGATGTTCCTGAGGTGACTGAGGTAGACCTGAGAATGGCGGTTAACAGGCTGAAGACCAAAAATACCGTCCCAGGACCCGATGGCTTTCATGGGAAAGCCTGGGTCCTGGCCTCAGAGGCTCTCGGGCCTCGACTAAGAGGGTTTTTAAGCGCATGCCTGGAGAGGGGCCAGTTCCCTCTTCGTTGGAAGACGGGTAAATTGGTTCTCATAAGAAGCCGGGGCGCCCTGCGGACTCTTCGTCCGCATACCGGCCCATCGTGCTGCTCGATGAGGTGGGCAAGCTCTTTGAAAGAGTAATTGCAAACCGCCTCGTCGTGCACCTAATGAGGGTGGGGCCGGACCCGGCGGAGAACCAGTTCGGTTTCCGCACGGGCCGCTCGACGGTGGACGCCATCATGCGCGTGAGAGCCCTCTCGACGGGGGACGCGGTTTCCCGGGGCAGGGTTGTCTTGGCGGTGTCTCTAGACATCGCCAATGCCTTTAATACCCTGCCCTGGAGTTGCATCAGGGAGGCACTTCGGTATCACCGGATGCCGACCTACCTCCGTCGCGTAGTCGAGGCTTACTTGACGGATAGAGCCGTCATCTACCCCGGTCACCTGGGAGAGTGGAACCGGCGAGAGATGTCGTGCGGTGTTCCACAGGGTTCGGTTCTGGGGCCGCTCCTGTGGGATATCGGCTACGACTGGGTGAAAAAAAATGTTTTGAGTTTCAGTTCTAAGTATGGGGACCCCAAAAATTTTTTGTTTTTTTTTTCTATTATTCTGTGAAAATCTTTATGCGGTTCAGGAATACATCTACCTACCAAATTTCAACAGCATACTTCTTATAGTTTCGGAGAAAAGTGGCTGTGACATACGGACGGACAGACAGACAGACAGACGGACGGACATGACGAATCTATATGGGTTCCGTTTTTGCCATTGGGCTACGGAACCCCAAAAACTTAAAACAATATTTTATAATCGTTGATTCATTTTGATCCGTTTTTCAATCATTCTGTTATCAATTCCATCTTCATCATCAGTTTCACAGTTTATAAAATATGTTACCAATAACAGCTGATATTATTTTCGAGATTTCGGAGTTAAATACCAAAACAAAAGTTGCTTATAATCATGTGTACTTTCACTGCCTAAGAGGTTGCTGGTGTTTTACAAATAACCCTGTATTTGGTTATTAAATACGTGAACAGTGACTTTTTTTTTTAGGTATGGGAAATCATCAAATGACTTCTCCCGCTTTGGGCGGAGCGGGAGAGAGTGTCAGACTTTCACTGACTAAAACCCATCCATGTTCCTTCAGTGCCCTTTGTGTTCCGGAGCCGTGATATCTCTTTCAAATAGTCCCGCAACTCCGGCACGTGAACAGTGACTTGCATTCGTTTTTTTTTTTCAATGTATCACGCATGGTTGAAAAATTGTTGAGGACGATCTGACGAGTTATGAAATTCCTCTGCATTAACAATTCTCGACTTGTACTTGTATCTCGACTTGTACCTACTTGTATTGCTGTCACTGGTGCCTCGGGTCAAATTGGAACCCGATTTTAGCCGCTTGCATTTTTGACGATACCTGCGGCATCGTTCCGCATTTAGTTGCTTATGATGTAAAAGTTTTGCTGTAACAATATTTTCAGATACAGGCTCACCACTTTGAACGGTACTAGTACTCAGCATGGCGTCTGTTAAATAAAATTAAATATATTGAATGGACCGAATATAAATAAAAAGACTTAATTTAATATTCATACAAAATAAGTTAACTGTTAAATAATAAATTCAAGCACTCAAAATTTAAATAAATCCATAAACAACAACATGCACCAGCAAAAAGTTATAAAAATTCTATAAAAAAACTATATGATATACTTACTCACCAAGATCTTTTTTCCTTTTTCTATAGGTACGTGCTCTGTCGGCGTTCTGTTTTTTACGGCGTAAAATTAATTCATCGTCATTCATTTTTGCACTATTCTTTGATTTTTCCTCGTTGATCAGTTTTTTGGACTCACTAGCTGGGTCGGGGGTTACCAAAAGCAAATAAATAACAACATTTACATTAAACACTGACAAAAACAAACAAAATAGCGTGGAGCACTGGCACAAATGAGTAATAGTCTATAGTCTATACACTACACGGTCAGCTGATGCGAACTATTGGCCTCGGCTACTCTGACGAGCGCCTTTCACTTCATCCCTACTCCGCGGCCGACCGTCACGCGACATGCAACACACAGACGAAAAAGTTTGAGACAATGTGATAAAAGTTTCACTTTAAAAAATTTTAGATTATCTGAAACCGAAATTACATCGCCACCAAGGGTTCCATCCTCGACATACCTAAGATTAAATTTACAAAGCTAAGTTTAATGTTTGGTATCTCGATGATGGAACTGTATCGACTCATTAAATAATGTAGGTAACCATGAGTAGTCAGTGTTTAAAAGCATAGAGTGTCCATGGAGTTTCTTGCTCGTTCTTCTCCATAGGATCTACTGTTTGGATCATACAACTGCCGCGCTGGAGATAGGGGCGCTGAGTGTGTTTTGCTGCAAACAACTTGCTGCTCTTGTTGCTAGCGTGGCAGACTTAGCTTCATCTATTTGGCTGACAGACCTTGACTATTCAAAAGTGCCTGTTAACTTGTCTATTTGAAATATAGGATTTTGTATTTGTATTTACCTTCAATATGACCTTTGTCATAGAAAGTGGTAGGTATTTTCATGTTGTAATAAAAACGGACTTGGATATATATATAATTTCCTGTGCATGGCCGACACGCACTTGGTCGGGTTTCCGCAACTGGCATTTGTAAAACCAGTCGTAACCAAGTAATACTTACGTTGTGCGTCATTGCCTATCTGTTTATTCCTTGATACTTCGTGTTCCTGCACATCAATCTTGAACTCCATTAAAGGCTTATCATCTTCGGAATCTGACTCAAAATGGTGTTCTAGTATATTATCTTTTACATCCGAAAAGCTGTTTTCTTGATCTTCCAGTTCCAGTCCTGTAAGTAAAGTAGAACAGACAAGAGTGAATTGTTTCTAAAATAAGGTAGACTTGCGAAATACAGTATCATAGGATGAATAAATAAACATGCAAAAACTTAACAATGTATGTGAAGTTCCGTTTTGAGTGTGCAACCACCTCATAGCAATTGACTTTAAACTAAATGCATTTTGTGACTTTGCAGTATTATACTAGGATTTTCTACTATTTTTTTTTTGGCATGTTCTATGGTTGCCTACAAAACCCTTCACTGTGCATGGCCTGACACGTAGTTGGCACGTTTTGTTCTTAAAACTTACCATCTCTTTGTTCCTTCTTTGGCTCAGTAACATCATCTAGTATCTCACAAACAGCTGGTAATTCTTCTTTGATAGTAATATTTTCTGGTTGGCATACACCTACTATACTTATAAGCTCCATAGGTGATTGAATCAACCCACTGCCAAACTCTGGGACAACTTGATTTATTAAAGGAATTCGCTGTAAAAAGATAATCATAGTACCTGTAAGACTGGTGACCTACGGTGGAAGCTTCAGGGTAGCCCGCGAAATTCAAGTATTTTTATGTATCGATTGAATGTTATTTCGTGAAAAAGTCATTCAATCGAGTTGTATAACTTTATGAGTTGTATGAAGGTTATATTGATAATTAAAATCGGTATAAAGCAGTTGAACTGGGCAAAACACACTGAATTCACCACCACAAAAGCCAGTATTTGCATGTGGCAATGCAAACGCATGCTAGGTAGGAACTGGGGGATTAGCCCCAGTATCACCTATTGGCTATACACCACGGTTATTAGACCAATAATCACATATGGCTCTCTAGTCTGGTGGCCCAGGACCGACTTGAGCACGGCACAAAAAGACCTTTAAAAACTGCAACATCTTGCCTGTGTGGCAATCACTAGCAGCATGAAAACAGCACCCACTGCGGCCCTGCAAGCCATGCTGGGACTACCACCACTGCACCTTATAGTGCGTGAGGTGGCGGCCCTAGCGGTCTTCAGGCTCAGCGCATCTGGAACCTTAGGTACAGACTCTAGAATAAAGCACACGCGCATCATGGAAGATGCGGTTAAACGACGAGTTCAAAAAACGCACCACTTTAAGAAACATTACAACATAGTCCTAGCAGAGGAATTGGCGAGAGAGCTAAGAATCTATACTGACGGTTCAAAGACAAGTACTGGTACGGGAGTTGGAATTTACTCCAATGACCTCAACATTAAATATCAAGATCGCTAGGTAAGCTCAACACCGTCTACCAGGCGGAATGCGTGGGCATTATCCTAGCAGTTCATGCCATAGAGGCCAGGGAAGTCACGGACACCCACATCCGGATACTTTCAGACAGTGCCTCAGTCCTCCAATCACTAAAGAAAAACTACACTACGTCGAAACTCATACAAGAATGCCACAATGCATTCGAACACGTCACGGTGGCCAACCGCAACACCGTGACGCTGCAGTGGATAAAGGGGCACAGCGGATCACTGGGAAATGACGCGGCCGATGAACTGGCCAGGAGGGGATCTGGTGCCGTGGCTGTTGGACCCGAACCCATAGTACCACTCCCCTTAGTCCAACTGCGCACATGGCTGCGTGAACACACCCACAAACAAGCGGAACGCTGGTGGGCCTTGGCACCAGGCTGCAGGCAGTCCAAGGAAGCCATGCCAAACCTGGACCGAAAACTAACCAGGCGCCTTCTGCGACTGGATAGGCGGAGCCTGCGAATGGTGACGGGGACCATCACCGGTCACTGCTCATTAAATAAACACTTGCACACGATAGGCATAACGGACAGCCCTCTATGCAGAGCATGCATGGAGGGGGAAGAAACGGTACCGCACGTACTCCTTGATTGTGAGGGCGTCGCCGAAATACGGAAGCAAACTATAGGGTCACCAAACTTGCTCACAGATATCCTGAACACGCCGAGAAAACTTATCTGTTTCTGGAGGGAGGTTGGATGGTTGGAGTGACGGCCGCCATGGCTCACGTACAATGGTCCAACGTCAGGACTAAGTGCGGAAACCAAAACCCCCTAATAGAATAGAAATAGAATAGAATCGGTATAATTCTTTGGATAAATTAATATGCGTTACGGCCGCGAATCGTATTTTGTTCAACATACAGCTTCACACTGACCGGCAAATTGCAAAAAACAAAAATATTTGAATTTCGCGGGCTACCCTGGCGCTTGCACCTTAAGTTCTAACACTGATGAATTCAAATAAAAAACGTTTCATATGTATGTCATTTGATAGAGAATCGCAGGATGTATCGTTTGACAAATCAAACACAAGACTTTGGACCAATGGCGAAACATTATTAAAAAACCGGCCAAATGCGAGTCGGACTCGCGCACCGAGGGTTCCGTACAAACTGCAGGTATTATAATATTATAAGCACGGTATTATAATATTTACGATTTATGATGTATTAAAAAAAAACTATGTACTAGATCTCGTTCAAACCAATTTACGCTGGTAACTTACATGGTAATGTACATCATATATTTTTTTAGTTTTATCATTCTTTTATTTTAGAAGTTATTGGGGGACACACACATATTACCACTTTGGAAGTATGTCTCGCGCAAACTATTCAGTTTAGAAAAAAATACATATATAAGAAACCTCAATATCATTTTTGAAGACCTATCCATAGATACCCCCCATATATGGGTTTCAAAAAAAAAAAATTATGAGTTTCATTCAATTACATTTATATTCATCAAATTTGTTTTTTTTTTCTATTTTTGTGTGAAAATCTTAATGCGCACAGAATACATTTACTTACAGAGTTCCAACAGCATAGTTGTTATAGTTTCGGAGAAAATTGGCTGTGACATATGGATGGACAGACAGACATGACGGTTCCGTTTCTAACATTTGGCTACAGAACCCTAAAAAGAAAAACATTGCGTGTGTTAGTTGTGTAACAAAATACTGCAGCAACAACGCATAACTCAGCTTTCATTTTCAAAACGTGAGTTGCGTGCTGCTAAACAGTTTATTTGCTCTCTTGAATAGTTACAGATTTTGACATCAGTGGTGTTAGAACTTAAGTTACGATGTTACAAGAAGTAAGTAAATATCCAAAGAAAACCTCACCTTGTAATCTTCATTCATCATCTGAGCAAACCGCTCTTCAGCTTCCAGACATTGTCTCTGGAACTGGTAGCATTGCTTTAGTTTAGTGCAGCAGAAGTTACAAGCGAGCATCGGTCTACTGTCCTCAGTTACAAACTGCAACAAAACTTGAATTTTAGTTTGAACTAGCTGACCCGCGCAACTTCGTCTGCGTCACATTATTCATTATTGCTCCGCTCCTATTGGTCGTCGCGAAATGGTGTATATCAGTTACCTAGCCTTCTTCGGTAAATGGGCTGTCCAACACTAAAAGATTTTTTCAATTCAACCCAGTAGGTAACTCCTGAGAATAGCGCGCATAACCAAACAAACTCTTCAGCTTTATAATATTAGTATAGATAAATTCTATGCCAGCTTATTTATCTTCTTCTATTTTTTATTAATTTAATATACGAAAGTTTCGATGACTGGACTGGTTTTGTTACTCACGCTAACACGGCTGAAAGGATCTGGATGAAATTCAGCACAGAGGTAGATTATAGTCTGAAATATAGCCTACAAAAGGCGATTTATTTCGTGAGAAGGTATGTAGTACCTATCTTATTTTTGGGATATTTCCAAGATTCAAAGTATATATTTCTCAATACTCAATATTCAATATATTTATTGCATTCCACAATGTGAGCTTAGGGTGGTAGGTACTTATAATATATTACAATACATTGCTTTGGATCATTGTGGACCCTGACGGGCACAGCAAAATTGGATAGTGGAAGAGGGCTATTTTATTTATTACATTTATGAATTTTCTACACATAATTATATTATTTACCTATTTCACATTTTCAGTTAGATACCCGTTAACAGTGTAGTAACATTTTAAAATTAGAAGATGTTTCAATTTATTGACAAATGTTGTATATTTTTTTTCATTTGTAATTGTTTCAGGTAATTTATTGTAAAATTTTTATTGACATTACTAAAGCGCTTGTTGAATGTATTTTCAGCTTAGAACCGGGTAGGTTTAACCTATTTTTGTGTCGTAGTGTAAATTTAGTTTGTATGTCTTCTCGTGTAGTGTATAATTGTTGGTTGTTTCTTACGAATTTGCACATTTCCAAGATATATGTAGAGGGAAGGGTTAAAAGTTTATGTTCTTGGAAATGTGGTTTGCAGCTGTCTGTGTCTTCTACGTTAGCTAGTATTCTAATCAGTCATTTTTGCAGCGTGAAGAGTGTAGGTGCGTGTGTACTGTTTCCCCATAGTATAACGCCATTCAAACATTTATTTCAAGTTAATCGTAAATCGAACCGTTCGTTGCTTCGCTCTAAATTGATTCAATCGCGGAGGCTTACTAAGTAGGGTCCCGTCTGCACCTTTTTACGGAACCCTACAGGCCTGATCCGCAAGTTTACCGTCCAAGGCTTCGCAACAACCATATAAGTTCATGACTGAACAATCTATGATAACGGACCACAATAAATCAGTTTTGAGAAATTAGACCCTAGCAGAGACTGTTAAAACCTTTTCAGTACCGAACCTAGACTACTATTACTACTAACCCTTACGTTGTTCAAAAATCGTGTGAGGGTCGTTCCCCAGTGAATCTTAACACCGCGATTCAGAAAAACGCGTCACATGTGCAACGCCATCTATCGCCCTTGTCGTAAAGTAAACTGACAAAATATTTGGCTGCGGAAGACGTTAAATAAGATGTAACGATAAATAATGTAAGGTATTAAAACGTTCACTTTTATTTTGTCACGTAGGTATTAAAAGTTTCATAAATAACTCATCAACGTTATTTTCATGGTTTCGTACATTTTATTTTAGTCAATAGATGGTGCTGTGATTGATCAGAATATAGTAGGCAGTTTCCAACTAAACTAAAAAATTCAATATCTTTTGATTTTGTGGATCGATTTTGATCAAACCTACCTACCTTGAATCAAAATCAACAAAAACGACTATCGAACGAATTATAATCTGTTTTAACATTTTATAACAACGTAAAACTGAACTATCAAAATGTACTCGTCAGTTCGAATTTAGAAGCTCATACGTTACGATAAATGATAAGATAATAACATGTTCACTTTACTTTTGCTACATATTAAGTTTAATTAAAAGATAACTTAAAAATACATTGCTTTGATTCTTCACAAATTGTTCACACACTAAAACTTTTCTCAACAGATGGCATTGCAAGTATTTGAAGTTACAATGAAAACAACAAACAACCTCTTTTAGCGCTCGATTTGTAACTACAACGTTTCTCAATAGATGGCATTGCAAGTATCTGGAGTCTCAATGAAAACTACCTATTTTAGCGCTCGATGAAGTTTCTTCATAAACTTTAAAATTCGATATCTTTTGATTTTGTGGGTCGATTTTGATGAAATAAACACTAAATGTTACTCCGTTTATCACTTAATATTTTAAAGTACCTAAATTTTGAATTCAATGAGTGGTTTATGCGTGATGCTCCTCCAAACGCACAGACAAACAGAATTACAGACAAACAGACAAACAGAAAAGAATGTCAAAAACTGCTTTTTTGTGTTCTATGTCATTTTTCTGACATTTCTATGTATTTTTTATGCGAAAATATTCAATGTACAGACACGGCAACTCTACGATTTTATTATATGTATAGATATAGAATAGAAGATAAATAAATAACAATCAAATACTATTTTAATACTGTCAAGACTGTCGCAGTCAGGACTGAAAGTGGCACTGCTGAAAAATATGTGAAAATCTGAGAAATTATGTGCATGTGATGCAGACGAATGAGAAACACAGAGTTTGTAGTGTGACTAGTGTGAGGTAGAACGTCTACGAGAGAGCACTTCCCTGACATGTTGACAACCTGCACACCAAAAGATATAATTGTACTTACGGATTACCTACATTATTGAGTAGGTCTGTCTCAACCTCAATTTACCAGATTGTCAGTCAGCTTTTCATACAGTTCACGTAAGTTCTTGTTGACGACCACATACATACGCACATTCCCCGCTAAACATACCCTACACATTGGCAGTTTTTCCATTTTTACTCAAAATGTCTCAAATAAATAAACAGAAATAAACAGTATAGTGCAGATAAATAAACAATCAAATAATGTCAAACCAAAAAAGTGTCTGCAGCCAATGAAAAAAGTTTATAACATTGTCTTGTGAGCGTTGCCAACAACAATTTATGAAATTCCCTGTAAATACAAGTCAAATTCCCCATTTGTACTTACGTCTTTTTTTTTTATGTAACTTTTGGAGCAAAAATGTAAAGTAGCCACCACACTGCTCCCGAAGTCAATCGAAGTTGAGCGAATACGATAGTGTGGAGGGGCACTTCGCTTCGCCTCGTGCAACTTCGCTTCGCCTCGGGCGACTTCCAGTTGTTGTCGGTTTTTTGCGCCCGAGTCAAAGGACTCGAAGTTCGAACACGAAGCGTCTGTCCACACTACTCGGGTCACTTCGGCTCACTTCGGTTCGCGCCAGCCAAAGTAAATACGCACGTATTTTTATGACGCGAGAATACACATTGCAACGGCAGTTGCCACATGAACGTTATCCATTATGCCTATCGTGAGGGGAATGGGGGGAACGGGCGACTGAGTTCCTCGCGAAGTTGCTCGAGGTGTGTGGACACCTACTTTGGACTTCGGTCAACTTCGGAGAGCACTTCGCTTCGTGCAACTTCGCGAGTAGTCTGGAGGACGCTTAACATTAGAAGCGGTTATTACACTACCCAATCTATCGGGCCCGATAACTAGGGCGAGACTAGTGTAATAAGGAATCGGGTCGGGATCGGTTTAAGCGCAACCTGACTTTATAATTTTAGGGAATTAGAAATTATACTCCAAAAAAAATGTGAAATTATAGTTGCGATCACAGGTTGCGATGCATTTTAAACTAGGTATAATATTTGTATGCAAGTAGTAACAAGAGTAGGTAGTTGTTAATTGATGTCTGAAGTTGGAAACAAAGAAACAAATGATAGGCACGTCAAAAAAGCCACTTTATTTTTTTTTATAGACGCGACTTTGATATCTGTCTAATGAATTTGATAAAAAAAGAAGAATGTACGCCTTCCTTGGACCTATACTACGCCTTCTTTGGATGTACGAGTGAGTTGTCGTTGTCACCTTGGTGCTAGGCACCCGGGGCGGACCAGCCTCCTCCGCCCCCACTTTACGCCGCCACTGCAGTTAGGGCACGATAGATTGTGTAGTGTAATAATCGGCACCCTGCCGCAGGGACAGCGGGACAGGGCGCCCTAGTTATCCCCTATTTATCGCCCTAGTTATCGCCCGATAACTAGGGCGAGTGTAGTGTAATAAGAAAACGGGTGTAAGGACCCTGCCATCGGGCGATCGGGTGGCTCCGATCTCTCTGCTCTGTCTATCACCTAGTGTAAGTAAGAGACAGGGAGGCAGGCCACTGCCGCAGTTGCGGCATTGGGTAGATTGGCACCTTGGGCAGATTTGTATTCAGATATTTTCTATTGATTATTTTAGGTGCTAAAATATTCGATCAAATTATCAAAATTGATTGCCCTGTTTCGCGTAACATGAATTTATTATTTTAAGGAATTAGAAATAATACTCGAAAAAAAAAAGTGAAATTATAGTTGCGATGTGTCTGTCTAATGAATTTGATAAAAAAAAAGAATGTACGCCTTCCTTGGACCTATACTACGCCTTCTTTGGATGTACGAGTGAGATGTCGTTGTCACCTTGGTGCTAGGCTTCCGGGGCGGACCAGCCTCCTCCGCCCCCACATTACGCCGCCACTGCAGTTAGGGCACGATAGATTGTGTAGTGTAATAATCGGCACCCTGCCGCAGGGACAGGGCGCCCTAGTTATCGCCCGATAGATTGTGTAGTGCAATAACCGCTATGATTTATACGTCAGTGGCTCATACTGCTCAGTGCTCATCACAGAGTAGGTACTTTTATATATATAGGTATGGTCACAGAGTACTTTTATGGTATGGTGCTCATCGCTGTTGTCCAATACCTAGTATCTATCACAGAGTACATTATACTATAGGACAGTATCTACCTAAGTAACTGGCTTTGATTACGAGACTTGCTGAAGGCTATCATCAGTCGTACTAGAAGCGTTACTCCGACTATTCGTACTCAACGCTTCTCCTCATTTGGTGTCGCACAGCCTAGTGTTGTGTTCTCTAACTCTAACACCTGTATCATACGTAGTATCTCTATGTAGTCTGTGCCTGTATCCCGTCAGTCCCTTTCATATAGTAATAATGATGTACTCTGTGCGTCAGCCGCTGTAGAAACAGCAAAAAGACATCTTCTGGGCTCACTAGTTACATCTTAGACCTCAGCCCACAGAGTACTTTGGTTATATTTAGGAATCTTCAGCCATCGCTTTTTCTTCGGCCATCGCTTGAAATATTGAGGTAGAGAGGACGAGCCTCTTCAGTAAGATGGAAAAATTGCCAATGTGTAGGATATGTTTAGTGGAAGATGTTCGTATGTATGTGGTGGTCAACAAGAACTTGCATGAACTATATGAGAAGCTGACTGATGTTCCAGTAAGTTGATGTTTTGAAAACAATGAAATCTCAGTACAGTTTTTATATCCTTCTCATACTCAATTATTAAACAAATTAAAATATTTTTTTGGTCAGTGGGTCGTCTGGTTTATTAAAATATTAACAGAATAAAAATCTATAAGGTTGAATAAAAATCACCAGCATGGGTGAAGTAATAGGGTTTCAGAGAACCTGCAAAATCTCACAATTATAATCCTAATGTGCTTTGTGCAAGAGTGGTGAGCAATACTCATCCCTTTGTAGACAAAGAGGCAAACAGAAGCAAGACTGACCACCAACTGCTGGCTTGGACAGCGTCTTGACAATAATGCAAATGTGAAAATCTGTATTTTCTCATATCAATCACACCTTAAAAGCCAACAGGTTTGAGTTACATGTAGACCACAACCTGGATGGAATTAAATCATACTTATGGTAGATTGTTCCCATGGATTAATCTTTGGCTTCACATAAGTGGCGCCACTGGCACAAGCTAGTTGCGCGTGTATTTGTAAGAACAGTCGTATGAGGATAAGTTTTGTTGCAGTTTGTAACTGAGGACAGTAGACCGATGCTCGCTTGTTTCTTCTGCTGCACTAAACTAAAGCAATGCTGGAGATTTATGAGTAAATGTCTGGAAGCAGAAGAGTTGTTTGCTCAGATTATGAATGAGGATTATGAGGTGAGGTGTTCTTCAACAAAGCTTTGATCATCAGCATAATTATTTTACCTAACTCTACATTCATCTTTTTACAGGTAAATCCTTCAATTAAACTGGATTACTTAGAGTTTTACAATGGGTTTATTAACAGTCCAATAGTGCACATAAGTATTTTTGATGGTTGTCCAATGGAAAGTGATGCTATCAAAGAAGAATTACCAGATATTAGTGAGGGACTAGATGATATTATTGATCCAATGACAGAGGAGGAACTTCAAACTGACAGTCCAACAGTGCACATAAGTATTTTTGATGGTTGTCCAATGGAAAGTGATGCTATCAAAGAAGGATTACCAGATATTAGTGAGGGATTAAATGATATTATTGATCCAATGACAGAGGACGAACTTCAAACTGACAGTCCAACAGTGCACATAAGTATTTTTGATGGTTGTCCAACAGAAAGCGATGCTATCAAAGAAGAATTATCAGATGTTAGTGATGGACTAGATGATATTATTTACCCATTGACAGGCAAGGAACATCAAACTGACAGTAAGTTTTAAGAAAGTATCGTCCTGTAATTAACAAGTACATAAATTATAAAAGCAGCAAACACTACTCTAACAAAGAGGGAAATAATAAGAATAAGGACAAAACTAACTTTACAGTTGACAAACTATCCTCCCATATATTGATATAAATGTACAGTACATCACAGTCAATGTTCATGATGCATGTTCTTACTTGCATAGGTAAAGTCATTTTTAAAAGCTTTTTCATATTTTTTTAACTTGACTTATATGTATGTGAAGGTGGAATCTTGCAAGTTAAATTAGGCCCACTTCCCGGTGCCCGATTTAGCTGAAATTTTACATACTGGTCCAGTTCCGATGATAATGCATGTTTCTGATAATCATGACATGATGCTGCTGTTAGGATTAGCTCCAGATGAGGGAAATCCTCAATGGTTATCAGTAGGGACATAAAACTTTACACACCATGGAAATGCTTTTTTTTTTTGAAGCTTTTTTTCATTTTAAACAATTAAATCATGGAATGCTATGTCCCCCATACCCTGGTGAAAACCTACTTCAGGCACAAGTCTCTTTCAATCTAAACTAAACTTATATAAAGAGGAAAAGTTTAATATTTCAGTTGTTTGTTTGTCAGTTACGATTTACTTCAAAAACTACTTGACCGAATAACATAGGCTATTTAGCTGAAAAATTGAGATCCCTTATCTTCTTCTTACATATAAAAATGAATTGCTGATTGTTAGTCTCGCTAAAACTCTAGAACGTCTGGGCCGATTTCGGTAATTCTTTTTAGTTTGGGAAGGTTTAAAAGCAAAAAGAAATGGGTAGGTAGGGTAGCCAGTTGACGGGAGCGAAGCCGCGGGAGACAGCTAGTAATGGATAAATTTGACCCAAGATATCAAAATGTTGCCAATAATAGTAATTATTCTGCGTGCGCTGCGAAAACTATTGACAATATAATTATATAAAGTAGTGTTCTATACATATTAATAGTATCTACTCATGATTGCTCACAAAAAAGCTCGAGATGGTATAAATGCCTGACTATAACAGCTTTTGCTATTATTTAGATCATGATAGTAATCATTATTCATTGAAATGGTTGTGTGCGTTCGCGCAGCGGAATGTTGTTGAATTTAAAGATTTTAATTATGCAGATATTTAGTGTATGACGTCGTATAATTGTGTATGGTATAAAAAAATTTGTGCACGCAGCCATTGTGGAGAAATTCACCAAAAACTGATTCCGCTGGGCGAACGTTGTCCTGGCGGAACTTTTTTTAAGCCATAGACTTTAGAAGAAAAGAGATGTGTCCAAAAATTTGTGTGTATTTGTGTGTAATTGTGTATGTATGAATAAAATTAGTGCATGCATAAACTTCGGAGAAATTCAAAATTCCGCTACGCGAACGTTTGGCCATTAGCTAGTTTTCATATAAAGCGCTTACATAGAGAGCTGTAAATTTTTGCATACGTTGTTTTGAATTTGTTTATATTTGTTTAAAAAACAGATTTAGAAAAAATCGTCGGGCTTAAAAGATAAAAATATAAACGTAAAATACGCTTATTAGGTCTTAGTTCTTAAAGTATGCACTTTGTGGTCTAGATTTTCACGTTTATACAAACCTTGTAAGTGTCTGCAACATCTTACCAAGTATCAATGATGTTCCGTTAGTAATTAAAGAGTTACAGGACAATTTACCATGAATAGATCACTGTTTACAAAGCAGTCAAATATCACGACGTTCTAAAGGAATTGCTTGGTAAAATGTATGCCAATAATTAGTTTATTCATTCAACTATTCACATGCAAAATTTCATGTCATTAAATTCAGTAATTAAAGAAAAACAATTATAATACTGACGAAGCATCGAAAACCTACATAACCCGACCAAGTTCGGATAGCAACAAAAAAGCGGCCGTGCCAATGATATTATAAATAAAAAAGAGGCAATATACAGTACGAATATCTAACTTTACCCATGCGAAGTTGGCTGTTAGTGACGACCGCGCAGGGTTCATCGCGTAGAAAAGTGTTACGTTCGTAGATTATGTTTTTTTTGTGTACGTGTTATATTTGAATTTTGAAAAAATGCATGCAATAACAATAAAACGATCACAAAGTAACACAACAAACACATACACTACAAGAAAACACAAAATACAAGTCAAACAGTAAGAAAAAACCAGAATAATTAATTAAAACAATAACAACGTTTAACACTTTTCGCACCAACAGTCGTATTGCATTGAGGAAGCGAGGCACAAGTATGCATCAAACGTATACGAGTGACTGAGACGGCATACGCGACGTACCCGCGCATGCGCTTTTCTATCTTTCTTGTCAAATAGACATCCTGCGCAATCGATTGCGACGTACTTCGCATGGGTAAACTTAGATTATTCGTACTGTATTTAGGTAACATCCCAAAATTTACAGTATAATACCGGTATTGAATTGGTATAGGTGATAACACAATTGTTGTTTCGATATAATTTATAGGTCATTTATTTTTGTACACCTACTTTTTTAAATGTATTTGACTATGACAGAAACTAGGTACTATTTACGTAGGTACTTCATGCGCTTGAGACTTGAGATATAATCTAGATATACCTATTATTTAAGAAAAATAAAATTCATACTGCTAATTTCTATTGAAGATTTCACGGATCAGGATTCTAACTATAGACCCCTTAGGGAAATTAAATAATTACCACATGTAAGTACTACTGTTTAGGTAAATATTTATCATATTGTAGCTTATTACACTATTTAACCAATGGACTAGGCATGCACGAGCGTTCCCATTTTTTTCTTGAAAATACCTTTTTTAATACCAATGTTTTAGTTTATAAGCACTTTTTTAATGTTGATCAAATTTAAACAACTGAATAGTCTAGTTATGTGATGTGATTTTAATTTTTATTGAATCTCGAAATATTATACTTACCCATAAATTCATAATAGTTTATTAAACCTATTTTAGTTAAAACACATTTAAGTCTATTGCTGTCGTTGCAAGCGTTTGTTAACGTTATCATAATTACATAATTAAGTATTAGGTATATGTAATTAAAAATATTTTTGTACACGGATATTTAAATAGAGAAGTACTTGTTATTATTTAAAAAATATTTTTCATTCAAGAAATGCAATTGTTTTATTTTTCCTAACGCTTGTGTACGCAACTGTACCATATTAATAAATACTATATTGCAAGGTTAAGAACGTTTCTTAGATATATGGCACGGCCGCTTTTTTGTAGCCATCCGAACTTGGTCGGGTTATGTAGGTTTTCGATGCTGCGTCAGTATTGTAATTGTTTTTCTTTAATTACTGAATTTAATGACATGAAATTTTGCATGTGAATAGTTGAATGAATAAACTAATTATTGGCATACATTTTACCAAGCAATTCCTTTAGAACGTCGTGATATTTGACTGCTTTGTAAACAGGGATCGATTCATGGTAAATTGTCCTATAACTCTTTAATTACTAATGGAACATCATTGATACTTGGCAACATATTGCAAACACTTACAAGGTTTGTATAAACGTGAAATTCTAGACCCCAAAGTGCATACTTTAAGAACTAAGACCTAATAAGCGTATTTTACGTTTATATTTTTATCTTTTAAGCCCGACGATTTTTTCTAAATCTGTTTTTTAAACAAATATAAACAAATTCAAAACAACGTATGTAAAAATTTACAGCTCTCTATGTAAGCGCTTTATATGAAAACTAGCTAATGGCCAAACGTTCGCGTAGCGGAAACTTGAATTTCTCCGAAGTTTATGCATGCACTAATTTTATTCATACATACACAATTACACACAAATACACACAAATTTTTGGACACATCTCTTTTCTTCTAAAGCCTAAGGATTCAAAAAAGTTCCGCCAGGACAACGTTCGCCCAGCGGAATCAGTTTTTGGTGAATTTCTCCACAATGGCTGCGTGCACAAATTTTTTTTTACCATACACAATTATACGACGTCATACAATAAATATCTGCATAATTAAAATCTTTAAATTCAACAACATTCCGCTGCGCGAACGCACACGAAATGGTTTGATAGCTAAGGTTGATTACGTGTAATTTGTAAATTCCACTTTAAATTGTTCGGATTGGACTTTTCGCGTAAGAAAATGTCACTGTTTGAACAAACTGTCCTTCATTTTGTTGATTGTGGAGGTTAAATGGAAAGTCCCAGGGAATGTTATACTGTTATTTAATAAAGTAATTAAAGACACACAAAATAATACGTGCTCACAATGGCGATTCTGTTGAGAGAAGGGAAGAGGAAGTCAGTGTTGCCATACTTGCCATACACATGAATCACCTAACCATGAATAGTAGGTAATAATTGGGGTTTCCAGATCAAAGAAGATCTGGAAACCCGCAATTATTACCATTGGGGTTTCCAGATCAAAGAAGATCCGGAAACCCGCAATTTTCCCCTCATTCATCATTTCATTCATTCGGCACATTAGAAAGATCTGGAAAGCCGCTATTTTCACCAATTTTATATTATTCAATATTTAATTGAAAATAACTTTGAAACTGATTTAAATAAAAGGAATTTCATCTTCCGGTAGAATCTGGTAGCATATAACGTCTTCTGAATCAGGTATCACTAATTCACGCATTGTGCTCCTCATTGACGATGTGCCGGTGACCCGACACTTTGCTGAACCCGCTTTCAATTTTTCAGGACCAATCTGCATATCGTTAACTCGGGAGAATATTAGCTTTCTATTACCGTTACCGGCAATTTATAACGATTAACATTGGGGGGATTAGTAGGGATAGGAAACAGTTACCTATTACTAATTGTGAAAAATTAAAACAAGTAAGTATTTATTTCAAAAATTTATTATCTATACACCATTTATTTAAACATATTACATTTTTTAAAGCACATATTGTATCATGATAAATACAACTATACACATCATGAGAATGTTCATATTTATTGTACAAGCTTAATAAATTAGGACAACCTTCATCTTCTAAATTATGAATATTATTATTATTTAAAATTTTTCTTAACCACAACACTTTTTCTAAACCTTTGGTATAAACACTATTATTTCTTAAAATATCTACAATCAAATTCTGATGATTTGAATAAGGCACAAATCCGTCTTTCCAGTATATCTTTCTATTACGTTCAATCCAACTGACTTGCCGTTTTTCTGATTTCGTCAAATCGTAAAATGGAAATGGTGGCTTAATTAAAAACACGTGAATTTTTTTATTCCATAATACAGCAATTTCTTTAATGATAAATTCATTTGTTTCTGTTTTAAAACCTTGAACATCTACAATGGCAGTCATGATAACCTGCGCACAATGTTGCTGAGAGGTTTGTATTCCACAAGTCGATCGTTTATAATCAAACAATATGCAGTTGTTTTATCTGGTATTGCTGTAGAACATTCAATCTCCAACCTCACGTCCACTGGACCTGTTTTTAGGCTATCGTTTTGTCTTGAGCAGTCCAAGATAAAGAGAGGGGCTTTTTCTTTGAACTCCTTTAGGTCAAGCAACGGGTCTACTGGACAGTTGTAATACGACTGACGAAATTTCACAAACATTTCATATAATATACTATATTTGTTCTCAGAAAACTTTAAACCTAAAGGTTCGTAGGGATAATATTGTGAATTCAAAAAGAGCGTAACGTTTGTTACTTCACAATGATCGAATACTGAACTGTCTCTAGTTTGATTATTTTTTCGATTAGTTTGTAAACAAAAAATTACATATCGGGGTTTTTCTAATTGTGAAGCAGTTTTAACTGACCAAGAATGCTTTGTGGTTTGGGGTAGTAACGGATACTCATATAAATCCCAGTTTCTAAACGCTATCTGAATAGGTTTATCTCTTTCTAAATGTTTTAAAAGTGTCAGTCGTTCTCGGTCTGATACTTTTATGTGTGGCACCCTCCACTGAACTCTCTCTATGTCTATTTGAAAATGAGCAATATCATCAGTAAGGATAACGCTATTTAAGTTAGTGTTACTTCTGTTCAATATAAGTTCATGTTTGCAATTTATCACTATTTTATTGTAATCCTCTGCAAACCCTAAAACTTTATTTAATGGTATCACAGCACTAAAATTTCCATCACTTTGAAATCCCTGCAAACTCCAACCCCATAGGGCAGCAACTTTATTTTCTGCTTCATTTAATGAGATGTATGATTTTATTGTTGACGTTATTCCAGAATTTTTTATACGGTCTATTTCAATACCATTCATTTCGTATCTGATGTCTTGAAACAAAGACATAACAGGGTTATTAGTGAACGTAACAGTTTTCTTGATTGGTTTCCCATCTTTCCCGAAAAACTTCGCTTGTCCTTCGACGTAAATTGAACTGGCTGATGGTAGGACGTATATGTCTTGCTGGTGGATGGGAATTCTGATTTCATCGTTTTCTCTAAAGCTGCTATTGTAGGGATTGTATGAATGGACTTCGTAACTTTCGATCGAAGTGTCGAAGTGCGGTAATTCAGTAATCTGTAGTATATTCATACTTTAAACCCTAGGGCCTTAAGAAAATCTTTATTTACTTTAGTCAATTTCTTAACTGTTTTCTTACGTCTTTGCACCTTAGCAATCGCAGAAGAACTAAGATGTTTTTCAATCGCTGGGGTATTTTTATAATAAACTATCATTTTGTTTTTCTTAAATGAAGACGTAACTGAACTTGTTCCTCCCCAAAGTTAATACAGTGACCAAATTGATCTACAATCTTAACAGATACCTGTGAAATTATATTTTTGTTTACTGGAAAGTAAATAACATTTTGTGGTATTTCAATGCACTGATGACCTGGAGTAGTATCAGACACAAATTCATGAATAAAATGAGTTGGTAATCCGTTGCAGTACGAACCGTGAACAAGATCACATTCGATTCTGATTACAGACAGACCTCTGTTAGTAACGGGGATACTTGGTCTTGATTTTAATACTGAAAAGTATATCAAACCGCACTCGTATTGATCTGCCAACTGCAGTGGTGGTTGAAAGTATGAAACCAGTTCCGATTTATTTCCAGAGATGGTAACCGTAGCAGACATGCTTCTATACTGGCCTCTTTCGGAAGATCCTGTTTATTATATTCCTTCACTACACCAAAAATTCTTCAAAAAGTTTAAACATAGATGTCCACAATTAAAAGGGTGATCACGCTGAATATTATCATAATTATAGTGAATTTTGGACCCCAAGTATTTTATAAATTCTTTTGGAGGCTTAAGATTGCCGTAACTATCAAAATACTCGATATAATCGTTGTATTTGGCATAGGCTACCCAATGAGAACCAGGATTTTTAGAGCTATCCAAATTTATAACTCCACATTCTTTTTTAAAAGGGTGTTTAGGGAGCTTATCTCTCATAAAGACACCTCTGAAATAGGGAATGTTATTTCCATACTTCAAAATGTCTAAATTAGTCAAGGCTCGTTTGGGTAGCCGATATCTTAGTTTTTTTCTTTTGATACAAAAATTCCGAGCCCATCTTTATGTGGTTTAAGGTGTAGTCCTTTTCCGATACAGAGAGCTTCCATCTTTTCATTGTGTCTCTTCGATTCAGTCCATAACTTTTTAGCTATCTTGAATTCATTAATGGTTTTAGCAATACCAGCTGCACCCCCTGCTAAAGCCCCTACCGCTGATAATCCCGCAAAAATCGGAATCAAAGGCAATACTCCACCAGTTTTTGGTATAGGAATAACACGAGGAAGTTAATGGATGTATCATCAGCTAATTCTCTGGCAGCGGCCATTGCTAATTTTATTGCCACTTTCTTGCATTTTGGTTTTAATTTTTTAATATGTCTCTTCGTTTTGCTAATAACATTTTTAAATTTGTTTTTTAATCCTTTTCCAGGTTTAATTTTAGGAGAACACTTTTTGCTATCTTGTTTTAGGCCAAAACCAGTTTTAATTTTTGTTGACATAGCGCTGGTTACTAAGCGCGCTGCTAGTTTTTCCCCTACACTAGCATCTGAGGCAAGTGCTCGCTCTTTAGCCATATTTAACAAAACTAAATCTGCCTTGTGGCGATCTTTTAAGTTTGAAGACTTATGATAGGCAATGTCGTGTTGTTTGCAATATTCGTCTAATTTATTAACACCTTTATCTCCACGTGTAAGTCTTTTAATTAATTTAGTGCCAGGCCCACAATAATTGTATCCTGGTAAATGTAATTCAAATGGTAAATGATTTATAATCCAATTGAGAAGACTACTCTCTTCAATACACATCATAAGACTGATCCATTTTGGACAGAATACTTAATAAATATTCGATTTATCAATCCAACTGTTTTCAGAAGAAGGCAAACCTAACCATTTTACTAAAACTCTATCTCCTTTTCTTTTAAGAACTTTCTCAACAAGATATAAATTAGGATTTTTCGTCTTTTGAAGCTCTTGTACATAAAATGCAGCTAAAATGGGTTGACCTCTGATTGTATCTTCTATTAAATAGGTGATAGGATTTGTATTTTGTATCATTCGAATTTTAAATATTTCTGTAGACCAGTTGGGAGTGTAACCTTTTTCAAATGTTCCTTTGTACTTACTGATACGCACATAATCACCAATTTTATATTTTCTTCTAATATTATGATTTTTCACCAACCTTGAATACCTTTCTAATATATGTTTTTTATTAATGTTATCCACATTAGCGGGAACTTCATCAATTGTCCGATGATAAGTGTGATTGTATTTGTTAATAACATTATTAAGCGTGTTGTCTATCCAATTGTAGCTGCCTCTTAAACTAAATTCCTTATAGACTTTCGATTTCAATGTCCTGATAAATCGCTCAACTATTGAAGCCTTTTTTGTTGAGAACGTTGAATAATGATTAATGTGATAAGTTTCCATAAGCTTTTGAAATTCATTATTGTAAAATTCTGTTCCTTTATCCGTTTGTAGATTTTTAGGAACACGCCCCTTATTCAATAATTTCTTAAAAGAGTTACATACATCATCTTTGGTTTTACTTTTTAGAGGAAAAGTCCAAGCATATTTTGAGAATGTGTCAATAACAGCAAGAATAAATCTGTAATTTTTATTTTGCTTTGAAATTGATTGCATATCGATTAAGTCTGCTTGCCACAGGTCATCTATATCTTTCATGATAACACATCTACGTGGAAAGTTCAACCTCGCATTTTTATGAATTTCGTTAACCACGTCGGTTTTGCTCATGTTTACAATTCAGTACATACGTTTGTTTTGAATCCGTCTACAATACTGAATGAAAATTTTATGGTGCTGAGTATTTATTCTCTAATTATGCCAGCTTCTTTCAATTCTTCAACGATCGACAAAATTTCATTATCATGATTTGTGTTGCCAGCATCTCTGGAAGCAAGTAATAGTTTCAATCTCTCAACGAGTTCGTTAGGGTCATCCCAATATACCAAGTCAGTGTTATTTTTGTATTTTTTTAGAGTTGGTAAGCTTCCTCCAGTGTGAAAATTTTCATTTACTGATTCAGAAAATAATGGTTTGATTACGTCACGATATTTTATTCCCTTATCACCTCTTATTTGCCCTCCAGGATTAAAATCTCTCTTATGAGCATTTGTATAATGCAGCAGGTCTTTGTAGACAAGTCTATCTTTGCTCGATATTAATTTTAAATCAGGTTTTCTTCGAAGTAAAAGTTCCTTCAATCCGGGGGTAAAATTATAGGATTTGTCACCAACTTTAATTAAAATGACACTGTCGTCATTCAAACTATCGATTTTAGAAAATGAGACTATAGAATTACCCATTAGCAATGTTTTATTTACACTTCTTATTCCAAACGGTATATTTACACCGTCATAAATATCATGGATATCACGACCCTCTAGCGAAATTTCTAAATCATCCAGTATTTGTTTTGTAGGAGACTTTTTAAGTATTTGTGCAGACTTCACTTTTGGATCGTAGCAGTCTTCAAACTTTGTAGATGAACTAGTATCCATGTCATCCAATTCAATGTCGTCAGAATTTGGGAGTGGTGTATTTTGTGAATGCTTTATTTTTTCCATTGATATTTTCGAATCGACTAGTGCGTTAAGGGGTTCCGTGACGGTTTTTAGCATTTTATCAAGTGACAAGTTCATAGAGTGTTCCTGGTTCTTCATTTGTTTTATTTTAGTCTTTATGGATTCCACAGACTTCATTAATTCTACTTTAATATTCTTTTCCATGTCGTATTGTGACAAGTGTATTCAGCCAAAGAAAATATACTACTAAGTTATATTTGTCTGTTATTGGTTTATATAATTACACATTATTTGCTTAAAATTTAAAAAAGCTGTCTAAATTCTGCCTGTACCTTCCATTGCTTAAAGACGAGTCTTTGCAAATACTAACAAAGTTATATGGCTCTCTCCAAACTGTATTACAAATCTTCTTGAATTGATTCCAGGACATATCAGAACTAACATGCTCTTCATAAATATGTTTCAAGTTAACATCGTCTTGCTTAAATATTATGAGTAAGTTTGCATTATCACGCAGCAACTGTTTCGGAACTTTTGAGTATGTTTGACATAAATAAAAGCAATCAATATGTTTATGTCTACCCATAGAGAAGTAATTACGAATGTTTATTTGATTTTCACATGCCACATCATCGAAAATAAATACTGAATTAGTTAGTGCTTCATCTGGGGCTATGACTTCTGTATTATCAGTAAATTCATGAAACTTAACTTGATGCACTCTCTTTATAACTTCTCGTAAGAAGTTGTATTTTGGTTGAAAGTTAGTTTTCGAATACAGGTAAAGATTTTGAAATTTTAGACCATTCTCATGTAACAATAAACTAAGCACGACGTTTGTTTTTCCACAATTCGAGGGACCACATATAATACAACGAATCGTATTCGGTAACAGAATGCTATGCCTAATGTGGTTATCAGAGTCACCAAGATTTATATGATTAACATTAAGTGATGTGTGTTGTTTGATCAACTTCATTTTGACTATTAATTCAATTTCACCCAAACATAGATATATAAAGCATAAGTATAATAAAAACAAATGATTTAGATTGGTTTAAAGTTGTCATGTCAAATGTAAAGCGAAATGTATACCTACTTAAAGTGCTTAACCATTTTATGTTTATTTCTGCTGTAAATAATAATTAATTAGTATGGTATTTATATTCGTGCTCAGTGATCATATAGATTATTAAAATGAAGAAGACTGTAAGGTCATAACAAGAAAAAAAAACATGCATCAGTTATAAATAATATTTTATTTCGATATTACAAATATAAAAACAACAATCAACACTACCACTCACTAAATTAATAATGTATGGTATACTTATACTAATTATAAACAAAGGTTACAATAATATTACAATTTATTTACATAAACATTTTTGTATTTCTTTATTTTGACGCCAATTAGTTCTCAAAATAAAGTTTCATAGTGACCCAAAGGTAAAGTTTCAATAAGGTTCGTGAGTATTTGTCTCATAACATCATTTCTATTCAATACTACTTTATGAATTTATTTAGAGTTACAGTACATGCTTGAGTGATTTAATTATATTCATTTTATATTTGAAATTGACATTATTTGTTAAAGCTTTACTATAGTGAGATAATTTTAATCTTGAAAAAAAAATATTTTTAAAATATGGTTTCACAGTGACCCCATGGTAAAGTTTCTGTTTGGTTCGCAAGTATCTGCCTCTTATCATCATTTTTATTCAATACTACTTTATGAATTTGTTGAGAGTACAGTACATGATTGTTTGATTTAATTATATTTATTTTACATTTAAAACTTGTATCACTTGTTAAAGCTCTGTTGTAATGGCATAGTTTTAATCGATTAGTTACAGCTTTCGATATTCCTTTTGCTTTTGTAATGCAAGTTTTTAGGCTGTTTATGCAATAAAGCTTAGCTCTCAACCCTACAAATTCACTTATGATTTCACCTCCACATTCATCTTTAAATAGTCCTGGAATTTTTGCATTTACTCTCGGTATATTGTAGCAATTATTAGTCTCAAAATTACTTGTGTCGAATTGTCCAACTTCATTTTTTATGTCCTCATAAAAATCTTCAGTGCTGATAAAATAAAGAAGGCTGTCTGTGTCTGTATAACACAGCCTTGCCTGAGTTTTATATTTGTTTTTAATATAATTGTAGTGAAATTTATATAAATGTTGTTTGGCATATTCTAGGACTGAAAACCCGATATAGATAGGTCGGTCTAGAATAATTTTTTCAGGACTCAATTGAATAGCGACAAAATTTTCAGAAAAAATCTTAATACTTTTAAAATTTGGTTTCGCTATTAACTTTTCCGCACTGAGGTGCTTATTTGTTTTGTTATAATAATCGTCCCAATTGGTCACTAATTTTACATTAACCTGTTTGCGTCGATTTTCAATAGTTTTGCCAAATATAGCATTGTTAAGGAGTTTAAAAAAATCTTTTTCAAATACGGTTGTTGAAGCTTGGCGTAAGCTTGTGTTTAGGTCAATATATTTTTGTAAAAAGTTTTCCTGTCTAAAAGTTAAGATACGGTGAATTTTCTTCAAAATAAGTCCATTCAGTAAGCATTCTTTTAAGTGAACGTAGTGTATTACATAGTTGAATTTGTCATATAAATTAGCAATTAATTTAGGTGTTTTGCCTCCAGGAGGTTTGAACTTCTCTGCAGCAAACGGTAAATCACTGTGCTTATTATGTAAATTCTCGGGATAGGCTAAATCTACTTCTAAAATATATCCATATTCAGAATCATCCGAAATTGATAGTACGTTTATAGTATTTATTTCATCGATTGATAAAAAGCGGAATTCTGAAATAGGCATTTTTTTTGTCATCGCATAACCGTATAAATTATTACAGTCAAGATAAATTAAATATGTTGACCTTTGAGAAGCATCGTAACTAGGTAAATATTTATTATTTGCTTTAGCGTAGCGAAGAGAACATTGTGCCAAACCTCCACGAATGCCCTTCTCCAGGAACTCGTATATTTCCACATCATTAATTAATTCTAATTTAATACCGGTATACAATAACATCGCATCCCAGCTTAAACTAGGTGCAGTAATATAGTAGGCCGGATCAAGCTGATAATGATGCAAACAAGTTTGTCTAAATTTTTCAAAAACGTCAGAAAGTAGTAACACGTCGGTTTTTAAATATAAATCTGTATATTCTCCAAGCGATTTTATATTAAATGTTTGCCATATATATTGAGCGTGATTATACTCATCATCGCTAATATGTACGCATGTCAAACTATTGTAAAAACAATATTTAGGTGGTAGTCGATTCTCATTATATTTTGAGATTGCATCCATGTAATCATAGGGGTATATTCCTTTTCGTCGTAGTAGTTTTAACTTATTACAATTAACATCTGAAAATTCTTTTGACAAATTAACAAAATCAGATTCAGACAAATTGTTGACTAATATGTTTAAGCTTGAATTAAGAAATTGAAATGAGTCTATAAACTTAACTTGAATAGGCCTTGAACTGTTCTTTCTGTGGAATAATTTCGTGATAGACATATATTTTTCTTTGGTTTTAGGTATAATTTTAAAAGCACCTTCATATTTTGCTAATTCTGTAATAAATAGGTGAGAATCATAACCAGCTAGGTTATGGAAAATAACAGGCACAAACGGGCAAACTCTAAACATTAAATTACAATGGGAGTGTGCGGCGCCTCGGTACTGAGATGTAATATGATCATGATCCATTACTTTGTCATCAAAGAGCAGATCGTTACAGATGTGACATTTTGTAGCATTTTTGTAATCGTTTTTTTGGTCTGTGGTTAAAGGGGCCACAGGCATTTTACTCGATAAGATGCTGTTAATGTTATCTACATCATTTAGTAAATATTTTATAAATACTTCCACACAGTCGGGCCCTCTATATGTTACATATTTATTTAGCTCCGAATTATGTGAACAGCAAATATAGTATCCAAAACATGAAGGTTCGTGAACCTTATATGTTCGGGTATTTTCAGTTTTACTTATGTTGCAGTTTAGCAAAATACTCTCAAAGTCTGCATAAATAACAAAATTAATTTTTTGTTTTCTTTCAAAGTTTTTAAACTGAAGAATGCTATTTTTTTCAGGTAATACTGTTAATATATTAGGACATGTAGTATGGGCACTATATTTTGTGGCACTCGAGAAAACTTGTAAACACGTCTCACATAGATACATTTTACCTTTATGTTTACTTATTTGACGTCTAACTAATCTGAACAGATTTTTTATTAAACAATAATGTCCATTGCCTTTACGTTCAATATATAATAAATTTACATGGTGTGTCTTTCTTAAATTTGTCACATATAAGGGACCAGTGACTGCGTTTTTATCATCCAATCCATATACGTTTATACTTATAGTAGGATTTATCTTTTCGAAGTTTTTAATATCATTATACGATGGAGGAAATGATAGACCATTTATATTTAAGACTGATGAAAAAATTGGGTAGGAACTTGTTCTGCAAACATTACATTTTGCTGGATATAATGCTGCAACAACACACCACAAAAAACAATAGTTATCATGGTTTTTTATATTTAAGCAACTTCTCGTTTTTTTTATAACATGCGGCAAATCTATGTAAGTACCGCCTTTTAAAGGAGAATATTTGTTTATATTAATTTCCAGGTGACTTATACAGAAACAGGACCAACCAGATTCACGGTGTTGGAATTCTGAGAGTTTCCTCTCAAATGTGTTTATTGTATTCAAATAAAATTCATGTATATCAGTATTTTTGTATATAATGTTAAATTTTGTGTTAAATGACTTAAGCTGTTGCTCACCAGATTTTGGGAGAATAAAGTAAGCATAAAGCTCGAAGTTTAATTTAACACAATTATGTTTATTTAGACAAGCATTAATTAGTTTTATGACTTGATGCTGAATATCCATTAGGAATTCCTCAGGTGTAAGGTACTCCATCGATGGATTCAGTTTGTAACTTATTATTCTCATTCTAAAAGCCGTAGCAATAATATCAATATTTTCATATTTGGTTTTTATTATGCAATTAGATTTGTGTAAATTCGTTCTCACATGATAGTGATATTCATTTTTCGGTATTTCAATATGACATTTTTCACAATTCATTATATCATTATAATTTGTTATTTTTCCAGGAATTGGTGAAACTGTAAGAAAACAAAACAATGAATTTTTAATTCTTGAATATATTTCTTTAATACATCATAATATAAACCTAAAAAGACATTAAAACAGAATACTAGTACATAAAAATCATTTCTTAATATTGAGATAATGATTAAAATTAAATGTCGTAAATAAGCAAGTAACTCATGGTGAAAAAATAGTATTTATAGTAATTAGATATTTGTAATGGAATACTAATATTTTAGTAATAGTTGCTAACAAATGTTGGTGGACACTTTACAAATTCTTTTCTAGTTGCCATAATAAAATTAGTCAGGTGCTGCCATGCATCTGTGTTTTCAGATGTTTGGTTTTTCACAGTAACTATTGCTTGGCGCCATCTGTTAATTGGTTGAACGTTTTTAATTTCATCGCACCGGTACACTTTTAAATCTATATAGTGCGTACCGGGCTTATGCTCGTACGTCTGGCGCGAATGACCGTTAGCAAGGCGCCGAGTTAAATACGAAGTTAATTGTATTGGAGCTTTACCGGGAACAGCGACATCTTCTTTCTCGTCATCTTCACTGTCAGTCCCGAAGAGGTCGTACGCTGTAGCCTTCTTTGGTGGTATTGGCTTGAAGTACGGCTTCTTCGGAGCTGACCGCGACGTACTCGGGGCCGGACTTGCTCTCGATGGCGAATGTGATGCAGTCCGCGCTGCCGCCTCCGGCTCCTTCGTTTGAGTTGGCACCTGCTTCCTTTTCTTCGTCTTTTTCGCGACTGGAGGTTGCACTTCGTCGTCAGACGGGAAGAGAGTCTCTGCGTTCTCTAGCGACCTGAAATAATATAAAATTAATTTATTAATTATGCTATTTAATCAATTCATAAGCAGGATTCGAACCTGGAATCCTGGCTTTCCGTGCCAATACACTAGAATAGTGTATACATATGATACATTATTAGAATGAATATTAGAATAATTACATAGAATAGTGTATACAATCATACATTATAAGAATGAATATTAGAATAATTACATAGAAGATATCATTATGCCTTAATTTCCTGGGTATCGAACCCAATGTCTCATGCTCAATAGTCGAGATTACTAGCACTCGTCTAAGGAGTTCCCTGTTATAAGAATAGTTAAACAATAGAATTATTAATATATAAAATAATAATGCTACTTACATTTTAAATAGTGCAGCGAAGTTTTGATGTACGATGATGATGCCACTAGCTCTGGAAGAGGTGTTTTGTGGTTGAACTTCAGCAGCGGGACGCTTAAATAGTGATAAATCTACGTCATATTATCCCAAATTTGGGGAAGACGCACGTGTATAGTAAATGCTGTGTCAGTTGTCTGCATCCAAATGCAGGTTTGTGATGCGATATTGTAAACAATATTATTTGACTTGCCTGTTGGTCTAGTGGTTAGTGGTCCTGACTGCTATGCTGGAGGTCGTGGGTTTGATTCCCACCCCACCCCCCAAATGTTTGTGTGATGAATACGATCATTTGTCTGGGTGTAATTTATCATTTATCTATAATATATGTATGTATTTAGAAATATCTAAGTATGTTTATCAGTTTTCTAGTACTCATTAACACAAGCTCTGCTTAGCTTGGAACTAGAACTGGCGAATAGTTGGTGAAATACACATCTGCCTAACTGGGAATTAACGGTGTGATGATATATCGATCAACCTTAATTTATGAACAAATAACAAATAAAATCATTACTTACCATTCTATTTGTGGCAAAATATAAGATACCTTAGCTTTAAAAATATCATAATAATAACAGGCGAAACCAAACGTTGCAATAGTATGTCGATATTGCTATATTGTTTTGATTCGTCTCCTTAAAAAGAATTCAGCTTACGGTGCAACTTTGATATACTATTAACATACCATGAGTTTGCTTGCTTAATCATCTGAGTAAAATGTATGAAAACGATAACCGTAAACATAAGGGCAGTAGTATTATTTTATCGATATATATTTACAATAAATAATAAAATGATAGGTGTCGTAATGTCTTACGTTTCCTATTTCACTATACCCTTTTTGGAAAAAGATATGATATCTAACTTAAAAAATGTGCGATTTTGAACTCTATCCATAAAATTAAATTAGGGTATATAAATAGAGAGAAAAATCATTTAAAATCTATTCGAATTCTACACTTGACTGTTACAACTGGCTTGATCGTGTATTATTGGTAAGTTTTAATATTATTCTTCCGTATTTTATCCAGCATTATTATCAGACAAGACAGTATAATCGATGTTTAATACATATAGGTCTGGTACATATTTTTTTCTATACAGCACTATGTTTCAATCGCAATTGTTGTTTTGAGATAGAATATCATGGGTTAACGAAATACTAATTTAGACTATTATTTTCCAGGTGTTTAACAAAGTCGGGACATAGAATTAAATATGTCACACTCACCATCCTACAGTCCTGTTTTAGAAAACATTAACCTACAATGTGATGTAAGTATCTAAGTAATCATCGATATTAGCAATTGAATTCATATTTATGATGCTTTTTAATAGCATAAAATTATTCATTGTTTCAGAATTTGATAGATTGCTCCGATCCAGTTCTTAATCCATTTTACTATGCTCAAGACCGAGAAAGCTGGTATGCCGAAGTGGCGGAAAAAGCGTGTGAAGAGAGTAGACAGCAAAAAATACAAGAGAAAAAAATAAAGAAGAAGAAAAAATCAAAACCTTTTAAAAACACATCTTTTATCACGCGTAAAGAGCCCGGACATATTCACCGAATTATAAAAATAATTGTACATGATGTGGAAGGCCGTCAGATGAATGAAATAGACAGTGACCCCGACAGTGCAAGCGTGAACATACAATATTTAGTCCGTAGTGATATTGATGACATAATGAGTGAAACCGAGTATTTAGTTGCTAAAATAGTTAAAAAATTAAGTTCAACTTCATGTACCTAATATTGATGTTTAAAATAGACGTATAATAGTTTTATTATTATTATTATTTGTTTTTCAAATGGTTACTTTATACTGTAAATATTCATTATAAATAAAAGTATTTAAAATAAAGTACCTTTTATTTCTACGTCATAACATTTAAACTAAATCGTGACTACACTGCATATATAAGGTAGCGCGATGGACAATGGCGATTGCACTTCATTCTCGGTAGTCTGTCGTATCGGACATACTATACCGACTGTTGCTCCAATTTCAGTGTCATTGAATTGTTGAATGAATGTAATGATAGATTATAATGTAGAAACATAATTACGAATGTTCAATAAAATAAATGTTTCATATTAAAATTTCTCATGATATCTATTACATTAAAATTGTTAAATAATAAAGACCACTCAATAGTCACGTCAGAATATTTTGCAAGTACTATTTAAAAGCAATGAATGATGGCTGTAATTAGGTGTTTCTGTATCTGAAATGATTTTAAAATGAATGGTAATAATTGCGGGTTTCCAGATCTTCTTTGATCTGGAAACCCCAATTATTACCTACTATGAATCATATTTTTAACATTGCAATAATACTTCGCAACACATTTCTTGCACCTTAGGATAAAGACTGGCTTAAGAGTCCTATTACACTTTTTACGGAAATTCATGATTTTTGACGCTGTAATTTTCAGCAGCAGTAAGATATTTTAATTATTTGATCATGAATAACGATAGTGCCAGTCTCTTTCTTGTAAGTTAGAGTTACACATTTTCATTTTTCTTTTCGTGTAGTTTACTATAAATTATTACGAACTCAGTTTGCAAGAAAAACTGTCGGCGATGGAACTTTGACGGTCAAATTCACATTGTTACAATCAATTCTTTTAAAAGCTGAAATTACTAAAAGGTAAGTTTAATGTTTTACTTGTTTATTGGAGTTCTAGAATTTCTATAAATTCCTTGAGTTTTCAGGGAAAAAAACGTAATGAAAGCCAAATTTAAGCCAGAAATGTCTTGATTCAGCGTCCATTATATTCCAAATAAAAACAATTTTATCAAATAAATTAACATGATATAAAATTTCAATCTACAATGAATACGTTTCATTAGTTTTCGTTTGTCAATATAATAAAACAAAATTACAATAAATAAAATTAAAGTACTATATATTCTGCGTCAATTCAGCGCACGCGCTCCTCAGTCTCGCGCGAGCGCCCAAATAAACTATAATCCTATTCAGACTAGTAAGTATCAAAATTGTTTCGCGGACTATAGATGTACTCCCAACGCAGACCAACGTAACTTCGTTTATTGCAAACGAGCATTCACGATTCGTAATAGGACTCTTAAGTGATTAATAAAGGTTGTCATAATTCGTTTTTTCATGCGTTTAGTGCAGGCTTGTAATTAGCAAATACCACCTACCCACTACCTATGCAAGATATTTAAGTTTGTTATTAGTCTGAAAGCTTTCTAAAATAAAATAAAATAATACAATAAATTAAAGTTTGGAACAATCTTATTTCTTGAGTTTATAAAATAGAAACTTGGATAAAAGCTGTGGGAGGGACACAGTTATACAAGACGCATAAAACTATCTCTTTTTCTGAGCTTATTTATGATCGCATTGGCACGTCATAGTAGCCCTGAACTAATTCTACTATATAAATAAAAATTAATCGCCGAAATGTATGTACTCGCATAACTTCCTAACGACTGATCCAAATTGAATAATTATTTTATAGTTTTTTTCATAGTTGTTAGGGTTAAGCAAGTACCGACGTAAGTTAAAAGTAAGGGTATCGAATTTTAAAGTACCTACAGGAAGAAATTCATCGAGCGCTAAAATAGGTGGTTTTCATTGAGAATCCAATACTTGCAATGGTGTACGTTACCCCAGCACGAAAGTATCTCCTAGAGTTATGTGAGTAGAACGTATAGTTGGTGCCTTTTCTGCTGTAAATGTGCCCCCACATAAAAAATGTGTGCCCCCTGTCGTTTTGGAATAAAACGGAAAAAACGATTCTTGCTGGGGTAACGTTTTTCTAGCAAGAAAATTCTTAACGAATGATCGGAGAGAGAAAAATTGTGCATGGCCAGAGAGCTTACATGTGTGCCAAAATGTGCCCCCAAAAATAAAATCTGTGCCCCTTCAGATTTACGAGATATTGCATTTCCTGCTGGAGTAACGTTTTGATGAATCGTATATCTCTATAACCATTGCATGTGCCCCTGTAGAATAAACATACACTAGTAGCTCTTAATGTGTGCCCATATGTGCCCCAAATTAGATTTAAGAACATATTTATAGTTTTCAAGTTATCGCGGTTTTATGAAAACTCGAAAAAACATCGCAGCGCCTAAATGAGACAAGGTATAAGTTCGCTTAGAACTGTATTCTGTCCTTCTTGACGCTAATAATAACCATACAAAGTTTCAAAACTGTTCATGCATGCATTTTTGAATAATCTTGCTAAAAGTCAAAACGATGGTGTCATATTTTTTACGGCAAAATACAAGGAATCGGCTCAATCCCAGATATGTAGGTGTAAACCAAAATCTTGTGCCTTTAGTCAAAAATATATGGTGAAAATATTCAGCTTGGAATGTTTCGCATTATGTAAATAATAACAAAAAACCAAAATATGTAATCAACGGCTGTTTATCCGACCAAATTTGAATGACTATTATAAAGCGACTGATTCATACAAATCGGTGACCTTCTTTATTGGACGTATTATACCTAAGCTGTTGTCATATATTCGCGTTCAAAAGTTTTGGGGGCTAATTAAAAAATATATGAAATGGATCTTGTGACTATAATGAAACAGCTTGTTGATGTGGAAATTATTGTTTTTATTCTTTAAGTAATTATTGCATCAAATCACAGATCAAATTTCCTACCTATAAATATTAGAAATTTATTTGCACGTTGTGTAGTCACATTATTATTTAAATCACAGATCAGTTTTTCATCTAAGTCTAACATATAATTAGTAAATTCGCATCACAAAAATCACAGATCAGTATAAGTCTTGTATAAGTAAGTATAATATCTTGTAAAAAAAATGTTAAATTGGAAATCACAGATAAATAATTTGCTTATAGGGTAACCAATACAGTTATTGCCCGGTTAAGGAATTGATAGTCGTTTTTTCTTATTATTTTGTTTATTGATAATAAATTCAAGTAAAATAGTTGTTTATATGTAACTATATTATATTTTTTATAGGAAAATCAGTCATTTATTTCTATATCTTTGGAAATAAAATAATAAAAAATCAACAAAAACAAAACCTCTAAAATCACAGTGATTGCCCAGCAAACATAGCAATTGTCATACAAAATAATCAGTTATTGCCCACCTGGCAGTTATTTTTAATTAGTGTCTTATTTTAATAAAAATACTTAAAACTTGAGATCTCTTCTAGCCTTTTGAACGTTTAAATATAATTCTTCGCAATCCGAAGTCGAATCATCATCGGAATCATTAATTTTATAACAAAAAGGACATAAAAACAGCAACATATCAGCATCGTCAGGGATGTTACTTTTATGGTGTTCTGGAATACATCTTGAATGGAACGACGTAATTAAACAATCTTCAATAAGCGATTCTTCGCTTGTAGTCAGAATTGGCGATGGGCCCAGACTGGTTTTATGGCCCGGGTTACGTTTGTAAAACCGAAGTGTTGACTTCGGGATACCGTACTTTTGAGAAATTTGGCGATCAGACAGTTGCTGTTCATTATTTTGAACTTCAGCTATTGCCTTCTGAAGGTTTTCTTGAGAATATTTTAATTTTGGCGCCTTTGGCATTCTGAAAGAAACAATTAGAAAAAAAAATAGAAAAATACCAAAGAATGAATATACAACTATTGACTGGGCAATAGCTGTATCTATTGTCAGTGGCAATAACTAAATAATGATATGGCAATAACTAAAATTATTAGAATTTTGGTACAGCGATTGCCCACCCCCTTTTTAAACTTTACGAAAGAAATAACGGTTATAACAAGTAGTTAGATAGGCACTACAGTGTCTTATTTATCGAATAAAATTAATCACAAAACACTTTACACAGAAAAACCTAACAAATAATGCAATTTTGAAACAACAGTCCTTAAGAAAAATCACAAGAAACTTACTTTTTGTTGACGAGCTGCACACCTGTTACTTTTAAATCGGTTGACACTTAAAAAATAGAATGTTGCCAGATGTTGAAATTTAAAATGCTACTATATAGATAGTAGTAACATCTATGGTTATTTAATTTATACCAGTCCCTTTAAAAATAGCCAAAAAACGTATTGATTCTTAATGTTGGCAATCACTATATGCTGGACAATCACTATAGTGGTTACCCTACATAGATTCATATAGAGTGTGTTCAAAATTCAATGTGTTAGTGTTCAGTGTGTTAGTATAGTAAACCGCATAAAGATATAACTGTACCTAAACATCGAATGTGCACAAATTATCTGATGGTATTGGGCTATAAATAAACATATTTATCCCATATATGTAACAATATTATCACCTCATCCGTAATCCGACATACAAAATGGAAACACGTTGTTGCAACACTGATCATAGTGCGGTTGACTATAGGTATACACTAATTACAACTCTCAAAACTGTAGGTACCAAAATTTATTTGGTTGAGGGGAATGCTCCTACGCCTTTATGAACTTGGAAGGTTGTATTGGTGATTTTGATGATTATAATTCTGTAACTACATACGTCTTACAGCCGCGAACAATATTGTAATCAACATACAACCTAGCACTGGCCTGCAAATTGCAAGAAACGCAAGAAATTTTGATTCACGGGCTGGTTGGAGGATTCCCGTAATGATGAAAAACTAACTGTTACTCATCAATATATATATATATTTAAATACATTAAAAAGACAAATACGGGCTTATTATTTATATACAAAAAAGAGCTTCCTCTTTTTAGTAGTTGGTATTCATCACACATTTCATGAACTATATTTCTTTTTAAACATCGGGACCATCAAATTTTGGCTCAAAGACCTGGCAAATATCAAACATCTGGATGTATTTTTTTCGTTCACACATAAATTACTGGATGTATTTTATGGAAATTTAGAATGGAGAAGATAGCTTACCTTGGAATAGCATTTAGGCTACTATTTATAACAAACTTAATCATGTGTAAGGTCATAGAAACAGCTAGTGGAATTTAATCCAATAACAACTTTATTTTATTACTTATTACTTTTCTACTTCAGTGTACTCAGGCACAACACGTGTGAACCGGTTAGTGAGTAAAGTAAAGAATGTCATCGATATGTATGAATCCGTCGCTTTTTAGTAGTCATTCAAATTTGGTCGGATAACCAGCCGTTGATTACATATTTTGGTTTTTTGTTAATATTTACATAATGCGAAACATTCCAAGCTGAATATTTTCACCATATATTTTTGACTAAAGGCACAAGATTTTGGTTTACACCTACACATCTGGGATTGAGCCGATTCCTTGTATTTTGCCGTAAAAATTATGACACCATCGTTTTGACTTTTAGCAAGATTATTCAAAAACGCATGCATGAACAGTTTTGTAACTTTGTATGGTTATTATTAGCATCAAGAAGGACCGAATACAGTTTTCAGCGAACTTATACCTCGTCTCATTTAGGCGCTGCGATGTTTATTCGGGTTTTCATAAAACCGCGATAACTTGAAAACTATAAATATTTTCTTAAATCTAATTTGGGGCACATATGGGCACACATTAAGAGCTACTCGTGTATGTTTATTCTACAGGGGCACATGCAATGGTTTTAGAGATATACGATTCATCAAAACGTTACTCCAGCAGGAAATGCAATATCTCGTAATTCTGAAGGGGCACAGATTTTATTTTTGGGGGCACATTTTGGCACACATGTAAGCTCTCTGGCCATGCACAATTTTTCTCTCTCCGATCATTCGTTTAGAATTTTCCTGCTAGAAAAACGTTACCCCAGCAAGAATCGTTTTTTCCGTTTTTTTCCAAAACGACAGGGGGCACACATTTTTTATGTGGGGGCACATTTACACCAGATAAGGCACCAACTATACGTTCCACTCATTTAACTCTAGGAGATACTTTCTTGCTGGGGTAACGTACACCTTGCAATGCCATCTATTGAAAAAAGTTGTAAGTAAGTAACAAATGTGTGAGCAATCAAAACAGTTATTTTTTAATTAATATAGCAAAAGAAAAGTGAACATGTTAGTATCATTATTTATCGTAATGTATGAGTTTCTAAGTTCGAACTTCCGAGTATATTTGACAGTTCATGCCGATATATGGCGTTGTACTGATGACGTGTTTTTTCACGGAACAGAAAAAACAGTGGAAGTGCAAAGTAGCCGTGGCACGCGTGCCGGTATTATGCGTAGCTACGCAACTACAACCCAGTTGTGTTCCAACAACGCGACGAACCGGTAGTCTCGCTGACTCTTGAAATAAATTTATAATTTCTGAACCACGCCGTATTGTTCCATTTTGGATTGCAAAAATGATAGCAGGAGAATAAATCTTAAAAATGGAGGTATTTCATACCCTCGGAAAGTACGATTTTATTTGTTTTCAAAAAAATCTAAACAAAAAAGATATGACTTTAAATAATAGTGTACAAGATGGTTATGGTTATGGGTGCGGAGTGTGGGGTTAAGAAATAAAGGGAAGCAATTGTAATTTTAGTCTTACATTAAAGGAGTCTGGGATCAAATAATGTATTTTATATGACATCTTACTATTTTGGAGTAAGATTTTTGGTAGTAATATTAATCTTTGAATTGGATAGAATTTGGTGACCATTGATCCATTTTAAGAACGGAAAATAATATATGTGCAAGGTGTACGATTTTTCTGATGTTATTTCTTTTATTTTGGATCATAATATTACCTATATACTTGAGGGCCCTTTTAATAAAGTCAATTGAGTGTTTTTTTTGGAGTTGTTTATTTTATTTGGTGCCGAGGCTTAGAGTCTTAAAAATATGTTTGGTGACCGTCTAAATTATACCCTTTGTAAATCAATGAATATAAAACAAAAATAAAACGCATCAAAACTCGGGAGTGGGGGCTCGTGACGTCACGACTCACTAAAAATTATGCGAAGACGTGACGTATTGAGAATTTTAAAAGCGTCGTAACGTAACTTCGTCAATTTTGGTTCCCGTACGAATAAAAGAAAAAACACGGGTCAAATATTTTTTGATAATCTTAACTGACGCGTGACGGACTAATTAGATTTTTTCAGGACACAAGCCCATGGCCTGTCACTCATCTCGATTCTCGACAACTCTCATCTTGCTGATGTCACCGTGTGAATATCTGAGTCCTCAGAGCATTACATTTTCTGTGGCTTGCTGAGTTATCTTCGACATCGGTATGGACCGGAGATTACCTATCCATGTTTTTAACATTATTTAATGCATTTGTCAACCATTTCGAGTAAGTTATGCACATCCAGCTGATTCACTTCTCGACGTAGTATCTATCCTATGTTCAGTTTGCTGGTCCTCATCATACAATGGATAGGTATCTCAGTACCTACTGGAAAATAAATCAATCTACTTGGCATCCCGGCAGACGTCAACATTCCGTATTTGATGGAATTAATTCGTGACGTACTACTACTTCCATCATTATTGTGATTTGAGAGAGATAGAGCTACACAGGACGAAGTAAGCTTTTTTTTTATTTAGTCTATACCTACTGCCCCACTGCGGGCAAAGGCCTTCACTAAGTCCTTCCAGATATTTTGTCCCGAGCCAGCTCGAACCAATCCTGGCAGTAGGCGTTCAAGTCGTCTCGCCACCTCTTCCTAGGCATGGGTGACGTTAATTATCTACCGCGTGTATCTGACATCGACGCACAAACGATTTCCATGGGTCCGGGGCATGATTCTGGACGCCCCAGTGTTGGAATTTTTCGTCGGCTTTTTTTCTCATTTTTTCATTTTTTTCGAGGGTTTTTTTACTTTATACTGCTCATAATCGTTATTCTGACCTAAACCAATGAGATTTTTAATAAAAAAATAATTTATTAACTAATTTCACTAAAAAGAGCAATCTGAATAAAACCACAATAGATATCAACTCAACTGAGCTGATACTTTGTGGTACTCTTGAAAAAAATGAGAAAAGAACCGACGAAAAATTCCAACACTGGGGTGTCCAGAATTATGCCCTGGACCCATGGAAATCGTTTGTGCGTCGATGTCAGATACACGCGGTATATCTGAACATTTTGAGCCCTGCGCACTCAGTACAACAATGCGTTCAGAATGTTGTTGGGTCTGCCGTGGAGGTGCAGCGCATCTGGGATGTTTGCGGAAGCGCGCACAGATGGTTTCCAGGCCATCATGCGTAAAAAAGCAGCTTCTCTGCTGGCCCGTATGCGGGGTAGCAACAACAGCATTCTGAACGCAATAGCTGTACGTTTCGATTGTCCCTTCCAATATCACTGGGTTATGACTTGTGTTGGTGTGGCGAGTCATAGCAAAGAAAGCAAGCGTGTATGTGTTGACTAGGTTAATTTGATTTTTCGATTTTTTTTTATACAAAACGGGGAAACGGGGGGGTAGAGTTTCCCCCGTTTTGCATTAAAAAAAAAAACTCTTGGCCTAAATCTCACCTGATGTAAAGTGGTGATTACGCCGACGATGGAAGCGAGTTTCACCCAGAATCCCCTTACACAGAGGAACTGGCTATCATACCTCTAACTGCCGGAACACAACAATGCTGTTAACATTGTTGTTATGGTGACAGACTTAGACATGATGGTGGTAGCTTGCCAGGCGGACTTAGAACAAGTCCTACCACCAACCAAACCGAGCAAAAAATTTGCCCCCGCTGGGAATCGAACCCGGGACCACTGGGTCTGAATCAGGTGGTATAACCACGAGACCACGGAGGCGGTCTATGGGTCTATGCCACCCGAAATAAAAGTTTTATTTATTGCAACATTCAAGATTAACATTCGTTTAATACGCTTGCAAACTTTGTACGAATATGAACCTTAATATAAAAAATTGATTCGCGGCGGCGCGTCGGTACATTCCGGTCGAAGACTATTAAACCACTTGACTGCGCATACAGTGCCCCGACGCACGAAAACTATTAGTGTTTTTGCTCAGATGTTAGGCAGCAGCACTAATAACCATTTTAGTTGTGACCAATTGTTAGACCTGTGGGCAGCATGCCCACAGGTCTAACAATTGGTCACAGGTTTTTAAAAAGGACACACAAGTTTTTACAAACCGTTTTAATTTTTATGCAATTTATAACGCATAAAAATGCCTTTATACCCAGTGAATTTGTGTGGGAAACATTCCTAGACCTTTTGTTACAAAAATGATGGCATAACTTTTATCGGAGAGTAAAGACTACGCAAAATATTTTTGATTTGAATCAGATGATGAGCCACTGCAGGGGTCTATATAAAATGGTGGTTAGGTGAACGAGCACACTGTGAGAAGCGCGCGTTGATGTCTTTTGGAAAAGTGTCTTTCTTTCATTAGGAAATACTTATATTTTTATCGAAGTATTTTAATCATGTTAAAATCCATTTTATCGATATCGACTATTTCCTTTAATCAAGTAGTGCCACCACTAACCATAGGCTACCTATGCAACTTGACCTTGAACGGACCAATTGCAGCCGCGCGTTGTTCCTCGTCCCCCGGCCCGCTGTAGTGAGCCGTAAACTTAGAAGAAATCGGCCTATACGCTCTCTAGTGGTTATATAGGTACTCTATGATTCGGATGGAGGCGGCGCGCCGTTTGTAATCCACGGCGGTGGCGCTGGCGGCGCTCATATCTAGTGTGTACGGGTCGATCGCCCCGTGAGACTGATTATTATTTAGCTACAACCTCTTCGTTCAATCAGTCTCCTCAGTCAGTACCTACTAAGTATCGATAAAAAAATCGATTATTCTTAACAATTATTCGATTCTATCATTATCATCTACTTACCTTTTTTTTTTTTATTCTGCTGGAAAAAATGCATTACGCATACCCTCCCACTCGGGGGAGTACGGGGCTATGTGGGACTCCCCGGTCTGACCCGGTATACCCACTGAAACGACCCACCTACATTCCCGCATCGTCTTAGTGGAGGGGGACTGAGAGATCGGCGTAGCCTTCACGTCCAGTCCAATCATTATCATCTACCTAGCCTTTTCCTAACATGTTGGGTCAGCTTCCAGGCAAACCGGATTCAGCTGAATACCGGTATTTTACGTGGAGCGGCTGCCTACCAGACCTCTACAACACATTGACCGGATAGCAAGGTACTTCTTGGCAAGACTGGTGTCAGATAATACTGGCTTCTGTATTTATGTTATGATAGAAAAACAAAAAAAAATATCCGAAACGAGGCTCTAAGAATTTTCGAGCTCGTTTCGCTCGCTCATACATTCTAGCTTCTCTCGTACTTAATCCATCCAAACTGCTTCAAGTCTCCCTCAAATTTGTCGGCGAGAGCTGACGCCCCTGGGAGTTCCATTAGTCGTGAGCGAGTCCGTAGTCCGAATCACACTTTTCGGGACTTCGAAAAATCTCCGAAGTGTTTTTATTGTTTGGAATTTAATTTCCTTTAATATTGTGCGTCAGTCCCTAATATTGTTGTGTTAGTTTCGGTAGGTGGTACTATTCAAGTGATCGGACCCTCTTTCGTTGAAGGCTCCCAGACGACTTATTTTTCCGACACTTCTAATGAGTAGGTATCACTATTTTATTTTTTATTTTATTTAATACTAGCTTCTGCCCGCGACTTCGTCCGCGTGGAATAGTAACTTTGGGCTAGCGCTAACTTAAACCCGCGACTTCGTTTACGTAGAAGGTGAAAATATTTTGAAATAGGAACTATTTTAGCATAAATGTGCGCGCAGTACTTGATCATTATTTTGCTGCGATGTTATTTTAAAACTGCGATATCTCCTAAGATATTAATTGAAATCGAATGAAAAACCCTGATGTTGAAACATTCTTCATTGGTGCTACGCTCCTACTTGTCTTAGCTTGATGATATAGGTATATACCTTCCTCGATAAATGGGCTATCTAATACTGAAATAATTTTTCAAATCGGACCAATAGGAAGTTCATGAGATTAGCGCGTTCAATCAAAAAAACAAACTCTTCAGCTTTATAATATTAGTGTAGATATACCTACATACTGTACCCAGTAAAAAGTTTTTTTTTAAACGAAGCTACTCGCTAGCCTCTAGGCGCCAAGCTAGCCGAGTGCCTGTGCGTTCGCGACCTTATACAAAAATAATCCTTATAGCATGATTCAGTATTCACGCGCGATGGCTTATTATTAGCGTATTTCATGTATAACTTTGGTGTTTCTATACCGATTTCTATGATTCTTTTTTATGGAATAGTTAATAATGTTACCTTTTTAAATTAGGGATGACTGAGAGTGTTATAAACGTAAGAGTAGACAAATATAATCAGAAAGCTTCGAACTGCTAAGCTAACGGCAGTAACACGTGTTATTGTGAGTCAATCGTAAAAGATAGACATATGCTGTCGTGGGATATTTTTTTATATCATTTTAAGGAGAACATTTCCGTCATACATGATTTCTGTGTAGCTTTAACCATTAAGGTTGCACACGCGACGGAAGCTTAGAAAATGGAGTAACTTCTCCCGTTTTCCCAACATTTCCCTTCACAGCTCTGCTCTTATTGATTGTAGCGTGATGAAAATTATACTATAACCAGCTCAGGAGTATGAAAAATAATTGTACCAAGTTTCGTTAAAATCCGTCGAGTAGTTTTTGTTTCTATAACGGTTATACAGACAGACAAAAATTTTACTGATTGCATTTTTGGCATCAGTATCGATCCCTAATCACCCCCTGATAGTTATTTTGGAAATATATTTCATGTACAGAATTGACTTCTCTACAGATTTATTATAAGTATATATAGATACTAGCTGACCCGCGCAACTTTGTCTACGTCAAATTTTTCATTAATGCATCGCTCCTATTTGTCTCAGCGTGATGATATGTATATAGCCTATAGCCTTCCTCGATAAATGGGCTATCTAACACTGAAAGATTTTTTCAAATCGGACCAGGAGTTCCTGAGATTAGTGAATTCAAACAAACAAACAAACTCTTCAGCTTTATAAGATGTATTAGTATAGATTTCAGCCAATGTATACAAACCATGACTAATTATATACTAAAAGAAACCCACTCCATCCATGTGAAAACAGCACGAAATTCGGTGCAGTCGTTTTTGAGTTTATCGCGAACAGACAGACGCGGCGAAAGACGTAATACCTATGTAGGGACAAGAACTGCTTTGTTTGTTTACAGAATTAGAACAAATAATATTTTTCATTATTTCACAGGGGCGCCCGTTGCTAAGAAGCCAGAACTAGACACGCGAAGATCAAAATCAAGAGATATAATCTCAGCCGAGGAAAAGAAAAACGAATACAATCTAAAATTATCAGTCTCAGAAATATTTACGAAATCTCAAAATCATACGTCCAACCGGACGACTACATTTAAAAAGCCCTTCACTAAAACACAACATGGAGTTTGTGGCAGTGTAAATAATACTGTTTTAAGTACAAGTTTCCGTTATGATAGTAACAGAGATAATATTAAATGTAAAATATCGAACAAAAGTATTGACAGTGATACAATAAAAAAGTATCGAAGAGCGTGTATCAATGAAAAATGTTTCGAATGTGACATTTGTCAACGTAGTTTTAATAGTAAAAGTAATATAAAATTACATATTCGTGAACACACAAGTGAAAAACCTTTCAAATATAATTTAGTTAATCATACTCGTACCCACACTGGTGAGACACCTTTCAAATGTGATATTTGTCAGCGTAATTTTATTCACAAGTGTAATTTAGTAGTACATACTCGTACCCACACTGGTGAGAAACCTTTCAAATGTGATATTTGTCAGCGTAATTTTAATCATAAGAGTAGTTTAGTACGCCATACTCGTACCCACACTGGTGTGAAACCTTTCAAGTGTGATATATGCCAGCGTAGTTTTAGTGAAAAGAAAAGTTTAGTAAGTCATACTCGTACCCACACTGGTGAGAAACCTTTCAAGTGTGATATATGCCAGCATAGTTTTTATCAAAAGGGTAATTTAGTAAGTCATACTCGTACCCACACTGGTGAGAAACCTTTCAAATGTGACATTTGTCAGCGTAGTTTCTATCAAAAGTGTAATTTAGTAAGTCATACTCGTACCCACACTGGTGAGAAACCTTTCAAGTGTGATATATGCCAGTGTAGTTTTAGTGAAAAGACAAGTTTAGTAAGACATACTCGTACCCACACTGGTGAGAAACCTTTCAAATGTGATATATGTCAGCTTAGTTTTAGCCATAAAGATAGTTTAGTAAGTCATACTCGTACCCACACTGGTGAGAAACCTTTCAAGTGTGATATATGCCAGCGTAGTTTTAGTGAAAAGAAACGTTTAGTAAGTCATACTCGTACCCACACTGGTGAGAAACCTTTCAAGTGTGATATATGCCAGCGTAGTTTTAGTGAAAAGACAAGTTTAGTAAGACATACTCGTACCCACACTGGTGAGAAACTACAATGAGCTACAAAACACATCGAAACAACTGAAATCTTGCTTAATGGATTTCCTCCACGGAACAGAAAAAACCGTGGAAGTGCGGAATAGTCGTGGCACGCGTATCTATACTGTAATATTATAAAGCAGAAGGGTTTGTTTGTTTGTTTGGTTGAACGCGCTAATCTCAAGAACTACTGAGCCGATTTGAAAAAAAAATCAGTGTTAGATAGCCCATTTATCGAGGAAGGTTATATATCATCACGCTAAGACAAATAGGAGCGGAGCAATAATGGAAAATGTGACGCAGACGAAGTTGCGCTGGTCACTTAGTTATACGTATAATATAATAGGCTACATTCCATCATCCACAAATTGCAAAACTATTTATTCCGTCAGTTAGAGTATTGAAAAATAATGGACACGTTTTTTGTGAATCAATGAATATTGACAAAGATAAAACGCATCAAAACTTGCGAGTGGGGGCTCGTGGCGACTCAGTAAAAATTATGCGAAGGTGTGACGTACTTATTGAGAATTTTAAAAGCGTCGTAACTTCGTCAATTTTGGTTCCCGTAGCAAAAGAAAAAACACGGGTCAAATATTTTTTGATAACCTAACTGACGGACTAATTAGATTTTTTTGTGTACGTTACCCCAGCAAGAAAGTAGGTATCTCCTAGAGTTATGTGAGTTGAACGTATAGTTGGTCCTTTTCTGCTGTAAATGTGCCCCCACATAAAAAATGTGTGCCCCCTGTCGTTTTGGAGAAAAACGGAAAAAACGATTCTTGCTGGGGTAACGTTTTTCTAGCAGGAAAATTCTAAACGAATGATCGGAGAGAGAAAAATTGTGCATGGCCAGAGAGCTTACATGTGTGCCAAAATGTGCCCCCAAAAATAAAATCTGTGCCCCTTCAGATTTACGAGATATTGCATTTCCTGCTGGAGTAACGTTTTGATGAATCGCATATCTCTAAAACCATTGCATGCGCCCCTGTAGAACATACATACACGAGTAGCTCTTAATGTGTGCCCCTTTGTGCCCCAAATTAGATTTACGAAAATATTTATAGTTTTCAAGTTATCGCGGTTTTATGAAAACTCGAAAAAACATCGCAGCGCCTAAATGAGACAAGGTATAAGTTCGCTGAAAACTGTATTCGGTCCTTCTTGACGCTAATATTAACCATACAAAGTTTCAAAACTATTCACGCATGCGTTTTTGAATGATCTTGCTAAAAGTCAAAACGATGGTGTCATAATTTTGACGGCAAAATACAAGGAATCGGCTCAATCCACTGACGTATAAATCATATGGACTTGAAACGTTTGACTATAGAAATAAACAGTTATACAAATATCTATCATATCGACGCAAACATGTCAAAAAGCGTTTTGTCTCTTTTTAACTAGCCAAGAGCTGCATATGAAAAAAGAGACATCTATATGTTTGCCAAGTACTAAATTTGGCAACCCTATTGTGTGACGTCAAAATCATGCCTTTGCGTGGCCGGTCGCCATTTTAGGTGCCCAATGTACTCTGTGGTTTTATGGTAGTTGAGCTGTCAAACAGTTGTTTGCTTTTATTATTTTCGTTGTTTTAAAGATAAATACGTCGAAAGCTAGGTTTTTTTTGTGTTCTGGCTTTGGAAAATAAGAGAAAAATCATGCCATCGTGTTGCATAATACAGTATGGTGCGAGGAATAACAAAAATCAGACTAATTTGACTCTGCACAGGTTATTTACTAGTTTTCACTATTCCAGTTGAATATTGTAGAATTTTGTGTAATGTATTGTTACCAGATGATCTTTTTAAAGATTATTGAAACCTGTGTCATATTTGTATGACTTATTATTACGTTATTATTTTCTTTCGTTGTATTGTTTACATAAAATTTTTATGTCTTAGTTAGTGATGTGCGATTTTCGCATCGCATACGATAAGTATCGATATTATTATATTGATAAAGTGTGTAAAATACATTTCAATGCTATTAACCCACAGATTTACTTGAAATGAAATTTTCAAAAATAAATGGATAGAAGAAAAATATAAACCATAGACATAAAATGTGGCATATCTGCTCCCTGCACTTTGATGAATCTAGTTTTAACAGAACCCTCGATGTGATGAGGTTACATGATGGCGCAGTGCCCACATTGAATATGCTGGTATGTTTTTAAACAAAAATTGTATAGCAATTAGTAGGATGGTATGGATTAGTAGAATAAATTTATAAAATTAGTAGGATGTAAATTATATGTATGTAAAAATAAATAAATGGTGTTGTAAATAATTATTGTTGACTTTTGATTAAAACCTAATTTCATCGGTATGTTAGAAAATATACTTAGGTGATGGAGACGTCCGTGCCGGCAGCCCATCGTGGATGCAGCGTCATTTCTTTTCTTAGATTTTGTTCCCTCCACCCCGTCTCGAATGACCTAACGCAAGGCTTTAGAATAGCGCTTAGGTACATTTCATTTGAATTTTCAAAAACTTATTCGATGTAGGTACCTTGTTACTTATCCTAATAATGGCAATAGATACATATTTTGGGGGGTATGCGGTACAGAGAGACATGTCCCGCAAACCCCCATTGATATAATAATATTAAATATTGAGAACCTCCTCCTTTTTAGAAGTCGGTTAAAAAGATAGTGATTATCTAATTTTAGTTTAGTTATTGAACAAGAGAATCGGCAACAATGTCATCCAAACTAAACATGTACGCAAAGTATTAGCCTAAATCAAAAACCGGGAAGTAAACTTTTAAAGTCTTTTCTCTTATACAGTTGAAAATCTAGTAGGTACAGAAATTTGTCAGATTGTTGTAGTACGATGTGCTGGCGACTGTACAAGTGAAGCTGAAAATGTGCTAAAAATACCCGTTGAAATTGTACCGTGACATTTTGAAAACATTCTAACAATCTTTTATCGATGTTATTGTAAAGAAATATTTATTTATTTATTTAACACTTTCAGCACAAAAAGAGTACAGAGGCGGACTTAATGCCATAGGCATTCTCTACCAGTCAACCTTTGGGTGATGCAGAGAATAGTGGTAGGTGCAATACAGAGAATTTAATGTAAAAAATAATTAAATGCGATTAATAATGATTAATATTCAAATTCAAAGTATAAAAATAAAGTAAAGTACCTAGAAATCACAGACATATAAATAGTAGCAGACCAAACATTCGCTAAAATTTGCGTAGCCATTACGCACACATAGGGAATGTTGTCATTACAGGGCCGAATTAGGACCGGTTGCCGGTATTATCTAACGATAATGAAACAATCCATACCTATACTTTCTGAAAATCCGTGAAAATCGATATTTTCTGGGTAAATTAAATGTAGATTACTTATCAAAAGTCTTAACGAATAGAACCACCCTCTATTCCCGTGGTTATTGTTAAAGGCGACTAAGGGAATATTTTAAGAGGACGATGGGCAGCAGTCCACTCTTCACCTTTTGACGGTGTTTACAAACCGTTGACGGATGTCAGTATCAGCTAGAAGAACCGGCACTGCAGTTATAAACCCGCATGCCCAGTTTTGTAGAACCGAGAGTCAAGGTATTAGTATGTCTGAAAGCTAGTTTAGGAATAAATCAGGATTTGTGAAATAAAAGTAATGTAATTCAAAATTCAAGCATTTATTTCAATTAAACCATTTACAGGCACTTTTTAATTGTCAAGGTCGGTCTGTCCAAAAAGTTTAAGCTATTTGCACGTTCCAAAGCGTAGATCTCTATGGAGAAACTCCACGGACACTCTTCTATCTTACACTCTCATAATGCTTACATATGGAGTAAATTCGTTAAACAGTGTAGGAATTGCTCCGGGACGTAATGTTGTTCGATCAAATGATTCTCAAAATGCTTTGAGCAAAGTACACTTGAAGGTCTTGGTTGCCAATCCTGGAGTTTCAGGTTTTTAATCCAGGCATTCCGTAAACTTTCATCCTTAGGAAACCTGGAAAAATATTAGTATGCTCATTTATTGCCTGCTGAATGAAAATTCATCGTTATGTGAGTAGCCTATACTGTATTTATACATATGCCTATGTTCTCCATAACACAGACACTGGGTAACATAACATTGATTTTATAATTTATTTTTTATAATAGCATGACATGTGTACATACACTGAAACTACTACAGGTATTTTGAAATTGTATCACCAAAAAAGAATAAAAAATCAGACATTAAACTGAGGCTTTATTTGATAATTCAATGGAAATAAATATTTTACATACAACAAATGCAATTAACTAGTTTCGCCTTTGTTGCCGAATTCGTCCCTGACTAATTGAACAGGTACTTGAGCTGTCACTTGATGCCACTTTCTGACTATTTTGTCCTTGTTATGGTTTATTTCTTTAGTTTTAGGTACAAATCGCATCTTTGTTAAAAACTGTATGTAAAAAACGAATAAACAGTATCGAAACATTTGAATTCAGTAAAGAAAGCACTAAGATTTCCCAAAACTTACCGATGATAGGTCAATCCAGGTGTTTTGTGGTAGCTAGCACTGTCACAGCGATACGCACAGCACTTTACCATTTTATTTTACCGTCCTTGTGTATTTTATGTCCCAAACAAGTAATATTTTATTAATTTTAACACGATTGAAACAGAACGTATGTAGCTTATCAATATGGCGGCGCGGGTTAAACAAGCTACGCGTCAAATTTTGTCTATGTATGAGTCAGTGTGACAACACGTGACAGAACGAGACACGCTTATGAAAAGTCACTTAGAAAAAAAAGGATAAAGAATCATACCATATAAAAAAATATATCTACGTATTAATGTTTGGTCTGCTACTATTTATATGTCTGTGCTAGAAATAAAGTATAAAATCAATTGCGTCAGGTGGAACCACCAGTCCACCAGTGGATCCACCGCCGGATCTAACCGGTTAAAATGAATACTATACACAAACTAACTATACCTATAAATACATAATAAATACTCACAATAACAAGATAAATATGTAAACGAAATACTTAAACAATAAATACGAATAAGTAACTGGAAAACATTAGCGCTGTGATGATACTACTGCCAACTTCTTCCGAATGTGTTCACGAACTTTCAATTTAAAAGTTAGTCGGTTGGTGGCCATCCTGATCTCCTGAGGAAGCGCATTCCACAGAGAAATAGACTGAACGAAGAAAGAAGAGTGAATAAAGTCAGTACGGTGAGTGGGACATTGAAGGAGACGGTTGTTTGATGAGCGTAGATTGAGATTGTGGCTGGTGCAAATGTATTGAAAGTGAGGGGCTAGATAACTGGGAGAGTTGGGAGAGACAAGAAATGAAAACAAGGTAGTAAGAGCCCTTAGCTCTCTACGCTCGCGTATGGGCAACCACTTTAAAAGTGACCGATGCGCAGAGACATGATCATATTTACGCAGATTGAAAACAAATCGAATGCAGTAATTCAGAAGATCAGTCATAGGCTGCCCTATTAGCCGCCATTTTATCATCCCAGCAAAGTGTAGGTAGCTACGTTTTTTTTATAGGTATGCCCAGTCCATATGGTTTATACGCATTGAGATAAAAACTTTAACATTGAGTTGAATATCGATATCAGATGCGCAAGTTGCTCGCAGTTACAACCCTACGAAAGGCAGCCATTTTAAGTGCCCAAGTCGGTGGTAGGTAAACACGTTTTTTTTGTAGGTATGCCCAGTCCATATGATTTATACGTCAGTGGCTCAATCCCAGATGTGTAGGTGTAAACCAAAATCTTGTGCCTTTAGTCAAAAATATATGCTGAAAATATTCAGCTTGGAATGTTTCGCATTATGTAAATATTAACAAAATACCAAAATATGTAATCAACGGCTGGTTATCCGACCAAATTTGAATGACTACTAAAAAGCGACTGATTCATACAAATCGATGACCTTCTTTATTGGACGTATTATACCTAAGGTGTTGTCGTACATTCGCGTTCAAAAGTTTTGGGGGCTAATTAAAAAATGTAAATTAAATGGACCTTGTGACTATAATGAAACAGCTTGTTGATGTGGAAATTATTGTTTTAATTCTTAAAGTAATTATTGGATCAAATCAAATATCAAATTTCCTACTTATAAATATTAGATTTTTTTTTGCACGTTGTGTAGTCACATTATTATTTAAATCACAGATCAGTTTTCATCTAAGTCTAACATACATATAATTAGTAAATTCGCATTACAAAAAATCACAGTTCAGTATGTATTCCGTCCACTAGCGCCGCCAATCGTTTTTTATTATTTGTGGTAAATTTAAAACACGTAGATAAAAAACCGCTCTGTAGTGCACTGAAGAAATGTATTTATTATGTTTTGAGAGTTATGTTTTGTACTTTAGAACATAAATAGTTGCCAAAGTCGATATTTTTGCTAAAAGTGGCCACTTTTAGCAATAATTGCCGTTTTGGCTATTTAGCCATGAGTTATGTATTAAAAATAGCTATCAAAAAATAACAGATACATTTCTTCAGTGCACTACAGAGCTGTTTATTATCTACGTGTCTTAAATTTACCACAATTAATAAAAAACGATTGGCGGCGCTAGTGGACGGAATACACCCTCTTAAGTATAAGTAAGTATAATATTGTGTAAAAAAATGTTAAATTGGAAATCACAGATAAATAATTTTCTTACGAGTAATTTGCTTATACATACCTACTCGTAGATTCATATAGAGTGTGTTCAAAATTCAATGTGTTAGTGTTCAGTGTGTTAGTATAGTAAACCGCATAAAGATATAACTGTAAACATCGAATGTGCACAAATTATCTGATGGTATTTGGCTATAATAATGCACTTTCACCAAAGAACTCAACCGAAAAGTATTAATGTAAATTATAACGGGCAGACAGTAGAATCTGTAACAAATACAAAATTTCTAGGAATCAATATTGATAACAGACTTTCATGGAAAACCCATATAGACAATCGCTGCAAAAGAATCAACAAATCCTCATTCGCTCTTTAGGCCGCGTTTCCACCTGCAAGCAACTTGCATGCAAGTTTAATTACAATGCGGTCTACCAAGGGATCATGTGATCAACCGCTCCATTGTGTCCCGCAGTGTAATTACATTTGCATGCAAGTAGCTTGCCGGTGGAAACGCGGCTTTACAAGCTCTCCAAAATAGTTAACAAAGAAGCGATTTCAACGGCCTATCACGGACTGGTGGCACCATTACTGAGATACGGCATTATATTTTGGGGTAATTCGGTAGACAAGGAATTTATATATAAAGCTCAAAAAAAGTGCATTAAAGCAATGTGCCAAATAAATAGTAGGTACTGTGAAGGTTAAATACTCATTGCTTCAGGGCTTTATAAGCATTGTCATTGGCCGTATGTAAAAGGAAGGTTTGGAACGGTCACCTGAAAAAGATAACGTTTCGAATGATGAAATAAGGGTTGTAGTGTTTTGTTTAGTAGATTCCTTGTATTGATTTGAAGCCGGGCGCATGGTCGCCAATATATTCGATTATTGCTGCATTTTCGTTTTTTTAATCTTTACGCTACTCGCTTTTGATTGCCGCTTGGCAAAAATCATTGTGTTTTTGAGCGTATTGTAGTTGTGAGTTATTATTGTGGTCTTATTTGCTGTAAAAGCACACATTATAATAACTGTGCAAGTTTTAGTAAAATACCACAACTACAATGCCGAGCCAAGAAGTTTTAACCACAAAAGTGGTTGTTCATCCTTTGGTCTTGCTGAGTGTGGTGGACCACTTCAATCGGATGGGCAAAATAGGTAATCAAAAGCGAGTAGTCGGCATGCAGTTATATAGGATTGAAGTTGTAGGACATGACTGAAGCTACTTCATTATTGAGAAGCATTGACACCCGTGTCTACGAAATTCCTGCCCATAGGTAGGGACTTCTGGTTAGGTTTAGGTAGGTGGTTGACCCTTCCAAAACTTTGAATAGATGATTACAAGAGGAATTTCTTGCATCCTCTATTCTTAAGGGCGTAGCTCATGTGAAGGTTAAATACTCATTGCTTCAGGGCTTTATAAGCATTGTCATTGGCCGTATGTAAAAGGAAGGTTTGGAACGGTCACCTGAAAAAGATAACGTTTCGAATGATGAAATAAGGGTTGTAGTGTTTTGTTTAGTAGATTCCTTGTATTGATTTGAAGCCGGGCGCATGGTCGCCAATATATTCGATTATTGCTGAATTCCTTTTTTTATTCCTTACGCCCCCATTTCCATCATCACAGTACCTACAATTAGCTGTCAACCTTACTTTAAAAATCTAAAAATTCTCACATTGCCTTCCCTATACATTTATGAATGGTTTTTTTCGTTGGTAGTGGTGAAGGCTAAACACGTGCTTTTGTCAGTGCTACGAATATTTTCGATTTTTGTGATCTTTTTTGGTTTAAAACTCGATCGAAAGTGTTCTCTGTGTCTGTGTTCTTGGTGTAAGGTTTGTTTTTTGTTGTAAGTGTCCTTCTTTTTAACAATAATTCGAGATGAACTCGAAAAAGCCCCTTGATCCTGACCCCCCTGATGAATTATTTGATCTCTCCCCCGGACTAACAATTACCCTCCCCCATGACATCGAAATAACACAACAGGACCCTATTATGGATACGGATACCCCTAATCGCAAGAGGGCCGCTAGTTCGCCCCTGGTTTCTTCCAATGTTAAACCCAAGATTGCGAAAAATATTTTAGGCAGGCTTTCTTATACAGCAAGAGATAATCCACCATACATTGTGAATGTTTCGCTCAAAGACGAACAAACTTCAGGCACTGTGCTACAACCTATCAAGTTTGGTATGTTTTTGACGATAAATAACGTGAATAACGTACATCTCGGTGGGATCAAACGTATAGGCAGAAATCGTGTGTCAGTTGAGTTCAAGTCGCACCAGGATGCAAATAGTTTTCTTAACAATAAAATTCTTTCCCAACACAATTACATGGCTGCCATTCCACAATACAACATAACAAGAATGGGTATTGTTAGGGATATACCAGTTGAGTGGTCAGAAGAGGAAATCATTAAAAATATCCAGGTTCCTGAGGGATGCGGCTCTGTTATCAAGGCCAGAAGGATGAACCGAAAGGTGTCCTCTTCTGGTGTGACAGAGTGGAGACCCACACAGACTGTTGTGTTAACTTTTGACGGACAATTCCTACCTAAACGTGTGTACAGTTTCTACTCGGCTCTCCCAGTTGAGCGGTACACTTACCCAACGGTTCAATGTTATCATTGTTGCCGCTTTGGCCATACACGCACACTTTGCAGATCGAAACCTAGATGTTTTAAGTGTGGTGAAGATCATCCAGGCGATGGATGTGAAGTCACCCGTGAATTGAGTCTCTGTGTTTCGTGTAGTGGCAACCATTTCGCAAATGACAGTGCTTGTCCTGAATTGGGCCGACAGAAGAGTATCAAAGCTCTGATGGCGGAGAAATCGATTTCGTATGCGGAGGCAAGTCGGGTCTTCCCACCTGTTTCCAGATCATATGCTGAAGTCTCCAAGTCTTTCCCACGGAACAAAGTTACTGCAAATAATTCGCAATCCCAGTCCTCAAGTCCCATCCCAGTAACCCAAAAATCATACCGTAAAACGGTATTTTTGAAACCCAAACCCCATATCTCCCTTTCACCCGGTTATGATAGACAAGCTCACCTGAACCTCACTCAAAATTACTCCTTTTCCCCATCAAAGAACGGCTGTGCCCTTCCAATGGAAGCTCCAGAGCCAATGCTTCACAGACAGGATACCTCAACCAATATTTTAAATTTAATTACTGACATGCTAATGTCTGCTCTTGCAAACCCATCCCAAGCTATACCTGACCACGTTGCATCAAAATTGACCACTATTCCAAATTATATCCATAACATTCCATCCCCTGACATTTCTCCAGTGGAACGTGAGGAGTATTACTCCCAGAAAGCCTGATCTTTCTTTTTTAATTAATAAGTTTAAACCATCAATCTGCGGCATTGCTGAGACATGGCTCTTACCTGGAAGCAATTTCAGGTTGCCGTGTTTTACCAGTGTACGTCATGATAGATCTGATGGATACGGAGGATGTGCCTTGCTCATCAATAGCAAGGTATCATTCTCTCAGATTCCTCCAACCTTTGTTGGCGATGACATAAATGTTGTTGCTGTGAAGGCTGAGGGTATAAATATTTTTTCTTTTTATATTGCGCACCCACATCTAGAATATCTTTCAATAATTAGGAATTTATTATGTAGTGTTAGCGGTCCAATACTTGTTCTGGGTGATTTTAACTGTCACCATTATCGTTGGGGATCAGATACTTGCGATAACTTTGGCATTGGCTTACTTGATATATTGGATGAACTCAATCTTTGTCTCATCAACGATGGTAGTGCTACACGTAGATCTGCACCTGGTCCGAATATTAGCTGTGTTGACTTAGCATTCTGTTCATCCAATATAGCTAGTCTTCTCATTTGGCGTCGCTTGGATATGACCTATGGAAGTGATCACTACCCCATCATAATTGAATTTCCTTCCAAAAATATTCCTTTTAATGTTTCCCCCCCTCTTTTAAAACACCAACTAAATTCAGCAGACTGGGATTTATATGCTAAAATTCTGGACCTAAGAATATCTTCCCTTCCAGAAGTTAACAGGGATAACGCCCAGGATTGTTTCTTATCCTTCTCTTCCACCATTCTCTCCACTGCTGATGATTGTTTCCCATCCAAAAAACCCCATTCTGGTAAACTTCCCTCCCCGCCATGGTGGGATAGGGAATGCACTAACATGGTCAGGGCCAGGAATGAGGCCGAAAAGACAGTCAACGGCAATATGAACCTGGATAACCTCATTGCCTTCAAACAGATACTAGCCAAGTCCAGGAAATTCCTAAAACGGAAAAAACGCGAAGGTTGGTCAAAATACTGTAGTTCGCTGAGTCCGTCCACCCCGGTTTCGATGGTTTGGCGAAAGGTGAAACGTTTTAGGAGCAGTTTAGCACCTGCCTCCTCTAACAACCTCACGGAAGAGCTGGGATACCAGTTTTTCTCAAAAATCGCTCCAGCTTATGTCCCAGGTGTTGAGGAAACCAGTGTTGATATTTATGACACAGACAACATTGACGAACCAATGAACATGCCATTTAACTTGGAGGAGCTAAAAACTGTGCTATCCCACGTCAAGGACTCCGCACCGGGAGTGGATGGATTCCCGTACTCCTTTATTTCTAAAGCTGGTCCAAAAACCCACAAATATTACCTGGACCTGGCTAATTTCTGTTTTACTTCTGGCTACATTCCCATAGAGTGGAAGGTTCAAGTTGTCATTCCGATTCTAAAACCAGGCAAAGATCCTAATGATCATTGCTCATACAGACCTATTGCCTTATCGTCCATACTCATCAAACTTTTAGAACACCTTGTTAAAAACCGATTAGTGTGGTTGGTGGAAAACAGGAAACTGCTCCCAACGACTCAATTCGGCTTTAGGAAAGGTCTGGGCACAGCTGATAGTGTGGGTATCCTCACGTCAGAGGTCCGGCTGGCCCTTAGCAGGAACGAGTCTGTGGTTGCTGTCTTCCTGGATATATCAGCTGCCTATGATTCAGTTCTCCTCCCTAATCTCAGGCAAAAGCTGCACGAGCTGAGAGTCCCGGCGAGGATTTGTCGCATCATTGGTAGCATTTTTACCAATCGCACCATTCAATTAAGAATACCAGGGGGTGACTCTGAACAAAGATCGGTCTGGAGAGGACTACCCCAAGGATCAGTTCTTAGTCCCCCATTATATAACATCTATACAGCTAACCTGCCCTCTTGCCTTAATTTCAACTGTAAAATCCTTCAGTATGCTGACGACATTGCACTAATGGTCTGTGGCAATTCCATTCAGGATGCCGCTTTTTCGATGAATGTCTCTCTGGCCTCATTAAACCAATGGCTACTTGACAATGGTTTGTCTATAAGTGCTCCAAAGAGTAAAGCTGTCATTTTTACACGCAAGCGTTCTGTACCTCCAATAGATATTAACATTAATGGTCAAAGCATTCCAGTCGAAGATAAGGCCAGGTTTCTGGGAGTAACTCTAGACTCAAGACTGACTGGGGTCGATCACATCAACAACACGGTCAAAAAATGTGAACGTTCTGTGTCGGTCCTTAAGGCTTTGGCTGGGGTATGGTGGGGAGCTCACCCCTACACCCTTAAACTGGTCTATAATGCGCTGACCAGAAGTGCTATGGATTACTGCAGCTACCTTCTTGAGCCCTGTAACAAAGAAGCGCTTAAACAATTAGATAGCATACAGTCCAAATGCCTAAGAATTGTCGTTGGGGCTATGAAATCATCTCCCATAAATGCGCTGCAAGTGGAATGTGCAGACCCACCCCTACACCTTAGGAGACAGTATTTGGCAGATCGCTTCCTAACTAAGGTATTTTCCCTCTCATCCCATCCCTTGATCCCAATTTTAGAACTAATTGACCTTTCCTTTAATAATTCTTCCTATTGGAACCATAAAGTGGTTCCCCTATTGGTAAATAGGTACAGAGAGCTTAAACAACTCTCCGCGCCTATTTGCCAATACCCTACTCTTCCGGTCTTCTCCGCCGCATACGAGGCGATTCATTTCGAACAAAAAGTCGTTTTGGGACTAAGTTTATCTAGGAATTCTCAAGACGCTAGACATGACTTTGAGTCAGCTGTCAAACGTTATTGGGAAGGATGGAATTTCTTTTTCACGGATGCTTCAAAATTCTCTGAAACCGAATGTACTGGTGTGGCAGTTTATTTCCAAAATTCCAAAATAGCTTTACTTTTTCAATGCCCACCAGAAGCATCAGTCTTTACAGGAGAGTGTATTGGTATTTTAGAAGCCATACACTATATTAAATCTCATCAGATAACAAGGTCAGTAATTTTCTCAGATTCCCGTAGTAGCGTTCAGGCCCTTAAACAAAATCAACTCCACAGTAAAATTAATAGTCAAATCATTATAGATATAAAGAACTTGTTATTTGATTGCTCCCAAAACGGCTTGGACATCGAGATAACCTGGATCCCCGGTCACTCGGGTATTGTTGGCAATGAGTGCGCTGATTCGTTAGCAAAGTATGCCACATCGAATCCGGTTGATCAAAAGCACTACGTAGCGCATAACTACGATTTGCGGAATGGTGCCAAACCCAAGTTATTTAACTCGTGGACTGAAACATGGAAGACGACTTCTAAAACCAAGGGCCTCTACTACGCTGCCATACAGCCTGAAATCCAGCGTAGGCCTTGGTTTTTTAAATATCCTAAATTGTCGAAGAGAACTGTTTCGTCCCTCTGTAGACTCCGACTCGGACATTGTTGTAGCCCTGTGTTCCTGAACAAAATCCACGTCCGGGATAATTCCCTGTGCGAGTGCGGCCTTGCGGATGGTACTTTAGACCATATTTTCTTCTGTTGCTCCCTAAATAATAAATCCTTTGACCTATATAATAAAATTTCCAAACTTAACATTCCCCTCCCAACCAACTTTCATACCCTCCTTTCCCACTTCTCCCCTAAACTAATCAACATTTTGGCCACATTCATTAACGAGAATGACTTAAAATTTTAATTAGTGCGTAACGTGTGTGTAAATAGTCTGTAAATAGTATAAACTAGTAGTGTTGTAGTGTGCTTGTAAATTAGATTATATGTTTTACTAACCCATGTGTTCGTTTCAGCTACACTAACACCTACCACGAAGTAAAACGGAAAGTTTGACGGACTGCCTCTCTGTGCTACCGTCACCACGTGACACTGGCAGAATAGTCGGAACCGGCTCAGTTGCCATAAATATAAAAAAAAAAAAAAAAAAAAACATTTATGAATCAAGTATTTTTGTGAAATCAAACCTAAGCTACTATAAGACTGCTGTTACAAGCTATTATCGAAAATTAAGGGATAAAAAAAGGTTAGAGGTACAAATACCTTATGGTAAAACGGCACTGAGTATTTTATGCATGACATCATTAATCTATAATAAATTGCCTGATCACATTAAACAATTACCAATCCTCCAGTTTAAAAAGAAACTACATTCATTCTTAATAGACAGATGTTATTATGATGTCAAAGATTACTTGTGTGACAAAAATATTGTATTCCAATGACAAGAAAGGAAAAATAATTATCATTTTTCCCCACATAATATGTATGATAATATTGTGAATTGTATTTGAATACCATTTAAATTGCTCGTGTTTCCCCTTTCTTTTTGTTTTTTTTTTTGTATATTTTTTTTTGTTTTTAATATTTAGGTATGTGAGAATATAATTTGCAATGTAATAATGAATTATGATTAATATGACTTGGAATTGAATTGAATTTGGAATATTTTAATAATGTATCGAAACTAATATGACTAAATTATTGTGTTTTAACTTCTGATTTATATTTTATTATTGTATGCCTCAATGGCGGGACATAGCTGAACTTATTTTAATTATTTAAGACCTGTATTTATGATGTATGTACCTATTGTCCACAATAAAGATGATTTGATTTGATTTGATTTATAAATAAACATATTTACCTATCCCATATTCGTAACAACATTATCACCTCATGTTGCGTCGTTAGCTTAGTCGCTAATAGTGAGAGAGCCGGCTGCAAAAATACCTACCTCATCGGCTACCCCAATAAGCTATATTTAGATCGTTAACCGACACTTAAATACGTAAAAAAATCAGGTCTGCCAGAGCCAATCCTGCCAGGTCATAGAAATAATCGATATTTTTTGACGTAATTTTTTAGTAAAAATTACGTCACAAGATACCCGAATGACACTGGTGGCAGCAGTTAACCACTGATTAGTTATGTAAAAAAAAGTGGGTCTGCCATTGCGCACCCTGCCGGGAGTACTTGGCAGACCCCTAAAATATGCCCTTCTGACACACTAAACCTACCCCATCGAGTACCTACCCGGATGGGACCAACGCTAAATAATAACCAAGATGCCCCTGATAATGGATCAAAAGGTCTGCCAGGTCTAAGCTTGCCGGAACTTAGTGTTCAAAGCATTTCAAGTTGATAGGGAGCATAATTTCACCTGAAAAATAACATTAAGTACCTATTTATACAAATTTATGAATATCAAATAGGTATTTTTTATCAAAACAACAAGTTTAGAGATAAAAGATATATTATATTCAAAATTTAGCAACAATCACTAGGAGTTCAATAACATGCTTACAATTTATATAGAACTATCAAAACTTAGTTTAAGTTGGCATTATAATTACATGAATAATTCTGTTTATTTATGTGGGTTAAGGGAACTAAGTAGGCTTCCGAGTGTGGAACTTGTTATTGCGTAAATCGTAGGAACAGTCAACGCCTTATCAACCTGACCACCACCAGGATCTCTCTAGTCCACCGAAATCAGGTCAAAGTTTAAACAATAATGCAGTGTTGCCGTTTCAGTGACTTTGTCGCTAGATCTAGTGAGTTTTTGATGTTTATGGTGACTTTTTTTCACGATTCAGTGACAAAAAATAGTCTGGTGACTTCTAGCGACTTTTTCATGATCAACACAACAGTACATTATTATTTATCTTGTTATATTTAATTAGCCAGAAAATTGTGTAGTTATTAAGACCTAACGGTAACGTGCACTGTGTGTTGAACTTGGCTTTAATGAGGACAAAATTGAAAAAATATTACAGCAATGGAATAATATTAATTTTGTCAAATGGAACGTAATTCCAAATAACGATACAATAAAATTCTGGGCGCAAGTGAACAAATACAAAAAATGCTGCAGGTATCAACGCATACCAAGATTTAGCAGATTTAGCCATTGCAGTTTTGTCGCTGCCACACTCGAATGCAGAAGTAGAGCGGACGATCAGTATAATGAACATTGTTAAATCGAAACTACGAAATAGATTAGCAACAACTACTCTGAATTCAATACTGTTGATATGGAATCAGCTAAAATGTTTTAAAGAAACCTGCAAAAGTTATGTTTTACCCAGTGAAGTCTTGTCCCAAATGATGAAAACCGTTAAAACATAAATAAGAATACTGTGCCATCTACTTCCATATTACAACCGCAAGCTTCGATTTCCACGGCAACTACAGAGCAACCGTCCACTTCCACCATGCTGGACGAAAATGATACAGTGTTAATAGATGAAGATTTTATACAACAAATTAATAATTTTTAAACATTGTTTTTGGTTAATTCAAATTATTGTTCGTTGATTTTTCATATAGTTTTTTAATTACTTTTAATCAGTAAATTTAGTGATTTCTAGTGACTTTTTGAATTTAATTTTTCACCCAATCTGGTGACATTTTGGTAGAAGTTTGGTGACTTTATTTTTCCCTAAGCGGCAACACTGCAATAATGGTTAGATTGACTAGCCATTTACTGTCAATACCTGAGTAGGTACGATAACTATCTAAATTCAAAAAATACAAGCCATTAAATAACCAGCTACAATGACGGTCAAATGACAGCAAGAACTAAAACAACTACTACAACAACTACTTATAATAATTCTGTATATTGACATTCATATTGTATAAAATTATAATTTAAATTGAATTTAGTATTGTATATTGACATTTGATCTGTATTTTGACATTAGAATGTTTGTATTGACATTAGTATTGGATAATCTTTTTTTTTTTTTTTTTTGGCTTCGCACGGTTTGTGCATTTAGCCAATGTCACGTTTGGTTTACTTGTTTCATAGAAAAGGTAGGGAAACGGAGTGATAACTGGTACTTTATTATTTTAATGGAATTAGGGATAGAACGGACATATAAAATCAGTTTTTTTTTTTTATCTACTTTCTAATGATTGATGAGCAAAAATTACAATGATGAATAATAAATTACAACTTAAGGTTATTTAAGGTGATGAATGAGACTATACATTTATATACAGGAAGACTATTTGTACAAAGTAAAGAAAGTATTGAGGTAGGAAAAGGAATATCAAGGGATAAGAGGTTACTAAAGAGGGAAGAACGATCGTATAGGGGACAGGAGAAAAAAATATGATTTAAATCGCCTACATCTGTGCCACACAAGCAGATGGGGTCGTCGATAATATGAAATCTGGCAAGATGGGCTGGAGAACAAACGTGACCCAGTCTCATCCGTATTAAAACAGAGGTCTCCATCTTGCCAAATTTTGCCCGGCAAAACCATGGCCTTTCTGGAATCTCGGGTTGAATTAGGGAAAAGTAATATCCCTTCGATCTGCTACTGATATCCCAAGCTTTCTTCCAGGTGTCCCGAAGAAATCTCTTAGGCATCGTGACAAGGTCATAGGAAAAATTTTTATATGGGACTAAGTCCCCACTATACACAGCATCACCAGCCAGAGCGTCAGCCATTTCATTGCCATGAATTCCAGCATGGGCCGGAATCCATGCAAATTGTACTAAGTTGCCCTCAGTGATAATTCTGGACGCAAATTCTCTTATTAAGTAAATTATAGAAAGCTGTGACTTGCCTTCATATGGGGATTTATTGATGGCTAAAAGAGCACTTCGAGAGTCAGTAAAAATTAACTTAAAACTTTTTTTAACTTAAAAACGCAAATATATTCTATGGCTTTTAATATACCGAAGCATTCCCCAGTAAAAACAGAAGTCTCCGGAGGCAGTTTAATTTTTTGGACGATGTTATATTGGGAATGGTAAGTACCTACCCCAACACAACCAGTAGGAGTACGTTTGGCAGCATCGGTAAAAATGTGGTGGAATTCTAGATGTTCAGTCAAAAAATGGTTAAAATTTAAATGGCAATCGGGATCGGATTTATTGACACAGTCATATGTTATGATGGGACTGAACTGCAAACTTTCGTAACTATTACTAAATATTGGGAGTTTATTGGAACGATGAATAGGAGAAGAAATGGAAAGGTATTTTTTATAGCTGACAACTAAACAAGGAGCACGTTTATGAGACCAGTAATCTGAAGATTCCATTTGCAACATTAAAGATTCGAGTTTGGGAATGAGAGGATGAGTTGAGAGTTGAAGAATCCGGAACAGGTATTTGTCAGATAGGAATTGTCTTCTAATGTATAAGGGAGCTTCCCCGCATTCGACTTGGAGTGCGTTAATGGGACTAGACTTCATTGCACCCGAAATAATTCGTAATGCTTTAGACTGGATGCGATCCAATTTTTTAAAAGCCAGAACACTGCCAGGTTCCAGTACGAACAATCCGTAATCCATAGTGCTTCTAATGATTGCATTATAAATAAGTTTTAAAGAAAAGGGATGGGCACCCCACCACACACCTGAGAGGCATCTAAGCATGTTTAGGTGATTTTCACATTTGTTAACAATATATTCGCAATGGGGAACACAGCTTAATTTAGAGTCAAATATTACACCTAGATATCTGAAATTATCTTTTACTGGAATAGGTATTCCTTTATACATCACATTTACTAATGGAATATTCTTCTTCCGGGTAAATAAAACAGCCCCACTTTTAGAGGTGGATAAATCCAAGCCATTTACATGTAACCATGACTCCAGTGAAGACAAAGCAGAATTGACATCAAAGTTGGCTTGCTCAACCGAATGACTTGAAGAGTACAACAACAAATCATCGGCGTATTGTAGAACCTTAACATGTCTAGTTAAGGCCGAGTCCATATCAAAAGTGTAGATGTTATAAAGAAGGGGACTGAGCACGGAACCCTGTGGGAGACCTCTCCACACACGGCGAGATACCTCATGGTCTCCTAAAAACATGATTATAGAGCGTGCAGTCAGGATATTAATAATAAAATTCAACAAGTTCGTTGGAACCTGTAAGGCTGATAATTTACTTTGTAAAATGGATAATACAACATTATCATAAGCCGCATTGATGTCGAGAAATACTGCTACGGTGGATTGATTTTCAGAGAAGGATAGCCGAATATCAGTTGTTAAAATACTTAAACAGTCCGTGGTACTTTTGCCTTTTCTAAATCCATATTGTGATTCCGCCAAAAGGCCCTTACTTTCGACATACCATTCTAGGCGATTTTTTACAAGGTGTTCTGCTATTTTCATTAGAATTGAAGACAAAACTATGGGGCGATATGAAGAAGCATCAGAAGGAGTTTTATTTGGTTTGAGAAATGGCAACACCAGTTGACGTTTCCATTCATCAGGGATGTGTCCAGTAACTATAACAGAATTAACAAGCTTTAAATAATAACTCAGGACGTCGTCATTTAGATTAGCAAAAAAGGAATACGGGATGCCGTCAATGCCTGGTGCAGAGTCTTTAGTTTTATGAATAACACCCTTTAATTCAATAAGAGTGAATGGTAGCTCTAGCGTTACAGAAATATCATGGTTACTGGGTTCAAGAGGCAAATTAAGATCAACAGCCTCAGGCACCCAAGGAGGAGCTATTTTATCCAAGAAGTTACTGGCTAAAGAGTCAGGAATAGGAGCAGGATTATTATAAATGGACCTAAATCTACGAATATTACGCCAGACGACCGTAGGGTGAGTATTCGGTGAAATTGATGAGCAGAAGTTACGCCAAGACTCAAATTTTTTCTTCTTAAAAAGTTTGCTAGTTTCATTAGTTAGGTTAGTAAGGATTTCAAAATTCTTATCAGACATATCCAGGTTATAATTGTATTCAGCCTCTTTACGTTTCTTAATCAATTCTGTGCACTCAGAGTCCCACCATGGAGGTGACGGGATTGTACCAGCGTTTTTATTTTTTACAGGGAAAACTTCATCTGCCGCCGCAATTAATATGTGTGCTAAAGCTACTGCACAAATGTTTTCATTGCCATCAGAAATGACAGGCAAGGAGCCAAGTTTTCTATCAACAATGTCTTTAAATTTATCCCAGTCAATGTTATTTCTATTTGGAAGTTTGTGCTTTAAATTTGATCTCCTTAAAGGTGCCTTTGGTTTGGAAAGAGGATATGTAATAAGTATGGGAAAATGGTCACTACCATAAGTAGTGGTTAAAACATGCCAAGTTAAAGAAGAGGCTAAGCTTGGAGAACAGATCGAAAGGTCAATTGCACTTCGGTTTTGATTGGGAGCACACCGACGTGTGGCTTCTCCTGAGTTCAAGATGCATAAGTTGTGTAAGTCTATTATATCAAGTAATTCATCCCCATAACTGTTGGAAGTTGAACAACCCCATGACTGGTGATGGCAATTAAAGTCCCCCAATACTAAGAATGGCTTTGGTAGCAAAGAAAAGAGGTCATTCACCTCTTGAAGAACAGAAGAAGAAGGGTGAGGAATGTAAATAGAAACAAGACAAGTATTATACACTTTAATAGCTACAATTGAAATTTCCTCCCTATGAGGTGGTAGTGTAACAGAAGAGAAAGGGATAGAATTCTTGATGAGTAAAGCTACTCCGCCATACCCATCAGATCTATCCTCTCTAATGGTTGAGTAACCATTAATTTTAAAAATATGAGATGATTTGAGCCAAGTCTCTGCTAAAGCAAAAACTAAAGGCTCATATTTGTTTAATAGATGAATAACATCACTCTTTTTGTTTATTAGACTGCGACAGTTCCACTGGATTATTTTGGATGTGTCCATTATGAATGACTTGAGGTAAATTGAAAGATTGGGCAACGTTGGACGGTGGCATGTTAAACTGGGCGAGAAGATTGTGTAAAGCAGAAAGAAGATCATTTATGGAAAAATTTGTGTCTTTTATTTCATTATTATTCAGAGCACAGCCATTTGAAGGTTGAGGTATGACAAAATCTCTAACAATAGCATTGTGGGCATCTTTATTATATCCATGCACTTGTTTTGGAGGTGAGCGTGGTTTCAGGAAGACAGTCTTCTTATAACTATTCGATGTTTTAGGGGATGAAGTAAGTGGGATATCTGCATTTTGGGAAGGAGTGGATAAAAGAGTATCAGCGTAAGATTTAGTCACTGGGGGATGTACTTTAGTCGCTTCAGCATAGGAAACTGAACTTTGTGCCATGTATTTTTTAATTGATTTTTGCCTAGAGAATTCAGGGCAAGATTTATTAATTGCAAAATGAAAACCAGAGCAAAGACAGCAAGAGGCAGTTTCTTCATCTTTTTCACAACTGTCCCCAGAGTGACCTTGGCCACACTTAAAGCAGCGAGGTTTGGACCTGCACTGAATTTTGGTATGGCCAAACCTACAACAGTTGAAGCATTGTATGGTGGGGAAAATGTATAAGTCAACTGGTAATGCATTGTAACACATAAAAATTCTTTTAGGCAACACTTGTCCATCAAATGTTACGACAATTGTCTGTGATGGTTTCCAGATGGTTGTTCCATCCACTATGGATTTATAATTCAAACGTCTGACTTTTAATATTGGACCACACCCAATTGGTACTGATATATTGTCAATGACCTCCTCAGGAGACCATTCCGCAGGAACACCGCGAACTAAACCCATCCGTGTTACGTTAAATGTTGGTATAAAAGCTTTGTAATTATAATTTTTAAGGCTCTCATGTTCAATAAAAGAATTTGCATCTAGATGATTTGAGAAGGAAAGAGTAATTTTATTTCGTCCAATCTTTTTGACACTACCGTTAATAATATTTTTGAAAGCATTATGTTTCAAAAACTTTCCAAAAGTTATGGGGTGCAATATCGTACCTTCATCTGGAGCTGTAAATGTTTTTTGTACATGAATTACATATGGTGCGCTATCTGTATTTTCGTAACTTGTTCTGCCAATCTGAGCGGCGGGAATCAAAGAAGGAGTCGAGGTATGAGGTGGAGGAGTAACAGATGATGTAGGTATAATTTTCGTAGGTGTGCAGGATTCAGTAACTCTTTCAGTGCAGTTACAACCGGAGGATTCAGATCCCTGGTTTTTTCGGGTACGGCGACGTTTGTTGCAGTGTTTGCAAAGATGAAGACGAGTTCTTTTTAAATTACGAGCCGAAGATGACCCGTCAGTATCCATGCCGGATTCATTTGAATTTATTGTAACAAAAACGCCTGCCGGGGGAACGAAGTCCCCCGGGTCCGGCGGGTCGTTCATACTTACAGACTAAATAATAATTTAAATAACTTACCACTACCGATGAAATACACTAAACTAATTTAAAATAGTAAATAAAAGAATATACAACACTAAAACTACAGCTACCGATCCTATAATATCCACGTATTTTAAATTTTCAGCTTCAAATCAAAATTTCGCGTCCGCCAAGTTGGAAGTTTCCCGCGCTTTTTTCGGATAATCTTATTATTTGTTTTCAAGCGCTCTGACATTGTACTAATTTGACATTTACTTTTTTATTCTTATTTTTATTGACATTAATTTCTTTGCGATATTTTTTAATTCATTTTTATTAGGCAAACCTCAATTTTTTTTTATTGTCCAGACAATTGTACTAACAAAAATTTGTACGCCCTCTGGCATAACATAGCGCTCTCTTTATTAACAATTAACAACTATAACTGTACCTATGTTAAACAAATGAATAAATGACTTATGACTTATGCAAAAAAAAATTAAAATCAGTCTGATTGTACTGTACCTACTAATGTAAATCAGTAAAAGTTTGTACAAAAATAAAATTATAACTTAACGTAGAATCACAAATTAATAAAAATCACTTTCATCACTTGAACTGTCCTAAGACTGTCAATATATATCAATGGACTCTACACTGAGTGGTGTTGGCTCACCTTCATACCATAGAGGTTCTAGGCGATCGTTATTCAAAACCCACCCGTATTTTTCCTCGATAAATGGGCTATCTAATACGCAGAAAGAATTTTTCAAATCGGACCAGTAGTTCCTGAGATTAGCGCGTTCAACCAAACAAACAAACTGTTTGTTTGTTTGTTTGGTTGAACGCGCTATAACTCTTATAACCTTGGACATTTCACACAACGCCATATAGTCCCAAGCTAAGCAACCTAATGCTTGTGTTATGGTAACGAGATGGCTGATAAACTACTTATATACATTTTTTTTTGTAAATACATAAATATTATAGATAGAAAAACACCCAGACTCGGAACAAATACTTGTAGGTCGTACAAATATTTGTTCCGTGCGGGAATCGAACCCGCAACATGCTGCGCAGCAGTCAATCGCTCAACCACTGCGCCAACCGTGTCGTCAGAACCGTGCCGTAGGTTGTCTGTGTGGTATTTTGAGGAAAGTACCACATAGATTTGAGTGGACCTGTCCAGACAGTGCAAGCATTTGCCAGTTATCGTGTAACTCAAACTTAAAACTTAAAGGAGCTCAACGAACTGACGAACAATACCAAAGTAAGGACATTTGTGTAGGCCGCATAAAGAACTCAAACCGCCAGACTAACATCAAATGAAAGAAACCCCTAATATAGCAATCTACATGGTCCTCATATTCACAATACGTGATATGAGGACCATGCAGACCAGTGTCTGAAATGGTATCTTGAGGAAAGAACCAGACAGATTTGAGTGGACCTGTCCAGTTAATACAAGCCTTGGTCAGAAGTCGATCAGCTCAACTTAGAACCAATAAGGAACTCAACGACTCGACGAACAGTGCCAATGGAAGGACATTTGGGTATGCCACAAAAGTACTCAAACTGCCAGAACCAGACACCTCGTTCAAAATACTTTAAAAGAAAAAGAAAGAAAATGTAACCCACATAGTCCCCATATTCACAATAGTAAAATAAAAAAATAAAATAAAATAAAAACAAAGTACCGTACTATAGGTATGTGCCCGACCCAGTTCTCGGAAATGGCAATTGCACGTTGTACTGGGATCGGTCTATCATCACTGACAGGACCATTGTTGCCCATAAGCCTAACATAGTGGTGATAGACCGACTAGAGCGTCGCGCAATGATTGTTGATATAGCAGTCCCTCATGACGAGAATCTCGTAAAGTCTGAGAAAGAGAAACAAAGTAAGTACTTATCTTGACTTGGCTCGCGAGGTTGTCGACATGTGGGATGTGAACACAGCAGTCATTGTGCTGATAGTCGTGACGACCAATGGCATAATTGCCAAGAGCCTCGACCAACATCTAAAGAGGCTCTCGTTGGGCAGCTGGATAAAGGGCGTGAGCCAGAAAGCAGTACTCTTGGACACGGCGCGTATTGTTAGGAGGTTCCTCTCTCAGGAGCCCTGACCACCGGAAGCAATCAATCAATCAATCAATCTTTATTTGTGAACACAGGTATTACAATATTGGTCTTATATAAATATTTTAGTAGAGCTCTATGTCCTACCAATGAAATTGGTGTACAAATATATTATGTTTTTAGCAGTCCGAAACTATACTTACAATACAAGGTCAAGCTCGAGTAAACAATGTCAAATTAAATGTAGGTATTATAAACTAATAATCAATCAAATATAATTCGTTTTCTACAAGTATGTCAAAGGAAAATTATATTAAATGACACATTTTATCATATTGTAAAAAAAATAAAAAAAAATCTTAACATAGTAAATATTATCAAAATATAAATTAGTCAATAATAATTCATTTTTACATGCATGTCAATTGTAATTAAATTAAAGGGCTGATAATGTCATATTTTATCATTTAAAAATTCTTCGATAGAGTAATACATCTTATCTATTAAAAATGAAAACAATTTGCTTTTGAATTTACGGACATTATGTTCACTCCTTATATATTTTGGTAATTTATTATAGACCTTTGGAGCCATTACAAAAATACTGTTTCTGTATAATGCAGTACTAGATCCGATTGTTTGTAACCGATCACTACGGCGCTGACTAGTTACTCGAACAAACTTATGTAAATTATTTTTGACGAACATAGACGTTTCAAAAATGTACAACGACGGCATGGTTAATATTTTCGTATTTTTAAAAATCGGCTTGCAGCTGTCTGTTGTCTGCAGATTAAATACAGCTCTTATGCACCTTTTTTGGCATTTAAAAACCATGTCCTTACCAGTGGCATTGCCCCAAAATATAATTCCATATCTTAAGAGTCCTATTACATTTTTTACGGAAATTAATGATTTTTGCCGCTGTAGTTATCAGCAGCAGTAAGATATTTTAATTATTTGATCCTGAATAACGATAGTGCCAGTCTCTTTCTTGTAAGTTAGAGTTACACATTTTCATTTTTCTTTTCGTGTAATTTACTATAAATATTTTACGAACTCAGTTTGCAAAAAAAAATGTCGGCGATGGAACTTTGACGGTCTAATTCACATTGTTACAATCAATTCTTTTAAAAGCTAAAATTACTAAAGGGTGGGTTGAATGTTTTACTTGTTTATTGGAGTTCTAGAATTTCTATAAATTCCTTGAGTTTTCACGGAAAAAAACGTAAAGAAAGCCTAATTTAAGCCAGAAATGTCTTGATTCAGCGTCCATTATGTTCCAAATAAGGGCAATTTTATCAAATAAATTAATGTGATATAAAATTGCAATCTACAATGAATGCGTTTCATTAGTTTTCGTTTGTCAATATAATTAAACGAAATTACAATAAATAAAATTAAAGTACTATATATTCTGCGTCAATTCAGCGCGCGCGCTCCTCAGTCTCGCGGGAGCGCCCAAATAAACTTTAATCCTATTCAGACTAGTAGGTATCAAAATTGTTTCGCGGACTATAGATGTACTCCCAACGCAGACCAACGTAACTTCGTTTATTGCAAACGAGCATTTACGATTCGTAATAGGGCTCTTAATGTGGACGCCACTAGACCATGATACGCCGTTAAGACTGTCGCTCGACTGGCCGTCTTACTTAACATGTGCAAAGCATAGGAATGTTGATTTAGCTTACTGCATACTTTGTCAATATGTGTATTCCATTTCAAAGTGCTTTCTATGTTTAGTCCAAGAAATTTAGTCACATTAGTTTCATTAATAGGTTTGTCATTGTAATTAATATTTAAGTCTAGATTATGATTTACTCTTTGTTGAAATTTCATTAACACTGTTTTTTCAAGATTTATAACCAAATTATTACTTTGCAGCCAATTCACAACTGATATTAAAGTAGAATTAATCTCAGCTTCTAATATGCTAACGTCGTCATTATTAAAAAGTAAAGTGCTGTCATCTGCAAACATTGTCATGGGATATGATGATGCTGTCGGAAAGTCGTTAACGTAAATAATGAATAGGGGCGGCCCGAGCACACTACCTTGTGGCACTCCATAATTTACCGTTCTGTGGCTAGATTTATATGTTATTTCGCTTTTTTTACAAATTCTACTGATTGTTGTTATTTGTTGCCTGTCACAAAGATAAGACTCTATTAAATTTGATACATTTCCTCTTATTCCGTATGCGTTAAGTTTACTTATCAGTATTTTATGGTCTACACGATCAAAAGCTTTTGACATGTCCATATAAAGCGCCAGAGTTGGTTGTCTCTTATCCATTCTGCCGCTGACCATATGTAAGAAATCGTAGATAGCCATGTCAATAGATCTTTTCTTCCTAAAACCTTTCTGATTTTCAACGAATAGACAATTCCCTTCAAAGTATGAAGTAAGTTGAAAATATATTGCTTTCTCGAAAATCTTAGAAAAAATCGGTACTAGGGCTATAGGTCTGTAGCAGGACATATCTTCTCTGTTGTCTTTCTTGAAAAGAGGCTTTATAATTGTTATTTTCAATTCCTTTGGAAAGTAACCATGGCAAATGCACATATTGATAAGATGACTTAACACAGGAGCAATTATTGTGGATACCCGTTTTACAATTTTTGTACTTATATCATCATACCCAGTGCTAGACGTATTCTTTAGCGACATTATAATTCGGTGAATTTCTAGTGGTATTGTAGGCGACATAAACATAGAATTATTTCTACTGGTTATTTTATGCTTATTTTTATTAATTTCTAAATTCGTTATTGATTTCACTTGGTCTACAAAGTAATCGTTAAAAGCTTGTGCTATTTCAAGAGGACTAGTTAAAATCTTGTCATTTGATTTGATTTTCATTATGGTTTCGTCTGGCAAATTATGTTTATTCTTATTTTTATTTATCACTTTCCATGTTGCCTTACATAGATTCTGAGCTGAATTTATGAAACGATTATTATGGGCTTTCTGTGTGAGATTTATTACTTTCTTCAGTCGATTTGAAAGCTTTTTGTAGTTGGTTTTATTATGCTTATTTGGTAATAGTCGGTATTTCCACAGCAATTCTCTTTTTCTCTTACTGCAAATCTTAATGCCACGGCTAATCCATTTAGTTTTTTCCTTAGTCGATATCCGTATTTTTATATTTGGAAAGCATAAATCATAGAGCAGCTTAAAGAGGTCAAAGAATAATTTGAATGCCTTAGCGGGATCCGTTTCTTCGTATACGTCAGCAAAAGTAATGGATTTAATACTGTCCATAAATTTTTGAACATTGTCTTTTGAGTAATCTCGCTTAGTTGAGAACCAGTAATTCAATATGCACGTTCGTTTAACTGGACATTGTAAAAGTTGTGCCGTATGATCGGATACCGCCAGGTCTAAGACTTCTCCTTTAGATCCTCGTACGTTGTGAATTATATTATCTATGCAAGTCCCGCTGCCTAATCTTGTTGGAACTTTTATTTCAAATTTGAGACTGTAGCCCGTTATAAGATATTTGAATTGCTCTAAACATGTGGTCTTTTTTAAAAGATCAATGTTGAAATCACCGCATATAATAAGTTTTTTGTTAGCGTGTAGTGAAAAAGACTTTAAAAGAGTATTCAGGTTTTTGAAAAATATCTCAAGCTTATTTTTCTCCTATAGACACATACTACAATGATGTTGTGGTCAGTGAGTTCTATAGCGCAACATTCAATTATATTAGAAACACAGTACTTAGTCACTGACTCCAAAGCTCTAGACTTAATTCCGTTTCGAATCATTATACATGTACCACCATGTCGGGATTTCCGAGTAAAATGTGCAGCAAGTGTAAAATTAGGAATATGTAACAAGTTAACATCAGATGATATCATATTGTGTTCGGAAAAACACAGCACATCAATTATTTTTCCTGAATTGAATAGTTCATTAAGGGCGACAATAAACATATGGGATTTGTTCAAAAGACCATTTATATTTTGATGCAGAATATTAATATTTTTATACACGAAAAAAGTTATCATGTTCACAAAATTTTTCATCTGCAGAAGATTCACATAGGGCCGATGACATATCTGTTATGGTTAACATTAAATTTTGAAATATATTACGCATACCGCAGTCATTTATTTTTCCATTGAATTTAGAGAACATAGTATAATCATAAAAAAGGTCCAAATTAGAATCAAATGCAGTTGCATAGTTTATGCGTTTCTAAGTCTAGATGTAATAAATTATTAAACGTCTCTTTAAGCCAATTAAACATTGCGGAGTAATTACCTAATTTAAAAGTAGGAGCACATAAGATTATATTCGTATTCTGTATTGTCATCAATGTCTCCCTTAGTTTTATAATGATATTAACATAATTTTTAGTTTGTAAAAAGTCATCTTCTCCAATTAAAATAACACAATAATCATGCATAGAGTAATCAATTAATTTTCTATGTAAGTCCCTAATACGTTGAAGTGTACCACAATTCGGCGTGACGTAATGACACACTTGAAAGTTTTTAAATATCCCTTCAGCCATGGACAAAACTTTGTTATTTTTATTTGCACTGACAATGCACAGTTTTCTTTCTATGGGAAACGAAGAATGGGCATCACTTTCTTCTTTCTGTGTTGTTTTATTAAGTTCTATTGTTGAAGCATTAATCGTATCTTGTTTTTTAGATAATAGTTGTGTCTTCCTTGTCTTCTTCTGTGACTTTGTCAGAGAATTTGGCCGCGGAGTAGAGGTAAGTGAGCTCTTATTAGGCGTTCCCACTTCAGTCGATAATTTTTTTGTAGCCTTTTTTAGTACGTCATGTTTACTTGTTAATTCATTAACAGATTTTTTGAGCTGAGTATTTTCTATGTTTAAGTTCTTTATCTCTTCGTGTGCTGAATCAAGTTGTAAAGTAAGTTTTGCAATTTGATTTTGTAGTTCTTGTATTTGTACATTGTTTTCGTCAATTGATATATTTGGTAAGCTACTAGTACTGCCATCTAGCTTCAAACTGTTAAGGCTATTTTCTTCGGACATTTCTAAAGAACGTGTCTTTGTCTTTCTGAACGTAATATTGTCAAAGAAGTTCATTTTCTACTGATATAAATATCGCACAAATAAACTTTCTGTTATAAAATGGAAAAATATTTTTTGCCTTTTCTGAGATTCGAACTCACGCATTCTATTCTATTCTATCGCTCATATTATCCCAAATGTGGTAACCACTTGACCATCTGTTCATTAATTTTTGTGTTTGAAATTGGTCTTCTCTTAGTAAGAGTATGATTCCGTTACTTTTATTTGGATATTGGCGGTGAATTGGAAATAATTATGTTGTTTTGTTGAAGTTTTTATTGTAACGCACTGTTTTGCCTTCACTGTTTGACTTTGAGTGGTTTAATTATTCACCAATATAATGATTATTGCTTAAAACTAGTTAAAACAATCATTCACTAAGAATAACATTATAAACAGCCTTCTTTAAATTCACATAGTTAATAACATCTTTGTTCGTGAACATTATCAGTAGATGCAAATGTCAATTGAAAATTATTTATTGTTTTGTTAAAAAGTTTTTGTTGTAACTCACTGTTTTTGTCTTTACTGCTTGACCTCGAGTACTTTATTTACTGTCCACCAACGTAATTATCATCACTTCAAACGATAATTCACATAAACTGACACTATGAACAGTCTTCTTGGAAGTTAATTTCACTAATAACTTTATTGTTTTTGTATATTATCACTAGATACCAATGTGGTTTGAGTATTGCAGTCCACTTTTACTAATTAACTACTTCAGAACACTTAACATGTACAGAAACTATTTTTCTTCAGAAGCTTGGACCCTGTTCCCGATACCGGTGGGCTACTATGTTTTATATTTTTAAATGTTTTTTTATTGATTTAATAGAAATATTAAAAAATGTAAATTATATGTATATAAAATGAATAATAATTGGAAAAATAAGAATAATAATAATACATAAATAAATAAATATAAATGTATTTATAAATTTCTAACGGGGCCTCTGCGAGTTGGTTTCGGCCCCTCGTACGCCTACCAAAGGACCGGGTCTCCAGAGACCCGGGAAAGAAAACAAAAAAATAATAATAATACCCTACCGCAGTATCTCTACGTTGACGTCGTGGTGGGGCTTGCGCGTCCCGATGGACCTTAGGTCATACCTAGGGTGAGGGGCCAGACAAAGAGAGATACAATTCGCAAGGCAGTTTTTTGGCGAACTGTTGGGTAGTAGCGCACCCACGAACCTTATCTCCCGGGAGAAGTCTTGTTCCTCATCTCCGACTTGCCTTTATTGGCTGGCCAGAGTGAACACTGACGAGGAACAGAGCTCCCACCTCTTTCTTGCCTTAATCGGCCGGTCTGAGTGGAGATTCGCTAGAGCAACGTCTGCTCGGGAGAAGGATGTATAATCCAGTAAGATGCTGGTAGGGATCTTGACCGCACTTCCGGGATTATCCTGATAGCCGTGGTATACCTCTCCACTCCTCTAGCACCTCAGGCCATGTTGCCACCTTGGCGCTACGTCACTTTGTGCTAGCGACCGTTTTCGGGGGCCCATTCATTGAGTGTGCAAGTCACCCCCTGCCATTTAAAAGCCGTTTATAATGTTGTTAGTGGTAAGGCAGAAGCCAATAGTTATTCCATAGTAAACGGTTATCAGTCCACTAAACCACCCAAACCCATAGCGTTTCATCTTTTGTTTCCTTATTCTGCAATAGTAGGTACCTACTGCTCCAACCGGGGATTGTCCTTGGGAATACTTTCTCAGTACATACAGGGATAATCGCCGGTTGGTGCCCCATTACATATGAAATGTCTAACGGGGCCTCTGCGAGTTGGTAAGGCACTCTGAGGAGTGGCTTGAGAGGCGCCACGGCATCCTCACCTTCCGCCTGACGCAGGTCCTCACCGGACACGGATGTTTCCTTTGAGGAAACGCCCGGGTGTCACCACTGCGAGGATCGACCGGAGGACACGGTGGAGCGCACTGTACGTGTGCCCCGCTTGGGCGGAGCACCGCCTTGTCCTCGAAGCGGCGACCTCACGCGTCCTGCCCTGGTCCAATCCATGTTCTGGAGCGAGACGGAATGGGACGCCGTCACCTCCTTCTGCGAAGCAGTCATGCTAGCGAAGGAGGTGACGGAATGGGAGAGGGAGAGAACCGCTCGTCCCGGCCACGGTGGTAGACGCCGCGGGCGTCGGAGGCAACCGGTTGACCTCCGGCCACCGTAGGCGCGGGCCTGTGGACGGTGATTCGAGCTATGGGTAGCTCGCCGTCCGTCCGTCTAGTGACGACAGGCCGTGTGTTACGTTAGTGTTCCACGCGCGCCTCAAAGAGAGTCAGAACACAGAGGGGCCCGAAAGCTCCGACGCCTGCCGGAGTTGCGGGACTATTCGAAAGAGATACCGCGGCTCCGGAACAGAAAGGGCCCATAAAGGAACATGGATGGGTTCTAGTCAGTAGAAGTCTACGTCTCCCTCCCGCTCCGCCCAGAGCGGGAGAAGTCATTGTATGATTTCCCAACCCTAAAAAAAAAGGCTGTTTTAGTTTTCTACTTAAGAGCTACATAGCCTTTGTACATCTTAAATGGGCCACAAGTTAACCAGCATTGAGCTGACAGTGGCTCGTTAACAGCTGTATTATAGGTGGAAAGTGCAATAGCTGTACAAGGGCTGTACAATGGCTTATGCAGCTATATTTAGCTTTCGATGGAGCGACTACAATTCTTTTCTACAGATTTTAGATGTTTCGAGGCTTGGTAGCAGCGTTTTCATAGTACAAATATGTGACAGAGACGACATTTATTGTTGGTCAAAGTGCGCGAGGGGACATGTTTACGGTAAGATATATATAGGTACTGTGTGGTACATACAGGTACAAGAAATATACAGGTACATTTCACTAAGACAATAAATGAAACTTCGTATAGGTACCTAAGCACGTTCCCAGTCTACATACAAAAATTCATGTGAAAATATCCAGTAGTTTAGTCACAGGAGATGATTTTACTTTTTTAACATTTGCTACATGATGTATCTGTAAATACGGAAGCACTGACAGGTTACGACCCCCGCATCGGTACCTACCTAACATCAAAACTAAGATCAAAACATTAAAGACACGTTGCCAACTCGCTACTTAAGAACTTTCGCCAAATTAGTTTTTAAATTTAATTTAGTGCAAATTATACCTTAAACCTATGACTTAAAAGCCATAAAGCGTGTCATCAGAGTTCAATAAGAAAATAACGCATGCGGAAGTTGAAAATTTAGTGTGTGCGAAAGAGATAAATCTAGTTTCGTTTGGTTATTACTTCACTTTCTTGTCGAAAATTGCAACTACAAATTTAGGTCACGGTCACTGGTCAGTGTATCGCCGGAATCCTGTGACGATCCACGCGTCACAATTTGCAAGCGCACGAGTGCCGCAGGAGCGCCGGCCGGCCTCCCGCCGCGCCGCCTTTCAAGTACCCGCGCACCGCTCGCCGCTCGTGTTTTTGTGATTTGTAACATAAGATTGTTATTATAAGTGCGAAATTGGACGCTTTATTTTAGTGATACGACACGTATAATAGTAATAGATATTTAGTGAAATAGTTAAGTGAATTGTGCGAAATTAGATGCTTAGATTTTATTGTGTTTTCGTGTTTTAATTAATTAAAAGACATGGCTGCAAATGGTGACCTTTTAAACGTTAGAAATAACGTTTAACCTCTCGAGTCCAGTACTTTTATTACGTCACAACTCCTTTACGTCCAGCGCGCCCCGCGCGCCCCGCGCGCGGTCGCTTATCTCAAGTGGACGGCCACAAAAAACGTTATCGCAGCGTTTGTGTACTTTGTATCCTCGCACTTGAAATGGTTTCGGGTTCGTAAATTATGTCGTCAAGAAATAAAACATAAGCAAGAGTCTTATTAGTACTCGAGAAATAAATATATCCTATTGAAATGAGAAAACTTGCTGAATGTACTTTGTTGCTGTTTTATGTTATTTCTGACAAAACTATTGGATCAATTTACACCAAAATTTGGGAACTAGCTTATGAAAAGACAAGTAATCTAATGACAATGATATTTTATATGAGTTCTATAGCAGATTATAGCAATATTTAAGCTCAAAGTGGACGTCACCAAGGCCCGTGCGCGTGCGGGAGGGGAGTTTAGATCTATGAGTAAGGTACCCGCGCGGCTCAGCCGCGAGGTCGGCTCCATAGATAAGTATAAGTAGTACGTCGGCTCCCTACGCAGCGGTCGTGCGCGAAGTCTAATAATTTTCGTGCGATTTTCTTTAGATTTCGTTCTTAAAAAAACTACACCTACGCAAAAGTTCTTCTCAGAGCCAAACAACAGTTCTTTTCAGGGCTAAGCAACAGTTCTTTCCAGGGCTAACCAACAGTTCTTTTCAGGGCTAACCAAAAGTTCTTTTCAGGGCTACACAACAGTTCTTTTCAGAGCTAGAATATTACACGCTATTAACATTTTCTTAAACATTTGAAAATGCCTAAAGAGAACCATGTCTCAACTTACTAAACATAGTTCTCAAGCACGGGCAGCAAGAATACGCCGTATGGGAGAATCTTCACCTGAACGTTCACAACGCCTTGCTGAACAAAATCAGAGAAACTCTCAGGTACGCGCACGAGAGTCGAGTGTCGAACGTTCGCAACGCCTTGCACAACAAAATCTGAGAACCTCTGAGTTACTTTATAATATTATAAAGCAGAAGAGTTTGTTTGTTTGTTTGGTTGAGCACGCTAATCTCAGGAACTTTCATTGTTAGATAGCCCATTTATCGAGGAAGACTATAGGCTATATCATTAAGCTAAGTCAAAAAGGTGCGCAGAATTAATGGAAAATGTGACGCAGACGAAGTTGCGTGGGTCAGCTAGTTATTTATAAAAAATATTAGCTGCATCATAAATCGTGCAAAGCACGGGACAGGGGAGGTCGGTAGCCTCTTCTCTATCTCTACAACGTGTTGATTTGCATCCTAGTCAAATTCAAGGACGTAATTATGCTAATGATTCTCGACCCAAATCAACAATAAAATGGGTAGGTATTTTTATTATTTTTTTCTTATTCACGGAAATCCGTTAAGTGTGCACCAGCCGAATTTTAACGCCGCCCGTCTGTTACTATACGCAACGATCATTCAATAAATTTGTAGGTAATCAATCCCACCCCCAATCACGACGCGGGTACTTTCCCGCGCACGCTCCTAGCCACGCCCCCGCGACCCCGGAACTAAACTAACAGTGCATTTGATGTCGCCGCCGTGTGCGTGCGCTTTGCGAATTCCGCGTCTCGGTACATCGTTGAGACTTAGGTACAAAGTGCAAGATGACGGACAATTATTCCAATGTCGAGTTGGTGGAGATGGTCCATCTGTATGCCATCAGTGGAGACAGCATAGTGGAGCCATCTGGATGTTTACGGAAATGTTTCCCGATCGGGAACCCCACACGGGAACCACAGACCGTCATGCTGGCTGCTACGCAGAGACTGCGGGATCATCGACAAGTGCCTGCCTTCATGCTCAAGCTCGCGGCAGCGTAGGCCTGCCTGTCGCCTTGCAGGAAGACATCCTGGAATACTTCCATACTTCCAGCGAGACCCACGGGCAAGTAAGCGGGAGGCTGGTGAACACTTTGGAGTGCACCACACCACAGTGTACCCAGTGTGTGTGTGTTGTGAATCGTGAACTACAACACCCGTTCGCGTTCCACTACCGCAAGGGCCAAGGCACAAGAAATTCACCAAGTAGGTATTTTTGCCGCTCCTAAGACCGTTAAGTAGGAAGGAAAATTTCAAATCAACCAAATTAATCCACAAATAAAAACAAAATCACTACGAAAACTTTAGGTTGAAGGATAAAGCAAAATTAACGTTTTATTAATCATCTGATCAGGTCAGTGAAATTTTCTTTGGCGCACTAGTACCTACCTATTACTGTCATTAGTAAGATTTCCGTGTTCCAATGATGCTCAAAAATGAGTTAATTATCAAGCGAATTTATGACAATAATGTAGGTGATTTTCGTAATAAAATTAGGTAAAAACATTGCTACCGGTCGAGCAGTCATTGCTCGCTCGCGCGCGCTAGCGTTTCGTAGGTAAGACGTCGTCGACGGAGCGACACAGTACTGGAGCGACAATGCGACATTATCTATTAAAATGTATAATATATGGACATAGTCTCCGGCTGCTGCCGACTCTTCTTACCACACTGACGTATAATACCCACTTGAAACGTTTGACTATAGAAGTAAACAGTTATACAAATATCTATCATATCGACGCAAACATGTCAAAAAGCATTTTGTCTCTTTTTAACTAGCCAAGAGCTGCATATGAAAAAAGAGACATCTATATGTTTGCCAAGGACTAAACTTGGCAACCCTTTTGTGTGACGTCAAAATCAACGCCTTTGCGTGGCCGGTCGCCATTTTAGTTGCCCAAAGTACTCTGTGGTTTTATGGTAGTTGTGCTGTCAAACAGTTTACTTTTATTATTTTCGTTGTTTTAAAGATAAATACGTCGAAAGCTAGGTTTTTTTTTGTGTTCTGGCTTTGGAAAATAAGAGAAAAATCATGCCATCGTGTTGCATAATACAGTATGCTGCGAGGAAAAACAAAAATCAGCCTAATTTGACTCTGCACAGGTTAGTTACTAGTGTTCACTAATCCAGTTGAATATTGTAGAATTTTGTGTAATGTTTTGTTACCAGATGATGTTTTTAAAGATTATTGAAACCTGTTGTATGGCTTATTACGTTATTATTTTCTTAATTTCGTAGTATTGTTTACATAAAATTTTTATTTGTCTTAGTTAGTGATGTGCGATGTTCGCATCGCATACGATAAGTATCGATATTATTATATTGATAAAGTGTGTAAAATACATTGCAATGCTATTAACCCACAGATTTCCTGGAAATGAAATTTTCAAAAATAAATGGATAGAAGAAAAATATAAACTTTTATGTCATACACATTTTATGTGTAGGTATGACATAAAATGTGGCATATCTGCTCCCTGCACTTTGATGAATCTAGTTTACTTTTAACAGAACCCTCGATGTGATGAGGTTACATGATAGCGCAGTGCCCACATTGAATATGCTGGTATGTTTTTAAACAAAAATTGTATAGCAATTAGTAGGATGGTATAGATTAGAAGGTATGGATTAGTAGGATAAATTTATAATATTAGTAGGATGTAAATTATATTTATGTAAAAATAAATAAATGGTGTTGTAAATAATTATTGTTGACTTTTAATTAAAACCCAATTTCATCGGTATGTTAGAAAATATACTTAGGTGATGGAGACGTCCGTGCCGGCAGCCCATCGTGGATGCAGCGTCATTTCTTTTCTTAGATTTTGTTCCCTCCACCCCGTCTCGAATGACCTAACGCAAGGCTTTAGAATAACGCTTAGGTACATTTCATTTGAATTTTCAAAAACTTATTCGATGTTCCTTGTTACTTATCCTAATAATGGCAATAGATACATATTTTGGGGTGTATGCGGTACAGAGAGACATGTCCCGCAAACCCCCATTGATATAATAATATTAATTATTATTATAAAAGATAGTGATTATCTAATTTTAGTTTAGTAATTGAACAAGAGAATCGGCAACAATGTCATCCAAACTAAACATGTACGCAAAGTATTAGCCTAAATCAAAAACCGGGAAGTAGGTCAAAGATAACTTTTCAGATTTGTTCACATAGATAGTTATTTTGTTGTACAGCACATCAAATTACTCGAAACTGTCAAATTATTCCAGTCATAATTGAACTTAATCTTTTCTCTTATAAAGTTGGAAATCTAGTAGGTACAGAAATTTGTCAGATTGTTGTAGTACGATGTGCTGGCGACTGTACAAGTGAAGCTGAGAATGTGCTAAAAATACCCGTTGAAATTGTACCGTGACATTTTGAAAACATTCTAACAATCTTTTATCGATGTTATTGTAAAGAAATATCGACATAGGCTGCCCTATTAGCCGCCATTTTATCATCCCAGCAAAGTGTAGGTAGCTACGTTTTTTTTATAGGTATGCCCAGTCCATATGGTTTATATGCATTGAGATAAAAACTTTAACATTGAGTTGAATATCGATATCAGATGCGCAAGTTGCTCGCAGTTACAACCCTACCAAAGGCAGCCATTTTAAGTGCCCAAGTCGGTGGTAGGTAAACACGTTTTTTTTGTAGGTATGCCCAGTCCATATGATTTATACGTCAGTGGTGCCCATGAAGGTATAGATAAATATGGAGTCCACACTTCGAATACCTACCTACTTGAAGCCACAGTCAAGCACAGACATATAAATAGTAGCAGACCAAACATTAATACGTAGATATATTTTTTTATATGGTATGATTCTTTATCCTTTTTTTTCTAAGTGACAATTCATAAGCATGTCTCGTTCTGTCACGTGTTGTCACACTGACTCATACATAGACAAAATTTGACGCGTAGCTTGTCTGCCATATTGATAAGCATCAAATGTTTTTCAATCGCGTTTAAAATTGATAAAATATTACTTGTTTGGGACATAAAACACACGAGGACGGTAAAATAATATGGTGAAGTGCTGTGCGTATCGCTGTGACAGTGCTAGCTACCACAAAACACCTGGATTGACCTTTCATCGGTAAGTTTTGGGAAATCTTAGTGCTTTCTTTACTAAATTCAAATGTTTCCATACTGTTTATTCGTATTTTACATACAGTTTTTAACAAAGAAGCGATTTGTCTGTACCGTTAGCCTACAACTAAAGAAATAAACCATAACAAGGACAAAATAGTCAGAAAGTGGCATCAAGTGACAGCTCAAGTACCTGTTCAATTAGTCAGGGACGAATTAGGCAACAAAGACGAAACTTTTAGTAAATTGCATTTGTTGTATGTGTCTCGTATTGGACATAAATGAAACCCTCGAGGATGTTTTCAACTTGTATTTCAACAGAAATTAGGTTTTTTACAATAAATTTAGCGGAGCGATCAACGTTGTTCGAAAAGGATTATTGAGCAAAAAAAAAGTAATGTGGGGTATCTTGAAAGACTTAGAAAAATAAACTTCAAATTATTGCTGCATCGCATACGAACGATGACTTGTTGCTATGAATGTAGCACAGGCGCCAACATCCTCCCGCCGTTGAAATCTTCAGTTTTCAACCCTTTATTTCATCCGAGGAAGGCAGAGGGCAGAGGCGAACTAAAGGACGTCGTACTACTCCCCGCTGGGTTTTCACATCAGCAACTCGAGAAACTCCGTCTGATCCAGGAAATAATTTTTGCACTCGTCCCAGTCTCCAACACAGAGGCGGTGTATTGTCTTCCTTCAAAAGAACTAATTCGCCAATATTCAAGCTTGACTTATCGGTTCTCCACTTACTACGTTGCTGTAGCTCAGCGATATATTCGCGCTGCCACCGACGCCAAAAATGTTGATGAATTTGTTGGATTCGTTGGTAGCGTTGTAGATTGTTGGAGTTGCGGTCTTCTAAGGCAGGTGATGGAAGAGCAGTGAGGGGCCGGCCAATTAGAAAGTGACCAGGGGTGAGGCAAAGAAGATCATCAGGTAAGGAGGACAACGGGCAAAGCGGACGACTGTTCAGTATAGATTCTACATGTGCAAAAAGAGTAGAGAGCTCTTCAAAAGTTAAATGGGAATTGCCCATCACACGTTTTATATGGTACTTAGCCGATTTTACACCGGCCTCCCAAATTCCACCAAAATGAGGGGCGTAAGAAGGTGAGAAAATAAAATTGATTCCTTCCCCGCTTGCAAAATCAGAAAGAGAGTCCGCGTTAATTTTAAAAAAATGATTTAGCTCCTTGGCACCAGATACAAAATTGCGACCATTATCGCAAAATACCTCCATTGGCCTTCCACGTCGTGACACAAACCTTCGGAAGGTAAGAATAAATGCGTCTTTGGTTAAATCACTTACAGCTTCAAGGTGTATACATTTATACGTTAAACATACAAAAAGACAAAGATAGCCTTTAACTAATTTCGAACCGCGTCCTTTTCTATTTAAAATAAAAAAAGGACCAGCAAAGTCTATGCCTACAGTAGTGAATGGGAAGTTTGGCGTGACACTTTGGGAAGGTAAATTACCCATTATAGGTTCCAACGGCTTAGCTTGAAAACGCCGACACTTGACGCACTGACGAACAGTCTGTCTAGCGAGACGTCTGCCATTAATAGGCCATATGTAATCTCTAATAATGCCCAGTAGCAACTGTGGGCCAGCATGTAAATTACGAATGTGTTCATATTGAAATATTAATTTTGTGAGATGATGAGATGCATCAAGTAACACAGGGTGTTTTTTATCATGATGATATTTTGAGGAATCAATACGACCACCTACTCGGATTAATTTATCATTGGGGCAATAAAAGGGAGTCAGTGATAAAAGTTTAGATTTAGATTTTAATGAATGGCCGTCAGACAGTGATTTGTATTCGCTTGGGAATGACTGCTGCTGTGCCAAACGACACAAGTTAATAAATGACTGATATAGCTCATTTGTTTTTAAAGTACCTGTGACTATGGATTTCTTAGAAGACTTTAATTTTAAATTATTGATATATCGTATCAGGTATGCAAATATTCGTTTTAAGTGGTCGTACCTTTGATAGTTTTCAAAATTGAAAAAGTATTTTGTTGAGGTTTCTAAATTAACAATTGTAGAATTCTGTTTGGTTTCCGGTAAATTATTTACATTAACTTCATTTTTGTTTAAAACAGGCCAAGTGTCTTCTGATTGCAATAAATATGGTGGACCTGACCACCACAACAAATTGTCTTTGATATGATTAGGGTTGACCCCCCTAGATATGAGATCAGCTGGATTAACAGATGTTGGAACGTGACGCCAAGAATTTACGTCAGTCAGCTCACAAATTTCTGAAATTCTGTTTGCAACAAAGGTTTTAAGATTCTTAAAACTCGAATGAAGCCATGCAAGTACAATACTGGAATCACTCCAATAAACCTCACCATTTATCTTACACCGCAAGGAATCTCTGACCGCCTTACACAATCTAGCGGCCAAGAGCGCAGCACAAAGCTCCAAGCGCGGGATTGTTGTAGGTTTAGTCGGTGCAATCTTGGATTTAGCACACAATAATTTTACGGTGACTTCATTAGCAGAGTTTACTGATCGTGCATAAATACAAGCTCCATAGGCGGTTTTGGAAGCATCACTAAAACAGTGAAGATCTATAAATATTGGCTTATCACAGAGTACATGCCTTGGAATTTTTATGTTCCCAATTGCGGACAAAGAGTCTGCAAACTTAGCCCAAATCAGAGCAATATTTTCAGGGATTGGATCATCCCAGCCTAGTTTCTCCAGCCAAAGCTGTTGTAATATAACCTTTGTTTGCATTACACATGGACTTAGCAAACCCAAGGGGTCGAAAGTTTTAAATAAATTAGATAATATTGAACGTTTAGTTGGGCGATTGCTGTCCAAAGGAACTGGGTATTGCATTGGAAAATGCAGTGTATCCGTCGATGGATCCCAGCCCAGACCCAGGGTGCTAGAAGACTCACTGAGTGTTAATTGTTCATTAACATCCAAAGAACATGAGTCAAAAATGCTAGCTTTATTACTTTTAAGTTTTCTTAGATTAAAACAACCTAATTTAAGCGCCGCGGTAACCCCTTGAAGAATATGTTTTAGTTCGTGTTCACTATCACTCGAAGTTATCATGTCATCCACATAAAAGTCGTGCTGAATTACATTTTTAATGACTTCATCTGGACTCTCTTCGCCAAGCTGCCACAGACAACGTGTACTCAAATAACTGGAACTTGCCATACCGTAAGTTACAGTATTTAATCTTAACGTTTTGATAGGTTGGGACTCATCTTCTCTCCACAGTATGAGCTGGAGATTTCGGTCCTCCTCATTAATTTCCACCTGGCGATACATTTTCTCTAAATCGCCGGTCAGGAGATACTTGTGTTGTCTAGCTCGCACTAGAATGGAGAATAAAGAATCCTGCATATTTTGACCTATCATAAGAATATCGTTAATTGACAATCCAGATGAAGTAGGAGCTGATCCATCAAAAACAACACGAATTTTAGTGGATTCGCTACTTTCTTTAAAGACGGCGTGATGACACAAAAAATATGATATATTGGGTCTTAATACATCAGACTGTGAGAGATGACCTAACTGTTCATACTCCTTTATAAAGTTCACATATTGTAATTTAAGTTGTGGGTTCCTTCGGAATCTTTTTTCTAAATTATGAAAGCGTTTTTTTGCTAATGTATATGATTCTCCAAGACAATTAGGTGAATCTTTAAGTGGTAATCGAACAGAAAATCTGCCGGTACTTAATCGTGTCATATGAGTAAGAAAATGTTTTTCACATAATCTTTCATTGTGACTCAACGGTGATTTTAATGGCACTTCCTCAAGCTCCCAAAACTTGGAAATTTCTACATTAAAATCATTTTCCAATTTAACTGAAGAATGATGACATTGAATATTGGATATCTTATTTAAATCGTTTATTTTGATTGGGCCTGAAACGAGCCAACCAAATTGGGAATTTCTTAAAGTGGGATTATTAGGGCCCAAGGAACGCTGCTCGCAGCCAAGAATATCCCAAAACAAATCTGCTCCGATGAGTAGGTCAACAGCGGAGGATTGATTGAAACTAGGGTCAGCAAGGTGTACCTCAGTAGGTATTTGCAGTTGCTGAGTATTTATAGTGTATCTGGGAATGTTACTTGTTAATTCCGGAAATATTAGAAAGGTTGCTGTGACGTGAAACGGTTTAATTAACGATTTTAATTCCGCCACACAACTCTCTGTGACTTTACTATTGACATGATTGCCGATGCCAACAATGTTAATATAATTATTAAACAAGGAATTACCTGATAAAGATAATTTGTCCTTAAGTGACTGCGTCATAAAGGAAGATTGACTGCCGCAATCTAACAAGGCACGTACTTGTTCTGTTTTATTTGTTGTAGGGTTACACACCTCAACTAAGGCAGTAGATAGTAGAATATGTTTTGAACTCTGTGTAGTATGATTAGCTATTGTTCCACATGAGGATGTGGTTGTTGCAGCAGGGGTGGTGGTACCAACAGCAGAGGTTGTGGAGCCTGCAGCAGGTGTTTCGGTTACCACCGGAACGTGTAAAAGAGCGTTGTGCTTCTTCTTACACTCTCGACAAGGTCTGAGGTAACAGTTTCGGGTAATGTGCCCGGACCTTAAGCAATTTGAACAAAGTTTTAATTTATTAACTTCAGTTATACGATCTTGCACACTTTTGGCCTTAAAAACAGGACAATCGTAGATTCTATGTTCGCCCTGACAAACAACGCAACCTGAAGAGGATGAAGAATTACTCTGACAAACAGACTGACAAACTGATTCGCATGTAATGGATTTATTATGCTGACGTTCGGTTTTATTGTTGGTACCCTTGGACAACGTGGGGGACGATGCCTTATTATTATTATTATTATGGCTTGATGAAGAGTGGTTTAGAGACACAAGTACATCTGCTCGATCAATTAGAAATTTATTAAACTGTTGTAAGTTAGGTGTTACATCAGGCAAAGTGCCACGCCATTCTTCCCATTTAGTAAGAGTACGGTTATGGCGCTTAGAACACAGTATATGTATCAATAAATCATCCCAATTATCAGCAGGTAGCCCCAAGCCAGACAACGCTCTGAGGTTCTTGGTAACGTGGTCTACCATAAAGCGAAGTGATTTATCTGACTTGCGAGACATTGGATGTATGTGTAATAAAGAAGACAAATGATGGCTTATTAACTGTCGCTTGTTATCATATCGGTCACATAACAATTTCCAGGCAACATTATAATTAGAGTTGGACACTTCCAAATTACTTACTATTCTAGCTGCATCACCCTCCAAATAAGATAATAGATAGTGAAATTTATTTATAGGTGCGATGCGCTCATTGTTATGTATGACTGATTTAAATGTGTCACGAAATTCAAGCCAACGGAAGAATGTTCCGTTGAATTTAGCAATTTGTATCTGTGGCAGTTTGAATCCTACTTCAGGATTGTCAGCATTAAAATGAGCAGCTGAATAATGGCTAGAATTGAGCAAGTTGCCAGATTCATCGTGGCGTTTATTATCTTGAATAAACTTCTGTGCAGTCGCAATGTTTGTTATAAATGACTGTTCGATATCATCCCTTTCATCAATCTCAATTGATAAATTACTTGAATTTAATATCTCAATTTGATTCTGCAAGTCATCGAACCTAACGGACCGAGACTCAAATTTACCAAGTTTAAGTGTTAACTCTGCCAATTCAATGCGTGTAACAGAATCTTTTGACAACAGACTCGTTAAATAATTCCTAAACTTAGTAATTTGGCCCTTTATTGAACTACGCTTAACCATAAGATCTTGTAATTCTTGCACAGAACCGTCATCCTTGCCCATTTTATCAATAAACAAAGTAAATAAAATAAATGTGTATTTTAGTAAATAAAACTAAGTGTACGGTAGACTGTGCAAGAACACAATGAACTGTTAATAAAATATTTATCTTACGTCCCTCTTCCTGTGGTTCGGAAGTACCGGTGCTGAACCCGACACTACGTACGCACGTACTCCGTGGATGAGGCTCAATGAGGCTTGACTAATATTGTCGTGGGCCCCGGCCGGCGCAAGTGACGTCACCGTCTCTGGAATGTTCGGCGAAAAATCTTAATGACTTGCAAAAATATGATATTATTTACCAAGGATTGAATCTAGTTGATAATAATAGCTAATACTTTAGAATGTTTAGAACTTATAACTTTGATAGAAACAATGTATCTTGTACAATAAGTAGGTCATTCAAAACCGGTATGACATTGACGTAGGTAATTAGGTCAAACAAATAAAGTCAATGAATTTTTGAAGTGTGGATGTTTAGGAATTAATCACTGCTTATTTAATATTAGTATTTAAGTACCTTTCTGTATGAAATTAGCACATGTAAAATCTCGGGGTTTATGAATTATGAAGGATCAGTAGGAACAAAACGTAGGAGGTCAAGGAAAGGTCACTTAGCTGCATTGGCCAGGCTGTACGGCGACTTCGTTGAGATGACGGTGTCTAGACCGTAAATCAGATGTAGGCTGCAATGGCTGAGCCTCCAAATACTCCAAAATATCGTTTCTTGGTGTAGCGGATTTGTAGCTTAGTTGGTCAAGCTGACCGGGCTTCGTATTTCTTGAGTTTTTTCGATTTGCGATATGTCCTGTCACGGTCGCCAAATTTTATGTCTCGTATTGGACATAAATGAAACCCTCGAGGATGTTTTCAACTTGTATTTCAACAGAAATTAGGTTTTTTACAATAAATTTAGCGGAGCGATCAACGTTGTTCGAAAAGGATTATTGAGCAAAAAAAAAGTAATGTGGGGTATCTTGAAAGACTTAGAAAAATAAACTTCAAATTATTGCTGCATCGCATACGAACGATGACTTGTTGCTATGAATGTAGCACAGGCGCCAACAGTATGTATTTATGTAAAATATTTATTTCCATTGAATTATCAAATAAAGCCTCAGTTTAATGTATGATGTTTTATTCTTTTTTGGTGATACAATTCCAAAATACCTGTAGTAGTTTCAGTGTATGTACACATGTCATGCTAATATTAAAAATAAATTATAAAATCAATATTATGTTACCCAGTGTCTGTGTTATGGAGAACATGAACATAGGCATATGTATAAATACAGTATAGGCTACTCACATAACGATGAATTTTCATTCAGCAGGCAATAATTGAGCATACTAATATTTTTCCAGGTTTCGCAAGGATGAAAGTTTACGGAATGCCTGGATTAAAAACCTGAAGCTCCAGGATTGGCAACCAAGACCTTCAAGTGTACTTTGTTCAAAGCATTTTGAGAATCACTTGATCGATCCCAGCGCTTTTCGAACAACATTACGTCCCAGAGCAATTCCTACACTGTTTACCGAATTTACTCCATATGTAAGCATTATGAGAGTGTAAGATAGAAGAGTGTCCCTGGAGTTTCTTGCACGTTCTTCTCCATAGAGATCTACGCTTTGGAACGTGCAAATAGCTTCAACTTTTTGGACAGACCGACCTTGACAATTAAAAAGTGCCTGTAAATGGTTTATTTGAAATAAATGCTTGAATTTTGAATTACATACATTACTTTTATTTAAAAAATCCTGATTTATTCCTAAACTAGCTTCCAGGCATACTAATACCTTGACTCTCGGTTCTACAAAACATGGCATGCGGGTTAATGACTGCAGTGCCAGTTTTTCTAGCTGATACTGACGTCCGTCAATGGTTTGTAAACACCGTCAAAAGATAAAGAGTGGACTGCTGCCCATCGTCCTCTTAAAATATTCCCTTAGTCGCCTTTAACAATAACCACGGGAATAGAGGGTGGTTCTATTCGTTAAGACTATTGATGAGTAATCTATATTTCATGTACCCAGAGAATATAGATTTTCAGGGATTTTCAGAATATCGTTAGATAACACTGGCAACCGGTCCTAATTCGGCCCTGTAATGATATCATTCCCTAGGTGTGCGTAATGGCTACGCAAATTTTAGCGAATGTTTGGTCTGCTACTATTTATATGTCTGTGTTTGACTCAAACAGTGTTGTTCCAAGTCTGGACTCCATATTTATCTATACCTTCATGGTGGTGCCATACATACGACGTAGTTTTTTTTATTTTTTTTAATAATTTTATTCTTGACCATGGATACATGTCCTTCAGTCGTAATCATTTAAACATACTACTCTTATCTTACAATCAATAACAAGTTCATCAATATATGTATATATGAGTACATCTGAAAGGTGATGAAAATATCTAATTAACAACAACAAAAAATCAAAACATAAATAATAAATAAAAAAAATAAAAAATCTAATGAACCCCGAAACTATTAAATTTTTTCTACAGTGTTCAATATATATCTAAATAATGGATTAAAATAAACCGTTTTGGAAAGTAATTCCTGAACGTGGCGGGGAACACATAAAGAGTTTTCTTCGGCTATGTCACTAATTTCACTGACGAGTAACAGTCTTTGCATGGCAAACGATTCACAGTCAAATATAACGTGTTTTATATCCGCATTTTCTTCAGAACAATAGGTACATTTGCTTTCATTGGTGATTCTCATCCTGTAAAGATGAGCTGGGACTAAACAATGGCCAAATCGCAAGCGATTAATGACGGTTATGAACTTTCTACTGGAGTATTTGAATTTATTGTACCACGGCATTGTTGGTAAGTCTTGCTGTAATTCGGAATACCATTGTCCTTTTGTTTCTGTTGTTGCGTCCCAATAATCCTTCCATATCTTCTTAAATAATGTTTTAAATTGTTGATAATAAAGGGAAAAGTGAAAGGGACTTTGAAAGATTCTGTAATATCCTCGTTGTGGTCTTGACGAGTTGCCAGATCTACAACCTCATTACCAACTATGCCACTGTGAGATGGAACCCACAAAAATTCTACATGTTTTCCCAACTTTTGTAGAGTGTACATAATGCTATTTACAATATAATTTTGTTTATAACCTAAGTTACAATTACTTAAACTAGATAAAACGCTTTTGGAACACTTACAATTAAAATATTATTTACACTATTTACATTTTTGCTTACACCATGTTCATCAATGACAATGGTATTTACATAAGTTAAAGCAGCTAATATAGCCCAACCTTCTGCAGTGAATATACTACAACTATTTGGCATTTTAAAGCATTTGGTTATTTTCTGTTGTGGGTCATAATATGCTGCTTTAACATGATCATCAGTTTTAGATCCATCAGTGTAAATGATATAGAAATTCGATTTGACATTCAAAAATTCTAAGTAATCATATTTATTTTTAACAGTATCTAAAAAACATTTGATTTCAAAGTAAGCTAATAAAGTATTATATGGGAAATCATATACTGGCCACTTCTTTTTGATGTACATGTCTCTTGTCAGGTTCTTTACTTTAACTAGAATGGTTGAAATTTCAGGCAGTGAACCAGAAATAAAAGTATTTGCTGAGATGGAGGATGTGACAGCTGACTGTATGACCTCTGGAGGATAGTCTATTTTATCAAGAACTGTACTATTATTGCAAGATAACTCTTTGAGACAGAATCTCTCAGCCAACTGTAAACGTCGCAAAGATAAGGGAGGTATAACATTTTCAATTTCCATAGAATTTATAGGGGTGGTGCGCATTGCTCCACTAATTATTCTTAAGCCCATATTTTGTATCACATCCAGTTTTCTTAACAATGTAGTACTTGCATTCATATAGGCTAAGCAACTATAGTCGAAATGACTTCTGACTATGCTTTTATATAACATGCTAAGTGTTTTTGGGTCAGAACCCCAAAATGTACCTGCTAAGCTCCTAAGGACATTGATGCTCTTCATGGCATTTTGACAGATATGGTCAATGTGCTTATCAAATTTTAGTTTATCATCTATTAAAACACCTAAAAATTTGTGATGATTAACAATAGGAATCACATGGTGATTATATACAATATTTACAGTGGACTGTGCTAATGAATCTTTACTAAATAATAATACTGAACTTTTCTCAGAACTTATATCTAGTTTTAAAGTATTACTGTAATAATATTGTAATTGAGCCAATGCAGTATTAATATTGTTAACAGCCATATTCAAGTTTTGATTTACTGTGTATAAAAGCAAGTCATCGGCAAATTGTAATATTTTGACTTGAGAGATATTTACATATTTAAGAATCTGGGATACATACAAGTTATACAATAGGGGTGAAAGTGTTGCTCCTTGCATTGTGCCTTTACTAACTAACCTAGGGCCATGGAGCTTATTATTGAATCTAACATACAAGGTCCGTTGATACAAAAAATTAAAAATCCATTTTAATGTTTTACTTGGCAAGCCCAATTCATGCAAAACACGAATTAGACATTCAATATTAACATTATCAAAAGCACCTTTGACATCCAAAAAAACACATATGGCATTAGAATGACTAAGTTTAGCCTTTTTTAGGTCTGATATAAATGAAACAAAGCTTTCAGAGCAACTCCTGCCTTTTCTGAATCCATACTGTATATCTGGTAACTTGCCTTGAGTTTCAGCAAAGTAATCTAAACGTAACTTAAGCATGTTTTCGAAAAGTTTACCTAAGCAAGATGATAAAGATATAGGTCTATATGATGAGGGACTATTTACAGATTTATTGGGCTTTAAGATTGGAATGACACATTGTGTTTTCCATGATTCTGGTATAAGTAGTGTGTCCCAAAGTTTGTTATAAACATTTAATAAAATTTGTAGGGCATTAGGATGTAACTTTTTTATTAAGATGTATGGTATGTTATCAAGACCTGGGGTTGTATCTTTTCTACTCAATACTCAATACTCAATACTCAATACTCAATACTTTATTGCATTCCACAATGTAGGCTTAGGTGGTAGTTATTTGGCAGGTAACAATCGTGGACCCTGTCGGGCACAGCAAAGATAAATGTGGAGAGGACTTATCATTTAAGTAGATATCTTATAAGAATCTAAATCTAACTTATTCTAAAAACATGGACATAACATTAACATTAAAATTAGAATTAAAATTACGAAAGACTTTATTTTTCAATTTTTAAATATTTATCTCTCTTAAGAGCTATGTGCAATTCATTTATTGTTAGTGGTCTATTAAGAAAGCAGTTGGTTTCAGATTCAACAGATTCTTTTAAAATATCATTTATATTATTTTCATTCAATATTGATGACTCTGATAAATTTTCTAAGAATTCAGGTACCCAATCATCATTTAAATATTTGTTAGAAGAAGAACCTATCCTTTTAAATTTTTTAATATAACCCCATATTCTTGCTACAGGTGTCATTCTATTAAAACTACTACATAACTCATGCCATGAATTGATACTCTCCTCTTTTAATATTCTTTTCTTTTGAGCATCAAGCTTTTTGTATTGTATGAAATTGGGGATGCTTGGTGATGTTCTATATTCTAACAGAGCTGCCTTAGATTTTTGAACTGCCTCGTTACATGTTTGGTTCCACCAAGGAGCTGGTTTTCTTAAAATTTGCACAGTTTGGTTAGATTTTCGTTTTGGGACTGTATTCATTCTAATATCATAATATATAAAATATTCACAAAATAATCATACAGATGAAGAGGTTCCATATTATCTATGTCTAAATGAGAGAAACCGGTTTCTGATAATTCATAATATTTAGACCAATCTGCTTTACTATAAATATATTTTTCTTCCACAGGCCGGACTTCATATGTTGATGGCTTTACATTTAAAACTACCTGGGTTGGGTAGTGATAACTGCCCATAGGATCGTCATGAACCTGCCATTCACAAAGAGGAGCTAATGCGGAACTAACCAGAGCTAGATCAATAGCTGATGCATTCCTGTTTGGGTACTGAACAGTGGTTGCTCTACCATCATTTAAAACACATATGTCAAATTCATCAATAAGTTTATATAAACTGTTGCCCCTATTACTGTTTGTATGACATCCAAACAATATATGGTGTGCATTAAAATCACCCATGATAAGACATGGCTTAGGAATTTCAAGAAGCACCTTTCCCATTTTGTTAGTATCAAATTTGTTACTATTAGGAGGACAATAAACACATAGGATATGCAATCTACCCATGGATGTTTCTATGGAAATACATATATTTTGGACTGACTCATAAAAAGTTGTTTGTATAACATTATAAGCTAAATTTTGTTTTATCAAAATACCTACTCCATTGTGTTTATTTACTGAATTTTTATATATAAAGTTGTATGATGTATAACGAGGAATTACACTACTATTTTTTAGCCAAGTCTCATTTAACAGGCATATATCTATTTTTTGTTCCAAAAGAAATGTGTCTAATAAGGCCTTCTTACTCTGTAAGCTTTGTACATTGAATTGTGCTATATTTAAAAATGTATCCATCAATTAATAATTAAATTTGCTAACAAAGTTTCTTTTATTCTTTTATTTGTTATTGGAGCATTATCTTTATTATTACCAAGACCAATTAAAGATTTCACAATGGCGTTTATAATTATTTCATTATTTACAATTTCTTCAGCACATGACTTTGAGTTCTCACCCATAGTCTTTTCACTTGGTTTTTTGAGAGCTGGGAAAACATTTGTATCAAGCATAGTTGGAGGAGGTGTACTCACCACACTGGCATATGACTGATTCCGATTGAGGAACTTCTTCTTCTTTTCTTCCATTTTTTGTTTCTTAATGGGGCAATCCCTTGAAATTGCCAGGTGATTGCCGCTGCAGTTTATGCAAATAATTTCTTCAACATCACACTCTTTGTATGAATGTCGACCGGCGCAAGAAGAGCACATTTGCTCACCACGGGAAGCTCTTGCAGAGTGGTTATATTTAAGGCATTTATAGCACTGTAGCAATGGTGGTATATATATATGTACTGGGTATCTAAACATGTGAATATATGCATACTGTGGCAATGCCGTTGCGGCAAATGTAACTGCTATTGTACCTAATGGTGTAAGTTTTCCTTCAACTTTCCTCATGAATCTTTTAATAGATATAACTTCTACGTCACTTTGAATATTTTTATAAACTTCCTCATTTGTCATAGTTTTCGGTACATGGCGGATGACGCCTGTTGTTTCCGTCATGTGTGCAGGAACGAATGCTTTTAATTTATTTTTTCCCAAGAAATGGTCCATTTTGAGAAAACTATTCGCGGGTGCAGGTTTTTTGAAAGTAATCCCAACTTTGTAGGCATTGACTCGATGTACACCTATGATGCCTTTAACATTTTCGGTGAATAATTTTGTAAGTCCAATTGGGTTTTTGTTGCCCAATTTTTCATTTTCCATTGATTCCACAAAGACTACACAATCGCCACTGTGGCATTCGGGAAATTGTCTCTTGTAATTCGGTTTCATGAAGATTTTGTAAGCTGCAGGCTGTGCCGAATCCATGAGAGCCAATTTTCGCTTTTTTGGTTCTTTTTCGATGGGGGCATCGCCCCCATCACTTTCCGTTCCCATTTTACTATATACACTGGGAATATAATAAACTATCTAAGCAAATATATACAAAAAATGCAAATTAATACGTAGGAGAAATTTTTAAACACCCGCGCAATTTGATTTCCCGCCAGAGAATCCTTTTTTTTTTTTTTTTTTCCTTTTGTTCCCTCTGGAACAGGCTAAGGTCGGAGACCATGCTGCCTAGTCATCAGTAAATTCGTATTTTTTTGTAAAGTCAGATTAAAGTCATTAATTATATTTATTTTTCCTTAGGTAAGAAAATCCAGGTTAGGTCCTCAGTTTCATATTTTTCATAAGTAGAGTAAATCCGTGTTAAGTCATCAGTTTTAAAAATATTTCACTATAATCCATGTATTAGACTTCTTATTCTCAAAATCTAATGTAAAATCCTCAATATTTTTTTATCCACAAGTATTAGGAGCCATGTGTCAAATCATTGTCATTTTTTTTATTACCTACTATTTTTTATTTTATTCCCCCAACCGACGATCAGGGTTTTTAAATTTTAAGGTTACCGTCTTTTCAAGTTATCTTATACCTAGTACCTATACTACCTATTATCATAACATACCGCTAACGTTTCTTAACAATAGACAGCGAAACAAATATTACGAAATTCAATAGAAAACTGTTTATATTTAAATAGAATTACAAGTTAAATACAGAAAACAGACATCTATCCTATATACACAAGAAATTAAATTTGCCCAACTGTACTAATAATGAAATTAAACAAATGTAAATACGTCGAACTATTTACAAGGAGAGCCTGAATGGAGCGCGGTACCAAATCAGGACTACCATATATTTCAATAAGCTCATCCATTAACACAAGGCGCTGGATGCCAAAAGATGAGCAGTCAAAGAAAATGTGAGCTAACGTTTGCTCAACTTGAGAATTGCAATGATCACAAAGAGGACTATGCACAATTTTCAAACGAAACAGATGTTATAATTAAGACGACAATGACCAAAGCGAAGCCTGAGTATAGTGGAGTAAAACTTCCTATTCATGTAAGTATTGATTTTACAGAACCAAGGCATGGTTCCTATGGGAACATTAAATACAGCATACCATAAACCTTTATTTTCAATTTGAACTGTGTGATTCCAATGCCTTTTCCTTATACCAGTGGACCGTTTTTTCAACAAAGGGACTATGTCTGTGCATGGAACAGATATATTAAGGAAACTACTAGAATCAGGGACATCATCAGAATTTGTTAAAGTTCTGGCTAAAACGTCAGCCCTTTCATTTCCCAACACACCAACATGTGAAGGGACCCACATGAACAAAACCTTAATATTATGAGAAGACAAATGCAGCCAGGATTCTTTTATTAATGAAATTAGATAGTTTGTTTTAGCATTCAACCTATTGTTTTTGAGATTTTTAAGAACACTCATGCTGTCACTAACTATTATCCACTCACAACATCCATCATTTTTATGTTCAATGTGTTTTAAGGCAGCAAGAATAGCCACAGCCTCAGCTGTGAATATACTTGTGTTTGAATTTATTTTATAACCAATACCAGTATTCAATAACCTGTCGTAAATAGCAAATGAGACTGCAGACTCAGTTTTGGACCCATCAGTATACACAAATCTATAATCAGTAAACTCAAGGAATTTACTATGTACATCTTCCTTGGTGGATAAATTGTGCTCAATGATGATGTCAATTGCAGGAAATTTGCTGTTGAAATCCCCCTGATAACATGGAAGAAGAGATGACTTATAAATTTGCAGACTTTCAAGAAAGTTTACATATTGAGAAAAACCTTGAAGTATATAAAGAGAGTTACAAATAGGTGGTGTACTACATTGTTTTAAGTTTGAAAATAGATGATTATTAATTTTACTATACAGTTTTAATAAAAACCTTTCTTTCAAGTAGGAGAATCTTATACTCAATGGAGGAAGTTTACATTCAACTTGCATTGCATTGATTGGAGTGCTTTTAAATGCTCCAGTAATAAGTCTCAAACTTTTGTTTTGTATTTTATCAAATAAATCAACTATCTTTCTATCACCAGCAAAACAGAGAAAACCATATTCAAAATGACTACGGATGAGAGATTTGTACAAAAGCAACAATATTTTTGGATCAGCACCCCAGGAGGTTCTACACAAAGATTTCAACATATTGAAAACTCTGTTAGCTCTTGAACTTACCAATTCAACATATTTTTTCCAAGAAAAATTATGAGTAAAAGTGACTCCTAAAAACTTAGCTTCATGAAAAATAGGAATAGAAACTTGATTGTAACACACAACAGGACTGAAGTTGCTAGCTTTGCCAAAGACCACTAGTTTAGACTTATGTGCATTTATATCTAGATTTAAATAAGAAAAGTATGTATATAATCCATCTAAAGCCTTATTTAGACTATTTGCTATATTTATTAAATTTTTTCCAGACAAATACACAACCAAATCGTCAGCAAATTGAAGATTTTTGACCTCAGAACCTAGAATCAAATTCAAACGACGAATATACAGAATGAATATTAATGGAGAAAGTATTCCTCCTTGACAAACTCCAATAGAAGCTAATCTTGGCCCATATAATTTACCATTATACTTAACATAAACTTTCCTTTCAGTTAAAAATTCATGGACCCAGTGAACTATTTTGTTTGGAATTCCTATGAGAAGCAATTCAGAACAAAGTACCTACATCAATATTGACACTATTAAAAGCTCCAGCAACATCAAAAAATACCGACATTATACAATCCTTATTAATGTAACTATTTTGGATATCAAGCTGTAACTGACAAATACTTTCACGAGCCGATGTTCCCCTACGAAAACCAAATTGATTAGTAGGTAAAATATTGTTTTGTTCTATGTAAAATTCCAACCTTTGTTTTATTAATTGTTCAAATATTTTACCAACACAAGATGTTAATGCAATAGGACGATAGGAATCAGGATTTGACCGAATTTTATCAGGCTTCAAAATAGGTATCAAGCAGTCTGACTTCCAAGGGTGAGGTATGTCATTGTTCAACCACAGGTTATTCAATATCTTGAGAAAAGTGTGCAAACCTCTATCACTAAGCTTTTTCAACATAATATAAGGAATACCATCCAGTCCAAAAGCACTATCTTTTCTAGAATAGACAGCAGCCATGAGCTCCTGTATTAAAAATGGTTTTATTAAGAAGTTATTTATAGAATTTGTCTCACTGACAAGAGGAAAACTTGATTTACTATTTACATAGTCTGGGGTATATTTTTGCAGAAAATCTTGAATCCAACTATCATCATTATTTTTGCAAGAATATGTTTTATTAAATTTCCGCATGTATTTCCAGATTCTCGACAGAGGTGTACATCGATTAAAAGAGCTGCAAAGTTCAACCCAACTGTTTGATCTTTCTGTTTTCAATGTAAGTTTTTTGAGGGCTTGTAATCTTTTGAACTGTATAAATGTGTCATCAGAGGGATTGTTTTTGAAATTAATATAAGCCAGCTTAGATTTTTCAACTGCTTCTGAGCATTTTTTATTCCACCAAGGAAGAGCAGGGGATTTAACCAACTTCCTATGAGATGAGTTATTCAAAGAAGAATTAGCATGAAAAGAAACTGGTGTATTACAAATAGGAAGACATTTGTCAATTGCAGCATGCAAAATTTTGCAGAACGCAGAATAAGTTTCCAATGGAGCAAAGTATTGGTCCTGAAAATTTGATAATTCTAAATCTACACTTTGTTCATATATATTCCAATCAACCAATTTAAAGTTAGGATATATGGGCAAGTTATGTGTGTTGCTATTTGTGTTTCCTAAACTACAATTATTTACAAAAACTTTAATAATTACAGGAAGATGGTAGCTGCCAAGTGGATCATTATGTACAGACCAATCACAAGAAAGTGACAATGATGAGGACACCAAGGACAAATCTAAAGCATTTGGACGCCACGTCAAAGAACCAACTGTTGTCACTTCACCACTATTTAATAAAGTTAAATCATTATCATCAATAATTTCCAAAATATCCCTACCTCTTGAATTTGTAGAATTACATCCCCATGATGTGTGATGGGCATTGAAATCACCAGCAAATATCATCGGTTCAGGCACTGATTTGATTAAAGATTCAAATTTATGTTTGTTAAAAGAAGGAGTGCAATTTGTTGGACAATAAAAACTTACAATACTTATTTCTGTATTATTTACAGATATTCTTACACAAATATTTTGTAAGGAATTGTCAGCATATGTATTTATGTTTCTATAATCTATACTATTATGAATTAAAATAGCTACGCCATTATGTTTGTTACCAATATCATTTCTTTCTATTCTGTATCCTCTAATTTTAAAATGTTTAATAGGTGTCAACCAAGTTTCTGATATCATTGCTACATGTATTTTATGGTCATAAAGAAATCTAGTTAATAAAAGCTTATAACTTAAAATACTTTGTGCATTCCAATGTATGATATTAAGATCCATTGCTATGAGAGGAAGTACTATGTCTGAATGTGTGCTGAAGAATTTCTTTTATAGATGTAGAATTTATGGGTTTATCTTTTTGGCTTACTATAATTTTTGTTATTGCGTTTGTTAGAGTATTCATGAAAAAATCTGATTTAGATAAGTTCATAATTTGAGTTTCAATATTTTTGTGAGTTATTTGTGGAAATGAATTTTCATTGAATAAATCTGAATACTTGACGGCTCTGGATTTAATTTTACTTTCCTCAATTTTTTGTTTTTTTTTGTGGACAAGTGTTTGAAATAGCGACATGATTACCACCACAGTTGGCGCATTTCGCGTTTTTAGGGTCTTCTTTGCATATCTTAAAACTATGATTGTATGTACATACAGAACATACTAGATCATTTTTACAGTATTTTGCAATATGCCCAAACTTCATGCATTGAAGGCACTGTTTTACAGGAGGAACGTATACGCTTAGGTACCTCATGTCTCCAAGAGTCAAGATATACATACTGAGGCAACTCTGTGGACGCAAAAGTCACCGCCACAGTTTGAGTGGGCTGATACGTGACCGCACCACCGGCACTCTGACTCTGCACTCGACGCATGAAGCGCCTCACCTGAATTACATTTCTGGAACTACCAATAAGCGCACATATTCTTTTATTAGATAGGTCTGTAGGGACCGATGTAAGAACACCAGTAACCTCGGTGTTGACAGCAGGTATTGTCGCTTTGAAGCCCATTTCGTCTAAAAGTTTTTTATTTTGTAAGAAAACATTGGCATTATTGGAAAGATCGAAAGTGATACCAATTTTATATTTATTTATTGACCTCAGGTGTAGTATCCCAGTCACGCAATATTTCCGTATGGCATGGGATATGGCCAGCCTATCCTTGTCTGTAAATGTTTTGTTCTCAGTTTGATGAGATAAGAACACGATGTATTCAGATTTTTTACTGTTTTCAGGGTACTTTCTTGAGTACCCTGGGACTTTGAATATGTTATATTTATTGTTGGAGTCTTCATCAGAGTCAGAAAAAGAATCCCTATCTGATGCTCGTTCGTCAGGGGGCTCCTCTTTTTTCCGCTTCTTGTTTCCCATCTTCAAAAAACTATTAACAATTATTCACAATACCTAACTATAAAGTTTAAATATCTAATTATTCCGAAAATATACAAGATTAGAAACAATTTCAATTTTGGCGCCTTGTTCGTACGTTTCCCGCGCGTTTTTCCTGAATTTCGCCAGAGAATCCATACGACGTAGTTTTTTTTTTTTTTTTTTTTTTTTTTTTTAATAATTTTATTCTTGACCATGGATACATGTCCTTCAGTCGTCATACGACGTAGTATCTCTCAGTGTTGCCAGAAGGTTACATTTCTTACATTTTTCGTAGCTTTTGATAACAACGAGATTTGTAATACTAGATTTTTATTGCAAACAGTTTACGAACGCATTTCAATTCAACGCATCCCAATTCAACGCAGCTAAAACTGGCGCGTCTAAAAAGTAATTCATTCCATAGCACACTCAGAGATGGCTCTGAATGGAAAGTGCCATGACAAAATGAAATGTATAATGGAAATTTTAAAACTTGATTTTGCTTGAGCGTGTGCGCACAGAATTCCAACTTCGTGAGTTCTCGTCGTTCGCGGTATTGTGGCTAAAAATTTCGCGTCTCAATTTCGTGATTTCAGAAAAAAAGAAAAGAACAAAAATTAATAAAAGCCTGTAAGAAAGATTCACCAGTATTCAATTAAATACACAATAAAGAGAGGTGACAAAATCATCGTCCATAATGTGGATCTTTATTGTATCTTTTTTGCATTGAGGCGTTCTTGCTTGATGGATGCTGCAGGACAGCCCGCGAAATTCAAATTTTTCTTATCTTTTTTTGCAATTTGCAGGCCAGTGCTAGGTTTTATGTTGATTAAAATATGATTTCCGGCTGTAAGACGTATTTAGTTACAGAATTATAATCATCAAAATCATCAATACAACCCTCCTAGTTCAGTCATTCCTACGAAAAACTTTGACCTTGAAAAAGTCTTTCCTAGTCTTCGGATTACTACTTTAGGATTCTTCAAATATCGAGTATTTTAAAGTACCTAGTTAGTTCAGAGTAAAAACACCAGATGCACTATCTAGTAGTTTTGGTTCAAACTAATAGAATAAAAGTGAGGTGCTAGATAGACTAGATAGCAACAACAGTGAAGATGGCACTGCGAACAAATGAAATTAGAGTCTGTCTTATCCTAAGAATTAATACACGTAAATTAAAAAAAAAAACAATAATGTAACTTTTACAGCAAAAATGTAACATTTCAGGAAACGAAACGTAACTTACGACTCAAGGGCCCTGGCAACACTAGTCTATGTAGTCTGTGCTTCTTACCGTGGTCCGAAAGGAAGTACGTAGGTACACGATAATAACAATCTTTGATTCGCAAAATCTGCGAAGATATAAGAACTGTTTACTAGCGTTGCTGTTATTTTCCAGCATCCTCGGCAGGGAGCGCCCTAAAGTCGGCCCTACGTCGCTGGTCGTCTCTCGCCGGGCCTCCTCCGGGCAACCGGAGGTCTCACCTGGCGGGGACAGACCGCCGTAGGGTCGTGAAGATACGGTACTGTGAGACAGTACCGTGGCGCCCTCTGCCGACACTATTGACAACTACACTCCATGGCTGCAGCGACGCCTACCGTCGCGCAGCCAAACCAGCCGCGCCTATATCGGCTATCCAACGCCGTGCCCGTATTTTTACGGGCACGAACACATGATCCCGCGGGATAAAAGGCTTAGCCTACGCCCGCCCGCCGCGCCCCCTTGCGGGGGCGCCGCGAATTCCTCTATAGTGCTGTTATTTGTGCTCATCGCGTGCTATTGTCCAATAGTATCTATATATTAATGGTCTGTAGTAACTGGCTTTGAGTAAGAGACTTGCTGAAGGCTATCATCAGTCGTACTGGAAGCGGTACTCCGACTATTCGATTCGAACTCAACGCTTCACCTCATTTAGTGTCGCACAGCCAAAGTGTGTTGTGTTCTCTAACACCTACCTGTATCACATGTATCCCATATATAGTAGTCTATGATGTATCCCGTCAGCCTCTGTAGAAACAGCAAAAAGACATCTTCTGGGAATCTGGGCTCACTAGTTACATCTTAGACCTCAGCCATCGCTTGAAATATTGAGGTAGAGAGGAGCCTCTACTGTAAGATGGAAAAATTGCCAATGTGTAGGATATGTTTAGTGGAGGATGTTCGCATGTATGTGGTGGTCAACAAGAACTTGCATGGACTATATGAGAAGCTGACTGATGTTCCAGTAAGTCGATGTTTTGAAAACAATGAAATCTCAGTACACTTTTTAAATCCTTCTCATATACAAATTAAAAATATTTTTATGGTCAGTGGGTCGTCTTAGGGTTTATTAATAAAATATTAACAGAATAAAAATCTATAAGGTTGAATTAAATTCACCAGCATGGGTGAAGTAATAGGGTTTCAGAGAACCTGCAAAATATCACAATTATAAATTCCTAATGTGCTTTGTGCATGAGTGGTGATCAATACTCATCCCTTTGTAGAAAAAGAGGCAAACAGAAGCAAGACTGACCACCAACTGCTGGCTTGGACAGCGTCTTGACAATAATGCAAATGTGAAAATCTGTATTTTCTCATATCAATCACACCTTAAAAGCCAACAGGTTTGAGTTACATGTAGACCACAACCTGGATGGATTTATACCATACTTATGGTAGATTGTTCCTATGGATTAATCTTTGGCTTCACATAAGTGAAGCCACTGGCACAAGCTAGTTGCGTATATTTGTAAGAACAGTCGTATGAGGATAAGTTTTGTTGCAGTTTGTAACTGAGGACAGTAGACCGATGCTCGCTTGTTTCTTCTGCTGCACTAAACTAAAGCAATGCTGGAGATTTATGAGTAAATGTCTGGAAGCAGAAGAGTTGTTTGCTCAGATGATGAATGAGGATTATGAGGTGAGGTGTTCTCCAACAAAGTTTTGATCATCAGCATAATTATTTTACCTAACTCTACATTCATCTTTTTACAGGTAAATCCTTCAATAAAACTGGAACACTTAGAGTTTTACAATGGGTTTATTAACAGTCCAACAGTGCACATAAGTATTTTTGATGATTGTCCAACGGAAAGCGATGCTATCAAAGAAGAATTACCAGATATTAGTGATGGACTAGATGATATTTTTTACCCATTGACAGACAAGGAACATCAAACTGACAGTAAGTTTTAAGAAAGTATCGTCCTGTAATTAACAAGTACATAAATTATAAAAGCAGCAAACACTACTCTAACAAAGAGGGAAATAATAAGAATAAGGACAAAACTAACTTTACAGTTGACAAACTATCCTCCCATATATTGATATAAATGTACAGTACATCACAGTCAATGTTCATGATGCATGTTCTTACTTGCATAGGTAAAGTCATTTTTAAAAGGTTTTTTTATTTTTAAAAGGTTTTTTTATTTTTTTATTTGTGATGGGTTTGCTCTTGACCTTAGTCTTGGTCAGAAATGACAGAGACAAAGTCTACGATGGAACGAGCTTACCCAGAAGGAGCCTGTTTACTCTAACTTTGAAGAGATTAGTTGTTTAGTTGATTTAGTTTGATTAGTGTTTCATATTTTTTTAACTTGACTATGTATGTGAAGGTGGAATCTTGTAATTACATACTGGTCCAGTTCCGATGATAATGCATGTTTATGATAAGCATGACATGATGCTGCTGTTAGGATTAGCTCCAGACGAGAGAAATCGTCAATGCTTATCAGCAGGGACATAAAACTTTACACACCATGGAAGACATTCAACCAAACAAAATGCTTTTTTTTTTAAGCTTTTTTTTTCATTTTAAAACTTATAAACGATTAAATCATGGAATGCTATGTCCCCCATACCCTGGTGGAAACCTACTTCAGGCACCAGTCTTTTTCAATCTAAACTAAACTTATAAACAAGGAAAAGTTTAATATTTCAGTTGTTTGTTTGTCTGTTACGATTTACTTCAAAAACTACTTGACCGAATAACGTAGGCTATTTAGCTATTATATTTATTTATTATATATTATGTTTGAAGTACGCAACCTTTTCACTATGCAATGAACTAACCACTAAGTGCTTAAGTTCCTTATAATATTTTATTTTTAACTCCGTTTTTGTTTTCTTACAAGCATTTAGTGCGTCATCACGTAAACGCATCATAAGTTTTATTGTTTCGGTAATCCACGGATATGACTTTTCCCTGATAGTGCACGACTTAACCGGAGCGTGAGCATCATACAGGGCAATCATCTGAGTGTTAAAGACACCAACCATGTCAGTAACACTGTCCAGCAACGAAATATGCTCTAAACCTAAAAATGACAGGTCTTCGTTTAACCTTTCTGTGCACACATATTTAATTTTAAGAGGCAGGTATTTTACCAAGTATGGTTTGAATTTGTCACGCCTAACTCACCTACTACAATATAATGGCCATTTAGAGAGCCAAGTGATTCCACAGATATATATCTTGCACTCATATCTGTGCACAAAAGATCAATGAGAGTTTCACTGGATGATGTGAAGTGTGTGGGAGTAGTTATCAACTGCGTGGGATTGAAACAATTGAGAAATTCGTTGATTCTATTTGACCCGCTTGTGTCTAGCTTTACATTAAAGTCGCCAAGTAGAATGTAGTGGTCGCAGTTTCCCAGTGAAGTGATAGCATCCGTTATGGCGTCCAAGAACAAGACCAAGTCAAGCCACGGCGCGCGGCGGTCGGTAGACAAAGCAAACAATAGGGATATGTATCTATATACACATAGAATAAAAATTTGCAACTAAATATTATAGTGGTTAAAAGTACTACATTAATAAAATAAATGATCAAGTAAGACACGATTATATGACTTATTTTGTATGTAACTTGATATTTGTATAAACACACACGCATTATAGGTTCGCAACTAACTAATAAAGAGGTTGTAAGTACAATATCCACAGAAAAAATGATAAACAAGTAAGACATGATTTTAATAATAAAAGGTATATGCAAACAACTCAAGCCGGTCCCTACCCAAAAATTCTCCCAATGTCGGCCTCACATCGGACACGTTCAGCCTTCCGGCCATCCTCCCTGCGCGCCAAGATTGTCCCATCTTTCGTCCAGACATACCTCCAATTGCCTTGAGTGAGTCCCCGCTTGACGAGCGCGATAAAGCAATTGGCGGTTTGTTCGCGTAAGTCGCTCATTAACGTACACACGGTGCGCCTGTGTGTTCCTCTGTGGCCGGACCACAGTTTAGTACTCAGATGTTATAGTTCGAAATAATACCTACCTAAAGTCTACTTTCATCGGAATATATGTATATTTTTAGTACCTCAAGAGATATCTTTTTAATTAACAATTTATGTGGTCCGGCCGCCAGGCAGTGCTCTCTGGCCGCGCCACCTCAAATTAAATAGAGTATAATGAACTATTAATAAATCAATATCCCGAAAAAAAACTACCTAAAGAGTACCTTGCATACGAAAAATATGGTCCCATAAAACCTTTTAGTTAAGGAGTTATTGGTCGTAGGGTGTGGTCCGGCTAGAAGGTATAATCTGCAGCAAGTCAATTTTGCAATATTTAATATTAACTATCCATAAATCAATTTATGTAATAGTACCTTTTCTCTACTCTTCGTTGATACTTTTTTCTCTCAAGAAACTATTCATTTTGATTAATTAATCTTTAAAGTATGTGGCGCGGCTAGGGAGAATTAATTTCGGCAAATATAATGAAATATGCTTTATTTCTATAGGCCAACGAAAACTGCATAATAAGTACTTTATAAAAAGACCTGGACTTCATCTATAAACTTTGATTTTTATTACCAACAATGATTTTGAAAAAGGTGCACTTTTTGGTTTTTGTTTACCTATCTACCTAAGAATAGGTAGTTAATTTGAGGAAGTAAGTGAAAATGTTGGTTTAAAATAAACAATAAGTATACGAATACCAAATATATTTTCATAATCAAATATTATCAACTAGCTGACCCGCGCAACTTCGTCTGCGTCATATTTTCCATTATTGCTCCACTCCTATTTGTCTTAGCGTTATGATATATCCTCGATAATAAATGGGCTATCTAACACTGAAAGAATTTTTCAAATCGGACCAGCACTTTAAACAAGAAATAAAAATGGAAAGAAGAGTGTACCAAAACCGCGTATTAAAAATATAGTCAATCAGTATCACTACATATTATAAAACAAAGTCGCGCCGCCGCGTCTGTTTGTGTGTCTGTTCGCGATAAACTCAAAACCTATTGCACCGATTTTCATGCTGTTTTCACCAATGGATAGAGTGGTTCTCGAGGAAGGTTTTAGTACATAATTTGTTAGGCGGGCGAAGCCGCGGGCATCAGCTAGTTACAAATAAAGGAGTTTTGAAGTTATTTTCCAACTTTAAAATGCAAGGCCTAAATTAAAAATAAACATTTTGATAAAAATAAGTTATAATTTACAATTTTACGTATAAAATACAATGAACATTCATTTGCTGGTTTTTAGTCCTTGCAACTTTAGTACTTAAATCATCATTAAGTTTCCCAAGTATCATCCAGACGCTTGCAGTGAGCGACGTAATGGCGAATATTTGGTAAATACTCAATCACTGACAACAGTGTAAATAATTTTCCTTGAAAAGTCATAGTGTCTGGAATGTCATTTAAATCAACGCTTAAATCAATTTCAAATATTAATAAATCATTCAATGTGTAGTTAAGAGCGTGTATTCCATCCACTAGCGCCGCCAATCGTTTTTTATTATTTGTGGTAAATTTAAGACACGTAGATAAAAAACCGCTCTGCAGTGCACTGAAGAAATGTATTTGTTATGTTTTGAGAGTTATGTTTTGTACTTTAGAACATAAATAGTTGCCAAAGTCGATATTTTTGCTAAAAGTGGCCACTTTTAGCAATAATTGCCGTTTTGGCTATTTAGCCATGAGTTATACGTATTAAAATAGGTGTCAAAAAATAATAGATACATTTCTTCAGTGCACTACAGAGCGGTTTTTTATCTACGTGTCTTAAATTTACCACAATTAATAAGAAACGATTGGCGGCGCTAGTGGACGGAATACACACTCTTAATCATTTGTTTACCGGTACATTTTACACCGTCATTACTTTTAACACATAGCACACCTGAATCAATCTCTAACATTGTTTGAGCCGATTCTTCAAGGGCTGAAATGCCTTTATCAGACAAAATTAGTTCATTCAGTGGCATGTACGAACATATTCGTTGAGATGTGGAGTTGTTCTGACTGCATTGTGTATTTGTGCATCGTTTTTCCGATATAACTATAGGAATATCTTTTAATAAAATTTTGTCTAAAACAAAAGTAATATTCGACATACAATTTATGATCGTCAAGGCATTTGTGATTGTTTTGTCAAAATAATATTTGTTTATAATATTGGCTCGTATGCTGTATAAATTTATGGGATCTTTATTAGCAAGAGACTTAATAAGCGTCATAAAACCGGATGTTTTTGTTTCTATTAGTTTGCGGATGTTCCTTCTATCTATATAAGCAACTGCTAAAGATTGCACCAGACAATCGAAGGGGCAAGTATTTTCTACAACTACGCCTTTAATACCAGTTGAACTACTACTTCCATTTACCAAAAAATCGACCGACTTATTTTTGGACCGCAACTCTCGCTTTTGTTTTTCCTGTTTTTCTATAGTCAGGCCTCGCCAGTTCTCTAGAAGGATGGGTTCATCAGACATCATAGATTCTTGCGAAAATTCACTAGACTCAACTTTAGCTTTTTCAGTAGCCTTTGTTTTCTGTTCACTAATAGCATCACTGAATTTGTTCTTTAAATCCCCCGATATATATTCATGGTGCTTCATTAGGAATTCGTCCACCCGTAGTCTGTTGTTTTGACTTTTCAAAAGTGTTTTAATATTTTTGAAATAACTTTCCACGTCTGAACTGGTTGATGTCACATTTTCTGTATAAACAAATGACAACATTACATTTGACCAAATTGGCAATCTTGACATTAGCCTCTTGAAAGTACTAATAAAATCAGGTAAGTAATATAAATTTTCATATATCGTTTTTATCTCAGATAATTGCAATTCAAGTGAAACTTTGTCAACTTTCATGGTAAATTCTTTCATAAAGTCTGAGTTAACATTTTCAATTTCTTCTGAGTTGAGTAGGTCGTTAATAATTGTATTCATGTCCTCATTCACCCTGACCTCATCATCATCTTCGTCTTCTCTATTTGTAGTATCTGTGTATGTCTGTAGCAACTCCTGTAAGCTTTGGTTACATAAAGTAGGATGGCCGTTAGAATCTTTTCCTGTGTATCTATTAAGTGCAATAACAATAAGATTTTCCATTATCAATTTGATTTCGCCAAACGATGAAGAATCTTTGATTTTGCAAATATATTTTATATAAAATTTCATAACCCTTTCGTCAACGTATTTGAAACATTGGTAATTATAAAGTGTTTTCACAAAATGCGATGTGTCCAAGCGAATAAGGCAATGATTTGACAATTTACTATAAATATTTTACGAACTCAGTTTGCAAGAAAATATGTCGGCGATGGAACTTTGACGTTCAAATTCATATTGTTACAATCAATTCTTTTAAAGCTGAAATTACTAAAAGGTAAGTTGAATGTTTTACTTGTTTATTGGAGTTCTAGAATTTCTTTAAATTCCTTGAGTTTTCACGGAAAAAAAACGTAAAGAAAACCTAATTTAAGCCAGAAATGTCTTGATTCAGCGTCCATTATATTCCACAATTTTATCAAATAAATTAATATAATATAAAATTTCAATCTACAATGAATACGTTTCATTAGTTTTCGTTTGTCAATAAAATAAAACAAAATTACAATAAATAAAATTAAAGTACTATATATTCTGCGTCAATTCAGCGCGCGCGCTCCTTAGTCTCGCGCGAGCGCCCAAATTAACTATAATCCTATTCAGACTAGTAAGTATCAAAATTGTTTCGCGGACTATAGATGTACTCCCAACGCAGACCAACGTAACTTCGTCTATTGCAAACGAGCATTTACGATTCGTAATAGGACTCTTAACTAAGTTACGCAATTTATAAAACCTATTGTATTAACAATTTATTATTGTTTATATTTGATATGAAAATATATTTGGTATTCGTATACTTATTGTTTATTTTAAAACCAACATTTTCACTTACTTCCTCAAATTAACTACCTATTCTTAGGTAGATAGGTAAACAAAAACCAAAAAGTGCACCTTTTTCAAAATCATTGTTGGTAATAAAAATAAAAGTTTATAGATGAAGTCCAGGTCTTTTTATAAAGTACTTATTATGCAGTTTTCGTTGGCCTATAGAAATAAAGCATATTTCATTATATTTGCCGAAATTAATTCTCCCTAGCCGCGCCACATACTTTAAAGATTAATTAATCAAAATGAATAGTTTCTTGAGAGAAAAAAGTATCAACGAAGAGTAGAGAAAAGGTACTATTACATAAATTGATTTATGGATAGTTAATATTAAATATTGCAAAATTGACTTGCTGCAGATTATACCTTCTAGCCGGACCACACCCTACGACCAATAACTCCTTAACTAAAAGGTTTTATGGGACCATATTTTTCGTATGCAAGGTACTCTTTAGGTAGTTTTTTTTCGGGATATTGATTTATTAATAGTTCATTATACTCTATTTAATTTGAGGTGGCGCGGCCAGAGAGCACTGCCTGGCGGCCGGACCACATAAATTGTTAATTAAAAAGATATCTCTTGAGGTACTAAAAATATACATATATTCCGATGAAAGTAGACTTTAGGTAGGTATTATTTCGAACTATAACATCTGAGTACTAAACTGTGGTCCGGCCACAGAGGAACACACGGTGCGCCTGCCTATTCATATCGAGGTCATGTGTACTCAGTCCGCGTCGTACCCGAGTTAACCCGAGCCGCGCGCAGTAGTGCGTCGCGCGTAGCTCGCCAGCAAAACGAACAGATATACTACGCGGCCGCTGCGCAGTGGGGTCGGCAGAGATGGAGCTGTTCGTTCGATTTCGGTGCGTGGATCCAACTCGTTCAACATGAACTACATCCCTCTCATCGATGATGATACCGAGCTTTGTCCCGAGAACCTTAACCAAGTGCAGGGCGCTCTCATCCTTGCATTCAGGAATCCCCGAAACCTCGATGTCGTTAATCAGCAACTCCTGATCGCGATCGTTCAGTTGACACCTCAGCTCATCGATGCTGTTCTCCAAAAGACCTCTGTCCGGTAGAACTTTTTGCTCTAACCTTTGCTCGAGGGAGCTTACTCGCACTTCTAAGGTGTCCATGCGCTGGTCCGAAGCTTTTAAAGAGTCTTTGAGCTGAGCCATTTCCGTCCGAAACTGTAAAAACTCCTGGTGCATCAGACGGAACTCCGTACGCAGCTCCTCCTTGGATAGCCGCAGCTCGAACGCCAAGTCAGGAGCAAAATTTATGGTGGAGTCCAGCGCCGCCGCCGTGCATGTGCTGGTGTCCATGAGCTCTTCAGTGCTCATGTGCTCCTCTACTTGAGCGGCCCTTGTTCGAACAGGTGTGTCCGCCTTGTTGTCTCTAACCCGATTTGTCACATTCGGGGCAGCGCCAAGTGGGTTTAATAAAACCCGTGATCGGAAGGCAGACACAAGCACGATGATAAAACCCATTGCAGAGACATAGATAGTAATCATTATTCATTGAAATGGTTTGATAGCTAAGGTTGATAACGTGTAATGTGTAAATTCCAGTTTAAATTGTTCGGATTGGACTTTTCGCTCAGAAGTTATGATGGTTAATATTTAGTATATCTATTCTAATTAAATTACTTTTATATTAAATTTAACTCACACACTGATCCATTGCTGTTAATTAGATAAATCAATAGTACCAAAATGTATAAAAATACGTGTGTTTTTGCATTGTATAGACTCAAGTACCCTGGCGGTTGGGAGTGTCATGCTCACTCAAAAGCCGAGCTGATGGTGGCGTATGCGTTAAATTATTTGGCTCCATTCAAAATGGTTGAGACGAATGGGCCTGGCGCATGTCATGACGCCGTCGGTTGGGACTGGTCATTTCTCAGCTTATTTTTAAAATAGTGTCCGTGGAGTTTCTTGCGCGTTCTTCTCCGTAGAGATTCTCGCTTTGGAACGTGCAAATAGCTTCAACTTTTTGGACTGACCAACCTTGACAATTCAAGAGTGCCTGTAAATGGTTTAATTGAAATAAATGTTGGAGTCTTGAGTCATTCCTCCTCAGTCTTGAGTATATAATACTACCAGTGCCTGTGAGGTTTGTTGCTAAAGCATTTACATGTTCTGATAGCTTGTTTTGGTATTTCAGACTTCAGATGGATACTTGCCTACTGATGTGAGTTTTAGATCTTGCAGGATGTATTTGTTACTGATACATTTTGGGATATTGAAAATGGATCTCAACGTTTTTGTTTGGAATCTTTCCAAAATTTCAATGTTGCTGTTGGAGGCTTTGCCCCTTAGTTCTATTCCATATGTCCATAACGGTTTGAGTCATCATTTACAGAGTAGAGGCATTTCTCCAACAGAAATGCCCTGAGCCTTGCTTTGAACGAGCTTGTATATAATGTGCTTTTTAATTCAAGCGGTAACCTATTAAATATTTTAACTGCTTGGTACAGTGGACTGTGTTTAACAATGTTAAGTGTTGGAATGAGTTTACTATCTAAATCTTTTCTTCGTGTATCTTCCCTTATCATTCTGTCTTCATGAGTTTCAAAGTAGTAAATGTATTTCTTTAAATTGGAAATTGGATAAAAGTACCAATATGTACAGTCCAGGTACTGTGAGGATGCCAAGTTCTTATGGTTGACAGCTTTCCTGTTGGGAAATACGGACAATGGTTCTAATTGCTCTTTTCTGGAGAATGAACGCCCTTTGAAAATTATAATTGTAGCTATTACCCCAAAACTGTATGCTGTACCGTAACCTAGACTCTATTAACGCGTAGTGAACCAGTTTTGGAGCTTCTAAACTTACTTCATCCCTAAGAATTCTTAAAGCATAGCACGCCGATGATATGGATGAATCAAGTGCTACTAATTCTTTTTTTACAATTTAGTAAATCATCTATATATATTCCTAGAAACTTTTTTCCCCTGAAAAGCTGAATTCTAACCTTATTTAATTCAATTTCCATACTATCTTTATTACGTGCAGTCGTTTTAAATAACATTATATTAGTTTTTTTCGCGTTTATTATAAGTTTATTCGCAGTAAACCAAGAATGAAAGACAGAGCCGCATTAACTGCATCGCTAAGCGTTTGAATATCATTTGCTGATACTACTGCATAAATTTGTGTCATCCGCAAAAACTATTAGTTTTATGTTAGGTAATATTTTATTGAAATAATTTATGAGATCGTTAGTAAATAGAATAAACAATAAGGGTCCTAAGATTGATCCTTGAGGCACACCAGTTGTAATATTAAGCAAGGATGACTTGTAACTTCCGAAGTCCGAAATTCCGAAATCCGTTTGTTTTCAGTTTAAACTAAATGTGTGTGTGTATGTGTGTGTGCCCGCGTGTGTGTGTGTGTGTGTGTGTAACGTGTTTAATTATTATGAGCCTGCAGTCCCACTGCAGGACAAAGGCCTTTCTTCCTTCCACTTCTCCCTGTCCGTTCAACAGTGATCTGCATGGTCCTCATGTAACGTATTGTGAATATGAGGACCATGTAGATTGCTATGTTAGGGGCTTACTTAATTCACTTAATGTTAGTCTGGCGGTTTGAGTTCTTTATGCGGCCTACACAAATTTCCTTACTTTTGTTCGTCAGTTCGTTGAGCTCCTTTAAGTTCTAAGTTTGAGCTACACGATAACTGGCAAATGCTTGCACTGTCTGGACAGGTCCACTCAAATCTGTGTGGTACTTTCCTCAAAATACCACTTCATTAACCTACATGGTTCTCAATTTTCTCATATGATTTGACCATTACGATTGCATGGACTTTAAAAGAGACTTTGACCTCTGAGTTTGTTTCGGCGTTTCTTCTCAGAGCAGTCAGCTAGGAAACGCCGGCCTAATCTAGTTTAAAATGACCAAAAAATAAATAAATAATAATTTAACATCAAATGACTCCTCCCGCTCTAGGGAAAGCAGAAAGGAGTGTCAGAGTCCTACTGACTAAAACCCATCCGAAAGCCCTTTGCGTTCCAAGGCCGCGGTGACGTCCGCAACTTTGGCAGGCACTGGCCCTAGTGGGCCCCGTCTACTATGCCGACATCCCATTAACGCGCGCGTGGAACATAGCGCACCTTCGACCCGGGGCGCGTATTGCCATTGTGTATATCAGTACAGACACTCACACCCATAGTCTGTACTCGATCACTTTGTGCTCTTAAAAATAACAAATACTCTAAAGCAAACTACTTATGACTACAGACCAGTCTGTATAAGTAGGTATACAGTTTGCTTGCATATTTTTAAAGCAAACTACGTATGACTACAGACCAGTCTGTATAAGTATACGGTTTGTTCGCAAATGTTATAACCTCATCTAACCCAAATTATTCACCAACAATAGAAGGGATCTGGTGCTCGGCGGCCGCTGCCGCGGCACGCTAATGGTCATAGTTCTAACCTAACCTAACCTAACCCACATGATTAACCAACCATAAAGGGGATCTGAACCTGACGATCATTAAATGCCAAAAACAAAAACTCAAATAGCAACTCGTACGTATTTTGCTCTAGTATTTTAAAGCAAAATGTTTAGTGATTCAGACACTCTCTGAATAGGTATACAGTTTGCTCTTCAACTGAAACTGCGATCGAACTCAGAGCAACCCCGGTCTGGGTCAGTATACAGTTTGGCAATACGCACCCGGGCCAGGGGGGCTACTCTCTAAGCCCGACGTCCGTAGTTTCGGGCTTCGTTGCCGGCGTATTTTACTCCGTATTATCTAACCACTAAGAATTAATGACAACAAAATTCGAAAGTTATTGTCAAATCGTGTTGTCATTCATTTTTAGTTTGGGTTCGGGACTAATCGTAAGTCCGCAGGTGATACGGAGTACAATACGCCCGAAACTACGGACTTCGGGCTTAGAGAGTAGCCCCCCTGGTTCTGATCAGGCGGAGAGTCGCTCATCGCTCGCTGTCGGCAGGTCCACGCCTACGGTAGCCGTCAATTGCCCTGCGACTCCCGACGCCTGGGGCATCTTCTGTTGCGGCGGCGGGGCCGTGCATTTTCCCTCTCTCTCGCTAGCATTACTGCTTCGCAAGAAGTTGACTGCTTCCCATACCTCCTCGCTCCGGAGCTGGATTGAACCAGGGCCGGACGCGAGAGGTCGCCGTCGCTGATCGTCTCGACGAGGACACAGCGTCGTTCCACCCACGGGCAGAGCTCACCCAAAACTTAACCGTGTCTTCCGGGCGATCGCCGCAGTGTTGACACCCGGGCGTATTATTATACACCCGTCGAATTCGAAACAGCTATCTCCCGAAACAACCATGTCCGGTGAGTACCTGCGTGAGGCGGGAGGTGAGGACGCCGTGACACCGCTCTAGCCACTCCTCAAAGAGGGAACTTATCGCCTGAATTGTGGCGTGCCCAGCGGCTGTGTTGCCTACGTCAGCGATTTGTGTTCTGGAACGAAGTATACTATTCCTTAGGCACTGCTCTCACAGCCGGCTATCAGCGAGTTTTGATGCTCGGCTTCAATCGAGTTTTGTGCGACGGGCTTTTACTAGAAATACCCGCTCCGGCCCGCACTTTAGGTAGAAATTACCGCTGGTTGGTGAGTTCTGCCCGCCCAGCGAGCATCGCCCAGCGAGTGTCGCTGAGTGAGTGTAATCTTTGACAGCACTTGTCGGTGCGATCAACTTGAGATAAGAGCCGCTTGCCGGCAGTGTGAACAGTGTGAACAGTGTGAACAGCTGTCAACTATGAATGTATGTGTCTCTTTTACTCACAAGAGATCTATATCTTCTGTCCCTTTCCTCAGTGAGCAAATAGTGATAAGTGGCTAATACGGTTGCAGTGTTTGTATGTTATGATATTTATAAATAAACTCGTAACGCTTTGTTTGCTTACAAATTAGAACTTGATAATGTAGATAAAGCTATCCAGATGTAGAAGATACGCCAGCACTCCATGCTGAGCCAGATACAGAAAATCTTCCTTTAATGGAGGTTAAAATCAAAGTGTAGGATGCACAAAAACAACAGGTAAGCATGCAGGCCGACGTCCCATCGATGTACAGCGTTAATATTAAGATGCACCAAGGAGTGGGGTTTGTGGCATGTCTGTTGTGTGCAGACCGCTGGGGGCTCACGGGAATTACTGCCCTAGATCGACGGTATGTGAGAGTGTGGTGTCTAAATTGATGTTCAGTTTAGTATTTTAAAGAGTACTAATGGTAGGTAGGTATTGACCGCTGCAATCCTCAACTTTCTGTCAATATTAATTCTTACTTATTTCATTATTTTACAGGGGCGCCCGTCGCTAAGAAGCCAAAACTGGACACGCGAAGATCAAAACCAAGAGATACAATCTCAGCCGAGCAAAAGCAAAATGAATATAATCGAAAACTATTATCTATCTCGAAAATAACTATGAAATCTCAAAATCATACGACCAACCGAAAGACTAAATTTAAAAAGCCCTTCACTGAAACACAACTTGGAGTTTTTGGCAATATAAAAAATACTGTTTTAAGTACAAGTTTCCGTAGTAATAGTAGCAGAGATAATATTAAATGTAAAACTTCGAACAAAGGTATTGACAGTGATAAAACAAAAAGGTATCGAAGAGTGTGTGACAATGAAAAACGTTTCGAATGTGACATTTGTCGGCGTAGATTCAATCAAAAGAATACTTTAGTAAACCACATTCGTACCCACACTGGGGACAAATTCAAATGTGACATTTTTCAGCGTAGTTTTAATCAAAAGTATAATTTAGGAGTTCATATTCGTACCCACACTGGTGAGAAACCTTTCAAATGTGACATTTGTCAGCGTAGTTTTACAAAAAAGTGTCTTCTCCTAAGTCATACTCGTACCCACACTGGTGAGAAACCTTTCAAATGTGATGTATGTCAGCGTAGTTTTAGTCAAAAGAATAATTTAGTAAGACATACTCGTACCCACAATAGTGAGAAACCTTTCAAATGTGATGTATGTCAGCGTAGTTTTAGTGAAAAGAATCATTTAGTATATCATGCTCGTACCCACACTGGTGAGAAACCTTTCAAATGTGATGTATGTCAGCGTAGTTTTAGTGAAAAGAATCATTTAGTACGTCATGCTCGTACCCACACTGGTGAGAAACCTTTCAAATGTGATGTACGTCAGCGTAGTTTTAGTCAAAAGATTAGTTTAGTAAGACATACTCATACCCACAATAGTGAGAAACCTTTCAAATGTGCTGTATGTCAGCGTAGTTTTAGTCAAAAGAATCATTTAGTATATCATGCTCGTACCCACACTGGTGAGAAACCTTTCAAATGTGATATATGTCAGCGTAGTTTTAGTCAAAAGAATAGTTTAGTAAGACATACTCGTACCCACAATAGTGAGAAACCTTTCAAATGTGATGTATGTCAGCGTAGTTTTAGTCAAAAGAATCATTTAGTAAGTCATACTCGTACCCACACTGGTGAGGAACCTTTCAAATGTGATGTATGTCAGCGTAGTTTTAGTCAAAAGAATAGTTTAGTAAGACATACTCGTCGTACCCACAATAGTGAGAAACCTTTCAAATGTGATGTATGTCAGCGTAGTTTTAGTGAAAAGAATCATTTAGTACGTCATGCTCGTACCCACACTGGTGAGAAACCTTTCAAATGTGATATATGTCAGCGTAGTTTTAGTCAAAAGAATAATTTAGTAAGTCATACTCGTACCCACACTGGTGAGGAACCTTTCAAATGTGATGTATGTCAGCGTAGTTTTAGTCAAAAGAATAGTTTAGTAAGACATACTCGTCGTACCCACAATAGTGAGAAACCTTTCAAATGTGATGTATGTCAGCGTAGTTTTAGTGAAAAGAATCATTTAGTACGTCATGCTCGTACCCACACTGGTGAGAAACCTTTCAAATGTGATATATGTCAGCGTAGCTTTAGTCAAAAGAATAATTTAGTAAGTCATACTCGTACCCACACTGGTGAGGAACCTTTCAAATGTGATGTATGTCAGCGTAGTTTTAGTCAAAAGAATAGTTTAGTAAGACATACTCGTCGTACCCACAATAGTGAGAAACCTTTCAAATGTGATGTATGTCAGCGTAGTTTTAGTGAAAAGAATCATTTAGTAGGTACGTCATGCTCGTACCCACACTGGTGAGAAACCTTTCAAATGTGATATAAGTCAGCGTAGTTTTAGCTATAAAAATAGTTTAGTATTTCATACTCGTACCCACACTGGTGAGAAACTACAATGAGCTACAAAACACATCAAACTCCACGGAACAGAAAAAACCGTGGAAGTGCAAAATAGTCGTGGCACGCGTATCTATACTATATGTATAATTTAAAGCAGAAGGGTTTGTTTGTTTGTTTGTCAGCGTAGTTTTAGTAAAAATAATAGTTTAGTAACACATACTCATACGCACAATAGTGAGGAACCTTTCAAATGTGATACATGTCAGCGTAGTTTTAAACTACAGGATAATTTAGTTAAACATACTCGTACCCACACTGGTGAGAAACCCTACAAATGTGATATATGTCAGCGTAGTTTTAGTCAAAAGAATAGTTTAGTAAGTCATACTCGTACCCACACTGGTGAGAAGCCCTACAAATGTGATATATGTCAGCGTAGTTTTAGTCAAAAGAATAGTTTAGTAAGTCATACTCGTACCCACACTGGTGAGAAGCCCTACAAATGTGATATATGTCAGCGTAGTTTTAGTCAAAAGAATACTTTAGTAAATCATATTCGTACCCACGCTGGTGAAAAACCTTTCAATTGCGATATTTGTCAGAGTCGTTTTAATGATAAAAGGAATTTGGCAAGACATACACAGACACGACCTCATCCCACCAGCCCCCTTCTACCATCGGACATCCAGACGCACTGCAACTTGCCATCCCTACCTTGTTGCTATTCCACCAACTCGCACTAAGCGCTTCCAAGCGTCTTTCATAATGCGCACAGCAAAGGAGTGGAACTCTTTGCCTGCGTCTGTGTTTCCGAATGCTTACAACCCTAATCTTTTCAAAGTTAGAGTGAACAGGCTACTTCTGGGTAAGCTCGCTCCATCGTAGACTTTGTCTCTGTCATCTCTGACCAAGACTAGAGTCAAGAGCAAACCCAAACCAAGTAAAAAAAAAAAAAGACAGACACAGATATTAATCATGTGCACACTCGTTTTACTCAAAAGGGTAATTTAACTTCAAACACTCGTAAGCGCGCTGGTGAAAATATTTAAACTTGTTATCGTAGTCATCTTTAACAGGTTCCTTTTGTTTATATGGAACTCCTTTGCGAGGTCCTTGTCTCTTTTCATTTTTTATTATGTCGCAGAACCGGATCATTCTCACTAGTTCCACCAGCAATTAGTTCCACGGAACTAGTGAATCGTTTATTTCTCAGCAGTTCCATGGTTCTTCTTAGTGGTACAAATGAAACTAAAGTTAATCAACACCATTCACATTAGTTCCAATTTCTAAAAAATATCATCGAAAATGAATAAATAAAGAAAACGCACAAAAAATATAAAAAGTCAAGATAAACATCTTTTTTTTAATTTTTTTTTTTGGATATAATTTTTACAAACAAGTTAGGCCTACGACATTATTTCAAGCACTTAATTAGTAATTAATCGAGCTCATTTTCTAAACAAATTACCATACATACGTATGTTATCGTAATTTGTCCAAAAAATGATCTTTATCGATATATGTTAAACACGCTCGTTGCTAAATAACAACAGCCGCACGGGTCGATCTTCAAGGTTAAGCAACGCTTGCCGAGGTTAGTCTGTGGACGGGTGACCATCTTAACATATCGAGTTTCCTCCGTGCCTCGGAAAGCACGTTAAGCCGTTGGTCCCGGCTGTCATTTGTAGATCTTTGGCAGTCGTTACGGATAGTCAGAAGCCAGTAAATCTGACTCCAGTCTTGCCAAGAAATACCGTGTTACCCAGTAAATGGGTTGTGGAGGTCTGGTAGGCAGCCGCTCCACGTAAAATACTGGTACCTATGTAGCTGAATCCGGTTTGGCTGGAAGACGACCCCAATGTAGTTGGGAAAAGGCTTGGCAGATGATGATCGGTAATTCGGTATATATTATTATTATCCGTCCGTATGTCACAGCCACTTTTCTCCAAAACTATACCACTGAGCACGAATATGTTGCATAAACATTGCTGAAACTATAAATTGGGTGGGTGTCAGTTACAAATGCAAAGGTGCAATCTTGTAGCAAGGTTACAGGAACGTAGATAAAATAGCCCTCCTAACGGCAACGCCCCAGAAACATTAGATGTAATATTGTTCATATAAATCAGATAAAACTATAATTTGCAACGTTACGTGGACATAACAGTGGTTAACATACTAGAAAGGTTTTATTGTAAGTTTCTGCAATTTAATGTAGGTACATTACAGCAACTATTCAATTGAAAGGAGAATTACCAAATTGGACCAAAAATTGGTAAAAAAAGTCAAAGTCTGCTCCCAGATTTGCCACATAGCTCATTTGAAAGAAGAGTTCAAATGCAACATTTTATTCTATGGAACCGAAAAAATCTGTCCCACAGAAACATAAATATAACCTAAAATGTGATTTTATGAAAAAGTTGCATATTTTACTTTTTTTACACAGGAAGGTGACCTTTTCTTATCGCAGATAATTAGCTTACGAGTATTTCTCAAAATAAATGTACGTAACGAAACGGTAGTAACGAAATATTGTTACGAAATAGTCCGTAATGTAACTAAATAGTAACCATAAGGCTTGTTATACAATGGTGAAATATTGTGAATGCTCTTCATTTATTCAATCCGAAATATTTGTAAGTATTTACTCAAATACTTAAGGGGTTAGAAATAAAATAAGGGAGCAATCATTCATACTATTTTAATCAAATTATTTTTTAAATTCTTATTTCGTCGTTTTAATTGAGTATTTTATTCAGAAAGCTTTTGTAGGATTTTTAGCATTTTTTCTTACTTTTAATGTGTTGTTTTGTTTTGTCGTAGAGTAGGCTTTTTTTTCTTTCAGCTCTTTTAGCATTGGCTTGTCTCCACCTTGCTCGTAGCTTTTGTTTTTCTTCTTCTGTAAGAATTTCTTTTTGATATTTTCTTCAACTTTTTCCAAATGGTTGACACGGATTTCCTCATATTTACTTTGTTTATCCTTTTTGAGTCGTTATCTGTAAGCTTTTTGGCCTTTCGGCATTGGTTTTTGGCGGCACACCCAAAAAAAACAAAAAAAGTAATGCAGTTGTTTAGAAGCAGTCATAAGTAATAACCAATAAGTCAAACCAACAAGTATAGTTGCCATATCCACAGAAGTGTCATTAGCAAGAGCTCTCAAACAAGAGCTTAATACATTGTGAAGGACGGTACGGTTGACATACGTCGGGCATGTCACCGACCCGGGGAATCCATCCGCCACATTATTTCCGGTTGTTCTAGTCTGGCTAACGGAGACTATTTGCACAGGCACAACCTTGTAGCCAGGATCATCCACCAGCAACTTGCTCTGAGATACAATCTTGTGGAATCGGAAGTACCGTACTATAGGTATGCGCCCGACCCAGTTCTCGAAAATGGCAATGGCACGTTGTACTGGGATCGGTCTATCATCACTGACAGGTCTATTGTTGCCAATAAGCCTGACATAGTGGTGATAGACCGACTAGAGCGTCGCGCAATGATTGTTGATATAGCAGTCCCTCATGACGAGAACCTCGTGAAGTCTGAGAAAGAGAAACAAAGTAAGTATCTTGACTTTTCTCGCGAGGTTGTCGACATGTGGGATGTGAACACAGCAGTCATTGTGCCGATAGTCGTGACGGCTAATGGCGTTATTGCCAAGAGCCTCGACCAACACCTCAAGAGGCTCTCGTTGGGCAGCTGGATCAAGGGCTTGATCCAGAAAGCAGTACTCCTGGACACGGCGCGTATTGTGAGGAGGTTCCTCTCTCGGGAGCCCTGACCACCGGTAGCTTGGACCCTGTTCCCGATGCCGGTGGGCTACTATTTTTTATATTTTTAAATGTTTTCTTATTAGTTTGATAGAAATGTTTAAAAATGTAAAATATATGTGTATATGAATAAATGGAATAATAATAAGCCTCTTTATTCTGAACTTCACAAAGGTATGGTATTTCAATAATATGTTCTTATTATAAAATGTCCCGAAGCTCAGTTTGCCTCTTGGCATAGGCCTCCTCCAACAATTTCCATTGGGATCTGTCACTTGCCACTCTTCTCCAGTGAAGTCCAGCTGTGAGTTTTAAATCATCTTCCCATCTTATTTGTTGACGTCCCCTGCTTCTCCTGCCGTCTCTGGGGTATCAGTTCGTGACAATTTCACACCACTTCTCTTGTGGGTCGCGTAACATGTGACCAGTCCATCTCCACTTTTGTTGGTCTATCCGGGTTATTATATCAACAACTTTGGTTTTATTATGCTACATCTGACTCTGTCTTGTTTCTTTATTCCTGTCAAGCTTCTCTCCATGGCTCTCTGGCAGCGTTTCAACTTTTCTCGGTGGTGTTCGGTGAGTGCCCAGGTTTCGCACCCGTATGTGATGACTGGAAGTATGCATGTGTTGAAGACTTTCCTTTTTATTTGTATGCTTAGTTCCTTTGATTTCAAGACTTCTTTCAAAGACCAGTATTTTTTCCATCCATTTCCTGTTCTTCGGTCAATTTCTTTAGTGGTTTGGTCTTTGTGAGATATTATCTGTCCTAAGTAGATGTAGTCAGGCACATATTCAAGTGGTTGGTTGTCAATATTTATGCTTACTGGTTCAGAGTTTGTTAGCAATTTCGTCTTGTCTTTGTTCATGAATAGGCCTACTTTTATGCTCTCTTCGTTAAGTGATTCTATCATTTTGTTAAGGTCCGTTGGGTTTTCTTCAAATAAGACTATATCGTCCGCAAATTGTAGGTGGTTGAGTTTTACACCTTGTATGTTGAGACCGTATTCTTTCCAATCTAGTTTGCGGAATATACTTTCCAGGGCAGCCGAGAACAACTTTGGTGAAAGGGGGTCTCCCTGCCTTACTCCCCTTTCGATTTTGAACTTTTTGCCCAAGGTTTCTAGCTGGATTCTCGCTTCGCCGTTTAAGTAGATGTTTTTTTATTATGTTGATGTAAATCACGGATATCCCTTGCTGTTCTAGGCTATCCCAAATGGCTGTGTGACTTACGCTGTCGAAAGCTTTGGAGTAGTCGATGAATGCCATATAGAGTTTCTTATTATATTCGTTATATTTTTCTATTATTTGTTTCACTGTGTGTATGTGATCTAGAGTGGAGTCATTTTGTCTAAATCCAGCTCTCGTGGTTGGTTTACATCTAGTCTTTTGCTTATTCTTTCCAGGATAACTTTGGAAAATACCTTATAGACATTTGACATCAGACTTATAGGTCTATAGTTCCCTATATCTTCCTTTTGTCCTTTCTTGTAAATAAGAATTATGTTTGATGTTTTCCACTGCGTAGGGATTAGACCAGTTGATAGTATTTCGTTGAACAGTGAAGTAAGTATTGGTAAAAGTTCTTCAAGGGTACCTTTAAGAAGTTCGTTTGTCACTTTGTCTGGGCCTGGAGATTTTTCCATCTTTTGGCTAAGTATAGCTTTTTCTATTTCTGTGGCAAGTATTGTAGGTTCAGTTGTGGCGTTTTCTTGCTCTTTAGTGTTGTCTATCTTCGGATTCTGTTATTGTTTGGTGTCTGGATTTGAATAGAGATCTTGGTAGAATTTTGTGGCTATTTCGCTTATGTTTTTCCTATTGGATGAGGTTTGCTTCTTTTTGTTTAATTTTGGTATCCATTCTTTATTTGGTTCTCTCAGTTCTTTAAGCGCTTTTTTTACTCCTCCTGCTTTCACTATGTGCTTTTCTAATGTTTGCAATCTCTTGGTCTTTCTATCTTTCCTTATATTATTTCTAATTTCTTTGCTTAATTTTGTTATAGTTTTTATGTTGTATATTTTAGGGTGTTTTGAAAGTAAGTTTTTTCTTTGTTCTATAAGTTGCAACGTTGTATCACTTAGTTTGTACTTGTTTCTTTTGGTATTATCATTTTTTACTTGAGTTAATAGATTATATAGTTTTTCATATTTTGTGTGGGCATCAATGTTATTCGCAGTTAGTTCTACAGCTGATTCGGTTAGAGATTGTTTTATTTTCTCTATAGTTTCTTCACTGTGTTGTCCTGTAGTGTGTGAGGTAAATTATTTTCTAGGTTTTTTTTGATGGTTTATTTTTATATTGCATCTTACCATACGGTGGTTTGTATTAAAATTGAATTTAGCTATGACTGATGCATCTGTGAAAGCTTTCGGGTAGTTTGTTGTTATGTAGTCTATTTCGTTTTGGTGCTGCCGTCGGGAAATCCATGTCCATGTATTCTTCTGGTTCTTCTTATACAGACTACCGGTCGGGTCCTTGTGGTTCCAAATGGGCTCGCTTTATTCGTATCGCCGTCGCGCCCCGCTGGTTCCATTTGGAACCAGCACACCGCGACTGATATTTTATTTTATTTATTTATTTATTTATTTTATTTATTTATTTAGGAACACCAACGACATATTTACAAAAAAGTTATATAAATTTGTACATTTCTATGTTCTGTGCAAATATGTCACTTACAGGTGTACACAACTTTTACATCTGACATTAAATTAAATTAGACATATTAACATATAAATAACAACGGTAATCATATTATTATGGCACTTTTTTAAATACTATTTATAAAAAAATAGATATTAGTTTAAATGAAATGAAATGAAATTATTTTAAATGAAATTAAATTAAGTTAAATTATTGCAATAGAGATTATAATTGAAATTCCTTGAGTAGATTGAATTGTATTAAACATATTGACAAAATAGAAATCATAAAGCATCAATGAAAACAATAAAAAACAGTAAAAAACAACAAAACAACGACCAGTTTCCAGATACAGATTGTTAACAATGAACCTAACATTGATTCAATAATATTAAAAATAATAAAGACAATTATACAAAAAATTTAAACAATAATTATAAATTAAATAATTATAAATTATTATAGGTACCTATATCACAGGTAGGAGTCGACCACAATTCAATCACCAATAATTATCTTTTTATATAAACTTTAATATTGTGTAAACTAAGCTTTAGAATCGTTTGCGAATGAATGTTCTCTGTGGCAGATAAAATTTGCCAACCATAAACACAAACAGAAACTAAAAATATGACAGCCGACATTTCAAAAACTCTTGTCAAAAGTTTCTACGTCACGGTGATTTCGCGCGCATGTGATGCAGTGATTTTTGTGATTTTTGTGTGTTTTTAGTGTGATATACTAGGGTAAGTGGATAAATAATCATTTATAAGTGTTATTTCTCTTTCTTGTCTCTCTCAAAATGTCTTAGCGTGATGATATATAGCCTATAGCCTTCCTCGATACAAATCGGACCTGTAGTTCCTGAGATTAGCGCGTTCAACCAAACAAACAAACTCTTCTGCTTTATAATATTATAGTATAGATTTTCAACATGGCACTATTAAGGAACAGTGAACCAGGCTCGTTAGGTACACAGTGAACCGGTTCACTGTGAACTATGCAGACTTGGTTCACTGTTCAATACACACACTATTCAACAAATAAAAAAAACAAAAAATTGCTTATAAACTGAATTATCACAACGTAATATGCTCAGAAAACGACTAAAACTACAACCATTTTGACACGATACTGCTTTTGTTCCTATCATTAATAACAAAATATACAAAAATCGAGATACTTACGTAAAAATATCACGTTTTTTGGCGAGAAACAAACAAACCGCTGTCACATCTACTTATGTATTACCCATATTTGCAAATAAATGCTATTCTATTCTATTCACGTCACGCTCAAGCCGCGGTTGCCGGCTAACTGCGGGAGAGGGGATGGGTGGGGTGCCCACGAGCAAGCTCGGTCACAGTGGCAACGTCGTAGTTTTGCCAATATGGCGGTAGTTCAGTGTATCTGGTTGGTTCACTGTTCAACATCCGACCCTACTCATTTTTTGAAAAATATAAAATACTTGACTGCCAAAATGGTTTCCGTAAAAACAGGTCTACAACGTTAGCAGTCTACAAATACGTACAAGAGGCTCTAGCTACTATCTATAATATAAAAATGAATCACTGAATGTGTTGCTAAGCTGTTCTCGAGAACAACTGAACCGATTTCGCTAATTAATTTTTTTTTGTATTTGTTATTGTCAAGAGAAGGTTTTTATGAAAAAAAAAAATAAGAAAGTCGCATATTAGCCAGTTGACGGGAGCGAAGCCTCGGGGGACAGCTAGTTAACAATAAAAGCTATGCCATTGGTATGCTGCTGGAGATGACCAAAGCCTATGATAAGGTGCAATCTTAGAATATGCAATTTAAAATACTACTGGACAAGTTACATGGGATAGGAATAGGTACTTACCACACCATCCAGTCCTGAAAGAAACAAGTGAAACGATGAAGGTTAGAGATGTTTTTAATGCTTCGTGCAAAGGTTGCAATAATATAAGTATCTCTAAATGATGAACTACCTACTGATAGGACCTCAGCCGCACGAGGATATGAGATATCTGGTGGAGAATGAAGCCTTTGTTTTGTGTCCGACATAGAAAAAATGTACAGACAAGTGTTGGTGACGCAAGAAGACAGACTATCAGCGTATCCTTTGGCGGCATCATGCAACTGACTCTGACACCATCCAAGATTATCGTCTGCCTATAGAGGAATTCGCGGCGCCCCCGCAAGGGGGCGCGGCGGGCGGGCGTAGGCTAGGCCTTTAATCCCGCGGGATCGTGTGTTCGTGCCCGTAAAAATACGGGCACGGCGTTGGATGGCCGATATAGGCGCGGCTGGTTTGGCTGCGCGACGGTAGGCGTCGCTGCAGCCATGGAGTGTGCGAGTAGGTAACACTCGGTGTTTATAGTTGTCTTTATATAATTTTTTGGCATTGGAACCCTATATAAAGAAAAAAAATATTTATTTATTTATCACTGCCAAATTCTCCCAATCATTTTTGAACCTAATGCGTTAGCGATAAAGATGAAATTTGACAGATTGTTGAGTGATTATAATTTTATTCTAATATGATTCCTCTGAATAGAATGTCGGCCGAGTACAACATCATCGTTAAGGTCTGCGCCGTCGACATTCTTCATGATAAAAAACAGAATTTTAAAAAAGCTATCTTGTCGTGTGCCCAGGGTGGCCAAAACTGAATTTATTAAAACTTCTTTTTGCAATAATAGTTATAAAATTTTGTTTGTTTATAATTATTAATTTTCAATTTAATTTAATTTTTATTTCCACCTAATTTAATTTCAATTTGACGTGACATTTTTACATTTTTCTCTGACATTTTTAATTATTATTATTGATTATTTGTAATTTTTAATTTGCAATTTATTTTATATTCTGATATTGTATTTATATTATTTCTTATTATCAATTTACAAAATTCACACGTCGTCATGCGATACTTGTTATTGAATGCTGTGATTATCTGTAAGTGTTGCTGCACTATACGATTTTTGTAAAAAGTGCTTGTTATATTTAATGTGCATGCAATGTTGACAATGTTGATGATCCTAATTAATAAATAAAAAAATAAAAATAAAAAAAAACAGGAAACCAAATGCATGACATTAAATTACAGTACAAAATGTACTCAGTGGTATGTGCAATGTGGCTTTACAATACGAAAAACATAGCAATAGAAACAGACTTTGAATTTGCCCGTTATTACTTCGGAGCATACACAGACGACAAGGACATTGGATTGTGTAACATAATATTATAGCTATAATACCAAATACATGATAATTATGTACATTTACTAGAAACTTAAGTCTTGACTAAAAAGCCTCAGTCGCCAGGTCAAAAACAACATGTTACATTTAATTTTGCTATGTCAAAAATAGCGTTGCCATCTCCAACTGCGGGGAATCTCCACTGACGTATAAATCATATGGACTGGGCATAGGTACCTACAAAAAAAACGTGTTTACCTACCACCGACTTGGGCACTTAAAATGGCTGCCTTTCGTAGGGTTGTAACTGCGAGCAACATGCGCATCTGATATCGATATTCAACTCAATGTTAAAGTTTTTATCTCAATGCTTATAAACCATATGGACTGGGCATACCTATAAAAAAAACGTAGCTACCTACACTTTGCTGGGATGATAAAATGGCGGCTAATAGGGCAGCCTATGTCGATATTTCTTTACAATAACATCGATAAAAGATTGTTAGAATGTTTTCAAAATGTCACGGTACAATTTCAACGGGTATTTTTAGCACATTTTCAGCTTCACTTGTACAGTCGCCAGCACATCGTGCTACAACAATCTGACAAATTTCTGTACCTACTAGATTTTCAACTATCTAAGAGAAAAGATTAAGTTTACTTCCCGGTTTTTGATTTAGGCTAATACTTTGCGTACATGTTTAGTTTGGATGACATTGTTGCCGATTCTCTTGTTCAATAACTAAACTAAAATTAGATAATCACTATCTTTTTAACCGACTTCTAAAAAGGAGGAGGTTCTCAATATTTAATATTATTATATCAATGGGGGTTTGCGGGACATGTCTCTCTGTACCGCATACCCCCCAAAATATGTATCTATTGCCATTATTAGGATAAGTAACAAGGTACCTACATCGAATAAGTTTTTGAAAATTCAAATGAAATGTACCTAAGCGCTATTCTAAAGCCTTGCGTTAGGTCATTCGAGACGGGGTGGAGGGAACAAAATCTAAGGAAAGAAATGACGCTGCATCCACGATGGGCTGCCGGCACGGACGTCTCCATCACCTAAGTATATTTTCTAACATACCGATGAAATTGGGTTTTAATCAAAAGTCAACAATAATTATTTACAACACCATTTATTTATTTTTACATACATATAATTTACATCCTACTAATTTTATAAATTTATCCTACTAATCCATACCATCCTACTAATTGCTATACAATTTTTGTTTAAAAACATACCAGCATATTCAATGTGGGCACTGCGCCATCATGTAACCTCATCACATCGAGGGTTCTGTTAAAACTAGATTCATCAAAGTGCAGGGAGCAGATATGCCACATTTTATGTCTATGGTTTATATTTTTCTTCTATCCATTTATTTTTGAAAATTTCATTTCCAGGAAATCTGTGGGTTAATAGCATTGCAATGTATTTTACACACGTTATCAATATAATAATATCGATACTTATCGTATGCGATGCGAACATCGCACATCACTAACTAAGACATAAACATTTTATGTAAACAATACAACGAAATTAAGAAAATAATAACGTAATAATAAGCCATACAAATATGACACAGGTTTCAATAATCTTTAAAAAGATCATCTGGTAACAAAACATTACACAAAATTCTACAATATTCAACTGGATTAGTGAAAACTAGTAACTAACCTGTGCAGAGTCAAATTAAGCCGATTTTTGTTTTTCCTCGCACCATACTGTATTATGCAACACGATGGCATGATTTTTCTCTTATTTTCCAAAGCCAGAACACAAAAAAAAAAACCTAGCTTTCGACGTATTTATCTTTAAAACAACGAAAATAATAAAAGCAAACAACTGTTTGACAGAAAGCGCGGGAAACTTCCAACTTGGCGGACGCGAAATTTTGAATTGAAGCTGAAAATTTAAAATACGTGGATATTATAGGATCGGTAGCTGTAGTTTTAGTGTTGTATATTCTTTTATTTACTATTTTAAATTAGTTTAGTGTATTTCATCGGTAGTGGTAAGTTATTATTATTATTTAGTCTGTAAGTATGAACGACCCGCCGGACCCGGGGGACTTCGTTCCCCCGGCAGGCGTTTTTGTTACAATTAATTCAAATGAATCCGGCATGGATACTGACGGGTCATCTTCGGCTCGTAATTTAAAAAGAACTCGTCTTCATCTTTGCAAACACTGCAACAAACGTCGCCGTACCCGAAAAAACCAGGGATCCGAATCCTCCGGTTGTAACTGCACTGAAAGAGTTACTGAATCCTCCACACCTACGAAAATTATACCTACATCATCTGTTACTCCTCCACCTCATACCTCGACTCCTTTGATTCCCGCCGCTCAGATTGGCAGAACAAGTTACGAAAATACAGATAGCGCACCATATGTAATTCATGTACAAAAAACATTTACAGCTCCAGATGAAGGTACGATATTGCACCCCATAACTTTTGGAAAGTTTTTGAAACATAATGCTTTCAAAAATATTATTAACGGTAGTGTCAAAAAGATTGGACGAAATAAAATTACTCTTTCCTTCTCAAATCATCTAGATGCAAATTCTTTTATTGAACATGAGACCCTTAAAAATTATAATTACAAAGCTTTTATACCAACATTTAACGTAACACGGATGGGTTTAGTTCGCGGTGTTCCTGCGGAATGGTCTCCTGAGGAGGTCATTGACAATATATCAGTACCAATTGGGTGTGGTCCAATATTAAAAGTCAGACGTTTGAATTATAAATCCATAGTGGATGGAACAACCATCTGGAAACCATCACAGACAATTGTCGTAACATTTGATGGACAAGTGTTACCTAAAAGAATTTTCATGTGTTACAATGCATTACCAGTTGACTTATACATTTTCCCCACCATACAATGCTTCAACTGTTGTAGGTTTGGTCATACCAAAATTCAGTGCAGGTCCAAACCTCGCTGCTTTAAGTGTGGCCAAAGTCACTCTGGGGACAGTTGTGAAAAAGATGAAGAAACTGCCTCTTGCTGTCTTTGCTCTGGTTTTCATTTTGCAATTAATAAATCTTGCCCTGAATTCTCTAGGCAAAAATCAATTAAAAAATACATGGCACAAAGTTCAGTTTCCTATGCTGAAGCGACTAAAGTACATCCCCCAGTGACTAAATCTTACGCTGATACTCTTTTATCCACTCCTTCCCAAAAATTTGCAGATATCCCACTTATTTCATCCCCTAAAACATCGAATAGTTATAAGAAGACTGTCTTCCTGAAACCACGCTCACCTCCAAAACAAGTGCATGGATATAATAAAGATGCCCACAATGCTATTGTTAGAGATTTTGTCATACCTCAACCTTCAAATGGCTGTGCTCTGAATAATAATGAAATAAAAGACACAAATTTTTCCATAAATGATCTTCTTTCTGCTTTACACAATCTTCTCGCCCAGTTTAACATGCCACCGTCCAACGTTGCCCAATCTTTCAATTTACCTCAAGTCATTCATAATGGACACATCCAAAATAATCCAGTGGAACTGTCGCAGTCTAATAAACAAAAAGAGTGATGTTATTCATCTATTAAACAAATATGAGCCTTTAGTTTTTGCTTTAGCAGAGACTTGGCTCAAATCATCTCATATTTTTAAAATTAATGGTTACTCAACCATTAGAGAGGATAGATCTGATGGGTATGGCGGAGTAGCTTTACTCATCAAGAATTCTATCCCTTTCTCTTCTGTTACACTACCACCTCATAGTGAGGAAATTTCAATTGTAGCTATTAAAGTGTATAATACTTGTCTTGTTTCTATTTACATTCCTCACCCTTCTTCTTCTGTTCTTCAAGAGGTGAATGACCTCTTTTCTTTGCTACCAAAGCCATTCTTAGTATTGGGGGACTTTAATTGCCATCACCAGTCATGGGGTTGTTCAACTTCCAACAGTTATGGGGATGAATTACTTGATATAATAGACTTACACAACTTATGCATCTTGAACTCAGGAGAAGCCACACGTCGGTGTGCTCCCAATCAAAACCGAAGTGCAATTGACCTTTCGATCTGTTCTCCAAGCTTAGCCTCTTCTTTAACTTGGCATGTTTTAACCACTACTTATGGTAGTGACCATTTTCCCATACTTATTACATATCCTCTTTCCAAACCAAAGGCACCTTTAAGGAGATCAAATTTAAAGCACAAACTTCCAAATAGAAATAACATTGACTGGGATAAATTTAAAGTCATTGTTGATAGAAAACTTGGTTCCTTGCCTGTCATTTCTGATGGCAATGAAAACATTTGTGCAGTAGCTTTAGCACACATATTAATTGCGGCGGCAGATGAAGTTTTCCCTGCAAAAAATAAAAACACTGGTACAATCCCGTCACCTCCATGGTGGGACTCTGAGTGCACAGAATTGATTAAGAAACGTAAAGAGGCTGAATACAATTATAACCTGGATATGTCTGATAAGAATTTTGAAATCCTTACTAACCTAACTAATGAAACTAGCAAACTTTTTAAGAAGAAAAAATTTGAGTCTTGGCGTAACTTCTGCTCATCAATTTCACCGAATACTCACCCTACGGTCGTCTGGCGTAATATTCGTAGATTTAGGTCCATTTATAATAATCCTGCTCCTATTCCTGACTCTTTAGCCAGTAACTTCTTAGATAAAATAGCTCCTCCTTGGGTGCCTGAGGCTGTTGATCTTAATTTGCCTCTTGAACCCAGTAACCATGATATTTCTGTAACGCTAGAGCTACCATTCACTCTTATTGAATTAAAGGGTGTTATTCATAAAACTAAGGACTCTGCACCAGGCATTGACGGCATCCCGTATTCCTTTTTTGCTAATTTAAATGACGACGTCCTGAGTTATTATTTAGAGCTTGTTAATTCTGTTATAATTACTGGACACATCCCTGATGAATGGAAACGTCAACTGGTGTTGCCATTTCTCAAACCAAATAAAACTCCTTCTGATGCTTCTTCATATCGCCCCATAGTTTTGTCTTCAATTCTAATGAAAATAGCAGAACACCTTGTAAAAAATCGCCTAGAATGGTATGTCGAAAGTAAGGGCCTTTTGGCGGAATCACAATATGGATTTAGAAAAGGCAAAAGTACCACGGACTGTTTAAGTATTTTAACAACTGATATTCGGCTATCCTTCTCTAAAAATCAATCCACCGTAGCAGTATTTCTCGACATCAATGCGGCTTATGATAATGTTGTATTATCCATTTTACAAAGTAAATTATCAGCCTTACAGGTTCCAACGAACTTGTTGAATTTTATTATTAATATCCTGACTGCACGCTCTATAATCATGTTTTTAGGAGACCATGAGGTATCTCGCCGTGTGTGGAGAGGTCTCCCACAGGGTTCCGTGCTCAGTCCCCTTCTTTATAACATCTACACTTTTGATATGGACTCGGCCTTAACTAGACATGTTAAGGTTCTACAATACGCCGATGATTTGTTGTTGTACTCTTCAAGTCACTCGGTTGAGCAAGCCAACTTTGATGTCAATTCTGCTTTGTCTTCACTGGAGTCATGGTTACATTTAAATGGCTTGGATTTATCCACCTCTAAAAGTGGGGCTGTTTTATTTACCCGGAAGAAGAATATTCCTTCGCAATTTTGATGGAATGAACATTGACCGTCTTCGAGAGGATGCCAGCAGCATTGATTGGACGCCTCTCGTCACATCCTCGTCCGTCGACGAACAAGTTGAAATCTTGACTTCTACCCTTATTCAGCTTTACGACTCACATGCACCTATTCGAGCTGTGAGAGTAAAGCATCTCCCAGCGCCATGGCTGACTGATGATATAAAACTTTTGCTGAGTAAAAAAGCAGCCGCGAAGTTTAAGTTTAAGATTCGGCCCAACGACATCAATAGGGAAAAATACGTCTCAATTCGAAATCACTGCAACAAGGTGTGTAGGAACGCAAACCGCCAACATATCCATAGTACTGTTCAAAATGGTGATCCAGCTAAGGTCTGGAAGTTTCTCAATTCATTAGGTATTGGAAAAAAGACTCAAGAAAGGATTCCTAAAGACTTAGACCTTAACTTACTTAATAGTCATTTTTCTACTTCGCCCGTATTGGATAGGGCCACCAAAGCTACTACACTAAGTCATCTTTCAAACCTTCCGATACCTGATTATAGCCCTTTTGTCTTAAGTCAATTTACTGCTTGTGATGTTAAAAAGAGTATTTTATCGATTACATCTCACGCTGTGGGTAGTGACTGTGTCAGCCGTAAGATGATTATTCCCATCCTTGATAATATTCTCCCGGTCATCCTATACATCCTCAACTTCTCTGTTTCTAGTAGGGTCTTTCCACAAACCTGGAAAGATGCCCAAGTTATCCCTCTACCCAAAAAATCACATCCTGCGTGTTTCTCTGACTATCGTCCTATATCCATCCTCCCATTCCTATCCAAAGTCCTTGAAAAACTTGTCCATAAGCAACTTAGCACATTCCTTTCCAAGCACAATCTGCTGAATCCTTTCCAATCCGGTTTTCGACCTGGACACAGCACTACCTCAGCTCTCGTACATATCACGGATGATATCAGGTCGGGCATGGAAATGGGGAAGTTAACGGCACTTGCTCTGCTTGATTTTAGCAATGCTTTTAATATGGTTGACTTCGAAATTTTGCTTGGAATCCTGCGCTCTTTTAACATATCTCCTTCGGTAATTGACTGGTTTCATAGTTACCTGTTTGGCCGCCGGCAGCGTGTTTGCATTGAAGAGTCTTTCTCTTCTTGGTGTAACACCTCTGCCGGTGTGCCGCAGGGTGGCGTGTTATCTCCTTTACTTTTCGCACTTTTTATTAATAGTATCACTCAAAGACTATCTTCTTTCTACCACTTGTATGCTGATGATCTCCAAATTTACACCCAAGCCCCTCTTGGAGAGCTATCTGATGCGATTGAGACTATTAATTCAGACCTGGCTCGAATAGGTGAATGGAGCACTGAGTTTGGGCTGAAGATAAATCCAGCAAAGACGCAGGTTATTGTTGTTGGTAGTTCCCGGAATGTCTCTAAGCTTGATTGGTCGACACTTCCCCAGGTTACTTTCAATAACACCATTATTCCAGTAACTCACACTGTAAAGAACTTGGGGATTTATATCGACAGCACTCTTTCCTGGACTAAACAACTGCAGGAGGTGAGTCGTAAATTGTTCGCCTCAGCGGGCTCCCTGAGACGCCTACGAAATTTCCTTCCCATTACCACCAAAATTGCCTTAGCACAATCTCTTCTTCTCCCAATCTTGGACTATGCTGACGCCAGCTATCTTGATCTCACCCAAGACCAATTGGACAAGCTTGAGCGACTTCAAAATCTCTGTATCAGGTTCATATTTGGCTTACGCAAGTATGACCATGTTTCCGAATTTCGTACTAAGCTCAAATGGCTTCCTGTTCGTCTTCGCCGGAATGCCCACATCCTTTCTCTGCTTTATAATGTACTATTTAATCCTTCCACTCCTTTTTATCTTAAAGAACGCTTTCAGTTTCTCTGTGACACACATTCTAGGTCCTTGAGATCTACGGAAAATCTTAAATTAAGTATTCGCATGCATTCCACATCATTTTTTGACAAGTCATTCACTATTCAAGCCGCTCGTTTGTGGAATGCATTACCCATAGATGTGAGACGTGCTCAAACGCTACCAACGTTTAAAAAAATGGTAAAGGAGCATTACCTCTCACTATAATTTTTCTTCTCCTTTCCCAATTATTTATTTGATATTTATTAGTATATTGTTTTATTGTATGTGTTTATTTTATATTATTAAGTCTAATTAATATTATTTATGATGTTTGTACACTGACCGCCCTAAATCTAACTTCTTTCGTTCAATCCATCCTAAGGTTGTCTGTAAGAGATTGCCCTGTGCGATAAGACCGCCCATTGTACACTTGTTTTTATAAACGTTTTTCCTGTACTTGTTATGAGGTGTACAATAAAGTATATAATAAATAAATAAATAAATAAATAAATATTCCATTAGTAAATGTGATGTTTAAAGGAATACCTATTCCAGTAAAAGACAATTTCAGATATCTAGGTGTAATATTTGACTCTAAATTAAGCTGTGTTCCCCATTGCGATTATATTGTTAATAAATGTGAAAATCACCTAAACATGCTTAGATGCCTCTCAGGTGTGTGGTGGGGTGCCCATCCCTTTTCTTTAAAACTTATTTATAATGCAATCATTAGAAGCACTATGGATTACGGATTGTTCGTACTGGAACCTGGCAGTGTTCAGGCTTTTAAAAAATTGGATCGCATCCAGTCTAAAGCATTACGAATTATTTCGGGTGCAATGAAGTCTAGTCCCATTAACGCACTCCAAGTCGAATGCGGGGAAGCTCCCTTATACATTAGAAGACAATTCCTATCTGACAAATACCTGTTCCGGATTCTTCAACTCTCAACTCATCCTCTTATTCCCAAACTCGAATCTTTAATGTTGCAAATGGAATCTTCAGATTACTGGTCTCATAAACGTGCTCCTTGTTTAGTTGTCAGCTATAAAAAATACCTTTCCATTTCTTCTCCTATTCATCGTTCCAATAAACTCCCAATATTTAGTTATAGTTATGAAAGTTTGCAGTTCAGTCCCATCATAACACATGACTGTGTCAATAAATCCGATCCCGATTGCCATTTAAATTTTAACCATTTTTTGACTGAACATCTAGAATTCCACCACATTTTTACCGATGCTGCCAAACGTACTCCTACTGGTTGTGTTGGGGTAGGTACTTACCATTCCCAATATAACATCGTCCAAAAAATTAAACTGCCTCCGGAGACTTCTGTTTTTACTGGGGAATGCTTCGGTATATTAAAAGCCATAGAATATATTTGCGTTTTTAAGTTAAAAAAAGCTATAATTTTTACTGACTCTCGTAGTGCTCTTTTAGCCATCAATAAATCCCCATATGAAGACAAGTCACAGCTTTCTATAATTTATTTAATAAGAGAATTTGCGTCCAGAATGATCATTGAGGGTAACTTAGTACAATTTGCATGGATTCCGGCCCATGCTGGAATTCATGGCAATGAAATGGCTGACGCTCTGGCTGGTGATGCTGTGTATAGTGGGGACTTAGTCCCATATAAAAATTTTTCCTATGACCTTGTCACGATGCCTAAGAGATTTCTTCGGGACACCTGGAAGAAAGCTTGGGATATCAGTAGCAGATCGAAGGGATATTACTTTTCCCTTATTCAACCCGAGATTCCAGAAAGGCCATGGTTTTGCAGGGCAAAATTTGGCAAGATGGAGACCTCTATTTTAATACGGATGAGACTGGGTCACATTTGTTCTCCAGCCCATCTTGCCAGATTTCATATTATCGACGACCCCATCTGCTTGTGTGGCACAGATGTAGGCGATTTGGATCATATTTTTTTCTCCTGTCCCTTATACGATCGTTCTTCCCTCTTTAGTAACCTCTTATCCCTTGATATTCCTTTTCCTACCTCAATACTTTCTTTACTTTGTACAAATAGTCTTCCTGTATATAAATGTATAGTCTCATTCATCACTTTAAATAACCTTAAGTTGTAATTTATTATTCGTCATTGTAATTTTTGCTCATCAATCATTAGAAAATAGATAAAAAAATAAATAAAAAAAAAACTGATTCTATATGTCCGTTCTATCCCTAATTCCATTAAAATAATAAAGTACCTGTTATCACTTCGTTTCCCTACCTTTTCTACAAAACAAGTAAACCAAACGTGACATTGGCTAAATGCACAAACCGTGCGAAGCCAAAAAAAAAAAAAAAAAAAAAACTGTTTGACAGCTCAACTACCATAAAACCACAGAGTACTTTGGGCACTTATAATGGCGACCGGCCACGCAAAGGCATGATTTTGACGTCACACAATAGGGTTGCCAAATTTAGTACTTGGCAAACATATACATGTCTCTTTTTTCATATGCAGCTCTTGGCTAGTTAAAAAGAGACAAAACGCTTTTTGACATGTTTGCGTCGATATGATAGATATTTGTATAACTGTTTATTTCTATAGTCAAACGTTTCAAGTCCATATGATTTATACGTCAGTGGGAATCTCAAGCTGATTGAGGATTGATATAAAGCGAGGATTTGGGTTGTTTGCCATGTTGTGCGATTACGCTTTGGGTCATAATCAGGTCAAAAGCAATGATGTGTATTTGTTATTATTTTTATTAAGATTGTTACCTATTGTAATTGTCTTGTGAATAAATAAATCAATTAAAACAGGTACATATTATTATAATCATTCTAACTTGTTACAATTCTTTAAAAAAAAAGCCTTATTAGCCATAATGGGGAATTTGACTTGTATTTACAGGGAATTTCATAAATTGTTGTTGGCAACGCTCACAAGACATTAGAGTAGACCATGAAGGTATAGATAAATATGGAGTCCACACTTCGAATACCTACTTGAAGCAGAAATGAAGTATCGCTATCTCGCTCAATGTGGTCAATCTCACTCTTTCTAAGTACGGTGACCATTATTCTTTTTTCTCAGGACAGCACTTGGTAAGTAGTTGCTTTCTGTTGAGTGGACAATATGTACCTATGCGTATAAATTACGCATAAAACAAGCCGTTTGTTACAGTATAAACGTTTGAATGGTTATTTTATTATTAAAACGGATATATAGGAGATGAAGTTCATGGAGTACTTAGTTAACCCGCTCCAACGAAGTTGCGGGCGAAGTGCTAGTAATTATATAAAAACCTCAAAAATTACAAAAAAACACTTTCCAAATTAAAATCATTATTAACTATTCTTTTATATATGACTAACGATCATTGCTCTGTGTAGTTTCTGTCTCCACCCACGTAAATCATTGAGTATATTTTCTGTATGACTCATAAGTAAGCACGTATACGCTTGTTAAAAATAGTATTTGTAATTTTTTAAGCAGTATGGTTTCATGCGATTCATTGCAATAAATTGAGTTCTTGATCGGATGGTTAATTTCTTGTAACAGAGGAGTAAAATGTGATACAGTATTTATTTATTTTCGATAACATTTACTTTAAGTGCCAAAACTAGCACTTGGTATAGCCAGATCAGCTATTTTCACTATAGACTCTTCATGTAATGAACTTGATATATGAAAATTATATTTAAAGAACTTTTTGCCATAATATTTCAACTACTATATTGCTAAAAACATAATAATGTGTATGGAGGTTCCCGTTCGGTACTTGGACCCGGCGCCTGATTCAGTTACCGGTAATTCTTGTGCACTTTCATAAAATTTCATTTTCAATGATGCCACAGAGTACATTATACTATATACTAATGATGCAATGGATGGCCACAGTTTCCTCTGAGTACTATTTTTAGGAAATAAAAAAAACACTGTTGGTATATTATTTTATGCTCTAAATAATTAATTATAAAATATCTAATAACAGACATTCGTTCCCCGTATGAGTATGTGATATATGATATAATGACTAAGAAACATGTTCACATTTAATTAAAGATCCCGGAGAAAGTCCCAGATAAATCCTCAATATGGTCACACTACTTCAAAATGATTTCCGATGTAAACAAAAAGTTAGAATTACAATAAGTCAATGAAAATCGATGAGAACCTATTTGATCTTTACATAGTTATCAGTATACTCATTTATTAGTACGCTGAACATATTGGTTAAGCGTTATGTGAAGTAATTCATAGAAAATACAAAGAAATATGTTTAAAATGACTCAATGTCAGAAATCACGATTTAAACACTTACACGTGTAATTGTATTTCACTTTTTGGCCACCACGTATTACCGCAACCGTGCTCTTCACAACTGTGCATAATTTCTTTGATTATACCTTCAATTACAGACAAATATTTCAAACAAAGCTGTGAACCGTAATGTAAACAAGCGCCATGTTGGAACATTGACATGTGGCGGCCAATGTTGCCACATTACCAAATCCCAAGGAAATGGGATTAAAATTCACAGTTTTTGCCAATCACGATAAGCATCCGTGACTAACAATTTTATGATTTTTTATATCAGTAATCGTAGTTCAACTATTTATTTGTAGACACATTATCTGAAAGTGTTTTACTTCAGATTCTGTTAGTTTGGTGAGTCTTTTTAAGAGGTTATAAGGAGATTTCAAAAAAGAGATTTCCACACTAAGTCCACACAAGAAAGAGAAGTCGGCCACCATAGAGTGAGATAGAGTTGCGTAGGTATTTGACTCAAACAGTTGTTCCAAGTCTGGACTCCATATTTATCTATACCTTCATGGCTTAGATTATATACCTCTAGATGTAGCCACCTCGTGGCCGCACATGAGACAGCACTATAAAACTTCAATGTTGCTATTATGGAAACTTTTCCCTAAATATGACCAAAAACGTGAGGGTGTTTCGTTGTAACAACTACATACTAAATTATTATTAATGTACTAATATGAGTCGCATAATGTCATTCATATGAAGAGTGCAAAATTATTTATATTATTCAACATATAAAATTGCCAACAGGATTCTAATGATATTAACAGTAATATTTTATTAAAACAATCTTGGAACATGTTACATATACGTACGTAATTATTGATAAAAAGCAGAATTAAAGCTTTGATGGTTTATTTGATTGAACAAACTAATCACAGAGACTCGAGCGAGAGGTCTATTTTATGAAATATTTTTGCCTCGTTGTTTGCACATTGAATTGAAGTTTTTGTATCAAACAATGTGACACGAGAATTTTATATATTAGATTAATATGAAGTTTACTATATAATTCAAAGTAATCTGGTGAACAAACTATTTATTTTATTTATTTAACTACTTGCACTTTTTATTATAGCGTTAAGGGAAAAAAAGATGACAAGGTATGGCAACACAACGAATATCAAGTTATAGGTTATGTGGAAAGAAAAATAAACGATATCGCTAGAATTACGCCTAATTTTCATTGAAAGCCATGTCATTACATAAACACAAATGTATTTCTTCAATCAGTGCACAGTAACTATTAACATTTGCATACTTACGAGTGAAAAGTAACATTCTCATCTTCCTTTCTTTCTGTGCGGCTTTTGCAGCCTAAAATACTGCACCATCCCATTATATAGCACACAAAATGCACAAAACACTTAACTATTGGAGTCTATTTCTCATAAATGCACTAAAACTATTACTTTAATTGCCGAAATTATCTAAAAACATAAAAAACTGACTCGAGTCGACCTCTCAGTGACAGTGACAGGCCTTTGTTTGGCTAACTTTCCAAAGTTCGCCAAGCAAAAAACCGGCACGCCGTATGAGACAGAGCATGTTATGTTTTGTCTCAATTTTCTTACTTGTTTCGTATATATGCTTCTCACTTCCACTCTTCCCTACAGTCTCATGGCTACATCTAGAGGTATATAATCTAAGCCTTCATGGAGTAGACAATGCTATAAACTTTTTTTATTGGCTGCAGAGTTCACTGTTGCCAGATGGGGGGGATTCCCCCCAAATTTGTGGGTATTTTCAGACCACGGGGGGACTTTTGGGGGGAAAAATCCTTTGGGGGGATCTGCGGGGAAAAAAAAATTGGCTTGGAGGTAATTGGAGGATTTTTTTACGACTACTTAATTTGAACGCACCATAGAAACGCACACACACAGTTTGATCGGCGGCGCACGACGATGAACGTACTATAATAATATTATAATTACCTACTCGTAGTACTGAATTACAAACCTTTTAAATAAATAAATATTTTTCCAATTACTGGGGGTTTTTTCTCAGATTTGGGGAGAATGCTAGATCATCATCTGGCAACACTGGCAGAGTAGAAATAAAAATTATTATGCAGACCCGCTGTCAAAGAGTATAAATAAATAATAATAATATGGGAGCCCGCTGTGCTGGTAGACACTTTTTTGGTTTGACAATTTGATTGTTTATTTATTTGAGACATTTTGAGTAAAAATGGAAAAACTGCCACTGCCAATGTGTAGAGTATGTTTAGCGGGGAATGTGCGTATGTATGTGGTCGTCAACAATAACTTACATGAACTGTATGAAAAGCTGACTGACAATCCGGTAAGTTGATACAGACCTACTCAATAATGTTGTAGGTAATCCGGCTCGAATTTCTTTTATAGCCCGCTGCTGTGGAAGTTCGTAATTGTTTCGTAGATAGTACTCACAAATAGAAAGCGTTTTACAAAGTTTCAAGATGCGGAGAATCACGATTTACGAGATAAAATTCAGTAAAGTTTCAAAAAAGTACGAAAATAGTACGCCATTTGCAAATTTTTAGGTAAGATAAATTGTCACGGTAGACGTCAAAGTAGACCTTTCACGTTCCGTTGACGTTAGAAGTGTTTTTTGTTCAATTTTGTCTTGTTTTTTTTTTTTTCTATACATTCACATACCTACTTAAAGTATGTAATAAATGTGGACCAAGTGAAGTGCCGTTGCATCCAAGAGCGAGCGAAGCGAGCTCTGGGCTTGTGGGCACCCCGACTCGGACAGGTTAGGTTAGAAGGGAATGGCGGGGTCGAGTGAGCGAGCGAATAGACCCCGCCATTCCCTTCGTGGTTATTTTTTTATAAACTACTCAGAAGTGGCTCCGTCGACTGGGCCTCCCTTGACTGTGCAATGTTGAGCGAATGTTTTGAGGTTAGGTTACTATAATTAGTTTTTCTCAAGACCGGTTTGTCGCCTATACATGGGAGTGGTGCTAGGGCACAGGGGGCACCTCCCCTTCCCTCCTCCTGCTAAACGATACTCAATTTTACCTGTTTTTCTAACTCAAATGCTATTCTAACCTCAAAACTTTAACCATGGATATCTCCATAACCATGGGGCTCCGGGGGGTGAGGGTGGCGCAGGGGGCACCCCCTCCGCCCCCCTCCCCCCTCCACCCCCTCCCGACCCTTAAATCAGCGGGCTATAATGTAAATTTTAACCGGTAATCCGTAAGTACAATTATATCTTTTGGTGTGCAGGTTGTCAACATGTCAGGGAAGTGCTCTCTCGTAGACGTTCTACCTCACACTAGTCACACTACAAACTCTGTGTTTCTCATTCGTCTGCATCACATGCACATAATTTCTCAGATTTGCACATATTTTTCAGCAGTGCCACTTTCAGTCCTGACTCTTCGACAGTACTAAAATAGTATTTGATTGTTATTTATTTATTCTAACTAAAATTCAACTTTTGTTGCAGTTTGTAACTGAGGACAAAAGACCGATACTCGCTTGTTACTTCTGCTGCACTAAACTAAAGCAATGCTACCAGTTCCAGAGACAATGTCTGGAAGCTGAAGAGCGGTTTGCTCAGATGAAAAATGAAGATTACAAGGTGAGGTTTTCTTCAGATATTTACTTACTTCTTGTAACATCGTAACTTAAGTTCTAACACAGCTGATTTCAAAATCTGCAACTTTTCAAGAGAGCAAATATACTTTGTAGCAGTACGCAACTCACATTTTGAAAATGAAAGGTGAGTTATGGGCTGTTGCTGCAGTATTTTGTAACAACTGACACACGCAATGTTTTTCTGTTTAGGGTTCCGTAGCCAAATGTTAGAAACGGAACCCTTATAGATTCGTCATGTCTGTATGTCTCACTGTCTGTCTGTCCGTCCATCCATATGTCACAGCTACTTTTCTCCGAAACTATAACAACTATGCTGTTGGACTCGGTAAGTAGATGTATTCTGTGCGCATTAAGATTTTCACACAAAAATAGAAAAAAAATAACAAATTTGATGAATATATGTAATTGAATGAAACTCATAAATATTTTTTTTCATGATACCTATATATGGGGGCTATCTATGGATAGGTCTTCAAAAATGATATTGAGGTTTCTAATATATTTTTTTTTTTTACTGAATATATTGCGCGAGAAACACTTCCAAAGTGGTAAAATGTGTGTGACCCCCTGTATTTTCTAAAATAAGAGAATAATAAAATTAAAAAAAATATATGATGTATATTACCATGTAAACTACCAGCGAAAATTGTTTTGAACGAGATCTAGTACGTAGTTTTTTTTTAATACGTCATAAATGGTAAATCGCAACTTTTGCTTATAATATTATAATACCTGCAGTTTGTACGGAACCCTCGGTGCGCGAGTCCGACTCGCACTTGGCCGGTTTTTTAATAATGTTTCGCCATTGGTCCAAAGTCTTGTGTTTGATTTGTCAAACGATACATCCTGCGATTCTCTATCAAATGAAATACATATGAAACGTTTTTTATTTGACTTCATCAGTGTTAGAACTTAAGGTGGAAGCGCCAGGGTAGCCCGCGAAATTCAAATATTTTTGTTTTTTGCAATTTGCCGGTCAGTGTGAAGCTGTATGTTGAACAAAATACGATTCGCGGCCGTAACGCATACCTATTTATCCAAAGAATTATACCGATTTTAATTATCAATATAACCTTCATACAACTCATAAAGTTATACAACTCGATTGAATGACTTTTTCACGAAATAACATTCAATCGATACATAAAAATACTTGAATTTCGCGGGCTACCCTGAAGCTTCCACCGTAGGTCACCAGTCTTACAGGTACTATGATTATCTTTTTACAGCGAATTCCTTTAAAATATCAAGTTCTCCCAGAGTTTGGCAATGGGTTGATTCGATCACCTATGGAGCTTATAAGTGTAGTAGGTGTATGCCAACCAGAAAATATTACTATCAAAGAAGAATTACCAGCTGTTTGTGAGATACTAGATGATGTTACTGAGCCAAAGAAGGAACAAAGTGATGGTAAGTTTTAAGAACCAAACTCGCCAACTACGTGTCAGGCCATGCACAGTTAAGGGTTTTGTAGGCACCCATAGAACATGCCAAAAAAAATAGTAGCAAATCCTAGTATAATACTGCAAAGTCACAAAATGCTCTTAGTTTTAAGTCAATTGCTATGAGGTGGTTGCACACTCAAATTGGAACTTCACATACATTGTTAAGTTTTTGCATGTTTATTTGTTCATCCTATGATACTGTATTTCGCAAGTCCTCCTTATTTTAGAAACAATTCACTCTTGTTTGTTCTTTTCACTTACAGGACTGGAACTGGAAGATCAGGAAAACAGGTTTTCGGATGTAAAAGATAATATACTAGAACACCATTCTGAGTCGGATTCAGAAGATGATACTTTAATGGAGTTCAAGATTGATGTGCAGGAACACGAAGTATCAAGGAATAAACAGAGAGGCAGTGACGCACAACGTAAGTATTACTTGGTTACGACTGGTTTTACAAATGCCACTTACGGAAACCTGGCGAAGTGCATGTCAGCCACACACAGGAAAATAAAATATCACACATATTATGTGAGACTATACAAACAGATTATGTGTTTTATTTGTTGTGTGCTTAGTCTATGTCATTGAGATATTTTTCACTTTAATTTAAGGGGACGCGGGGCCTTCGTTTTGTCGGTAGGCCAACGCTTGTATCCTTTTTTATTGGGGTCATACAATATATGGCCTATTCTGTGATTAACCCTAAATGGGTTAAATTCGCCGTGCGCTAGGTAAGTCATGCGTCTCCAGGGGATTCAAGATCTTCTATTTCTAATTTTGAAATATTTTCCAACATCTTGGTGTTAAGGTCCTCGGCGCGTAGGTGCCAGGCTTCTATGTCAGCCATCTCCCATATTGGGTGGGTGTTCGTCTTGGTAGTTGTGCGGCATCTTTCAGTGCCAGTCTGTATTGGCGTTCGATTTTGCTTAGGTTCGTTGCGCTAAACCTTGAGAGCAGTTGCACGACTCCGTAGTCCGTTATGGGTAAAATGCAGGCCTGAATGATGGCCAGTTTCGTGTCTAGTTCTGTCTTTTCATTATATCCTATTATTGGGCCGAGGGCTCCTATGACTTGTTTTAGTTTTTTGACGACCATTGCAGTGTTCTTGTTCATCTTCATGTGTTTGTCGAAGATAACACCGAGGTATTTGATCTGCTTTTGAGAGTGCAACGTTTGTTGTTTCAGTTTCACCGTCGGCCAGTATTTTTTCTTTTTCGAGAACATAATGCATTCTGTTTTCTCTATGTTACACTTTAAACCCCATCTCGTGTAGTAATCATCGATTGCTTCTGCTGCCCATTCAGCACGCATAGTCGCCTGATCTGGGTTTGTGGCTCTGTTGAGAATACAAAGATCATCCGCGTACTGTGAGAGTTTGAGACCTCTGATGTGGTCTTGTATGTCCCAAATATCGTGGACGTATAAGTTGAAAATTATCGGTCCCAAGATCGAGCCTTGGGGCACGCCATGGGGTACCGGTTTGTCTTCGGTTATAGTAGTTCTGAATCTACCTCTCAGATTTCTACCTTCGAGGTAGTTCTCAATTATTTTAATGATGTTGTTGGAGACGTCTTGATTCTGAAGTTTTTTGATCAGGCTCTTTTGGTTAATTGAGTCGAAGGCCTTTGATAGGTCCGTAGATATCATAGAGACGCTGGTTTCCGTGGCTAGCGCATCAGTGATGATTTTTCCGGTACTTAAAATTTGTGTTGCTGTACCTCTTGCCCTTGTGAAGCCGTGCTGGAATGTTGGTTGCAGCCGGTTGACCGTAGCCGTAAGTCTACTCAGGAACAGTCGCTCGCACAGCTTGCCCATGATGTTGAGCAGTGTGATGGGGCGGTACGATGCTGCCTGACGGTGATCGTTGCCGGCCTTGTGCAGGAATATGCACGCGCCGGTTTTCCATCGCTTAGGGAAGTAACCTGTGGACAATACAAAGTTAGCAAGAGGCACAAATGCCTCAATGAAGACTTCTCCCCCAAGTTTAAGGGCGTCTGCTCTAATTCCGTCTGGCCCTGGTGACTTTTTGTTTTTGAATTTGCTCAGTGCAAGTATGTATGCCCGTAATAAATAAAATAAAAATAAATAAATAAAATAAAGTTGCACTTCTTTTTTTGACGTTAGATCGAGCGGTTGAAACGGTGTCGTCTTTTCAGAACCTTCATCATCCTTCGATATTTTGGCCTCTTTAATTATGGCTGTATCGGTGAGCTTGTCGATCGTTTCTATTTCTGTACTGCATTTGGTAGTTTAACAATCGGCTTCTTCAAGTTTCGTTGAATGCGCCTCATTTGTGACCTGTTGTCCTGTGGATCTTGAAGTTTGTTGAGCCAGCCTTTTTCCGAGTATTTTTTCAGGACTTTTTCAGTTTCTCTCTTAACTTGGTTGTAAAGAGTATGTGTTTCGCGTTGGAGTCCGGGGCTGCAGTGTCTCGCTTGCCATACAATTTGTTTTAGTTTGTTACGAAAATCTATTTGGTCGTTTACTTCCTTCGGTAGTCGTTCCTGCCTTGTTGAACTTTTCAGGGGTGCGTGAGTGTCAAGGGCTGCAACAACAGCACTTTCTATTATTTCGACATACTTCTCGCAATCGGCTTCTGTTACGATTTCTTTTTTAAGGTCGCTGAGACCTTCCCACATTGTCTGTTGGTATGCAGCTCTCAGTTTTTCGTCCTCATAAATTTTGTTTGTGTTACGGGATAGGTATTCCTCAATATTGTGTTCGATTTTCACCGTTAGCAACCAAGGGAGGTGATCGGAACCAACGCTCTCTAACTGTTTGGCCTGCGCTTCTAGTTGTTGGTGTGTTATTATAGCCAGGTCCAGGATGGTATTACCTTGGCTAAAAGGTCTAGATGGTGCATCGGCGTGCTTCAGCGAGCACTAGTCGATACTAGTGCTTTAATTTCTTGAAATTTGTTTCTTACTCCTTGTGTGTTCAAGTGTACGATTTTAAGATTTCGTATTTTATTACTTTCATGGTAAGCCATTGAGATGCGAGTGTATCCTATTTATAGTGTAGCCAAAACCACTGGTCGTAGGAAGCTGAAAATTGTCATACAGCATCCCTACCGTAGGGAAGCACTCGGAGATGTCGAGTCACCACCTATAAAGTTTAAATATACCCAATGTATGCCATTCCCCATCAATTCTACGTGAGCAAAAATAAGAAAGTCAAAGTCAAAGGTAAAATAATACAGATCTTTAAATAAATTCCAAATGTTCGTGAACCATTTGAAGCACTTAATTATTACTTATAATCACAGGAACGCCCTCTGCGAAGATTTTAAAACTACACTCACGAAGAACAAAACCAGAAGATATGATTACAGAAGAGCAAAAAGAAAATAAGCAATCAGACACGACAGTCATCCATAACCATCAGAAGTGTACGTTTACAACTGTTACGAAATTCAAAGATCCTTTACCGTATACAACACCAAGACTTACTAATAGAAATTTAGATGTAAATTGCCGAAATGATAGTAGCAACGAAAATAGTAAACGCAAGACATCGAGCAAAGATATTGATATTTATGATATAAACAGGCATCCAGGACTATGTGTTCAAGAAAAACTTTTCAAATGTGATACATGTGAGCGTTTTTTTATTAGTGAGTCTACATTAACATGTCACATTAAAAAGCATGCTAAAAAACCTCACAAGTGTGCTATATACCCACACAGTTTTATCCAAAGGAGTCATTTAAAAGATCATATTCGTACGCACACTGGTGAAAACCCTTACAAATGTGATATATGTAAGCGTTTTTTTAGTAATGAGTCTAAATTAACATGTCACATTAGTAAGCATGGTAAAAAACCTCACAAGTGTGATATATGTCAACGCAATTTTCTTCAAAAGGGTAGTTTAGTAAGTCATATGCGTACGCACACTGGTGAAAAACCATACAAGTGTGATATATGCCAGCGCAGTTATATCATAAAGGGTAGTTTTACAAATCATATTCGTACGCACACTGGTGAAAAACCTTACAAATGAAAGTGTTGTTTTATTAGTAAGTATGAATTAACATTTCACATTAGTAAGCATACTGGTGAAAAACCTCACAAGTGTGATATATTCCAACGCAGTTTTATCAAAAAGGGTAGTTAACAGCTCATATTCGTACGCACACTGGTAAAAAACCTCACAAGTGTGATATATGCCAGCGCAGTTTTATCCAAAAGGGTAGTTTAGCAACTCATATTCGTACGCACACTGGTGAAAAACCATACAAGTGTGCAATATGCCAATACAAATTTATCCAAAAGGGTCATTTAAACAAGTCATATTCGTAAGCACACTGGTGAAAAACCTTACACATGTGGTGTCTGTCAGCGTTGCTATATTACAAAACATCACTTAAAAATTCACATGCGAAGGCACACTGGTGAAAAACCTCAGGTACAGGTGTGATGTTTGTAAAACTTGCTTTAGCCATAACTATGCTTTAACAGAACAAGATACATTTGTACGCACACTGATGAGAAACCTTACACATGTAGTGTCTGCCAGCGTTGTTTTATTATGAAGAAGCATCAGTTAAAAAGTCACATGCATACGTACACTGGTGAAAAACTCAAGTTTCTTTTCAATTTTTAACCGACTTCCCAAAAAGGAGGAGGTTATCAATTCGGTTGTATGTTTTTTTTTTTTTTTTATTTTTTTTTTTTTTATGTTTGTTACCTCATAACTCCGACAATTATGAACCGATTTGAAAAATTCTTGTTTTATCTGAAAGAGGATATACTTGCAGATTGGTCCCATTTAAATCATATCAAGATCGGTTACGAACTTTGGATTTTAAATCGAAATACCTGGAATTTGACTATTTAGATGATTCTTTGATAATCGAAATTGCGTATTTTGCTTTTCTGCGATTTTGCAGTGGTGGTGTTAGGTGTGGGGCACCACTAAAAAGTGATAAATAAAAAACTTTTTACAAAAAATACAACCGACTTCCAAAAAAAAACACTACAAAGTAAAAAATAACTTTAATTTCGGAAGTCGGTGTCAAAATACGAAGAAAGTAACAAAAACACCGACTTCCGAAATTAAAGTTATTTTTTACTTTGTAGTGTTTTTTTTTGGAAGTCGGTTGTATTTTTTGTAAAAAGTTTTTTACACTAGATTTCTGAGATCATCAGATAACTTACGACTGTGGATGCCAATACATTCCTCAAGTTTCTTGGATACATGTTTTACTGTACAGGCTGCCCGTCTGCGGAATGCTTTGCCAGTTCCAGTACCTAAGTCGCTTTTGCTTTTTAAAAAACTTGTCAAAGAACATTACCTGTCACTGATTATGTCGATAGTTGTAATTTATTTTACTATAATTTTTAGTAAGTGTTTATGTATCTATTATAATATAGTGTATTGTGTATGTATCGGTGTATCTCTTATGTTATATTCTAATTGCTTATGGTTTTGTTTTTCTTTTGTCACACCACTAACAGCCCCAATTTCATGTCCTGTCAATTACTGTCATTATAGTATTCTTTATTTTATTACAAAATTGTTGATTATTATAGTTGATGTATGCAACTACTACGTTGATTTGTATAATTATATTCAAGAAAGATTTTTGTGTCTGTGATTTGAGTAAGTATCAAATTTGGTTAACATTATAGCTAAGCATTATAAAAACGATTCGTCTTTATTTTCGGGAAGGTACGTATTGACGCGACCAGGTTTTTACACCAGGTATTTGCTTCCAAGTACGTACACCAGGGGCCCGAGTCTGCTATTTTTATAAATTTGTCATTCCGACACGATCCCATTGTCATGCCATTGTCATTTTGGTAAAATTCACTGGCACGTCAGTGGCCCGTCACTGGAACGTCAATGGTCTCGTAATAGAATTACGGTAGGAATGCCGTATTGCCATTATTTTAAAACCGAGCTAAATTTGAGCATTTATTCATGCCAGATTTTTATTTTGTTTTACATATTATTTATAAGTGTTATAAGCAATCTGAAGTAGGTAGTGAGAAGTTCGTAAATACTAAATCTGTCATTATGTACGAGATTACCATTCATATGGCTTTCTTTCAATGGCGTGTCAGTGGTTGATCATTGGAATGTCATAATGACGCCATTATGATGCCATTATGTTAGTAGATTACCAAACTTGTGAAAATCAACCATTTTGAAATCAGTGATCGACCATTCTGACACTATTGTAATAGCAGACTCGGGCCCCAGGTTACACACTAGGTACACACACTGACCCGAAATACTTGCAAGACTTCAAAGTATTTTATACGGCTACTCGGACTCGCTCTTTCGGGGGCATTCGGGCAAAGAGTAAAATAATAATAAGTGAGGTCTCCCCCCTGCATTCGGGGCTCGACGCTCGCCCGATGCGCCCGAGTCTCGCCGATTCGTGAATCGTGACGTGGCTTCGGGCCGCGTTCGGGTCTCGAGCGGCGCGCGCTCTTTGCAATAAGAAATGACATTCGCTCGTATTTTCCACTGTAATGATGACTCGCTTGGAAAATTTACTTTAAATATACCGAAGTAAGGATCAAATATGCAATTTGATACTGAAATTGAAACTAAATAAGTACTATACTAATCGTAAAATTAATTGAAACCTTAGCTACTAAAATCATTTGTAACATACTACGGAACAATTTTGTATGCAATTATTATTACTTTAATGGTGTCTTTGCAAGTATTTATTTGTAAACGCGATTGTGCTCTTTATTTGTAACGCACTAGGGAACAATTTCGTATGCAAGTATTTTTACTTTATTGGTTTCTCTTTGCAAGTATTTATTTGTAAACGCGATTGTGCTCCTTATTGTTAAGAGGTCAGGGTTCAATTTTCCATGCAAGTATTTTTCCTTCCAACAGGGCTTTTGAATGGCATAGAAGTAGAAACTTTAATCGTCTGTAAGTAGGAATTTATTTGAAAACGCGATTGTGCTCCTTATTCTTAGAACGTTATGGGTCAATTTCCTATCCGTATAGAAAATACTTGAAAGTAAGTAGTAGCCCAGGTTTTAAGACCTGGTTTCTAAAAGGAGACGTACTTGGAAGCCCTGGTACTCAATTTTGCAACTTCGACGACCAATGTGTCAACTTGATTTTACTTACATGAACATAATTTAATTAAAAAAATTATATTGCATTTTATTTTGTTTTATTTACCTACTAGCTGACCCGCGCAACTTCGTCTGCGTCACATTTTCCATTACTGCTCCGCTCCTATTTGTCTCAGCGTGATTATATATATATATATATATACGCCTATAACCTTCCTCAATAAATGGGCTATCTAACACTGAAAGATTTTTTCAAATCGGACCAGTAGTTCCTGAGATTAACGCGTTCAACCAAACAAACAAACTCTTCTGCTTTATAATATTAGTATAGATTGCTGGTGGTAGAGGTGCTGAATCAAGTGGATTCTTAATTTCGTCCAGAACAGTCCAAAAAGAAACACATTTTCTCCGATTTTTACTGACAATATTGCTGATCGTAGACCACTGATAAATATAGTTTGTTTTAAGATTTTATAATATCAAAAAAGTTTTACTGGGTTCATAGAATCGATTTATTATAGAGGAGCTCGTGGCTAAATTGAAACAGCCGCTGCACGGGCCGATCTTCATTCAAGGCTAAACTATAACAGACGAACGCATCGATCTTCAAGGTTAAGCAACGCTTGCGAAGGTTGGTCTGTGGGTGGGTGACCATCTTGACATACCGAGTTTCCTTCGTGCCTCAGAAAGCACGTTAAGCCTTTGGTCCCGGCTGTCATTTGTAGATCTTTGGCAGTCGTTACGGATAGTCAAAAGCCAGTAAAATCTGACTGAAATCTTGCATTGAATGAGTTGTTGAGGTCTGGTAGGCAGCCGCGCCACGTAAAATACCGGTATTCAGCTGAATCCGGTTTGTCTGGAAGCCGAGCCAATATAGTAAGGAAAAGGCTAGGTTGTTATAATGGTCACCCATTCACAGACCGACCTCGGCAAGCGTTGCTTAACCTTGAAGATCGACGTGTTCGGCTGATATAGTTTAGCCACATTGAAACATAATACCAAATATTCATCTCTTCTGTTAGTAAAACAGTTTACTTATGGATACAGGTAACTCCGGACTCCGGAGGAGACTCTCCTCTCCTCCCAGTAAATCGAAAAACAATCTAGTCATTCAATCAAATGTGTACGTTACCCCAGCAAGAAAGTATCTCCTAGAGTTAAATGAGTGGAACGTATAGTTGGTGCCTTGTCTGGTGTAAATGTGCCCCCACATAAAAAATGTGTGCCCCCTGTCGTTTTGGAAAAAAACGGAAAAAACGATTCTTGCTGGGGTAACGTTTTTCTAGCAGGAAAATTCTAAACGAATGATCGGAGAGAGAAAAATTGTGTGCGTTCGCCCAGCGGAATGTTGTTGAATTAAAAGATTTTAATTATGCAGATATTTAGTGTATGACGTCGTATAATTGTGTATGGTATAAAAAAATTTGTGCACGCAGCCATTGTGGAGAAATTCACCAAAAACTGATTCCGCTGGGCGAACGTTGTCCTGGCGGAACTTTTTTTAATCCATAGATTTAAGAAGAAAAGAGATGTGTCCAAAAATTAGTGTGTATTTGTGTGTAATTGTGTATGTATGAATAAAATTAGTGCATGCATAAACTTCGGAGAAATTCAAGTTTCCGCTACGCGAACGTTTGGCCATTACCTAGTTTTCATATAAAGCGCTTACATAGAGAGCTGTAGATTTTTACATAAGTTGTTTTGAATTTGTTTATATTTGTTTAAAAAATAGATTTAGAAAAAATCGTAGGGCTTAAAAGATAAAAATATAAACGTATAATACGCTTATTATGTCTTAGTTCTTAAAGTATGCACTTTGGGGTCTAGATTTTCACGTTTATACAAACCTTGTAAGTGTCTGCAACATGTTGCCAAGTATCAATGATGATCCGTTAGTAATTAAAGAGTTATAGGACAATTTACCATGAATTGATCACTGTTTACAAAGCAGTCAAATATCACGCCGTTCTAAAGGAATTGCATGGTAAAATGTATGCCAATAATTAGTGTATTCATTCAACTATTCACATGCAAAATTTCATGTCATTAAATTCAGTAATTAAAGAAAAACAATTATAATACTGACGAAGCATCGAAAACCTACATAACCCGACCAAGTTCGGATGGCTACAAAAAAGCGGCCGTGCCATATATCTTAGAAACGTTCTTAACCTTGCAATATAGTATTTATTAATATGGTACAGTTACGTACACAAGCGTTAGGAAAAAATAAAACAATTGCATTTCTTGAATGAAAATTATTTTTTTAATAATAACGCCACTATCTACGATAAAAATAAATCTTCAATTAACAAGTACTTCTCTATTTAAATATTCGAGTACAAAAATATTTTTAATTACATATAATACTTAATTATGTAAGTAGGTAATTATGATAACGTTAACAAACGCTTGCAACGACAGCAATAGACTTAAATGTGTTTTAACTAAAATAGGTTTAATAAACGATTATGAATTTATGGGTAAGTATAATATTTCGAGCTTCAATAAAAATTAAAATCACATCACATAACTAGACTATTCAGTTGTTTAGATTTGATCAACATTAAAAAAGTGCTTATAAACTAAAAAATTGGTATAAAAAAGGTATTTTCAAGAAAATATTCTTAAATGAGTAGCAAATACAGTAAATAACCTCAACATACATTAGTCACTACCAGTACAACGGTATACATCAACTAAAAAATCGATTCAAGAAGTAGTTTTTTTTTAAGTTATTAGATTGTTTGATCCACTAAAGTTGCAAAGGGGAACGCTCGTGCATGCCTAGTCCATTGGTTAAATAGTGTAATAAGCTACAATATGATAAATATTTACCTAAACAGTAGTAGGTAGGTACTTACATGTGGTAATTATTTAATTTCCCTAAGGGGTCTATACTTAGTTAGAATCCTGATCCGTGAAATCTTCAACAGAAATTAGCTGTATGAATTTTATTTGTCTTAAATAATAGGTATATCTAGATTATATCTAAAGTCTCAAAAGCATACTTAAATAAAGTACCTACGTAAATAGTACCTACTTTCTGTCATAGTCAAATACATTTAAAAAGTAGGTGTACAAAAATAAATGACATTATTATATCGAAACAACAATTGTGTTATCACCTATACCAATTCAATACCGATATTATACTGTAAATTTTGGGATGTTACCTAAATATATTGCACGGCCGCTTTTTTGTAGCTATTCGAACTTGGTCGGGTTATGTAGGTTTTCGATGCTTCGTCAGTATTATAATTGTTTTTCTTTAATTACTGAATTTAATGACATGAAATTTTGCATGTGAATAGTTGAATGAATACACTAATTATTGGCATACATTTTACCATGCAATTCCTTTAGAACGTCGTGATATTTGACTGCTTTGTAAACAGTGATCAATTCATGGTAAATTGTCCTATTACTCTTTAATTACTAACGGAACATCATTGATACTTGGCAACATGTTGCAGACACTTACAAGGTTTGTATAAACGTGAAAATCTAGACCCCAAAGTGCATACTTTAAGAACTAAGACCTAATAAGCGTATTTTACGTTTATATTTTTATCTTTTAAGCCCTACGATTTTTTCTAAATCTGTTTTTTAAACAAATATAAACAAATTCAAAACAACTTATGTAAAAATCTACAGCTCTCTATGTAAGCGCTTTATATGAAAACTAGGTAATGGCCAAACGTTCGCGTAGCGGAAACTTGAATTTCTCCGAAGTTTATGCATGCACTAATTTTATTCATACATACACAATTACACACAAATACACACTAATTTTTGGACACATCTCTTTTCTTCTAAAGTCTATGGATTAAAAAAAGTTCCGCCAGGACAACGTTCGCCCAGCGGAATCAGTTTTTGGTGAATTTCTCCACAATGGCTGCGTGCACAAATTTTTTTATACCATACACAATTATACGACGTCATACACTAAATATCTGCATAATTAAAATCTTTTAATTCAACAACATTCCGCTGGGCGAACGCACACAAAAATTGTGCATGGCCAGAGAGCTTACATGTGTGCCAAAATGTGCCCCCAAAAATAAAATCTGTGCCCCTTCAGATTTACGAGATATTGCATTTCCTGCTGGAGTAACGTTTTGATGAATCGTATATCTCTAAAACCATTGCATGTGCCCATGTAGAATAAACATACACGAGTAGCTCTTAATGTGTGCCCATATGTGCCCCAAATTAGATTTAAGAAAATATTTATAGTTTTCAAGTTATCGCGGTTTTATGAAAACCCGAAAAAACATCGCAGCGCCTAAATGAGACAAGGTATAAGTTCGCTGAAAACTGTATTCGGTCCTTCTTGACGCTAATAATAACCATACAAAGTTTCAAAACTGTTCATGCATGCGTTTTTGAATAATCTTGCTAAAAGTCAAAACGATGGTGTCATAATTTTGACGGCAAAATACAAGGAATCGGCTCAATCCCAGATGTTTAGGTGTAAACCAAAATCTTGTGCCTTTAGTCAAAAATATATGGTGAAAATATTCAGCTTGGAATGTTTCGCATTATGTAAATATTAACAAAAAACCAAAATATGTAATCAACGGCTGGTTATCCGACCAAATTTGAATGACTACTAAAAAGCGACGGATTCATACATATCGATGACCGTCTTTATTGGACGTATTATACCTAAGCTGTTGTCACACATTCGCGTTCAAAAGTTTTGGGGGCTAATTAAAAAATATATTAAATGGATCTTGTGACTATAATGAAACAGCTTGTTGATGTGGAAATTATTGTTTTAATTCTTAAGGACGCTGTTACATTTTCGAAGGACTCAAATTTAGGTATCTAAACTCGCACACAGCAACATCACGCGTACACACACATAGATCCGCTGCCTGAGCGCTCGATTTTATACTTCACTTATATAATCTTGATCCTTGATATTATTTTTTATTTTATTGATTCTGGAAAATTAACTGGAACTTTGAAAATGCATTATGTAACTGTTACTTAGTACCGTCGTCGGGAGATAAGTACCCAAGTCAGTATTTTCAACAGACTTCAAAAAAAAAAGGTGCTCGGTTCGACCCGTATGTATCCGCGATATTCTCTAAAACTGACTACTGATCCGATATCGATCGGGTTTTCGTTGATAAATGCATATGTTTTCAGGGAAGATTTTATTGTATAACTGGCTGATGCCCGCGGCTTCGCACGCTGTCGGTTATCGCGACCAAAAGTAATCATGAAAAGAGATGTTCCAAAATGTATGGAGCCTGGGCCAGGTCCTTGTACACTATACTAAAAAATAGGGAAATACATTTAAAACAGTTCTCAATTGTCCAATTTCTTTAAAATAGCGTTGTTTGCTGGTAAAGCACAAAAAATTACACTTGAAATTGCAACACACAACAAAACCCCTAATGGCGGTAAGCTGTCATTTTGATTAATTAATGACGTTTGACATTATTTCTGACATATTTATTTACTGACAACGAGACCAAAGTGTCTGAAGTGACATTGTTGTGACAGCTGACAGTTATCAATGGTTTAAATCGGTGCGACGCCATATTGAAAATCGATAAAAATAATTTATAAACATCAATTAACTACCACTACAGTAAACACTCAAATGAATTATCTGTATTTTTCCCAAATTCTACGGATTTTTCTCTTTTATTTAAGGTAGTGTACATAGACCTGGCCCATTTTGAAACATCTCCTTTTGATCCGTTCTCGCAACCCATGGGAATCTATTCCAGGGATAAAAGTAGCCTATACCTTATTCCAGGCTATAATATATCCCTGTGCCACATTTCAGCTTTTATTTATTCAAGTTTCCGGTTTTCCTAGTTTTTCATTATTTTTTAATTATACATTACTCCACCACGGGTCAGTCAAAACGATGCATTTGATGTCAGCCATTTTGATATCCGAACGTTGCCAAACGGTTTAAAGTGATAAGACGTGTTGTTTATCGTAGTATTGGTAATTTTTAACAAACAGATCACACTTTGGAAGTGGTCTCGTACAACTAACATCAAAAACGGTTTTGTAGTTTTGTTTTTAAAGCTGAAATTTGTTTACTTGGATGACGTATTATGATTGTCATCCAAATAAATGAAATTGCGAATTTTTCTTTCCTGCGGCTTTGTGTTTAAAAGAGTGTCCATGGAGTTTCTTGCACTTTCTTCTCCATAGGATCTACTCTTTGGAACGTGCGGGTTGACGGGAGCGAAGCCGCGGTGATAGCTAGTCTATAATATATTGAATGAGGCAAACAACCGTGGCGGCCACAAGCGCGTAAATGAAATTGACACCTATGACGAAAATTTTTGTCTTGATTTTGGTTTTGATCCCATATTCGATATCAGCGACCCCAAAAAACTATGAAAATGACACCCATGACCAAAAGTTGTAAATTTTTTGCCGTTGCCATCTTGGATTAGTTTTGACCCCATATTCGATATCAGCGACCCCAAAAACTATGAAAATGACACCCATGACGAAAAGTTGTAAATTTTTGTCGATGCCATCTTGGATTTTAGTTTTAGACTCCATATTCGATATCAGCGACCCCCAAAACTATGAACGTGATACTCATGACGAAAAGTTGTAATTTTTTTGCACTTGCCATCTTGGATTTTAGTTTTGACCCCATATTCGATATCAGCGACCCCCAAAACTATGAACGTGATACCCATGACGAAAAGTTGTAAATTTTTTGCCGTTGCCATCTTGGATTATAGTTTTGAACCCATATTCGATATCAGCGACCCCAAAAACTATAAAAATGACACCCATGACGAAAAGTTGAAAATTTTTGCCGATGCCATCTTGGATTTTAGTTTTGACCCCATATTCGATATCAGCGACCCCCAAAATTATGAACGTGATACCCATGACGATAAGTTGTAAAAAATTTATCGGTGCCATCTTGGAATTTGGTATTGACCTCATTTTCGATATTAGCGACCCATCACAAACAGTCATCTAATTTTTTTCGGTGACATCACATCTCACCCCAAAAATCGTGAAGATATCACCCTCGACGAAGTTTTAAAATTTTTGTCGGTGATATCTTGGATTTTGGTATTGACCCCATGTTTGATATTAGCGACCCCAAAAACCACGATAATGGCACCCGTGACGTAAATTTTGGTGCGCGCTAGCTTGGATTATGGTTTTTACTCCAGATTCGTCATACATACGCACAGAAAAAACGGTTAAAATCACAATCCTGCTCCCTCCCATCCACTTACAAACCTCACAGCCGACAGCTTGACCTTACCCAAATCCTAAGCTGCCTAACCCCACCCATCGATTTCTCAACCATGTCAACAACTGCTTAACCCCACCCATCCATATCCTGATCTTACCTTACAGATTTCTAAATCATATTCAAGTATTAAAAGTATGATACTCGTACTTAATTTTATTTTTCTCCGAAAAAGTATCAACTCTTTCCTATCCGAAAAACGACGACGTACGACCCGCCACGGTACTCACACGTATACACACTAGAATATTTTCTATTTGATTTTCGTATTTATTTTTTGCAAGAGAGCGATACACCCGTGCTTCCACGAGCGCTTCTGAGCGCGGAATGCAGTGTTGCCAGGGCCCTTGAGTCGTAAGTTACGTTTCGTTTCTTAAAATGTTACATTTTAGCTCCAAAAGTTACATAATGTATTTTTATTAGGTACGTGTTTTTGGTTTTGGGGTCGGCGGGGAAAATGGCGGAATATAATGGAATCTATGATGTGTAATGGTGTATATAAAGGTGTATTTAACCTTAGGATAAAACTTTGTCATCTCTCTTTATTGTGTATAGTACTGGTATCTTTTTCTTACGGGCCTTCATTATTTTTTGTTCTATTCTTTTTCTTCAATCACGAATTTGAGACAAAAAGTCATCGACAGATGTTGTATTTTAATTTTATTAGTAAAAGTTGCAAACTTTGACATGCAGTTTGCAAACAAAATAAAATTTTAGTTGGAAATAAATGTATTCATCAGAACTTCACTCACGCACATAATACAACATAACAAATCACAATCAATCATTTCTGTAGCTACGAAACCGCAAAAGGCGGGAACTTGCGAAGTACGAAATGTGCGCGCACATGCTCAAGCACAATCAAGTTTTAACAAAAGATTATACGATTCATTTTGTCGTGGCGCTTTCCATTCAGAGCCATCTCTGAGTGTGATTTGGAGTGAAAAACACTTGTTAGATGCGCAGTTTAAGGTGCGTTCAATTTTGATGCGGTAAATTGAAATGCGTTCGTAAACTGTTTGCAATACGATAAGATAAAGATAAAGATAACTTTATTTTGCAAATATGGGTAAGCTCAAATGATGACAAAAAACATATAATAGTACAGCCATATTTTACCACGTAGGCATGCAAAAGATTTATAACTTATAACTAACAACTTATAACTAAATACAATTTTAAAATTATGAAACACTAAGTACAGTTTTACAATATTATTATTAATTAAACATAATCATGCACTAGGTTGAAAACTGTTTCTCCATTAGGAACTCCTTAATATTATAATATGCTTTCGCCACTAAAAAGCTTCGGAGTCTCTTTTTAAATAATGAAAGCGGAAGCTCTTTCCATGTCTTAGGCAATTTGTTATAAATGACTGGTGCCATGCAGTAGACACTTTTGCGCATAAGTGCTGTCTTGGCTGGCTCCAGACATAGCACACTATTATCACGTCTATTGCGGGGTGCTACATCTGATAGTCGTCTAAATCGACTCGGATTTGTCTTTACAAACACAGCTACTTCATATATGTAAAGACAAGGCAATGTTAATAATTTGTAATTTATAAAGTACGGAACACAACTATCAGTGGGCTTAAGTTTAAACATCGCCCTTACACATCTTTTTTGTGCCTTGAAAGCGGTCTCTCTTTCGGTAGAGTTTCCCCAAAACATGAATAAATAAAAATCTAGTGTTACAAATCTCGTTGTTCTCAAAAGTTACGAAAATTGCTTACATGTTACGCGAGGGGGTCAAAAGTTACGAAAAATGTAAGAAATGTAACCTTCTGGCAACACTGGCGGAATGATAGACCGCGCGTGCAAAATGTATGAAGAATTCGACAAGTGTTTTTATTTTAGCTAATAATTAAAAAATTTAGCTATTTAGATACAAAAAAAATAGCTGGAACTATGAAGGACTATATATACCGCAATTTTTAATAAGTTTGAAGATAAAATGAGCTGTAAATTTATCTAAAATAATACCTAATCGGACCCTACTTTTTAAAATTTTCTGCGATTATTGTAATGGGAAAAACGTCTTTGTTCGAAAAATTTGTATGACGACCTAATTTTTTTTTAATTTACATCGAGAGATTAATATGTTATCTTTAAATTAAGACCATGATATCTTTACTTTTGTAGTTGCTTATACATTGAAATGGTACCTGAAAATCACTATTATTTGTAGAAAAATGTAATAGCGTCCTTAAAGTAATTATTGCATCAAATCACAGATCAAATTTCCTACCTATAAATATTAGAAATTTATTTGCACGTTGTGTAGTCACATTATTATTTAAATTACAGATCAGTTTTTCATGTAAGTCTAACATATAATTAGTAAATTCGCATCACAAAAAATCACAGATCAGTATTAAAGTATAAGTAAGTATAATATTTTGTAAAAAAAATGTTAAATTGGAAATCACAGATATATAATTTTCTTACGAGTAATTTGCTTAAACATAGATTCATATAGTGTGTTCAAAATTCAATGTGTTAGTGTTCAGTGTGTTAGTATAGTAAACCGCATAAAGATATAACTGTAAACATCGAATGTGCACAAATTATCTGATGGTATTGGGCTATAAATAAATATATTTAACAACATTATCACCTCATCCCTCATAGGTACGTAATCCGACATACAAAATGGAAACACGTTGTTGCAACACTGATCATAGTGCGGTTGACTATAGGTATACACTAATTACAACTCTCTAAACTGTAGGTACCAAAATTTATTTGGTTGAGGGGAATGCTCCTACGCCTTTATGGACTTGGAAGGTTGTATTGGTGATTTTGATGATTATAATTCTGTAACTACATACGTCTTACAGCCGCGAACAATATTGTAATCAACATACAACCTAGCACTGGCCTGCAAATTGCAAAAAACGCAAGAAATTTTGAATTTCACGGGCTGGATGGAGGATTCCCGTAATGATGAAAAACTGTTACTCATCAATATATATATATATAAATACATATAAAAAGACAAATACGGGCTTTTTATTTATATACAAAAAAGAGCTTCCTCTTTTTAGTAGTTGGTACCTATTCATCACACATTTCAGGAACTATATTTTTTTTTAAACATCGGGACCATCAAATTTTGGCTCAAAGACCTGGCAAATATCAAATATCTGGATGTATTTTTTTTCATGATTCCGTCCAAAATGGGGACGCATCCAAAGTTTGGAAATTTCTTAGGTCATTGGGGGTCGGGAAAACCCAACAAGAAATTATCCCTAAAGACATAGACATTGATGATATGAATAATCATTTTACTGCTTCGTCCAATTTTGATAGGACAATAAAGTTGAATACGTTAGATCATCTTTCATCTCTTCCGACTCCCAGCTATTCTCCATTTGTTTTTGGTCAATTTTCTGCATGTGATGTTAAGAAGAGCATACTATCGATTACTTCAAATGCAGTAGGAAGCGACTGTATCAGCCGTAAGATGTTGCTCCCAGCGCTGGACGTGATCCTTCCTGTCATCTGCCATATCCTTAATTTTTCTGCGTCGAGCGGTGTCTTTCCAGGCTCATGGAAAGATGCGCATATAATTCCTTTACCAAAAAAGTCCAATCCTACATCCTTCTCCGATTACCGTCCAATATCTGTCTTACCATTCCTATCCAAAGTCCTTGAGCGGTTAATCCTTAACCAAATAAGCACTTTCCTCGCCAGAAATAATCTCTTTAACCCCTTCCAGTCCGGATTTCGTCCTGGTCATAGCACCACTACAGCGCTTCTTAACATTACGGAGGATATCAGGTCAGCCATGGAAATGGGAAATGTAACGGTTATGGCTCTGCTAGATTTCAGTAATGCGTTTAATACTGTGGATTACGATGTCTTGCTTGGCATTCTTTGCTCTCTTAATATATCTCCATCAGTAATTGACTGGTTTCGTAGTTACCTGGTCGGTCGCCGGCAACGTATTTGCATCGGAGAGATCTTGTCTTCCTGGTGTAGTACTTCTGCCGGGGTGCCACAGGGTGGCGTTTTATCTCCGTTACTTTTCGCAGTGTTTATCAACTCAATCTCCAACAAATTGATGTCATCCTACCACCTTTATGCAGATGATCTTCAAATTTACTCACGAGCTCCTCTTGGAAATCTGTCCGAGGCTATCTTTACCCTGAACCTTGATCTGGCTCGTATTTGCGAGTGGAGCAAGAGGTACGGACTTATGGTGAACCCCATCAAGACACAGGTTTTAGTGGTGGGCAGTTCAAGGACAATCTCAAGGATCGACTGGACGACTCTTCCCCAAGTCTCTTTTGACAACTCAGTTATTCCCTTTAGTGAAAAAGTTAAGAACTTGGGTATTTTTATTGACAAGAACTTCTCTTGGACTGCCCAGCTACAGGAGGTTAGCCGGAAGCTATTCGCATCTGCTGCATCTTTGAGAAGACTGCGTAATTTTCTGCCAACTGCCACCAAGATTGCACTTGCACAATCTCTTCTTCTACCCATCCTTGATTATGCAGCTGTCAGCTATCTTGACCTCACTGAAGTGCAACTTGATAAACTTGAGCGCCTTCAAAATTTTTGCATAAGGTTCATATTTGGTTTGCGCAAATATGACCACGTTTCCGAATTCCGTGTTAAGCTCAAGTGGTTGCCAATTCGCCTTCGCCGGAATGCTCATATTCTTTCCCTCTTGTATAATGTGCTCTTTTCCCCTTCCACTCCTCTTTATCTAAAGAAACGATTCCAGTTTCTTTGCGACTCTCACACGAGATTACTTAGGTCATCAGATAACTTGAAACTAAAAATGCCAATGCATTCCACTACCTTTTTAGACAATTCTTTTACAGTCCAAGCCGCTCGTCTATGGAATGCATTGCCTGTTTCGATTAAACGCGCACAATCGCTGCCTGTCTTTAAAAAACTTGTTAAGGAACACTACTTATCACTGTGATTCCTTTCCATCTGTAATTTCAATGTTGTTAACATTTTCGTACTTTATAATAAATATGTATGTATTTATGTATCTATTATAGTAGTCATATTGTAATGCTGTATTTCTGTTTGTTTATTTGCACCAAGTGCAACCCCATTTCGTGTCCAGGCTATCACTTTCCATTCCAGGTTGCCTGGAAGAGATCGCGGAATGCGATAAGGCCGCCAATTGTATGTCTTTAGTTTAAGATTTTCTGTACGTTTTTTAAATTTGGTGTACAATAAAGTATATATAAATAAATAAAAATAAATATAAATATTTTTTTCGTTCACACATAAATTACTGGATGTATTTTAATGAAATTTAGAATGGAGAAGATAGCTTACCTTGGAATAGCATTTAGGCTACTATTTATAACAAACTTAATCATGTGTAAGGTCATAGAAACAGCTAGTAGAACATAATCCAATAACAACTTTATTTTATTACTTATTACTTTTCTACTTCAGTGTACTCAGGCACAACACGTGTGAACCGGTTAGTGAGTAAAGTAAAGAAGGTGATCGATATGTATGAATCCGTCGCTTTTTAGTAGTCATTCAAATTTGGTCGGATAACCAGCCGTTGATTACATATTTTGGTTTTTTGTTAATATTTACATAATGCGAAACATTCCAAGCTGAATATTTTCACCATATATTTTTGACTAAAGGCACAAGATTTTGGTTTACACCTAAACATCTGGGATTGAGCCGATTCCTTGTATTTTGCCGTCAAAATTATGACACCATCGTTTTGACTTTTAGCAAGATTATTCAAAAACGCATGCATGAACAGTTTTGAAACTTTGTATGGTTATTATTAGCGTCAAGAAGGACCGAATACAGTTTTCAGCGAACTTATACCTTGTCTCATTTAGGCGCTGCGATGTTTTTTCGGGTTTTCATAAAACCGCGATAACTTGAAAACTATAAATATTTTCTTAAATCTAATTTGGGGCACATATGGGCACACATTAAGAGCTACTCGTGTATGTTTATTCTACACTAGCTGACCCGCGCAACTTCGTCTGCGTCACATTTTCCATTACTGCTCCGCTCCTATTTGTCTCAGCGTGATTATATATATATATACGTCTATAACCTTCCTCAATAAATGGGCTATCTAACACTGAAAGATTTTTTCAAATCGGACCAGTAGTTCCTGAGATTAACGCGTTCAACCAAACAAACAAACTCTTCTGCTTTATAATATTAGTATAGATTGCATAATATACAAAATCTACGTTCAGTTACGTATCCTGATCTCTCTCTCGAATTAAGAATATAATTATGAAGAGGGTACCTAATGCAGGGCACTGTATCATCTCTATCGGTTGAAATGCCGACCAGCCCAGGTACCTAATCTCCTGGTACAAACTAATCTTGAATCAAAATCAACAAAACCAACTATCGAACGAATGGTGCTGAATCAAGTGGATTCTTAATTTCGTCCAGAACAGTCCAAAAAGAAACACATTTTCTCCGATTTTTACTGACAATATTGCTGATCGTAGACCACTGATAAATATAGTTTGTTTTAAGATTTTATAATATCAAAAAAGTTTTACTGGGTTCATAGAATCGATTTATTATAGAGGAGCTCGTGGCTAAAGCGGCACGGGCCGATCTTCAAGGCTAAACTATAACAGACGAACGCATCGATCTTCAAGGTTAAGCAACGCTTGCGAAGGTTGGTCTGTGGGTGGGTGATCATCTTGACATACCGAGTTTCCTTCGTGCCTCAGAAAGCACGTTAAGCCTTTGGTCCCGGCTGTCATTTGTAGATCTTTGGCAGTCGTTACGGATAGTCAAAAGCCAGTAAAATCTGACTGAAATCTTGCATTGAATGAGTTGTGGAGGTCTGGTAGGCAGCCGCGCCACGTAAAATACCGGTATTCAGCTGAATCCGGTTTGTCTGGAAGCCGAGCCAATATAGTAAGGAAAAGGCTAGGTTGTTATAATGGTCACCCATTCACAGACCGACCTCGGCAAGCGTTGCTTAACCTTGAAGATCGACGTGTTCGGCTGATATAGTTTAGCCACATTCAAACATAATACCAAATATTCATCTCTTCTGTTAGTAAAACAGTTTACTTATGGATACAGGAAACTCCGGACTCCCGGAGGAGACTCTCCTCTCCTCCCGGTAATTCGAAAAACAATCTAGTAATTCAATCAAATCCATACTTCCATCCATAGCTAATAATTTCATCATTATACGTCTTCAAGTTAAACAACATAAAACATGGGGCTGACCTTATGCTACTGCGGAGAATCTTAACACCGCGATTCAGAAAAACGCGTCATAAGTACAACGCCATCTATCGATCTACAACGTAACTGAACTGTCTTTATGCTCATAACTACTCATAAGTTCAAACTTAGAAGCTTACACGTTACGATAAATAATGATAATATAATAACATATATAAACATTATGTGTTTAATTAAAAAATAACTCAAAAATACATTGTTTCGGGGTCTTTTCACACATTTCTTATTAAAAAATTTCTCAATAGATGGCATTGCAAGTATCTGAAGTCTCAATGAAAACAACCTATTTTAGCGCTCGATGAAGTTTCTTCGTAAACTTTAAAATTCGATATCTTTTGATTTTGTGGGTCGATTTTGATGAAATAAACACTAAATGTTGCTCCGATTATCACTTAATATTTCGAAGTACCTAAATTTTGAATCCAATCAGTGGTTTATGCGTGATGCTCCTCCAAACGCACAGACATACAGACGCACAGACAAACAGACAAACAGAAAAGAATTTCAAAAACTGCTTTTTTGTGTTCTATGTCATTTTTCTGACATTTCTATGTATTTTTTATGCGAAAATATTCAATGTACAGACATGGCAACTCTACGATTTTATTATATGTATAGAAGATGGGCACATGCAATGGTTTTAGAGATATACGATTCATCAAAACGTTACTCCAGCAGGAAATGCAATATCTCGTAAATCTGAAGGGGCACAGTTTTATTTTTGGGGGCACATTTTGGCACACATGTAAGCTCTCTGGCCATGCACAATTTTTCTCTCTCCGATCATTCGTTTAGAATTTTCCTGCTAGAAAAACGTTACCCCAGCAAGAATCGTTTTTTCCGTTTTTTTCCAAAACGACAGGGGGCACACATTTTTTATGTGGGGGCACATTTACACCAGACAAGGCACCAACTATACGTTCCACTCATTTAACTCTAGGAGATACTTTCTTGCTGGGGTAACGTACACCAATCAAATCCATAATTCCATAGCTAATAATTTCAACATTATACGTCTTCAAGTTAAAAAACAACATTAAACATGGGGCTGACCTCTGTGTAAGAGGATTCCGGGTGAAACTCGCTTCCATCTTCGGCCTAATCATCACTTTCCATCAGGTGAGATTTGGGCCAAGAGTTTCCCCGTTTTGTATAAAAAAAAAAAAAAAAAAAAACCTTATGCTACTGCGGAGAATCTTAACACCGCGATTCAGAAAAACGCGTCATAAGTACAACGCCATCTATCGATCTACAACGTAACTGAACTGTCTTTATGCTCATAACTACTCATAAGTTCAAACTTAGAAGCTTACACGTTACGATAAATAATGATAATATAATAACATATAATTATAAACATTATGTGTTTAATTAAAAAATAACTCAAAAATACATTGTTTCGGGGTCTTTTCACACATTTCTTATTAAAAAAATTCTCAATAGATGGCATTGCAAGTATCTGAAGTCTCAATGAAAACAACCTATTTTAGCGCTCGATGAAGTTTCTTCGTAAACTTTAAAATTCGATATCTTTTGATTTTGTGGGTCGATTTTGATGAAATAAACACTAAATGTTGCTCCGATTATCACTTAATATTTCGAAGTACCTAAATTTTGAATCCAATCAGTGGTTTATGCGTGATGCTCCTCCAAACGCACAGACATACAGACGCACAGAAATACAGACAAACAGAAAAGAATTTCAAAAACTGCTTTTTTGTGTTCTATGTCATTTTTCTGACATTTCTATGTATTTTTTATGCGAAAATATTCAATGTACAGACACGGCAACTCTACGATTTTATTATATGTATAGATAGATTTAACCAATTTGGTGCGCGACTGTACCCACTTGATCGGCACTAGTCAACTGCCCGATGGAATTTGTTTGCTCCAATCAAGTACTAAAGAAAATTTAATCATCAAAACCTTATAACATTCTGGCGGAGAAATTCAGCGAGAGACCCAAATTGACAACGCCATCTATCGATCGAGTATGTCATGTCGCGACCGAACACACTGTTGTGTGCGTTCGCGCAGCGGAATATTGTTGAATTTAAAGATTTTAACTATGCAGATATTTAGTGTATGACGTCGTATAATTGTGTACCTATGGTAAAAAAATTGTGCACGCAGCCGTTGTGGAGAAAATAACCAAAAACTGATTCCGCTGGGCGAACGTTGTCCTGGCGGAACTTTTTTTAATCCTTAGACTTTAGAAGAAAAGAGATGTGTCCAAAAATTTGTGTGTATTTGTGTGTAATTGTGTATGTATGAATAAAATTAGTGCATGCATAAACTTCGGAGAAATTCAAGTTTCCGCTACGCGAACGTTTGGCCATTAGCTAGTTTTCATAATAAAGCGCTTACTAGAGCTGTAGATTTTTACATACGTTGTTTTGATTTTGTTTATATTTGTTTAAAAAACAAATTTAGAAAAAATCGTAGGGCTTAAAAGATAAAAATATAAACGTAAAATACGCTTATTAGGTCTTAGTTCTTAAAGTATGCACTTTGGGGCCTAGATTTTTACGTTTATACAAACCTTGTGAGTGTCTGCAATATGTTGCCAAGTATCAATGATGTTTCGTTAGTAATTAAAGAGTTATAGGACAATTTACCATGAATTGATCACTGTTTACAAAGCAGTCAAATATCACGACGTTCTAAAGGAATTGCATAGTAAAATGCATGCCAATAATTAGTTTATTCATTCAACTATTCACATGCAAAATTTCATGTCATTAAATTGTTGGCAAACCTAAGTAAATAAATAAATAAAAAAATAAGTAATTAAAGAAAAACAATTATAATACTGACGCAGCATCGAAAACCTACATAACCCGACCAAGTTCGGATAGCTACAAAAAAGCGGCCGTGCAATATATTTAGGTAACATCCCAAAATTTACAGTATAATACCGGTATTGAATTGGTATAGGTGATAACACAATTGTTGTTTCGATATAATTTATAGGTCATTTATTTTTGTACACCTACTTTTTTAAATGTATTTGATTATGACAGAAAGTAGGTACTATTTACGTAGGTAGGTCCTGTACTTTATGCGCTTGAGACTTGAGATATAATCTAGATATACCTATTATTTAAGAAAAATAAAATTCATACTGCTAATTTCTATTGAAGATTTCACGGATCAGGATTCTAACTATAGACCCCTTAGGGAAATTAAATAATTACCACATGTAAGTACTACTGTTTAGGTAAATATTTATCATATTGTAGCTTATTACACTATTTAACCAATGGACTAGGCATGCACGAGCGTTCCCCTTTTTTCTTGAAAATACCTTTTTTATACCAATGTTTTAGTTTATAAGCACTTTTTTAATGTTGATCAAATCTAAACAACTGAATAGTCTAGTTATGTGATGTGATTTTAATTTTTATAGAATCTCGAAATATTATACTTACCCTTATATTCATAATCGTTTATTAAACCTATTTTAGTTAAAACACATTTAAGTCTATTGCTGTCGTTGCAAGCGTTTGTTAACGTTATCATAATTACATAATTAAGTATTAAATGTAATTAAAAATATTTTTGTACACGGATATTCAAATAGAAAAGTACTTGTTATTATTAAAAAAATATTTTTCATTCAAGAAATGCAATTGTTTTATTTTTTCCTAACGCTTGCTTCCTAACAAACCTTCATAACAATTGACGACACGGTTGGCGCAGTGGTTGAGCGATTGACTGCTGCGCAGCCTGTCGCGGGTTCGATTCCCGCACGGAACAAATATTTGTACGACCTACAAGTATTTGTTTCGAGTCTGGGTGTTTTTCTATCTATAATATGTATGTATTTACAAAAAAAAAATGTATGGAAGTAGTTTATCAGCCATCTCGTTACCATAACACAAGCATTAGGTTGCTTAGCTTGGGACTAGATGGCGTTGTGTGAAATGTCCAAGGATATTATTATTATTATTAACAACTGTACCATATTAATAAATACTATATTGCAAGGTTAAGAACGCTTCTTAGACATATGGCACGGCCGCTTTTTTGTAGCCATCCGAACTTGGTCGGGTTATGTAGGTTTTCGATGCTGCGTCAGTATTATAATTGTTTTTCTTTAATTACTGAATTTAATGACATGAAATTTTGCATGTGAATAGTTAAATGAATAAACTAATTATTGGCATAAATTTTACCATGCAATTCCTTTAGAACGTCGTGATATTTGACTGCTTTGTAAACAGTGATCTATTCATGGTAAATTGTCCTATAACTCTTTAATTACTAACGGAACATCATTGATACTTGGTAACATGTTGCAGACACTTACAAGGTTTGTATAAACGTGAAAATCTAGACCCCAAAGTGCATATTTTAAGAACTAAGACCTAATAAGCGTATTTTACGTTTATATTTTTATCTTTTAAGCCCGACGATTTTTTCTAAATCTGTTTTTTAAACAAATATAAAGAAATTCAAAACAACGTATGTAAAAGTTTACAGCTCTCTATGTAAGCGCTTTATATGAAAACTAGCTAATGGCCAAACGTTCGCGTAGCGGAAACTTGAATTTCTCCGAAGTTTATGCATGCACTAATTTTATTCATTTTATTCATACATACACAATTACACACAAATTTTGGGACACATCTCTTTTCTTCTAAAGTCTATGGATTAAAAAAGTTCCGCCCTTGGTTCCGCCAGGACAACGTTCGCCCAGCGGAATCAGTTTTTGGTGAATTTCTCCACAATGGCTGCGTGCACAAATTTTTTTTATACCATACACAATTATACGACGTCATACACTAAATATCTGCATAGTTAAAATCTTTAAATTCAACAACATTCCGCTGGGCGAACGCACACTACGCTTTGAGCCATAGCTTTGAGCGTTGATGTGACACACATTCAGCAACCGACGATACCTATATACCTACTCGTCATAGAAGTTCTCTAGCAAAGTCACCAAGGTTGTCGTCGAGAGAAAAAAGGCTTTGGTCACTATAACTTAATTATATTCCAGTGTCTGACATGAATAGACGAGGTTAATGTTTTTCATATACAAATCTATACTAATACCTACTAGCTGTCCCCCGCGGGGGACACTAGTAAGCTCTAAGCTACCTCCCCACCAATTTTCAGCTAAATCGATCCAGCCGTTCTTGAGTTATAAATAGTGTAACTAACACGACTTTCTTTTATATATATCTATCTATATACCTAATATTATAAAGCAGAAGTTTGTTTGTTTGTTTGGTTGAACGCGCTAATCTCAGGAACTACTGGCCCGATTTGAAAAATTCTTTCAGTGTTAGATAGCCCATTTATCGTGGAAGTTTATAGGCTACTAGCTGACCCGTGCCCACTTCGTTGGGCGGTAAAGATTTTAACTTCTGATGAAATGATGAGTGTGGTTCGGTTAGTACTGAGTGCTATGATTTATTTCCGCCAAAAGGAGGGTTTTGTTTTTATTGCATATATTATGTATGTAGCTAGGCTAGCGAGCCGCTGCGAGCGCTCAGCGCTAGACTCCCTATCCCTTGTTGCAGAGACATGCTGCTTTAAATCACTGAGACGCTGTGCACGTTCAGCGCTAGATTCCCGAGCACGGACCTGCGATGTTCTCCAGCTTTGGTTAGCAAGCCGCTGTGAACGCTCGGAGCTAGATTTCCCAGCGCGTGCTTGCGAAATATTTTCTCTATTCCTCGAGAGGCGCAGATGATTATCAAGAGCAGACTCTGCCGTACGGCGTACTCGAGCTGCTCTTGTCTCATGTCTGGGATGTCTGACGGGAAAGTTGAGAATTGAGATTTCCTTTTAGGCATGATAAACAATCGCTGAAACTGTCCGATATCCCAAAAACAGAAATATCACAGCAGGCTTCGAACTCGAAGAATGAGAACGAAGTAATATTGTAATTGTGTTTTGAGAAACCGAGCAACCAAAACAATAGACCAACAACATTCAACCAACTACGTACAACTCACGTACCTAACGAAAAAAGTTAAATAATAACTGGAGAGGGTCATTAATCCGCGGAAAATCTTAACACCACGATTCAGAAAAATTACGTGATTGCACAAAGCATGTTCTAATAATGCGGTTCGTGAATGGACGGCGCGGGCGGCGTTTTGCGATTTAGTAATTTTATATTATCTTCAAAACTATTCAACCAATTGACATACTGTTTTGGGCAAATCGTATCTCTATGATGTTCTTGTGATCATTATAACATTTTTTTCGATAAGGATTAATATTTTGTTGTTTAAAAAATCGTTCAAAGATAAGTACATCGAGAAATACTTTATTTAACACATAAAAGCTACTATATCTGCTAAAATATAAAAGATAGAAATATGGTGCCGCTGACTTTTTTGTAGAACTATTCAAAGCGGACCAGGTTGCCATACATTGTTTTCAATTATATACAACTGTTAAGGCAGCGCACGCAAATAACTCTGTTGTAAGAGCTATTTTTTTCCGCCTGGATAGACAAAAATTGAGATAGTTCGGCTAATATGCATGATATCTTTATAATGTATAGCCTATAGCATTCCTCAATAAATGGGCTATCTAACAATGAAAGAATTTTTCAAATCGGACCAGTAGTTCCTGAGATTACCCCCTACATACAAACTTACAAACTTACAAACAATTTTACCTCTTTATAATATTATTACATATTACATTACATTACATTACATATTATATTATTATATTATATACTAGCTTCTGCCAGCGGCTTCGCCCGCGTGATCCCTAGGGAACATGTTCCCGGGATTAAAAGTAGCGTATGTGCTATTCCAGACTCTAATCTATCTTTGTTCTAAATTTCATTAAGATCCGTTAAGCCGTTCTGGCGTGATTGAGTAACAAACAACCAAACTTTCACATTTATAATATTACTCGTTTGGTGTAAAGCGAAATTATAACCATCTTCCCCTCGACATTATAATTATTAAAGGATATTGCAAACTGTCGTAAGCCGTTTTCCGAAGCTACTCGCTAGCCTCTAGGCGCCAAGCTAGCCGCCTGCCTGTGCGTTCGCGACCACAAAAATAATCCTTATAGCATGATTCAGTATTCACGCGCGATGGCTTATTATTAGCGTTTTTCATGTATAACTTTGGTGTTTCTATACCGATTTCTATGATTCTTTTTTATGGAATAGTTAATAATGTTAACTTTTATTAATGTTAATTAGGGACGACTGAGAGTTTTATAAACGTAAGGGTAGACAAATACAATCAGAAAGCTTCAAACTGCTAAGCTATCGGGAGTTACACGTGTTATTGTTCGTCAATCATAAAAGATAGACATATGCTGTCGTTGGATATTTATTATATAATTTTAAGGAGAACATTTCCGTCAGACATGATTTCTATGTAGCTTTCACCATTAAGGTTGCACACGCGACGGAAGCTTAAAAAATGGAGTAACTTCTCCCGTTTTCCCAACATTTCCCTTCACTGCTCTGCTCCTATTGATTGTAGCGTGATGAAAAGTACACTATAACCTGCTCAGGAGTATGAATAACAATTGTACCAAGTTTCATTAAAATCCGTCGAGTAGTTTTTGTTTCTATAACGGTTATACAGACAGACAGACAGACAGACAGACAGACAAAAATTGTACTGATTGCATTTTTGGCATCAGTATCGATCCCTAATCACCCCCTGATAGTTATTTTGGAAATATATTTCATGTACAGAATTGACCTCTCTACAGATTTATTATAAGTATAGAAGATAGATTATAGTATAGATATATCATTACGCTAAGACAAATACGAGCGGAGCATTAAAGGAAAATGTGACGCAGACGAAGTTGCGTGGTTCAGCTAGTATTTATTATATATAAATTACGCGTCACGTTGTTTGTCCGCGATGGACTCTTAAACCACTTAAGGTGGTAGCGCCAGGGTAGTCCGCGAAATTCAAATATTTTTATGTTTTTTGCAATTTGCTGGTAAGTGTGAAGCTGTATGTTGAACAAAATACAATTCGCGGCCGTAACGCATATTTATCTAAAGAATTATACCCATTTTAATTATCAATATAACCTTCTTAGTTCATACAACTCGATTGAATGACTTTTTCACGAAATAACATTCAATCGAGTTCTATGAACTTAGAGGGTTATATTGATGATTATAAAAAAACTTTTTACAAAAAAATACAACCGACTTCCAAAAAAAAAACACTACAAAGTAAAAAATAACTTTAATTTCGGAAGTCGGTGTCAAAATACGAAGAAACTAACAAAAACACCGACTTCCGAAATTAAAGTTATTTTTTACTTTGTAGTGTTTTTTTTTTGGAAGTCGGTTGTATTTTTTTGTAAAAAGTTTTTTTATTTTTCACTTTTTAGTGGTGCCCTACACCTAACAACACCACTCCAAAATCGCAGAAAAGCAAAATACGCAATTTCGATCATCAAAGAATCATCTAAATAGTCAAATTCCAGCTATTTCGATTTAAAATCCAAAGTTCGTAACCGATTTGGGACCAATCTGCAAGTATATCCTTTCAGATAAAACAAAAATTTTTCAAATCGGTTCATAATTGTCGGAGATATGAGGTAACAAACATAAAAAAAAAAAAAACATACAACCGAATTGATAACCTCCTCCTTTTTGGGAAGTCTGTTAAAAATGGGTATAATTCTTCCAAGCAAACAAACAAACAAACTCTTCTGCTTTATAATATTAGTATAGATTTGTCTACTCTTACGTTTATAACACTCTCAGTCATCCCTAATTAAAAAAGTTGACATTAGTAACTATTCCATAAAAAAGAATCATAGAAATCGGTATAGAAACACCAAAGTTATAATAATAAATCTGTAGAGGTCAATTCTGTACATGAAATATATTTCCAAAATAACTATCAGGGGGTGATTATAGGGATCGATACTGATGCCAAAAATGCAATCAGTAAAATTTTTGTCTGTATAACCGTTATAGAAACAAAAACTACTCGACGGTATTTAACTTTCGTTCTATAGGTAAGTACAGCCTCATGTGAACGTGATCTAAACAATATTACCAATACAATAACAAACACAAGGAGTTACACGCTGACGGAGTCGCGGGCACAGCTATTAACTATAATATTGTACGGTTCCGTATTGCGATATTTTTCAAAAGTATTGTAGATTGGCATATTATATTTCCCTACTAAAATACGAAAGTTAATCTGTCTGTTACATCAAAACCACTGAACCGTGAGGAAGGACTTAAGCTACTTTTTTTTCGAAAAACGACGGAATCGCGGACGAAGTCGCGGGCAACAGTTAGTATTAGAATAATGTTTCAAGCTAAACGTTACCTACTTACAGTACGAATATTCTAACTTTACCCATGCGAAGTTGGCTGTTAGTGACGATTGCGCAGGTCCCATCGCGTAGAAAAGTGTTACGTTCGTAGATTATGTTGTTTTTTGTATACCGTCAAACGGGGTGAATAGGAATCGAGGGGTGAATAGGGAAAAAATCGGGATTGAAATAATCGTGGTAATAACTCTGAAAATCTTCTAACCATAGCCTATAAAATGGCAAGAATGTGTGGTAGAATAGTTACTTTTTGAACTGGAAACACTTATTTGACACAAAAGTTGATATAAATTGTCAAAACAACATTCCAAAGTTGCTTGTTTGAATTACCTGCTATTGAAGTGCCTGTAACTTTATCGAGTAACATTGTTTTTGTGGTAAAATTTGTATCAAAACAGCTATCTGCGAGTAGCGTGTTTATTCAGGAATCTATATATAGTAATGTAAGTACAATTAAAATACTTTTTTATTCATAAAAGTATATTTTAATAAACTAAAAACTTGTAATTTTTTAACATTTCAAGAGGTCATTCGGTACACGTCGGGGGTTTTTAGGTACGGCTGGGGGGTCAATAGGGACGGGATATTTAATAAATAGGGACGATGCAGTATGTCAAGGGACAGTAAAGGGACTATAGGGACAGGGTTGTCACTTGATTTATGAAGTAATTTAAATCACTTATTCCCGATGTAATTATTAACATTTTTAATTTATTGCCCCCGATGTAAAAATTAACGTGTTAAAAGTTGGAAGCACAAACACAAAATACGCATAACATTTATTTATTTGTGTTTATGTCTGTGCCATTGTGGCTCCCAAGTCGATGGACCGATTTCGATGCGTTTTTTCTCCGACATCTGCAACCTGAGTTATGGAACGCACGGTGATGTTCATAACGCGATCTAACGCGATCTTAAAAGAGACTATTCCATGGTAATAAAAATATTAATTTAATATGTACCTAAAGTTCATAAAATACTAGTTTTTACTCAAAACTATACTTACCTACACTACATACCTATCTACTTACCTTAATTCCCTTTTTAATCATAATTCCTATCTAAGTACCTAGTACCTAGGTAGGTACTTACTATTTTACCAAAGTGTGACAGCCCTGACGGTTTTTCCCTATAGTGCCTTCACCGTCCCTATTAACCCCATTTCGTGTTTAAATAGGGACGACCTATATTTTGAAGAAATATGTAAAACTGGGTGCTTTAAAAGATTTAGTGTAAAGTCCTTAAGAATCTTCAGGATGCGACTCAAGTTTTGATACCAAAATCAATATAATATTTTCAGTCTTAGTTAGTGATAAATTGACCGAAAGTTCAATTCTGTGCCTATTCACCCCGTTTGACGGTACGTGTTATATTTGTTTTTTTTTAAAATGCATGCAATAACAATAACACGATCACAAAGTAACACAACAAACACATAAACTACAAGAAAACACAAAATACAAGTCAAAGATTAAGAAAAAACCAGAATAATTTATTAAGACGATACCTTGTTGCGAAAATGATAAAAAGTGGGCGGGGTCAAATATAGAAGCGAGCGCATTTCATACAACAAAATTTGAAATTCGCGCGCAAGGAAGTAGCGATTTAGAACAGAGATGTAGTGGAGTCGATTAACGTTTATGTTTATTTTATTATATGTGGGATTGTGATTATTTTATTATTTATTTTCTTTATTCGTTCTTCACAAAATATACAATCTTAATTAAAAATAAAAGTATTCGGTGATTAGTATAATTTTTATTTAACATGAAACGCATGTTATTTTATTGATAAATTTTACATAAATAATATGAGAGAAAAAAATTATCCGCGAGCGGGATTCGAAAAATTATACTAATAACTTTAGTATAAGGAATTATCATAAGACAAAATATCTAATTGAAAAATTAGATTTATCGGGTACCAAAGCTGTAAAGCTATGATATCAGATGTTTCCTATGTTTCCTCGTTCCGTCCTCTAAGACGCAAACGTGGGGATATTAGAAGGCTTATGATTTACAGATCTATTCCGGGTTTTATGATTTCTCAGCAAAACTAAAAGATCTTTACAAGAAAAATATTTTTTAAAGGAAACTTAAATTTTAATTAGGTCCATAAAATAAAAAAATATTATTTCAAAATTCAAAACTTTTCAAAATCTAAGATAAGTTGAATATCTTCATTAGCTAAAATTTCTTGCGTTGTGTTTGGTTCATTCTCATATGATTCATTATCATTAATCCGACTTTCCTCTTCATTTTCAGCATTCTTTACAATAACATATTCTGGATCACGAATTGGCATGTTTCTAACAAATCTTGGGTCCACTAGTTCAGGAAGCAAGCAATCAAAATAAAATTTCAATAATTTTGGCTCCATTTGTTCTTTCCAAAACTTATCATCCCTTTTGATTATTTCAGTTTTTATTTTGTGTTCTCCATACCACACAGCTAATAAACACTTATCCTTTTGACAAATATGCATTTGGCCTTGGGCTTGGAAATACCAATCAGATTTTTTATTTACTGCAACTTTATTAGTTTTATCATCTTTTCTCCAAAAATGCATTTTTTTATTTTCTATAGCTGCATCTATTCCCATTTTGTATGGAGCTATAGGACATTTAACTTCCACTACCATATCCTCTGTTATTCCATCAGGAGTAGCCCCAAGGAATGGGTGTTCTTGGTCAATAAATAACCCGCAATGCTCAATATTTATATTGAGCATACTAGACAATTGCTCTAAGGCAATTTTTTCATTTTTTTTGCCATGGAAGCTACGTGGTCAATGTTAGATTTATATAGCATATTTTTTACTACATTGGCACAACTGTTTGTGATTTTCCTTTTAATAACCTTTCCAAACTGAGAGGCTGTCAATAAATTTCGACGAAGTTCCAACCACTCCCCACATTCAGCTTGGAGAATTGTTCGTTTTTCAATATAATTTCGTTCTTCTTTAGTCTTTTCCAAATTCTTTAAGAATGTTGACTTTGCGAGGTCAAAGCTTTCTGGGTCTAAATCAGGCTTAGTGGCATTCTCACCGTAATCGAAGTCAATCTTTTTTGAAAACAGTTTTCGATTTTTTTTTCTAATTAAAGTTTGGTTGTACTGTCTCTTAGCTTCTTTGGCGTTTTCATAGTTTTGAACAGATTTTGGTGGACTTTCGTTATAAATTGTTTTATGTACTGTAGATAATACTTTTCCTGTGTTAAAAGAAATAACAGCTCCAGCGCACCTTGCTTGGTAAGAGCGCTTAAGAGCATAATTAATTCTTTTGCCTCCAACAAACTTTGCGATTACTCCATTTAACCTTTCTACAACATTGCTATCTACATTTTCTATCAAACTTCTAGCTTGATTTGCCACATTTCCTGTCAAGAACTGAATCTTCTGCCACAGAAAACTTTTGGAGAATTGAGAGTTCAGTGAATTCGATTGCTTAATGCAAATTTCTTTATTGCAAGATTCATGTGAGTCAAATGCATGAAACATGGCTTTTGATATATCCTTATGCAAGTGTTTAATATTTTCAGATTTATTTTGTTGGCTGCTGTAATATTTAATAGCACTGCATATGTATTTCCTGGCAGACAAAATTTTCACATTTGTCAGTAATTTACGATCAGCTATTGAATAGCGTGTGTCTGATTTTAGTTGTTGCAATTTGTTACAATAATATCTCAATATGTGGTTTTTACAGCCTATTTTTTCTACTGTTAAAGATGGATATGGTCGACATTCTAAAATTTTAGCGTAGGTGCTACTGTCACCATCTGCAATATACCTTGCGTAGATAAGGCCATGCATTTCTATTGATAGCTTAAAGCCTTCTGCTACTATAACAGATTCCATAGAAGTAGATGGTCCTGTAAAATTCTTAAAACACTCGTGTTGCTTCACTGTCACATTACTTTTTTCTGCTCTGGCGCAAATGCAGCAATATTTATTTTTCACGGCCATAAACAGCACTTGGCCAAATCGCCTTCCAATAATAGTGGCTGCCCCTGATAGAGCAGCGTAATTTGTTTTATATGAACGTTTGCACCAGCAGCCATCTACAATAACATCAATTTCTGGTATGCCATCTTTATTAACTCGTCCTTCTTTTATGGCAGCATCTCTTTCTTTTTCTCCCGCTTTTTTCATTTCTTCCCATGCAGTTACTTCCCATTCATCAGAAACTAGGTCATGAGAAATCTTAAAAGTATGCTCTGACATAATAGGTAAATCGAGTGAAGCAGAGACCTGCTTGAGTTGAGCATGACCACAACCAGCTACCATCATTCCCGCAACTGCATTTTTATTTAAGTTAGCTTTGGTGTTTTTAATTTCAAAATTTTACTTACAAAGTTTACATGTAAAGGTAAATGCAGATATCAGCCCACAAGATTTTTCCTTAGTTAGCTCCATGCTCTCTAAACCGCAGTCAAACAATGACGAATGAGGTGAAATACGAACTAGTTCTTGCACAAAATAGTTAATGTCTATTATTCTATGGCCTGCCTGTAGTTTTGGATCCTGAAAAAACAAAAAAACAATTACGAACAAATCACAAATTATAACCTCTTACCAGACTACTTTCTTTAATTACCTATTTCAAGTCGAAAAGCTACAATTATTTATCATAATTCCATGTAATTATATAATTCCATGCTCGTTCTATCAAATACTAACCAATCAAAATCAAAATGACTTACTTCATCTGTAGTAGGAGTGTCTGTGCACTCGAATGGCAGTGGTAAGCTCTGCAACTCTGTATTTTCTTGGACTTCTTCTCCATGATCTCGTATTTTGTGAATTGATTGACGTCGCCTAGAAATATCACATAAAATCCTCCTTTTAAAATTACTGTAATTCATTAAAGTAGGTACATTAATATATTAATCCATATTAGTGCTTAAAGACAACAAAAAAAAATCGACTTCAATTATCCTTATATAGAAGAGTTCAATTTAGATATATTTTATTAACTATAGGGCGCCCCGAGCGCGGTATTGTAGTTTTATATAATATTATACCCCGTGAGTATAATTATAATACCCCGTGAGTGGTGTTGTAGTTTAATATAATTTAGATATTTATTAAAGTGGCACTAGTCGATATTTTTTCCATAGAAACTTCGGGAGGGTATTACTCCGCTGTTTGACAGAGTACATCAAAAGTTAAACATAATATCGTTTTCTCATATTATTAGTTTTGTCTGTATGGAAACAGAAAGGTAAAATAAAAAGCCATTAAAAAGTTATGAGCAACCAAAGTTTCGTTTTTCTTGACAATTTTAACGCATCTTTGGGCGTAAATAAATAATAAACACAATGTAAAAGAGAGAAAAAAGAGAGTTCCTCGGGGCGCGAGACGGTCTGTTGCGCTGAGTTTAGCGCGATGCGTCCGTCTTGCGACTCAAGAGAACACCCAAAGTGCTTGGGAGGAATTACTCACCTTCCCTTATAGGATTCTACATGTGCAAAAAAGTTTGGCTACAAAAAAAACATTGACGACCCAAATTAAAGACAATTGCACTAATTCGACCTACACTTTAGATCCAAAATTGCCCGCTTTTAATAACGTTCCCCAAAAAGGCGTGTGTTCATATGTGGAATCCAAATTAAGTGAAGGTGACATTAGGGGAGCGGCCAGGCTGTTATTCAGCAGTGATGTGGTGGCGCCTTACTCTCCAGATACTATTTCAGCTCTGGAGAGTAAACATCCTGCGCCTGCAGATGACCTCAACTTCCCTGACCCCCCCGACACCACAAATCCGGATTCACCTTTTTTTCAAATTTCAGCCTCGCAGTTGATGGCAGCCGTGAGCTCCTTCAAAAGCGGTTCCGCCGGCGGCCTTGACGGTCTGACTCCTCAACATTTAAAGGATCTTTTAAGTTCAGGCGCCGGGGATGCTGGTGAGTCGCTGTTGAAGGAGCTTTCGGCTCTTATCTCTCTAATGCTCTCCGGCGGCGTGAACGATGCTGTCGTCGATGTTTTGTACGGGGCTAACCTCTGTGCCCTGCGCAAGAAAGACGGCGGCATTCGTCCCATTGCCGTCGGGTGCACCTACAGGCGTATGGCAGCCAAAATTTGCTGTGGAATATACAGGCTTAAACTTACCAATAAATTTCAGCCCCTACAGCTTGGCTTTGGATCCAGAGGGGGCTGTGAGGCTGCCATACATGCCCTTTCAACTTTTTTAAATTCTGGGAAGAGTGAGGTTATCCTCAAGGTTGACGTTAAAAACGCCTTCAATTCTGTTAACAGGGACACCTTGTTGGCAGAAGCAAAAAAAGAAATACCAGAGATTTACGGCTTTTTATGGCAATGTTACAGGAACCCTTCAAAATTATTATACAAAGACAACGTTCTAGAATCTGCAGTTGGATGCCAACAAGGTGACCCCCTCGGGCCAGTCATTTTCAGCTTGGCTATCCATCCCATCATTGAAAAACTAAATTCAAAATTTAACGTCTGGTATCTAGATGATGGAACACTAGGAGGTGACGTAGACACCGTTTTAAAAGATTTTATTTACCTGAAAAAGCAGTTCCAATCCATCGGCCTTGACCTCAACCACTCCAAGTGTGAAATTTTTATTTGTGACAATACCGACAGACCAATGACTCTACAGAAATTCAATTCTATAGCCCCAGACATCAAAATTTTAGATAACAGTTCTCTGCACCTCCTAGGATCACCAATATTGGAAGACAGTTTTTCTTCATTCATTGACGACAAAATTAAACATTTTAACGATATTTCGGAAAGACTTTCTAAAATTAGTTTACATTCGGCTTTCACCCTCATAAGATATTGCTGTTTTGGGCCAAATTTTATTTATTTTCTCCGCTCTTCCCCTTTATGGAAGCAGTCACACCTTTTGGACAAAATTGATCGAATCATTCAATGCACACTAACATCTATCTTAAATGTGGCTCTGGATGACCGAGCCTGGCTCCAAGCCACACTACCCATTCGCTTTGGTGGGCTCGGCATCCGCAAAATTTCTAGTATAAGCCTACCGGCGTTCCTGTCTTCGGTCAACAGCACTGAAAAGTTAACCAAAAGGATTTTAACTCCAACTTTGGTTAACTGTGAAGTGCCTTGCTTGACCGATGCTGTGAACGCCTGGAAAGTGGCTTGCCCGAACACGGCGTTGCCCGATAACTCGTTTTCCCAGAGGCAATGGGATGAGCCGCTCTGCAGGTTGGTACGGAATAACCTCTTAAACACGACCACCAATACTGCGGAGCGTGCCCGCCTGCTGGCTGTGGGTGAATGGGAGTCGGGTCTTTGGCTACAGGCACTACCGTCACCCAACATAGGTACTATGCTGAGTGACAGTACTTTCCGGATCGCTACGTGTCTGCGTCTGGGTGCTCCTAGCGGAGCCCCACATCGGTGTCAATGCGGTGAACCAGTCGACCGCCTCGGACACCATGGCCTGTCTTGCAGTAGGAGCGCTGGTCGGCTAGCACGGCATGCCAGCATTAATGACATCATCCGTCGGGCTCTTGTCACCGCCGGGGTGCCAGCTGTTTTAGAACCCCACGGCTTGGCACGTGACGATGGGAAGAGGCCAGATGGGATGACCATAATGCCTTGGAAGGTGGGTAGGCCTTTGGTGTGGGATGCAACATGTGTTGACACCCTTGCGCCATCCCATCTTCTTAGCACGGCGGGCTGTGCTGGGGTGGCTGCTGCAGGTGCGGAAAACCTCAAAAGGCGCAAATATAATAACCTTATTGGGAGTTATATATTTGAGCCTTTTGGCGTTGAAACACTAGGCCCATGGGGTCCGAGTGCACATAGAGTCTTTCGGGACATCAGCAAACAACTTGTCGACGGTTCACGTGACCAGAGGGCTGGGCTTTTCTTCGGCCAAAGAATCAGCATTGCCATTCAACGTGGCAATGCTGCCAGTGTTCTGGGCACTTTTGCCGTTGACAGCGATGTGGATTATTTTTTTGATGCCCAATGATTTAATTTGTTTTTTTTTTTATGCGTTTGTACATAATGTAGATACTGTAAACATTGTAATTTAATAATACCCTAAATAAATTATTCCTTTTCAACACATTAAATAAACTCAATGTAAAATATACTTGCGCTCTAATTTATATTGACCCATTGGCTTGATTTTTGGATTTCAATATTACGTATTTTATATCTGTTTGACTTCGCACTGAAGTTTGGAATCCGTATTTGCGTTAGAAAATGTTATTGTTGCTTTGAGTGGACGCTGCATAAGTACGTGACATTATTTTGGTTCATTGAAAAAGTGTGAAAAACCACATATTATAAACAATGGGTAGAAAAGTCATAATTTGGCGTCGTGACCGGGTCTTCGCCACCGCGTCGCTGCCCGCGCCCGCTGCAGTGTAAAATCATCGCGGCGGGATGCTATCGCGCAATGAATTTTCAACTCTCGATGTTGAAACGGTGTCTTTTGACGCGTTGGGCTCTGCTGTGTGCTGGGTTCTCAACGCTCGGCTGAACGGAATATTTTTACGTTCGTGCGTACGGTGGCTAAGCGTTCTTACAATCGAGCGTCATATCGCCGCCGTGCCGCCGCCAGCGGCAACGTGTCGCTCGTTTAGTTGAGTACCTACCTAGGTAGCAGGTAGCGAAATCCAAAGTTCAAGCCAGGGTCAATGTAATGTTTGTTACTGGGTTCATTCTATTTGCTTTCAAAATAATTTCTTGCAATTATTGACAAACCTTATTTTGTGTTCCTACCTAATGTAGGTACTTTTGCGGCGGACAAGACTTTTTTATGGATGGGAAACCAAATAACTCCTCCCGCTATGGGCGAAGCAGAAAGGAGTGTCACACTCTTCTTGACTAAAACCCATCCGTGTTCCTCCTAATGCCCTCTGCGTACCGTACTTACCAGGACCGCGGTAACTCTTTCGAACAAATTCTGTAACATCATAGTTTACATAGCTCTCTGCCTAATAGGTACCTACTGTTATATTAACGTAGGTAGGTACTTACCTACAAGCAAAGATGCCATAAAACAAACCGTTGGCGTCGTGGATACTAAAATTTTAACGTTAGGTAGGTATGTAGGAGCTTAGTAAAGTAAACAATCTTTATGTGTCACTTGTCACAGTATACTGTGCACTTGTCTTGATAAAAGCAATCTAATAATGAATGTAAATCTAAACACGTCTCTGTCACCCAATAGGGGTAACTAAAAATAGAAAACCGGCCAAGTGCGAGTCGGACTCACGCACCGAGGGTTCCGTACAAATATTATAATATAAGCAAAAGTTGTGGATTACGATTTATGACGTATTAAAAATGCTCCTTACTAGATCTCGTTCGAACCAGTTTTCGCTGGTAGTTTACATGGTAATGTAGGTACATCATATATTTTTTACCACTTTGGAAGTGTCTCTCGTATAAACTTTCCGTTTTGAAAAAAATATATTAAAAACCTCGATATCATTTTAGAACCCCTATCCATAGATACCGGCCCACACGTACAGGTTTAGGTAGGTAGTAGGTTCACAGAATACATCTACTTACCATGTTTCGACAGCATAGTTCTTATAGTTTCGGAATAAAGTGGCTGTGACATACGGACGGACAGACAGACAGACAGACATGACGAACCTATAAGGGTTCCGTTTTTTGCCATTTGGCTACGGAACCCTAAAAATTAAGAAGACAGGCAGGCAAGTAAGTAATTTTGATAATAATTTATAGGATGGTACTTAGGTAGAACTAATTTCAATTATTAGGTATGTATCTAGTACCTACGGACATAAACTGCGATGACTATTCAAGTACCTAAGCATATGTCGGTGGCAGCGTGGCGGCTGCATTACCACCAGGGAAAAACTAAACATAATAACAATAGAATAAGCAAATCTATATTAGGTACCTATAGGGCCTAAAACGATCTAACGGCCTAGAGGTATAAAACGATAACACAGCGCCTGCTATTTTTAGTAAGAGTTTTTAGGTAGGTAGGTAGTTGCTGATTTCTCGGCGAGCGTCGAGCGACTATGCGCAGCGGCGCGCGGTGGTGGTATGTGTGCATCGTGTAACTTCGATTTAGTTCGGAACGATGTATGTGTGCGTGCGAACTAGACGTGCATGAAGGCTAGCGTCTAACTGCTCATCACTGGTACAGGGTACTATCTCTGTCGGGCATGATGCGAGGTGAGACAGCGTGCTTTTTGGCCATGCCTACCACTGAGTTCGAGCCTGCGACTAGTGCCACCTTAATAAACAAAGTTACTACTTATTAATACCTAATTGACTTTCAACCAACGAATTATCGCCAAATAAAAAAACTGCGTAAGCTTCCCTTTTTTAAAGTCGGTTAAAACAATTTATTTAAAATGCAGTATACTTTTGATTATAACAGTAGTAAAAAAATAACAACTTTACCCTTTCAAGTTTCGATCCTTCAAAACTTTTAGTTGTGGTTGCGACTCCACTGTATCGCCCTCTTCTAAAACAGTGGGAGCGGTCGTTGACCTCTCTGATCCGGCCGGGGGCGGCTGGACTTCTGCCGATGCCGGTGCAGTTAGCAAAATATTGTCAATATTACTTATATCTGATAAAGGGCCAGTTCTGAAAACGTAAAAAAAAAATAATTCTAAGTAAAATTTTGTTGTTAAAATATCACAATTTTAAAATTTGTGTACACTAAAAAATGATTTTGCAAAAAAAAAGATATGGACTTACTTTTTCTTTTCTCTCATCATATGTAAATGTTCTCTTTGAATTTTCCTGCATAATCTTCGATTAATTTTTTTATACTTTGTTTTATTACCCATATTTAAATTTAAAAGTTTATAAAATAATTATTTACAACTTATACTAAGGCACTACTTCATTTACAAGGAAGGTCACTTATACGTACGAAGAAATAAAACTATCTGAAATCAATATATCCTAAAAACTTAATAAATTAATAATCGTAATTCGTAAAGCTCGGCAAGCGTCAACCGACACAGAACCGTCGCGCACGATGTTCACGGGCGAACTGGGTAAATGGTTGAGAGTGATAGAACTATGCGATAGCAACGTAAATAGATAGAGAGAGGAAACATGCGACCTGCTCGAAAAAAATAACGTAAGCGCCATACTAAATAAAAATGTATTAAATATTCAATTTTATGTTTCTTTTTAAAAACTGATTTCTGATTAATGTTTAATAAGATATTATCTACATTCTTCATTATTTTAATGTGACAGAAAGTACATGACTACGACATAAAATTCATAAAATGTTATTTTTAGAGGTAAGTTCTGATTTTTTTTCTATCGAGGAAAGTTACTTGTTTTATGTTTTTGTCTTCGGATTAATGGAGGTAATATAGTCAACAAACACATATAAAAAAAAAAAAATATTCAAACAAGTATTCTTACATTAAAATTAACGTAAAAAATTGTTTAATTACCAGGACTCATCAGTCGTATTGCATTGAGGAAGCGAGGCACAAGTATGCATCAAATGTATACGAGTGACTGAGACAGCTTACGCGACGTACCCGCGCATGCGCTTTTCTATGTTTCTTGTCAAATTGACATCCTGCGCAATCGATTGCGACGTACTTCGCATGGGTAAACTTAGATTATTCGTACTGTAAATGTGGAATATACAACCTAATATAACGATTTTATAAAAGTTAATTATAAATTAAGTGTTGAGTAAAAGGTTCTTAATTTACAAATCATGGCGACTCATTACTTTTATCCGACTGAAACATTAACTCGACTTAGGGCCAGTTTCACCGGTTACGGATAAAGTGTCGGTTAGCCTATTAGGAACTTATCTGGCAGATGAACTAAAACTTTTGGTTTCACAGGTGTCGGATAGCGATATCTGGCAGATTTATTAAGTACTAGCTGACCCGCGCAACTTCGTCTGCGCCACATTTTCCATTATTGCTCCGCTCCTATTTGTCTTAGCGTGATGATATATAGACTATAGCATTCCTCGATAAATGGGGTACATAACACTGAAACAATTTTTCAAATCGGACCAGCAGTTCCTGAGATTACCCCCTACATACAAACTTACAAACAAATTTTACCTCTTTATAATTTTAGTATAGACTAGCTGACCCACGCAACTTCGTCTGCGTCACATTTTCCAGTATTGCTACGCTCCTATTTGTCTTAGCGTGATGATATATTGCCTATAACCTTCCTCGATAAATGGGCTATCTAACACTGAAAGAATTTTTCAAATCGGACCAGTACTTCCTGAGATTATCCCCTACATACAAACTTACAAACAAATTTTACCTCTTTATAATATTAGTATAGATTTGAGTATTATAAAGTATTATAGTATTATAAGTGTCGGTTAGTTATCCATCAGATAAGTAACCGACACTTTATCCGTAACTGGTGAAACTGGCCCTCATCGTTATAATATCGTCATATAAATTATTGAGATGACGTTTACCAAACACATCAATATGACTTAGTATTTAGTTCGACAAATTAATATATAACTAATTTGTCGAACTAAATACTACTTTACAACTGTTTAATTGCTGCAAAGACATTTTAAAGCCCTTACATGTCCCTACTTGTCCTTACTGTTAGTTGTATAATTCTAATATTATACAACTGTTTTGCTAGTTGGGCGTTCACATTTTTCAACAATTAATTACAATATGGATTACCAGTGAGTTTAGAGTCCAAAACTAGACCTAGAAATTTAACATGAGATTTAACCGGAATAGACTCTCCATTGTATGTAATTGGGGGAGGCATATGTTTTCTAGAAAAGAGTACCACACAGCACTTATTTACGGCATCTAAAAATAAAAAAATTGCCGTATCCACCACACTTTGCTCTTCCTGATTGCATCGGCTACCCGATACACCCCCTCACAGATTAGTAGGATTCGCCGGCCACGGCACACCCTCATAGAACCTGACGATCCCATCACCCTCCTCCAGGAAAGTTGTAGGGAAACCAGGGGCCCGAGTCTGCTATTACAATAGTGTCAGAATGGTCGATCACTGATTTCAAAATGGTTGATTTTGACAAGTTTGGTAATCTACTAACATAATGGCATCATAATGGCGTCATTATGACATTCCAATGATCAACCACTGACACATAATTGAAAGAAAGCCATATGAATGGTAATCTCGTACATAATGACAGATTTAGTATTTACGAACTTTTCACTACTTCAGATTGCTTGTAGGTAACACTAATAAATAATATGTAAAACTAAATATAAATAAAGTCTGGCATGAATAAATGCTCAAATCTAGCTCGGTTTTATAATAATGGTAATACGGCATTCCTACCGCAATTCTATATTTCTATTACGAGACCATTGACGTGCCAGTGACCGTGCCATTATGAATTTAGCAGATTACAAACTTTTAGCAAAATGACAATGGCATGACAATGACATCGTGTCGGAATGACAAATTTATAAAAATAGCAGACTCGGGCCCCAGTACTTTAAATAAACACAAGCACAGACCGAGATCCGTATTCCGACCTCGCCGCCGAGGTCCATCGCGACGACCCTGTAAATCTCCCCCCCGTCTTTTGCCAAATGAGCCAGCCCGCGAAGCTGAGCCATTAGCTTTAAACTTCCCAAATAATGGAAACATGACCCAGCCAGTCCCTTGCTGCCCTCCCCCAAACGATGCCGCTGAGTCGAGGTCCGTACCCCACAGGGGGTGCCCTCAGCGAGCGGAGTTTTAGTATATATTACATAGCCTTGGCTGGGGCCCTTAAATTCACCTAGGCCACCACAGGCAAGTCCGGTTAAGTAGCTACAACTTTCTTACAAAAAAAAAAAAAAAAAACCACCCTACTTTGCCGGCATTGTTTTGGTTGGTTTCGATTCGATGAAGGCTCAATTAACTTGTCAAGAGAAACTACTGACAGCTGTCAAAGTAGACGTTGACAGGCAGGGCTGACAGTTGTCGATTTGTATCAGTTTGTAACTTGTGGGTATTTATATATTTGGTCTCTCAATCTTCGTATTTTTATTTTATGCTTAAATAAATCAGACACAGATCCCACCAGTACGAACGTCAAAACGTCACTCAATTAAATTATGCGTTTTTGTCTATCAAGCTCTGCACGCGTAGCATTGCGATTCTATCTCTATTCTACCAAGAAAAGACAAAGCTCTTTCTATCCCACTCGACATGTCTCTGCCCGAGCATGGCGCGACCCGTAGACCGCGAGTCTACGGGTCGTTTCTATGAAGACAAAGACATAATTATATATTATCTAGTCTTTCCATAGCAACGGAGAAGTAGCTAGTGATGTTATTAAGTCTAGCTACTTGTTCTGACTAAAAAGTAATTATTATCGCATTTTATGTTTACTGGGCAATAGATTTCAGTCAAAACATAAACAAAATAAACGAAATTTACGTTATGATTAGAATTTTTGTTCAGTGGGTCGGGATGTAAACAATGCAAAATGGTGGGAAATGGCTAATGTTTGGAGGTAGATTTACGCTTATATATTAATATTTTTGTACGGTGGACTATGTTGTTTGTTATTTATCGTTTTTAGATATAACCCAGCTACCCATACAAGTCATAAAATATATATGTTATCGATAAACTTTTTAAATTATTCCTGTGCAAAGTTCACATAATGTGATTTTTTCAACAGTAGTCAATGTTTACAAATTAATTAAAAAATAGAGAAACTAACCGATAACAAACACTTGACATGGATAGAAAGAACCATTCTTAAGCTTTAAACAAAACAAACAAGTTGAGTGGTCTCTGCTAAAGAACGCGACGATAAAAAATGTTTATCTTATCGCGGACATCTGGCGCGCAGCAGCCGCGCTTTTTTTTCGAGCAGTCTCGAGCATTGAGCGGTTGACGTCATCACGTGACATGTGCTCGGAACGGTCAAGCGGTTAGTCATTACAAAAACAGTCTATTTACAACGTACAACCCGACAAATTAAGATGTTGGTAGACTATAATGTCTACCCCGACACACTTTCTAAGTTCTATTTGGCAAAAATAAAATGATTGTTGAAATAAATATTCCTTGTCCGAGAAAGATCCGAGAAGAAGGTCCGAGAAGAAGGTCCGAGAAGATGTAGACTATTTGACATTTCATATAGAGAGTTATTTCTACCCTCAAGTGTCAAAAGTAGAGAAAATATTGTCGGCATGCTCGACGTTGTAGACTTATGTCGATCGAAGAAAAGAAACATTTCTTTTCTACGTGTCAAACATCGCCATGCTTAGGAAGATAGAAATCTTTCTTCAATCTGTCATTTTGTCGATTCTCCGGTCGACAAAACTCGTTTCTACGGTGGTCATGCTACGCGTGCTGGTCCTCTGGGCAACTTTTACTTGTTGCAAAATGAGACCCTGAGCTGTGACAGCAGGTAGCCTTATCTTCACTGATATTACAAGGTTCGCCTGTGTGTGCTTGACGGTGACCACATTTATAGCAGCGGGGCAAAGATCTGCATTGTTATTTAGTATGTCCAAACCTGGAGCAGTTGTAACATTGTATTGTAGGGTATGTATAAAGTTCAACCGGGAGACTGTTGTAGCACATATATATTATTTTGGGCAATACCTGGCCATCAAATGTCAGGACTACAGTTTGTGATGGCTTGCATACTGGAGAGCCATCAAAAACAGTCCTGTAATTCAAACGCCTGATCTTCAAGATTTTGCCTCAACCTATAGGTACTGAGATGCTCTCACACGCCTCTGCTGGAGACTATTCTGATGGAACGAACCTAACAAGGCCCATGCGAGTGATGTTAAATGTTGGTACAAATGTCCTAAATCCATTATTTTTATGACTTTAACCTCTCTCGTACGGAACGTTTCTTACGTCACAAGTCCTTATCGCCCCGCGGGCGGGCGCTCATTCAACAGTAATCTGACCCGAGCCACTTAAAACGTTATCGCGGCGTTTCTAAAGCTTGTATCCTCACACTTGAAATGGTTTCGAGTTCCTTAATTATGTCGTCATGAAATAAATCACAAACAAAAGTCTTATTAGTACTCGAGAAATATATATATCCTATTGAAATGAGAGAACTTGCTGAATGTAGTTATGTTGCTGTTTATGTTATTTCTGACAAAACTATTGCATCAATTTACACCAATTTTTGGGATCTAGCTTATGAAAAGAAGAGTAATCTAATGACAATGATCTTTTATATGAGTTCTATAGCCGATTATAGCAATATTCAAGCTCAAACTTCATAAAGCGCGGCGCCATTTGTTGTTTTTTATTGCGTAATTCAATGCGCTATTTTGATAACGATTATCAGAGTTATATCAAACAGATTCCAATTGGAAAAGCTTGTAGAATACTACCTATATATTCATCAACGCATTGTTAACTATAAATCGTTACAATATGTGTTGGAAGTGTTAGCTAGCTCCCAATGCGTTTTACGACTTTTCTCCAAAGGATGATTAGAGGGCAAGAAATAAAATAACTTTGTTGCGTAAAATTGCTGCGGTGAAAGTGTGACGTGTGACGTGGGCGGCGCTGGCCGATAGAATGAACGTTGAGCGAGCGCGTCGCCCATATTTATAATGTAGCCGCACATGTCAGCGGCGTGGTGTGTGTCTGCTCAGTGTGGACGAATAGGCAGCTTATATATTTGATCAATTTCTTAGAATTAGGTACATGGAATGCTTAAATCTAGTAACAATTCCAATAAGAATCTTATTGTACATTTTTAAGTATGTTCCTAGTTGAGATTTTATTGTCTCATAACGATTAGCATTGAGTTTACATATAAAGTAGGAACTTGTAACTAATTAGCGTTTTTAGTCAACACAATAAGGAAATTGGTCTTTATTAGACTTCTAAGTTAAAATTAAAGAACGTATAAAAGGTAAACAGGTAAGAAAATTAGGTATAATAAAGAATATGGCAAAAGTAAAACAAAAGGACTTAATCTACCTAAATAACTAGCTATTATTTACGTCTAAATTAAATGTCTAGAGCTGTTATTTACAATCTCCCCCTCGTGCGCAAGCACCACCATAACTTGGTGATTAGTCCGTTGTTATCACGATGAGACGAGAGGCTGGGCGACGAATTAATCCGGCGGCTGTACGGATTTCGGTAACTCGAACACGTCCATCTGGTCCGGGGTAAACTTGGGTCACCTCTCCTCTGGGCCACACTCCTCGAGGCATTTTATTGTCTACTATCATGACAATGTCGCCGATTTTTAGGTTTCTATGTTCAGGATTGGAGCCGGGTCGGGGCATCAGCAGTGGTTTGTATTCCGCCGACCATCGTCCCCAAAATCAAAATGAATCAGCTAATGCCTGGGTGGCTTTCCATGTATGTACGTCTATCGTGGTATCTTTGAACGAGCCGAATGGTGATATCCCGCTTGAGCGTCCTATTAGGAAATGATTGGGAGTCAACGCTTCTTCATCAAGGTTGGGATTCACTGGCGTCAGTGGCCTTGAGTTGACCACTTGTTCGGCTTCTAGCAACAACGTGTGTAGCACTTCATCAGAGGGATATTTCTCTTTCAGGGTAACTTTTAAAGCTGTCTTTATTGATCTGACGAGGCGTTCCCAGGCACCGCCCATACTCGGGGCGCCCGGTGGTATCTTCTTCCACGTGATCATTTTCTCGGATGCGAAGGCTTTTAAGCTTTGGTCGTTGCCTTGCATCGCTTCTTGTATTTCTTTTTCAGCGCCGACGAAGTTCGTTCCATTGTCGCTGTATATTACAGTTGGCGCGCCGCGGCGTGCTATCAGTCGTCGTAGGCTCATTATCATGGAAGAGGCCGTGACTGATGTGACCATCTCCATATGTACTGCGCGTGTGGTAAGGCATGTATATAATGCGCCCCACCTTTTCTCGCGTCTTCGCCCGACTGTAGCGTGCATGGGCCCAAAATAATCCACCGCAGTGGCTGTGAATGGCGGTTGATTTTGAGCCAGCCTTTCAGTAGGTAAGTCGCCTAGGGGAATTTTTGAGGGGATTCCTTTGTAGGTCCGACACCATTGGCATTGGTTGCATATGTAGCGTATAACATTGCGCAGTCCTATTACGTAGTATCTTTGTCGTAATTCATTCATGACAGTTTGATGGTTGCCATGGTTGAAGGTTGCGTGCGTGTGATGCACCAACAGCTGTGTAAAGCCTTCTTTGGCATGTAGGACTGGCATGTTTTGCTCATCTTTTACTCTGCTGTCCAAGCACAGGATCCCGTTGCGGTCGATCTTCACGGAGAGTTTGCGACGGCGACTTCTTCGGTGGTCGTCGTCCAGCCTCAATCGTCACAATGTCTTCGGCAAACGAGTTATATTGGCTTCTTCTTACTAGCAATAACTCGGCTAGTTTCATGTGGTTTGGTGTGAGTTCAATTCTCGTAATTCTATTGAGTAGTTTGGCTTTGAATACCTCAGCGGCGAGAAGTACAGTAGCAGCAGCACGGACTAATCGAATGTATTTTGAGAAACGTTCTACTTTCGGTAGGTAATCACTGACGTCATGCCTAATAGTCACGTGAACTTGTTTTATTTGTCGTTCTTCCCCTGAAGGGGGTGGCGGCGTCACGACTCGTTTCTCTTGCGGCCATTTACAGGGGTCGCATCGTATGAACTCGGGTCCACTAAACCACCTATGTGTGGCATTAAAATTGGCGGGAATGCCCTTGGTCGCGTCGTCCGCGACGTTATCAGCGCTGGGCACCCAACGCCAGTTTGCTGGCGTAGTTAAGCTTTCGATCTCGGCTAATCGATGCGCAACAAACGATTTAAAGGTACGCGGGTCGGATTTAATCCAAGCTAGTACTGTTTTTGAGTCTGACCAGTAATGGCATTTTATTATTTTATAATCGGACTCGCGCTTGACCGATTCGGCTAACCGGCTGCCTAATACAGCGGCTTGTAGTTCTAGACGGGGAATCGAAATAGGTTTTAGTGGGGCTACTTTGGCCTTTCCTACCACTAACCGAGACGATTTGCTACCATCTGTCCTAGTACTGACGAAATAAATTGCGGTCGCGTAGATCTTTTCGCTGGCGTCGCAAAAAATGTGCAACTCCCCCTCGTTAGAGGGCGTAGCAGGTATGTACCGATCTATTTCTAACTGTTTTAGCAACTGTAAGTTATTTATGAACGATAGCCACGTCACGTGATGTTCGCTAGTTATGGGATCGTCCCAACCTATTCCGCTACGCCATATTTCCTGTATGAGACATTTACCTATCATCGTAATCGGTGAAACTAAACCTAGCGGGTCGAAAACTGACATGACAGCGCTAGTTACCTGCCGCTTGGTAGGTAAAGTGTCACCTTGTATGACGCTAGCCGGTGTGTTTCGTAGGTTGACGTTGAAGCCTAACGTATCGCGCGCGTGATTCCATATAAGACCTAACGTTCGCTCGGTGTCGCTTTTACCTAGCGTGGTCGTATCACTACTGCGCGTATCTGTGACGTCACTGATTACGTCGGGCGCGTTCGATGCCCACCCGCGTAACTGAAAAGATGCTGCTAGATGGACTTTATTTAGGGAGTTTATTATTTCTTTCGCTTTACTCTCGCTATCAAAGGCGCCTAGATAATCGTCCATGTAAAAGTTACGTACTGTAGCTCGAGCGACCTCAGGATATTGCCGACTGTGACTTTCTGCGTTTTTATTTTTAACATAAATGGCGGTACAAGGTGATGACGCTGCCCCGAATATTAATGACGTCATTCGGTACTCTTGTGGCGGCTCTCTTCTATCCTCACCCCTCCATAAAAATCGCAGACTGTCGCGGTCTTGCTCGGCTATTTTGACCTGTAGGAACATCTCCTTTATATCGGCTACTACCGCGATTCGACCTTCTCTAAACCTTACTAATACGCCGAATAGCGACTGCAACAAGTCTGGGCCTGCTAGGAGTGCATCATTTAGACTTTTGCCTCCATATTTTGCAGCTGCGTCGAACACCAAACGTATTTTTCCCTTTTGTGGGTGTACGACGGAAAAATGGGGTAAGTACCAACTACGTGGCGATGTGGCCGGGAAATCTACTTTTTCGGCGTAGCCCGCTTCTATTAAATTATTTACCTGTTTAGAATATTCAATTTTTAAGTCTTCATTTTTGTCTAGTTTCGACTCTAAACAATGCAGACGGCTGAGGGCTTGTTTTTTGTTATCTGGCATCATCTCAGCGTCTGTGCGCCATAATAAACCCGCTTCGTACCTATCGCTATTAGGCATCTTTTTACATGTTTTATTTAAGACTAGCTGACCCGCAGCAACTTCGTCTGCGTCACATTTTCCATTACTGCTCCGCTCCTATTTGTCTTAGCGTGATGATATATATATATATATATATATATATATATATATAAACTGTAAATACTATAAACACTGAAAGATTTTTTCAAATCGGACCAGTAGTTCCTGAGATTAGCGCGTTCAACCAAACAAACAAACTCTTCTGCTTTATAATATTAAGTATAGATTGCATATACAAAATCTACGTTCAGTTACGTATCCTGATCTCTCTCTCGAATTAAGAATATAATTATGAAGAGGGTACCTAATGCAGGGCACTGTATCATCTCTATCGGTTGAAATCAAAATCAACAAAACCAACTATGGAACGAATGGTGCTGAATCAAGTGGATTCTAAATTTCGTCCAGAACAGTCCAAAAAGAAGCACATTTTCGCTGATTTTTACTGACAATATTGCTGATTGTAGACCACTGATTAATTTAATTTGTTTTAACATTTTATAATATCAAAAAAGTTTTACTGGGTTCATAGAATCGATTTAGTATAGAGGAGCTCGTGGCTAAATTGAAACAGCCGCACGTGCCGATCTTCAAGGCTAAACTATAACAGACGAACGCATCGATCTTCAAGGTTAAGCAACGCTTGCGAAGGTTGGTCTGTGGATGGGTGACCATCTTGACATACCGAGTTTCCTTCGTGCCTCAGAAAGCACGTTAAGCCTTTGGTCCCGGCTGTCATTTGTAGATCTTTGGCAGTCGTTACGGATAGTCAGAAGCCAGTAAAATATGACTGAAATCTTGCATTGAATGAGTTGTGGAGGTCTGGTAGGCAGCCGCGCCACCCAAAATACCGGTATTCAGCTGAATCCGGTTTGTTTGGAAGCCGAGCCAATATAGTAAGGAAAAGGCTAGGTTGTTATAATGGTCACCCATTCAAAGACCGACCCCGGCAAGCGTTGCTTAACCTTGAAGATCGACGTGTTCGGCTGATATAGTTTAGCCACATTGAAACGTAATACCAAATATATTCACCTCTTCTGTTAGTAAAACAGTTTACTTATGGATACAGGTAACTCTCCGGAGGAGACTCTCCTCTCCTCAGTCTCCTCCCAGTAAATCGAAAAACAATCTTACTTCCATAGCTATTTATATAATAATAATATAATAATATTAATAATTTCAATAATAATTATACGACTTAAAGTTATTATACAATAACATAAAACATGGGGCTGACCTCATGCTACTGCGGAGAATCTTAACACCGCGATTCAGAAAAACGCGTCATAAGTACAACGCCATCTATCGATCTACAACGTAACTGAACTGTCTTTATACTCATAACTACTCATAAGTTCAAACTTAGAAGCTTACACGTTACGATAAATAATGATAATATAATAAAATGTTCACTTTTATTGCTATATTTTCAGTTTAATTAAAAAATAACTCAAAAATACATTGTTTCGGGGTCTTTTCACACATTTCTTATTAAAAAATTTCTCAATAGATGGCATTGCAAGTATCTGAAGTCTCAATGTTAACAACCTATTTAAGCGCTCGATGAAGTTTCTTCGTAAACTTTAAAATTCGATATCTTTTGATTTTGTGGGTCGATTTTGATGAAATAAACACTAAATGTTGCTCAGATTATCACTTAATATTTCGAAGTATCTAAATTTTGAATCCAATCAGTGGTTTATGCGTGATGCTCCTCCAAACGCACAGACAAACAGACGCACAGACAAACAGACAAACAGAAAAGAATTTCAAAAACTACTTTTTTGTGTTCTATGTCATTTTTCTGACATTTCTATGTATTTTTTATGCGAAAATATTCAATGTACAGACACGGCAACTCTACGATTTTATTATATGTATAGAATAGATATCTAGGGCGCGCTGGTCTGGATCCGACTTAGGTTTTCGCGGCTCTATACCTAACGACTCGATACTGAAGTAATCTCTTATCAGCTGTAAGGCTGGGTCGTCAACTTGAGCTGGTCGCATGTGGTTTATAGTTGCGACGGTATTACGCGGTCGTGAATCCTGGCCATGCAGAACCCATCCTAATTTAGTCAACGAAGCTACGGGTTGGTTTTTATTGCCGACGCGCAACTGCCTAGACGTTATTAAATGCCAATTGTCTTGGCCTATCAATACGGTAGGTTTACTTAACTCGTAACATAGCTCCTCTTCTATGTCGGCGAGATGACTACATTGGCGCGTTAGATCGCTGCTTACCTCTTGCGGTGATAGATTTAAATTACCTATAGTTTGCGCGTTCATAGTCTCTACGTTTCTATTATATAAGCCGCGAATAGATAACTTAACGTGACACGATTCCGTTTCGTCGATTCGATTTCCCCCTACTCCTTCTATAGATAAGAGCTGGCCGCGTCCCCTAGGAATGACACCGTCCGCCACCTCCTGTTCGACCAACGTCATTGTCGAGCCTTCATCTAACAAGGCGTGGGTGGTGACGGTACCTAACGGTCCGCTTACCTCGACTGGCACTATCTTTAAGTAGGTATTCGACTTGTGTATGTGGTTAATCGAGCTTACGTTCCCGCGTGCAGATTGAGACGACGAAGCCGGCTTGTCTTCTCTTTTGCTTTCACCGTGTAATAGCTTATGGTGCGAAGCTTCACACCCGCTCACCCCGCACGGTATATACTTGCATTTAAATACCTTTATGTGCGAGTCACGTAGGCATCGGAAACATAGTTTATTATTTTTGACCGTGTCCCATCTATCGCTTACGTTTAATTTTATGAAATCGGCGCACTCGGCGTTGCTATGATTACCTGCACATAGAACACATTTAACCGACTGCGTCGGTGCTACAGGCGGTCGCGACTTTTGAGACTTTGGCGCTTGTTTTCTCGTAGACGGTTTATTTAATGAGGCTACCGTCTTTCGAGTTTCGGTGTCTGATTGACACGAACTATCGCTATCTTCGCTGTATGAGCGATCGCGGTTATGTAACTTCTTACGAGTCGTATTTACTGCCCGCGGTTTTTGCTTGAATTTACGATCTTCCCGCGCTGTTTCGTATGCGAACATGGCGCCACATCGATCGGCCGTGATGTTTAGGAATCTCGATAATAGCTCGAGCTCGGGGGCGCCACTGTGCTCCGACCTGAACTCGTACCACTAATATTTAAGAATAATACTTAGCTTGTCTACTATTCTATTTACTAACTCGGGCGAATATAGGTATTGCGGCTGTTTGAGAGTTTTGATTGCCGCTACCGTATTGGCAACTTTGCTCGCGAAACTACATAAGTTGCGTCCATCGTCGGACATGCGTGGCATACGTTTAATATTTTCTAGTTCGGATAAGACGAGTAATTCTGGTCTGCCATACCGTCGTTCTAACGTATCTATTATTTCGTACGGATCCGATACTGTAAACAATAATGCCCTAGTCGTTTCGCGGGCTGCGCCTCGCAGCGCTTTTCGAAGGCGGGCCACGTTTTGGACGTCTGTAAACATATCCTCCGTGTCATTATATACCGCCTTAAATGACATCCACTCTGCTATTGTCCCGTCGAAATGGGGCAGTTCATGGATATACTTTGGTACCGATGCGCTAGATTTGTTGGAGTTAACCGCCTGCACTATCGCGTTGGCTAGCATTGACATGTCGTTTCTATCATTTTGCGACGTGTTCTCGCCTACGCGTGGTTCACTCCTACTCGCGTCAGGAGGCCGTATGGGCTGTCCCGAGATTCGAGGTTCGTCTGCTATTGCCGGCCTACTAAATACGTGTTGCTCCGATATCCAACCTTCAACACGAGACTTTCCAACATTAGGCGGTTCCGCGCCGTTTGAACTTCGACTTAAAGCAGCTGCGGACGCCGCCCTAGCCTGTGCTAACTCGGAATTATGCAACTCTAATTCGGCTTTTAATATTGACAATCGACTACTCGCTAGGTCCGCGGGGACATTTACAACTGTGACCGGCGCACTTACGACTTGAGTATTTAAATCTGCTGTCGGATTTATATCGCTGGCTATTCTATCGGCCCTATCTGTACGTGTGCTGCTGTCACCGGACGCATCCTCTGTGCCGGTGCCCTTACTCCACGTTACTGTTTCTGTAGAGCCTGTTTGGCCCGACGCCGGCGTGGCGTCTGTGGCTGGCGTCGACTTGCCTGAGCGCAACATTCGCGCGTTTTCCATTGCGCACGAGGGGTCCCTACGCCTAATTATAACTTAAAATTAACACTTCACTTTCACTTTCTACTAGAATTGTTCTGGAACCTAACTTGCCTATCAGCCTGGCCGAGCTCCTAATGTGGTGATGTCGGACCAGGAATGGGAACGATAAGGTAAGGAAGGGTAGGAACCTCCCGGCAGAGGATGCGGGCGCTTTATGGGTGCATCAGAGTGTGGTGGGAAAGTCCAACACTCGTCGTTGCGTGCCAACCTGTGGCTCCAAAGCGGTCCACACCGTACCGGCGGGGTCTGACTGTGACACCTGTGGGGTGCGTGGAGTCGTCAGGTCGTCCACTATGCTTCCGTACGCTTGTGGCCGTTTATCACCGTTAGGTGGCCGCGTACGTAGGTAAGTATATGATGATTGCTTCCAAGTATCTTAGTGTGGCTAAGCAGACCACACTAATAACTCGCGCGTACTTGTTTCTTTCTTGCAATACTGGATTTCTTGAAATTCTTGTCTGTTCAGCCTTGATTTCTTCTGTTTTCTTTGCTTGACACAGGAAATCTTCTTGTTTCTGGCTTGATTCAGGAAATCCGACGACGAAGGACCATTGTTGGAAGTGTTAGCTAGCTCCCAATGCGTTTTACGACTTTTCTCCAAAGGATGATGTAGAGGGCAAGAAATAAAATAACTTTGTTGCGTAAAATTGCTGCGGTGAAAGTGTGACGTGTGACGTGGGCGGCGCTGGCCGATAGAATGAACGTTGAGCGAGCGCGTCGCCCATATTTATAATGTAGCCGCACATGTCAGCGGCGTGGTGTGTGTCTGCTCAGTGTGGACGAATAGGCAGCTTATATATTTGATCAATTTCTTAGAATTAGGTACATGGAATGCTTAAATCTAGTAACAATTCCAATAAGAATCTTATTGTACATTTTTAAGTATGTTCCTAGTTGAGATTTTATTGTCTCATAACGATTAGCATTGAGTTTACATATAAAGTAGGAACTTGTAACTAATTAGCGTTTTTAGTCAACACAATAAGGAAATTGGTCTTTATTAGACTTCTAAGTTAAAATTAAAGAACGTATAAAAGGTAAATAGGTAAGAAAATTAGGTATAATAAAGAATATGGCAAAAGTAAAACAAAAGGACTTAATCTACCTAAATAACTAGCTATTATTTACGTCTAACTTAAATGTCTAGAGCTGTTATTTACAATATGCTTACTATAATTGTAAACATTGCCAGAAACCCAAACAATAACAATGTTGACGTTGGCGAACACTCGGAACTACGTAACTTTTGTTGGCTCGACAAAACAAGTTTTGAGATGTTATTTCATGCAAAAAACTAGCTACATACTTGTAGGAAATAGTGATAAATGATTATTTAAATTGGAGACAGCAAGATTGGAGCCGTGTACTCTTTTCTGATGAGTCTAAAATTGTGTTACATGGCAATGATGGAAGGAAGAAGGTCTACCGACGTAAGGGAGAGCGTTTCGCACAATGCTGCTTTGAAGAGAGGGTTGCTTATGGCGGTGGCTCATGGACTGTCTGGGGCGGTATATCCGCGAGCGGCAAAACTCAACTTGAGGTTGTTACAGGACCACGGCTGCCAACATTAAATGCTGAAAGGTACATTCGTGAGTGCTTAGAACCTCACGTGATACCATACGCGGACTATGTGGGCCTAAATTTCCTTTTTATGCATGATAATGCAAGAGCCCATGCGGCCGGCATCGTCAGGGAATATCTTCGGGATGTGAACATCACAGTTATGGACTGGCCAGCCAGAAGCCCAGACATGAACCCCATTGAGCACATGTGGGACGAGCTAAAAAGACGTGTTAGGGCTCGTCAGCCAATTGCTCAGACGATGCAGGAGTTGAATACTGCCATAGAAGAGGAATGGGAGATGATCCCTCAAAATTTCGTAGAGAGGTTGATAAACTCTATGCCTAATCGTATGAGAGCTGTGGTAGATGCCCATGGAGGCAACAGAAGTGTATATGAAAAATTCTCTTATTTTTTAAGGTCATAAAAAACACAAGAAATATCTTTTTAAGTGGCCACAAAAAAAGTTATCCTTATTTTAGTTTGTCTTTTTTTCTAAATTATTTTCGAATAATAGTTTCAGAATGCACCTATTGACGATTCATTTCGCGTATGAAATGACTTTTTATTCAAAGACTATGAATATTATTATTTTTCTGAATAGTTGTTAACTGTTTTTGTTTAAATTAGTATTTAGGCACCATATCACTACTATGTTGATTTATTATGCATTAGATCTTTGTCATAAAAGATAATTAAGTGAAAGCGTTTCGTTCAATTTCGTACAATGGAACGTCATTTATCATCGACAAGCTTCCTAATCTGAGGTCATCGACCCGCGCCATTGATTGACACCATGAAGGTATTGATAAATATGGAGTCCACACTTCGAATACCTACTTGAAGCAGAAATGAAGTATCGCTATCTCGCTCAATGTGGTCAAACCCTCTCTTTCTAAGTAGGGTGACCGTTATTCTTTTTTCTCAGGACAGCACTTTGTAAGTAGTTGCTTTCCGTTGAGTGGACAATATGTACCTATGCGTACAAATTACGCATAAAACAAGCCGTTTGTTACAGTATAAAAGTTTGAATGGTTATTTTATTATTAAAACGGATACATAGGAGATGAAGTTCATGGAGTACTTAGTTAACCCGCTCCAATGAAGTCGCGGGCGAAGTGCTAGTAATTATATAAAAACACTTTCCAAATTAAAATCATTTAGTAACTATTCTTTAATACATGACTAACGATCATTGCTCTGTGTAGTTTCTGTCTCCACGTTAATCACTGAGTATATTTTCTGTATGACTCATAAGTAAGCACGTATATGCTTGTTAAAAATAGTATTTGCTATTTTTTAAGCAGTATGGTTTCATGCAATTCATAGCAATAAATTGAGTTCATGATCGGATGGTTAATTTCTTGTAACAGAGGAGTAAAATGTTGTGATACAAATGATACAATATTTATTTATTTTCGATGTCATTTACTCTATCTGCCAAAATTAGCACTTGGTGTAGCCAGATCAGCTATTTTCACTATAGACTCTTCATGTGTCACTTGATATCTGAAAATTATATTAAGAACTAGGAGTGGGTTGGAACAGTTAAAATTAGAAACCTGTTTCACCTGTTTCAGTTCCAAGAAGAAAACAGTTCCAAAAACCTGTTCCAAAAAAACAGCCTGTTCCACTGGAACTAAAGACTCATTGATTGCAACAGATACAGAAACAGTACCTGCTACCAAAGATAATCCTGCTACTGAAAAGGTCAGAAACAGTGACAGGCAGGGAACAGGTTCTATCTCTTTCTATTACAATGAACCAGAGGAGCAAAGAGCTTGTTCCAAAGAACAGATGTTGTCTCTTTCTATTATAATAAGACAGAAGAGAATGGAGAATGTTCCATTTGAAACTGTTTCACATAGCTGTTCCAGGTCGTTTCGTTTTGTATGTCGAGTTACGGCTACTACGGTTGTTTGAGGAACAGGCGAAATAGGTAGGAGCTGTTATTTCGGTTCTGAGATACCTGTTTCATGTTGTTACTTTGAAATACCTGTTTTTTTTAACTGTTTCGATAAATACGCCTCACTCCTATTAAGAACATTACTTTTTGCCATAATATTTCAACTACTATATTGCTAGAAACATAATACTGTGTGTGGAGGTTCCCATTAGGTAGTTGTAAATGCACTTTCATAAAATTTCATTTTCAATGATGCAATGGATGACTACAGTTTCCTCTGAGTACTATTTTTAGGAAATAAAAAAAAACATTGTTGGTATATTATTTTATGCTCTAAATAATTAATTATAAAACATCTAATAACAGACATTTGTTCCCCGTATGAGTATGTGTATGATTTAATGATTAAAAGAGGAGAGTATCAATTCATGGCATGAGTTATGTAGTAGTTTTAATAGAATGGCACCTGTAGCAATAATATGGGGTTATATTAAAAAATTTAAAAGGATAGGTTCTTCTTCTAACAAATATTTAAATGATGATTGGGTACCTGAATTCTTAGAAAATTTATCAGAGTCATCAATATTGAATGAAAATAATATAAATGATATTTTAAAAGAATCTGTTGAATCTGAAACCAACTGCTTTCTTAATAGACCACTAACAATAAATGAATTGCACATAGCTCTTAAGAGTAGAAAAGATACAACCCCAGGTCTTGATAACATACCATACATCTTAATAAAAAAGTTACATCCTAATGCCCTACAAATTTTATTAAATGTTTATAACAAACTTTGGGACACACTACTTATACCAGAATCATGGAAAACACAATGTGTCATTCCAATCTTAAAGCCCAATAAATCTGTAAATAGTCCCTCATCATATAGACCTATATCTTTATCATCTTGCTTAGGTAAACTTTTCGAAAACATGCTTAAGTTACGTTTAGATTACTTTGCTGAAACTCAAGGCAAGTTACCAGATATACAGTATGGATTCAGAAAAGGCAGGAGTTGCTCTGAAAGCTTTGTTTCATTTATATCAGACCTAAAAAAAGGCTAAACTTAGTCATTCTAATGCCATATGTGTTTTTTGGATGTCAAAGGTGCTTTTGATAATGTTAATATTGAATGTCTAATTCGTGTTTTGCATGAATTGGGCTTGCCAAGTAAAACATTAAAATGGATTTTTAATTTTTTGTATCAACGGACCTTGTATGTTAGATTCAATAATAAGCTCCATGGCCCTAGGTTAGTTAGTAAAGGCACAATGCAAGGAGCAACACTTTCACTCCTATTGTATAACTTGTATGTATCCCAGATTCTTAAATATGTAAATATCTCTCAAGTCAAAATATTACAATTTGCCGATGACTTGCTTTTATACACAGTAAATCAAAACTTGAATATGGCTGTTAACAATATTAATACTGCATTGGCTCAATTACAATATTATTACAGTAATACTTTAAAACTAGATATAAGTTCTGAGAAAAGTTCAGTATTATTATATAATAAAGATTCATTAGCACAGTCCACTGTAAATATTGTATATAATCACCATGTGATTCCTATTGTTAATCATCACAAATTTTTAGGTGTTTTAATAGATGATAAACTAAAATTTGATAAGCACATTGACCATATCTGTCAAAATGCCATGAAGAGCATCAATGTCCTTAGGAGCTTAGCAGGTACATTTTGGGGTTCTGACCCAAAAACACTTAGCATGTTATATAAAAGCATAGTCAGAAGTCATTTCGACTATAGTTGCTCAGCCTATATGAATGTGTTAGAAAGGTGGAAGGGGTTATAATATCAAAATAAGCTTCAAGCAAGTATATGACAAGTATTTATTTTAAATAAACTATTCCAATAGAATAAAGATTTATCAATGGCAAGTAATTATTTAACATAGACCATTTCAATAAAGTAGATATTAATTTATGGCAAGTATTTATTTCACATAAACCATTTCAATAAAATGAAGATTAGGTAATAGCAAGTATTTATTTTAAATAAACCATTTCAATAAAATAAGGATTAATTACTGGCAAACATTTACTTTAAATAAACCAATACAATAAGTAACAGCTTCATTAACATACTTAACTTTTATTTACCCAGAATTCTCAATTTAACAATTAAATATATCGCTGATATCGATACTTTCAAGATTCAAAGCATTTATTTCAAATAAACCATTTACAGGCACTTTTGAAATGTCAAGGTCGGTCAGTCAAAAACATGAGGCTATTTGCACGTTCCAAAGCGTAGATCTCTATGGAGAAGAACGTGCAAGAAACTCCATGGACACTCTTTTAAATCATGTGATTATTACTTACTTATTACACACATTATTTTATAGAAAACAAAACATATCTACATTATATTCATAGCCATAGCCAGTCTTACACATACAACAATATATATAAAACAATAAGCAACAGTAATACAACAATGTAAATACAACAATAAGCAACAGGAAAGAAATACTTATCTGGTGATCTGCTCGGTTCGACAAAGAATGCCCCCAAAGCGGTTGGGCTCTGGTTTTTATAGGCATTGACAAACAACTGACGTCATCGAGCCGTTGCCGCGTCGGTACAAAGAACACGTGTACGAAATTGATCAACCAGACTACTCTTTACTTAACTAAAGCTTTATAAATTTATCAAACAATATAATTATGTTACCAAGTAGTTATCGTAATAAATAAGTAATGTAAAAGTTATTTTAAACAATGATTTTATGATTTGAATCACAACCGAAACAACTTCCGGAATCAAGCATATTTCAATTTGACTTTAACAATTATTGTAAACAATAAATATAGTGCTCTAAATTAGAATAAATATAACAAATGCAAGTACTACATTGTTAAGAAAACTGGATGTGATACAAAATATGGGCTTAAGAATAATTAGTGGAGCAATGCGCACCACCCCTATAAATTCTATGGAAATTGAAAATGTTATACCTCCCTTATCTTTGCGACGTTTACAGTTGGCTGAGAGATTCTGTCTCAAAGAGTTATCTTGCAATAATAGTACAGTTCTTGATAAAATAGACTATCCTCCAGAGGTCATACAGTCAGCTGTCACATCCTCCATCTCAGCAAATACTTTTATTTCTGGTTCACTGCCTGAAATTTCAACCATTCTAGTTAAAGTAAAGAACCTGACAAGAAACATGTACATCAAAAAGAAGTGGCCAGTATATGATTTCCCATATAATACTTTATTAGCTTACTTTGAAATCAAATGTTTTTTAGATACTGTTAAAAATAAATATGATTACTTAGAATTTTTGAATGTCAAATCGAATTTCTATATCATTTACACTGATGGATCTAAAACTGATGATCATGTTAAAGCAGCATATTATGACCCACAACAGAAAATAACCAAATGCTTTAAAATGCCAAATAGTTGTAGTATATTCACTGCAGAAGGTTGGGCTATATTAGCTGCTTTAACTTATGTAAATACCATTGTCATTGATGAACATGGTGTAAGCAAAAATGTAAATAGTGTAAATAATATTTTAATTGTAAGTGTTCCAAAAGCGTTTTATCTAGTTTATGTAATTGTAACTTAGGTTATAAACAAAATTATATTGTAAATAGCATTATGTACACTCTACAAAAGTTGGGAAAACATGTAGAATTTTTGTGGGTTCCATCTCACAGTGGCATAGTTGGTAATGAGGTTGTAGATCTGGCAACTCGTCAAGACCACAACGAGGATATTACAGAATCTTTCAAAGTCCCTTTCACTTTTCCCTTTATTATCAACAATTTAAAACATTATTTAAGAAGATATGGAAGGATTATTGGGACGCAACAACAGAAACAAAAGGACAATGGTATTCCGAATTACAGCAAGACTTACCAACAATGCCGTGGTACAATAAATTCAAATACTCCAGTAGAAAGTTCATAACCGTCATTAATCGCTTGCGATTTGGCCATTGTTTAGTCCCAGCTCATCTTTACAGGATGAGAATCACCAATGAAAGCAAATGTACCTATTGTTCTGAAGAAAATGCGGATATAAAACACGTTATATTTGGACGTAGTTCCTGAAAAACGTTCCAATCCACACACTTAACATTTTGAGATAATTGCGATTAAAGTTCAATCTCGTATTACTTTATGAAATATTTTTTTTTAACGGCCGTTACTTTTGTATGCTACAGATGTTATGATCAAGTTTTAATTTGACCCTATTTTAGACTTCCAATGTTAATAGTTTTTTGAATATTCATAAAAATATTGCTGTGGAACGTTTTTGGTTTATTGCAATATTCATGTTACTTTTAAAATTTTTATTTATACAAAACGTTCCATACAACATGTATGACAAAGAAAATAATAATAAAACAAGATTAAATAGCAAAAAAAGTATATTTGTGGTGAAAAATATCAACGATATACATTCTTCTTCATCGTCTTCAAAATCAAAGTCACCACTTTCGATTTGTTATATTTTTACACGACTGCCTAATTACACGACTGTCTAAAAAAGGAGTGTTATGTTTTCAGGATTCATGTATGTATGTTTGTGAGTTTCTTTATTCCACCATAACTTCTAAACGGCATAACCGTTTTCAATGTTTGTGATATTGTTAGAAAAAAGCGTTGCTTTACCCCAAGTAACATAGGCTAGTGAAAATAATAAAATATATAATGCGGTAGCCATTGATCATGAAAAAAACGGAAATGGATCATGAAAGAAACGGAGAGGGAAAACTCACGCCCCAGCCGCCGCAACAGAAGAAGACGCCCCGGGCCTGAGGTCGGCGAGCGTTGGATGGCTCTCTGTCCGATCAGAACTAAGCCAGGATCGATGGCACGTTGTGTTCCATGCGCGCCTCAAAGAGATGTCAGCAAAGTAGACGGGGCCAGTGCCTGCCAGGGCTGCGGAATTTGTTCGAAACAGTCACCGCGGCCCTGGAACGCAAAGGGCACTAGGGGGGAACACGGGTGGGTTTTAGTCAGTAAGAGTCTGACACTCCCTTCTGCTTCGCCCAAAGTTGGAGAAGTCATCCCATCCATAAAAAAAGTTGCATACAAGTGAACTTTTGGATCTATTATACCACTAATGCCGCGATTGTCTTGGTACTGATTACACAGGTACAGTAGATTTTAGAACCACCACAGTCGGAACACAGTGTCACCGCCGGGAACTACACGGCCATTTGCAAAGCTATTTGTTTCTCGCTTTGTAACCCAGATACGTCAAGAAATGAGCTTGGTCCTGCGAATTGCACCCGACCCCAGGACCACCCCCAATGCACAGATCCATTAAGTTGTGTTCTGTGCGGACGTTTTGGGCACTCGGCGATCTACTGCGGCTGCTCCAAAACCCCAAACTCGCTTTCAACGTGGTTTAGCATGTCAACGCTCACCAATAGCGAGGAAGTCAACCTGTGAGGATCCCATCCTCCCAAGTTGCACAACAGTGTTATACCACAGAGGGATCCGATATTTGGTAAAAAGGAAGATCTTCTGACCGGACGGTTGTTGTGTCTGTTGGGCAACTGCCCAGTAGTTGAAATTCAGACTGTTTTATATTATGTTCAAATCGCTCGAAGAATTCTGCCAGTGGGATACTGTAGTGATAGATTTCGCTACGTTGGTTTTTTTGGGATAAATAGCATCAGTTAGTTGAAATCCACCACATCAACTCAGTTGGAAGCCATCACCAGTCAAACAGTCTCATCTGCTAACACAACGGCGGTGGCAATTTGACTCGTTTACAGATCACATTGGTACTATTCGTCATGAACGATAGTTCGGGTGAAGCCCAGTTTCAGATGACCATCGCTGGAAACCCTATGATGATGTGCGAGTACACGAAGAGAGGTAGGAACTGGATGGAAGCTGATGTAACATGGTCAAGGTAAAGTCGAGAGGCGTATGCTACCACTAAGATAGGCTATGACAGTGCACGAGCTGTAAGGGACGGCTTTCTTCAGAGTTGTCGTAGATCTAGGCTCTACCATGTTTTCTAAGGGCTAATGCGCACTTAGTCGCGTGTGATAGCTAGTAGGTTTGTCAAATGGTGTTTCAGATCCACGTAAGCTTATCTACGAGCTACGCTAAATGAAGTCTCTCCATGTATTGAATCACCTCAAAAAATTTAGTATCAATCAAAAGACGAATTAGTTTCGAATTACTTATTATTAAATCAAAATATCGTTTGGTCACTAAAACGTATGAAAAAAAAATAATGTATTGAAAAATTAAAAAACGCCTGCCATGTCTAAAAAAGAACTAAAAAATGATAAACAAACATTTGCCCAAAAATTTAAAACTCAAAAATAACTTTTTTAGTGCAGTCGGGGGACAGTAGATACTCTGTAACATTTCTTTAAGGGTCCCCCGACTGCAATCAAAAAGTTATTTTTCAGTTTTCAATTTTTGGGCAAATGCTTGTTTATCATTTTTTAGTTCTTTTTTAGACATGGCAGGCGTTTTTTAATTTTTTTAATCAATTATTTTTTATCATTAATAACTATCGAATTTGATAAGAAAACTAATGAAAATAACGAGATGGATCACTTTAGACATATCTCGTTGGTGTATCTAGTGTAATATTGCAATAATTAAAAACATTCCATGTAATTTGAAATGTTTTGAAGAATCAAGTTTCTTTTTAGTGTTGGTAAATATTCCTAAATCAAAAACGTTACAGATGTCTTGGAACTTTATAATGAATACTTATTTGGCTGACGTTATGTATATTTTTAAAACAAAAACATTTCAGATGACTAGGAACTTTTTAATGAATATTATATTTTGCCGAGATGAGTAACATTTATTTAAATCGAAAACGTTTCAAATGGTTTGGACCATTTTAATGAAATATCTATTCTACGGAGAGTGCACATATTATTTTTTAACAAAAACGTTTCAGGTGGCGTGGAACGTTTTAGTGGAACTTCAATTCTACTAACGTCAATCAGATTTTTAAAAATCAATAACGTTTCAGATAGCTTGGATCACATTTGTGATAATTGTTTATGACTCTGTCTTAAATTTGGGTTGTTCCACACAGCTTGGAGTCTTTTAGTTGAATACTTATTTGTGTTCTCCATACATGTGGGTTGGGCTACTAGATCATGATTTCATTTTTAAAATGACAGTAGAGCCACCAAATTTTGACAGTTAGTAAAAAGCAATCACGTGACTTATTTGGTATAAGTAACTCTATTTTGATCTGATTGTGGGTTGGAACGTTTTTCAGAAACTACGTCCATTTGACTGTGAATCGTTTGCCATGCAAAGACTGTTACTCGTCAGTGAAATTAGTGACATAGCCGAAGAAAACTCTTTATGTGTTCCCCGCCACGTTCAGGAATTACTTTCCAAAACGGTTTATTTTAATCCATTATTTAGATATATATTGAACACTGTAGAAAAAATTTTATAGTTTCGGGGTTCATTAGATTTTTTATTTTTTTTATTTATTATTTATGTTTTGATTTTTTGTTGTTGTTAATTAGATATTTTCATCACCTTTCAGATGTACTCATATATACATATATTGATGAACTTGTTATTGATTGTAAGATAAGAGTAGTATGTTTAAATGATTACGACTGAAGGACATGTATCCATGGTCAAGAATAAAATTATTAAAAAAAATAAAAAAAACTACGTCGTATGTATGGCACCACCATGAAGGTATAGATAAATATGGAGTCCAGACTTGGAACAACACTGTTTGAGTCAAATGCTTGACTGTGGCTTCAAGTAGGTAGGTATTCGAAGTGTGGACTCCATATTTATCTATACCTTCATGGGCACCACTGACGTATAAATCATATGGACTGGGCATACCTACAAAAAAAACGTGTTTACCTACCACCGACTTGGGCACTTAAAATGGCTGCCTTTGGTAGGGTTGTAACTGCGAGCAACTTGCGCATCTGATATCGATATTCAACTCAATGTTAAAGTTTTTATCTCAATGCGTATAAACCATATGGACTGGGCATACCTATAAAAAAAACGTAGCTACCTACACTTTGCTGGGATGATAAAATGGCGGCTAATAGGGCAGCCTATGTCGATATTTCTTTACAATAACATCGATAAAAGATTGTTAGAATGTTTTCAAAATGTCACGGTACAATTTCAACGGGTATTTTTAGCACATTCTCAGCTTCACTTGTACAGTCGCCAGCACATCGTACTACAACAATCTGACAAATTTCTGTACCTACTAGATTTCCAACTTTATAAGAGAAAAGATTAAGTTCAATTATGACTGGAATAATTTGACAGTTTCGAGTAATTTGATGTGCTGTACAACAAAATAACTATCTATGTGAACAAATCTGAAAAGTTATCTTTGACCTACTTCCCGGTTTTTGATTTAGGCTAATACTTTGCGTACATGTTTAGTTTGGATGACATTGTTGCCGATTCTCTTGTTCAATTACTAAACTAAAATTAGATAATCACTATCTTTTATAATAATAATTAATATTATTATATCAATGGGGGTTTGCGGGACATGTCTCTCTGTACCGCATACACCCCAAAATATGTATCTATTGCCATTATTAGGATAAGTAACAAGGAACATCGAATAAGTTTTTGAAAATTCAAATGAAATGTACCTAAGCGTTATTCTAAAGCCTTGCGTTAGGTCATTCGAGACGGGGTGGAGGGAACAAAATCTAAGAAAAGAAATGACGCAGCATCCACGATGGGCTGCCGGCACGGACGTCTCCATCACCTAAGTATATTTTCTAACATACCGATGAAATTGGGTTTTAATTAAAAGTCAACAATAATTATTTACAACACCATTTATTTATTTTTACATAAATATAATTTACATCCTACTAATATTATAAATTTATCCTACTAATCCATACCTTCTAATCTATACCATCCTACTAATTGCTATACAATTTTTGTTTAAAAACATACCAGCATATTCAATGTGGGCACTGCGCTATCATGTAACCTCATCACATCGAGGGTTCTGTTAAAAGTAAACTAGATTCATCAAAGTGCAGGGAGCAGATATGCCACATTTTATGTCATACCTACACATAAAATGTGTATGACATAAAAGTTTATATTTTTCTTCTATCCATTTATTTTTGAAAATTTAATTTCCAGGAAATCTGTGGGTTAATAGCATTGCAATGTATTTTACACACTTTATCAATATAATAATATCGATACTTATCGTATGCGATGCGAACATCGCACATCACTAACTAAGACAAATAAAAATTTTATGTAAACAATACTACGAAATTAAGAAAATAATAACGTAATAAGCCATACAAATATGACACAGGTTTCAATAATCTTTAAAAACATCATCTGGTAACAAAACATTACACAAAATTCTACAATATTCAACTGGATTAGTGAACACTAGTAACTAACCTGTGCAGAGTCAAATTAGGCTGATTTTTGTTTTTCCTCGCAGCATACTGTATTATGCAACACGATGGCATGATTTTTCTCTTATTTTCCAAAGCCAGAACACAAAAAAAAACCTAGCTTTCGACGTATTTATCTTTAAAACAACGAAAATAATAAAAGTAAACTGTTTGACAGCACAACTACCATAAAACCACAGAGTACTTTGGGCAACTAAAATGGCGACCGGCCACGCAAAGGCTTGATTTTGACGTCACACAAAAGGGTTGCCAAGTTTAGTCCTTGGCAAACATATAGATGTCTCTTTTTTCATATGCAGCTCTTGGCTAGTTAAAAAGAGACAAAATGCTTTTTGACATGTTTGCGTCGATATGATAGATATTTGTATAACTGTTTACTTCTATAGTCAAACGTTTCAAGTGGGTATTATACGTCAGTGTGGTAAGAAGAGTCGGCAGCAGCCGGAGACTATGTCCATATATTATACATTTTAATAGATAATGTCGCATTGTCGCTCCAGTACTGTGTCGCTCCGTCGACGACGTCTTACCTACGAAACGCTAGCGCGCGCGAGCGAGCAATGACTGCTCGACCGGTAGCAATGTTTTTACCTAATTTTATTACGAAAATCACCTACATTATTGTCATAAATTCGCTTGATAATTAACTCATTTTTAAGCATCATTGGAACACGGAAATCTTACTAATGACAGTAATAGGTAGGTACTAGTGCGCCAAAGAAAATTTCACTGACCTGATCAGATGATTAATAAAACGTTAATTTTGCTTTATCCTTCAACCTAAAGTTTTCGTAGTGATTTTGTTTTTATTTGTGGATTAATTTGGTTGATTTGAAATTTTCCTTCCTACTTAACGGTCTTAGGAGCGGCAAAAATACCTACTTGGTGAATTTCTTGTGCCTTGGCCCTTGCGGTAGTGGAACGCGAACGGGTGTTGTAGTTCACGATTCACAACACACACACACTGGGTACACTGTGGTGTGGTGCACTCCAAAGTGTTCACCAGCCTCCCGCTTACTTGCCCGTGGGTCTCGCTGGAAGTATGGAAGTATTCCAGGATGTCTTCCTGCAAGGCGACAGGCAGGCCTACGCTGCCGCGAGCTTGAGCATGAAGGCAGGCACTTGTCGATGATCCCGCAGTCTCTGCGTAGCAGCCAGCATGACGGTCTGTGGTTCCCGTGTGGGGTTCCCGATCGGGAAACATTTCCGTAAACATCCAGATGGCTCCACTATGCTGTCTCCACTGATGGCATACAGATGGACCATCTCCACCAACTCGACATTGGAATAATTGTCCGTCATCTTGCACTTTGTACCTAAGTCTCAACGATGTACCGAGACGCAGAATTCGCAAAGCGCACGCACACGGCGGCGACATCAAATGCACTGTTAGTTTAGTTCCGGGGTCGCGGGGGCGTGGCTAGGAGCGTGCGCGGGAAAGTACCCGCGTCGTGATTGGGGGTGGGATTGATTACCTACAAATTTATTGAATGATCGTTGCGTATAGTAACAGACGGGCGGCATTAAAATTCGGCTGGTGCACACTTAACGGATTTCCGTGAATAAGAAAAAAATAATAAAAATACCTACCCATTTTATTGTTGATTTGGGTCGAGAATCATTAGCATAATTACGTCCTTGAATTTGACTAGGATGCAAATCAACACGTTGTAGAGATAGAGAAGAGGCTACCGACCTCCCCTGTCCCGTGCTTTGCACGATTTATGATGCAGCTAATATTTTTTATAAATAACTAGCTGACCCACGCAACTTCGTCTGCGTCACATTTTCCATTAATTCTGCGCACCTTTTTGACTTAGCTTAATGATATAGCCTATAGTCTTCCTCGATAAATGGGCTATCTAACAATGAAAGTTCCTGAGATTAGCGTGCTCAACCAAACAAACAAACAAACTCTTCTGCTTTATAATATTATAAAGTAACTCAGAGGTTCTCAGATTTTGTTGTGCAAGGCGTTGCGAACGTTCGACACTCGACTCTCGTGCGCGTACCTGAGAGTTTCTCTGATTTTGTTCAGCAAGGCGTTGTGAACGTTCAGGTGAAGATTCTCCCATACGGCGTATTCTTGCTGCCCGTGCTTGAGAACTATGTTTAGTAAGTTGAGACATGGTTCTCTTTAGGCATTTTCAAATGTTTAAGAAAATGTTAATAGCGTGTAATATTCTAGCTCTGAAAAGAACTGTTGTGTAGCCCTGAAAAGAACTTTTGGTTAGCCCTGAAAAGAACTGTTGGTTAGCCCTGGAAAGAACTGTTGCTTAGCCCTGAAAAGAACTGTTGTTTGGCTCTGAGAAGAACTTTTGCGTAGGTGTAGTTTTTTTAAGAACGAAATCTAAAGAAAATCGCACGAAAATTATTAGACTTCGCGCACGACCGCTGCGTAGGGAGCCGACGTACTACTTATACTTATCTATGGAGCCGACCTCGCGGCTGAGCCGCGCGGGTACCTTACTCATAGATCTAAACTCCCCTCCCGCACGCGCACGGGCCTTGGTGACGTCCACTTTGAGCTTAAATATTGCTATAATCTGCTATAGAACTCATATAAAATATCATTGTCATTAGATTACTTGTCTTTTCATAAGCTAGTTCCCAAATTTTGGTGTAAATTGATCCAATAGTTTTGTCAGAAATAACATAAAACAGCAACAAAGTACATTCAGCAAGTTTTCTCATTTCAATAGGATATATTTATTTCTCGAGTACTAATAAGACTCTTGCTTATGTTTTATTTCTTGACGACATAATTTACGAACCCGAAACCATTTCAAGTGCGAGGATACAAAGTACACAAACGCTGCGATAACGTTTTTTGTGGCCGTCCACTTGAGATAAGCGACCGCGCGCGGGGCGCGCGGGGCGCGCTGGACGTAAAGGAGTTGTGACGTAATAAAAGTACTGGACTCGAGAGGTTAAACGTTATTTCTAACGTTTAAAAGGTCACCATTTGCAGCCATGTCTTTTAATTAATTAAAACACGAAAACACAATAAAATCTAAGCATCTAATTTCGCACAATTCACTTAACTATTTCACTAAATATCTATTACTATTATACGTGTCGTATCACTAAAATAAAGCGTCCAATTTCGCACTTATAATAACAATCTTATGTTACAAATCACAAAAACACGAGCGGCGAGCGGTGCGCGGGTACTTGAAAGGCGGCGCGGCGGGAGGCCGGCCGGCGCTCCTGCGGCACTCGTGCGCTTGCAAATTGTGACGCGTGGATCGTCACAGGATTCCGGCGATACACTGACCAGTGACCGTGACCTAAATTTGTAGTTGCAATTTTCGACAAGAAAGTGAAGTAATAACCAAACGAAACTAGATTTATCTCTTTCGCACACACTAAATTTTCAACTTCCGCATGCGTTATTTTCTTATTGAACTCTGATGACACGCTTTATGGCTTTTATGTCATAGGTTTAAGGCTTAGAATAATAACGCATAGAAACCTAGTACGAGTGCAAAAAGTGAGGCAACTAAAACTTAGCCTAATCCGTCAAACTTAGCCACCAGGCCGTCAGTACTCAATGTCACGTTCCGTCGAACACAGCTCGCGAGTAAATAATTGAAAATGACAGTTTGTTGCGTGAAAGGATGTTATAGCACATCAGGAAAACAAAAAATGTGATAAAATAACATTTCACAAATAAGTACTCACATTCTATGCACTATTTTTACGTAAATCGATAAATAAAACAAAATTCTAATAACCTAACTTGTCATAACACAGTGTTGCTATTTGTGAGGAAAAAATACCCACATTGCTTTCATTCATGTTTTTCATTTATGTAATTTTAAAATACAATACTTACTGTTAATTCATATCAAACCCGATGTTTTAACATTGTTTATAATTATAACCCATCAAGCATTCTAAACGCATTGAACAATATCTCATTCTTTATGCGATTTATTTCCTTTTGTTTTGAAATAAATTGAATTATACCTTCCGAAAACATATGTCATATTACATGAAAAATCATGTTTACCTTTTCCATTTCCCAACAACATAAAATACTTGCCTTGATAGCAAAATAGTAATGCGTCTTCCCATATTTTGTGGGTAACGGCTTAGTAATGGTATCACTGAAAGCTATATCTGTGTGCGTTAGAGGAACGTAGACACATTCGGCTCACGCACACAAAGAAAATGAAGTGGACACACGATTTTGCTCGGGTTTTGTTCTAGACGCGGCTTCTATGCGTTATTATTCTAAGGTTTAAGGTATAATTTGCACTAAATTAAATTTAAAAACTAATTTGGCGAAAGTTCTTAAGTAGCGAGTTGGCAACGTGTCTTTAATGTTTTGATCTTAGTTTTGATGTTAGGTAGGTACCGATGCGGGGGTCGTAACCTGTCAGTGCTTCCGTATTTACAGATACATCATGTAGCAAATGTTAAAAAAGTAAAATCATCTCCTGTGACTAAACTACTGGATATTTTCACATGAATTTTTGTATGTAGACTGGGAACGTGCTTAGGTACCTATACGAAGTTTCATTTATTGTCTTAGTGAAATGTACCTGTATATTTCTTGTACCTGTATGTACCACACAGTACCTATATATATCTTACCGTAAACATGTCCCCTCGCGCACTTTGACCAACAATAAATGTCGTCTCTGTCACATATTTGTACTATGAAAACGCTGCTACCAAGCCTCGAAACATCTAAAATCTGTAGAAAAGAATTGTAGTCGCTCCATCGAAAGCTAAATATAGCTGCATAAGCCATTGTACAGCCCTTGTACAGCTATTGCACTTTCCACCTATAATACAGCTGTTAACGAGCCACTGTCAGCTCAATGCTGGTTAACTTGTGGCCCATTTAAGATGTACAAAGGCTATGTAGCTCTTAAGTAGAAAACTAAAACAGCCTTTTTTTTTAGGGTTGGGAAATCATACAATGACTTCTCCCGCTCTGGGCGGAGCGGGAGGGAGACGTAGACTTCTACTGACTAGAACCCATCCATGTTCCTTTATGGGCCCTTTCTGTTCCGGAGCCGCGGTATCTCTTTCGAATAGTCCCGCAACTCCGGCAGGCGTCGGAGCTTTCGGGCCCCTCTGTGTTCTGACTCTCTTTGAGGCGCGCGTGGAACACTAACGTAACACACGGCCTGTCGTCACTAGACGGACGGACGGCGAGCTACCCATAGCTCGAATCACCGTCCACAGGCCCGCGCCTACGGTGGCCGGAGGTCAACCGGTTGCCTCCGACGCCCGCGGCGTCTACCACCGTGGCCGGGACGAGCGGTTCTCTCCCTCTCCCATTCCGTCACCTCCTTCGCTAGCATGACTGCTTCGCAGAAGGAGGTGACGGCGTCCCATTCCGTCTCGCTCCAGAACATGGATTGGACCAGGGCAGGACGCGTGAGGTCGCCGCTTCGAGGACAAGGCGGTGCTCCGCCCAAGCGGGGCACACGTACAGTGCGCTCCACCGTGTCCTCCGGTCGATCCTCGCAGTGGTGACACCCGGGCGTTTCCTCAAAGGAAACATCCGTGTCCGGTGAGGACCTGCGTCAGGCGGAAGGTGAGGATGCCGTGGCGCCTCTCAAGCCACTCCTCAGAGTGCCTTACCAACTCGCAGAGGCCCCGTTAGACATTTCATATGTAATGGGGCACCAACCGGCGATTATCCCTGTATGTACTGAGAAAGTATTCCCAAGGACAATCCCCGGTTGGAGCAGTAGGTACCTACTATTGCAGAATAAGGAAACAAAAGATGAAACGCTATGGGTTTGGGTGGTTTAGTGGACTGATAACCGTTTACTATGGAATAACTATTGGCTTCTGCCTTACCACTAACAACATTATAAACGGCTTTTAAATGGCAGGGGGTGACTTGCACACTCAATGAATGGGCCCCCGAAAACGGTCGCTAGCACAAAGTGACGTAGCGCCAAGGTGGCAACATGGCCTGAGGTGCTAGAGGAGTGGAGAGGTATACCACGGCTATCAGGATAATCCCGGAAGTGCGGTCAAGATCCCTACCAGCATCTTACTGGATTATACATCCTTCTCCCGAGCAGACGTTGCTCTAGCGAATCTCCACTCAGACCGGCCGATTAAGGCAAGAAAGAGGTGGGAGCTCTGTTCCTCGTCAGTGTTCACTCTGGCCAGCCAATAAAGGCAAGTCGGAGATGAGGAACAAGACTTCTCCCGGGAGATAAGGTTCGTGGGTGCGCTACTACCCAACAGTTCGCCAAAAAACTGCCTTGCGAATTGTATCTCTCTTTGTCTGGCCCCTCACCCTAGGTATGACCTAAGGTCCATCGGGACGCGCAAGCCCCACCACGACGTCAACGTAGAGATACTGCGGTAGGGTATTATTATTATTTTTTTGTTTTCTTTCCCGGGTCTCTGGAGACCCGGTCCTTTGGTAGGCGTACGAGGGGCCGAAACCAACTCGCAGAGGCCCCGTTAGAAATTTATAAATACATTTATATTTATTTATTTATGTATTATTATTATTCTTATTTTTCCAATTAATATTCATTTTATATACATATAATTTACATTTTTTAATATTTCTATTAAATCAATAAAAAAACATTTAAAAATATAAAACATAGTAGCCCACCGGTATCGGGAACAGGGTCCAAGCTTCTGAAGAAAAATAGTTTCTGTACATGTTAAGTGTTCTGAAGTAGTTAATTAGTAAAAGTGGACTGCAATACTCAAACCACATTGGTATCTAGTGATAATATACAAAAACAATAAAGTTATTAGTGAAATTAACTTCCAAGAAGACTGTTCATAGTGTCAGTTTATGTGAATTATCGTTTGAAGTGATGATAATTACGTTGGTGGACAGTAAATAAAGTACTCGAGGTCAAGCAGTAAAGACAAAAACAGTGAGTTACAACAAAAACTTTTTAACAAAACAATAAATAATTTTCAATTGACATTTGCATCTACTGATAATGTTCACGAACAAAGATGTTATTAACTATGTGAATTTAAAGAAGGCTGTTTATAATGTTATTCTTAGTGAATGATTGTTTTAACTAGTTTTAAGCAATAATCATTATATTGGTGAATAATTAAACCACTCAAAGTCAAACAGTGAAGGCAAAACAGTGCGTTACAATAAAAACTTCAACAAAACAACATAATTATTTCCAATTCACCGCCAATATCCAAATAAAAGTAACGGAATCATACTCTTACTAAGAGAAGACCAATTTCAAACACAAAAATTAATGAACAGATGGTCAAGTGTTAGTACCTACTATTTATTTGGCACATTGCTTTAATGCACTTTTTTTGAGCTTTATATATAAATTCCTTGTCTACCGAATTACCCCAAAATATAATGCCGTATCTCAGTAATGGTGCCACCAGTCCGTGATAGGCCGTTGAAATCGCTTCTTTGTTAACTATTTTGGAGAGCTTGTAAAGCCGCGTTTCCACCGGCAAGCTACTTGCATGCAAATGTAATTACACTGCGGGACACAATGGAGCGGTTGATCACATGATCCCTTGGTAGACCGCATTGTAATTAAACTTGCATGCAAGTTGCTTGCAGGTGGAAACGCGGCCTAAAGAGCGAATGAGGATTTGTTGATTCTTTTGCAGCGATTGTCTATATGGGTTTTCCATGAAAGTCTGTTATCAATATTGATTCCTAGAAATTTTGTATTTGTTACAGATTCTACTGTCTGCCCGTTATAATTTACATTAATACTTTTCGGTTGAGTTCTTTGGTGAAAGTGCATTATTATAGCCAAATACCATCAGATAATTTGTGCACATTCGATGTTTACAGTTATATCTTTATGCGGTTTACTATACTAACACACTGAACACTAACACATTGAATTTTGAACACACTCTATATGAATCTACGAGTAGGTATGTATAAGCAAATTACTCGTAAGAAAATTATTTATCTGTGATTTCCAATTTAACATTTTTTTACACAATATTATACTTACTTAAACTTAAGAGGGTGTATTCCGTCCACTAGCGCCGCCAATCGTTTTTTATTAATTGTGGTAAATTTAAGACACGTAGATAATAAACCGCTCTGTAGTGCACTGAAGAAATGTATCTGTTATTTTTTGATAGCTATTTTTAATACATAACTCATGGCTAAATAGCCAAAACGGCAATTATTGCTAAAAGTGGCCACTTTTAGCAAAAATATCGACTTTGGCAACTATTTATGTTCTAAAGTACAAAACATAACTCTCAAAACATAATAAATACATTTCTTCAGTGCACTACAGAGCGGTTTTTTATCTACGTGTTTTAAATTTACCACAAATAATAAAAAACGATTGGCGGCGCTAGTGGACGGAATACATACTGAACTGTGATTTTTTGTAATGCGAATTTACTAATTATATGTATGTTAGACTTAGATGAAAACTGATCTGTGATTTAAATAATAATGTGACTACACAACGTGCAAAAAAAAATCTAATATTTATAAGTAGGAAATTTGATATTTGATTTGATCCAATAATTACTTTAAGAATTAAAACAATAATTTCCACATCAACAAGCTGTTTCATTATAGTCACAAGGTCCATTTAATTTACATTTTTTAATTAGCCCCCAAAACTTTTGAACGCGAATGTACGACAACACCTTAGGTATAATACGTCCAATAAAGAAGGTCATCGATTTGTATGAATCAGTCGCTTTTTAGTAGTCATTCAAATTTGGTCGGATAACCAGCCGTTGATTACATATTTTGGTATTTTGTTAATATTTACATAATGCGAAACATTCCAAGCTGAATATTTTCAGCATATATTTTTGACTAAAGGCACAAGATTTTGGTTTACACCTACACATCTGGGATTGAGCCACTGACGTATAAATCATATGGACTGGGCATACCTACAAAAAAAACGTGTTTACCTACCACCGACTTGGGCACTTAAAATGGCTGCCTTTCGTAGGGTTGTAACTGCGAGCAACTTGCGCATCTGATATCGATATTCAACTCAATGTTAAAGTTTTTATCTCAATGCGTATAAACCATATGGACTGGGCATACCTATAAAAAAAACGTAGCTACCTACACTTTGCTGGGATGATAAAATGGCGGCTAATAGGGCAGCCTATGACTGATCTTCTGAATTACTGCATTCGATTTGTTTTCAATCTGCGTAAATATGATCATGTCTCTGCGCATCGGTCACTTTTAAAGTGGTTGCCCATACGCGAGCGTAGAGAGCTAAGGGCTCTTACTACCTTGTTTTCATTTCTTGTCTCTCCCAACTCTCCCAGTTATCTAGCCCCTCACTTTCAATACATTTGCACCAGCCACAATCTCAATCTACGCTCATCAAACAACCGTCTCCTTCAATGTCCCACTCACCGTACTGACTTTATTCACTCTTCTTTCTTCGTTCAGTCTATTTCTCTGTGGAATGCGCTTCCTCAGGAGATCAGGATGGCCACCAACCGACTAACTTTTAAATTGAAAGTTCGTGAACACATTCGGAAGAAGTTGGCAGTAGTATCATCACAGCGCTAATGTTTTCCAGTTACTTATTCGTATTTATTGTTTAAGTATTTCGTTTACATATTTATCTTGTTATTGTGAGTATTTATTATGTATTTATAGGTATAGTTAGTTTGTGTATAGTATTCATTTTAACCGGTTAGATCCGGCGGTGGATCCACTGGTGGACTGGTGGTTCCACCTGACGCAATTGATTTTATACTTTATTTCTAGGTACTTTACTTTATTTTTATACTTTGAATTTGAATATTAATCATTATTAATCGCATTTAATTATTTTTTACATTAAATTCTCTGTATTGCACCTACCACTATTCTCTGCATCACCCAAAGGTTGACTGGTAGAGAATGCCTATGGCATTAAGTCCGCCTCTGTACTCTTTTTGTGCTGAAAGTGTTAAATAAATAAATAAATATTTCTTTACAATAACATCGATAAAAGATTGTTAGAATGTTTTCAAAATGTCACGGTACAATTTCAACGGGTATTTTTAGCACATTTTCAGCTTCACTTGTACAGTCGCCAGCACATCGTACTACAACAATCTGACAAATTTCTGTACCTACTAGATTTTCAACTGTATAAGAGAAAAGACTTTAAAAGTTTACTTCCCGGTTTTTGATTTAGGCTAATACTTTGCGTACATGTTTAGTTTGGATGACATTGTTGCCGATTCTCTTGTTCAATAACTAAACTAAAATTAGATAATCACTATCTTTTTAACCGACTTCTAAAAAGGAGGAGGTTCTCAATATTTAATATTATTATATCAATGGGGGTTTGCGGGACATGTCTCTCTGTACCGCATACCCCCCAAAATATGTATCTATTGCCATTATTAGGATAAGTAACAAGGTACCTACATCGAATAAGTTTTTGAAAATTCAAATGAAATGTACCTAAGCGCTATTCTAAAGCCTTGCGTTAGGTCATTCGAGACGGGGTGGAGGGAACAAAATCTAAGAAAAGAAATGACGCTGCATCCACGATGGGCTGCCGGCACGGACGTCTCCATCACCTAAGTATATTTTCTAACATACCGATGAAATTAGGTTTTAATCAAAAGTCAACAATAATTATTTACAACACCATTTATTTATTTTTACATACATATAATTTACATCCTACTAATTTTATAAATTTATTCTACTAATCCATACCATCCTACTAATTGCTATACAATTTTTGTTTAAAAACATACCAGCATATTCAATGTGGGCACTGCGCCATCATGTAACCTCATCACATCGAGGGTTCTGTTAAAACTAGATTCATCAAAGTGCAGGGAGCAGATATGCCACATTTTATGTCTATGGTTTATATTTTTCTTCTATCCATTTATTTTTGAAAATTTCATTTCAAGTAAATCTGTGGGTTAATAGCATTGAAATGTATTTTACACACTTTATCAATATAATAATATCGATACTTATCGTATGCGATGCGAACATCGCACATCACTAACTAAGACATAAAAATTTTATGTAAACAATACAACGAAAGAAAATAATAACGTAATAATAAGTCATACAAATATGACACAGGTTTCAATAATCTTTAAAAAGATCATCTGGTAACAATACATTACACAAAATTCTACAATATTCAACTGGAATAGTGAAAACTAGTAAATAACCTGTGCAGAGTCAAATTAGTCTGATTTTTGTTATTCCTCGCACCATACTGTATTATGCAACACGATGGCATGATTTTTCTCTTATTTTCCAAAGCCAGAACACAAAAAAAACCTAGCTTTCGACGTATTTATCTTTAAAACAACGAAAATAATAAAAGCAAACAACTGTTTGACAGCTCAACTACCATAAAACCACAGAGTACATTGGGCACCTAAAATGGCGACCGGCCACGCAAAGGCATGATTTTGACGTCACACAATAGGGTTGCCAAATTTAGTACTTGGCAAACATATAGATGTCTCTTTTTTCATATGCAGCTCTTGGCTAGTTAAAAAGAGACAAAACGCTTTTTGACATGTTTGCGTCGATATGATAGATATTTGTATAATAACTGTTTATTTCTATAGTCAAACGTTTCAAGTCCATATGATTTATACGTCAGTGGATTGAGCCGATTCCTTGTATTTTGCCGTCAAAATTATGACACCATCGTTTTGACTTTTAGCAAGATCATTCAAAAACGCATGCGTGAATAGTTTTGAAACTTTGTATGGTTAATATTAGCGTCAAGAAGGACCGAATACAGTTTTCAGCGAACTTATACCTTGTCTCATTTAGGCGCTGCGATGTTTTTTCGAGTTTTCATAAAACCGCGATAACTTGAAAACTATAAATATTTTCGTAAATCTAATTTGGGGCACAAAGGGGCACACATTAAGAGCTACTCGTGTATGTATGTTCTACAGGGGCGCATGCAATGGTTTTAGAGATATGCGATTCATCAAAACGTTACTCCAGCAGGAAATGCAATATCTCGTAAATCTGAAGGGGCACAGATTTTATTTTTGGGGGCACATTTTGGCACACATGTAAGCTCTCTGGCCATGCACAATTTTTCTCTCTCCGATCATTCGTTTAGAATTTTCCTGCTAGAAAAACGTTACCCCAGCAAGAATCGTTTTTTCCGTTTTTCTCCAAAACGACAGGGGGCACACATTTTTTATGTGGGGGCACATTTACAGCAGAAAAGGACCAACTATACGTTCAACTCACATAACTCTAGGAGATACCTACTTTCTTGCTGGGGTAACGTACACAAAAAAATCTAATTAGTCCGTCAGTTAGGTTATCAAAAAATATTTGACCCGTGTTTTTTCTTTTGCTACGGGAACCAAAATTGACGAAGTTACGACGCTTTTAAAATTCTCAATAAGTACGTCACACCTTCGCATAATTTTTACTGAGTCGCCACGAGCCCCCACTCGCAAGTTTTGATGCGTTTTATCTTTGTCAATATTCATTGATTCACAAAAAACGTGTCCATTATTTTTCAATACTCTAACTGACGGAATAAATAGTTTTGCAATTTGTGGATGATGGAATGTAGCCTATTATATTATACGTATAACTAAGTGACCAGCGCAACTTCGTCTGCGTCACATTTTCCATTATTGCTCCGCTCCTATTTGTCTTAGCGTGATGATATATAACCTTCCTCGATAAATGGGCTATCTAACACTGATTTTTTTTTCAAATCGGCTCAGTAGTTCTTGAGATTAGCGCGTTCAACCAAACAAACAAACAAACCCTTCTGCTTTATAATATTACAGTACTAGCTGACCCGCGCAACTTCGTCTGCGTCACATTTTCCATTACTGCTCCGCTCCTATTTGTCTTAGCGTGATGATATATATATATATAAACTGTAAATACTATAAACACTGAAAGATTTTTTCAAATCAGACCAGTAGTTCCTGAGATTAGCGCGTTCAACCAAACAAACAAACTCTTCTGCTTTATAATATTAAGTATAGATTGCATATACAAAATCTACGTTCAGTTACGTATCCTGATCTCTCTCTCGAATTAAGAATATAATTATGAAGAGGGTACCTAATGCAGGGCACTGTATCATCTCCATCGGTTGAAATGCCGACCAGCCCAGGTACCTTATCTCCTGGTACAAACTAATCTTGAATCAAAATCAACAAAACCAACTATGGATCGAATGGTGCTGAATCAAGTGGATTCTAAATTTCGTCCAGAACAGTCCAAAAAGAAACAAATTTTCGCCGATTAGTAAAGGCACAATGCAAGGAGCAACACTTTCACCCCTATTGTATAACTTGTATGTATCCCAGATTCTTAAATATGTAAATATCTCTCAAGACAAAATATTACAATTTGCCGATGACTTGCTTTTATACACAGTAAATCAAAACTTGAATATGGCTGTTAACAATATTAATACTGCATTGGCTCAATTACAATATTATTACAGTAATACTTTAAAACTAGATATAAGTTCTGAGAAAAGTTCAGTATTATTATTTAGTAAAGATTCATTAGCACAGTCCACTGTAAATATTGTATATAATCACCATGTGATTCCTATTGTTAATCATCACAAATTTTTTGGTGTTTTAATAGATGATAAACTAAAATTTGATAAGCACATTGACCATATCTGTCAAAATGCCATGAAGAGCATCAATGTCCTTAGGAGCTTAGCAGGTACATTTTGGGGTTCTGACCCAAAAACACTTAGCATGTTATATAAAAGCATAGTCAGAAGTCATTTCGACTATAGTTGCTTAGCCTATATGAATGCAAGTACTACATTGTTAAGAAAACTGGATGTGATACAAAATATGGGCTTAAGAATAATTAGTGGAGCAATGCGCACCACCCCTATAAATTCTATGGAAATTGAAAATGTTATACCTCCCTTATCTTTGCGACGTTTACAGTTGGCTGAGAGATTCTGTCTCAAAGAGTTATCTTGCAATAATAGTACAGTTCTTGATAAAATAGACTATCCTCCAGAGGTCATACAGTCAGCTGTCACATCCTCCATCTCAGCAAATACTTTTATTTCTGGTTCACTGCCTGAAATTTCAACCATTCTAGTTAAAGTAAAGAACCTGACAAGAGACATGTACATCAAAAAGAAGTGGCCAGTATATGATTTCCCATATAATACTTTATTAGCTTACTTTGAAATCAAATGTTTTTTAGATACTGTTAAAAATAAATATGATTACTTAGAATTTTTGAATGTCAAATCGAATTTCTATATCATTTACACTGATGGATCTAAAACTGATGATCATGTTAAAGCAGCATATTATGACCCACAACAGAAAATAACCAAATGCTTTAAAATGCCAAATAGTTGTAGTATATTCACTGCAGAAGGTTGGGCTATATTAGCTGCTTTAACTTATGTAAATACCATTGTCATTGATGAACATGGTGTAAGCAAAAATGTAAATAGTGTAAATAATATTTTAATTGTAAGTGTTCCAAAAGCGTTTTATCTAGTTTATGTAATTGTAACTTAGGTTATAAACAAAATTATATTGTAAATAGCATTATGTACACTCTACAAAAGTTGGGAAAACATGTAGAATTTTTGTGGGTTCCATCTCACAGTGGCATAGTTGGTAATGAGGTTGTAGATCTGGCAACTCGTCAAGACCACAACGAGGATATTACAGAATCTTTCAAAGTCCCTTTCACGGATTATTATCAACAATTTAAAACATTATTTAAGAAGATATGGAAGGATTATTGGGACGCAACAACAGAAACAAAAGGACAATGGTATTCCGAATTACAGCAAGACTTACCAACAATGCCGTGGTACAATAAATTCAAATACTCCAGTAGAAAGTTCATAACCGTCATTAATCGCTTGCGATTTGGCCATTGTTTAGTCCCAGCTCATCTTTACAGGATGAGAATCACCAATGAAAGCAAATGTACCTATTGTTCTGAAGAAAATGCGGATATAAAACACGTTATATTTGACTGTGAATCGTTTGCCATGCAAAGACTGTTACTCGTCAGTGAAATTAGTGACATAGCCGAAGAAAACTCTTTATGTGTTCCCCGCCACGTTCAGGAATTACTTTCCAAAACGGTTTATTTTAAGAAACATGTTCACATTTAATATTAAAGATCCCGGAGAAAGTCCCAGATATATTCTCAATATGGTCACACTACTTCAAAATTACTTCCGATGTAAACAAAAATAAAAAATTGCACTAAGTCAATGAAAATCGATGAAAACCTATTTGATATTTACATTGTTATCAGTATACTCATTTATTAGTACGTTGAACACATTGGTTAAGCGTTATGTGAAGTAATTCATAGAAAATACAAAGAAATATGTTTAAAATGACTCAATGTCAGAAATGACGATTTAAACACTTTCACGTGAAATTGTATATCACCTCCTGGACACCACGTATTACCGCAACCATGCTCTTCACAACTGTGCACCATTTCTTTGATTATACCTTCAATTACAGACAAATATTTCAAACGAAGCTGTGAACCGTAATGTAAACAAGCGCCATGTTGGAACATTTTTACTGACAACTTGACATATGGCGGCCAATGTTGCCACACTACCAAATCCCAAGGAAATGGGATTAAAATTCACATTATATGCCATCTCGAAAAGCATCCGTGATCTACAATTTTAGGATTTTTTATATAAGTAATCGTAGTTCAACTATTTATTTGTAGACACAGTGTCTAAAAGTGTTTTACTTCAGATTCTGTTAGTTTGGTGAGTCTTTTTAAGAAGTTATAAGGAAATTTCATAAAAGAGATTTCCACACTAAGTCCACACAAGAAAGAGAAGTCGGCCACCATAGAGTGAGATAGAATTGCGTAGGTATTTGACTCAAACAGTTGTTCCAAGTCTGGACTCCATATTTATCTTTACCTTCATGATTGACACCCGGCAATCATACTGCATCTGCATCTCATTTGACAGATGCCTTATTTTTTGGGAAATGCTTTAAACAATTATTTTTTTTAAAGGGTAAAAATTCGTGCCTTTCATGTCGAACGTTTCCCGCGCTTTCGGCTGCAACGTTGGTGGAAATCTGCCGTTGTCATTTTGGGCTAGAAAACGGTACAAAACTACCATTCTTGAACAAACGCGATCCATCGACAAATTATGTCCGTTTGTTTCTAACACACGATATTTTATTCATTTTCTCTCTTCCACTCGAATCTTCATAAATTTCTACATGATAAAAATACGAAACGCGTTCCAGATCCGTTTGTGGATCCGTTCATTTTGTAAAAAAAATGTTAAAGAAGTCAGTCTGTGGGCCGTGGGGTCTGTGGTATGCAGTGGTGGTATATACGTCAGTGTGGTATGCACACTTGACCCGCTAGGATAATTGTGTTCTGTGGTACTATACACCCGCTAGGATAATTGTGTTCTGTGGTCTTAACTTTTTTTGTATGGAGTTGACATTCTTCCGCTAGGATAATTGTGTTCTGTGCTATACACCAGGATATAATTACTATACTCTTTGGCTATACACATAGTACGCGATTTATGTATGCAGTACAGTAGCTGCCGAATTAAATTGTTTTTTACTTTCTTGGTGAGTATTATTGAGTGAATTACTGATTAATTGGTTAATTATGATATATTTCATGTCACATGTGTGTGCAAGTGAGTTTTAACCTGAGGGCAGGCTGAGGGAAGTTCTTTTTCTGTGTGTTTTTCATAACGCTTGTAACAAGACTTGAATTTTGTCAGAATGCTATCGTAATTTATTCAATTGTGAGACCAGTTCTGAGTAAAAAGTAATAACTATCGCATTGAATGTTAGCTCGACAATAGATTTTAGCCAAAACATAAACAAAAGATACTAAATTTGGTTAGGTACCTACCTAAGAATCTTTGTTCAGTAGGTGGGTCCGCATGTCAACAAACCAAAATGGCCGCCCACGCTAATTTTGTAAAGCTTGGTACTATAAACACAGGGAATTCCGTACGGAGGGTAAAAATAATTGATTTTAATTAATATTAATTTGCTTTTAAAAATTTATGTTCAAACATTATATGTACAAAATGTAAGTATAAAATTTATATTTATTTATAACAATGGCAGACGAACAAAAATGTATAAAAAAACGCGGACGCAGAAACGGAAGAACTTGGGCCGGCTTTCCACTGACCAAAGGGCACGGCAGGTAGAGCTGCGCGACAAGAAGGAGGTCGGGCATTTTTTAATGCCCGATGCTTCTCCGAGTAAAAAGCAAAGGCAAGAAAATATTACTGTAAATTATTTGCTTTATACATTAACAATTGTTTTAATTATTTTCACATTTCCAGAAAAGTGTCGAAAGTACGAGTGCCTTGCCCTTTATTGCCGGGCACCCCGGAAGTCCCGCCCCCGCATGTTCCTCAGCCGTGGGAAATCGAAAAAACTGGTGTGTAAATTGTCTTCTGGATATCGTATTTCTTATTTACTGATCCAACCTAACATATTTTAATTCTTTTCTATCCAGCGCTGGATGCAAGCGGCCCGACCAGGATGGACTTAAGAGAGGATGATGCTGCCTCGCCGCCTCCTCTGGGGTAAGTTTGAGATTCTGTGACTATGTATGTATGTATGTAAATCGGGCTGGTTTCCGCAACTCCACGACTAGGCGCGTATTTTGCGTGTAGGTGGGACAAATGTGTCATTCGATCCACCCCAGCTCCCCAAGGAAGGCCAGTAACGCCTTGGTGTTACTAACTATCTCACAGAGGGTACCTGGGTTACCGAAGTACTTGGCCCTGTAATCCGCGACTACCGGGCAGCTTAGAAGCAGGTGTGCTGTTGTCTCATCTTCCCCCATACAAGCTCTGCACAGTGGGCTGTCAGTGGCTCCTATGGCATAGAGGTGTTTATTAAAAGTCCCGTGGCCAGTTGTTACGGCTGTGACTGAACGCAACTGTTGTTTTGTTAGTCTTAGGGCTTGTTTTGTGAAACGGCCATTAGTAGAGGGAAGTGCCTCTTTGGCCTGCCTACACTCACCATGGTCAGCCCATAGCTTGTGATGTTTGTCTCCGGTGCGTTTCCTTACCAGACTGTGAAGATACCCGAAAGGCAGCGGCACGATAGGCTCAGGTCCAATCGTCGTCATGCTGGAACCCCTTCTGGCTAGCTCGTCTGCTGCATCGTTGACTCGGGATTCGCTGTGTCCTTTGATCCATTGAATGGTTACTTTGTTGTGTCTACCAACCTGGTTGAGACGCTGGTGGCACTCGAGAATCAGCCCAGAGTTCGCTGTGTGGCTGTTCAGGGCTTGCAGGACGGCCATGCTGTCCGAAAGTATGCGTATTGAATGGTCCTTAACTTCCCTGGTTAGGATGGCTGATGCCGCCAGAGAAATGCCCATGCATTCAGCTTGTAACACTGTGTTGTGAACCCCCAATGGTGTGGCTATGTGGACGTTGAGATCCTCTGAGAAGACTCCCGCACCAGTGCCTGTACCTGTTTTTGATCCATCTGTGAAGATTCTCAGCTCTGCAGGGCATAGGCCCTCGCAACGATGATCCTCATACAATTGGATTTTGTATTTTTTATCAAATAAGAACTGCTTGGGTACCCGGTCATTGATTGCTTTAGTTATGGGGAGTTCATAATTGAGCTCCTCGAGCAGAGACATGTGTTGTGTTTCTCTCTTACCCCAGAGATCCAGTGTTTTAAGGCGTACTGCTGCCATCGTCGCTTCCTGTTGTATAAACAAGTGTAGCGGGGGCAGTCCCATCATGGCTTCCAGTGCCGCAGTCGGAGTAGTTCGCATGCAGCCCGTCATCGCCATGCAGTCTAGCCTTTGCATGTGTTGTAGCTTGTTTATGGCTGTAACAAATTTTGTGCGTGGCTACCACACAAGAGCCCCATACGTTATCATGGGCCGAATTACTGCGCTGTACAACCATAGTATTATTTTGGGAGATAGGCCCCACCTCTTCTCTATCATTTTCCTGCATTGCCAGAAGGTAATGCAAGCCCTGTTTAGCTTGTAGTCTAGATGAGGGCTCCAGTTTAATTTACAATCTAGTATGACGCCTAGATACTTTACCTCGTTAGACAACTGGAGTTCTGTGTTGAAGAGCTTAGGTAGGCGATAGTGACCTATTGCTTGCTTTTGAGTGAACATGACTAATTCAGTCTTAGTGGGATTAACTGACAGATCATATTCTTCACACCATCGCTCCATGATGCGTAGTGCTTGTTGGAGGTTGCAGATCGTTCCAGTTACCTTCCCTGGCACGAAGATTGCGAGGTCGTCTGCATACCCTATTGTGTAGTAACGATGTGCGTTGAGTTTGGTGATAAGGTCATTAATCACCAAATTCCACAGAAGAGGGGAGATCAATCCTCCCTGCGGGCAGCCTCTGGCTATCAAGGCCAACTGCTGCTCCTCCTCAAGGCGAACTACTCGTTTGCTTAACATATTAGTAATCCAGTCAGTTAGTACCTGCTCTACACCGTGTCTGGAGAGGGCGCACAGTGTTTTATGAAGACCATTTTTCGGACATTGCTTTTTTATATAAAAAACTGATACTATAAGTTATTTAAATGCAATATTTCGTATCCCCATTTCACTAGCATGTTTAGTTTTTGAGATAAAATTTTTTGAAAATCGTCTTTTTTTCAACCGGGTATATAGAAAAAAAATCATTTCTCTGAAACTAAATATGATACGCAATTATGACCTTAGAAACATCGATGGCGTTTTTTATGCTGCATATTTTAAAGTACAAATAAACCTCGGAACTTTGTTAGATTCAGACTTACACGAGGTTTTTAATTTTTAGTTTTTATTTTTTTTCTCGATAATTCCGTCGTATTTGGAAAAGTTATTTATACTGAAATTATGCCCTTTTTCTTCCCTACATACCACAAAAATAACACATCCTAATTGCGTGGAATCTAGAAACCACAACATTTTTAAGTTTGATCCGTATTCTACGTCGTTAGGGTTGTCACGCGATCATATTATATTAGTTCATATCCGGATCTGAAATTATCTTTATATATAAAATGAAAAATTGACTGACTAACATACCAACGCAATAGGGACATGAAATTTTTCCACACGGTTTTATTTAACCGACTTCAAAAAGAAGGAGGTTATATGTTCAGCTGGATGTTTTTTGTTATTCACCGATTTCTCGGTCAATTATGGACCGATTTTGAAAATTATGTTTTTGTTTGAAAGGTTACGCTTCCGAATTGGTCCCATAGAAATATAGTTATGATCTGATCATGAACTTCAAAGATATAGAACGGAACTCCTTATAGGATAACAGCACTACTGTCGTAACAAGTAAAATTGCTTTGTTTATACGTGTAGTCGATAACTGACTGAAGGAAGAGGGGGATATGTACTACAAAGCGCTTGACTGCGATCTCACTTGATGGTAAGTAGTGATGCAATCGTTGATGGTGAAGCTCACTAGTTTATTAAGAACTTTATTTTATAAGTATTATCTATTCAAATTTGCAGCACCTACTTGCTACATGATAGCTAAAATATATTTTCAGAATAAAAATAACATAAGCTGGGAGTACCTCCAAGCGGTGAAGGCGGTAACAGCTTTTACTGGCAAAAACTCCCAATAGTCCTGCGTACTTCTGAATGTTTAAATGCCTTCGGGCTTATGTTGTTTTCGTAGTCTTGTGCTTTTGTCTGTTTGGCGGCACGGTAGCCAACCCGGTAACGCAGGGGAGCAGCCGCCATCCATCACTTTGTGTTCTTTGATTTTGTTGTGAGTTTGTGTTCAGTTTGCATTTTTTTTTATTCATGGAGCCAGACGAGACTCATGCTTTACCTCAGCAGAGCCTGACCTGCTCCGCTGGGGTATATCTTTCTGGGCCCCAACCGGAAGGCTCTTTAATACTAGGGGAGCATGTGGATGTTACCCCGCATGCTAGTCAGCAAACTACTACCTGTACAAGCGGAGCTTTGGGTTGCCCCGATGCCGGCACTGTTAATTTTCCAGGAGTATCCGAATGTACACAAGAAGTTGATAGAGAGCCTACAGCCAAATCGTTGACAAGATTTGACGTATTCAAATTATTTACGAACAAGTTCAAAAATGCGTCAACATCCGAAATAGTAAATAGAATATTTGATTATTTTGGGAACAACTACCATATTTCTTTATCTAAGGAAGAATTTGGGCCTGTTCTTTCTACATTTATTACCAAAAGCAACATTAACTACCTCCAATATAACAATTTAGGGGGTTTTAAAGATCGTATGGAGGAATCTTATTTCTTAAATTAATAAACTTAAAACTTAGCACAATTTCTTATCATAATAAAGATTGTCATTATTCGTTTTTCAAAACTACCCTCAAAATACAGTTTTAAAAGGGGTTAAAGTTTTTATGAAAACATTCGCATTAAATAAAAATTAAATCATCCAAATTCAGATTCGAAAGTGACAACCCTAGCAAAAACAGTTAATTTTGAATAACTTCTAGATTCCACGCAATTAGGATGTGTTATTTTTGTGGTATGTAGGGAAGATAAAGGGCATAATTTCAGTAAAAATAACTTTTCCAAATACGACGGAATTATCGAGAAAAAAAATAAAAACTAAAAATTAAAAACCTCGTGTAAGTCTGAATCTAACAAAGTTCCGAGGTTTATTTGTACTTTAAAATATGCAGCATAAAAAACGCCATCGATGTTTCTAAGGTCATAATTGCGTATCATATTTAGTTTCAGAGAAATGATTTTTTTTCTATATACCCGGTTGAAAAAAAGACGATTTTCAAAAAATTAAATCTCAAAAACTAAACATGCTAGTGAAATGGGGATACGAAATATTGCATTTAAATAACTTATAGTATCAGTTTTTTATATAAAAAAGCAATGTCCGAAAAATGGTCTTCATAAAACACTGTGGGGCGGCTCTAATGCTGGAAAAGTTTGTCTTGTCGAAGGCTCCTTCGATGTCTATAAAGGTGCTCAGGCAGGAACCTTTCTGGTGAATTGCTTCCACAATCTGGCCGACCACCAGATGAAGAGCTGACTCTGTCGACTTACCCGAGCTGTATGCGTGCTGGTTACCATGCAGTGGTATTGCTTTTAAGGCTCCATCTCGTAGTTCCCTTTCACACTGTCTTTCCATTGTCTTCAGTAAGAACGAGGTCAGACTTATAGGTCTATAGGATTTGGCGCTTGTGTAGTCACTCTTGCCTGGCTTCGGAATGAATATGACTTTCACTTCCCTCCATCCCTTAGGAACGTATCTGAAGGCCAGGCACGCTTGCATTCAGGGCACCAGTCTTGTAGCAACAGCGGTACCTCCCCACCGTAGTAGGGCTGGAAACACACCATCGGGACCTGGTGCCTTGAAAGGTTGGAAGCTTTTGATGGCCCACTGAAGTTTTTCCAGTGTAATCATCTTCTCTGCGTAACGCCACTCATGTTCTGATGGTGTTTGGATGACGTCTCATTTACCTGTGTGAATACGCTGCCTGGGAAGTGAGTTTCCACTAGGAGGCGTTTCGCAGGCGTCGTGGTCAGCGTGTTGTCGGGTTTCCGGAGTGTGGCGACTTCAGGTGTGTCCTGTTTCGCCAGTATTTTCCTTACCCTGTTTGCTTGTCGGCATGATTCAATGCTACCACAGAATTTACGCCATCCTGAAGTCCTCATGAATCTGATGCATTTCTTGTAGCTGGATTTGGCCGCGTAATAGGCGTCCCAGTCCTCATCACTACATGTATTCATGGCTCTGTTCAGAGCCTTCCTTACCTTACCGCGTTTGCGTTCTAGCTTCGCGCCCCACCACGGTTGTTTGCCTGGTGTGTCGCGCGGAATCGTTTCCGGGCAGGCGATATGGTAGCTGTTTATCAGCGATTCGGTGAGTTGTAGTACTTGCGAGTCGATCTGCGCCGTGTCCGCAAGAGAACCCGAATCGTCTTGTATTGCAAGCCGTGAGGCTAGGTTGCGCGTGTATACCGCTCTATCCGTGTTGCGTGGATTGCGCCTAGGTTGCTCAGGTGGTATACAGACCTGGATGTCGAAACGGATCCATCTGTGGTCTGAGCAGGAAGCCTCATTTGAGACCTGCCACCCAGTGATGAGTTCCGCTGCTCCCTCCTTTGCCAGAGTGAGGTCTATGATAGTACGACTGCGTCTGGTTACGAAAGTTGGTTCCGAACCTGTGTTTAGTAGGGACAAGTTAGTTGTGAACAAATAATCAACTAATGCCTTACCCCTTTCATTCTGTGTCGCCATCCCCCACAGTGGATGGTGTGCGTTTGCGTCAGTCCCGATGACAACCTCATCCCCGCTGCCTTCACAGTGTGTGATGAGGCGGTCAAGGTCGTGTGGGGGCGGTGCCTCCGCTTCAGGCATATAAACCGAGGCGAAGACGACGGCCATCCCTTTGGCTCCACGCTGCATAAACAGCCTAGCTGCAGAGACATCTCTGCAACAGAAGTCACTTAAGAGCTGTGCTTTAAGGTTACCTGTGACATATATGCACGATCTAGGGTGATCATGGTCTGCAGTAACAAGGAGCTTACCACCGAGATTGGACAGTCCTCGTATGTGGCCACCCCTAATCCACGGCTCCTGGATCAGGGCTATGACCGTGTGTTGAACCTCCAGCCACTTGCGTAGTTGAGCCGTCGCGGTCTGGCTGTGGTGGAGGTTAGCCTGCACGACTTTACAGGCCGACGAAAGGGACGCCATCGCAGGCGAGACCCTCCTCGTCACCCTCCAGTCGCAGCCCGGCAAACAGGTCGCCCTCGTCGAAACGCTCATCAGGGTCGGAACTTGGTCCTCGGGGATACCCAGCACCACAAACCAGCATGCCTTCTGCTTCTCGGCATGCAGCACTACCCACCTCCTTATGTCGATCCAGCGATTCTGGTACCATAGGGCTCGTCCAATATAGGTCGAGTTCTCGTAGACTCCCTGGTCGTCGGGGATGGCAATGCCGCAACGTACCCGCTTCTGGATCTCCGCCTGGCTCTTGACGACTAGCGAGGTGCTAGCCGGGAGAGCCAGTTTGGAGACTGTCTTCTTTAGCCAGGCTAAAGTGTGGTCATTCCCGCACCCGGCACCACAGCTTAAGGACTCCACCGGCGAACAGCGGCTTCGCTTTGAAGGTCGGTCCTGGTGTGTCCTGCGTAGCGGAGCAGGCCTCAGTGATGATCTGCTTGTGGATGGCAGCTAAGACCTGGTCCGATACTCCCTGGCTGATAAAACCCCTCCGGTCGCAGGTTATCGCGACGTTCAGGGACGCACTGGCAGCTTGAGCGTAGCTTCTGTTGGCAATCCGTTGGGACTGGTCAAGCCGCGGCCGCTTGTGCTCTCCACGGGGCGAAAACGTCTCGTTGAGGGCCCGCTTGGCCACAGTCTGATCGTTTCCATCGGGTTGCTGCGTCGTGGTTGCCATCTTGGCCAGAACTCCTGCGGATTTAGATGGCGATTGACTGGGTATTGGTCGGCTAGTGCCGGCCGCAGCCCACAACCGCTTCCCTTCAGAGAAGTTTCGCTTGGTCGTTTTATCCGAGCTGGTGGCAGCAACCTGCTTGTTTTGGGGGGCTCTTCGTCCCCGCTTGCTTTCCTGACGCCGCTCCTTACGCGTCAGCCTTTCCCTCCTCTTACCCTGGCTTGCGGGAGCTGCTGGACCTTGTGGATTGGATTTTTTGCCCTTGCCCTTACCTTTGCCCTTGCGGGCATGCACTTGCCAGGCGCTCGACAACACGTCCTCGATGCTGCCTGCCGTCTCCGTTTGACCGGAGACTGCTACAACCTGAGATGTGGCCTGTAGAGCCACAGGAGGAGGAGGAGGAGGGTGTTTGGGAAGGCTATTTCCGGCAGAGGTTTTACACGTCTCCGTTTTCGCCTTTGTGTGTAAAGGATCGGTACTGGTCCCATGCAGCGCCGTTCTCCTTTGCTTGGAGTGGGACTTTTTGGTCTTAGTTGCGGTTTTCGCCACAACCGGACCGACACCCGCGCTGGCGCCCGCGGCGAGCGACCAGCGGCAAGCGAGGCACCAGGGGCACCTCGCTTAGGAGCTTTGCCAGCTTTCGCCGACTCCACTCTTGCGGTGTTTTTAGTTGGCTTCAATTCGTCCATACTAAAAAGAAAAACACTTTCATCTTCCTGGCTCCCACCCTCCATGGAGCCCGCACCTGGGAACGTCGCACTGAGTGCGAACGTTAGGACTACCAGGAAGATATAGGTGCGCAAGGCTGGTTTACAGCGCGACATCGGGTGCTCGATCGGGTTGGCAACTAATCAACCCTCACTTACACCGTCAGCATGGCCTTTACCTACCGCTTTGGCCGCCTAAGGGCGACCTCAGCGGACCCCACGCACCTCGCCTGTGACCCTCTGACGGGACACAGTGGCCATTTCCCTACCCCTGGCTAGAGGGTAGGGCCACCGTTTCGCTTGAAATCCAGACCAAAGAGGGCGTGTTGCCTCACGGACACATTACCGCCAGTGCCGATCGGCTCAACCCCCCAGGACTCCTTCATCCCCGCTTACGGCGCTCGACTGCGCAGGTCCTAGCGCAGGTGACTAAATTCTCCTACCCGCCATCAGCTGAGTTTAGTGACGGCCGAGCCCGCAACCACTTCGTCACAGAAGGGTCACAGTTAGGAGGGGAGTTGGGAGGGGTAATAGATAGGAAAAAGGGTTAAAGGGGATTTAGGATGAGGAATGAGTGGTTAGCCCGCCAATCTACGGGTCGCCCGGTGGTTTCAGTTACGTCTATTTCATAAGGAATTAGACCTATAACGGGGTGGCAACCTCGGGAAGGTATGACTACCGGACTTGCCTTGAGGATCTACACGACTGTTGCGCTCCCCCTCAAGACCACGCCACCTTTTCGTCTCTGAAGGAGACGTAAAGGTAGGCCTGCATCTATACTACCAAGCAAAGCAAAGCGTGTCGTTGTGCAACCGCAAAAGCATACATACAGACCCTCCCCTATTTGAATTAAATTTGATTCTGTGACTAATAAAATTTTAAAATAAATGTGGGATTGTTTAAATAAAAGAAAAGCTCACAATTTATAACTCATCTATTTTAAGAATTTTCCGTCTTTTTTCCTGCCACCGTCTGTCACCACACCACGTCTAACTGTGTTGCCACTTAATCCTCTGACCTCCCTCATATCTACTGTGTTGCTGTGTTGCCACTTAATTACCCATTCATTCCCACATAAATAATTTTAAAATTCAAAAGAAATCGACTTAAATTATTTTTTTTTACAGTGAAAATCAGTTGGTGTTTATACCGTCCACGGACCCCCGTAATTACCCAATTACCGTCGATGATTTGGCGCCTGACAGCGTGGTAATTGATGCAAGCGTCGAGTTGTTGGGATTCTCGCCGAGCACATCGTTCTCTGCAGAGTGTTTCACACTGCAGGCTTCTTCTCCAGGGCCGTCGACGTCGTCCGCACGACCAGGTATTTTTTATGTTTATTTCTCATTTGTGTTGATAGTCTGATTTCATCGTGGACTAGGGAGTTCAAAGCAGCTGAAAGTTAAATATCTCTTGGCTCATGTAGGTAATTTTGTTTTAGATCCTTCGATTTACGAGGATAACCTGGAGGAAAATGCTCAGCAGTGGGAACACCCTGTGGGTCATTATCCTGGCAGCGATGTCGAGGATGGTGATGATTGCTTGGACGTCATAGGACCTCGCCGTAGGCAAGCCGGAGAATTCGCCGTGGAAGATTTGTCCGGCGAACTCGGTGAGGTCTTACAATCGATGGACAGGCAGGATGATGTCGCTCTGCGAGAATCATGTCAGGAGGAATTGCTGAAATTTGATTGGTCTCACGACCCCGAGGTTTTCACCGGGGTGCGGGAAAGTTTTACCGGACCACAAGGACCTACTTTCCCCACTGAGGGTATGTCTCCATTCCAAATTTTTGCAAAAATCTGGGATGAAGACATAATTAACCTCGTGGTCAATGAGACCAACAAGTATGCAGCACTCCTCCTGGCCAACCCGGCGCTTCCACAACAATCACGTTTGAGGAGGTGGGTCCCAATCACGCCTGACGAGTTATTCACATTCTTCGGTGTGATTATGCTTCAGAGCATTCTCCCAATCCCTGTAGAGGAGGAATACTGGATGCCATGTTTGCCTTATTTTAAATTGGCAACATTCGCCGATGTTATGTCGTATCACAGGTTTATCCTGATCAAACGGTGCCTCCACTTCGTCGATAATATGTTGTGTGCCAGAGGTATCCCGAATAAGTTAACTAAAATCAAACCCATAATAGACCACCTTAACTCAAAATTTAGCTCTTTATACCTGCCTGAGCAGGACATAGCTATCGACGAGTCGTTGATGCTGTGGAAAGGCAGATTGTCCTTTTCACAGCTCATAGCTACAAAAGCTGCTCAGGTAGGTATAAAGAGCTATGAACTCTGCGAGTCCAGGACGGGATATCTCTGGCAGATGATTATATATACCGGGAAGAAAGACCAGCATCATAACATCGAGGCAAGCACGAACATGGATGAGCCTGAGGGTGCAACTTCAAAGATAGTATTGAATTTAGTTCGTCCGTTACTAAATAAAGGCCACACTTTAGTAATGGACAACTTCTACAATAGTCCTTTGTTAGCACGCACCCTCAAGGCCCAGAAGACGGACGTAATGGGCACCCTGCGTCTGAGCCGGGCGTTCGTGCCTGACAGTTTGCGCCATAAAAATAAGGCAAACATGGAGATCGGAGAAGTGGCTTTTAGCCAGACACGGGACATGACAATCACGGTGTGGAATGACTCGAATGTGGTATCTTTGATATCCACATATCACAAAGTAGAGGTCGGCGGAAAAGAAAAGTACGGGAACTACAAGTACAAACCCAAGGTAGTACTGGATTACAACCTATCTATGGGAGGCGTCGACAAAAAGGACCAGCTTTTGCAGGCGTTTCCCGTAGAACGGGTTCGTAATCCAATCTGGTACAAAAAGCTTTTCCGCCGACTTCTCAACGTGTCCATCCACAACGCGTTTGTCATGTTCGCGAAAGGCAAAATGGCACAGCGGCAGTTTCGGGTGATGTTGGCGGACGAAATCGTAAAAAGATTTCGTCCGCCAGCAATTAAAACACCGATTGCGCGTGGCGGCCCCCACTTCCCGGGCAGAAACGGTAAAAAAAGGGCACGTTGCAAGTGGTGCTACATGAAAAAAGTGGACACGTCCACTGTTTACGAGTGCATCGCTTGCAATGTGAACCTTTGCGTTATTGGTTGCTTTCGCGATTATCACATAAGCCTGGGCCTGGCATAGTGATAATCTCTAAAGCAACCCTTTTTTTTTCTTATTTACCCGACTGCCGAGGGCTAATTATAGTTTTGAAGTTGTCGTTACGCAACGGGAACATTTTGTTTTTTTTTTTTAACTTAACCCAATGACATTCAGGCTACTAAGACAAATCTAACGACATATAGTTTACAAAAATCGGTCCATCTATAGACGGTAAAACGAATAATACTTACATACATTCGAAAAACATTACCCCCTCCTTTTTTGGTAGTCGGGTTTTAAAATCATAGTATTTTTTCATCCAGTGAAACAGGGATTGGGACCCAGTATTTGTTTTTTTATTTACACAAAAATATGTACCTACTTTAAACCCTGATGTGCCCACGGAGCAAGTACAAAGAGGAGATGCTGTAATAAGATTTCCCTAAGAAACAAAGCGTGACATTTTGCGGGATGAGAGGGTGTTAGACTCCGCCCATTTCTTTATTTGCCATCTGCCAGTCAATAGCAAAACTATTCGCTCGTTATGTCCATTTTATTTGAAGTTATGAAACTATCTCACACTAGATGTCACTAAGTGCAGGATACAACTGGGTCGTACTCAAAATGAACAGGGAGTTCTGTGAATTAATTTAGCGATCCAGCTTATAGGTACGTATTTTTTTCATTGAAACAGCGATACTATTATTTGATGAATGACGAATGAAGATCATTCGACATAATTTATCAAAAACCTTTAATTGTTCCATTTTTTTATTTTTCGGGCTTAGTTGCGGGTGTATTCTACTCCGTATCACCTAATCATTAAGAATTTATGACAACACGACTTGACCGTTACTGTATCATTGTGTTGTTAATAATAAATTCTTAGTTCAGGTTCGCGAATAATCGTAAGTTCGTAGGTGATACGGAGTATAATACGCCCGCAACTAAACCCGAAACTACGGATTTTGGGCTCGAAAATTCGTAAGACGGATGACGCGTCAGTACACGTGACCAGATCTAAAATTCGTAAGACGTATGACGCGTCAGTACACGTGACCAGATCTAAAATTCCTAACACGGATGACGTTTCAGTACACGTGACCAGATCTAAAATTCGTAAGACGGATGACGTGTCAGTACACGTGACCAGATCTAAAATTCGTAAGACGGATGACGCGTCAGTACACGTGACCAGCTAAAATTCGTAAGACGGATGATTCAAAAATGTGCAACTCGTGGTTTTTTTTTAAATAAATTTTTGTGTACAACAAAAATTTATTCTCTAAAAACGACTTTTTTACAGATTTATTATATGCATAGTATCTATCTACCTATATGATAGAATATTTAATTTAAAAAAGATTGTACTTTTATGTCCAGCATATTTAGTGTTTTAAATGCGACAGTCGCGGGGCATTCGGTACAATAATTGGCTTCTAAGTACTGCCCTGTTTTGTTTATGTTTGTTATAAACGATAACGATAGATGGCGGCCTGTTTACTCAATTATATAAAAACCAAGAAAATTATATTTTGGCGATTAAAAAGATCTTTAGGTATGAATGTTGAATGTACTAATTTCACTACATATGATTATTTAAAATATACTGAGCTCTACGTAAACATATTTAGTTCCCATGACCCAAAGTGTCGCCATCTAATGTCGGGTAGATTTATATTTGGAAACGCTGACGCTAAGAGATTTTTTAGAACCATTTTAATAAATTACTTTTAAAATTACTTAAAAATGTAATGTGATGCAATCCATGGCATCAGTACGTCTATCCGAGTAGTTTTTATAAGATAAAACACAAAACTTCATTGTTTTTTTTCTTGCATCGCGAATATGCTGTAAAATAGGTACGTTTACGAAGTTGTGCACAGGACGAACGCCAAAAATACACTGACTTAAGCCACGCCCACCGTGATGACGTCAAGACCTAGTTGAAAATCACAGTACACAGTTGCTTAGGCCGTCTCCTCTTTGTACTTGCTCCGTGGATGTGCCCCTTGGCTTAAAGGCACCCGCGTTTTGTCCATTCTCCCGGATTGTGATATTTGATATTTCTTATCTTGTATTTTTTTTCTATGAATATTGAAAAACAAGTGTGATACATCATTGGAAAGTGATGATGTACTTACTTTACTCTAACTTAACTAAACAAAAACAAACAAGAAATGTAAACTGCGTTTTTACGTAAGTGGGTATTCAATCAACGCCATATTTTTCTGCACTAGATCAACTTATCATCATAATTTTTCACAGTAGTTACAATATGAACTTACCTTTCAGATGATAACAATATTGTTTTGAATTTTTGTGAAAAGTATATTATTATGTAGTTGTATTAAATTAAGTATATAATTCCTGTGGAATTTTTTTAACCGTAGCAAATGTTTCGAGGTAGTTATACGCCTGTAAATAAATATTTTTGTACTGTGAAGTAAGTTGTTTTTTTTTATCCTTTGTATATAACCCCCCCACCTATAAAAGTCATAAAATATATATTATGTTAACGATTTATTTTAGAGATGGGCCGACTAGCCGCCGACTAGTCGGGAAAGCCGACTATTCGACATCGTTATACGCCTGTAAATAAATATTTTTGTACTGTGAAGTAAGTTGTTTTTTTTTAATCCTTTGTATATAACCCCCCCACCTATAAAAGTCATAAAATATATAATATGTTATCGATTTATTTTAGAGATGGGCCGACTAGCCGCCGACTATTCGGCATCGTTTGTAGTCGGCGACTAATAAAACAAATAATTTTTGTTTTATAATTTCTAAACATTACTTAAAGTAGTTATCTAAAGTTAGTCTTGAAACATATTCAAAAACCAATAAGGTAACAGAACGTATTAATCAGTCAGTAATTAAGCTAGCTTAAGAGCGTGTATTCCGTCCACTAGCGCCGCCAATCGTTTTTTATTATTTGTGGTAAATTTAAGACACGTAGATAAAAAACCGCTCTATAGTGCACTGAAGAAATGTATTTATTATGTTTTGAGAGTTATGTTTTGTACTTTAGAACATAAATAGTTGCCAAAGTCGATATTTTTGCTAAAAGTGGCCACTTTTAGCAATAATTGCCGTTTTGGCTATTTAGCCATGAGTTATGTATTAAAAATAGCTGTCAAAAAATAATAAATACATTTCTTCAGTGCACTACAGAGCGGTTTCTTATCTACGTGTCTTAAATTTATCACAATTAATAAAAAACGATTGGCGGCGCTGGTGGACGGAATACACACTTAACATCATTAATCAACGAAATAGGGCACATACATAACCAAATAACATGCCAATGGTAAGTATTTATTAAAATCTGAATGTTTAGTGTTCAAAATACTTAAACATTTTTATTTTTATTAGAAGCAACGATGCAGGAATTTCAATGTTTCGGCTCGATCAGGGAGTAGGCGATTTATTTTCGCTATAAACGCGATTAGTCGGTTAATCGGCAAATACTCTAATCGGCCCATCTCTATTTTATTTTTTAAAATAATCCTGTTTTAAAGTAACATAATGTTTTTTTCAACAATTATTTAGTCAGTGTTTACAGCTAAATTTAAAATTAGAAAAACTAAATATTAAAAAACACTTGACACGACTAGAAAGAGCCATTCGTAAGCTTGAACAAAAACACTGCTTGAGTGCTCTTTGCAACCGAACGAGTCGACAAAAAATGTTTATCCTACCGCGGCCACTCCTGGCGCGCGTGTGCGTTCGCCCAGCGGAATGTTGTTGAATTTAAAGATTTTAATTATGCAGATATTTAGTGTATGACGTCGTATAATTGTGTATGGTATAAAATAATTTGTGCACGCAGCCATTGTGGAGAAATTCACCAAAAACTGATTCCGCTGGGCGAACGTTGTCCTGGCGGAACTTTTTTTAATCCATAGACTTTAGAAGAAAAGAGATTAGTCCAAAAATTTGTGTGTAATTGTGTATGTATGAATAAAATTAGTGCATGCATAAACTTCGGAGAAATTAAAGTTTCCGCTACGCGAACGTTTGGCCATTACCTAGTTTTCATATAAAGCGCTTACATAGAGAGCTGTAGATTTTTACATAAGTTGTTTTGAATTTGTTTATATTAGTTTAAAAAACAGATTTAGAAAAAATCTTTGGACTTAAAAGATAAAAATATAAACGTAAAATACGCTTATTAGGTCTTAGTTCTTAAAGTATGCACTTTGGGGTCTAGATTTTCACGTTTATACAAACCTTGTAAGTTTCTGCAACATGTTGCCAAGTATCAATGATGTTCCGTTAGTAATTAAAGAGTTATAGGACAATTTACCATGAATAGATCACTGTTTACAAAGCAGTCAAATATCACGACGTTCTAAAGGAATTGCATGGTAAAATGTATGCCAATAATTAGTTTATTCATTTAACTATTCACATGGAAAATTTCATGTCATTAAATTCAGTAGGTAATTAAAGAAAAACAATTTTAATACTGACGAAGCATCGAAAACCTACATAACCCGACCAAGTTCGGATGGCTACAAAAAAGCGGCCGTGCCATATATCTTAGAAACGTTCCTTGCAATATAGTATTTATTAATATGGTACAGTTACGTACACAAGCGTTAGGAAAAAATAAAACAATTGCATTTCTTGAATGCAAATTATTTTTTTTAATAATAACGCCACTATCTACGATAAAAATATATAAATATTTAAAAAAAAAAATCTTCAATTAACAAGTACTTCTCTATTTAAATATTCGAGTACAAAAATATTTTTAATTATATAATATAATACTTAATTATGTAAGTAGGTAATTATGATAACGTTAACAAACGCTTGCAACGACAGCAATATACTTAAATGTGTTTTAACTAAAATAGGTTTAATAAACGATTATGAATATAAGGGTAAGTATAATATTTCGAGCTTCAATAAAAATTAAAATCACATCACATAACTAGACTATTCAGTTGTTTAGATTTGATCAACATTAAAAAAGTGCTTATAAACTAAAACATTGGTATAAAAAAGGTATTTTCAAGAAAATGTTTTTAAATGAGTAGCAAATACAGTAAATAACCTCAACATACATAAGTCACTACCAGTACAACGGTATACATCGGTTAAAAAATCGATTCAAGAAGTAGTTTTTTTTAAGTTATTAGATTGTTTGATCCACTAAAGTTGCAAAGGGGAACGCTCGTGTATGCCTAGTCCATTGGTTAAATAGTGTAATAAGCAACAATATGATAAATATTAACCTAAACAGTAGTAGGTACTTACATGTGGTAATTATTTAATTTCCATACGGGGTCTATAGTTAGAATCCTGCTCCGTGAAATCTTCAATAGAAATTAGCTGTATGAATTTTATTTGTCTTAAATAATAGGTATATCTAGATTATATCTCAAGTCTCAAGCGCATACTTAAATAAAGTACGGTCTACGTAAATAGTACCTACTTTCTGTTATAGTCAAATACATTAAAAAGGTAGGTGTACAAAAATGAATGACCTATAAATTATATCGAAACAACAATTGTGTTATCACCTATACCAATTCAATACCGATATTATACTGTAAATTTTGGGATGTTACCTAAATATATTGCACGGCCGCTTTTTTGTAGCTATCCGAACTTGGTCGGGTTATGTAGGTTTTCGATGCTTCGTCAGTATTATAATTGTTTTTCTTTAATTACTGAATTTAATGACATGAAATTTTGCATGTGAATAGTTGAATGAATACACTAATTATTGGCATACATTTTACCATGCAATTCCTTTAGAACGTCGTGATATTTGACTGCTTTGTAAACAGTGATAAATACATGGTAAATTGTCCTATAACTCTTTAATTACTAACAGAACATCATTGATACTTGGCAACATGTTGCAGACACTTACAAGGTTTGTATAAACGTGAAAATCTAGACCCCAAAGTGCATACTTTAAGAACTAAGACCTAATAAGCGTATTTTACGTTTACATTTTTATCTTTTAAGCCCTACGATTTTTTCTAAATCTGTTTTTTAAACATATATAAACAAATTCAAAACAACGTATGTAAAAATCTACAGCTCTCTATGTAAGCGCTTTATATGAAAACTAGGTAATGGCCAAACGTTCGCGTAGCGGAAACTTGAATTTCTCCGAAGTTTATGCATGCACTAATTTTATTCATACATACACAATTACACACAAATACACACTAATATTTGGACACATCTCTTTTCTTCTAAAGTCTATGGATTAAAAAAAGTTCCGCCAGGACAACGTTCGCCCAGCGTAATCAGTTTTTGGTGAATTTCTCCACAATGGTTGCGTGCACAAATTTTTTTATACCATACACAATTATACGACGTCATACACTAAATATCTGCATAATGAAAATCTTTAAATTCAACAACATTCCGCTGGGCGAACGCACACTGGCGCGCCGCTTCCCGCCCTTTTTTTCTCGAACGTGTCCGTTACCGCAGCAAAATTATGTCGAAAATAGTCATTTAATTAAACCATATAGATTTAGTTGGCCAGCTTCTGTAATTGTTGCACACATTTTTTTTTGTTGTATTTATAGGTTTTTAGTTATTTCACATAAACATTTTCTGCTGGGATAACGTTACTGCAGCAAAATATTTTTCTTTTTAATGGGCCTATTGAAATAAATACTAGCAATTTAATTAGTTGTCTATACGAGGTAAATGTTGCACCTTATTTTGTATTTGTTATGTCTTCAGCTGCGAAGTTATTCAAGATTTTGCTGGAGTAACGTTTTTGGTTTTGCTGGATCTCTGAAACGGTTAAGCGGATTCTTATCATCTTTTGTACACGACTTCTTAGGAAGTAGTTTAATTTGTTGTGCAATAGAAATAAACAAATTATTTCACCGTTAAATGGTTATTCAATAAAATATATAAACACTTCAATAGATCCTAACACTCCGAATAAGAGCTCTATAGACTTGTTTTAAGCTTTATTTTGTAGCTTGTAACTGCCTTCAAATGTTTGTGAAATTACATTAGTATCCTGCAAGTAATTAAAAAGTTATGATGATATTCAGTTCTCCATTTTCACGGTCACAATGCGCGCGTAGTTATTTGGCCACTGATAAACCTATGTGTGGATTTACAAACTGAATGTTATCTCAATTTTTTGTTGGTTAGTTCAGCTTTACAACCATAAAATTTCAGCGTACTACATACAATAATTAACGAGATAGGTAATAAAATAAAAGTCATAAGGAAGTAGTGTCCGACCGAAGCTTCGGCTTCGGCCAAAAAAGCACCTTCGGCCAAATCTTCGACTTCGGCCAATAATTTGCCGAAGGTTTGGCCGAAGCCGAAGGTTTGCTAGTTGTCAAAATTTGAAATTTACTGAACGATGCTAGAGCGAGACGGAGAGTGTGCAGAGCAGCAGAGTTTCGCCGCGCCGCCGCACCGGACCAAACGAATCGCAGTTAGTAAACTAAACGAGTCAAAACAAGCTTGAGAGCGCGTCTTAAAATTCTATTAAGTGTTTTGTTTTTAAATATTTCATATTTGTTACTAGCTTCTTCCAGCGGCTTCGCCCGCGTGATCCCTAGGGAACATGTTCCCGGGAATAAAAGTAGCTTATGTGCTATTCCAGACTATAATCTATCTTTGTTCTAAAGGCAAACGCCCAAAAAATGCCTGAAATAGACAAAAACTACTGAAAGTCCTTAATTCTATTTAGAATAAAGTATGTATTAAGAAATATTTCTTAAGTTTGTATACCTAGGGTGAAAATATAACGATAGTTTAAATATTTACTTTGATATCCGTCATAATTATTCTTAATTTATAATGGCGGTCAGTGTTTATTTGACATGAGTACCCGACATTCAGCCAAACAGAAATCGTCAAACGAACTATTTTACAGAATTATTGCACAATTATCATTCATTTAATATTATTCGACCTATTTATACCGTAAATCTAATTAAAATAGTATTTGCGTGTCAATATTAATTAAAACAAAAACACTTGAATTATAAAACGTATCGTTGGCTGTATGCATCACATGTCCTTTGCCCTAATGACAGTTTGACATGAATGCATTTTAATTTTTTCGATTTGAATTAAACGATTCATGGTTTTGCGCTTGCGACTCGAGTTAATTATAACGACGACTGTGGCTATTTTTTAAGGATTTTGATTTGACTTCTGCACACGTTACCCATTTTTGACACGACTTAGATTGGCCCGCCTAAATGACGACGGACCTGAACCTACTTTAAATACGATTCTGCTATTGTTTTGGACTTGTGGACCGTGTACATTTAACCTCTGGCGGACCGCCGGGTGAAAGGACATTGTTCATCGCCCATACATCGTTCGCCTAAGAACCAACAGAGACGTGAATTTACTATCTGTGTTTTAAATAATGCATATGTTCGACTGAAACTAAATTAAAATCACGGACACTTTTCAGAATTGTAAAATATCCAAAATGATTTCGGATTTTGAGGTTATAAAACATACCAAACAATAGAAACATACCAAATGGACTAAGATCCCAGAGCTGCCAGACTTTTTATCTCACCAAAAAATGGTGTAGAGCAGTGTTAATATGTTCTTCTAACATACGAAAGCGTGGTAACTTAGGTCGACGGCCGATTCCCTGATATCAGGTGCAAAATACATTACATAAATCAAAGTGTCAACTGTCATTTCATCGACTGTCAGTGTCAATAGTGTTCGTGTCATACAGCGCTTTAATCGCTTTATTCTTTTTGTAGGTAACTTAAAATCTTACAGCGCTGAGACCGCTTTGTTTCATTTTAAAATAATGGCGCCGGGTTATAAAACCCAAGTGAGTTACTTTTTAAAATGGTTTCGTAATTAAAAAGTGTCCGTTCTATTCTAATCATTAAAATGTAATTTTAAAAAAAAACTAGGAATAATGGTAAAGGTTTCGCATGTGTTGATTCATAGGCCACTTTTTACCATGTCCTTTCACCCAGCAAGTGAGTATTTCTGTTGAGCCCCGCTGGGTCCAATTGGACCCAGCACACCGCGACTGATTAAAACTTTATTTTCGTGTTTAGTAAGCTTTAGAATCGTTTGTCTACGAATATTCTCTATGGCGTATAAAATTTGCCGACTCTAGAAAAAAAAACATACTAAAAAGATGACACCTGACATTTCTAAAACTCTTGTCAAAAGTTTCTATGTCTCGGTGATTTCGCGCGCAATGGTGAAGTTATTTTAGTGAATTTTGTGTGTTTTTAGTGCAATATTCTAAGGTAAGTGGATAAATAATCATTTATCACTATTTCCTACAAGTATGTAGCTAGTTTTTTGCATGAAATAACATAACAAAACTTGTTTAGTTGAGCCAACAAAAGTTACGTAATTTCGAGTGTTCGCTAAGGTCAACATTGTTATTGTTTGGGTTTCTGGCAATGTTTACAATTAAAGTAAGCATATTGTAACGATTTATAGTTAACAATGCGTTGATGAATATATAGGTAGTATTCTACAAGCTTTTCCAATTGGAATCTGTTTGATATAACTCTGATAATCGTTATCAAAATAGCGCATTGAATTACGCAATAAAAAACAACAAATGGCGCCGCGCTTTATGAAGTTTGAGCTTGAATATTGCTATAATCGGCTATAGAACTCGTATAAAAGATCATTGTCATTAGATTACTTGTCTTTTCATAAGCTAGATCCCAAAAATTGGTGTAAATTGATGCAATAGTTTTGTCAGAAATAACATAAACAGCAACATAACTACATTCAGCAAGTTCTCTCATTTCAATAGGATATATTTATTTCTCGAGTACTAATAAGAGTTTTGTTTATACTTAATTTCATGACGACATAATTATGGAACCCGAAACCGTTTCAACTGCTCGGATACAAGCTACAGAAACGCCGCGATAACGTTTTAAGTGGCTCGGGTCAGATTACACTTACGGTAAGCGACCGCCCGCGGAGCGGCGCGGGACGCAAGGTCCGCAAGGGTAGTGACGTATGAAATGTGTGAAGTCCGCCAGAGGTTAAAATTGGATTGAAACGTACACTGTATCTAGCTATCTCGATATTGCAACGATGATACGTAATCTCATATCAGTGCAAACTGGTGAAGTTGTGTGAATGATGAAGAAGTGACGTTGTTTAATACAGGCATGGATAACACCACAAGCTGTAAGTATTGAGATTCCCTAGTTCTCTTGCCTATTTACATATTATTGAGCCCACACTATGTCAATAATATGGTACTTACTTACCATGGGCTCGGTACCAATCCAATATTTATCCTCCTGTAGAGTTTCATGATGACTACTAGTGGTTTTTAATGATGATTATAACATTTAAATGCTGTTTTGTTGTTTAATTATTGCATATTAATCCTTAACCTATATTTTAGAAAAAAGTTTTGTAACTGGCTTCTCCCGAGGTTTTTGATAATTATTGAAATTATAATGGGTTCCCTACGTTTTTCAGTGCAATTTGGCGTACATTTCATTGTTGTTCGTTTCAGGCATTTTTTTGTATGGCTGATGGGCATTTCCCTTTCATTATGATCCGTTAAGCCGTTCTGGCGTGATTGAGTAACAAACAACCAAACTTTCACATTTTCATTTTTTTTTTTTCATTTTTTCTGTCGATTGTAGCGTGATGAAAAGTATACTATAACCAGCTCAAGAGTATGAAAAATAATTATACCAAGTTTCGTTTAAATCCGTCGAGTAGTTTTTGTTTCTATAACGGTTATACAGACAGGCAGACAGACAGACAGACAAAAATTTTACTGATTGCATTTTTGGCATCAGTATCGATCCCTAATCACCCCCTGATAGTTATTTTGGAAATATATTTCATGTACAGAATTGACCTCTCTACAGATTTATTTTAAGTATAGATAGTTATAGATAGAAGATAGATTACAAATTATTTTATTTATTACTGTGAGTAGTACCTGTGGTGTGGTGATGCGTTCTTTATTGTGAGGCACTCTAAGAACCAAGAAACCGTAAGTATTGTCTGGTTTAAAATATTTTATGTTATCTAACGTTAGGTAGGTAGGAAATTAAATGGAAACAATGTTGGTATGTTTTCTTAAGCAATTTTTAGATAAAAAGACATGTGAAGATTGTTTACTTTTTGTTAACTACCTAAACCGATAGGATATAGGCGCATATCCGCGTTGCAGAGTCCTACTGCGAGTACGGGGCGGTCGGCTCGGCTCGGTAGGTACCTACTTGTGCATTTATATAGAATATTTTCTTTCAGGTACACAATGACATCTTTAGAGCTGAATCCTATTTGGCAATATTTTATAAAGGCTACTGATAAAGCTTTATGTAAACAGTGCAATAAATCATTGTCTCTTGGTAGTGCTTTAGGTACCAAAAAAGCAGAGTACCACTAATATTAAAAATCATTTGATGAAAATGCATAAAATAGAGTATTTCGCAAGGTCAATGACACCTTCGGCTTCGGCTTCGGCTTCGCCCGAAGGTTTTGGTGAATACCGATTAATCGGCTTCGGCCAGAATATTGCACCTTCGGTCGGACACTATTAGGAAGTGAAAGGCCGTGGTAACCCGACCAAGTTTAGGTGGTTACAAAAAAGCGAACGCGTAGTAGGTACATTTTGCTATCTTATAAAATATGTAGGATAGTGTTACAAGTTTAGTACAGATGTGTAGACAAGTGTTAAAAAAAACTACATGTTTCTTAAAGAATTTTTATTTACAGGTAAAATAATCATTTTAATTGAGCAATTCATTTTATTGCCAAATGGTATTTCCATTATTTTTTAACACAGTTTACACTTTTTCTTTAATTAAGGTGGATGCTCCAGGGTAGCCCGCGAAATTGTGTATTTTGATTGTGTTTGATTGTGTTTGATTATGGAGCATTCACCTTAATCACAAATGTTAATAAAGAACATGCATGTACAACAGCACACATACTAAAACTTGTAAATAAACTTTTCATTCTAAGTATCTCTATGTAGTCTGTGATTCTAAGTAAAAAGTGCCAAGTGCCGTTACAAAATATGGGAAAGTGAAAAATAAAATAAGAAAAAGAAGGGAAAATTGCTGTTGGCAATGCTGGAATTAATTTCTCTGTCAAAACTCAATCTCTGACTCTCTGTTTGCCATAGAGATAGAAAATATTTATATGTCTATTAGATCATGCTGTTTGCTCACTAGGTCAAAGAGTATAGTAATAGGTTATTGTGGTGTCCTGTGTTCATAGATACGTAGTATCTCTATGTTGTCTGTGGTTCATAGAGTATGTAAACCGTAAACTTTTAGGCTTAGGGTGGAAGCTCCAGGGTAGCCCGCGTAATTCAAATATATTTATGTTTTTTCAATTTGCCGGTCAGTGTGTAGCTGTATGTTGAATGAAATATGATTCGCGGCCGTAACGCAAAACACTTAGTACTGCAACCTCGCCTTAATTGCAGATGCAAACAAGTAAAATATCTACACAGAAACAAATAACTGTGATTTCAACCACAACCAGTATTACATTACAATATTAAAAATAAAACTGATGCCAGGTTTAGGTTGGCGATTGCGATGATTTTATTGTCTCAAATTCGTGATTGAAGAAAAAAAGAATAGAAAAAAAAATAATGAAGGGCCCGTAAGAAAGAGATCACCAGTATTTAATACACAATATATAGAGATGACAAAGTTTTATCCTAAGGTTAAATACACCAGTATTTAACCTTAGGATAAAACTTTGTCACTTACACATCATAGATTCTATTATATTTCGCCACTACAAAGTAAAAAATAACTTTAATTTCGGAAGTCGTTGTTTTTGTTAGTTTCTTCGTAATTTGACACCGACTTCTGAAAGTTATTTTTTACTTTGTAGTGTTTCTTTTTGGGAGTCAGTTGTATTTTTTTGTAAAATGTTTTTTATTTTTCACTTTTTAGTGGTACTAACAACACCACTGCAAAATCGCAAAAAAGCAAAATACGCTATTTCGATTACTTGGATGACATAAAACCATCATCCAAGTTGACGAATTAAAGCTATTCCGATTTAAAATCCAAAGTTCGTAACCGATTTTGATAAAATTTAAATGGGACCAATCTGTACAAGTATATCCTTTCAGATAAAACAAGAATGTTTCAAATCAGTTCATAATTGTCGGAGTTATGAGGTAAGAAACATAAAAAAAATACATCCGAATTGAGAACCTCCTTCTTTTTGGGAAGTCGGTTAAAACAATTCAATAATATAACATTTGGAGCAAAAATGTAACATTTTAGGAAACGAAACGTAACTTACGACTCAAGGGCCCTGGCACCCCGCTAGGATAATTGTGTTCTGTGCCCTGGCAACACTGATTACATTTAGATTACAACTGATTTTGTGGTTATTGCACTGACGTATAAATCATATGGACTGGGCATACCTACAAAAAAAACGTGTCTACCTACCACCGACTTGGGCACTTAAAATGGCTGCCTTTCGTAGGGTTGTAACTGCGAGCAACATGCGCATCTGATATCGATATTCAACTCAATGTTAAAGTTTTTATCTCAATGCGTATAAACCATATGGACTGGGCATACCTATAAAAAAAACGTAGCTACCTACACTTTGCTGGGATGAGAAAATGGCGGCTAATAGGGCAGCCTATGTCGATATTTCTTTACAATAACATCGATAAAAGATTGTTAGAATGTTTTCAAAATGTCACGGTACAATTTCAACGGGTATTTTTAGCACATTCTCAGCTTCACTTGACAGTCGCCAGCACATCGTGCTACAACAATCTGACAAATTTCTGTACCTACTAGATTTCCAACTTTATAAGAGAAAAGATTAAGTTCAATTTTGACTGGAATAATTTGACAGTTTCGAGTAATTTGATGTGCTGGCGTCTGTACAACAAAATAACTATCTATGTGAACAAATCTGAAAAGTTATCTTTGACCTACTTCCCGGTTTTTGATTTAGGCTAATACTTTGCGTACATGTTTAGTTTGGATGACATTGTTGCCGATTCTCTTGTTCAATAACTAAACTAAAATTAGATAATCACTATCTTTTTAACCGACTTCTAAAAAGGAGGAGGTTCTCAATATTTAATATTATTATATCAATGGGGGTTTCCGGGACATGTCTCTCTGTACCGCATACCCCCCAAAATATGTATCTATTGCTATTATTAGGATAAGTAACAAGGTACATCGAATAAGTTTTTGAAAATTCAAATGAAATGTACCTAAGCGTTATTCTAAAGCCTTGCGTTAGGTCATTCGAGACGGGGTGGAGGGAACAAAATCTAAGAAAAGAAATGACGCTGCATCCACGTTGGGCTGCCAGCACGGACGTCTCCATCACCTAAGTATATTTTCTAACATACCGATGAAATTGGGTTTTAATTAAAAGTCAACAATAATTATTTACAACACCATTTATTTATTTTTACATACATATAATTTACATCCTACTAATATTATAAATTTATCCTACTAATCCATACCTTCTAATCTAACTATCCTACTAATTGCTATACAATTTTTGTTTAAAAACATACCAGCATATTCAATGTGGGCACTGCGCCATCATGTAACCTCATCACATCGATCGAGGGTTCTGTTAAAACTAGATTCATCAAAGTGCAGGGAGCAGATATGCCACATTTTATGTCTATGGTTTATATTTTTCGTCTATCCATTTATTTTTGAAAAATTCATTTCCAGGAAATCTGTGGGTTAATAGCATTGCAATGTATTTTACACACTTTATCAATATAATAATATCGATACTTATCGTATGCGATGCGAACATCGCACATCACTAACTATTTTATGTAAACAATACAACGAAATTAAGAAAATAATAACGTAATAATAAGCCATACAAATATGACACAGGTTTCAATAATCTTTAAAAAGATCATCTGGTAACAATACATTACACAAAATTCTACAATATTCAACTGGATTAGTGAAAACTAGTAACTAACCTGTGCAGAGTCAAATTAGTCTGATTTTTGTTATTCCTAGCACCATACTGTATTATGCAACACGATGGCATGATTTTTCTCTTATTTTCCAAAGCCAGAACACAAAAAAAAACCTAGCTTTCGACGTATTTATCTTTAAAACAACGAAAATAATAAAAGCAAACAACTGTTTGACAGCTCAACTACCATAAAACCACAGAGTACTTTGGGCACCTAAAATGGCGACCGGCCACGCAAAGGCATGATTTTGACGTCACACAATAGGGTTGCCAAATTTAGTACTTGGCAAACATATACATGTCTCTTTTTTCATATGCAGTTTCAAGTCCATATGATTTATACGATTTATACGTCAGTGGGTTATTGTCACTGACGTATAAATCATATGGACTTGAAACGTTTGACTATAGAAATAAACAGTTATACAAATATCTATCATATCGACGCAAACATGTCAAAAAGCGTTTTGTCTCTTTTTAACTAGCCAAGAGCTGCATATGAAAAAAGAGACATGTATATGTTTGCCAAGTACTAAATTTGGCAACCCTATTGTGTGACGTCAAAATCATGCCTTTGCGTGGCCGGTCGCCATTTTAGGTGCCCAAAGTACTCTGTGGTTTTATGGTAGTTGAGCTGTCAAACAGTTGTTTGCTTTTATTATTTTCGTTGTTTTAAAGATAAATACGTCGAAAGCTAGGTTTTTTTTTGTGTTCTGGCTTTGGAAAATAAGAGAAAAATCATGCCATCGTGTTGCATAATACAGTATGGTGCGAGGAATAACAAAAATCAGACTAATTTGACTCTGCACAGGTTAGTTACTAGTTTTCACTATTCCAGTTGAATATTGTAGAATTTTGTGTAATGTATTGTTACCAGATGATCTTTTTAAAGATTATTGAAACCTGTGTCATATTTGTATGGCTTATTATAACGTTATTATTTTCTTAATTTCGTTGTATTGTTTACATAAAATTTTTATGTCTTAGTTAGTGATGTGCGATGTTCGCATCACATACGATAAGTATCGATATTATTATATTGATAAAGTGTGTAAAATACATTGCAATGCTATTAACCCACAGATTTCCTGGAAATGAAATTTTCAAAAATAAATGGATAGAAGAAAAATATAAACCATAGACATAAAATGTGGCATATCTGCTCCCTGCACTTTGATGAATCTAGTTTTAACAGAACCCTCAATGTGATGAGGTTACATGATGGCGCAGTGCCCACATTGAATATGCTGGTATGTTTTTAAACAAAAATTGTATAGCAATTAGTAGGATGGTATAGATTAGAAGGTATGGAATAGTAGGATAAATTTATAAAATTAGTAGGATGTAAATTATATGTATGTAAAAATAAATAAATGGTGTTTTAAATAATTATTGTTGACTTTTGATTAAAACCCAATTTCATCGGTATGTTAGAAAATATACTTAGGTGATGGAGACGTCCGTGCCGGCAGCCCATCGTGGATGCAGCGTCATTTCTTTTCTTAGGTTTTGTTCCCTCCACCCCGTCTCGAATGACCTAACGCAAGGCTTTAGAATAGCGCTTAGGTACATTTCATTTGAATTTTCAAAAACTTATTCGATGTAGGTACCTTGTTACTTATCCTAATAATGGCAATAGATACATATTTTGGGGGGTATGCGGTACAGAGAGACATGTCCCGCAAACCCCCATTGATATAATAATATTAAGTATTGAGAACCTCCTCCTTTTTAGAAGTCGGTTAAAAAAATAGTGATTATCTAATTTTAGTTTAGTTATTGAACATGAGAATCGGCAACAATGTCATCCAAACTAAACATGTACGCAAAGTATTAGCTTAATCAAAAACCGGGAAGTAAACTTAATCTTTTCTCTTATACAGTTGAAAATCTAGTAGGTACAGAAATTTGTCAGATTGTTGTAGCACGATGTGCTGGCGACTGTACAAGTGAAGCTGAAAATGTGCTAAAAATACCCGTTGAAATTGTACCGTGACATTTTGAAAACATTCTAACAATCTTTTATCGATGTTATTGTAAAGAAATATCGACATAGGCTGCCCTATTAGCCGCCATTTTATCATCCCAGCAAAGTGTAGGTAGCTACGTTTTTTTTATAGGTATGCCCAGTCCATATGGTTTATACGCATTGAGATAAAAACTTTAACATTGAGTTGAATATCGATATCAGATGCGCATGTTGCTCGCAGTTACAACCCTACGAAAGGCAGCCATTTTCAGTGCCCAAGTCGGTGGTAGGTAAACACGTTTTTTTTGTAGGTATGCCCAGTCCATATGATTTATACGTCAGTGGTTATTGTCAAAGATAGAGTACCTACCATCTAAACTTGTCAAAGAGAGTACTACAGCCGGTCTATAGGTACTTTGCCTACCTATATATATAGTAGTCTATGCTACGTGTTCACTAATCACTTCGATGTATAAATTTACAGAATCGGACTGCAGTACTACTGACTGAGTGAGTGTTATTGTGTTCTGTGGTTTGCTATCTTTATAAACACTTTATTGATAAATTTACTAGATTTTGAGTAAAAATGAAAAAACTGCCACTGTGCAGGGTTTGTTTGGCGGGGAATGTTCGCATGTATGTAGTTGTCAGCAAAAACTTGCGTGAACTGTACGAGAAGCTGACTGACAATCCGGTAAGTTGATAACTACTGATCCTAAGAAGTGTAATTAAATATTTTGTTCTGAAGGTCGTCTCAGAGAAATGGTCGTTCAGTGCGTCGTCTCAGTAGACGTCTGATCTCACTCTACAAACTCATCTGTGTGTTCCTCATTCCTCTGAATCAAATGCCCATATTTTGACAATTTCATTCTTTGCTCCCTGGTGCCACTTTCAGACTTCCCCTTGGACAGTCTTAGTTTGAATCCGCCCCTAAGACGACCCACTGACCCAAACATTAAAACAAAATTGTACCCAAGTCATGTTTTGTTGCAGTTTGTAACTGAGGACAGTAGACCGATGCTCGCTTGTAACTTCTGCTGCACTAAACTAAAGCAATGCTACCAGTTCCAGAGACAATGTCTGGAAACTGAAGAGCGGTTTGCTCAGATCATGAATGAGGATTACATGGTGAGGTTTTCTTCAACTGATATTTACCTACTCTTGTAATGCATGCACCCATTTAATACTATGGTTATCTTTTTACAGCCAAATCCTTTAATTAATCAATACACTTCAGAGTTTTGCAATGGCTTTAGTCAATCACCTATAGAGCTCATAAGTATTGGTGAATGTGTAACAGAAAATATTGCTATCAAGGAAGAATTACCAGATGTATGTGAGAGACTAGATGATAATATTGAGACAAAGAAGGAACATCAAAGTGATGGTAAGTTTTAAGAACAAAATTGCCCAAGTGTGTGTCAGTCAGGCCACACTTAGTGAAGGGTTCCGTAGGTACCTGTCACATGAACCATGAAAAAATAGTAGCAAAAGTATAATATTGCAGTCTCAAATGTACAATATAGTCTTAGTAGTTAAAAGCCAGTTGCTAAGGGATTATTAGGAATTTTTACTGCACAGTAAAAACAAACTGTCTGATTTGTGTACTTTCAGAGCTAGAACTGGGAAATCAGAAAAACAGCTTTTTAGATGTAAAAAATGTACAGCATTCTGAGTCTGATACAGAAGATGATAAGCCTGTAATGGAGTTTAAAATTGAAGTGGAGGAACTTGAAGTGTCGAGGAATAAATGGAGAGCCAGTGATGCACAACGTAAGTATAAGTTAGTTAATATGTGCTAGCAGACACTTACCAACTGGTTTACAACTCACATTTACCAAAACCCATTTTTAGAATGCCTCACATGTGTTTTTTTTTTAATATATTATGCTGCTTAGCACAGCAATCTGTTTAGTTGCTAATTTTTCTATCAGAGTATGGGTATGTCATTTAGCTTTGAAGAGAATCCATTGACCTCTCTCACTATAGTATGGTGTATCGTTTTTTAAGGGTTGGAACATCATTGCTTCAAAATGACCCAAAAATGGTGTTATTTGCTGATGACATATCATTGATATTTAAGATAGAACGACGGTCACAAAATCTTGATGATGTCAATAACTCTATTCATCAAGTTCAAGATTGGTTTACTGCAAACAACTTAGTACTAAATGAAAAAAATACCACATGTATTTAAGGAGGTTGGCGAGTTTGGACCCGCTTTATTTATAAATTTATATTTGCAAGTTTATATTTACTATAATTAGGAGTTTGATAGAGGATTATATAAAAAATATTGAGTGACTGGGTGATGGAAATTAAAAGTTAGAAAAGATTTCTTTTACATAAAAATAAGTCATCATGCAGTTACTAAACGCACAGTGTCTCATATAACATTCCAACCTACTCTTTCATTACCTTCATGATTTACGTTCTTGCACTTGTTCATGCTTGTCAATTAATTTTTTAAACAAAACTTGTAAAACATGAGAAAATCATACAAAAGTTAATATTAAAAATGCATTTACATTTTTTATACAAAAATGTACAATATTTTTAGGTTCTAATGTGGAATTTTATTAAAAAAAAGTACACACTCAACAGAAATCAGTTTATTTAAAATTTAAATTAACACAAAATATCACTAAATCTAATACTGCAAACTTCAAACAATTTAAACGAAAAAAATAACAAAATGATCAGTAAAATGGCTTATGTGACCTTAATAACAACCGATAGTGATTATTACAAGACTTCCGTACACTCGGGGAACCGGCGAAGAAAAGGACCGTTCCTTCTAAGCGCACTCCTTAAATAGACTGTCGCCGGGTAGTTGATGACGACGTTCGGAAACTCCTTACATGGCCTCTCCTGATGTTGGGTCGTCTTCGACGCAATTTTTTCGAGCGATCCCGCTAGGACCCGCCACTGGAGAGGACTGTGGGTCGGTTTCAACGCCATCATCCAGCAAGGGCATGGACAGAGCAGCTGTTGGAGGAAACTCCGTTTGGACTTCCATCTCCTCGTCATCATTAGTTTCATCTAAAGACAAAAAGGGCTATTAGTAATAGAAAAAACAAGATAGAAACACTCAGTCTCGCTGACCAAACAATCCGTCTCCGCTCAGTCAATTTATTCATCGTTCTTACACAACTCTAGCTCATGTGACACGCATACATCGGCGCCGTCGACACGGCCTGTCATCACTAGACGGGCGGACGGCGAGCCACCCATAGCTCGCCGTCCACAGGCACGGCGGCCGGGACGAAAGGGTCTCCTCTCCCTCCCCGCCACCTCCTTCGCTAGCATCACTGCTTCGCAGATTTCTTCGTTGGTTGGTGGTAGGACTTTTAAGTCCGCCTGGCAAGCTACCACCATCATGTCTAAGTCAGTCGCAATTAGAGGTATGATAGCCAGTTCTTCATGTTAGAGGATTCCGGGTGAACTTCCATCTTCGGCCTAATCATCACTTTCCATCAGGTGAGATTTGGGCCAAGAGTTTCCCCGTTTTGAATAAAAAAAGAAAAAAAAAAAGAAGGAGGCAAAGGCGTCCCATTCCATCTCGCTCCTGACCATGGCAGAAGCGAGAGGTCGCCGCCGATCGCCGCTTCGAGGACACGGCGGTGCCCCGCCCAGGCGGGGCACACCTGCACAGTGTGCTCCTCCGGACGATCCTCGCAGTGGTGACACCCGGGCGTTTCCTCTCGCCTGATTCGGTGCAGGAACCTCCCGAAACACCTATGTCCGGTGAGGACCTGCGTCAGTCGGTAGGTGAGGACGCCGTGGCGCCTCTCAAGCCACTCCTCAAAGGGACTTATCGCCATTATCGTGGCGTGCCCTATCCGCCGTGGCGCCTCTCAAGCCACTCCTCAAAGGGACTTATCGCCATTATCGTGGCGTGCCCTATCGTTTCCAGGGTTAGTTTTTGTTTTTCTATTTTTTTCTTGGTGGTTTTATTCATTTTTATGATGGTTATTTTCAATAAAATAAAGAAAAATTACGTAGTGAAAAATTTCACGTCAGTCAAGTTGACATCCGGACCACAGATCTTATTATTATTTTATTGTTTTCTTTCTCGGGTCTCTGGAGACCCGGTCCTTTGGTAGGCGTACGAGGGGCCGAAACCAACTCGCAGAGGCCCCGTTAGGAATTTCAAATGTAATGGGGCACCAACCGGCGATTTTCCCTGTATGCACTGTGAAAGTATTCCCAAGGACAATCCCCGGTTGGAGCAAGACTATTGCAGAATATGGAAAAAAAACGATGAAACGCTATGGGTTTGGGCGGTTTAGTGGACTGATAATCGTTTATTATAGAACTTTTGGCCCCTGCTTGACCACTAACAATATACACGGCTTTTAAATGGCAGGGGGTGACTTGCACACTCAATGAATGGGCCCCCGAAAACGGTCGCTAGCACAAAGTGACGTAGCGCCAAGGAGGCAACATGGCCTGAGGTGCTAGAGGAGTGGAGTGGAGAGGTATACCACGGCTATCAGGACAATCCCGAAAGTGCGGTCAAGATCCCTACCAGCATCTTACTGGATTATACATCCTTCTCCCGAGCACGTTTGCTCTAGCGAATCTACTCATACCGGCCGATTAAGGCAAGGAAGAGGTGGGAGCTCTGTTCCTCGTCAGTGTTCACTCTGGCCAGCCAATAAAGGCAAGCCGGAGATGAGGAACAAGACTTCTCCCGGGAGATTAGGTTCGTGGGGTCGCTACTGCCCAACAGTTCGCCACAAAACTGCCTTGCGGATTGTATCTCCCTTTGTCTGGCCCCTCACCCTAGGTATGACCTAAGGTCTATCGGGACGCGCAAGCCCCACCACGACGTCAACGTAGAGATACTGCGGTAGGGTTATTATTATTATTATGAGCCTGTTGAGTCCCACTGCAGGGCAAAGGCCTCCCTTCCTTCCTTCCACTGTTTCTAATTATTGGTGTCTTTGATATCACCAGATTTAAAAAGTGGTATCACCTTACTATATTTCATAATATCCGGAAAGCCAAGGTGCTATGGTCTCAATAATGGACGTGCACACTTTGATGGACATTTCAGTTTTCATCACTATCGTAGGGTTGATATGTTTGAATTGAAATTCAACCGTGCAACCTGGAACGTTTGCTTTTAATAAATCAAATGAGACCTCGTGTGAATAATTTAAAGCTCCAGTTGTTGTTGATGGTATATCGGTGAAAAAATTTACAAATTCTTGATCTACTTCTAAATTAGAACTTACCATGTACCATGCTCAGTCTCCAGCAAAAATTCAGTATTTCGTACCTTATTTCTGTTGCTTTCAGTATTGATAACTTTCCAAACTGTCTTTATTTTATTATCTGCCGATTTAATCTTATTGTTAATGTACAGGGCTTTAGCTACTTTGCAAGTATTTCTGAAAACCTTGGAATATTTTTTTAGAATAGAATAGAATAGACATCTATATCTATCTATACTTATAATAAATCTGTAGAGAGGTCAATTCTGTACATGAAATATATTTCCAAAATAACTATCAGGGGGTGATTAGGGATCGATACTGATGCCAAAAATGCAATCAATAAAATTTTTGTCTGTCTGTCTGTCTGTCTGTCTGTCTGTCTGTCTGTATAACCGTTATAGAAACAAAAACTACTCGACGGATTTTAACGAAACTTGGTACAATTATTGTTCATACTCCTGAGCTGGTTATAGTATACTTTTCATCACGCTACAATCAATAGGAGCAGAGCAGTGAAGGGAAATGTTGGGAAAACGGGAGAAGTTACTGCATTTTTTAAGCTTACGTCGCGTGTGCAGCCTTAATGGTTAAAGCTACACAGAAATCATGTATGACGGAAATGTTCTCCTTAAAATTATATAAAAAATATCCAACGACAGCATATGTCTATCTTTTATGATTGACTCACAATAACACGTGTAACTCCCGATAGCTTAGCAGTTCGAAGCTTTCTGATTGTATTTGTCTACTCTTACGTTTATAAAACTCTCAGTCGTCCCTAATTAACATTAATAAAAGTTAACATACTATTCCATAAAAAAAGAATCATAGAAATCGGTATAGAGACACCAAAGTTATACATGAAATACGCTAATAATAAGCCATCGCGCGTGAATACTGAATCATGCTATAAGGATTATTTTTGTATAAGGTCGCGAACGCACAGGCAGGCAGCTTGCTTGGCGTCTAGAGGCTAGCGAGTCACCTAGCGAGTAGCTTCGTAAAACGAACATTCTCGAACGTTCGCGACCGGCCTAGCAGCTATGCGCCAAGCGCGCAGTACGGCCGGTCGCGAACGTTCGAGAATCGGTCGCCGCCTGTGGTCGCCGCGCTCGACGCGTCTCGCGGCCGAAGGTATAAAAAGGCGGGGCGTCCGAGCGCGAGCTTCAAACCCTGGCTCTGGAGGCTTTATTACTATATTAAGGCCTTTACAAGCAAGTCCGGTTAAGCAGAAGCCAATCTTCTCAGGTTGACCTGCGAGAGGTCACACATAAAAAAAAAAATATAAAAAGCGCGAGCTTCATACAATTTTTGCCAGTTTATGCGAATAGACGTTCAGAGCGTTCGACCTTATTGACAGACAATACTTAATTTAGTCTTTGATCATTTATTTTTAGATTCCTTTTTTTATTTTATAAAATAGGTATTGGTTATTTTGGTAGTGTTTAAATATTCGTTCAAATTACAAATTATTCATAGTTTACATTTTATTTATTTTTAGGTGAAGTAGTAGTAGGTACGCATAGATTTTTAGATACCGATAGGTTTATAAGTTTTGGATAATTTACGTTCACTTTTTTATATAATTTTATTTTCATTTACGTTTTAGTTTTATTTTCATTTGGTATATAGTTCTTCCGTTACTGAGTGAATGACTGACAGATAACGCAACAACACAACCAAGACTACTGACTGGTCGTATGAAGCTGCACATAGGGTCCTTGGGGAGTTTAGGGGAGCTCTAAGAGAGGCTTTCCCGAAATTCCTACGGGAACGGGAGAAAACGGGATATGCGCGTACGAAGTCGCGGGCAAAAGCTAGTACATAATATAGTCTTTCCCTACTTATCCTACTGCCTCTAGTCGCCCAATCACTAAATACAAACTTAGGGAAAGTATCTTTCGATTTCTTTTCAAAAGTTGCATTAAATTCCTTTAGTACCACCGAAAAGAAGTTACCATAAAACTTATTCGCATCCTCAATATTATGGCCAAGAACATCTATCTTAAAGTCTCTTAACAATATATCACTAACACACACAATTTAGTCTAGTTCTTGTAACACTTGCAAAATAAAAAAGGAAGAAGGAGTTTACACAATGTTGTTTGGATCGGATCGCAGATGGGTAAGTCCCCGACTCAGGGGCGCCCACTTCTATTTATAGTCATTGGCTGGGGTTTTTTTTGGGAACGATTGGGTTAGGCTTGGCTTAACATATAGGCACAGGCATTGGCTTTGGCTTTGGCTCCAGTTGTTGGCGCGCTATGATTGGCTGGCTGGGCTGGGCACGCGCTACCTCATTGCTTGGCGTTTGGCGGGCTTAGTGGCTGGCCGCTAGGCTGGTGTTACATTCGGCCGTCCTGAAACATTATTGCTCCCGCAATGGGAGTAGGCATTAGCTCTCTAGCAGATCAATTAGATCTTCTGTCTCAAGTTGTTCATCAGAACTGCTGGCACTATCAGATAAGGACTTATTGAATCAGCTGACACCAGGCCTGCAAAAGCTTTATACCCCCTTAGACCTTTAATACTCCGTATTCGATACCTATCATTACCTACTACTTTGATTACTATATATGGACCTGAGTAAATATCATCAAGTTTGGTATTAACTTTCGCGGCACTACTAGTGGGTGCTTGCCTCCACAGGACCAAGTCCCCCTTTTTATAGACCTGGCTAAGTTTCCGCTTTTTGTCATAATGAAGCTTCATTTTATCACTAGCCTTTTTTTAATTTTGCACTGGCATTCTTTCGCCTAACTACCACTGGCTTACTGTTGATCTCATTGGTAGAAACATCACAGCGTGATCTAGAAGTTTTGGCAAATATTAAATCATAGGGTTTGTATGTGGTGCTCTCATTGGGGGTGTTATTAATTCCCCATAGAACATCAGGCAAGCAATTGGCTCAATTATTTGCTGCCTCACTGGGATCAATAGTACGTAGTGCATCTAGTATAAAGTGCGGTTTGTACGTTCTACCTGACCGTTCTCGCCGCTCGTGGACATGCAATGGTTGTTAAGGTGTGTTTAAACTGCTTGTCACTGGAAAACTGTTTAAAATGCCTACTGGTGAAAGCTTTTCCATGATCACTCACAACCCTATTAGGGTACCCAAATAAGCTAAATATTTTTTGAGAGCTCTTATAGTTTCCACAGAGTTTACTGTACGGGTAGGTTCTGCAATAACAAATTTTGTAAAAGCATCACTGAAAACAAGCATATACTGATACCCTTTCTTAGTTTTACAAAATGGGCCTAAGTGGTCTACATGAACTGTGTTCATAAGCTCAGTGGGCTTAGGAATGGGAAATAACATTCCCTCCTTTTTACCGACTTCACAAAAAGGAGGAGGTACTATGTTCGGATGTTTGTATGCTTTTTTTTTTTTTTTTCTATGTTTGTTCATCGAATACTCCGCCAATTGTCGACGGATTTTCAAAATTCTTTTTTTGTTCGAAAGTAGATAGTTCTGAGGTGGTCCCATTGTCACCAAATTAGGATCTGATGATGGGATCTTAGAGAAATCGAGGGCAAACCTCAAATTTTATAGGCTTACTCATTATTTTTTGCATATATTATGAAGTATCTTGTGTATTTGCGTATGGTTGTTACCATGTCAGGTAGCTGGGCTGATGATGGAAGGTACAACTCCTTAACAGTAGGTAAGAAGTTACTCGAACAGGCAAGGATTGTTTTAGTAAATTGTTTTGATGTTTGATAGGGCATTTGCCACATTTGGTCTCATGATCATCAAGTCATGACCTGATGCTGCAGAGTACCTAACTCTTCGACAACTAACAGCAGATATATCGTGTTTAGGATCATTGAAAAGGGTGATTCGTGGGCTCGATGTGTGGATAAACGTACTGTTAATGAGGAACACCGAAGTACATAGAGACCTGATGCTGAAGCCAGGAGCATCAGAAAAAGTACGAACCTTGAAATTACAGCACCATAGTCGTGTTTGGGCTCATTTTAAACAGGACTAAATTTTAAGTTCAATGCAATTGTGACATAAGTCTGGCCTGATGCTGCAGCCTGGATTATCAGCATCTAGTCTAAAAACTAATAAATACTTCTTAAAGTGAGCTTCTTTTGCGAATTTTCTTCTGTATAATTATTAACCGACTTCAAAAAGGAGGTTGTTAGGTATGGGGTACCACTAAAAAGTGAAAAATAAAAAACTTTTTACAAAAAAATACAACCGACTTCCAAAAAAAAACACTACAAAGTAAAAAATAACTTTAATTTCGGAAGTCGGTGTTTTTGTTAGTTTCTTTGTATTTTGACACCGAGTTCCGAAATAAAAGTTATTTTTTACTTTGTAGTGTTTTTTTTTGGAAGTCGGTTGTATTTTTTTGTAAAAAGTTTTTTTTTCCATAATAACCCTTGCCGTAAGCACAATGTAGGCATGCCCTGACATATTTACTGATAAAACGAGTCATCTTAGGGAACCAATATTCTGCTTTTATTAAATCTAAACATTTCTGTAAGCCTACATATCCTATGTCATCATGATGCATTTGAACTATCTTCCATCTAGCTGATGCCGGTACTACAAAGCGGTTTCCTTTCAAGGTTTTCCTATACAGCCTATCATTTGAGTACACATAATCGTGTGTTATGTTAGTTGATGCTAAACCATCAGAAAACTGTTTGATCAACAACTGCAGTTTGTCATCTTGGCACTGTACTGTATAAAACCAATCACTTACTTCAAGACGATTGATATTCATAGTCTCAACTGGGTTCCTGCTTAATGCGTCTGTCGCAGGGATATGATAAAAACAAGGATTTGATCAAATCACGGAGGATGTTAAAATAACAACACGATTTTATCATTTCCCTAAGCAAATCTGGTGATTTGACAAATCCCGCTAAAGAATTCTAGTGATTTGAATAAATCCCAAAATTGGGTCAGTGAAATGACAAAAAATATTTTTCTGTGGTATTTTAATGGTTTATTTTGAAGATTACCTACATAATTATAACTAGCTGACCCGCGCAACTTCGTTTGCGTCACATTTTATATTACTGCTCCGCTCCTATTTGTCTTAGCGTGATGATATATAGCCTATAACCTTCCTCGATAAATGGGCTATCTAACACTGAAAGAATTTTTCAAATCGGACCCGTAATTCCCGAGATTACCCCCTACATACAAACTTACAAACATACAAACTTACAAACAAATTTTACCTCTTTATAATATTAGTATAGATAATCAGGTGTAGTACAATGCCATATTGATCTCAAAACTCACCACTAGAAAATAATTATTTGAAAAAGATGAACAAAATTTTCTTAAAAAATTGAAAAATGTATCGTATGCCTATTTGTAATATTCATTTATTAAAACACGTAGCAGATTTGTGGCAACGTGAATTACTCAGAAAGTTATTTTTATTACAGGCACATTTATTCGTTTTGCATCGTACTTTGACTCTTGGCAAGAACACTGTTTGAATCCTTGACCTCCAAATAAAGATAATTTTCCTGAAATTTCACGCATTCTTAGCTTAGTCGATGGCACTGAATCGGTTAATGTAACTGTAGATAATTGAAGAGCGTTTCTAGGAAGCCAATCTCTTATGATGCCAACTGAAGTACCGATTTGAAATAAATTGTTTTTCATATCTAATAATGACGTATCTCATGGACGTTACTAGGGATGGGAAACTTCGATACTGCTGACAATTTGGAACCACCCGGCTGAAAACCATTACACGATATTTCGTGCCCTAGATAAGTTATCTTGTCTTTCAAAAATGATCACTTTTTTAGTTCAGTTTTAAGTTTTCAGACCTGAATTTTCGTAGAACTTTTTCTAAAATTTTTAAACCAGTATGTACCTACGTCTGTTGAAGGCAATAACAAGTCATCCAAAAATGCTAGCACTTCACACTCGTTCGGGAACAACATTGTCAATATTATGACTGCTGCTACTAATGCACTGAGGGGCTAGACTATTATCTGAATTTCCCAAGGAGTGTATTATTTTGTTCATTAGCCGCATAAAAACTGATGGTGCGTTGGCGAGACCAAAAGGAACGCGGGTATATTCAAAGTGTCCCTGTGGTGTAATAAAAGCGGTTTTATGTATATCCTCCGAACAGATCTTGAACTGGTGGTAGCTTTGTGCTAAATCTAGGCTCGTGAAAAGCTCCTTGCCGGCTAACTTTGAAACTTGGTCGTCTATGTTGGGCAACGGATACCTATCCTTAACAGTAATTGTATTAAGTGCTCGGTAACGAGGATTATTGGGGACGCGAAACATGACTCGGATTCTCGGATAATGCCTGCTTCTAACAATTCAGAAACTTTAGACCTAACTATCTCCTGTTCGCTATGTGATAGACGGTAGGGTCGACGGTACACTGGCTGTTCATTCGTTAATCTTATTAACTATGTATCTCCTGTTCGCTATGTGATAGACGGTAGGGTCGACGGTACACTGGCTGTTCATTCGTTAATCTTATTAACTATGTATCTCCTGTTCGCTATGTGATAGACGGTAGGGTCGACGGTACACTGGCTGTTCATTCGTTAATCTTATTAACTATGTATCTCCTGTTCGCTATGTGATAGACGGTAGGGTCGACGGTACACTGGCTGTTCATTCGTTAATCTTATTAACTATGTATCTCCTGTTCGCTATGTGATAGACGGTAGGGTCGACGGTACACTGGCTGTTCATTCGTTAATCTTATTAACTATGTATCTCCTGTTCGCTATGTGATAGACGGTAGGGTCGACGGTACACTGGCTGTTCATTCGTTAATCTTATTAACTATGTATCTCCTGTTCGCTATGTGATAGACGGTAGGGTCGACGGTACACTGGCTGTTCATTCGTTAATCTTATTAACTATGTATCTCCTGTTCGCTATGTGATAGACGGTAGGGTCGACGGTACACTAATCTTATTTTCATTTCCAATGATTTTGCACATCCTAGTTCTTTGGTACGTCACAGTATTGTTCTTCAGTTCGTTGAGCTCCTTTAAGTTCTAAGTTTGAGCTACACGATACCTGGCAAATACTTGCACTGTCTGGACAGGTTCACTCAAATATGTGTGGTACTTTCCTCAAAATACCACTTCAGACAAACTTCATGGTTCTCATATGATTTGACCAGTACGATTGTATGGACTTTAAAAGAGACTTTGACCTCTGAGTTTGTTTCGGTGTATCTTCTCAGAGCAGTCAGCTAGGAAACGCCGGCCTCATCTAGTTTAAAATGACCAAAAAAGATTGACGTGTAAAAGTGTTATTTACAACCTACCTACTTACAAAATAAATATCATTTATCATCAAATGATTCCTGCCGCTCTGGGTAAAGCAGAAGGGAGTGTCAGAGTCCTACTGACTAAAACCCATCCGTGTTCCTCCTAAAGCCCTTGCGTTCCAAGGCCGCGGTGACTTCCGCAACCCTGGCAGGCACTGGCCTTAGTGGGTGGGCCTCGTCTACTTTGCTGACATCCCATTAACGCGCGCGTGGAACATAGCGCACCGTTGACCCGGGCCTGGTTCTGATCGGGCGGAGAGCCGCTCATCGCTCGCTGTCGGCAGGCCCACGCCTGCGGTAGCCGACAATTGCCCTGCGGCTTCCGACGCCTTTTTTTTACGTGGGGAAATCCTCATGGATGTCCTCCACCCTGGGGCGGGCGTAGGGGTATGTCAGACTCTTACTGACTAAAACCACCATCCATCCATGTGTTCCATCTTCCAACCGCGCCGGGGATCGCGGGAACTAATTAATCCCCGGCTGGTGCCGGCCCACTTCCGCGGGCCACCACGGGTAAGCGGGGACAGTACAATAACCCCTGATGACCCTGACGGCCATCACCCTCTGCGGCTTTCGCAGAACAGCGATGGTGCATGCCGTCAGCCGCCCAGATCAGGGCCCCATACAGGGCCATTGATCGCACGATCCCCACGTACAACCACCTGCAAGCGGTGCTCCCGACGCCTGGGGCATCTTATTCTGTTGCGGCGGCTGGGCCGTGCATTTTCCACGCGGTTGTCTTCCTCTTTCGCTAGCATTACTGCTTCACAAGAAGTTGACTGCTTCCCATGCCTCCTCGCTCCGGAGCTGGGATTGAACCAGGGCCGGACGCGAGAGGTCATCGTCGCTGATCGTCTCGACGAGGACACAGCGTTGCTCCCCACAGGCAGAGCTCCACCCAAAACTTAACCGTGTCTGCCGGGCGATCGCTTCAAAACAGGTATCTCCCGAAACAACCGTGTCCGGTGACTACCTGCGTCAGGCGGGAGGTGAGGACGCCGTGACACCGCTCTAGCCACTCCTCAAAGAGGGGACTTATCGCCTGAATTGTGGCGTGCCCAGCGGCTGTGTTGCCTACGTCTGCGATTTGTGTTCTGGAACGAAGTATACTATTCCTAAGGCACTGCTCTCACGGCCGGCTGTCAGCGAGTAACGAGTACAACTTCAAACTCGAAACGAGTCGGCGAGCAGTGAGTAGCGAGTGTAAAGTTTGATCGTTTTGAGGCTTTAATTGAGTTCTGTGCGACGGGCTTTTACTAGAAATACCCGCTCTGACCCGCACTTTAGGTAGAAATTACCGCTGGTTGGTGAGTTCTGCCCGCCCAGCGAGCATCGCCCAGCGAGTGTCGCTGAGTGAGTGTAATCTTTGACAGCACTTGTCGGTGCGATCAACTTGAGATAAGAGCCGCTTGCCGGCAGTGTGAACAGCTGTCAACTATGAATGTATGTGTCTCTTTTACTCACAAGAGATCTATATCTTCTGTCCCTTTCCTCAGCGAGCAAATAGTGATAAGTGGCTAATACGGTTGCAGTGTTTGTATGTTATGATATTTATAAATAAATTCGTAACGCTTTGTTTGCTTACAAATTAGAATTTGATAATGTAGATAAAGCTATCCAGATGTAGAAGATACGCCAGCACTCCATGCTGAGCCAGATTCAGAAAATCTTCCTTTAATGGAGGTTAAAATCAAAGTGTAGGATGCACAAAATCAACAGGTGAGCAAGCAGGCCGACGGTCCACCTGATGTACAGCGTTAAGATTAAGACACTTGCACCAAGGAGTGGGGTTTGTGGCATGTCTGTTGTGTGCAGACCGCTGGGGCTCACGGGAATTACTGCCCTAGATCGACGGTATGTGAGAGTGTGGTGTCTACGTCGATGTTCAATTTAGTATTTTAAACAGAGTACTAACGGTAGGTAGGTATTGACGACTGTAATCCTCAACTTTCTGTCAATATTAATTCTTACTTATTTCATTATTTTACAGGGGTGCCCGTCGCTAAGAAGCCAAAACTGGACACGCGAAGATCAAAACCAAGAGATACAATCTCAGCCGAGCAAAAGAAAAATGAATATAATCGAAAACTATTATCTGTCTCGAAAATAACTATGAAATCTCAAAATCATACGACCAATCGAAATACTAAATTTAAAAAGCCCTTCACTGAAACACAACATGAAGTTTTGGGCAGTATAAATAATAGTGTTTTAAGTACAAATTTCCGTGATAATAGTAGCAGAGATACTTTGAAATGTAAAACTTCGAACAAAGGTATTGACAGTGATAAAACAAAAAGGTATCAAAGAGTGTGTGACAATAAAAAACGTTTCAAATGTGAAATATGTAAGCGTAGTTTTGGTTTGAAGCATATTTTAGTAAGTCATACTCGTACCCACACTGGTGAGAAACCTTTCAAATGTGATGTATGTCAGCGTAGTTTTAGTGAAAAGAAAACTTTAGTAAATCATACTCGTACCCACACTGGTGAGAAACCTTTCAAATGTGATGTATGTCAGCGAAGTTTTAGTCAAAAGATTACTTTAGTAAATCATACTCGTACCCACACTGGTGAGAAACCTTTCAAATGTAATATTTGTCCGCGTAGTTATAATGAAAAGAGTAGTTTAGTAAGACATACTCGTATCCACACTGGTGTGAAGCCTTTCAAATGTGATGTATGTCAGCGTAGTTTTAGTGAAAAGAATCATTTAGTACGTCATACTCGTACCCACACTGGTGAAAAACCTTTCAAATGTGAAATATGTAAGCGTAGTTTTGATTTCAAGCCTATTTTAGTAGTTCATATTCGTACCCACACTGGCGAGAAACCTTTCAAATGTGATGTATGTCAGCGTAGTTTTAGTGTAAAGAATCGTTTAGTAAATCATACTCGTACCCACACTGGTGAGAAACCTTTCAAATGTGATGTATGTCAGCGAAGTTTTAGACAAAAGAATACTTTAGTAAGACATACTCGTACCCACATTGGTGAGAAACCTTTCAAATGTTAATATTTGTCAGCGAAGTTTTAGTGAAAAGAATAGTTTAGTGAGTCATATTCGTACCCATATGTAAAAGAAAGACAGTTCAGTAAACAGTTCAGAAAACATATTTACTTCATAATATCAGAACACTTGTCTTTACAATATTAAACACTTCACAGTACAAAAATAGCATATATGGGTAAATACATTATTACCTTAAATTATCACCAAGTAAACACGTACATAATTTCTTTTGATGTTCGCTGGAGGCCGCTCGACCTTGGAATGTCCTCCGTAAACCAGACATTATTCCCCTAACTAAAACTCCCGCCACAACGCGTGCCTCGCTCCGATTGGTTCGATATGCGCCAATTGAAACCACGGACCAATAAGAGCGGTTCAGTGTTGCCAGTTAATAAAAAGGTATAATATAAAATACAGACGCTAACAGCTCGGCCATCCTGCGAAAAGCGAGTCCCTTCGCGACACCAAAAAAAAGTAAAGTAACATTGACATGCAAAATTCTATTTAACTTTACAAGTTAAATTAAATTAAAGTATGTACGACAAATTCTAGTTCATGAGTATACATTATTAACCTTGGAATCCATAACCCTTAGAAGCCTGATTTTCCAAATTAAGTTTTAAAAAATACCTGTGTTCACTGCAGGAGCTAGATAAAGGAAAAAATAATTTAAAAAATCATAATACATATTTTATATATTTATTTCGAAAAAAAAAACATGTATCAATTTTGATACTTCAGGCATTATGGCCATAAATATTTCGGATGAACTAATTATGCTCTTAGGTATGAAATAATGCGAAACATTGGGTAGGTACATAAAGAAACTTTACATTTTTTGCATTACGAGGTAAGTTTCCTACAATTGTTATGTTTACATTTATTTCTTGAATTCATAAATATTTTTTCATGGCCAACACGATCGTAACGGAGGTCAGTAGACGGTAGTACTTGTACACCCACCCGTGGTCTTTTAGACGGTTCAGGAATCTCTGCTCGTCGACTGTTGGAACTTGGTCTTCCTCTTTTATTTTTCTAGCTCCATCTGAAGGTCTCTTTGACTCGAGTCAATGTCATCTTCATTATCGCTGGACTCGTCCTCTGAAATTTCACCATTTTCGAGCTGTCTCAAAATGGCTTCGAGATCCGGCTTCATTTTCGATAAATATCTATAAAGAAATTAATAAAAAAAAGTAATTTCAACACCAACCCAAGCAGAAAAATTAAATAAATGCAAATATACATTCAAAAATATGTTTAGCTAAAGAATTAGTCGGGAGGTTTCATGCAGCTCGAAATGCCTGAAGTATCAAAATTGATACCCACAATAATAGCACGATTTTCTTCAAGCAAAGAAGACAATAAAAAAATTAAAGGATTTTAGTAAAAATAAGACATTTACTTATCTCAAAACAATGTTATTATTCGCAAAAAGAAAATTCCTCACAGGTTTATTGCGCAAAACTTTTTCAAAAAGTAAGGTCACTTGTTCAATACGGCGGGAAAGCAAAATGTCATAGATAATTAATTCAAACAATGTTGACATTTGATTTTTTTTTAATTTTGGTCGAAAGAACACTATGCAGTAATGTTATACATACCTACGGCCTAAAATTTAAAATACGAGTAACTGCAAGCGTACATTGACTTGAAAAGTTCGGTATCATATTTGAAACTCAAGGCATTTAAGGGATAAAGTTTTACAATCTTAAATTATGGTAACATCTTAGGGCCAGCGCGCACTAGGGATTTAAGTTGGCCGATAGTTCAGTCACAATCGTATAACGATTACTACTGATCTAATATACTGATCCTCTGACCGATCAAACTATCGGCCAACTTTAATCGCTAGTGCGCGCGGGCCCTTATAAAAATAATTAGTACTAATTTTATTATATAGGACCGACCCCGAAATCACGAAAAATAATCTGCTGTTCCAAAGATTTTCACGATTGTGAACCCAAATGTAAGGAATAGCTGATTTTATTTTCGCGATTTCAGGGTTGATCCCATAATAAAAGTTGTTCAAAATGATGACTACAATGATTGCTTTTCGGGTTAAGAACTAAAATTTAATAAAGGTACAATACAACCTACACCTAGTTTCTCTTTAGTTTCCTCTCAACAATACCAAGACAAGACAGGAGGAAAACGGCAATATGAACTATTCTTTATAATGTCTTTTGTGTAACATTATGATCCTTTATGTAACGAAAAATTTGAATTCCCTTGTGTTTCTTTTGTGTAACGTACAATTTTTTTGAAAATGACTCATATATTATGTTATGTGCATCAGATTTAACTACATAGGTAATCTAAAAACAATTTTAATTTGATAACCTAGTTGACAGCTATACAGGGTTATTTGTAAAACACCAGAAACCTCTTAGGCAGTGAAAGTACACATGATTATAAGCAACTTTTGTTTTGGTAAAACTCCGAAATCTCGAAAAAAATATCAGCTGTTTCATACATTTTCATTGGCTAAATACTGCATTTTGTATGAAACAGCTGATATTTTTTTCGAGATTTCGGAGTTTTTATGTTAGTTTACGTTTAAAACTCCGAAATCTCGAAAAAAATATCAGCTGTTTCATACAAAATGCAGTATTTAGCCAATGAAAATGTATGAAACAGCTGATATTTTTTTCGAGATTTCGGAGTTTTACCAAAACAAAAGTTGCTTATAATCATGTGTACTTTCACTGCCTAAGAGGTTTCTGGTGTTTTACAAATAACCCTGTATATTTAACCACCGGGAATTCATCTCAAATCAAAATTATGAAATTAACTTATTTTTATGGTAAGCTTCATATAGCTAAGTTAGACTTATTAGTATATAAACTTTACATAATATTAATATGATATTAATTCTAATAATATTATCATAAACATTACATTTAATTAAGCGTTGTACATACTTTATTAATTATTACATTATATATATATATATATATTTCCAATTTATTCACTTCACACTTTCTTCGTTCAGTACTTATTAACACATCACACGTAGGTACACAACTAAATTAACGAACATTCTTCTAATATCCCGACCTAACTTTGTTTTTATTTTTTGTATAATTTGCTCCATATTCTATTATGTTTATTTATTCAAATGAACCGCTACTCGTCCTTTGAAAGGTTCATTAGAAAACCAGCGTCAGACAGCATCAGTCTGTCTGACATATCGCTGAAATGGACCTTTTTAGTCAATGACGTATTATATATAGACACGTCATACACCAACATCGCGGCGCTTAAAAACGGCGAAAATACTAGATAGCTACTAATACGCATGAAGAAAGGGATAGAAAATATGTCACCGTACGGCGGGATGGATGTTGCTAGAGGGAGATAAATATACATCTTCAGTTACGACAGGTTGGTGCGTAACTAAGCGCAATGTGGCCAAATTGGCTTCATTTCATGTTGTCATTTTAGAGTGCGGACAACGTATCTATAGTTTTATATATCATTGTTTTTAGTGCAGCCCTGAGACACGCACTTAGTTTAGCATACCTACCATTTTATTATTAAGTTTTTACCATGTACCGTACCGTGCGTGTTTTATGTATGTGCTAAATAAAATATATTCATTAGTACCTACCATTTTATTATTAAGTTTTTACCATGTACCGTGCGTGTTTTATGTATGTGCTAAATAAAATATATTCATTCTTTCTTTCCTAAGTATTCAAAAATTATATTTATAATTACAATTACGAATTTTGTTTCATTCAACAAACCAAATTCCTGAATTTTTATGACTGATGGTCACCTCATCGGGAACTTTTATAGATTTTGATAATCTAGCCACAGAGAAGGCTTAAGGGTATACGACTAAAACTAAACAAATGTAACTCTCTTTTCTTAGCTATAGCAATTTTTACTGTACAAATTGGCAAAAGATTATAGGAGTTATTGATGCTTTTAGGTGGCCGGGCTGAAATAATTTCAAGTACTTATTTCTCTCTAAATATATATTACCTATAATCTAAAATGAAAGCGTTACATATATTCTATATCACTATACCTCATTATGTACCGGTATTATTTACTGTTAGGTGTTGTAGTTTTACTGGTGTGCGTTCGCCCAGCGGAATGTTGTTGAATTAAAAGATTTTAATTATGCAGATATTTAGTGTATGACGTCGTATAATTGTGTATGGTATAAAAAAATTTGTGCACGCAGCCATTGTGGAGAAATTCACCAAAAACTGATTCCGCTGGGCGAACGTTGTCCTGGCGGAACTTTTTTTAATCCATAGATTTTAGAAGAAAAGAGATGTGTCCAAAAATTAGTGTGTATTTGTGTGTAATTGTGTATGTATGAATAAAATTAGTGCATGCATAAACTTCGGAGAAATTCAAGTTTCCGCTACGCGAACGTTTGGCCATTACCTAGTTTTCATATAAAGCGCTTACATAGAGAGCTGTAGATTTTTACATAAGTTGTTTTGAATTTGTTTATATTTGTTTAAAAAATAGATTTAGAAAAAATCGTAGGGCTTAAAAGATAAAAATATAAACGTAAAATACGCTTATTAGGTCTTAGTTCTTAAAGTATGCACTTTGGGGTCTAGATTTTCACGTTTATACTAACCTTGTAAGTGTCTGCAACATGTTGCCAAGTATCAATGATGTTCCGTTAGTAATTAAAGAGTTATAGGACAATTTACCATGAATTGATCACTGTTTACAAAGCAGTCAAATATCACGACGTTCTAAAGGAATTGCATGGTAAAATGTATGCCAATAATTAGTGTATTCATTCAACTATTCACATGCAAAATTTCATGTCATTAAATTCAGTAATTAAAGAAAAACAATTATAATACTGACGAAGCATCGAAAACCTACATAACCCGACCAAGTTCGGATGCCTACAAAAAAGCGGCCGTGCCATATATCTTAGAAACGTTCTTAACCTTGCAATATAGTATTTATTAATATGGTACAGTTACGTACACAAGCGTTAGGAAAAAATAAAACAATTGCATTTCTTGAATGAAAATTATTTTTTTAATAATAACGCCACTATCTACGATAAAAATAAATCTTCAATTAACAAGTACTTCTCTGTTTAAATATTCGAGTACAAAAATATTTTTAATTACATATAATACTTAATTATGTAAGTAGGTAATTATGATAACGTTAACAAACGCTTGCAACGACAGCAATAGACTTAAATGTGTTTTAACTAAAATAGGTTTAATAAACGATTATGAATATAAGGGTAAGTATAATATTTCGAGCTTCAATAAAAATTAAAATCACATCACATAATTAGACTATTCAGTTGTTTAGATTTGATCAACATTAAAAAAGTGCTTATAAAACTAAAACATTGGTATAAAAAAGGTATTTTCAAGAAAATATTCTTAAATGAGTAGCAAATACAGTAAATAACCTCAACATACATAAGTCACTACCAGTACAACGGTATACATCAATTAAAAAATCGATTCAAGAAGTAGTTTTTTTTAAGTTATTAGATTGTTTGATCCACTAAAGTTGCAAAGGGGAACGCTCGTGCATGCCTAGTCCATTGGTTAAATAGTGTAATAAGCTACAATATGATAAATATTTACCTAAACAGTAGTAGGTACTTACATGTGGTAATTATTTAATTTCCCTAAGGGCTATACTTAGAATCCTGATCCGTGAAATCTCCAATAGAAATTAGCTGTATGAATTTTATTTGTCTTAAATAATAGGTATATCTAGATTATATCTAAAGTCTCAAAAGCATACTTAAATAAAGTACCTACGTAAATAGTACCTACTTTCTGTCATAGTCAAATACATTTAAAAAGTAGGTGTACAAAAATAAATGACATTATTATATCGAAACAACAATTGTGTTATCACCTATACCAATTCAATACCGATATTATACTGTAAATTTTGGGATGTTACCTAAATATATTGCACGGCCGCTTTTTTGTAGCTATTCGAACTTGGTCGGGTTATGTAGGTTTTCGATGCTTCGTCAGTATTATAATTGTTTTTCTTTAATTACTGAATTTAATGACATGAAATTTTGCATGTGAATAGTTGAATCAATACACTAATTATTGGCATACATTTTACCATTCAATTCCTATAGAACGTCGTGATATTTGACTGCTTTGTAAACAGTGATCAATTCATGGTAAATTGTCCTATAACTCTTTAATTACTAACGGAACATCATTGATACTTGGCAACATGTTGCAGACACTTACAAGGTTTGTATAACGTGAAAATCTAGACCCCAAAGTGCATACTTTAAGAACTAAGACCTAATAAGCGTATTTTACGTTTATATTTTTATCTTCTAAGCCCTACGATTTTTTCTAAATCTATTTTTTAAACAAATATAAACAAATTCAAAACAACTTATGTAAAAATCTACAGCTCTCTATGTAAGCGCTTTATATGAAAACTAGGTAATGGCCAAACGTTCGCGTAGCGGAAACTTGAATTTCTCCGAAGTTTATGCATGCACTAATTTTATTCATACATACACAATTACACACAAATACACACAAATTTTTGGACACATCGCTTTTCTTCTAAAATCTATGGATTAAAAAAAGTTCCGCCAGGACAACGTTCGCCCAGCGGAATCAGTTTTTGGTGAATTTCTCCACAATGGCTGCGTGCACAAATTTTTTTATACCATACACAATTATACGACGTCATACACTAAATATCTGCATAATTAAAATCTTTTAATTCAATAACATTCCGCTGGGCGAACGCACACGTTTTACTGTTTTATACTAAGGAAATAATTTCAGCCCGGCCACCTACAACCGCTAATATCTCATATGTTATTGCGTTTTAGGATTCGATTTTGTGTTACATATGCATAAATTATTGGGTACATTCGATCTATAGCAAAATATTGTCAGTACCTTTTGTAGATAAGTGGTAAAGAAGGTGGCCGGGCTGAAAACGTCAGGCTGGCCCGGCCACCAAGACGTGCTTGTAATTTTTTTTAAAAAGAGTTATATTGAAAACGAAGGCGTTACATATATTTGTAACTAGCTGACCCGCGCAACTTCGTCTGCGTCACATTTTCCATTATTGCTCCGCTCTTGTTTGCCTTAGCGTGATAAAATATTATAGCCTATAACCTTCCTCGATAAATGGGCTATATAACACTGAAAGAATTGATCAAATCGGACCAGAAGTTCCTGACATTAGTGCGTTCAACCAAACAAACAAAAAAACTCTTCTGCTTTATAATATTAGTATAGATCAGCATAGATGAAAAATATATAAATCAACTTGACTCAAATGCAGACATGGGCGAAGGTCATTCTTTCAAGGAACATTTTAACAACGCGATTCAGAAAATTGACGTCACACGCCAACGCCATCTATCGAATACTGCACGCAGTTGATCTCTAGGCATAGTCCAATCTAAGTTTTGATAGATGGCGCTATTTCAATATTTTACTTCGGAAAGACTATAATAATTATATTAATCCCTTTTTTATTATAAGGGTTGAACTGATTACGATGAAACAAAAAACTTAATTAACGCACAGTTTATTGTTATGTATAAAAGTTACGTGAAGTAATGAGACTAAGTGCACATAACCATAATTTTACTTCTGGAAAACTTTAAATTCAAAATTAAATATCTTTTGATAGACTGAACCGATTGCAATGAAACAAAAACTAAATGTTACTCCAAGTTACGCTAAATCCGTGTGTGTAAAAGTTATCTACATTACTTTCGCATGTTTTACGTGATGCCCGAACAAATAAACAGACAAACAGACAAAAATACTAAAAATGCTGGAAATGGGTTCTATTGGTTGTTCTTTAGCACCCTAGCTATTTTTTTTGGATTTTTTTTCATGTACAAAAACCACTTTTCTACAGTTTTATTATATGTACCTATAGATAGATATAGAATAGATATGTACCTACCTGTAGATAAGGAGTACATTGGATCTGTACCAAAATATTGTCAGTATTTTATGTAGATCAGTGGTAAACAAGGTGGCCGGGCTGGAAACGTCAGGCTGGCCCGGCCACAAGACGTGCTTATAACTTCTTTTAAAAAGAGTTACATTGAAAACGAAGGTGTTACAAATATTGGTACAAGCGGGTACATTCGATTGATACCAATCTCATTATCAGATTCCAGGTGGCCGGGTCAGGCTGCCGCACGTCATTTATCGAGGAAGGCTATAGGCTATATATCATCACGCTAAGACAAATAGGAGCGGAGCATTAATGGAAAATGTGGCGCAGACGAAGTTGCGCGGGTCAGCTAGTACCAAATAAAATAAAGCTAAAACGTAAATGAAAATAAAACTAATATAAAAAAGTGAACGTAAATTAGCCAAAACTTACCTATCTGTATCTAAAAATCTATGCCTACCTACTACTTCACCTAAAAAGAAATAAAATTTAAACTTAATAATTTGTAGGTAATTTGAACGAATATTTAAACACTAAGAAAATAACAAATAGGTACCTATTTTATAAAATAACAACAAAAGGAATATAAAAATAAATTATCTAAGACTAAAAGTCGCGGTGATAAGCACGGTTTGTTAATATCAATTAAGTACCTATTGTCTGTCAATAGGGTCGAACGGTCTAAACGTCTATTCGCATAAACAGGCATAAATTGTATGAAGCTCGCGCTTTTTTTTTTTATATGTGACCTCTCGCAGGTCAACCTGAGAAGATTGGCTTCTGCTTAACCGGACTTGCCTGTGAAGGCCTTAAGGTGGATGGATGATGATCTCAGATGCCATTTTGTCGCTAGATGGCGCTAGATCCACAATTTAGAACATTTTCAATTTTTACGCCTAACTTATATAGAAATCTTTAATAGATAACTATTGTACGCGCCACCTAGGGCATTAACTTGATTTTTTTAGATAGTCACTGTGCTTGTTAACTGGTCTCATATAAAGATTTTACATAATAAAGATTTAGCCGCTTGACTTTACTCTTTACACACACATGCAAAGTAAATAGTAGTAGGGAGACTGGGGACACTTGATCCCCCCTTTTGTTTTTTGGCAATTATTTTGTAAATATTGATCCGATTTTAAATATTTTGGTACTGAAATACGTGTAATTTCATTGGTTATACTAAGTTTAATAGCTAATATTATCCGTATATAAATTTACTAACTAACCCATGAAAACTTCGTATAGGGAATGATATCATGTGTCCCATATATATGTCTGACTTGATCCCCCCGTCTGGAAGACTTGATCCTGGGGGGAACACACTTGTTTGAGACCTTTACATGCTACAATTTTTTTTTGGCTTATGAACTCTAGTAATTCCAGTTTCGTCCATGTTCCAGATTTGGTCTGGCCCAAAATTAAATCTCTGTAATAAGCTTTTCAAATTCTCAAAGAAATTTCTAACATTGTGTCTGTTAAAAGCTGTGGCGCGAGACAAACTAGTGGCTTCGGGTCACGCAATGGCAAGTCTTTGTGACGATTCATAAAACCTAGAACCAATCGTAAGTAACTGTTTCCTGTTCAACCCATTTTGGTGGTATTTTGTTACTATTTTCAGAAGCATATTGAAATGAAAGGTCTCGTACATTCTTAGGAGTTAATCCATGGTACAATTTACTGGCCATTATAAATAACTACCTAACAAGTACTGTCTCTTCAGTTGACGAAAAAAATTGTGACTGGCGATAGTTTGGCGTGTAGTCAATATTTTCAGTCGCAGAATTTTTTCTTCTTTCTGACATATCTTTTCAGTGTCATAACTGCTATCCCGTAACCTTTGACAGTACCACGAATACTCTTACCCCCTATAACATCATTAACAGAAAACTCCAAGATTTCCTTATCGATTGGTATTCTTTTTCTTGCCTACCTTCTTTTTTTATGTAGGTACTCTAGGCATTATTAGGAAATTATTTAAAAATAAACATTAAGGGACACTTGATCCGGCGGGATCATATCTCCCATAACAAAGTGTACCATGTGTACCCTAGGTATATTGTGGTTTTAAAAAAAATATTGTAAAAATATCTACTACTATTAACACTTTCCTATGAAACAGACGTTTAAACATATAGATAATGAATAGTTCAAAATTGATTGTTATACAAAATATGTTTCCTAACTAATTGTGCAATCAAAATAAAAATTTACGAAATATATTTTCTGACCACACGAAACATACAATCATCCGCCATCTGCTCAACTGTCAAATTTGACAGGAGTACCAACTTTAGAAAGAACGTACCATAGACTATTAATTTTGCCACTTTAAAATCATATAGTGTTCACAGAAGCTTTGTAAATCCAGTGTATCTAGTCACCCGTAAGGATCAAGTGTCCCCAGTCTCCCCTAACTTTCGACACCACTAGATGTCATTTTATTCAAACAGATTAAAATTAAAATTTCTTATTATTATAATTATTGGTTTAAGCATACTTTTGTTTCTAGACTCGATACCTTTTTAACTTAGCAAATTATTCATATAAATTATTTTAGGTAATATAGGTATACTGTACCTATATTATAAGTTGTTGTAATGTGACTGAACCTAAATTGTAATGTGTAAATAGTGTTAAGGGGCTACTCCAATAAAACTCACTTATTCGCACGTATCACTTTTATTTCACTGTCTTGCTCGTAGCACAGTTAACAACCGACTGACTTCAAGAGCTAGCGCGCTACATAGGAAACCTACAAGAGTGGGGACCGGATGTGGCGCGCAAACTCGACAGAAATGGTTAACTATTTATTTAAATTAGTTAATTTTAAAAACTATGAAAACAATTCCAACAAAAATATAAATCTCTAAAACATTTGATTTAGTGTAACATAAAATACAATATTCAATTAGTTAATGTAAAAACACTATTTATCTAAAAAAATGGATCGTAAACACACCAAAACTAACGCCATCTAGTAATAACGCCCGACAGTGATTTCTAATGTCAAAATTAGTGTCACATGTCCTATTCTGACGGTAGTAACTTACAGTTATTTAACCATACAATATAACAATATGATTTAAAGTAAAATTAAGTTCTAACACTCGGCCATCCGCGCAACTTACGCGTCCTCGCGTAATCCCATAAATGACTTTAGCTTACAAAAGAAATAAAAATACAATAACAAATTGCAAAAAAAAGAACAACAAGGATTAATAAAATAAACCATAATCAAGTATACACAACTGCATGTTGTATTTTAAATATTTTACTAGTGGTACAAGTCGCTACTACCTTGAAACCACTAGGGCGGTACAAGTCGCTACTACCTTGAAACCGCCAATTATTGTAAAGTTTAATAGTGGTACAAGTCGCTACTACCTTGAAACCACTAGGGCGGTACAAGTCGCTACTACCTTGAAACCGCTAAAATTTGTGAAGTTTAATAGTGGTACAAGTCGCTACTACCTTGAAACCACCACGACACAATCGTTTAAAGGTCGAGGTTGCCAATATCTGCCTCCACCCTGAATGAACTTATGACCAAATCAAATTAAAATCTCATCTCACAACCTTGCCATTTAATTTAGTCAATCAAATCGTCCGCTTCATTGCCTGAGGAAGAACTTGAATCATTCCTATTATAGTGAGCCCAAGCTTTCATTTTATCTGCGGCAGTGACAGTGGAATACTTCCGGTTGCCCTTTCGGGTGATCGGGGTGTCTTCAATTTGATACCTGTCATTACCTAAAACCTTAACTACCTTGTATGGACCGCGATATTTTGGGACTAGCTTTTTACTCTGCCCTGTAGCAGCAATTTCACGCTCAACGCTGACCAAGTCGCCTACACGAAACTCAATAGGTTTAGCAGACTTTTTGTCATAATGCACCTTCTGCTTCTCTTGGTAAGTTGTGATATACTCATTAGCCTCTTCTCGAATTTGTTTCATTTGATCCTCTGAATACGTTTCACCATTATCAATAGAAGCTTTAACCCTACCTTCCGTCATTCCAGTTAAGTTAGTGCCAAAAAGAACTTGAGCTGGGGTTTTACCTATGCCTTTATTAAGTGTATTATTTAAGCCCAGCTGAATCTCGGGTACTTGAACATCCCATTTTCTTTCGTCCAGACCCACACACTTTGCGGTCAGGGACTCTAGTAAGGTACGGTTGTATCGTTCGACTTGACCGTTGGCGCGTGGGGTTGCTACAGCATTTAATACGTGCTTGATCCCAAGCTTTTCTAGAAACCCGGTAAATTTAATACTTGTGAAACAAGAGCCACGGTCAGATATAATTCTTTTTGGTAGTCCAAATATACTAAAATACTACTGCATTTTCTCGACTACAATTGAGGCCTTCTATTCTTCTATTATTTTTATTCTTCTTATTCTATTCTATTCTATTCTTAGTACTGCGAACTGGTTTTAAAACAATAAATTTCGTGTATGCATCAATGATTACTAGTAAATGTGTATTCCCCTTTGAACTTTTGACAAAAGGGCCAACGTGATCAATGTGAACGGTAACAAACGGTTTTTCATCCTTTGGTATAGGATGTAATGGTGGCCTTCTCTTTGATGAAGACTTTGAGTAAGAGCATTCAAGGCACGATTCCACATATTTCTTCACAAAACGCCTCATTTTAGCAAACCAGTAACTTTCTCCTACCTTACTCAAAGTTTTCTCAAACGCAAAATGGCCCAAGTCATCGTGACATTGTTTAAGTATTTGCCATCGTACACCCTTAGGCACTACCCATTTATCACCGTCATCAGTTTTTCGATATAATTTACCATTACGTATGGTATAATTATTTTTAATTTCTACAATATCATTGGCTTGGGGGTCATTTAGAACCGATATTTTTCTTTGGATTTCAGAGTCAGCTAATTGAACGGTGCCTAGCCAGTCTGTTTCACCAATAGCCATCACAAAACATTCACCGTCCTTATCATTTGCTTGGCCGTCGCTTGGTGGTGGATTCCGACTCAAAGCATCTACGTGAGCCATTGAGGCACCAGGTCTATATTCAACATTAAAATTGAATTCTTGCATAGAAATCCACCATCTAGCGACGCGCGGTATTAAATACCGCTTGAGAAACGTTGCCCTTAATGAATTACAGTCAGTAATTACTTTAAATTCTATGCCAATAAGGTATACGCGAAATCTTTGTAGTGAAGCAACAACAGCAAGAGTTTCAAGTTCATATGCCGTCATAAATGCTGCTCTTCAGATTTTGTCTGGCGGCTAAAGTATGCGACTGGTTTTAATAAGTTTTTGTCGTCACGCTGCATAAGCATCCCGGCAATGCCTATCTTACATGCATCGGTATGCAACTCTGTTAACGCTTTTGGGTCATATAACGCTAAAATGGGCTTTTTCGTTAGTTCACCTTTTAGATGGCTAAAGGCATTGCTTTGGTCTGGGCCCCAAACCCAAACTGAGTCTTTCTTTAGAAGAGTGGTAAGCGGTTTAGCAATCATCGCAAAATTTCTAACAAAACGACGAAAGAAACTACATAATCCTATAAATTGCCTAACCGTGTGCTGGTTAATAGGTTGGGGAAAATCTTTAATTGATTCAATTTTCCGCACTCCCGGTCTAATACCCTCTGCACTTAATTCAAAGCCTAAATAGTCTACTGTTCTCTTAAAGAAACAACCTTTAGCCAGTTTTAAAGTTAAGTTGGCTTGTTTGATCAACCCCAATACCTTTTCTAAACGTTCAAAACCCTCTTCAAGCGTTACGGAAGGTTCAATTATATCATCCATGTAAGCAGACGCGATTCTCCTAGTATTAGAGTTTTGTTCTCCTAGCGTTGGTAAACCCGTGCTATTGTTAAGGACCAAGTGCATTGTACGCATAAAGGTAGATGGTGCATTTACTAGTCCGAAGGGCATCCTATTAAACTCGTATTGCCCTTCGGGTGTTACAAACGAAGTTTTATGGCGATCAGATTCAGAAATCGAAATTTGATAATAGCCGGACGCGAGGTCTAAAGTAGTGTAATAGTTATATCCCGCAAGGTCATCGAGTTGGTCGTCTATTCTAGGCAATGGGTAATTCTCTTTTATAGTCTTACGGTTTAACGCTCGAAAATCAATGCATAGTCTAGTTTCACCGGTCTTCTTTTTAACAAGCACTATAGGACTCGCATAGCAGGAAGTTGATGGTCGGATGATACCGCATTCCAGTAACTCCTGTATAATTTCCCGTACCTTAGTTCGTTCACTTATCGGAAGTCTATAGGGTCGGTACACAACAGGTTCATTGTCTTTTAAGTTTATTGACATTTCTGTAAGTTCAGTTTTTCCCAATTCGTTTAAACTAAACGCGAAGCATTGTCTGTATTTATTTAATAATCCAACAAGTTGCTCAATTTTATCTTTATCAAGATCCGTGTCGCTTGAGATATCATTTTCATTTATTGATCGCAAAGGTTCATTAAATTCTACTCTAGATGCAACAGCTATATTTTGTGTACAAACTTGTTCTTCTGCTTTTAAACCTCTAGCTATTAGAATATCCTTTTTAAATAAAAAGGGCTGACCGAATTTGCATTTAATTAACAAAACTCCTTTTCCTTCTACAACAGTAAACAGTCCTTGGACCAGATAGTGTTCGCGACCCAATTGATAGCGATTATTTCCAGAAATGTAAACCTCCCCATTATAAATCGGGTCAGTGTGAATGTGTAGAGGCGTCAATCCATCTACCATAGTATCTTCCGAACAAAACAATTTTATCTTTTTGAAAATTGTTTCACTTTCGCTACTAGAAAAACGTAAGTCGACACTATCTTTTTCTACAACTATATGAGGTTGTTCGGTATACGTTTGTCCTACAATAAGTGGTACTCGCATTACCTCATCTGGTACAACAAGAATTTCAACAGTTGCAGCTACGCCATCAATGGCAACAGTTGCAGTACATTTCCCCAAAGGCCTAACTATCGCCTCACCAAAGCCCTTCAACAAGGGTAATTGCTGACTAGAAACCCAATCATCAGACACCTTTTTAGCACAATCTAAGCTCATCATAGTAGCAGAACTACCAAAATCAATGAAGCAGTTAATAGGATAGTTGTTTACAAACCCTCGTTTGTAATACTTAGTGGAGTCACTGTCTGAACTAACTAGGTACACACATCACCGATTTTGCGGGTTTGCTATCTGCAGACGTTAAAGGCAGAGTGCATTTTTCGACTGTATGACCAAACTTAAGACAACGTGTACACTTTACTGGGGGTTTAGTACATTGAGATTTATAGTGTCCTTCTTGTTGACAATTAAAACATTTAACCGCACGGCTTTTATTGTCCTCTGTATTGTCAGTCTTACTATTAAAAGTTCTACTTTTCTTTTTCTCACCCTGGTGAATGTTTGATTTAACCGCCTTTAAATATGGTAAAAGCTGATCCGGGGTATCGAAACGAGCGGCTTCAGCACCAAGTCTTACACTACGATCATCAATGCCGTGAACGATGCAATCTACCGCGCGTTTGCCTTCGATGCTACACCGGTTTAATAATACTACTTTCTCATAAAAATATTCTTCTAGAGAATCGTTAAATTTAGCACGTTTCGATAACATTGTATAAAGCAAACTTGACCGTAATTCTCGTTACTAGGAAAAGCCAATTTTAGTTTCTCCTGCCAGTTGTCCCAACAACAGTTGGCAACCCCTCATACCATTTTTGAGCAATCCCCTTTAGCTTTTGTAGGGCAAAATGAGCAGTTTGTTGGTCTGACCAATTATATATTAAAGCGCATTCGTTGACTTTATGCAACCAAATATCAATTGTTTGTTGTTTACGTTCCGGATCAAATTCAGGTATGGTGTTATGGTTGGACAATTTATCTAAATTGTTATTTTTACTGTTTGCGGCTTGCAATGCTTGGACTAGTTGTGAGTCTGAAACCTTGTCATTCTGGGCAGAGGCAACTCTAGTTGGGTTTGACTCACCACGCTCCTTAGAGTTCCATCGACGGCTGTGTTCGATGTCTCTGCTACGTTCGAGTGGGCTGCGGCTGCGTCTGCACCAGGTTCGGCTGCGCCAGCTGCGACTGCGCTCGTCGCGGCCGCGCCCACTGCGACTGCGCTCGTCACGGCCGCGCCCACTGCGACTGCCCTGGTCGCGACTGCGCCGGCTGTGACTGCATCGGCGTTGGCCACGGCGGTTGCGACTGCATCGGCGTTGACCACGCCGGTCGCGGCTGCATTGGCTGCGAGTGCGCCGGCTGTAACTGCGTAGTCTGCGACTGCGCCGGCTGTAACTGCGCAGTCTGCGACTGCGCCGTTTGCCACTGCCCTGGTCGCCACAGTGTTGGCTGCGGCTGCGCCGGCCGCTGCTGCGTCGGCTGCGACTGCGTCGATCATGATTGTGGCCGCGGCGGCTGCGGTCGCGTTGACTGCATCGGCTGCGACTGCAACGACTATTGACACGGAGATAGGCCCGTCCACTTGGCAACAGTGGGGAGCCAGGCTGTTGATCCGGAGGCGGCGTTCGCAATTGGCGCTCATCGTAAAGATCAATATCTGGAAAGTACATTAAAATAATCGCCAAGTATGCTGTTGTTATAATAAAAAGAAACAATCGAGTAAGTAGGTCAGTGAAAATAATGTAATAAGAAAATAAACTACGTACGTGTTTTACTAATTATTCAAGCTAGTTCGATAATTGTAAATGTATCTCGAAAAGGCAGTTGTAAATTCAAAGTGCAATCGTTATGTAGGGGAATCTATTATTCAACAGCAAATAACATGGGCATATACCTACATACGTAAACAAAAAGAGATACATAAAAAAAAAACTACATTGGCATAGTGAATGCAAAGGTAGGTACAGCATTATTTATATCACCATTTGGAACCTACATCTGTTATGCCATAATAAACTTGCATAATCAACTTTTCAAGTAGAAAATAAGTTATTTTATACTCTTACCTTTAAAACGGCTTCAATTCAGAACGACCTAACTTACTGATGTAGGCCTGAATATAAACGGCTGGTATAACGTATAACCAACCAACTATTTACCACTTCTGAAATGTTAAGGGGCTACTCCAATAAAACTCACTTATTCGCACGTATTACTTTTATTTCACTGTCTTGCTCGTAGCACAGTTAACAACCGACTGACTTCAAGAGCTAGCGCGCTACACAGGAAACCTACAAGAGTGGGGACCGGATGTGGCGCGCAAACTCGACAGAAATGGTTAACTATTTATTTAAATTAGTTAATTTTAAAAACTATGAAAACAATTCCAACAAAAATATAAATCTCTAAAACATTTGATTTAGTGTAACATAAAATACAATATTCAATTAGTTAATGTAAAAACTAACTGGTAAAAACACTATTTATCTAAAAAAAATGGATCGTAAACACACCAAAACTAACGCCATCTAGTAATAACGCCCGACAGTGATTTCTAATGTCAAAATTAGTGTCACATTATATCCTATTCTGACGGTAGTAACTTACAGTTATTTAACCATACAATATAACAATATGATTTAAAGTAAAATTAAGTTCTAACAATAGTGACGTGTACTAAATAAATAAATAAAAGACTATTTATTCCATTGTAAAGCTTTTTAACCTTACTATAAATTAAAATATTTATTTAGTAAAAAGGGGTTAATATTTTCATAAAAATAATCGTTTTATTTACTCTCACTACATTTACTTAGATAGTTTCCGTTTGGATTCAAACCATCGAGTCATATCACCATTCAAAGATAACATACTTTTTAAATATTTTGATATTTACAATTATGATTTTGAATTTAGTATTAGAAAGAATTATGTATGTAGATTATAATATAAATAACATCATACGTAAGTACCTATATAACGGCGCATATAAGTATTATACACAACAACACAAGTGGTTGCTAGCTAACCATAACATTTATTTATGTTTCAAGAATACCTACTTATTATACAATTTTGAACTTCAATAAATATTCTTTTACAATTGAATTGTTAGGCTGGTACCTAAATACATAAGTGAAACTTATCAACACAGAAAAATCTTATGAACTAACAAAATAACACAAACTATACATCGCTACGTGCAAAAATAGCTTATCTTATTCTATAATGTTCCCACTGCTGAGACTCAGGCCTCCTCTGAACTGTGGTGATGAAATAATTTACACAAACGCAAAGTGTCGGCTTGGATTCGAACCATCGACTCGTACCACCATACAAAGATACTTATAAATCTACACTATAATAATAATATAAAAAAATATATATATATATATATATATATATATTATATATTATATATATATTATAAAGAGGAAAACTTTGTTTGTTTGTTTGTTTGATTGTAATGAATAGGCTCAAAAACTACTGGACCGATTTTAAAAATTCTTTCACCATTCGAAAGCTACATTATCCACGAGTAACATAGGCTATATTTTATTTTGGAAAAAAATAGGGTTCCGTAAGATATTTGGGTTTTTCGGACACAAGGTGTAAAAATCAACCAGAAAAGTTACTTATTTTGTGTACGCTGCCTAAACTATAAAAGATAGAATCATACATTGTTCTAATTAATTGTAGATCTTATAAATATCTACAAAAAAGTCCGCGACACACTATACCTATCTATGTCGAGTGAGGCACAACAACCATTTTTTTTATTTAAAAATCTTGGTTTTTTTTGGACTACATTTAAACGCGTTTATTTTACTCATACTATTAATCTTTATCAAAATAAAGTATTTCATCACTAAGTACAGTTTATGTAGATAATATTTGGTCTTTGAATGATTAAAATCGAACGTTTTGTTTTGAAGTTATGGCGAAATTAAAATATTACGATTTCTGCTGCACGGCCCGTTGCGAAGTGGACGTCACCGAGGCGGGGGTGCGCGTGCGGGAAGTTTAGATCTATGAGTAAGCCTACGCAGCGGTCGCGTGGAAGTCTAATAATTTTCGTGCGATTTTCTTTAGATTTCGTTCTTAAAACTACACCTACGCAAAAGTTCTTCTCAGAGCTAAACAACAGTTCTTCTCAGAGCCAAACAACAGTTCTTTTCAGGGCTAACCAACAGTTCTTTCCAGGGCTAACCAACAGTTCTTTTCAGGGCTAACCAACAGTTCTTTTCAGGGCTACACAACAGTTCTTTTCAGAGCTAGAATATTACACGCTATTAACATTTTCTTAAACATTTGAAAATGCCTAAGGTCTCAACTTACTACTTACTTACGTAGTTCTCAAGCACGGGCAGCAAGAATACGCCGTATGGAAGAATCTTCACCTAAACGTTCACAACGCCTTGCTGAACAAAATCAGAGAAACTCTCAGGTACGCGCACGAGAGTCGAGTGTCGAACATTCGCTACGCCTTGCACAACAAAATCTGAGAACCTCTGAGTTATAATGTTATAAAGCAGAAGAGTTTGTTTTTTTTGTTTGGTTGAGCACGCTAATCTCAGGAACTTTCAGTGTTAGATAGCCCATTTATCGAGGAAGGCTATATGCTATATCATTAAGCTAAGTCAAAAAGGAGCGCAGAATTATTGGAAAATGTGACGCAGACGAAGTTGCGCGGGTCAGCTAGTATTATAATATAATAAAATATCTTCTTGTCTTCGCGCTACTTCTTGCAGTCGCCGCCGCCGCCGCGCCGTATCAGTCTTCTCGTTGTTGTCACTTTTTACTTCCATTTATATAATTTCCGTGCGATCTGAATCAAATGCTGGAAGACGCAGTTTTCGCTGCAACAAATGAATTTACACAGTTTTGTTAGACTATTCTTACTGAACCCACACCTTGGTCAAATTTTCGGAGATTTTTTTTTACTAATTTTCGCGGGTTTCTTTACACCATCTCATAGTTCTCGACTACTTTCCAGAAAAGATTTTCATCCGACCTACCATTTCGGAAATATAGAGCGTTTTATAAAAAAAATAATATAAAAGGCCCATAACTCGAAAACGGTGCGTGGTAGGGCCATGCTTCTCAGAGCTTAATTTGTTTTTATGGACAAGCTTAATAAGATGCTGCAATAAAATTAGTACATTTTTGAAAAAAAATTCGAAAAAAATCAAAAAAAATCCAAGTCCTAGCGCCCCTAAGGCTACACAGTGGGTCGTCTTAGGGGCGGATTTTCAGGAGTTGGAGTATACGCTTAGGGGCACTATGAGCAGCAAAGAAAACACAAAAAAAAAAATTTTAGTTAAAAAAAAATTTTGGGACTAAATTTTTCGGTTTTTTTTTTCAGAAATTCCCCAATTTTTTTTGCAGTTTCGGGTTGACCTTGACCATAGAAATTATTTGGGTCCGCAGAACCATGGTCCTACGACGCACCGTTTCCGAGTTATGGTCCTCTGAAAGTTGCTTTGTATTATCTACAACGCTCTATATTTCCAAAATGGTAGCTCGGATGAAATTTTTTTCTGGAAAAGAATTGTTGCTCTGGTCGAAAGCTATGAGGTGGTGTAAAAAAACCGACAAAAAGAGAGAAAAAAAAAATTTTGAAATTTTTTTCTGTGTAGGTCGATCTTTATCTTGTGTATCCTTAGGGGCTTAGACTTAGTAAAATTTTCGAAGGTTTTTTTTTTCTGATTTTGGCCATTTTTATTGCAGCAGCTTATTAACCTTGTCCATAGAAACCATTTAGGCTCTGATAACCATGGTCCTACGACGCACCGTTTCCGAGTTGTGGTCCTCTGAAAGTTGCTTTGTTTTATCTACAACGCTCTATATTTCCAAAATGGTAGCTCGGATGAAAATCTTTTCTGGAAAAGAATTGTTGCTCTGGTCGAAAGCTATGAGATGGTGTAAAAAAACCGACACAAAGAGAGAAAAAAAAAATTTTTGAAAATTTTTTCTAAGTGTAGGTCGATCTATATCTTGTGTATCCTTAGGGGCTTAGGGCCTCTTTCACCATCTCCAAGTAAAGCGTTGATTAGTTACTTCCCAATTAAAGTTAATCGGCAAGTAAAACTTACGAGTATCTTCTGTCAATTTCACAAGCGAAAATAAAGCTTCGAGTAACAACTTACCGGTTAAGTGAATGACTTAACAAATCATACGTTGCATTCGTTCAATATTACGTCAACGTTACGCGTCAAATGTCATTGTTAGGTTAGCTGTCATTTGTTATTTCATTTTGTGTATTGTTTGTTGTGTTTTTGGTTAGGAAATTATTGCGTGTGGATTTTTTTTTATAAATTATCATGGATAAAGTTAAAAGAGATAGAAGTGCAAACTTTTCACTTGTACAGAAATACCAAACTGTGTTAGTGTCGGCGATAAGACCCCGTCCGCGTCCATAGGCACAAGTAATGGTGGACGCGACCGTATCAAACAAGGAAATTGTAAGGAAAACTGATTAGAATTATAATTGAATCAGATTAGATTAGGTTTAGCATTCTCTAATTAGTGTTATAAGGATATTTTCGCATCATAGGTTTCGTTAGATTCTAGTTTAAATGCGAATTTAGAAGTAAGGTTTTTGTATTGTGAATAATTACGTAGATTGAAAATGTGATTTTTTGTTTTAAGTGATAGGGTTTTGAAATTAGTTTTAAAATAAAGGTCTTGACCCAAAACCACTTTTACAAAAAGAATTGAGTTGATTGGACTTATGGTTTTCGAGATATTTCCAAAAATGTATAGTGAAAATTTGTTAACCGTCAAGTAAACACGCTAATTGGCAGACGATGTGGCAAGTAAGTTACTGGTCAGTATAATCATTGATTAGTGCTACTCGAACGTCGTGAAATTGACACGTGCAGTTACGTATGACTTTAACTGGCGATTAGTCTACTCGATACTTTACTCAAGGGTGGTGAAAGAGGCCCTTAGACTTAGAAAAAATTTTCAAATTTTTTTTTTTTCTCTTTGTGTCGGTTTTTTTACACCATCGCATAGCTTTCGACCAGAGCAACAATTCTTTTCCAGAAAAAAATTTCATCCGAGCTACCATTTTGGAAATACAGGGTGTTAGGGAAACGCTTCCGAAAACGAAGACAGGTAATAGGGCTAGTGATTCTCGATACGATACCATCAAAAAATCGGAGAATTTTTTTTTTGCAATTTTACCTCTTATTTTAGCATTTTTCGTACACTATGCTGTAAGAACAGTTAAATGAAACCAGAATTGGTGATTAAACTCATCTTTTTTCATTACAACTCTAAAAAGCAATGTATTCGTAAATAAATATCAGCTGACGCGCTCCAGGTCAACGTACGCGCGCGCTCGCCGACGGCCGGGCGGCCGACGACCCCAACTCCGCGCGATGACGTCAGTCGCGACGCGACGGCTGGCTGAGTCGTACTATAGCCGCACGACTTGTAATTCTATCCTCCTAAACTTTACTCGATCGTTTGCCGCAAATGTTTTTTCAGTTCACTACTACTAACCGTACCTACTAGTTCAGAGTTAAGGACCTGCTTTCGGATTCCATTCATGCAAAGTTCATTGTGATTTCCCCTTAATCAGGGTTACAATTTTGATCCCAATGTTCGCCAATTATGCTCACAAATCAGAAAAATCCATTTTATTTGGCTTAACCTTGATAGCCATATCGAAGAGAGATACTTAGGATACCTACCTACTATGATTAAGAAAGAAAGTACAATTTTGTTATTGTTCAAAGACTTGACTTAACAAGCAATCTTGTTAACTCGTTTATTAAAATTTTGCATAGCAACAAAATTGAAATGTCTTACCTACCTACATCACGGTCACATTATTCCAACAAAACAATAATAATACAAAAATTACCAAAATAACGAAACATACCTACCTACGCGTTTCGTTATTTATCAACGAAGGAGCAACGAAGAGGCTCATCGTACTGCAGTGCGATTCTGTAAACATGTCGAAGTGAACACTTAGGCGAAGTGAACGACAAGTGAGCTGTCAAACCATACAAACATGATGGCATGACAGCTCACTTGTCGTTCACTCCACCTAAGTGATCACGGTGAGATGTCAAATGTCAACAGAATCGATCGGCTGTGGTAGGGTGGTACTGGTGGTAGGTAACCACGCGCGACGCGAGGCGCGCGATGAGAGGCGCGCGGCGCGCGGCTAACGTAGGCAGGTGTAGGGGCAAGCGATATGGGCATCGCATTCCAGCGAGGTACAGAGATAACAGTCACAGTCTGCACTCTGCACGACGTACTCTAAGAACTAATAACCTTCGGTCGAATTCTGATAATCAAGGTAATCACAAAACTCATTGGTATACCTAGGTCCAGTTTTGAACCCGGGTCACCTCACTTGAGAGAGAGAGAGAGAGAGAGATAGAAAGAGGCAGCCACGGCTATGCGCGGCGCGCGGCGGCGACCTTATTCATCCTTTTAAAAGTGCCGCCAAAATAAATACCTAAGTAGAAACATTACAGAAGCGTCAAAAGTCTTTTGTGTAGATACGTAGGAGATACTCCGGACATTTAGGGGACGTGTTGTGCATAACAGTTTTGTACGTTAGTCGATAATCGAAAGTGAATGAAAATAAAGTAAAAGATTACCGACTTTATCTGTGATTGACCAAAAGAATATTATTATCATCGCGTCGTGTACAGTTTGAATCAATTGAATTTGAATTTTATCGATGCACCTAATTAGAGTCACACGACCCGCATTTGTTTATTGCAATAGCTGTATCCTTCATTTACTAAGTAAACAAAACCAATTTAAAGTAGATAATTTAATAATTGAATCTAAGAAACCCGTTAATAACCCCTTATTTAAAACTTAGAAAATGAAAAAACAGTTTCTAATAAAGCAGTACAATTTCCTAATACTTAATTAAAATTAATTCGTTTCTGATTTAATCTTCTAACGTTTTCTCCTCTGTAATTTGTTGATCTTTGAACATCAAAAAGACACCGCGCCGCCGGGTCGGCGGCGGCGTACGCGCGGCGGTATCGACTGGCGGCATCGTTTATGCCGATTCTCGCGACCGCGGCTTGTTTGATGTTCTTAGTAATCAGTGTGACCATATGTGGCAGGATCCTGCCTTTTTGGCAGGTTTAGCCCTTTATTTTACTCTCTGGCAGTTTTGTTTGACGTTTTAGAAATCCGGCAGTATTTGGCAGTATTAGCAATATAAGCTAACAGATTTGGCAGTATAGCCGCTACAGCCCACAAAAAGAGTAGGATGCAGTATCGAGAAAGGAAAAAAAAGTAAGTAGGAATTTTAAAATGCCTATGGCAACACTGTTAACGCAAAGACCTTTGGTTCGGGGATTTCCCATAACATTTTGGGGTGCCATTGGTAAAATTCGAAATTCAAATGGAGACTTAAAATACGTTAATGTTTATAATTTTGTAAAAGGTTTGTTGTGTTTGCCAATGTCGAATGCTGCTTGTGAAAGGATATTCTCGCAAATCAACCTCATAAAAACAAAAACGCGGAATCGATTTATTAATAAACATGTCGCCTCTAATTTACATGTTAAACAGGGCATTAGTGAATATGGTGACTGCGTTTCATTCCAGCCAACTAAAGAAATGATTAAACAAATGACAAAAGCGATGTAGGTATAAAGAAAGTGCTCAAGAAGAATACGATGCTAATACGAATGTATAATTTATTTCAGTTCACTTTTAGACTAATACCTATAAGATCAATTATTTTTAAATAAAACTCCAAAAAATAATGTGTCTATTTATTTTAAATTTTTAAATTATATTGGCATTTTGTGCTTTCGATTTTGGCAGGATTTGTCAGTTTCCTTGCCTAAGTAGGGCAGGATCTCTAAATTAAAGTTGGTCACACTGTTAGTAATCTAGTTAGTTCCTATCCGACTCTGTTCATGAGCGAACCTGCGTTACGTGTAATCGATCGATAGGCATTGAGCCGATTTAATACTGTTTTGTTAGTTTTTAGTTGTTATTGTTACGTTTTTAGTGATAAACTGTTATTACTACGTTTTAGTGTTTAGTTGTTATTGTTACGTTTATGTGCTGTTTTTAATTTTTGTTGTGTTGTGTTGTGTTGTTTTGTTGTCTTGTGTGCGAACAATGCCCGAGGCATACGTGTACAGTGCTCGTGAATACGGCAACATGTTGATGTGTTTAGGAGAAGCCCGTGGCAATGCTTCTCTTGCGTTGAGAATTTATCGAGAAAGATTTCCGAACGTCCGGCATCCGTCTGATTCTCGCATGATAACAGCAGCCTTTCAGCGAGTCTTAGAAAATCGTCCGATTGTTCCGACGGCGGCGGCAGGTGGTGGACAGCAACTGAATGTTCAGACAGAGGAGCGTATTTTATTTATTTATTTATTTATTTTTAGGGGTAAAAACAGCTTTCAACTCTTATTTAAGTACTTATCTAATATTACATGAGTAGCCAATAATAGTTATCCACGGCAGATACATACGGTGGATGAATATGCTATTTACAGACTTAAAATTAAAGATGATTGGGCAACTATGAAGAGATCAGTATATAAAATATATCAAATAACAAATAAATATACTTACAAATAACATATGCAAATATGTAATATGTATATAATTATATATGAATAAAAATAAAAATAAAGTATATATATAGAAATGAAAATATATACCTATAAATTAATTATAAAACCAGCCATTTACTGTAATATTGATGAGTTATTTAAAATAGCCTATTATCAATCAGACTAATACCTGAAGCAATTCTCATACATATACCTATGTATGTGTAATATAATCTGAGTCTCGGAAACGGCACCAGCGATTTTCATGTGGAGGGAGTTTCGGGGGCGATAAATCGAACTAGTTTTTTTTTTCGAAAACATCGTTTTGTCCGGGAGTTCGGCCATAAACGACCAAATCTCGGTCATCCAGAAGTAAGTGGTAAGTGGTGGTGGTAAGTGTGATTCGCCAAAACCCTCGCCTGGGCACACGAAGTGCGGCGAAATTTTTGCGGCGCCGGGGCTTACCGACAGTTTCTCACTGGACAGTTCACAAAGTCTTGCGCCGGAACAGAATGCGGCCCTACAAAATACACAAAGTACATGCTTTGCTACCTAACGATCACGTTCGTCGTCGTGCGTACTGTAGTTGGCTGCTAGATCAACAACAAAGTGCGCCTGGCTTCATTGAGCACATTATCTGGACGGACGAGTCTACATTCACGAGAAACGGGATGTGGAACAGGCGGAATGCTCATTTATGGTCAGACGTGAACCCGTCCGCCACTCAAGAAACTGGCCATCAGATCCGATGGTCCGTCAATGTATGGGCTGGTATTTTTAATGGACGAATTTTAGGACCAGTGTTTCTACCTCAGCGCCTCAATGGATCAGCATATCTTAATTTTATAAATCAAGAATTAGGCGACATTCTAGATAATGTATCGCTGGCTGAATTACGTCGAGCATGGTTCCAGCACGATGGCGCTCCACCGCATACTACGCGCTCCGTCCGCGAGCGTCTCACTGAGCTGTTTGATGACCGCTGGATCGGAAGGCTGGGGCCGCACGCCTGGCCGGCTCGTTCACCCGACTTAACTCCTTTGGACTTCTTTTTATGGGGGTATGTGAAAGAAAGAGTGTTTGATCGGGAATGTGATAGTGCTGATGAAATGCGGGACAGAATAGTGAGCGTTTTTGATAGGCTACGTGCAGAATGTGTTGAGGATCCTACACTAATGCCTCGTGTTCACGGGTCGACACAGCGACGGGCCAGGCTTTGTATTGAAATGGATGGAGCGCAGTTCGAGCCAAATCTCATAAGGTCGCAAAGGATTTAGACAGGTATGTAAAATGCCTCTGACAGCTTTAATGTTCAACAGTGGGCTACGAATGCGTATGTATTTTGAAACTGGTGTATGCGAATTCCGTATACCTAATCCCGTGACTCGGCCGCACCGTACGAAGCGCGCGGTGTCGCGCGCGTGTCAGTGACCTCACGTTTTGTACGGTTTCCATTGCGTGTTTACGAATTATGAAATTTTGAAAATAACCAATTTAAAGCGAAAGGTTAGTGTTATTCGTTTGCATTTACGTTATATATAATCTACGTTCTGGCTTCGGAAGCTTCCCCTAACACCCTGTATAGAGCGTTGTAGATAATACAAAGCAACTTTCAGAGGACCATAACTCGGAAACGGTGCGTCGTAGGACCATGGTTCTGAGGACCCAAATAATTTCTATGGTCAAGGTCAACCCGAAAGTGCAAAAAAAAATGGGGAAATTCTGAAAAAAAAAAAAAAAATTAACGAAATTTTTCTAAGTCCTCTCGCCATAGCGCCCCTAAGGCTACACTCCAACCCAGTAGGTAGCCTTTATAAAATATTGCCAGATAGGATTTAAAAACAAAACACTTATTAGAATTTTAAGACGCGCTCTCAAACTTGTTTTGACTCGTTTAGTTTACTAACTGCGATTCGTTTGGTCCGGTGCGGCGGCGCGGCGAAACTCTGCTGCTCTGCACACTCTCCGTCTCGCTCTAGCATCGTTCAGTAAATTTCAAATTTTGACAACTAGCAAACCTTCGGCTTCGGCCAAACCTTCGGCAAATTTTTGGCCGAAGCCGAAGATTTGGCCGAAGGTGGCCCAAGCCGAAGCCGAAGCTTCGGTCGGACACTAATTATAACTTACTTATACATCTCTTCTCTGATTTTATTCAACCCAAACCAATGGATTAGTACCTAAGCGTATCAGAAAATGTGCAGGACAGCCGCATACATAGTCTTAGGTTTATTATTAATAGTTAGTTAGGTACAAGTTATTCTATGTAATTAAAAATTCCGTTAGTTAGCAACATATGTTTAGAAAGTAGACAGATGCAAGGGACAGTTCGATGCTTTAAAACGTTTGGGTCACATTGTCATAATTGTAATTTTTAAGTTATTACCGACCCTTTTTCTTAAAGATCCCTTGTTTTGAAAAAGTTTTATGTTTGCCCATTAACAGAGCGGTGTATTTGTCTCTTACATTTATTGACGTCCGGTAATATTTAAGATCCCTTGTTTGCATTATGTTGTGAAAGTTTTATGTCCGTACCTATTAACAAATGGTGTATTTGTCCCTAATATTTTTAGCGTCCGGCAATAGCCCTTTTGTGAACCGCGCCGAAAATGTTTTCTTATTTATGAATAAACAACCGTAGCGAGTACCGTTCTACCCCCACTAACTGGGGTGAAACTGACGCCAAAGACCCATATAAAAGAGGCCCGTGGGCCAAAACAAATCAGTTCCTTTTCATACGTCAGTTCCTCTACATACAGAGTTACTGTACATAGTCCTATCTGCTACGAGACAGAGGACTTGGCTCAGTAGGGACCGTACTCGCTACCATCTACAGTGGAAAAAGTATTTTCATTTAAGTACTTCCAATGCGGTAGCACCTTCTTCACAGTGACAGCGTCTTGTCGCCTTTCAACCCTCCAATCCAGCAACTTGTACGACCCATCGTGCAAATTGGTCCTTCGCAGCCGGATCCGAGGAGTAGAAGCAAGATGCCGATCACGCGTTCCACCGGAAGAAGAGGAGGCCCAGCTTCGACAACCACAGCCGAAATTGATTCAGCGACATACGCTACAGCGACAGCAATGACGTCTACGGAAGAAACTGCGACCACATCAGAAGCGCCGACCGTTGCGGACCCTGCTCTGACTAGTCGACAAAAAGACGTCATAGCAATCGACACATCGGCCAACGAACGTCGAAGCCAACCCGTATCTAACAGGTCCAGCAAGAGGAATTCGAAAAAATATCTTCTAGCGAAGCTAAAGGAAGAATTGGCTACCGAACGTCTCGCTCAAATAGAAGAAGTATCCAAGGCTAAGGCTGAATTAGCCGCCACCCGTCTCGCTGTACTAGAAGCGGAATTCAGCGATGAAGAAGAACTCGCTTCAGTCATCACTGAAGCTACGAATGTGGATAGAGTACAGAACTGGCTGCAATCTAGTCAACTGCTCGCCTTAGACGATCAGCCACACAAAACGCAAGAGGTCCGACCTGATCCGAAGCCCCGGTGTGCACCTGTAGTTCCAATGACCACAGCCGTATCGTGGGACATCCCGACGACTACACCGGCGGGAGTAAATTCAGTGCCCCCGCCGCCTCCGCACCTCTTGCCCGAAAGTGAGATTACAACGCGGGCTACTCCCAACCAAGAGGGAAAAACATCAAGACTCAAGCAGCCAGCTATTGCTGCTGCACCTTGGCTACCTAGTACGGCGCAGCAACCATCGAATATAGAACCAGCAATCACAACCGCAACCCAACCAACGGTCAACAACAATACCTCACCTTGGGCGCCTCAACCGTTATCAGTAGTCAACGCCACGTCTCAGCCACTTTATGGTACTGTCGTTGGTCAACAGCCGAGGACAGATATGCAGGAACTTGCATCTGCCATCACCCAAGCAGTCCAAGCCGCACAGTTTCACCAACCTATGAAATACGCCGAACTGCCCTCTTACGATGGAGCTAATCAAGATTGGCTCACATTTCGTGCTGCCTACTGCGAGACGGCACATCGGCTGACAGCCACCGAGAATATGTCTCGATTAAGAAGATGCCTTCGAGGGGTAGCTAAGGAAGCAGTACAGGGCCTACTTATCACGAACGCGGATCCGAATAATGTAATGAGGACACTTGAAATGCGCTTCGGACGATCCGAGTTAATAGCGATGGCAGAAGTTGAACGCCTGAAAAGCCTACCACGTATAACTGAGTCACAACGCGACCTTCTCATTTTCGCTACTAAAGTTGAGAATATTGTCACAACGTTGCGTGCACTTAACTGCACACACTACCTAGACGGCGCATTGGGAGCCACCAAGGCAATATTAGAAAAGTTAACTCCAGTTCTGAGAGGAAAATGGTATGACTACTTAGATAGCCAGCCCACAGGAGAACCCGAAATATTGATCTTCGCCCGCTTCATAATGCGGGAAGCAGGGAAATGTGCGCGATATGCCGATCCAGAAACTCCGGTTATGGCAGCACAAAGAGAGACAAATATGCAGCGCCGTCAACATCGAGTACATGCAACTCGAGAAGGTAGCTCATCAAAGTGTGCCTTATGTGAGCATCAAGACCACGACATCAGGCATTGTGACCAGTTCAAAAATGCCAATATTGACACGCGATGGGACATCGCGAAAAATCATCGTTTGTGCTACCGTTGCCTCCGCTACAGAAAACAAAAGCATACCTGCCGCACAAAACAATGTGGAATCAATGACTGCGTGAAACGACACCACAGCATGCTTCACTACGCCAGTGAAGTACCACACAAAGAACCTGAAGAAAAAGAGAAAGTTAACTCAGCTTGGGCACCAAAGGTATCATTCCTGAAAATAGCGCCGATACGCATTTCGGGACGGGCAGGTTCAGTAGATACCTTCGCATTGCTGGACGACGGCTCTACGGTTACCTTAATCGACCAGAGCCTCGCCGATCAGATTGGAGCTGACGGCCCAGATGAACCGTTGCGCGTAAACGCCTTTGATGGCGAACCCACAGTTGACATGAAATCGCGCCGAGTTAACCTTATCGTCAAGGGAAGGGACACTAGTGAGCAACAAATGTACGCACGTACGGCAAAGAACATGGAGTTAGCGGCACAAAGAGTACCCAGAGAAATAGTTAGAGAGTGTGTACACCTGAGAGATGTCCTGAACGAGATAGTACACGAAGACGCGCGACCAAAACTATTAATTGGTCAGGATAACTGGCATCTCCTAATTACAAAGGAGATGAAAAGCGGAAGAAGAAACCAACCCGTGGCTTCACTAACACCACTTGGCTGGGTATTACACGGCAGCCACACAAGATCTCTGGGACATAGAGTCAACTTCGTCAGGGACAACGCATCTGACGACCATTTAGAGGACCTGATGAAGCAGTTTATCACCATGGACAACTTGTATGTCAACCCAAGAAGGCCGAATAACGACCCCGAAGAAAGGGCGCTACGTATCCTGCGACAACACACAAATAAAACTTCGGAAGGAAGATACCAAACAGGGTTACTGTGGCGAACAGATGACATGAAGATGCCCAATAATTACGATAACGCCCTGAAAAGACTCATGGGCATAGAAAAAAAGATTGACAGAGATCCAGAGCTGAAGAAAAAGTACACAGAGCAAATGGAGGCTTTAGTATCGAAGGGTTATGCTGAACCGGCTCCAACTGCATCGTCCGAACAAAGAACGTGGTACCTGCCTCACTTTGCAGTATTAAATCCACTAAAACCAGATAAATTGCGGATCGTTCACGACGCCGCAGCTAAAACCAAAGGGATATCTCTTAACGACCAACTTTTAACTGGTCCAGATTTACTGCAATCATTGCCTGGAGTAATCATGCGTTTCAGGCAACACTCCATTGGCAGTTTTAGTATTTAAGGCACCTCAGCAGCAGCCGCGCAGTGTTCCTCCCATAAGTCTCAACGGCGTAGCACTGAAAGTTGTGAATAGTTTTAGGTACCTAGGCCATATTGTCACGAGCGACCTAAGGGATGACTTAGATATAGAGAGGGAGCGCAGGGCGTTGTCGGTGAGGAGCAATATGCTTGCCCGCAGGTTCGCTCGTTGTACTACAGACGTCAAAGTTACCCTTTTTAAGGCGTTCTGTCAATCCTTTTACACGAGTGGCCTGTGGGTATCATACACGCGCCGAGCCTACAACGTGCTGCGTATCCAATTTAATAATGCTTTTAGGATGCTGTTGGGACTGCCATGGCGTTGTAGTGCTTCAGGAATGTTCGCGGAGGCGGATGTTGGCAGATGGTTTTCATGCCATCATGCGAAAGAAAGCGGCCTCCTTACTACAGCGCTTGCACGGTAGTGACAACAGCATCCTGAAAATGATAGCTGCCAGACCGGACTGTCCCTTCCAGGGACACTGGGTGGGGACAGTCTTAGGTATAAATAAATAAATATTTTATATAAACTAACAATACTAACCTACTTCGTAAGCGCCATTGTAACTAACACCAAAATACTAACTTAATTATGGACTAATAGTCTGAAATAAAGATTTATTTATTTATTTTATTTATTTATTGCAGTGACTGCTGATATCGCAGAAATGTTCATGCAAGTTGAACTTCGTACCGAAGACCGTGATGCCCTCCGATACCTATGGCGAGGAAATAGAAGAGACAGCCGTCCACCAGAACAATACAGAATGAAGTCTCTCATATTTGGTGCCTCTTGCTCACCAGCCACAGCCATATTCGTAAAGGATAATAATGCCGAGAGATTTCAGCAAGATCACCCGGAAGCCGTACAAGCTATCAAGAGGAAACACTACATGGACGATTATCTGGATAGCTTCAAAACCCTGGAAGATGCAGTAAGAATCTCAAAAGCGGTGCGTGAGATTCATCTAGAAGCACGATTTGAACTAAGAAGATGGTCGTCCAACTCTACCAAACTCTTGAAAGAGTTGGGAGAAATTACTAAGGCTGAAGAGACTATCGACTTTGAAGGCAGTACCAAAACTGAGCGAGTCCTAGGGCTGATCTGGAAACCGAAGGAAGATACACTCACTTTTAACTTAAATCTGGCCCGTATCCCACAAAATGTTTTACGGAATAACGTACCCACCAAGCGAGAGGCCCTCAGAATCGTGATGTCACTATTTGACCCTTTAGGTCTCGTATCGCCAGTAACTATCAGGGCAAAACAAATCTTACAAGAAGTTTGGAGACGCGGGACGGAATGGGACAAGCCACTAGAGGAAGACTTAGCTGCAAACTGGAGGAGGTGGCTTAACCACCTTATGAGTCTAGTTCATGTCTCAAAGTCAAAGTCAAAGTCAAAGTCAAAGATTTATTTGCAAATAAATATGGTTATAAAAGATCGTGCAATAGTAGTATAGTAGCTTAACATATTCAATCATAACATAATGACATGCAAATTTTGGTATAGGTACCTACAATTACAATTAATCATTTATATTTAAACTGAAGGAATTCTTTTATATTATAGAAGGGATTCTGAATTAACCACCTGTGTAAAGCCCTTTTGAAGCGAACCATTGGAAGTTCTTTAATTTGGGTAGGATCTCAGTACCGAGAAGCTACCCAAATTTCAGCGCCGCAGTCTCGTTGCAGTTACATGTCTTCACCGACGCCAGTGAATCCGCTTATGCTACTGCACTATATTGGCGAGCAGTAACCACCGATGGAAAAATCAAGGTGTCCCTCATAACGGCAAAAGCGAAAGTGGCTCCACTTAAACTCTTATCGATTCCGCGTTTGGAACTACAAGCTGCGGTGCTGGGCGCGCGTATGGCTACAGCAGTAAAGACCGAGCATGAACAGAAGCCGGAATCCACCACATTTTGGACCGATAGTAAGACTACTTTGTCTTGGATCAGGACAGGGGCCAGATCGTATAAGCCATATGTCGCTCATCGCATCGCGGCTATCGAGGAACATAGTCAAGTCAATGAATGGCGTTGGTTACCAACTAAATTAAACCCAGCTGATGACGCCACAAGGGATGTACCCGAAAACTTCGGAAACAATCATCGTTGGTTCAACGGACCAGAATTTTTATTAGCACCTACTGAGAAATGGCCATCCGACGACAACATCGTAGACGCACACACTGGAGAAGAGAGGATTAGTGCTATTACAGACACAATCCGAGATTCAAATCTATTAGAATCTATCCCGGACGTCAGCAGATTTTCGAGATGGGAACGATATGTAAGAACTACAGCAAGAATACTTTACTTTATAGAATTATGTCGCCCGTGTATGCAGAATGTAAATTACAAAAGAAACAAGAAGAATCAGGACAACGATCCGAACTGGAAACGGAACAAGAGCGCGATGCTAGCAAAATCAACTAAGAAAGGGAATCCTACTATAGCCCCCATCTCCTGTCATCGACCCTTGCCTGCGAAACACTTACGCCGGGCCGAAGAACTAATAATCAGAGCCTCACAAGAAGTATCATTCAAACATGACCTAGAAAGTCTAAAGAATCATCGACCACTTCGAAAGGATAGCCGTCTTAATAAATTGAGTGTAGAACTCACTGATGGGATCATAACCCTTAAAAGCAGAATAGGGGCAGCAGTAGGAATTTCAGCCCAAATGAAAAGGCCTGCTATATTAGACGGCGAACATCACGCCACGAAACTATGGATTGAATACATCCACCGAACCCTACTCCACATGGGAGTGGAAGGGACAGTTAACGAATGCAGATTGCAATACTGGGTGCTAAGACTGCGACCAACTGTCAAATCGATTGTAAAACGATGCTTAAAGTGTCGAATGAGGACCACTTCTCCACCTCAACCTAGGACAGGAGATCTTCCTCACTGTCGCTTGGCCCATCATCAAAGGCCGTTTACCTACACCGGTGTCGACTACTTTGGGCCGCTGACGATCACAGTCGGTCGCGCCCATCAGAAAAGATACGTAGCTATCTTCACCTGCCTTACCACCCGTGCCATTCACCTAGAGATAGCGGGATCCCTTAGTACTGACTCCGCAATCATGGCACTCAGAAGAATGATAGCGCGTCGAGGATGCCCAACACAACTATGGTCTGATAATGGAACCAACTTCCATGGGGCAGAAAAGGTATTGAGGCGCACCATGTCAGCAGCGATAGCCGAAGAATCATCTAAAAAGATGATTGATTGGCGTTTTATACCACCCGGAGCTCCGTTCATGGGGGGAGCATGGGAGCGAATGGTGCGCTCTGTGAAAACCGCATTAGAAACCATATTGCACGAGAGATATCCATCGGAAGAAGTACTCTACACGCTTCTTTTGGAAGTTGAATACACCGTGAACAGCCGTCCTCTGACACACGTACCCATAAACCCGGAAGACCCTGAAGCACTGACACCGAACCATTTCTTGCTGGGAGGCCCAGGACGCATCACGGCACCCGGAGAATTTGAAAACAGAGATCTGAGTCTTCGCAACAGCTGGCGCGCTTCTCAAAGACTCGCCGATATGTTTTGGTCGCGCTGGTTACGGGAATATCTCCCCACACTCAGGAATCGCAGGAAGCCACATGGAAAGGGTCCAGCGGTCAAGATTGGCGATCTGGTGCAGATAATCGATGGCAGCCTACCACGCAACGTGTGGGTGAGAGGGCGAGTCTGCGCCTCCTACCCCGGTCCAGATGGAGTCGTGCGTACAGTGGACGTCAACACGAAAGGCGGCATCCTTCGACGACCGGTGAAGAAGATCATCATAATACCTGTGGAGAGCGGCGATTCTGCACCATCAGTATCTTTGCGTCGCCAGTGTTACAGTGCCGAACGACGCACGGCGGGAGAAATGTGCAGGACAGCCGCATACATAGTCTTAGGTTTATTATTAATAGTTAGTTAGGTACAAGTTATTCTATGTAATTAAAAATTCCGTTAGTTAGCAACATATGTTTAGAAAGTAGACAGATGCAAGGGACAGTTCGATGCTTTAAAACGTTTGGGTCACATTGTCATAATTGTAATTTTTAAGTTATTACCGACCCTTTTTCTTAAAGATCCCTTGTTTTGAAAAAGTTTTATGTTTGCCCATTAACAGAGCGGTGTATTTGTCTCTTACATTTATTGACGTCCGGTAATATTTAAGATCCCTTGTTTGCATTATGTTGTGAAAGTTTTATGTCCGTACCTATTAACAAATGGTGTATTTGTCCCTAATATTTTTAGCGTCCGGCAATAGCCCTTTTGTGAACCGCGCCGAAAATGTTTTCTTATTTATGAATAAACAACCGTAGCGAGTACCGTTCTACCCCCACTAACTGGGGTGAAACTGACGCCAAAGACCCATATAAAAGAGGCCCGTGGGCCAAAACAAATCAGTTCCTTTTCATACGTCAGTTCCTCTACATACAGAGTTACTGTACATAGTCCTATCTGCTACGAGACAGAGGACTTGACTCAGTAGGGACCGTACTCGCTACCATCTACAGTGGAAAAAGTATTTTCATTTAAGTACTTCCAATGCGGTAGCACCTTCTTCACAGTGACAGCGTCTTGTCGCCTTTCAACCCTCCAATCCAGCAACTTGTACGACCCATCGTGCAAAGAAAATGTGTTATCAGTACCTACTTACATACATTAAAAAGATTTTTAAATCTGGAAAGTCAAGGAATGTTTAAGTGTGTACTAGTAACTACTTACTACATATTTAAACTAGATAATACAATAATTACATAAGTATTGTATCTGTGTGAACCAAGGGCAGATCGCAGAGATAATTTTTTATCTCATTCAATACTAAAAAACATTTTATCAATGATAAAATGTTAACTCCGCGGGCAAACCCGCGCGCCCGGCGCTATCTTGCTAGAAACACAATATTCTGGAAACGATTCGCAACTTCGCAAGTTGTCAAGACTCAAGACAATCTCGCATGGACGGAATGGCAACAGCGCGGGCACAAACGCAGCGGCGGCGTGCGCGCGCTGCTTCTTGAATGGCAACGTCGCATGATGGCGCTTGTTCGAATTATCGAACAGCGCCATCTATTATGAATGTTTACCAATCGTAAATTCGTAACACAACAGCAACCAACTTTCTCGGTGGTTCTATAAATTTCTGTCAGATGGCGTGATTCAGATCACTCACACATGTAAAGATTTTTCGTTTTTTATTCGGTATAATTCTCCTAGAAATACTGTTTTTTTTTATAAAATTTTGGCTATATGCGCCCATAATACATTATAAAGTCTCATTATAGTTGCTTTTATTCTGCAGAAACTGTTTATTTACGGAGATTTCCTCACCTGAATAATGTATGGCGAAGTCTTAGAATAATAACGCATAGAAACCTAGTACGAGTGCAAAAAGTGAGGCAACTAAAACTTAGCCTAATCCGTCAATCCGTCAAACTTAGCCGTCAGTACTCAAGGTCACGTCCCGTCGAACACAGCTCGCGAGTAAATAATTGAAAATGACAGTTTGTTGCGTGAAAGGATGTTAGTTATAGCACATCAGGAAAACAAAAAAAAATGTGATAAAATAACATTTCACAAATAAGTACTCACATTCTATGCACTACTTTTACGTAAATCGATAAATAAAACAAAATTCTAATAACCTAACTTGTCATAACACAGTGTTGCTATTTTTGAGGAAAAAAATACCCACTTTGCTTGCTTGCTTTCATTCATGTTTTTCATTTTTGTAATTTTAAAATACAATACTTACTACTGTTAATTCATATCAAACCCGATGTTTTAACATTGATTATAATTATAACCCATCAAGGAATCTAAACGCATTGAACAATATCTCATTCTTTATGCGATTTATTTCCTTTTATTTTGAAATAAATTGAATTAAACCTTCCGAAAAAATATGTCATATGACATGAAAAATCATGTTTACATTTTCCAGTTCCCAACAACATAAAATACTTGCCTGGATAGCAAAATAGTAATGCCCCATATTTTGTGGGTAACGGCTTGGTAATGGTATCACTGAAAGCTATATCTGTGTGCGTTAGAGAAACGTAGACACATTCGGCTCACGCGCACAAAGAAAATGAAGTGGACACACGATTTTGCTCGGGTTTTGTTCTAGACGCGGCTTCTATGCGTTATTATTCTAAGGGCGAGGTCTATCTAGGCATCCACCTTAATATAGTATTTAAGCCTCCAGCCAGGCTTGTGAAGTTCGCGCTCGGACGCCCCGCCTTTTTATACCTTCGGCCGCGAGACGCGTCGAGCGCGGCGACCACAGGCGGCGACCGGCGACCGATTCTCGAACGTTGGCGCCTAGCTGCTAGGCCGGTCGCAAACGTTCGAGAATGTTCGTTTTACGAAGCTACAGCCCTCGCCAAACTTTGTGACCGCCCTGAAGTTAGTTTTTCCGATGCGCAAGCCTCGCGCGGTGCTGTTTTTGTATGAGATTTATTACTGCGCCCCCGTTGTAGTTAACTTCAGAGCGGTCACAAAGTTTGGCGAGGGCTGTACTTGCTAGGCGACTCGCTAGCCTCTAGGCGCCAAGCAAGCTGCCTGCCTGTGCGTTCGCGATCTTATACAAAAATAATCCTTATAGCATGATACCGATCCCGATTCTATACCGATTTCTATGATTCTTTTTTTATAGAATAGTTAATAATGTTAACTTTTTTAATTAGGGATGACTGAGAGTGTTATAAACGTAAGAGTAGACAAAATAATCAGAAAGCTTCGAACTGCTAAGCTATCGGGAGTTACACGTGTTATTGTGAGTCAATCATAAAAGATAATATGCTGTCGTGGGATATTTTTTATATAATTTTAAGGAGAACATTTCCGTCATACATGATTTCTGTGTAGCTTTAACCATTAAGGTTGCACACGCGTCGAAAGCTTAAAAAATGGAGTAACTTCTCCCGTTTTCCCAACATTTCCCTTCACTGCTCTGCTCCTATTGATTGTAGCGTGATGAAAAGTATACTATAACCAGCTCAGGAGTATGAATAATAATCGTACCAAGTTTCGTTAAAATCCGTCGAGTAGTTTTTGCTTCTATAACGGTTATACAGACAGACAGACAATTTTACTGATTGCATTAGTATCGATCCTTAATCACCCCTGATAGTTATTTTGGAAATATATTTCATGTACAGAATTGACCTCTCTACAGATTTATTATAAGTATTGATAGATTATTGCAACTTGTAACACCAATAATAATAAAAAGACGAGTCCCCATGAGAGGCTATGTGCTACACTTCGCTTTTTAGCATCAGGAATGACATATGAAAATCTGAAATTTTCAACTGTAATTTCTGCACAACGCCTAGGAGTCAATATTCCTGATAGGATGTTTGACTTGCCATAAATATGGGTATTACTCGCGCGCGATCAGAATGGGATGCGACCTTTTGGAACTGAGACGCGCTCGGTGCGCCGGGCCAGTCGTAGCGTCGGTCGGCAAAATTTGCCAGCGGGTTTAAAAAGGCCACTTTAGCAAAATCAACCAGTAATTCATACTACCCGAAACTATCAAAGGATTAATTGTCCATTCTCGGCTTCGCGTGGACACGATGCTCGAAAAGTATCTTAAATAAATAAAAAATCATGTTTTGTTTTTAAACGCATATTTATTCAATAATTTTGTATCAACTTGCGCCTACGAAGTATATTTAATAAATAATTAAATTGTTTTGTTCTTCCCCATATTGACATTACTCGTACTTCACAGTGTTGCCAGTTTTCATCAATTAATCGTATAATTTTTAAATAATTATTTACAAATCGATTAAAATTGTTATTTTTGAAGTTGAACTTAGTCCTCCTTAGTCTTAAAATAAAATTGTTTTTATTCAAATATGTGATTTAATATTTGTAAGCGAAGCATAATAATTTAAAGTAGAACGTCCTCAATAGCGTAATCTCCATCATCTGCAGTAGGAGCATTACAGTGCATTTACATTATTTTTTCTATTTTTCTGAAGCCTATATGAAGGAAGGCTTCTGAAAGAAGGGAAAGCTCTGATGATGATTCTCATACGAATTGGTATAACTATAAAATAATGTATCTAAAAAAATATTATTAACAGGATTGCAACTACGAATTGTTTCTGTATATTTCCATAACACTATGATATATCGTAGAAATAACTAATTTATAATTGATTCAGAACTTTTTTGCTAACGCTACTTGTTTTGAGAACTGTCATTTTTGATTTACTTTGATAATGTTCCATCCCTTTTTGATCGCGCGCGGATTGTACGATTTGTATTAATTTTCAATGACTTCTAATACAAAGTCACGCGCAGACGTAGAAATGATTACAAATAACCCAGTTCTGATTTTCATAGACTCAGCTCTTTCTAGCACTGTGGCACAATTTTGTCTCAGTTTCACCACGTAGCAAAAACTGAGACAAAATTTACAAAAAATTGGACACGGTTTTGCCCATTCACAGACGATTCGAACGGCTTCCAAATTGCGTGTAGCACGTTTTTAACATTGACAGTCGGCCGCGGATGACGTTCGTTTGGATTGGATAATGGATTTCAATCCGTTTGGAAATCCAAAGCTGGAAGATGTCCATTTGATTGGCATAGGTTTATCACATTCACGAAACGATTTTGGAAGGCGTCCACTCCATTTGGATTGATGGACTTATCGTCAATGGCTAACTTAAGAATGAGGTAGCAATAAAAAAATGTTATTTTGAATTATTTTATTTTAAACTAGCTGTACCCCGCGGCTTCGCTCTCGTCAACTGGCTACCTGTCTACCTACCTACTTACCCCGCTACTCTCTTACTCTTACTAACAGACAATTTGTATTTGACTAATGTCAATATTTATACGATACAAACGTCACTCAATTGTTTTGCCTTCCCGAAACCTCTCCACTAATACTTAAACTTTATGGAATGGTATTAAAGTTCAAATTGACTTTTAAGTATTATTACGAATCTTTTGTATGGGAGCATAGTAAAGTGTTGTTTTTAGTCTTTTTCAGGCAATTTTTATACTTTTTCTCTCCGTAAGAACCATCCTCGTACTTCAAGGAATATTCTAAAAAAAGAATTGGGCAAATTGGTCCAGGCGTTGTTGAGTTATGCGCTTACCAACACATTTAGCAATTCATTTTTATATTATAGATAGATATACAATTTTAATGTTTTTACAGTTGATATCTATTCATTACTACATAGGTACACTTATAGTTATTTACATAAACTTTCATTTTAGAAAATTAAACATACATAAGTGCGGCCCTGTTACGACAAAACACTGCAACTCGGGTTTCATTGTTTTATGGTAATACTTCATAAAATAATCTACACGATGTTAGCTTGGTATGGGTTCGATTTACTGTTCAATAACGGCTTCCAGTGAAGAAAAAACTTAATATTACACTTCACGGTAACCTGAAGTTCGGTGGAATTATTTCTGCTAAACGCTGTACTCTAGATTGCAGCGTTTTACCGTGATAGGTGGAAGGAGGTGCGGGTACGCGGGTGAGACTTGCGCGTCCTTGTGTTTTGGTAAAACATTGCAAGCTTTGTTTGCTGCGTTTTGTCAAAATAATTATAAACAACAGAGCCATCGCGCGTCACGCGTATTGTTTTGCATGTAAACGGGTAAGTGTGTGTTTAAAATTATTTATTTGATAGGTACCTAATCGTAATTTAATTACTTGATGACACTTAAGTAGTTAATTTCCTGCGTAACGTAACTTCATATCCCACTAATCATACTTCCTACTAATCCTACTAATATTATAAATGCGAAAGTTTGTGAGGCTGGATGGATGGATGTTTGTTACTCTTTCACGTCAGAACGCCTGAAAGGATCTTCATGAAAGGGAAATGCCCATTTTAGGCTAAGTTTCGCCCATCTATGTAAAAATGACTAAAAAGATACTAATTTAGTAACTTAAATATTGCTATTATCAGTTTGTAATGAAAACACCGGAATCGAAAGCCGATTTTTATAAGACACTCAATCGTTTATTGCATTATGTAGGTAGATAATAGTGGCTATTCCTGTCAGTGTCAAAGTAGGGATTGCAATTCTTAATTTCACAAAATGGCGATTCAATAAATATCGGTTACCAAAGTCGGTAGGTATATGGCAAATATTTTTTTTTAAATACATCATTACATCATTGATTTTATTTCTTACGGGATAAACAAAAATGTTTATCAATATATGCACTTCTATACCTATACGATTTATACGATCCATTGAAGCAATGCCGCGTTTCCGGTTATCCACAAGAATATCGATTTTTCCATAAATCGATCGCACAGTACATCCCAAAATGTCAATAATTGATTGACATTGAAAAATCACAGTTCGTTATTTTGGTGCTGTTTTAAAGCGACTTGTGATTTTTCTTGCGCTTTACTTCGGATATTTTCAATTTTGACGACTTTGCTTACGATTATGGACCCTGAAACCGCTCCTGATGACGACCTTGGCTTTACATTGGATTCAGTACCCGCTTCTCACGACGACACCGGCTTGCCAATGGATACCGTACCTGTTTCTCACGAAAGACCACTGACATGGAACCTGATTTACATGAACGTTTCCCACGGAGTGATCTCTGTTGCAATTGTGGTGTAAATACACGAAGACTTAAGAGATTGACCGTAACCAATGTGGAGGTGCGATCTATAATTCAGCAATGGATTGCACCACTACTAGTAAGTTATTTACCTATTTACTTTCTGTAAGAACATAACATAAATAATAAGTTGGTGACTTTATAATAATTATATTATTATAAAGTCACCAACATCGTTTTATTAGTCCTTCATCGTTTCGTTTATATTTGTGATTTATGAAGTCCCACCGAGTTCTATGTTTAAAAATAGCGGTTGTTTCCTTATCTATGATGTCAATCCTAATGCCTATCATTTATTTCTTCCATGGGCACAACTTGGCCAAAACTTCCTAAGCAAATGGGCATTTCCCTTTGGCACAGAGGTAGATTATAGTCTGGAATAGCATAAAGGCTAATTTTTAGTCCGAGAGTATGTTCCCCAGGGATCACGTGGGTGAAGCCGCTGGCAGCTGGTACGTTATATTATATATTTGTGAGATTAGGTGACTGATCAACATTATATAAAAAGTATCTAACTACGCGACTTTGCAAGAGTGCGGTTTGGGGCAGACGCAGACTTGGCGAAGCTCAGTACCGTTAGAAGAATTAAAAAGTGATAATTTTGAAAACAAAAACCCGTGTACATTATGACCACAGCCAGCTGCAGAACGTGTTGCTTCGACTATTGGTCGATGGTTTATTGGTAGGTAATAAAACAAAAAAGCTTAAAAAACTCGGGTTGTGTTGCAATGATCACATCTGGCTGACCACCCTTTTTAGGTTGAATAATACTTAGTATTTGAACAAAAAGGACTGATACATATTATAATGTTTTTAACATATTCGAGCACTGCAAGTAGTAATAGCCGTTACAGGACTAACGAGTGTAATAATTATAAGAATCACAGTCGTACATACTTATAATTATTTTACGATCGACATTGCCTTTGTGATGAATTGACAGATTTTGATAAAGTTCTCTTAATCCGTTTGAGTTTATTAAGTTACGCAAACAAAAGAATCGAATTGACCTCCTAAAAATTTAACCTAATAATTAAATTACCTAATTAATAATTAAATTTCGCTTACGTTAGGATGGTTTACCTGTAACTATTTAAATGGATTCACCATGTCTTGTTTCAGGAGGACAGTATTCAAAAGTGTTTCTGTCGTTTACCATCGAAATTCCAATTGTTCAGCCTACTGTAAAAGACGACGATACATCTACCTATAATTATCACCTATGCTCAAACGAGAAATACAAAAACGGAACCTACTGGCATAATTGAAAACGGCAATCACCAATCTAAAAATAATAAGGACGATTTACCACTAGCAAACAAGAAACATAATGAAGACGCGATACTATCTGTCGAGCAATCAACTGAAATTTTATAATTATACAATCGGAAAAACACAGACTATGAAGACGAAGACATGTCAGCAGCAGTTCCTAATATCGAAAAGATTTTGAAAACCAAAATTGGGACCTAGATGAAGTAAATGAAGATATAGGTACATTATTTACCACCAATGCATCTACAGCCTGCTTCGGAAATGAGAAATGTTACACCTATTAAAATAACAGACATCATGTGCCTAGCCTTTTCCCAACTTTATTGGGGTCGGTATCCAGCCAAACCAGAATTAGCTGAAAACCAGTCCCACACCATGAAGCTCTTTGAGCGTGTAATAGACTCTCGGATCTGCCAGGTGTACTGTCGAGTGTCAATGTGGATTTCGCCCAGGACTAGGGACCATGGACCCTATTTTTGCCCTAAGGATCGTGATGGAAAAATTCGGGAGAAAGAATACGTCTCTCCACTTCCTTTTTCTGGATATGGAGAAGGCCTTAGACTGTGTTCCCCTAGCGATGATCTCGTGGTCACTGTGATCCGAAGGGGTCCCCGAAATCGATGTCCACATGTAATGTATGTACATGTGACATGTACCATAACTCCGGGTCTTTGGTCAGGACCGCTGTTGATGACACCAAACTCTTCCCTATCATAGTTTGGATCTACCAAAGCTCTGTTCCTGTGTTTCCTGTTCAGTGCGATATTAGACGAAGTGTCAAAAAGCATTAGAAACTCACATGAGCAACCCCCGTGGTTGCTCATGTATGCTGACGATATCGCACTGGCGGATGCGGACAGAGGGTGACTGGTGCGACGCGCAAATGCGTGGAAGGAGTCGCTAGAAAACGGCGGTCTGGAACTTAATGTGGCGAAGACAGAGTAGGTATATGGCTTGCAACGCTACAGATCCTCTACCAGTACGCCTAGGCGCATGGATGTGGTTGAGCGTTATGACCATTTTAAATATCTGGTATCTGTACTTCACGTGTCCGGGGACGTCAATTTCGACATCAAAGCTCGCATGGGCAAAATGGCGTGAGGTGACTGGTGTCATTTGTGACCCAAAAGGTTGAAAGGACAGGTAAATAAATCCATCATTAGACCCGTCTTTTTATGTGACCTGTACTTGAGCGGCACAAACGGGAGCTGCGGGTCACGGAGATGAAAATGTTGCGCTGGATGTGTGGAGCTTCGCGGAAGGACCGCGTGAGAATGTCCCGAATTCGCGGCAGCCTCCATGTCCGTGACATAGCAGACAAACTGCAGGAATGCCGCCTACGCTGGTATGGCCACGTCTTGCGTAAACCGGCAAACTACGTGGGAAACAAGTGTCTGGCTTTGCCACCTCCGGCGGGCTGTGGCAGAAGGGGAAAACCCAAAAAGTGCTGGCTTGATGTCACCCAGGATGATATGCGTACCACTGGACTCTCAACCAAGGATGCCGAAGACCGTGCGAAGTGGAGAAGAAAGCGCCGGAAAGCGGACTCCGGGCTCCGAAGCAAACCAGCTGAGGATGCAAACGGGAGCACGCTCACATGAGAGAGAGAGATTTCATTTCCAATCTAAAAATAATAATGCCACAATACCCACTGTTGAAGAAACAATCACTTCAGTTTACAGCTGGAAGAGGATGAAATCCATCGAAGACGTAGAAATATCGGCAACAGTTACCTACTTATTAAGAAAATAAAATAATCCTCTACACCCTATTTGTCAACCGGATGAAGTAAATGAAGGTGAATTAATTGAACCACCACCTGCAAAGAAGAGATCCTGAACATAGACTGAAAGTTAGCAGAGAGAAATTCCATGTTAGTCCGCTCAACACCCGGTGGCACGCCCGCGTGCCATTAACTGTTTCAACCGTTAACCCCCTTTGGCACGCCGGCGTGCCATGGCGAATAACGCGGTTTATTTAAAAACGCAAGGTCTTATTTCATGTGGCAAGGTTTACACACTCGCGGGATGATATTCTCGTTCAACTATGCTATTCCAATTTTAAAAATATATGATGGTATCATTGTTTTTTTTTTTTAAATCAAACGCTTACTTTTTGTCTCTGGAACGTCGATGACGGGATTGACGGGCGACTTTTTGTATATACTTTGTTTGCTTGTTTATTATTTTATGCTAAGTGTACGAATATTTATTTATGAATAGTTATTACCTCAGACCAATAAAAAAAGTGTAGACGGAGCCGTCGTAAACAATCGCGACGAAATAAGTGAGGTCAAGTCTCGGCTTCGTGTGCGTAGGTAACTTGGTGTAAGATATCGTAGATTTGCGCGTGTGTGCTAGAGAAAAATGTTGCAAGCGTTGTGCTGCGACTCCCAAGTGCGAGAGATATACTTTACTGAAGTTTTATTATTAGGTAGTACTAGCTGACCCGTGCCCACTTCGTTGGGCGGTAAACATTTTAACTTGTGATGAAATTATGAATGTGGTTCGGTTAGTACTGACTGCTATGATTTATTTCCTGACGGCCAAAAGGAGGGTTTTGTTTTTATTGCATAATAATATGTATGTAGCTAGGCTAGCTCGCCGCTGCGAGCGCTCAGCGTTAGACTCCCTGCCCCTTGTTGCAGAGACATGCTGCTTTAAATCACTGAGACGCTGTGCACGTTCAGCGCTAGATTCCCGAGCACGGACCTGCGATGTTCTCCAGCTTTGGTTAGCAAGCCGCTGTGAACGCTCGGAGCTAGATTTCCCAGCGAGTGCTTGCGAAATATTTTCTCTATTCCTCGAGAGGCTCTTCCGTACGGCGTACTCGAGCTGCTCTTGTCTCATGTCTGGGATGTCTGACGGGAAAGTTGTGATATCCTTTAAGGCATGATAAACAATCACTGAAACTGTCCGATATCCCAAAAACAGAAATATCACAGCTTCGAACTCGAAGAATGAGAACGAAGTACCTAATATTGTAATTGTGTTTTGAGAAACCGAGCAACCAAAACAATTTTAAAGACCAACAACATTCAATCAACTACGTACAACTTACCTACCAAACGACAAAAGTTAAATAATAACTGGAGAGGGTCATTAATCCGCGGAAAATCTTAACACCACGTTTAGAAAAATGACGTAATTGCACAACGCCGTCTATGGGTAAATCGATAAAACGTCCGTACAAAGCATGTTCTAATGCGGTTCGTGAATGGACGGCGCGGGCGGCGTTTTGCGATTTAGTAATTTTATATTATCTTCGAAACTATTCAACCAATTGACATACTGTTTAGGGCAAATCGTATCTCTATGATGTTCTTGTGATCAAAATAACATTTTTTTCGATAAGGTTTAATATTTTGTTGTTTAAAAAATCGTCCAAAGATAAGTACGTCGAAAAATACTTTTTTTAACACATAAAAGCTACTATATCTGCTAAAATATAAAAGATAGAAATATGGTGCCGCGGACTTTTTTGTAGAACTATTATAGGCGGACCAGGTTGCCATACATTGTTTTCGTTTATATACAACTGTTAAGGCAGCGTACGCAAATAACTCTGTTGTAAGAGCTATTTTTTTCCGCCTGGATAGACAATAATTTAGATAGTTCGACTAATATGCATGATATCTTTATAATTTATAGCCTATAGCACTCACGAATAATGTAGCTTTCTACCAGTGAAACAATTTTTCAAATCGAACCAGTAGTTCCTGAGATTACCCCCTACATACAAACTTACAAACAATTTTACCTCTTTATAATATTAGTATAGAAGTATAGATTCGTTTGGTGTAAAGCGAAATTATAACCATCTTCCCCTCGACATTATAATAATTAAAGGATATTGCAAACTGTCGTAAGCCGTTTTACGAAGCTACTCGCTAGCCTCTAGGCGCCAAGCTAGCCGCCTGCCTGTGCGTTCGCGACCTAATACAAAAATAATCCTTAAAGCATGATTCAGTATTCACGCGCGATGGCTTATTATTAGCGTATTTCATGTATAACTTTGGTGTTTCTATACCGATTTCTATGATTCTTTTTTATGGAATAGTTAATAATGTTTACTTTTTTAATTAGGGATGTCTGAGAGTGTTATAAAAGTAAGAGTAGACAAATATAATCAGAAAGCTTCGAACTGCTAAGCTATCGGGAGTTACACGTGTTATTGTGCGTCAATCATAAAAGATAGACATATGCTGTCGTTGGATATTTTTTATTTAATTTTAAGGAGAACATTTCCGTCATACATGATTTTTGTGTGGCTTTCACCATTAAGGTTGCACATGCGACGGAAGCTTAAAAAATGGAGTAACTTCTCCCGTTTTCCCAACATTTCCCTTCACTGCTCTGCTCCTATTAATTGTAGCGTGATGAAAAGTATACTATAACCAGCTCAAGAGTATGAAGAATAATTGTACCAAGTTTCGTTAGAATCCGTCCAGTAGTTTTTGTTTCTATAACGGTTATACAGACAGACAAAAATTTTACTGATTGCATTTTTGGCATCAGTATCGATCCCTAATCACCCCCTGATAGTTATTTTGGAAATATATTTCATGTACAGAATTGACCTCTCTACAGATTTATTATAAGTATAGATAGAAGATAGAAGATAGATATAGATTGTGTTTTATTTGTATTGGTTGAATGAAATGAAAGATAATTAAGTATTTTAATATTACTTAACATTAATAGGTACGTAAATACGTAGGGGAACATGTGCAACAGTGGATCACGGGGAACAGTGAATCATTTATTAAAACTCTGTATCTATTGTACTCACACATACACGGGTCAGCTTCGCTGACGCTATCCCCTACCCCGTGCTACCCGACCAGCCAGTCCAGCCACCACTGAATCACAACGGGAGGACGTGCGACGGCGCGTCGGTCAGTAGGTAAGTACGAAAAAAATTATTTACGTGATGTTTGAAATTGCTTTGGTTTAAAGTTATTTACATATTTTAAAGTCTTTGCATATTTTTCTTTAGTATGTGTGTCTAATTGTATAAAACTGTATGAAGTGGTGTGATATATGTATAAGCGATTTATATTTTGCTAAAATTATCATTTCCGTTATTAGTAAATAGGTTACAGTGAATCAAGTGGTAATGGGGTTCGTTGGATCATGATCCACTGTTCCCCAAAAAGGTTCGAGCTTCAAAGTATTCCTACTTTTACAGTTCAACATGCCACGTGATAGACAAAGGAAAACAAAGATTGGTCTTCATACAGAAGAACAAATGCGCAACGATTTAAACATGATAGTGGAGGGTCAAACAAGAGCCGTTTCAAAATTAACCAAGATCCCGTTCACCACTCTGCAAAGGTATTAAATACAAAAAACTATCAAACTCTTTAGCTCAGGATCCTACTAGCTCAATTTCACTAACATCAGATCTTGCCACAGTTCCGTTGCATGACATTAAAATGATTTTACCTAAACCAGGTTTTACAGGAAGCACGAAAAGAACGCAAAGTTTATATTATTTCGATGTTGATTTTTCAAATATTGAAGTATCCAATTTAATATGCTTAAAAATGTTGATAGCTCGTAAGACAGTTTTTTTGTTTTTAATTTTTGCAAGACAGCAGTGCATTTTTTGTTATTTTATTTTGTTAAATTGTTTATGTTGTTTCTTAAGATTTTTTAGGAGATTTACTCATGTTCAAGAATGTGTATTTTATGTTGTAAAACTAAACAAAAGAAGTAGAAGTTTCGGATTTTGTATTCTTTCATAATTTGCTATATTACTAATCTTAACAAGTAGTACTTATATTGTGATTTTGCAATGACTGATAATTATATTTAATTTGTAATAAATAAAGAATTTAATTAATATAATAAGTGTTTATGATTCATAGTACCCCATTTGATCCACTGTGACTCAAACCCTGAACCACTGTGACCCATTCATGCATTTGAAAACAAAACGTGAAATATTAAACATGCTTTCATATATTGAATTAAAAACCTCAGTCAATAAAGCAGAAATGTAACCGATAATGCCTTTAGAAAAAAAAGTGATCCATTGAGCCCCGCCATGTTCCCCTACTTACGTAAATTAAAATAACTAATGCCCCTTATGTTGTGTCAGTTTTATAAATATCTGGCGTTTTGAGTCAGCTGTAAACCTATACAAAAAAATACAACCGACTTCTAAAAAAAAACACTACAAAGTAAAAAATAACTTTAACTTCGGAACTCGGTGTTTTTGTTAGTTTGTTCGTATTTTGACACCGACTTCCGAAGTTAAAGTTATTTTTTACTTTGTAGTGTTTTTTTTTTTTGGAAGTCGGTTGTATTTTTTTGTAAAAAGTTTTTTATTTTTCACTTTTTAGTGGTACCCCACACCTAACAAAACCACTGCAAAATATATACCTACCATACGATTTTCGAAAGTTCCCCTCGACTTCTCTGGGATGCCATCATCAGATCCTGGTTTCCTTATCACGGGACCATTTGGGAAGTATACCCTTTCCAAAAAAAAAATCATTTTTAAAATCGGTTGGCAAGCGACGGAGTTATGCCCGAACAAACATAAAAAAAAAATACAAACATCCGAATTGAGAACCTCCTCCTTTTTGGAAAGTCGGTTAAAAATATCACAACGCAACTATTATTTTAATATTTGTTATAAGTTAATTTTATAAATACTTACGTATCATGCATAATAACATGAGTACCTACTTAATATACTCTACTATATAGGTACCTACCTAAACTAAATGTGCAATAGCGAAATTTCCTAAAACACACTTAGTTGTAGTCTCCGTAAAAAATCACAACTTCCCTACTTTTTTATTGGTCTGAGGTTATTACATCGTTTTACATAAATGTTCAATACTCAATACTCAATACTCAATAATTTATTGCATTCCATATGTATTACAAAGATGGTTTAAAATGGATGGATGGATGTTTGCACGAACTACATCAAAATAATACTTTTTTGGCCATTGAAAAATTACGTGTGAATGTCAGTCGCCATTCTTGCCATTAAAATGATGAAATTGGTTTCTTTTGGTGTATAATCAACGTTTATGTGGTTATTTAATACAAGTACTTATTACATAGTTTTACACAATGTATTTACCATTTTACTTCATAATTTGACTTGTTTCACCGCGTCCGTAGGAGAATACCCTTTAGCGAATCCCTACACGTGGTCCCCGGGTGGTGCTAAACAGGTGACACTAACCGCCTCCGTGGTCTAGTGGTTAAACCACCTGATTCAGACCCAGAGGTCCCGGGTTCGATTCCCAGCGGGGGCAAATTTTTTGCTCGGTTTGGTTGGTGGTAGGACTTGTTTTAAGTCCGCCTGGCAAGCTACCACCATCATGTCTAAGTCTGTCGCCATAACATCAATGTTAACAGCATTGTTGTGTTCCGGCAGTTAGAGGTATGATAGCCAGTTCCTCTGTGTAAGAGGATTCCGGGTGAAACTCGCTTCCATCTTCGGCCTAATCATCACTTTCCATCAGGTGAGATTTGGGCCAAGAGTTTCCCCGTTCTTTATATAAAAAAAAAAGAATGTACTTACCGTGAAAAACCGTTATTTTTTTTTAGGTGAATTCAGAGGTTTGTACCTTTGTTTTTTTTTCATCAAAGTGAGTAAGCTAGTTATAGTTAAATGAAATTATAGCTCAATGTTGTGTAGGTTTGATAAATATTCCAATTCTGAAACCTAATATACTATGTGAAATTAGCTAATACAAAAAACATCGCCGATTAGTTCCCTCTTCAAGGAAATTACAGGGTGGCATATTTTTACGACATATAGCTAGTTATCAATCAATAAAGGATTATGTAGTATCCTAGTAACATTTTTTTATTAGAAACTACTCAATATAACTAGGATGAGCGTTTACAAAGTCAAGCGTTTTATTACGCAATTTCATATAAACGGCTCGACGGACGATGAAGTTTGATTATGAATATTATGAAAATTTTACATAGGACTGTCAAAATAAACGCTGTAGTTAGATTATTTGTTTATTCATTCTGTAATTTGCAAAATTTCGCATGGATTGATACAGTAGTTTTATAAGAAATCGACAGAACATGGGAACAAACAATATTTCAGCCAGTTCTCAGTTAACCACTCTCATATTACAAGTATTGTATACATTTTATAGCATGGTCAGTTTATTCAAGAACCAAAAACAGTTTAGAGTTTAAGATAAGAGCCACTAGAAACGTAAGCAGACCATTTTTTTTGTTAGCAGTCGTAGCGTGTCAAATTGCGATAAAAAGCGCCGGGCGTTGACAGATGTTGACGTTTGACGCACCGGGACTATTTTATTCCTATCTCTATGACCGGGACTCAAGAGTCAAGAGGTTCAGAAGGTAGATAGGTTAAATAAGTACAATTAACGGCCGTTCCCAATAAACTATCCATCGCCAGGTTTGGTCCTTAATGGACCAAATTTATTTATTAATTAGAAAAATCTATCTATCATCGGTTTGGATGTCCCAATAACATACTGATGATTATGACAACTAACCGACCTACGCTATCTACCCATGGGAGGGGCTATCGCTTACTACTTGTAGATATTACTATGAAATTGCAACTTTATGCGTCCCAATATAATTTTGACAGCTTTCTGTCAGTAATGTCAATACTAAAGATAACCAAATTATTCAATCCGTCGAAAAGCAAGGTTAAGACATATTTATTTAAAAAAGTGCTGCAGTGTTTTCATCATTCCTAATAATGTCTGAGTCTAGTGAAAGTGATTTATAATATCAATGTTAATGGAATTATCTTATTGGACAGTGATTTTGAAGATAAATCCCAGAAAAACTACAAGACCTGCGTAACGTAAACCATATCGAAGGGGTATCTTGATCCCGCTATCACTGTCACTGTGCCCGCCACGGTGGAGCCTTCACAGGGGGCTTAAGAGGGGGCTGAAATGGAGTACCAATAACAGCTTCGTTACGCCTCCTCCAGGCGAACATCAAACACTGCGCCGCCAATCAGAACCTGCTGGTCCAGAGCATTGCGCAGTGGTAGATTAACATCGCCGTGGTCGCTGAGCCGTACTGGGTCCCGCCCAGGGATGACTGGGTGGAGGACCTGAACGGCTCGGTGGCCCTAATTTCGTCGGCCGCTGCCGGTACCACGTCCCTTGAGAATGTCAAAAGAGGACAGGGGTGCGTAGCAGCACGGTTCGGGGAGATTGTAGTGGTGGGCGTGTACTTCTCCCCGATCCGAACTCTCGCCGAGTTCCAAAACTCCCTTACGGAGTTGGGCGTCGTCGTCGCCGGGTATCGTTCCCTTCCCGTGCTTGTTCTCGGGGACTTTAATGCCAAGCACTTGGCTTGGGGTTCCCGATATACGGACACGCGGGGCAGGATGGTGGAGGACTGGGCTCTGGAGACGGGCCTGGTCGTCCTAAACCGGAGTTCTGTCCCCACGTGTGTGCGGATACAGGGTAAGTCCGTGGTGGATATTTCATTCGCCAGCCCTGCCGTGTTACCGCGTGTTGTTGACTGGCGTGTCGTAGAGGAGGTGGAGACCTATTCCGATCACCGGTACATCCGGTTTGATGTCTCCGCCCAAACCTAAAATGCGCCAGTCCTGTCGGACCCCGAGTGGTCCGCGGTGGGCGCTGAAGCAGCTGAACCGGGAGCTCCTCCTGGAAGCCTCGATCGTGCAGGCCTGGGTGACATCACCGAACAGGCCTGCTGACATCGACGAGGCGGAGTGGTTCCGGGAGGCCATGTCCGATATCTGTGACGTGGCAATGCCCCGGATTAAGCCAGAACGTGCCCGCCGCCAGGTGTACTGGTGGTCGCAAGAGCTGGCGACGCTACGCCAGGCATGCGTTGCCGCACGGCGCCAACACCGCACCACCAGGCACCGCAGACTTCGCAATGTGCAGGCCAGGGAGGCGGAGCTGTACGAGTAGTACAGAGCGGCGAAGGCCGCCCTCCGAGCGGGGATCCTGCGGGCCAAGGATTTGACTCGCAAGGAGATGTCTGAGTCCCTGAACGGGGACCCGTGGGGAAGACCTAACAAAATGGTGCGGAATAAGCTCCGCACCTGGACCCCCCCATTGACGCAGAGTCTCCGGTCCCAGCTGGTGGAGGGCGTAGTGAGCGCTCTGTTCCCCTATTCCGCCTATGGCTCCGCCACCTGCGGTGCCTGATGCGGACCACTCCGATGACGACGACGACGATGCTCCTGAGGTGACTGAGGTAGACCTGAGAGTGGCGGTTAACAGGCTGAAGACCAAAACTACCGCCCCAGGACCCGATGGCTTTCATGGGAAATCCTGGGTCCTGGCCTTAGAGGCTCTCGGGTCTCGACTAAGAGGGCTTTTAAGCGCATGCTTGGAGAGGGGCCAGTTCCCTCTTCGTTGGAAGACGGGTAAATTGGTCCTTATTAAGAAGCCGGGGCGCCCTGCGGACTCTCCGTCCGCATACCGGCCCATCGTGCTGCTCGATGAGGCGGGCAAGCTCTTTGAAAGAGTAATTGCAAACCGCCTCGTCGGGCACCTAATGAGGGTGGGGCCGGACCCGGCGGAGAACCAGTTCGGTTTCCGCACGGGCCGCTCGACGGTGGACGCCATCATGCGCGTGAGAGCCCTCTCGACGGGGGACGTGGTTTCCCGGGGCAGGGTTGTCTTGGCGGTGTCTCTAGACATCGCCAATGCCTTTAATACCCTGCCCTGGAGTTGCATCAGGGGGGCACTTCGGTATCACCGGATGCCGACCTACCTCCGTCGCGTAGTCGACGCTTACTTGACGGATAGAGCCGTCATCTATCCCGGTCACTTAGGAGAGTGGAACCGGCGAGAGATGTCGTGCGGTGTTCCACAGGGTTCGGTTCTGGGGCCGCTCCTGTGGGATATCGGCTATGACTGGGTGCTGCGCGCCGACCTCCCTAGTGGCGTCAGCGTTGTTTGTTATGTTGACGAAACATTGGTCCTGGCGCAGGGGGGGGTCGCACCAGGCGGCGGCCGACGCTATGACACGCGGGGTTGCGATAGACGTTGAGAGGATCCGGCAGTTGGGTCTTTAGGCGGCCCTGCACAAGTCCGAAGCCATGTGCTTCCATGGATCTCGGAACAGGCCACCATCGGGATCCCAAGTAACGGTAGGAGGGGTTCACATCGGCGTCGGGTCGACGATGACTTACCTAGGTCTCGTCCTCGACAGCCGGTGGAACTTAGTCGGACGTTTGGCTCCCAGGCTGGGGCGGGCCGGGGCTGCCTTCAAGCGGCTTCTGCCCAATCTAGGGGGTCCAAACGCCTCCTGCCGGAGGCTTTACGCAGGGGTCGTGCGGTCCATGGCCCTTTATGGGGCGGGCGCCTACTTTGAGGAAGCGACCAGCCCGTTACCTCAACGCGTCCCAGAGGGTCATGGCCATCCGGCTAGCCCGGGGATACCGCACGGTCTCTGCCGAGGCGGCAAGCCTCCTTTCCGGACTGCTGTCATGGGACCTAGAGGCGAGAGCCCTCGCTCTCATTTACGAATGGCGCGTGGAGGCGCAACGCCGGGGCGAGACTCCTCTGCCGCTGCAAATCGCAGCACGGCGGACGGAGCTCCGGCAGGATCTCATGGCGGTATGGAGACAGCGACTGTCGCAACCCAGCGCTGGGCACGCCACAATTGTGGCGATAAGTCCCCTCTTTGAGGAGTGGCTAGAGCGGCGCCACGGCGTCATCACCTCCCGCCTGACGCAGGTACTCACCGGACACGGTTGTTTCGGGGGATATCTGTTTCGAATTCAGCGGGAGGATACGCCCGGGTGTCAACACTGCGAGGATCGCCCGGAAGACACGGTGGAGCATACGGTGGAGGTCTGCCCTGCGTGGGTGGAGCAAAGCAGTGTCCTCGTTGAGGCGATCGGCGGCGGCAACCTCTCGCGTCCGGCCCTGGTTCAAGCCATGATCCGGAGCGAGGAGGCATGGGAAGCGGTCACCTCCATCTGCGAAACAGTAATGCAAGCGAAGGAGGAGGCCGAACGTGTGAGGGAGACCTCGCGCCCCGGCCGCCGCACCAGAAGAAGACGCCCCGGGCGTCGGGAGTCGCAGGGCGATTCCCGGCCACCGTAGGCGTGGGCCTGCGGATGGCGAGCATTGGGTGGCTCGCCATCTGATCAGAATCAGGCCCGGGTCGACGGCGCGCTGTGTTCCACGCGCGCCTCAAAGAGTTGTCAGCAAAGCAAGTGGGGCCCGCTAGGGCCATTGCCTGCCGGGGTTGCGGAATTTGTTCGAAAGAGTCACCGCGGCCCTGGAACGCAAAGGCCATTAGGAGGAACACGGATGGGTTTTAGTCAGTAGGAGTCTGACACTCCCTCCTGCTTTACCCAGAGCGGGAGGAGTCATTTGATGATGATCCCATCCTTAAAAAAAGGGGTATATTGATCCGCAGGTTTCGGCTCCTATTTTCTTATACATAAATAAAACTTATAAAACTAATTAAAAGGTAATTAAAGCATAATCTCATCAATAATTAGTCAAATAATTATGGGAGGACTGGATAGCTGAGCTCATCTACCGATGACAATGGATAGTTAGACGTTACCGTCACTTGTGGGACGTAAAGTAAGAATAGATAGAAGTCTACTATTTATCGTCGATAACAAGAAATCGCTTACTGAGGTTAGGTTATTGGGAACGGCCGTTAGTGTGACAGCTATTAAATAAATTGATTATATTTAACTCCACATCAATCTTGACTGTAATAATGTTTGTTGTAATTTTATTGCAAAGTGTGCACCTAGAAGAGCCTTTTTTAACTTCTGTCTAATGATAGTAAATGGAGTATAGATAAAATTAACGACATCTGGGATTACATAAAACGACAATCGTTACAAAATAATGAAGGCATAATAATAATAAAAAAAATCATCGAATATTTTGAAAAGTTTTGGATGAAACCTTTTTATGAAACTGTGGTGTCTCTGGTGCGTGTTTAGTGAACGACACCGTACCACAAACGCTGTGGAAGGATGGCACCATAATATTAAAACCAGCCAAGTGCGAGTCGGACTCGCGCACCGAGGTTTCCGTACAAACCAGTAGGTATTATATTATAAGCAGAAGTTGCGATTTACGATTTATGACGTATTAAAAAATACTACTTACTAGATCTCGTTCAAACCAATTTTCGCTGGTAGTTTACATGGTTATGTACAATAGTAACCAAAAATGCATAAGCTTTCTTACGCACTAACAGCTTGACGGTTAGTTTGACTTACGACCTTCTATTTTCCAGCAGTAGTCAACAAACGGTTGTGATTTATAATTTCGTAATTACAAAATGAGCTCAGATAGCCCAACGGTTTAGCGCCCTCAGAGAGAAGTGTGATCCAGTGTGTCGTAAGTTCAAATCCCACGCACTACCAGACTTTTTGTATGTTCTTATTCACATTGCAATAAGTTAGAAAGGCAGATCACAAAAAAAATACAAAATAAGAATTTAGATTTCTGCGAGGTAGACATCAGTTATTTATAATTATTAATATTTAACTTGAACCAAATGAACTGTCAGTTGGTTGTAGTTGTTGGTTAGTGACGTGTGGTTAGCAGTAGCGTAATTATTCACAAAATGCAGGCAAACATTAGTATTGAAGTGAGGGCGACTAAGTATTATTGCGCTGCATAAAAGTGGTCTTAATAAAACTCAAATATCTGAAGAAACCGGACTAATTGTGAGTAAAATATTTATATTTGAATTGTAACTTTATAAATTAATCTTTTAATATTTTAACTAAAAATTTATACCTGAGATTATTTGGTAGAATATGGCTTAATTCTTTTTATTATTTTTTGAATCCATCCATCACTTTATGAGGCTTAAAAGCGAAAGATTAGTGTTTATTGTTGGATTTATAAATACGCAGTGTTTTATTTTAAAATGATATTAAATAAATATGATTAACTATATAAAACTGGCCAAGTGCGAGTCGGACTCGCCCATGAAGGGTTCCGGTACCATTTATCTATAAAACTACGAAAATAACACGTTTATTGTATGGGGACCCCCCTTAATATTTAATTATCTTAAATTTTTAGTGTTTGTTGTTATAGCGGCTACGGAAATACATCATATGTGAAAATTTCAGCTTTCTAGCTATCACGGTTTATGAGATACAGCCTGGAGACAGACAGACAGACAGACAGCGGAGGCTTAGTAATAGGGTCCCGTTTTACCCTTTGGGTAAGGAACCCTAAAAAATGAAGCCACTTTAGTATTTTGTTAAGTATAGCGACCTAATATTTTTATTTTTTTTTGTTTTAGAGAAATACTGTAAGTCTTTGGATAAAAAGATATGAAGAAGAGGGTAGCCTTGCTAGTCGAAAGAGAAGTGGAAGACCGACGCTTATTAGCGAAGCGCAGCGACGACATATGGTGGACGAGTATGAAAATAATGGTTTCTGGTACACTTTGCGGAATTATTCGACACCTCGTTGCAAACTGTTCGCCGTGCGCTCCACGCTGAAGGTGTGCATCACAGAAAACCTGCTAAAAAGCCTTACTTGACAGAGAAACATAAACAAGAACGATTACGTTTCGCACGGGATTATTTAGATTTCGACTGGAATACCACCATATTTTCAGATGAAAAAACATTTAAATCCAGTCAAAAGGGCAGACTTCATTTATGGCGAAAGGATAACACTCGATGGTGTGATAAAAACGTATTGCAATTAATATGTGGGGGTGGATGAGTGCAGCAGGACCAAGAGAACTGGCTTTCATTCCTCCACGCGCAAACAGTTCGACTTATGCGGAAGTATTAGACTCCATCATGCTACTTACTGTGCGCAACATTTACCCTGCTGATGAGTTAGCACAATTTTCATTTGTCTAGGAAAATTGTCCTATTCACCGGGCGAGTACTGTGCGTGAGTGGTTTCACAATCACCCGGAGGTTATTGTTGTTCCATGGCCAGCGCGATCACCCGACCTCAACCCTATAGAAAATCTATGGAGCTTGATGGTGCAAAGGTGGGACTCACGGAATGAGAGGAACACGGAACCCATTGCATGGAGGTGTGGGAGAATTCAAGAGGGAGCGAAACATACGGTAATAATGTTGGGTCCATGCGCAAACGGCTACTTGACTGCATTGAAAATAATGGGGGTTATACAAAATATTAATTAAATTAAAATATCCTTGTTTTAGTTTTAATAATCAGACGGTGTAATTGAATATTTAGTAGGTCATTTTAAAATATTAATAACGTTTAACGAATCACTAGACATATTAATTATGTTGTGTTGACTTTCGTTTAAAACAGCTATTTCTTTTAACTTGTGCCATCGCCTTATCTTAGGAATGCAGTGAACTCGCTACTAAGTTTGCTGACGATAGTCATGGTTTTATTTTGTGTTCTGTTTCTTCTACCCGCATTGTTGTAACATAAATTAATAGTTAGATTTATTTTTCTCATTAAATTGACGATTGTCTTAAGATTTTGAGGTTTAGTCTCATCTTCTTTTCGCCAAGAAAATGAACAATTAAGCTATAACCTCAATACATTATTTATGACGTTACTTAAAAATAACATGTTTACCAAGTCAAAACCATATATCAGTTTTCAATAAAAACTGGTTGAATAGCAATACCTTTAATAACTAGCTATCAACAGTTATATTTTGTATTATTAAAATATCCTTTCATTGTTATTATGAATGGTCTAAGTGGGTATATTTCCAACAAACAATGTTATCAACGGTTACAAGAGAACTTTTTTTGTCTATTTATTTATTTATTTATTATTAAGGCACACCAACGACATATTTACAATTATGGCAATAACAAGAAATCTTAAGTCTACAATTCTGTGTAAATACATCACTTATAGGTGTGCACAACATTATCATTTAAAGATAACAATTTAGAAAGAAAAAAATAAAATAAATTACCATACCTTATTACATTTGATTGATTATTATTACTTTGATAAATTAAAATAAAAGATGTCACAAAATGCAATTGTCAAGGATGCGAAAAACACAGCAAAAATTAAATAATCTAAACACGCAATACAAAAAATACTTATAAACTAAACAAGATTAACGTGTCAATGAGCATTATAAATTGGATTAAATTAAATTAAATTAAATTGTAATAGAAATAAATTAAAATAAGAAAATGTCACAAAATCTAAAAGAAATGTCAAAGATATAATTAACGAAAAATACAGGAAAACTTAATAATAATAAAAAATAAAAAAAAACGTACAAGATAAAAGTATAAATGACCTTTAAAATTAGATTTAAATTGAATTAAAATTAAGAAATTAAAAATGTTTTAATTAAATTGGGAAAGAAAGTATATTGAAAAGTCTTGGCAGCTGATCAATTGTTTAAATTTTGGGAGGCTGTCAGAACAGGTCCTATTGTAGCAACCCAACATTCTATTTAGGGGAGCATGGCGGCCCAAGTTTGTGCGACTTGGTTTTGTAATAAACGTTTTAGTGGTACGCTTGGATCGCAGATGAGAATGGCGAGGCACGTCTAGGTTGATTTTGTCAAGGAGATATGGAGTTGATGTTAACCCGTTAACAATCTTAAAAAGCATTGTTAGGTCGTTAAGAGCTCTTCGTCGCTTCAATGAGTCCAACTCAAAGTACCTTAGACGTTCTGTATAATCAGCTCTGTGAGGACATTTATGGTCTTTAAACCGCAAACACCTGGTAAACTTTTTTTGAACGCGTTCAAGTCTGTCTATATGAATACTATAGGCTGGGTTCCAGACGGGAGAGGCATATTCAATGACACTGCGTACATAGGTGTTATAAAGCACTTTTAAAGCATGGGTCCCCTTAAAGTCTTTGCCAATTCTGCTGATAAATCCGATCATTTTGATGGCTTTTTTATGATATTATTCATGTGCGTAGCAAATGAGAGATCGCTGCTAAGGAGTACACCTAGATCCCGTATGTTTGGAACTTTTTGTAGTGTTGTTCCACCGAGGCAGTAACTTGATGGCAGGGGGTGCTTTTTCCGTGTAAATGTTATTTGATAACATTTACTAGCATTCAGAGCCATCCTATTTACTATACACCAGTCCTGCAACGAGTTCAGATCGGATTGCAACAGAATTATGTCTTCTTGCGTTTTTATTTGACGAAATATTTTTAGGTCATCGGCAAACAAAGAACACTGGCTATGTTTAATGCAATTTACTATGTCGTTTATGAACAAAATAAAGAGGATTGGCCCGGTATGAGATCCCTGGGGCACTCCGGATGTTGCGTTATACTCCTGAGATTGATAGCCGTTTACCACCACTCTTTGTATCGTTTCGCATAAATATGATCGGAACCACCCCAGCAGCGGACCGTGTATCCCAAAATTTTGCAGCTTTAGCAGCAGGATTTCATGGTCAACCTTATCGAAGGCGCTGCTGAAGTCAGTATACAGAGCATCGACCTGTTGGCCAGAATCGACACTCAGACAGACTTCGTCCACGTATGAAACTAAATTGGTCACCGTGGATTTGCTGCTACAGAAACCATGCTGTTGAGTGGAAAGCTGAGTTCTAACATGGGATGTTAAGATGGGGCAGATCATACATTCGAATAGCTTCGAGAAAATGGACAAGATAGAAATCGGTCTGTAATTCTTTACATCTGCACTCTCACCCTTTTTGAAAACTGGTATAACGTTAGTTTTTTTCCATTCTGTTGGAAATGTACTTGTTTCCAGAGATTTGTTAAAAATTAAGGTGAGAGGATATGCCAACATACGGGCACATTTCTTAATAAAGAGTGGGGGCTATCCATCCGGTCCAGCGCCCTTTGTAACATCAACTTGTAACAATATAACGAATAAACATTTGTATTATCATTCAGCACGACTTTTTTATTTCTACCTTACAACATCGAAATGATGAATAAGATCACTACTAAATAGTTGCAAATTACGAATACGATAAATAAATCATAATATTCGTAATTTGCAACTAATTAGTACAAAAAATACAATATATAAAATACAATTGTAGTTTCAACAGTAGTAATATAAAAAAAACTTATTTATTATATGGTATTTTCAATAACAGAAAAATCTGCTACGGACCATTAATTGGATTTGAACTCGGAGTTCGTTGATTGCGAGTCTATTACCTCGCCCTGACGGCTACAAGCACATGAGTGACTAGCGCGAATTTTATCAATCCAATGGTCGCTTCAGCTGTGACTGCGTAAGGCATGTTCTTAATGACACACTAACGCGCGTAGTGCGACGACAGTACATTAGTGTGTGTTTTCTGTGGAATGTTGAGATACTCATACAAGCAACGAGTATTTAGTGTTGACGACAACGTGAAAATAGAAGGTAGTAAGTCAAACTATACGTCAAGCCAATTACTTTGAGAGATGCTTATCGACTTTTGTAGTCTGAATGTACATCATATTTTTTTTTGGTTTTTTCATTCTCATAATTAAGAAGTTAAGGGGGGGAGACACACACATTTTACCACTTAGGGAGTGTCTCTCGCGCAAACTATTCAGTTTGGAAAAACATGATAATAGAAACCTCAATATCCTTTTTGAAAACCTATCCGTAGATACCCCACAAGTATGGGTTCGATGAAAAAAAAAAAAAAAATTGAGTTTCAGTTCTAAGTATGGGGACCCCCAAAATTTACTTTTTTTTATCTATTTTTGTGTGAAAATCTTTATGCGGTTCACAGAATACATCTTCTTACCAAATTTCAACAGCATAGTTCTTATAGTTTCGGAAAAAAGTGGCTGTGACATACGGACGGATAATTATATCTAGATCACCTCTTACCTGCCATCACCCACATTGTTAATTTTTCCCTTTTCTCTGGAGTTTTCCCGTCCTTATGGCGTAAAGCCTATGTTCGTCCTCTACCAAAAGTTCCCAATCCCACAGTTCCAACCCACTTTCGCCCTATTTCTATACTTCCGTTCCTATCCAAAGTGCTCGAGGCCTGCGTACACAAACAGCTCTCACACTTTGTACATTGTAACTCCCTCATAAGCCCTCTACAATCTGGGTTCAGGCCCGGGCACAGTACTGTTTCCGCTCTCCTTAAAGTGACTGGCGATATAAGGGCAGGACTGGAAGACACCAAGGTAACTGTACTTGTGTTAGTCGATTTCTCAAATGCCTTCAATACCGTCAGTCACGAAATTCTTTTAGCCATTCTCTCCTATGTTATGGTCTCTCCCGAAGCACTGGAGTGGTTTACCTCTTATCTTCAGGGACGTCAGCAGTCGGTTCGCGTTGGGGATTCCTCATCTTGCTGGCGTGATTTGGAAACTGGCGTTCCTCAAGGCGGCATTCTTTCTCCTCTCTTGTTTTCTATTTTTATTAATCTAATAACTTCTGAACTTCAATGTGCGTATCATCTGTATGCAGATGACCTGCAACTGTACTATCAGGGGAGGGTCGATGAATTACCTGACGCTATCAGCAAACTAAATAGAGACTTGATAGCCATAAAAATGGTCGAATAGATTTGTTGTGGCTGTAAACCCTGATAAGTGTCAGGCGATCATCATTGGGAGTTCTCGAAGCATCGCTAAAGTCGATGAAACAGCTTTGCCAAATGTTCTGTTCGACAATACGATTGTCCCATTTAGCACTGATGTGACGGATCTAGGTTTGCGCATTGATAATACCTTAAACTGGCGTGCTCAAGTTGCTAGTGTCAGTCAGAAGGTTACGGGAAAGTTGCAAGCCCTGTATCGTTTGAAAAACTTTTTACCAGCAAACACGAAGACAATGCTTGTACAGACCCTAATTTTTCCTATCATCGATTATGGCGATGTGTGTTACTATGACCTGAATGCAGATCTCCTCAATAAACTTGACCGTCTTCTGAATTACTGCATTCGATTTGTTTTCAATCTGCGTAAATATGATCATGTCTCTGCGCATCGGTCACTTTTAAAGTGGTTGCCCATACGCGAGCGTAGAGAGCTAAGGGCTCTTACTACCTTGTTTTCATTTCTTGTCTCTCCCAACTCTCCTAGTTATCTAGCCTCTCACTTTCAATACATTTGCGCCAGCCACAATCTCAATCTACGCTCATCAAACAACCGTCTCCTTCAATGTCCCACTCACCGTACTGACTTTATTCACTCTTCTTTCTTCGTTCAGTCTATTTCTCTGTGGAATGCGCTTCCTCAGGAGATCAGGATGGCCACCAGTCGATTAACTTTTAAATTGAGAGTTCGTGAACACATTCGGAAGAAGTTGGCAGTAGTATCATCACAGCGCTAATGTTTTCCATTTTCTTTTTCGTATTTATTGTTTAAGTAGTCGTTTACATATTTATCTTGTTAATGTGAGTATTTATTATATATTTATAATGTATTATTATGTAGGTATAGTTAGTATGTGTATATTATTCATTTTAACGGGTTAGATCCGGCGGTGGAACTATTGGTTCCACCTGCCGCAATTGATTTTATACTATTTTTATGTACGTTACTTTATTTTTATACTTTGAATTTGAATAGTTATCAATCGCATTTAATTCTCCGTATTGCACCTACCACTATTCTCTGCATCACCCAAAGGTTGACTGGTAGAGAATGCCTATGGCATTAAGTCCGCCTCTGTACTTTTGTTTGTGCTGAAAGTGTTAAATAAATAAATAAATTATAATACATATATATCGATAACGAGAATTTTTTTTTGCAAATTACGATAACATACGTATGTATCGTAATTTGTTCAGAAAATGAGCTCGATTAATTACTAATTAAGAGCTTGAAATAATGTCGTTGGCCTAACTTGTTTGTAAAAATTATATCTAAAAAAAATTATAAAAAAAAAAATGTTTAAATTCAACATTACGTTTTCTTTATTTATTCATTTTTGATGATATTTTTTTAGAAATTGGAACTAATGTGAATGGTGTTGATTAACTTTAGTTTCATTTGTACCACTAAGAAGAACCATGGAACTGCTGAGAAATAAACGATTCACTAGTTCCGTGGAACTAATTGCTGGTGGAACTAGTGAGAATGATCCGGTTCTGCGACATAATGAAAAATGAAAAGAGACAAGGACCTCGCAAAGGAGTTCCATATAAACAAAAGGAACCTGTTAAAGATGACTACGATAACAAGTTTAAGTATTTTCACCAGCGCGCTTACGAGTGTTTGAAGTTAAATTACCCTTTTGAGTAAAACGAGTGTGCACATGATTAATATGTCTTGCCAAATTCCTTTTATTATTAAAACGACTCTGACAAATATCGCAATTGAAAGGTTTTTCACCAGTGTGGGTACGAGTATGACTTACTAAACTATTATTTTCACTAAAACTACGCTGACATAATTATATCACATTTGTAGGGCTTCTCACCAGTGTGGGTACGAGTATGTGTTACTAAACTACTATTTTTACTAAAACTACGCTGACATACATCACATTTGAAAGGCTTCTCACCAGTGTGGGTACGAGTGTGACGTACTATATGATGCTTTTCACTAAAACTACGCTGACATACATCACATTTGAAAGGTTTCTCACTATTGTGGGTACGAGTATGTCTTACTAAACTATTCTTTTGACTAAAACGACGCTGACATACATCACATTTGAAAGGTTCCTCACCAGTGTGGGTACGAGTATGACGTACTAAATGATGCTTTTCACTAAAACTACGCTGACATACATCACATTTGAAAGGTTTCTCACTATTGTGGGTACGAGTATGTCTTACTAAACTATTCTTTTGACTAAAACGACGCTGACATACATCACATTTGAAAGGTTCCTCACCAGCGTGGGTACGAGTATGACTTACTAAATTATTCTTTTGACTAAAACTACGCTGACATACATCACATTTGAAAGGTTCCTCACTATTGTGGGTACGAGTATGTCTTACTAAACTATTCTTTTGACTAAAACTACGCTGACATACATCACATTTGAAAGGTTCCTCACCAGTGTGGGTACGAGTATGACTTACTAAATTATTCTTTTGACTAAAACTACGCTGACATACATCACATTTGAAAGGTTTCTCACCAGTGTGGGTACGAGTATGTTTAACTAAATTATCCTTTAGTTTAAAACTACGCTGACATGTATCACATTTGAAAGGTTTCTCACCAGTGTGGGTACGAGTATGTCTTACTAAAAGATTCTTTATACTAAAACTACGCTGACATGTATCACATTTGTAAGGTTTCTCACCAGTGTGGGTACGAGTATGTCTTACTAAAACATTCTTTATACTAAAACTTCGCTGACAAATATAACATTTGAAAGGTTTCTCACCAGTGTGGGTACGAGTATGAATAACTAAATGATGCTTTAGATTAAAACTACGCTGACATGTATCACATTTGAAAGGTTTCACACCAGTGTGGGTACGAGTATGTTTAACTAAATTATCCTTTAGTTTAAAACTACGCTGACATGTATCACATTTGAAAGGTTTCTCACCAGTGTGGGTACGAGTATGTCTTACTAAAACATTCTTTGTACTAAAACTTCGCTGACAAATATCACATTTGAAAGGTTTTTCACCAGTGTGGGTACGAGTATGAATAACTAATTTATGCTTTAGATTAAAACTACGCTGACATGTATCACATTTGAAAGGTTTCTCACCAGTGTGGGTACGAGTATGATTAACTAACTGATGCTTTAGATTAAAATTACGCTGACAAATATCACATTTGAAAAGGTTTCCACCAGTGTGGGTACGCGTATGACTTATGAGAAGACACTTTTTTGTAAAACTACGCTGACAAATGTCACATTTGAATTTGTCTCCGATGTGGTTACGAATATGGTTTACTAAAGTAATCTTTCGATTAAAACTACGCTGACAAATGTCACATTTGAAAGGTTTCTCACCAGTGTGGGTACGAGTATGAATAACTAATTTATGCTTTAGATTAAAACTACGCTGACATGTATCACATTTGAAAGGTTTCTCACCAGTGTGGGTACGAGTATGATTAACTAACTGATGCTTTAGATTAAAATTACGCTGACAAATATCACATTTGAAAAGGTTTCCACCAGTGTGGGTACGCGTATGACTTATGAGAAGACACTTTTTTGTAAAACTACGCTGACAAATGTCACATTTGAATTTGTCTCCGATGTGGTTACGAATATGGTTTACTAAAGTAATCTTTCGATTAAAACTACGCTGACAAATGTCACATTTGAAAGGTTTCTCACCAGTGTGGGTACGAGTATGAATAACTAACTGATGCTTTAGATTAAAATTACGCTGACAAATATCACATTTGAAAAGGTTTCCACCAGTGTGGGTACGCGTATGACTTATGAGAAGACACTTTTTTGTAAAACTACGCTGACAAATGTCACATTTGAATTTGTCTCCGATGTGGTTACGAATATGGTTTACTAAAGTAATCTTTCGATTAAAACTACGCTGACAAATGTCACATTTGAAAGGTTTCTCACCAGTGTGGGTACGAGTATGAATAACTAACTGATGCTTTAGATTAAAATTACGCTGACAAATATCACATTTGAAAAGGTTTCCACCAGTGTGGGTACGCGTATGACTTATGAGAAGACACTTTTTTGTAAAACTACGCTGACAAATGTCACATTTGAATTTGTCTCCGATGTGGTTACGAATATGGTTTACTAAAGTAATCTTTCGATTAAAACTACGCTGACAAATGTCACATTTGAAAGGTTTCTCACCTGTGTGGGTACGAATATGAACTCCTAAATTATACTTTTGATTATAACTTCGCTGACAAATGTCACATTCGAAACGTTTTTCATTGTCACACACTCTTCGATACCTTTTTGTTTTATCACTGTCAATACCTTTGTTCGAAGTTTTACATTTAATATTATCTCTGTTACTATCATAACGGAAACTTGTACTTAAAACAGTATTATTTACACTGCCAAAAACTCCATGTTGTGTTTCAGTGAAGGGCTTTTTAAATTTAGTCTTTCGGTTGGTCGTATGATTTTGAGATATCATAGTTATTTTCGAGATAGATAATAGTTTTCGATTATATTCATTTTTCTTTTGCTCGGCTGAGATTGTATCTCTTGGTTTTGATCTTCGCGTGTCCTGTTTTGGCTTCTTAGCGACGGGCGCCCCTGTAAAATAATGAAATAGGTAAGAATTAATATTGACAGAAAGTTGAGGATTGCAGCGGTCAATACCTACCTACCGTTAGTACTCTGTTTAAAATACTAAATTGAACATCGACGTAGACACCACAGTCTCACATACCGTCGATCTAGGGCAGTAATTCCCGTGAGCCCCAGCGGTCTGCACACAACAGACATGCCACAAACCCCACTCCTTGGAGCAAGTGTCTTAATCTTAACGCTGTACATCGATGGGACGTCGGCCTGCTTGCTTACCTGTTGTTTTTGTGCATCCTACACTTTGATTTTAACCTCCATTAAAGGAAGATTTTCTGGATCTGGCTCAGCATGAAGTGCTGGCGTATCTTCTACATCTGGATAGCTTTATCTACATTATCAAATTCTAATTTGTAAGCGAACAAAGCGTTACGAGTTTATTTATAAATATCATAACATACAAACACTGCAACCGTATTAGCCACTTATCACACCGCCACCGCCGGCGAGGAAGCGATTATCTTTAGACTATTCGCTCGCTAAGGAAAGGGACAGAAGATATAGATCTCTTGTGAGTAAAAGAGACACACACATTCATAGTTGACAGCTGGCTGTTCACACTGCCGGCAAGCGGCTCTTATCTCAAGTTGATCGCACCGACAAGTGCTGTCAAAGATTACACTCACTCAGCGACACTCGCTGGGCGATGCTCGCTGGGCGGTCAGAACTCACCAACCAGCGGTAATTTCTACCTAAAGTACGGGCCGGAGCGGGTATTTCTAGTAAAAGCCCGTCGCACTGTTGCACGAAGCCGAGCATCAAAACTCGCTGATAGCCGGCCGTGAGAGCAGTGCCTTAGGAATAGTATACTTCGTTCCAGAACACAAATCGCTGACGTAGGCAACACAGCCGCTGGGCACGCCACAATTCAGACGATAAGTTCCCTCTTTGAGGAGTGGCTAGAGCGGCGCCACGGCGTCCTCACCTCCCGCCTGACGTATATTCCCAGTCGCCCCCGCGGAGATTGCCACCGGAGGCAAATGGGAATAAAAATTCCCAGTCGCCACCGGCGGTGACTGGGAAGTCATTGCCCCCACTTCAGTTTCGCTGTACATTGCTTTGTTACTTGTGAAGAATAAAATAATAAGAAAATTTATTCCAAACCTGCATCAATCTAATTGATGATAACATTGAAATAAAGTTTTCAACATATACTTTGTTATTTTACTTTTTAAGTCATGCGTATCTAAATGTTAAACGGAAATATAAAAATAATGTATATATTATTGAATAAACTCATTTTTATTAAAACAAACATATAACTGGAGTGTGTGTTTAGAATAATTTATTAAGAAAACTAATTAAAAATATTATGAAAAAACACCGTTAATCACAGAGATATTAAGATTTTTATTTAGTTACGTTACTCATATTAGGTAGTAGTCATCAATAATATTAAGTAGTATTCTGTCTCAGTTAAATCCTTTTGTCCTAGAGAAACTACGGAGATAAAAAATAAATAGGGACTGTAATGGAAACGACATAAAGTCTGAATCAGCATGCATAATCTAAACTTCTATATCTATACTAATATTATAAAGAGGTAACATTTGTTTGTACGTTTGTATGTTTGTAAGTTTGTATGTAGGGGGTAATCTCAGGAACTACTGGTCCGATTTGAAAAATTCTTTCAGTATTAGATAGCCCATTTATCGAGGAAGGCTATAGGTAGGCTATATATCATCACGCTAAGACTAAAAGGAGCCGAGCATTAATGGAAAATGTGACGCAGCCGAAGTTGCGTGGGTCAGCTAGTGTTACATAAAACGGGTGCAGCGATAAGAAAAACAATGGATATTCACATTCACCCTCTCAACCAACAAAGCCACTTGGGGTCAAATAAATAGGAACTTTAAGGAAACGACATGAAGTGTAATTTAGCATGTATGGCTTAATTTTATTTATGACACTTTGTTGCTTTGTATTTCAAAAGCAAAAAATCGTATTTACTAGTGTTATCTTAAATCATGTCAGAACAAGGCGCATCTACTAGTTCTGGTCAAAGTGACCCAGTGTATATAAAAAGACGGCATGGAACAATAATTTTACGTGCGGGTCACCAATATTGTTTAAAATGAAAAAATAAAAATGGCTCGGAGACGTGGGAAAGCACTAACAGAAAGAAAAAGTGCAAGGGACTTATAAAAATAGCAGTAAGTAAAGTTATTTTTTTTAAATGTGTAGTTTTTTACCAATGCCGCCATTTTATTTATTCTTCCTAGTGGCATCATCGGCAATACAAAATTTGTTTACTCTATGTATTAATTATATGTCTACTTCTTTTGTGATTTAAGACCTTTCTATATTATGAACTATTTTGTAGTCTATATAAATTTAATATATTTTGATTTAACATAATTAACGACCCGTTTAACGTAATGTTCAAGAGCGTCGTTTTAGACAAAAGGATTACAGGTTCGCTTTCCACACTAAAAAAATATAATTTTAGCTTTTTTAGTTAAAATACCTATGTATTTTGTTCATTTATGATTACCAAAAGCTCATGTTGAGGCTCCAGTTTCTGGATCAATAATTTTAGCTGGTATTATATTAAAGTTAGGAGGATATGGATTATTACGTTTAATAATTTTTTTACAAGAAATTAATTTAAAATTAAATTATATTAGTGTTATTATTAGATTAATTGGTGGATTTTATATTAGATTAAAGTGTTTTTGTCAAGTTGATATTAAATCATTAATTGCTTATTCTTCTGTTGCTCATATAAGTATTGTAATTAGTGGTATTATAGTAATAAATTATTGAGGGTTACGGTTATGACTTAAAAAGTAAAATATCAAAGTATATGTTGAAAACTTTATTTCAATGTTATCATCAATTAGATTGATGCAGGTTTGGAATAAATTTTCTTATTTTTTTATTCTTCACAAGTAACAAAGCAATGTACAGCGAAACTGAAGTGGGGGCAATGACTTCCCAGTCACCGCCGGTGGCGACTGGGAATTTTTATTCCCATTTGCCTCCGGTGGCAATCCCCGCGGGGGCGACTGGGAATATACGCCGCCTGACGCAGGTACTCACCGGACACGGTTGTTTCGGGAGATAGCTGTTTCGAATTCGACGGGAGGAATACGCCCGGGTGTCAACACTGCGGCGATCGCCCGGAAGACACGGTCGGTTAAGTTTTGGGTGAGCTCTGCCCGTGGGTGGAGCAACGCTGTGTCCTCGTCGAGACGATCAGCGACGGCGACCTCTCGCGTCCAGCCCTGGTTCAATCCCAGCTCCGGAGCGAGGAGGCACGAGGAGGCATGGGAAGCAGTCAACTTCTTGCGAAGCAGTAATGCTAGCGAAGGAAGAAGCCAAACGCGTGAGAGAGAGGGAAAATGCACGGCCCAGCCGCCGCAACAGAAGAAGATGGCCCAGCCGCCGCAACAGAAGAAGATGCCCCAGGCGTCGGGAGTCGCAGGGCAATTGACGGCTACCGTAGGCGTGGACCTGCCGACAGCGAGCGATGAGCGCCTTTCCGCCTGATCAGAACCAGGGGGGCTACTCTCTAAGCCCGAAGTCCGTAGTTTCGGGCGTATTGTACTCCGTATCACCCGCGGACTTACGATTAGGCCCGAACCCAAAGAAAGAATTTACATCTTTTTAGTAAAAGAGGCGAGAGACATAATTATGGTACTAGAAATAGGGACCAGTTAGTTCAACCAGGCTTCAGACTGGCTAAAGCCTCATCTTTCAAGGGGTACTGTTTAAAATGTTATAATAAGATACCTCCCCATATATTAGAACTAAATGAGACGAAATTCAAGTCTTGTATTAAACGCACACTATGCAGGCAAGCATATTATAAGTTGGGGGATTATATTGAAGATAAAAATGCTTGGCTGAATGCTGGTCCTGCTCCACAGCCACTAGGGAGCACAAACTAATCTGTAAATATTTCGGAAACATTGTTGGACCGGCTGAAGATCTGAAGATTGTAAGAAAAATTTGCATTGTGTAGAATCAACTTACTTAGCATTGTATAATTTCAGCCATTAACAGCACATGTGTGAGTACTGTGTACCTTTAACTTAAACTTTAATTATCAGTTTTAGGTATGATTTTGACTTGAATGTACCCTGGCGGTTGGGAGTGTCATGCTCACTCAAAAGTCTAGCTGATGGTGGCGTATGCGTTTGATCATTTGGCTCCCTTCAAAATGGTTGAGCCGAATGGTGCTGGCGTATGCGTCATGTTCGTGAACGGGCGCCGTCAGTCGGGACTGGTCATTACTCAGCTGCCATGGTTGATTTTGATTATTTATTTGAATTGTTCCTCTTTTATTCCGGACGCTTTTATCCTGCTCGTCTTTTACATCGTTCTCACATGTATGTATAATTTCAACCCGATGTAAATAAATCTTTGTAAAAAATTATTATTTTTAAAAGAGTGTCCGTGGAGTTTCTTGCACGTTCTTCTCCATAGAGATCTACGCTTTGGAACGTGCAAATAGCTTCAATTTTTTGGACCGACCGACCTTGACAATTCAAAAGTGCCTGTAAATGGTTTAATTGAAATAAATGCTTGAATTTTGAATTTTTGAATTTTGAATTTCAAACTAAAAATGAATGACAACACGATTTGACAATAACTTTCGAATTTTGCTGTCATTAATTCTTAGTGGTTAGATAATACGGAGTAAAATACGCCCGCAACGAAGCCCGAAACTACGGACGTCGGGCTTAGAGAGTAGCCCCCCTGGCCCGGGTCGACGTTGCGCTATGTTCCACGCGCGCGTTAATGGGATGTCGGCATAGTAGACGGGGCCCACTAGGGCCAGTGCCTGCCAAAGTTGCGGACGTCACCGCGGCCTTGGAACGCAAAGGGCTTTCGGATGGGTTTTAGTCAGTAGGACTCTGACACTCCTTTCTGCTTTCCCTAGAGCGGCAGGAGTCATTTGATGTTAAATTTTTTTTTTTTTTTTTGTTAATTTTAAACTAGATGAGGCCGGCGTTTCTTAGCTGACTGCTCTGAGAAGAAACGCCGAAACAAACTCAGAGGTCAAAGTCTCTTCTAGAGTCCATACAATCGTACTGGTCAAATCATATGAGAACATTGAGAACCATGTAGGTTAATGAAGTGGTATTTTGAGGAAAGTACCACACAGATTTGAGTGGACCTGTCCAGACAGTGCAAGCATTTGCCAGTTATCGTGTAGCTCAAACTTAGAACTTAAAGGAGCTCAACGAACTGACGAACAAAAGTAAGGACATTTGTGTAGGCCGCATAAAGAACTCAAACCGCCAGACTAACATTAAGTGAAATAAGCCCCTAACATAGCAATCTACATGGTCCTCATATTCACAATACGTTACATAAGGACCATGCAGATCACTGTTGAACGGACAGAGAGAAGTGGAAGGAAGAAAGGCCTTTGTCCTGCAGTGGGACTGCAGGCTCATAATAATTAAACAAGTTACACACACACACACGCGCGCAAACACACACGCGGGCACACACACATACACGTCGGATTTCGGACAATTCGAACTTTTAACAATTCGGATTTTTTGAAAAGGTCTTAAAAGATCGTTTAAATAAACATCTTAATTTAAACAAAGTGATAAGTGATAGACAATATGGATACCAGAGGAATGTAGGCACTGGAGATGCTATTTATACATTAATAAATGATGTAGTTGACCAAATTAATCGCAGAATGGTGGCAGCTGGTATTTTTCTAGATTTAAGCTCTGCTTTCGATACTATTGACTTCGAAATACTCATCGCAAAACTTGAGCACTATAAGAAGCAAAGCCTTACAACTCTTCACTTATATTTGAAAAATAGAAAAATGTTTGTCGAAGTCGAAAAATCGCATTTAAATGGGTGTAAAAAAGTTACAAGTCATCCTTGCTTAATGTTACAGCTGGTGTGCCTCAAGGATCAATCTTAGGACCCTAATTGTTTATTCTATTTACTAACGATCTCATAAATTATTTCAATAAAATATTACCTAACATAAAACTAATAGTTTTTGCGGATGACACAAATGCAGTAGTATCAGCAAATGATATTCAAACGCTTAGCGATGCAGTTACTGCGGCTCTAGCTGTCTTTCATTCTTGGTTTACTGCGAATAAACTTATAATAAACGCGAAAAAAACTAATATAATGTTATTTAAAATGACTGCACGTAATAAAGATAGTATGGAAATTGAATTAAATAAGGTTAGAATTCAGCTTGTCAGGGAAGTAAAGTTTCTAGGAATATATATAGATGATTTACTAAATTGTAAAAAAGAATTAGTAGCACTTGATTCATCAATGTCATCGGCGTGCTATGCTCTAAGGATTCTTAGGGATGAAGTAAGTTTAGAAGCTCTGAAACTGGTTTACTACGCGCTAATAGAGTCTATGTTACGGTACAGCATACAGTTTTGGCTAAAATTATAATTTTCAAAGGGTGTTAATTCTCCAGAGAAGAGCAATTAGAACCATTGTCCGTATTTCCCAACAGGAAAGCTGTCAACCACATTTTAAAGAACTTGGCATCCTCACAGTACCTGGACTGGACTGTACGTACACATTGGTACTTTTATCCAATTTCCAATTTAAAGAAATACATTTACTACTTTGAAACTCATGAAGACAGAATGATAAGGGAAGATACACGAAGAAAAGATTTAGATAGTAAACTCATTCCAACACTTAACATTGTTAAACACAGTCCACTGTACCAAGCAGTTAAAATATTTAATAGGTTACCGCTTGAATTAAAAAGCACATTATATACAAGCTCGTTCAAAGCAAGGCTCAGGGCATTTCTGTTGGAGAAATGCCTCTACTCTGTAAATGATGACTCAAACCGTTATGGACATATGGAATAGAACTAAGGGGAAAACCCCCAACAGCAACATTGAAATTTTGGAAAGATTCCAAACAAAAACGTTGAGATCCATTTTCAATATCCCAAAATGTATCAGTAACAAATACATCCTGCAAGATCTAAAACTCACATCAGTAGGCAAGTATCCGTCTGAAATACCAAAACAAGCTATCAGAACATGTAAATGCTTTAGCAACAAACCTCACAGGCACTGGTAGTATTATATACTCAAGACTGAGGAGGAATGACTCAAGACTCCAACATATATTTCAATTAAACCATTTACAGGCACTCTTGAATTGTCAAGGTCGGTCAGTCCAAAAAGTTGAAGCTATTTGCACGTTCCAAAGCGAAGATCTCTATGGAGAAGAACGCGCAAGAAACTCCACGGACACCATTTTAAAAATAAGCTGAGAAATGACCAGTCCCAACCGACGGCGTCATGACATGCGCCAGGCCCATTCGTCTCAACCATTTTGAATGGAGCCAAATAATTTAACGCATACGCCACCATCAGCTCGGCTTTTGAGTGAGCATGGCACTCCCAACCGCCAGGGTACTTGAGTCTATACAATGCAAACACACACATATTTTTATACATTTTGGTACTATTGATTTATCTAATTAACAGCAATGGATCAGTGTGCGAGTTAAATTTAATATAAAAGTAATTTAATTAGAATAGATATCTATACCTATAATAAAATCGTAGAGTTGCCGTGTCTGTACATTGAATATTTTCGCATAAAAAATACATGGAAATGTCATAAAAATGACATAGAACACAAGAAAGCAGTTTTTGACATTCTTTTCTGTTTGTCTGTGCGTCTGTTTGTCTGTGCGTTTGGAGGAGCATCACGCATAAACCACTGATTGGATTTAAAATTTAGGTACTTCAAAATATTAACTGACAATCGGAGTAACAATTAGTGTTTATTTCATCAAAATCGACCCACAAAATAAAAAGATATCGAATTTTACAGTTTACGAAGAAACTTCATCGAGCGCTAAAATAGGTTGTTTTCATTGAGACTTCAGATACTTGCAATGCCATCTATTGAGAAAATTGGTAATAAGAAATGTGTGAAAAGACCCCGAAACAATGTATTTTTGAGTTATTTTTTAACTAAACTTAAAATGCAGAAAAAAAAAGTGAACATTTTATTATATTATCATTATTTATCGTAACGTGTAAGCTTCTAAGTTCGAACTTATGAGTATAAAGACAGTTCAGTTACGTTGTAGATCGATAGATGGCGTTGTACTTATGACGCGTTTTTGTGAATTGCGGTGTTAAGATTCTCCGCTAAGCTTCTAAGTTCGAACATATGAGTTTAAAGTCAGTTCAGATACGTTACGTTGTAGATATAATATTATGGTATAGCTATGGAAGTATGGGTTTGAATGACTAGAATTTTTTTCGAATTATCGGGAGGAGAGAGTAGACTTGGGTCGTACTTGCAAAATCGAGTACCAGGGCTTCCAGGGCTCGGGATACTTTCAAGTATTTTCTATATGGATAGGAAATTGACCCGTAACATTCTAGGAATAAGGAGCACAATCGCGTTTTCAAATAAATACCTTCTTACGACGATTACTTTTTACTTCTATTTCATCCAAAAGCCCTGTTGGAAGAAAAAATACTTGCATGGGAAATTGAACCCTGACCTATATTAATAAGGAGCACAATCGCGTTTACAAATAAATACTTGCAAGGACACCATAAAAACCTACGAAATTATTCCGTAGGCTGCTACAATAAGGAGCATGATCGCATTTCCGAAAACTAACGCAGTTATTGAACTATTGAAGATTGTATTGAAAAACTACGTAGAATTTATGAATTTTGTAAATTAAATACCGCTACTCAATCCAGACCAGGTGGTAGGTAAGTAGCACGGTATTAAATTGATAATGAACGAAACCAAATTCCTTCCTACTTAAAAATAGGCTTAGGACTGTCAGCTGGGAAATATAAATACAAATACAAAATCCTTTATTTCAAATAGACCAGTTACAGGCACTTTTGAATAGTCAAGTTCGCGTGGCAGGATTAGCTTAATTTATTTGACTGACAAGTCAAATAAATGAAGCTAATCCTGCCGCGCTAGCGACACGAGCAGCGGGTTGTTCTGCAACATAACACACCCACCGACCCCGTCTCCAGCGCGGCAGTTGCACGTTCCAAAGAGTAGATCCTGTGGAGAAGAACGTGCAAGAAACTCCATGGACACTCTTTTAAACCAGTTGTCATTGTTTGCAAAATGATGGTTACATTCGTTGCAAAATAATTTATGACTAAAATTATACAATGCAAAAGAGAATGAGTCTAACAGTGCAAAGATAGTCTTACAATCTTCAGCAGGTCCAACAATGTTTTCACATGTTCATCAAAGTTTGGGCACTTTAGTCGTTGTGGAGCGGACCAGCATTGAGCCAAGCCTTTTTATCATCAATGTATTCCCCTAATTTATAATATGCTTGCTTGCATAGTGTGCGTTTTATACAATTATTAAATTTCGTCTCATTCAGTTCTAATATATGTGGCGGTATTATGTTATAACACTTTAAACAGTATCCCATAAAAGATGTTGCTACTTTAGCAAGTCTGAAACCTGGTTGAATTAATTGGTTCCTATTTCTGGTAACATTGTCTGTCGCCTCGTTTACTGAAAAGATGTAGATTCTTTCTAACGTACATGATATTTTCATAAATATATTGACAAGGGACCGTCATGATGTTAATTTCTTTAAACAGTTCCCTTTTTTTTATGGGACAAGCCCGCCACACATTCCCAACCACTGCAACTCCTGAAAGCCAGAATCAACAGTGGCGACCACCAGAAAAACGCCGAGTTAATGAAACCCGACGAGTCCCGGAGAAACGATTCAACTGTCTTGGATCCCGCAACGAAATTAATCAGAAGAGTACAGCGGAGGAGTAGGAAAAATAAATATAATTTCCACTTCCCTCCACATCAAGCAGGAGACAGATTAGAGCTAGGCCAATAGGCACCAAGGGACACATACAACTGGGTTAAGCCCAGTTGCCAAGCACCACGGATTATATATTAACATTTAAACTAATGGGTCCTAAATTGTGAGCTACTTTTGATTCCAGTAATAGGTATGGCAAAATCGCCTGAACGCACGGAAATTTGTTCTGGTTTCTACAGGGTCCGTATAGTAAACTACTCCAGATGTAACCTGCATACTATCTAACATAATGTTACGTTCAGTCTGCCAAAGAATACACTCCCACAAGATGTGATGTGCGGATTGTTCGTATACAAGGTCAGCTGCAGAGCATTGACATAAAGGTGAGGCCACAAGCCTAAAGGAAAATAATTTACTCTTTAAGTTGCCATGACCTGTGAGAAATTGGGCAACACAGTGATCCACCTCCAGCCATGTCCAATCCAGCCGCTCACGAACAGATGGAAAAAACTGGTGGAGGTGTCGGCCCTTGATGGAATTTTCCCACCTACATTGCCATTCGCATAAAAGTTCCTCCCAGACGTCAGTCTGGGGTTTTAGTAATCTAGAGATCTTAGCACGGTCGCGTTGCGGTAAAAACTCTGGGTCCGTGATCTTTTTAGCGTAGAAGTACATTGCAGCACGCCGCTGCACCTCAAGATCGACTGGGAGAACACCCGCCAGCACCGGTAAGGCTTCAGTACTAACCGTCCTATACGCCTTGCATAAGAATATCAAGGCCAAACGCTGGTTTTGAAGTAATTTACGTCGTACGGCCCCTATGGTGGCCCTATCGGCCCAGACAGGTGCCCCGTAGCACATACAACCCAAGTAAGTAGCCCCATAGGTTTTTAAGGTTTGAAATGATAGACCCCAAGTAGCATTTGATATTCTCGTCAAGGCGTAGAAGTTCTTTTTTGCTTTTTCTCCTACTGTTTTTATATGATCAATAAATGAAAAGTTTCATTCTAGTAGCATACCGAGGTAGCACACGGATTCTTTCCTTTTAACGGGTACGTTATTAAATTTAATACTAGGCCAGGATTTAAGGTTTCCTTTTAAAAGAAGTTGATAGGTTTTATGCGGGGCAAAGGTCAGACGGTTTCGATCACCCCACTGAGATACCAAACGTAGGCATGTGTCAGCCAAGTTCTCGAGTCCAGCCCGAGTACTTGCCTGAATGAGCAGCAAGCCATCGTCCGCGTAACCGGTTAGTGAACAGCCGCATGGGAGCGGAAGCGCGAGAAAATCATCATAGCCAAAATTCCATATATACGGACCGATTCAGACGAAACGGCAGAGATGGTAAATGGCTCTGATGGCTCTTTTCTGCAATATGAAAATAGACTCGATATCCGCAGCCCGTCCCCATAGTAAAATACCGTAAGACATTATACTGTGAAAGTAGCTAAAATAGACTAGTCTCGCGGTTTCAACATCTGTAAACTGGCGAATTTTTCTTACAGCATATGCTGCTGAACTTAACCTTCCTGCAAGAGATGTTAAATGAGGACCCCATTGTAGCCTTGAGTCTAGCTTAATCCCCAGGAAAACTGTTTCTTCGACGAATTCTAGTTTCTCCCCGTTCAATATTATGTCACAATTATTACTTTTGACATTTGGTAAAGTGAATCGAATGCACTTCGTTTTTTTCTCATTTAATACTAAATTATTAGATGTAAACCAATCATGTACCTGCATTAGGGCGTTATTTACAACTTCGAGATTGTTTGCATGTCTATTTACTTTAAAAATCAAAGATGTATCGTCAGCAAACAACACCATATTGAGTTTATTTTCTAAAATATAGGGCAAATCATTTATATAAACTAGAAACAAGAAAGGACCCAAAATTGAGCCTTGTGGTACCCCCATTTTCACGATTAATCCTGTTGAATTGTTGCCGTTTATATGAACTAGCTGCTGTCTATCATTCAAATACGATTTTACTAAGTTCAAGGCTGTTTTGCTTAGTCCGTAATGCTCTAGTTTCAGGAGTAATGTTTTATGGCTCACACAATCAAACGCCTTCGACAGGTCGCAGAAGATACCTATGGCATCTTGCGCCTCTTCCCACGCATTAAAGATATGTTTTAATAACGTTACACCAGCGTCAGTTGTACAACGCCCCTTGGTGAAATCGTACCGTGTTTGTTGTGTAAGATACTATTCTCGTTAAAGTGACTGAGCATTTGATTCAGCATAACCTTTTCAAACACTTTGCTGAAGACCGGCAACACAGAGACGGGTCTATAGTTATTACTATCTTTACTGTCCCCGGATTTGAATAAAGGAATTACTTTACTGTATTTCATAAGGTCCGGGAAAACCCCTTGATCTACACACATATTGAATATAAAAGCTAAATACGGCGCTATGGTGTTAATAATGGAGGCACAAACAGACATACCCCATAGATCTTCTGTCAATTTGATCTTTATTTGATTAAAAGCTTTTATTATTACATTTGGGGTTATATGCTCAAAGTTAAACTCAATCGGGCAGGCTGAAACGTTCGCTTTCAATAATTCAACAGAAAGTGAGGGCGAGGAGCTTAAGGTTTCAGTAGTTTTGATTGGAATACTGGTAAAGAAATTTACAAATTCTTCAGCGACTTCTTTGTTTTCGCTTATGAGTCCACGTGAAGTCCGCAGTGTATAATCATTATTATGTTTTTTGTTCCTGTTCGTTTCATTATTGATAATTTTCCAAACCGTTTTAATTTTATTTTCTGCTGATTTAACCTTGTTGCTTATGTATAAGGCCTTTGCTGCATTACAAGTATTCTTAAAAAATTTTGAGTAACTAGCAACATACTTATTAAATGTTTCAGTGTTGTTGTGGCTTAAGGCCATAAAGTTCGTAAAGTCTTTCTCTACTTTTTCTGACTCCTTTAGTTGCCCAGTCACTAAATACAAATTTAGGGCATATAGTTCTAGTTTTTTGCTTAAAAGTGGCATTGAACTCTGTTTGTACTAGTGAAAAAAATTCTTTGTACAAAATATTACCGTTGTTCATTGTGAAGCTCTGGTCACTTAACTTACTGATTAAAGTGCTATTAAATTTATTTAATTTGCCGGTTGTAATTGGCCTGGATTGTATCTGCACTTTTTGCATTGGCATGTTGGACTCAAAAGATACTGTTAGTCCACTGTGATCAGAAGGCAGACAATTAACAACAGCTTTGTCTATGCAGTCACAGCTACAAAAAACGTTATCAATACATGTAGCAGTATTAATAGTTACACGGGTTGGTTCTTTGAACATGTTTGACAAATTGAATGATTTAAATAGATGTAATAACCGACCACTGTCTGAATTATTTTCTAAAATATTAATATTAAAATCACCACAGACTATCACTTGTTTATTATTAGTTGCAAGTTTTGCCAGCACATCTTCCATTACTGATTCAAATATAGAGTAATTTTGATAATTAGGGGGTCTGTAAACGCACACTATGATATGCTTATCCAGCTCAACACAAGACAGCTCAATGCTATGTTCCACTGACAGTTCAACAATGTCTTTACGAGTTTTAAATTTAATAAAGTTTTTAATTAATATTAGTGAACCACCACGCAGCATTGATTGTCGATTAAAACAGCTGCCCATACTATAATTGTCATAATTAATTAACATTTCAGAATCCTTTAACCAATGTTCAGTTATGCAAATAATATCAAACATAGTCTTTCCTAAAAATAGTTCTATTTCCAACCGTTTTGAAGCGAAGCCTTGAATATTTTGGAGGAATAAGTTAAAGGATTTCAGCTTAGCCCCTTGTTTTTGAGTGCTAGAAGATACCTGATTGTTGTTGAAATGAGCTAAGTTGCTCATGGTACCAGCTGTTGTCTTGTTCCCTAGTTTAAATTATTCAAGTCGGAAACCATAACATTAGTAGTATTATTACTAATTTTGGTGCTAATAACAGAGTACTTCGACATACCAATTATGTCTGAGTTAATATAATAAACTAATAGCCTCGCTATTTGACGTCTAAAAATAATGGGCAGATACACTGTATCCCTAGTTGATCTAAGTTTATCAACAAAATTGTTGATGTCGAAAAATAAAAGTTTGTCACGATGATGACTAGCTAAAAAATGCATTTGATTATTTAACCTATGTATATACATATTCTTCCTATTTGACAACTGCTCAAAGTAGGGAAAAGCACACAATATAATTTTCTTACACTTAATTTTCAATAATTCATCGACATAGTTAGTGATGTCATCTATTGTCACATTAGAACTATTACCTACAAAAATAGTGATGGTGGCATTTTCATCATATTTATTCCTAGTTATAGATGACATTATCTGTTTGTAGGAAGTATGTGGCATACAATAATTCTGAGGAGAAGAATGACTCAGGTTATTACTAATTAATTTTCCTAACCCTTTCCCTAAACTATCTGAAAATATAATTGAGCAATAACTACTACAAGTGAGAGAATTACTGTCTAACTGTACAACTTGTGATGAACCTAGTACCATATCCTGATCATTTGGGTTAGGTATACAATCCTGAGCACTTCCTGACTGGGACAGGTCCATCGTTGACTGAAGTTGGAGAGTGTCAAGATTAGATTCCCGTGGCAAAGAACCATTAGATTCCGTGTCTAGGCTCTCTGTATGTTTGCTGCAATAATATTATTATTATGATAATTCAATGATTTTATTCAGTGGTCTACAATCAGCAATATTGTCAGTAAAAATCGGAGAAAATGTGTTTCTTTTTGGACTGTGCTGGACGAAATTAAGAATCCACTTGATTCACCACCATTCGTTCGATAGTCGGTTTTGTTGATTTTGATTCAAGATTAGTTTGTACCAGGAGATTAGGTACCTGGGCTGGTCGCCATTTCAACCGATAGAGATGATACAGTGCCCTGCATTAGGTACCCTCTTCATAATTAAATTCTTAATTCGAGAGAGGGATCAGGATACGTAACTGAACGTAAATTTTGTATATGCAATTTATACTATAATATTATAAAGCAGAAGAGTTTGTTTGTTTGTTTGTTTGTTTGGTTGTACGCGCTAATCTCAGGAAGTACTGGTCCGATTTGAAAAGTTCTTTCAGTGTTGGATAGCCCATTTATTGAGGAAGGTTAAAGGCTATATATCATCACGCTAAGACAAATAGGAGCGGAGCAGTAATGGAAAATGTGACGCAGACGAAGTTGCGCGGGTCAGCTAGTACTGAATATTAACAATCATAACTTCTGAGCGAAAAGTCCAATCCGAACAATTTAAACTGGAATTTACACATAACACGTTATCAACCTTAGCTATCAAACCATTTCAATGAATAATGATTACTATCTATGTCTCTGCAATGGGTTTTATCATCGTGCTTGTGTCTGCCTTCCGATCGCGGGTTTTATTAAACCCACTTGGCGCTGCCCCGAATGTGACAAAAGTCGGGTTAGACTCAGTTAGAGACAACAAGGCGGACACACCTGTTCGAACAAGGGCCGCTCAAGTAGAGGAGCACATGAGCACTGAAGAGCTCATGGACACCAGCACATGCACGGCGGCGGCGCTGGACTCCACCATAAATTTTGCTCCTGACTTGGCGTTCGAGCTGCGGCTATCCAAGGAGGAGCTACGTACGGAGTTCCGTCTGATGCACCAGGAGTTTTTACAGTTTCGGACGGAAATGGCTCAGCTCAAAGACTCTTTTAAAGCTTCGGACCAGCGCATGGACACCTTAGAAGTGCGAGTAAGCTCCCTCGAGCAAAGGTTAGAGCAAAAAGTTCTAGCGGACAGAGGTCTTTTGGAGAACACCATCGAAGAGCTGAGGTGTCAACTGAACGATCGCGATCAGGAGTTGCTGATTAACGACATCGAGGTTTCGGGGATTCCTGAATGCAAGGATGAGAGCGGCCTGCACTTGGTTAAGGTTCTCGGGACAAAGCTCGGTATCATCATCGATGAGAGGGATGTAGTTCATGTTGAACGAGTTGGATCCACGCACCGAAATCGAACGAACAGCTCCATCTCTGCCGACCCCACTGCGCAGCGGCCGCGTAGTATATCTGTTCGTTTTGCTGGCGAGCTACGCGCGACGCACTACTGCGCGCGGCTCGGGTACGACGCGGTATTAATCTATGCGACGCGGACTGAGTACACATGACCTCGATATGAATGGGCAGGCGCACCGAGTGTACGTTAATGAGCGACTTACGCGAACAAACCGCCAATTGCTTTATCGCGCTCGTCAAGCGGGGACTCAAGGCAATTGGAGGTATGTCTGGACGAAAGATGGGACAATCTTGGCGCGCAGGGAGGATGGCCGGAAGGCTGGACGTGTCCGATGTGAGGCCGACATTGGGAGAATTTTTGGGTAGGGACCGGCTTGAGTTGTTTGCATATACCTACCTTTTATTATTAAAATCATGTCTTACTTGTTTATCATTTTTTCTGTGGATATTGTACTTGCAACCTCTTTATTAGTTAGTTGCGAACCGATTATGCGTGTGTGTTTATACAAATATCAAGTTATATACAAAATAAGTCATATAATCGTGTCTTACTTAATGATCATTTATTTTATGAATGTAGTAGGTACTTTTAACCACTTTATTATTTAGTTGCAAATTTTTATTTAATGTGTATATAGATCATACATATCCCTATTGTTTGCTTTGTTTTTCATCTATAGGTGTTTGTCTCAAGGTGCTCCTTAGTGACGTACACGTAAGCCAGTTTCATATTACTTCACATATTTATTTACTCTTAAATATTATTACACTATTTAAAAGTACACATATTTATTTACACTTACATATTATAGCAATATTTACAAGTATATTCTGTACTAGCTGACCCGCGCAACTTCGTCTGCGTCACATTTTCCATTACTGCTCCGCTCCTATTTGTCTCAGCGTGATTATATATATATATACGCCTATAACCTTCCTCAATAAATGGGCTATCTAACACTGAAAGATTTTTTCAAATCGGACCAGTAGTTCCTGAGATTAACGCGTTCAACCAAACAAACAAACTCTTCTGCTTTATAATATTAGTATAGATTGCATAATATACAAAATCTACGTTCAGTTACGTATCCTGATCTCTCTCTCGAATTAAGAATATAATTATGAAGAGGGTACCTAATGCAGGGCACTGTATCATCTCTATCGGTTGAAATGCCGACCAGCCCAGGTACCTAATCTCCTGGTACAAACTAATCTTGAATCAAAATCAACAAAACCAACTATCGAACGAATGGTGCAGAATCAAGTGGATTCTTAATTTCGTCCAGAACAGTCCAAAAAGAAACACATTTTCTCCGATTTTTACTGACAATATTGCTGATCGTAGACCACTGATAAATATAGTTTGTTTTAAGATTTTATAATATCAAAAAAGTTTTACTGGGTTCATAGAATCGATTTATTATAGAGGAGCTCGTGGCTAAAGCCGCACGGGCCGATCTTCAAGGCTAAACTATAACAGACGAACGCATCGATCTTCAAGGTTAAGCAACGCTTGCGAAGGTTGGTCTGTGGGTGGGTGACCATCTTGACATACCGAGTTTCCTTCGTGCCTCAGAAAGCACGTTAAGCCTTTGGTCCCGGCTGTCATTTGTAGATCTTTGGCAGTCGTTACGGATAGTCAAAAGCCAGTAAAATCTGACTGAAATCTTGCATTGAATGAGTTGTGGAGGTCTGGTAGGCAGCCGCGCCACGTAAAATACCGGTATTCAGCTGAATCCGGTTTGTCTGGAAGCCGAGCCAATATAGTAAGGAAAAGGCTAGGTTGTTATAATGGTCACCCATTCACAGACCGACCTCGGCAAGCGTTGCTTAACCTTGAAGATCGACGTGTTCGGCTGATATAGTTTAGCCACATTGAAACTTAATACCAAATATTCATCTCTTCTGTTAGTAAAACAGTTTACTTATGGATACAGGTAACTCCGGACTCCGGAGGAGACTCTCCTCTCCTCCCAGTAAATCGAAAAACAATCTAGTAATTCAATCAAATCCATACTTCCATAGCTAATAATTTCAACATTATACGTCTTCAAGTTAAACAACATAAAACATGGGGCTGACCTTATGCTACTGCGGAGAATCCACCGCGATTCAGAAAAACGCGTCATAAGTACAACGCCATCTATCGATCTACAACGTAACTGAACTGTCTTTATGCTCATAACTACTCATAAGTTCAAACTTAGAAGCTTACACGTTACGATAAATAATGATAATATAATAACATATAATTATAAACATTATGTGTTTAATTAAAAAATAACTCAAAAATACATTGTTTCGGGGTCTTTTCACACATTTCTTATTAAAAAAATTCTCAATAGATGGCATTGCAAGTACCTATCTGAAGTCTCAATGAAAACAACCTATTTTAGCGCTCGATGAAGTTTCTTCGTAAACTTTAAAATTCGATATCTTTTGATTTTGTGGGTCGATTTTGATGAAATAAACACTAAATGTTGCTCCGATTATCACTTAATATTTCGAAGTACCTAAATTTTGAATCCAATCAGTGGTTTATGCGTGATGCTCCTCCAAACGCACAGACATACAGACGCACAGACATACAGACGCACAGACAAACAGACAAACAGAAAAGAATTTCAAAAACTGCTTTTTTGTGTTCTATGTCATTTTTCTGACATTTCTATGTATTTTTTATGCGAAAATATTCAATGTACAGACACGGCAACTCTACGATTTTATTATATGTATAGATCAATCAACGCTCGTGTTTTTTGTTTCTTTTAAATTTTTACACTAATCATACAATATTATTTATAATTATTGGACTACGGCTATTACTGACACCTTTATTTTACGGAATGACTAAATGTACACGTTTTGCTTTTTATTATTACAATGATGACAAATAAAGGAGACAAGTTCTTTAAAGTTGGCTTGTTTAACGCTGGATCATTGGGTACGGGTCATGATAACTTGATTCGATCTCTGGGCAGGCATTGCTTTGACATTGTGGCCATTAACGAGACCTGGGTTGCGACCGGGGGAGGAGGGGCGCGCGCCTGTAGTGCCGGGCTATCGGCTACGTCACGTAACGTCACGTAAGTGTGCGCTCGGGTCGCGGTGGCGGCGTCGGTTTCTTCGGCGAGAACTAAGCGCGCGTACTTGTTACTGTGCCGGTCGATCCCAGGTTTGAATCAGTTGAGCAAATGTGGCTAACGCTGACACTCAACTTGTTTGGTCTTGTTCTTGGACGCCATAACGGATGCTATCACTTCACTGGGAAACTGCGACCACTACATTCTACTTGGCGACTTTAATGTAAATTTGCTAGACACAAGCGGGTCAAATAGAATCAACGAATTTCTCAATTGTCTCAATCTCACGCAGTTGGTAACTACTCCAACACACTTCAATCATCCAGTGAAACTCTCATTGATCTTTTGTGCACAGATATGAGTGCACAATACCTATATATCTGTGGAATCAGTTGGCTCTCTAAATGGCCATTCTATTGTAGTAGGTGAGTTCCACATTAGGCGTGACAAATTCAAACCATACTTGGTAAAATACCGGCCTCTTAAAATTAAATATGTGTGCACAGAAAGGTTAAACAAAGACCTGTCATTTTTAGGTTTAGAGCATATTTCTTTGCTGGACAGTGTTACTGGCATGGTTGGTGTCTTTAACACTCAGATGATATGATTGCCCTGTATGATGCTCACGCTCCGGTTAAGTCGTGGACTATCAGGGAAAAGTCATATCCGTGGATTACCGAAACAATAAAACTTATGATGCGTTTACGAGATGACGCACTAAATGCTTGTAGGAAAACAAAAACGGAGTCAAAAATAAAATATTATAAGGAACTTAAGCACTTAGTGGTTAGTTCATTGCATAGTGAAAAGGTTGCGTACTTCAAACATAAATAATAAATAAATATAATAGCTAAATAGCCTATGTTATTCGGTCAAAGTAAATCGTAACAGACAAACAAACAACTGAAATATTAAACTTTTCCTCTTTATAATATAAGTTTAGTTTAGATTGAAAGAGACTGGTGCCTGAAGTAGGTTTCCACCAGGGTATGGGGGACATAGGATTCCATGATTTAATTGTTTATAAGTTTTAAAATGAAAAAAAGCTTAAAAAAAAAGCATTTTGGTTGACTGTCTTCCATGGTGTGTAAAGTTTTATGTCCCTACTGATAACCATTGAGGATTTCCCTCGTCTGGAGCTAATCCTAACAGCAGCATCATGTCATGCTTATCATAAACATGCATTATCATCGGAACTGGACCAGTATGTGAAATTTGTGGGCCTAATTTAACTTGCAAGATTCCACCTTCACATACATAATAAGTCAAGTTAAAAAAATTAGAAAAAGCTTTTAAAATGACTTTACCTATGCAAGTAAGAACATGCATCATGAACATTGACTGCGATGGCCTGTACATTTATATCAATATATGGGAGGATAGTTTGTCAACTGTAAAGTTAGTTTTGTCCTTATTCTTATTATTTCCCTCTTTGTTAGAGTAGTGTTTGCTGCTTTCATAATTTATGTACTTGTTAATTACAGGACGATACTTTCTTAAAACTTACTGTCAGTTTGAAGTTCCTCCTCTGTCATTGGATCAATAATATCATTTAATCCCTCACTAATATCTGGTAATTCTTCTTTGATAGCATCACTTTCCATTGGACAACCATCAAAAATACTTATGTGCACTGTTGGACTGTAAATAAACCCATTGTAAAACTCTAAGGGTTCCAGTTTTATTGAAGGATTTACCTGTAAAAAGATGAATGTAGAGTTAGGTAAAATAATTATGCTGATGATCAAAGTCATGTTGAAGAACACCTCACCTCATAATCCTCATTCATAATCTGAGCAAACAACTCTTCTGCTTCCAGACATTTACTCATAAATCTCCAGCATTGCTTTAGTTTAGTGCAGCAGAAGAAACAAGCGAGCATCGGTCTACTGTCCTCAGTTACAAACTGCAACAAAACTTATCCTCATATGACTGTTCTTACAAATACAGGGCGTATTTGACATCGTAACGCAAACTTCGGGAAAAGGCTACACCTCATGCCACTAACCAAATTGTGGAAGTCATTAATCTCGCTAATGAACGGTTACAGAAATTGACATTTTCGAGCGCGCAATGTATTGTGAACAACGCGATCTAAACGCGTGAGAGCGTTGCACGCAATACATACCTCACGTCTTGCACACACACAGCGGTACACAGGTCTGGGACGCCGCGGCCGGCGACGCGCATGTACTAACGCGCCTAATAGGTACCACATAAAATTATTTAATCACTAGAAATAACTACGGTGCCTACCTGCTGATGGTAGGAACATGTTTATGCAGAATTTAAGAGAAAAAAAGCTGACCTTGGTCGGAGCTTGCTTTCTATCCGCGAATTGTGTTCGAATTTTTATTGCATCTAGGTAGGTTCCTACCGTCTAGCTAGATGGATGGCAACAAGCAAGGTCACCTTGAATAGAACACTGCATTACATCCTTCTGGAACATGCTTAAGATCTTGTTTTTGAAAAGCTTAAGAGAAAAGGAGCCATAAGCTTAGTCTTATAATTAAAATCACGATTCCGATAAGGATTAATTACAAAAAATAAGCTTGTAAGTACATCGAAATCCGAGTACGCAGGTAGCTAATGAACTACGAACTACCTAACTCTCTTTGAATGTACCTACCTCAATACCTACGAATATCAAACCCTCCGCCGACGGCAATACTTTCACATAAAATAATTTTAGTCACTCAAAAATACCTACCTACTATCATGTTTATGCAGAAGTCAAGGAGCCACAAGCTTACGTCTCTTAAATTCACGAACACAATTCCGATAAGGATTGACAACAAAGCCGGCGATGTGCGAGTCAGACTCTCACACAAAGGGTTCCGTACCATAACCATACACAAAAAACACGTTTCTTGTATGCGAGCTCTCTGTAAATTTTATTTTATTATTTGTTGTTATAGCAGAAATAGGGATACCATGCCTGAGATACAGCCCACTGACAGACAGACGGACAGTCGGCTGGACAGCAAAGGCTTAGTAATAGGGTTCCATTGGTTACTCTTCGGGTACGGAATCCAAAAAAGAAGCTTGCAAGTACCTACTTTGAGAACTGATTATGTAAGTATTAACTAGTAACTACCTAACTCACCTTAAGCTCGCTCACCCCTAACCAGATAGGGTTCGAAGTGGCCGCCGCCAGCATGCTCGCAGAGTTTCAGCGTGGTCACGGGGCAGAAACGTTGGGTCCTGGGCACACTCCTCACGCAAAAGAGGCAAACAAATTCACGATGCGATTCCTCATCTCGGCTGCGGAACACTGCGCACTCGGACACAAACACCTTGTCTTTTGTCTTTGACGTACCTAACCCCAAAGAAAAAACCTAATGGGGTCAAGTCTGGTGAGCGAGCTGGCCATGGCTCCCAGCCGAATCGGAAGCACTTCGTTTTACAAACTTTCGGTTTTTTATAGTAGGTATTTTTTTTTCGGTAGAATATACCTTTTCTATAGTAAATTTGAAATTCCCAAAACGCGCAAATCCATAGGGGCTGAGAAAAAAATCGCCAAAACTTTCTTTCGGGATTGGTGGGATAGTGGTAGTATTAAGGGTGGGGAAGATTACGTGGCGACTCTATATAAGCTTTTAATCCAAATTAAGGTCAGGGGCATCTTCAAGGTCAAGGTCAAACCCGTAAATGTCAAGGTCAAACACTTCAAGGTCAAAAAATGCCTAAAATCGTAGAATATTGCCCTCTATTAAACTCCAACGTCAAGAATATACTCAAGGTCATACTCGAACCTCTCAAAAATATTAATTTGAAAGAAAATGTCGACGGAGCCCCGCTGCGCGGGGCTCCTACTTCTGAGTGGTTTATAAAAAAATAACCTCGAAGGGGATGGCGGGGTCTATTCGCTCGCTTCGCTCGCTCACTCGACCCCGCCATCCCCTTCTAACCTAACCTATCCGAGTCGGGGTGCCCCCAAGTCCAGAGCTCGCTCCGCTTGCTCTTGCATTTTGAGTCCTTCGAAATGTTACCCACTTCTTAATGTATGTGTGTAATTCTGTGCGTTGGTTATTATGTAGTGCATGTAGGTTATAGGTAGTAATAGAAAAAAAAAAGATTTAACTGTCAAACGTAAACGTCGCATACATCATAATATTCTAATTACGTTTCGTTACCCACAATCGCTAAAACACTTTTTTATTTTATTTAATTAAGTCTATTATTTGCTTTTTATTTGAAAACATAATACTTGCGCAACTATTTAAAAATAAAATAAAGTCAAAAACTATAATATTCAATAAAAAAAAACTTTTAAATGAGTGGTCACTTAGTCTGACCGTAAAACGAAACGACCTTGGACCGATTTTTTTAAGTTATCTGTGGCAAATTATGTCATTTTTTCGTAAATAGGTTAGAAATAATTGAGTTTTTAGGATTTTTTTTCTCTGAAACTATGTGTTTGCGCGCTATGTGACTTTGTGATAGTGTTGTACAAGAAGAGTACTCTACCCAAAAAAATAATCAAGCTTCAAACCGAAAGTTTGTAATACGAAGTGGAGCAGCCGCCGAATCTCCCAATCCACCGATTCCCTAATGATTCTGTAAGGCAGCGTCTCACGTGAGGGGGAGCACCATGACGAGCTCCTCACAGTTCCCACGTACATGTTACCGTATTCTTGGGCACTGAAGTTCTCTTTAAGTCCAGATGACATTTTTCAATGAAACACAAAGACACACAAAAACAAGCAAGTTCACAGAAAGAAACCAAAACTTGTCTTCTCTAACGTTTCGAAAAATGATTTTTGCAAAAAAAAGCACTCGTTCGCGATCAGCGTCAACAAGGAACTGACAAAAATCCATCACTAAAAATGTTCTTTCGATCTATCCTTTGAGGTCGCCGACAGATGCCTACATTGGACCTACAGTGCCAGGGCCGCGCTTGCGATGATAATAGTATGAAAATTCCTTTTTTTGCTTTTAATTTATTAATGTTTTTTTATCGAATAATTTTGGTATTGTAAAACTGAACTTTTTTTTTAAACCAAACAGAAACAAATTAGGGTCATCAATCGTCATGATTAAGTTTCAACACCCGTGTTGATAGAATTTTGCCGTATTTAAAATTCTATCACATTAATTGTTTCAAAGCGATAAATGGGTATAGCAAGATCCAATTGTAATTAGCATCACATTACTTATTGTAAATTTTATTAATTTAACAATTTATGTACAAACATTGTATCAGAACATAAGAAGGAAACAGAAAACAAAGCATTATTATGGATTGTGAAACGCGCTACTATTAATAGTAAGAAAAAAAAAGATTATTTTCTCGGTCGAGTATCATCATGACTCCACGCTCCAATAAACGCTTATTAAAAAGCGTTTTACCGGTTACACCCAAATACGGCCCTGGTTTCGTCGGCGTTTGTCAAAGGTCAAAGAGCGCGCACTACGCGTTGCCGCCGCAATAAGAAAATGGGTTTTATCGACACCAAACGAAGTAACCGATTTTCAACCTTAGCCTATTACGTTAATGTTGGAAATCGGCTACTTCGTTTTGCTATGATACGTTTCATTTTCTTTGGAATGCAGTCTTAGGCGGCATGCTTTTAACAAATCATACACGCGTGACACACATGCATACTTGTTAGTGTGTGGGCAGCTACTATGCATTGCGTTGACCTTTCGTTTGTACTTTAGCACAGCTGAGCTGATACCTATTTGTGGTTTTATTTACATTGCTCTTTTTAGTGAAACTAGTTAATTAATTATTTTTTTATTAAAAATCTCATTGCGTTAGGTCAGAATAACGATTATGAGTAGTCTATAGTAAAAAAAACTCTTGAAAAAACTGGAAAAATGAGAAAAAAGCCGATGAAAATTTCCAACTCTGGGGTGTCCAGAATCATGCCCTGGACCCATGGAAATCGTTTGTGCGTCGATGTCAGATACACCGTGTATATGCAACTAGCTTGTGCCAGTGGCGTCACTTATGTGAAGCCAAAGATTAATCCATGGGAACAATATACCATAAGTATGATATAATTCCATCCAGGTTGTGGTCTACATGTAACTCAAACCTGTTAGCTTTTAAGGTGTGATTGATATGGGAAAATACAGATTTTCACATTTGCGTTATTGTCAAGACGCTGTCCAAGCCAGCAGTTGGGGGTCAGTCTTGCTTCTGTTTGCCTCTTTGTCTACAAAGGGAAGAGTATTGATCACCACTCTTGCACAAAGCACATTAGGAATTTATAATTGTGATATTTTGCAGGTTCTCTGAAACCCTATTACTTCACCCATGCTGGTGATTTTTATTCAACCTTAAAGATTTTTATTCTGTTAATATTCTATTATTAAACCCTAAGACAACCCACTAACCAAAAAATTATTTTATTTTGTTTAATAATTTGTGTATGAGAAGGATTTAAAAACTGTACTGAGAGTTCATTGTTTTCAAAACATCAACTTACTGGAACATCAGTCAGCTTCTCATATAGTTCATGCAAGTTCTTGTTGACCACCACATACATGCGAACATCCTCCACTAAACATATCCTACACATTGGCAATTTTTCCATCTTATAGTAGAGCCTCCTCTCTACCTCAATATTTCAAGCGATGGCTAAGGTCTAAGATGTAACTAGTGAGCCCAGAAGATGTCTTTTTGCTGTTTCTACAGAGGCTGACGGGATCACAGAACCACAGAACACAATAACCTAGCGGACGGGATACAGGTGATCACAGACCGCTAGGATAATTGACATAATTGTGTATGTGTTTTGTGATCACAGACACCACTGACGTATAAAGTGACAGACACAAACATATAAATAGTGTAGACAGAACACAAAGCCTCTATGTGGTCTGTGGAACACACACTGACGTATAAATCATATGGACTGGGCATACCTACAAAAAAAACGTGTTTACCTACCACCGACTTGGGCACTGAAAATGGCTGCCTTTCGTAGGGTTGTAACTGCGAGCAACATGCGCATCTGATATCGATATTCAACTCAATGTTAAAGTTTTTATCTCAATGCGTATAAACCATATGGACTGGGCATACCTATAAAAAAAACGTAGCTACCTACACTTTGCTGGGATGATAAAATGGCGGCTAATAGGGCAGCCTATGTCGATATTTCTTTACAATAACATCGATAAAAGATTGTTAGAATGTTTTCAAAATGTCACGGTACAATTTCAACGGGTATTTTTAGCACATTTTCAGCTTCACTTGTACAGTCGCCAGCACATCGTGCTACAACAATCTGACAAATTTCTGTACCTACTAGATTTTCAACTGTATAAGAGAAAAGATTAAGTTTACTTCCCGGTTTTTGATTAAGCTAATACTTTGCGTACATGTTTAGTTTGGATGACATTGTTGCCGATTCTCATGTTCAATAACTAAACTAAAATTAGATAATCACTATTTTTTTAACCGACTTCTAAAAAGGAGGAGGTTCTCAATACTTAATATTATTATATCAATGGGGGTTTGCGGGACATGTCTCTCTGTACCGCATACCCCCCAAAATATGTATCTATTGCCATTATTAGGATAAGTAACAAGGTACCTACATCGAATAAGTTTTTGAAAATTCAAATGAAATGTACCTAAGCGCTATTCTAAAGCCTTGCGTTAGGTCATTCGAGACGGGGTGGAGGGAACAAAACCTAAGAAAAGAAATGACGCTGCATCCACGATGGGCTGCCGGCACGGACGTCTCCATCACCTAAGTATATTTTCTAACATACCGATGAAATTGGGTTTTAATCAAAAGTCAACAATAATTATTTAAAACACCATTTATTTATTTTTACATACATATAATTTACATCCTACTAATTTTATAAATTTATCCTACTATTCCATACCTTCTAATCTATACCATCCTACTAATTGCTATACAATTTTTGTTTAAAAACATACCAGCATATTCAATGTGGGCACTGCGCCATCATGTAACCTCATCACATTGAGGGTTCTGTTAAAACTAGATTCATCAAAGTGCAGGGAGCAGATATGCCACATTTTATGTCTATGGTTTATATTTTTCTTCTATCCATTTATTTTTGAAAATTTCATTTCCAGGAAATCTGTGGGTTAATAGCATTGCAATGTATTTTACACACTTTATCAATATAATAATATCGATACTTATCGTATGTGATGCGAACATCGCACATCACTAACTAAGACATAAAAATTTTATGTAAACAATACAACGAAATTAAGAAAATAATAACGTTATAATAAGCCATACAAATATGACACAGGTTTCAATAATCTTTAAAAAGATCATCTGGTAACAATACATTACACAAAATTCTACAATATTCAACTGGAATAGTGAAAACTAGTAACTAACCTGTGCAGAGTCAAATTAGTCTGATTTTTGTTATTCCTCGCACCATACTGTATTATGCAACACGATGGCATGATTTTTCTCTTATTTTCCAAAGCCAGAACACAAAAAAAAACCTAGCTTTCGACGTATTTATCTTTAAAACAACGAAAATAATAAAAGCAAACAACTGTTTGACAGCTCAACTACCATAAAACCACAGAGTACTTTGGGCACCTAAAATGGCGACCGGCCACGCAAAGGCATGATTTTGACGTCACACAATAGGGTTGCCAAATTTAGTACTTGGCAAACATATACATGTCTCTTTTTTCATATGCAGCTCTTGGCTAGTTAAAAAGAGACAAAACGCTTTTTGACATGTTTGCGTCGATATGATAGATATTTGTATAACTGTTTATTTCTATAGTCAAACGTTTCAAGTCCATATGATTTATACGTCAGTGGGAACACAATAAATACCTTCATGACAATAACCTAGCGTAGCCAGTGTTGCCAGATGATGATCTAGCATTCTCCCCAAATCTCACCCAAAATCCCCCCAAAATGTTAGTGTTTCGAGAAAAAACCCCCAGTAATAGGAAAAATATTTATTTATTAAAAAAAAAAGTCAGCAATTGCTTCCATGACTGGATCAGCATCTCCGCTTACGTCGTCGTCTGCAGTTCCATACATTTTCTCCGAGTTAAATCTCTTGAGCATCTTTGAAGTTGGTTTAAAATTTTAGTATTGGGTCACTTTCCCACTCCTTTTAAAACCTTCTTACATAATTTTGTTTTGATAGTGCCAGTATCTTCAACAAGGCATCTGCGCCTTGAGAGACCACATAGGAGAACTCACTGCTTTTTATCAACGTTGTACATTCAATGGCGGTTGGTGGCGGCAAAAACCTGTTTATTTATCTGACCGAGGGACCGACCGCCACAGGCGACTGAACGGAACGGAACTCGACTATCATCATTCATCGTCGTGCGCTGCCGATGCAAACTGTGTGTGTTTGTGTGCGTTTCTATGGTGCGTACAAATTAAGTACCTAGTGAGTGGTTTAGTATAGTGGCGGTCGCGTTCAGTTATAAAACTTTTTATAAAAAATCCTCCAATTACCTCCAAGCCAATTTTTTCCCCCCCGCAGAACCCCCCAAAGGATTTGTCCCCCCAAAAATCCCCCCTTGGTCTGAAAACACCCCCAAATTTGGGGGGAATCCCCCCCATCTGGCAACAGTGAGCGTAGCGCAGGTGATACAGGTGAGGGTATATATGTTCTGTGTACAGGTGTTAGAGATTTAGAGAACACAACACACTTAGGCTGTGCGCACACCAATTGAGGAGAAGCGTTGAGTACGAATGTCGATCGGAGTACCGCTTCCAGTACGCACTGATGATAGCCTTCAGCAAGTCTCTTACTCAAAGCCAGCTACTACAGAACATTAATACATAGATACTATTGGACAATAGCGATGAGCACAAATAACAGCAACGCTAGTAAACAGTTCTTATATCTTCGGCCGCAGATTTTGCGAATCAATGATTGTTACTACCGTGTGAGTCCGTGTGTACTTCCTTTCGGAACACGGTAAGAAGCACAGACTACAACTACATAGAATTATTTTACTCTTTGATAGAGATAAGTACTACGCTTATAGATGTGGCCACCTCGTGGCCGCACATGAGACAGCACTATAAAACTTCAATGTTGCTATTATGGAAACTTTTCCCTAAATATGACCAAAAACGTGAGGGTGTTTCGTTGTAACAACTACATACTAAATTATTATTAATGTACTAATATGAGTCGCATAATGTCATTCATATGAAGAGTGCAAAATTATTTATATTATTCAACATATAAAATTGCCAACAGGATTCTAATGATATTAACAGTTTTATAGTAAAACAATCTTGGAACATGTTACATGATACCTACTGTAAATACTTACGTAACTATTGTTACAAAGCAGAATTAAAACTTTGATGGTTTATTTGATTGAACAAGCAGAATATTTTGGACTTCAAATTGTAGTACCTAACACCTTGTAACAACAATATTCTAACAAATAAACTTATTCTATTCTATTCTATTCTATTCTACAAACTAATCGCAGAGACTCGAGAGGTCTATTTTATGAAATATTTTTGCCTCGTTGTTTGCACATTGAATTGAAGTTTTTGTATCAAACGATGTGACACGAGAATTTTATATATTAGAATAATATGAAGTTTACTATATAATTCAAAGTAATCTGGTGAACAAACTATTTATTTTATTGAATTTTATTTATTTAACTACTTGCACTTTTTATTACAGAGTTAAGGGAAAAAAGATGACAAGGTATGGCAACACAACGAATATCAAGTTATAGGTTATGTGGAATGAAAAATAAACGATATCGCTAGAATTACGCCTAAGTTTCATCGAAAGCCATGTCATTACATAAACACAAATGTATTTCTTCAATCAGTGCACAATAACTATTAAAATTTGCATACTTACGAGTGAAAAGTAACATTCTCATCTTCCTTTCTTTCTGTGCGGCTTTTGCAGCCTAAAATACTGCACCATCCCATTATATAGCACACAAAATGCACAAAACACTTAACTATTGGAGTCTATTTTTCAAAAATGCACTAAAACTATTACTTTAATTGCCGAAATTATCTAAAAACATAAAAAAACTGACTCGAGTCGACCTCTCAGTGACAGTGACAGGCCTTTGTTTGGCTAACTTTCCAAAGTTCGCCAAGCAAAAAACCGGCACGCCGTATGAGACAGAGCATGTTATGTTTTGTCTCAATTTTCTCACTTGTTTCGTATATATGCTTCTCACTTCCACACTTCCCTACAGTCTCATGGCTACATCTAGAGGTATATAATCTAAGGGTACTACGCATGACTCGTAAAACACCGTCTTGCACAGAATGACACTGACAAATGACATGTAAACAGCGTTGCCAGCACCAATTTTTCAAATTCCCCGAAAAACCAATTTTGAGCCATTCCGTGAAAAATTGCGCCGTTACTAAGTGGGACAAAACGGACAATAAAAAAAAAATAAGTAAGGTTTTATTATGATTCGATGCGGCATTTATCAGAGTTTGAGAAAACTATATATTATATCACTAAATGTATATAGCTTTAAAAAAAACGGAGTTTTAAACATCAACTATGGTGAGAACTGTCCATTTAGTAACGATCACTAACTTAATATTTTATCAACAATATGAGCTATTTTTTACATATTTTTAACAATTTTAGTTAAACGAATACTATAAAATCCTAAAATCGATTTCATTTACCCATCTGCAATATATTTCTAGCTTTAAATCACGTATTAAAATATTTTCGTCACGTTTTAGGTCAGTTCGACTTATATCTTTAACTTTTTAGATAGTTAGCACCTTCACATTTAATTCAAACTATATTAAATAAAAATGTAAATCAAATTCTACTATATTTCATCCTAAATATATATCTTTACTAGTAATAAATTCTGCTTAATAGACGACAACTTGGTGTAAAAATTTGTGACAGTGACTAAGTAGGAAATGTCATCGTGACTAAATGGAAACACAAGCGGTGTTCATAATAAACTTTTAATAAGTATTAAAACATATTTAATTAATCAAATACAACTTATTTTTCATATGCAATTGGTTGGCAAAGTTTGATTGTAAAAATAAAGTATTTTGTTGTTGTTTTGTTTAATTTTAACAATTAAATTTTGCTTTATGAAATTGTTCATACATAATACTTCCCTATTAATTTCTATTATCTTCACACATTTCTTGGTAACTTAATTATATAGGAACTAATATCTACGTATTTGCGATTACTATGTATATGATTCTACCTACAATAATGTAAGTCAATCCGCTTCGTAAATAAACCGAAAGTTAATCAGTCTATCATATAATATTAACAAAAACACGTAACTTCCATCTTAGTCGCAGTTGGTAAAAATTACACCACGTAAACTTAGCCTTGCATGTCCATTTCGTCACAAAAATTGTTCCGCTAATATGTCACGACACTAAATGGACTTGACGAATCCCACTTTACTAACAATAACGACGACAACATTCAATATTCTTTGTTATTTTATAGGGAATCATTAATTAATTACATGCGCAGATACATGTAGTATAATTCGCAAATAAAATAATGTTATAAGAACTTACCGGTATCACGTTATAACTGTGACTAGTGGACTTCTTAATTGCGACGTGAGTCGAATGCACCTTTCGTCACTGATTACCGTGTCACCACGACTGCCCGATGGGTAAAAAGAAATGGCTGATCTACCATTATAATGTAACCATGAATAAAAAAATAACTTCTTTTAGTAGTTTTGTACTACTGAAAGCAAATAAAAAGGTGGTGACTAAAGTGGAATGTCCGCTTTGATTATCACTTATTTCAAGAATTTGATTGTAATACAATAAGATTTGTTTATAAAATTAATGTTAAATTGAAACAAAAAAGAGCATTCTTTGAAAGCTCACAAAAAAACGATGAAGTGTCCCCTAAAAAACATGAGCTTCGGTTTGTTAAAGTTACCAACAGGAGGTGTGACACGCAAAAATTACCTGTTTTGTTCTTTATTTTTATTTTTTAGTCAGTTAAATTAGCAACAATTTACTCCGTTTAACATTTATTTTTAAAGCTAATGAACTGTAGTGTACATTAAAAAAAAAACACATTCAATATGTATTATGATGGTCTTGTAAATTATTTGTATATTTTTGTGACAGCACTTTTTCCGTATGGTCAATTTTTCGCGGAATGGCTCTTTTCGGAGATATTTTTTTTACATTTTTTTTCTCTCAAGATGTTTGTTTGCTACTATAGTTTACGCCAGATAAACGTGGAATAAAGTACATTGACCTTTCCCTAATATCTCTTCGTAGATACTAGAAATATAAATAAAGAACTGTTTTTCATTACTAGAGAACGTAAAGGATCAAATGTTCTTTAATCCACGTTTATCTGGCGTAAACTATAAAAACTTTAAGACTTAAACCGAAAGTTAAAAAATGTCGTTTAATGCGTTGCATAAGTTACTTACGTTAATAAAGTTGGAAGTAAGTAAGTTACAAGAGGCATGTAAACAACCAGTTTATAGGAAGCAAAGAAAAGGCGTCATGTAAAATAAATAAACAAGTATCGAGTTGTCTTAAAAAAGTGTTCTAATTGTCTCGGACCATCGATTTTCAAAATACATTTTCGCTTGAGATTCCTCGCAGCTTGGGGAATGCTCCACAAGTTGGCAATGCTAAATTTTACATTTCAAATGTTGCATGTTTTTTCACCTGGCTACTAAGGACTTTAAGAAAGACAAAAATAGTTAAATTGGCGCCGAAATCGGTTAACTAGGGATTCTAGCGTATGCCATTCACATCTGGAGTGAGGCCATTGAGAAGCATGGGGAAGTAGTTGCGGTCTCCCTAGACATCTCGAAGGCCTTCGACAGGGTCTCACGATGCAGGGATTCAGGGTGGCACGATGGCCTTATTAGTAAGCTTCCTTCCTTTGGTCTGCCCGTCAGATTGTGTGATTGGATTGCAGATTTCCTGAGGGATCGGTCTATCCGAGTGGGCATAGATGGCTGATCGTCCAGACTGCTGGATATTAATGCCAGGGTTTCTCAGGGGTCAGTGCTCTCGGCAACATTGTTCCTGCTGCATATTAATTGCAGGGAATATTTTTTTTTCACCTTCCTGGTTATTATCGCAAAAAAAATCGTGCTTTAGATTTTTTGTTACCTCTTATAGCATTTATTGTATAAGAATTATAGTTTCTATAATCTAATGGGCATGTTGTATTTGAAGTAAATTATGCATCAGCCTAATTTACTTCAAATACTTCTGTTTTGTTAAAATATAGTGTAATGTAATTTTCTTCTGACATTTATTTTATAAAGTCACGGAACAGAAAAAACAGTTTTTTCTGTTCCGTGTATAAATTACCTACTTATTATTTATTTTATTTGATTATTTTGAATGTGAGGACCATGTGGGTCATTTTATTATTATATTTTTTTTTGTTGTTTTTCCTACGTTCGTCTGCCAGTTTGAGTACTATATAAGCGACCTACAAAAATGTCTTTTCTTTGGTATTGTTCGTCGTGTCGTTGAGTTGGAGTTGTAAGTCGAACTACACGATAACTGAAACGTTTGCACTGACTGGACAGGTCCACTCAAATCTTTGTGGTTCTTTCTTCAAAAGACCATCTCAGATACTAATCTGCATAGTTCTCATGTGAGTTGAGCAAGATTGTGTGGACTTTAAAAGAGACTATGACCTCTGAGTTTGTTTCGGCTGTTTCTTCTCAGAGTAGTCAGGTACCTACTAGGTAGTTTTAAAAATATGACGTGTAAACTTAGAATAATGACATATAGAAACCAAGTCCTCGCGCCCATTTTGAAGCACCTTAATTGGAGCCATAAATGGCTCCAAACGCCGCGGCGCTCCGTAGTGTTCAATGTCAACGCACGCCGAAAGTGTCTCGCGAAAAAATAAAATATTATGACGATTTGTGCAGTATTGTGTCACAATACATCTGAAAAACAAAAGAAATGTAATAACATCACTTTTCACAGGTAAGCTTTCAGTATTTCATAGTATCTTGTAGCTATAGTATGTTGTAATTAAGTCAAAATAGAAAAAAATAGAAACGCTCAGTGTTGCCCGTTTTTGAAAATATTTTCCCATTTTAACTGACTTTATTGCTCCGACTAATTAATTTTAAAACAGTTGCTACTGTTACTTACTGTTGTTGTTCTTTAATGTAGGTGTTTGTGTGATTAAGCGATATCGTATACCTGAAATTGTGTTACTTGAAAGTTGAGAAGTAAACGAACTTTATTTCCACTCTTGTTAAAATGTCAACTTATAGTAGTATTGCGTGTTGTTTTTCAAAGTATTCCTATCGACCCTGTTATTGCTGACAAGTGGGTGAGTTAGTTACACAGTATAAAAATTCATAATTGTATACAATAATTAAAATATACATTGTTTTTTTTTACGTGTTGTGGTTTTCTTTTATTCTTTTCATAAAAATAAACATAGTCGGGGTGAGTCAGTTTGAGTGAAAGGGTTTTATTATTGGCATAAACTTTAATTGTTTTGTAAAATATAACTGATACACGTTCGATCCAGAAGCATCATATAGACACGGGAAATAATTCGCCGAATTAGCCTCCATATCGCCTGACACCTGCAAAGAAGGAAATTATGCAGCAAGAGCTTGCTGATCGTTCGAGAAGAGTTGGAGAAGATTTCAAAGTAGGTGACAAGGTTTTATTGGCTACCCATCAGACTGCTAAGTTTTTCCCTAAGAGAGATGGGCCGTAATGTTGTGAAGAAAAAGTTGAGTCCAACAACATACCTGATCGCATCTGATGGAGATCCTTATGAGATATTGGGCAAGTTCCACGCTAACCAACTCGCCCCTTTTCGAGGACGTGTAGATGAATGCACTCGGCCATTAGAACCTAAGAAAAGGCGAGGCCGACCTCGTTTGCAACCCATTCCTGAGGTTATTAATGTAGGACTAGACCACGATCGAGGTCGTAATCGTGATCTAGAGGGGGAGTATGTAGCGAGGCAACCCCGAGGTATAGGTGTAGGGATTAATGTTGGCCAAACCGATAGCGGCGACCAATCCAATGATCGCGTGGACGTGGCTCCCCCGCATCTTAATGTTAGCTCCCCTGCATGGTTCGACCAATCCCGGGCCCCGATTTCTCCCGCGCGCCCTGTTTCTGGCGCCACTGTTGCCGCGCGGGCGAGTGACACGCCACAGCAAAAGACACAGTCGTTGGCGCGAAGGGTTTCTGGTCGCACACGCAAGGTGCCTACCATCCTAGATCTGTAAACCGTTAACTTTCCTATTTATCTCTGCTATGTCCTAACTCTTGTGCTCCTATATTGTATTATTTAAGTAACTAGCTTCCTCCCGCGACTTCGTCTGCGTAGACTTTAGTACTGCCGCGCAACTTTTTGCCTCATTGTCTCATCCTTGGAATTGCATCTTTATGATTCAGGTATCCAGACATTGTGAGTCGTTGCGGTGCCGCTGAAAGTAAGATTTCAGCCCCGAAATTACTTCGACATGTTTGTGATCTCCTGGTAGACCCTTGTGAATCTTAAGCGCTCATATTTGCAGCCTCGAAAATACTCCGACATGTTTTTGTTCTCCTTGTATTATTGATCCATGCCACTCATAATTCCTGCACGGAAAAAACTACATGTTTTTGGTCCCCTGGTACTTTTGAATCGCTTGCAATGAAAGCCATCTTCTTTCCAGTAAAAAAACCTACCCTTAATATTTTGACATGTTTCTGTTCCATGGCTTACTCGAGAATCTTATGGCACTCACATATTCAGCCCCGAAAATACTTCGACATGTTTCTGCTCTCCTGGTACTTGTGAATTTTTAGCGCTCATATTTCCAGCCTCGAAAGTGTACTTCGACATGTTTTTTCTCCTGGACTATTGATCCAAGCCACTCATAACTCCTGCATGGAAAAACAACGACATGTTTTGGTCGAATAAAAGCCCCAAAAAAACGTTGACATGTTTCTGATCTCCTAGTTATTTTGATTCTTTAGCGCTCATAATTCCGGCCCCGAAAACACCTCGACATGTTTCTGCTCTCCGAATACTTGTGAAGTTTCCAGCCCTGAAAAAACTTCGGCATGTTTCTGGTCTCCTGGTACTTGTGAATCTATAGCGCTCGTAATTCCGGCCCCGGAATGCCTCGACATGTTTTTTGCTGTCCTGGTACTTGTGAATCTATAGCGATCTCAATTTCCAGCCCTGAAAAACTTTGGCATGTTCCTGGTCTCCTGATACTTGTGAATCTATAGCGCTCATAATTCCAGTCCCAAAGAAACCTCGAGATGATTCTGCTCTCCTGGTACTTCTGAATCTGTAACGCTCGTTATTCCGGCCCCGGAATGCCTGGACATGTTTCTGCTCTCTTGGTACTTGTAAATCTATATCGTTCTCAATTTCCAGCCCAGAAACACTTGTTTCTGGTCTCCTGGTACTTTTGAATCTGTAGCGCTCGTAATTATAGCCACGGAATACCTCGACATGTTTCTGCTCTCCTGGCACTTCTGAATCTGTAACGCTCGTTATTCCGGCCCCGGAATGCTTCGACATTTTCCTGGTCTCCTGGTACTTGTGAATCAATAGCGCTCATAATTCCAGCCCCAAAGAACTTCGACATGTTCCTGCTATCCTGGTATTTGTGAATCTGTAGCGCTCGTAAATATGGCCGCGGTGTACCTCGACATGTTTCTGCTCTCCTGGTACTTACTTAAAAATCTATAGCGTTCACAATTTCCAGCCCCGAAAATACTTCGACATGTTTCTGTTCTCCTGGTACTTGTGAACCTTTAGACTTCACTATTTTAGCCCAAAAATAAACTTCGACATGTTTCTGTTCTCTTGGAATTTTTTAAACTTAACCGTTCACAATTCCGGCACCCAATATAAATTGACATGTTCCTGCTCTCCTAGTACTAATGAAAATATAGCGTTCACAATTCCAGCGCGGAAAATTCTTCGAATCCGTCGAATACCTCGACATGTTTCTGCTCTCCTGGTACTTGTGAATCTGAAGTACTAAGGCAGCAGAAACGTCTGATTTCCACTTCCTCCTCCGCCGCCATTAAGCTATGCCTTTTATCGGGATAAAAAGTAGCCTATGTGTTATTCCAGGATGTGAACTATATGTGTGCCAAATTTCATTCAAATCCCATCAGCCATTTTTGCGTGATTGACGAACAAACATACAAACATACAAACTTTCACATTTATAATACCTACTAGCTTCTTCCCGCGACTTCGTCTGCGTAGACTTTAGACCTGGTGTGCAACTTAATTGCCTCATATTGTCATTCTTGTAATTGCATCTTCATGATTCTGGTATCCAGATAGTGATTCCCAAAATGACTTCGACATGTTTGTGGTCCCCTGGAAGGTACTTGTGATTTTTTTATGAAAGTCATCTATTTTCCAGAAAAAAAAAACTACCTTAATAAATACTTTGACATAATTATTATGTCTGCTCTGCTGGTACTCGAGAATCTTTGGCACTCACAAATTCAGCCCCGAAAATACTTCGACATGTTTCTGCTCTCCTGGTACTTGTGAATTTATAGCGTTCACAATTTCCAGCCCCAAAAATACTTCGACATGTTTCTGCTCTCCTGGTGCTTGTGAATCTTTAGAATTCAGTCATTTAGCTCAACAACTTTTACATGTTTCTGTTCTCTTGGTATTTTTTAAACTTAACCGCTCACAATTCCGGCCCCGAAAATAAAATCGACATATTTCTTCTCTCCTGGTTATTTTCGGGAATCTATAGCGTTCACAATTTCCAGCCCAGAAAATACTTCGACATGTTCTTGCTCTCCTAGTACTCGTGAATCTGTAGCGCTCGGATTCTAGTCCCGAAAATACTTCGACCTATTTCTGATCTCCTGGTACTTGTGAATCTAAAGCGCTCATTTAAACCCCTAAAAATCATCCGAGATGTTTCTGCTCTCCTGGTACTTGTGAACTTATAGCGCTTGACATTCCGGCCTCGGAATACCTCGACATATTTCTGCTCTCCTGGTTATTTTCGGGAATCTATAGCGTTCACAATTTCCAGTCCCGAAAATACTTTGACACGTGGCTCTCCTGGTACTTGAGAATCTATAGCGTTCACAGTTTCCAGCCCCGAAAATACTTCAACATGTTTCTGCTCTCCTAGTACTTGTGAAAATATAGCGTTCACAATTCCAGCGCGGAAAATGTTTCGACATATTTCTGAACTCCTGGTACTTGTGAATCTAAATCGCTCGTAATGCCCCAAAAAAGTTTCGGAGACGTTTCTGCTGTCCTGGTACTTGTGAATCTGTAGCGCTTGACATTCCGGCCTCGGAATACCACGACATGTTTCTGCTCTCCTAGTACTTGTTAGTCTAAAGCACTCGTAATTTAAGCCCCAATAAAATTTCCGAGATATTTATGCTCTCCTGGTACTTGTGAATCTGTAGCGCTTGTAATTCCGGCCCCGGAATACCTTGACATGTTTTTGCTCTCCTGGTACTTGTGAATCTGTAGCGCTCGGAATTCCGGTCTCGAAAATACCTTCGACACGTTTTTGCTCTGCTAATAAAAAAAATCTTTCCCAAAAATAATTTGACATGTTGCTGGTTTCCTTGATACTTGTGAATCTTTTAGCACTCGTAACAAAATTCTAGCCCAGTAAAAAATTTCGACATGTTTCTGTACTCCTGGTACTTTTGAATCTGAAGTACTAAGGTAGCAGAAACTTTGGACTTCCACTTCTTCCTCTGTCTCCATTAGGTAATGTATTTTACCGGGATAAAAAGTTGCCTATGTGTTATTCCAGGATGTAATCTACATATGTGCCAAATTTCATCCAAATACCTTCAGCCGTTTTTGCGTGATTGACGGACAAACATACAAACATGAACGCTTGGAATGAAAGCCAATCTATTTTCCAGCAAAAAAAAAACCTGACCAAAAATACTTTGACATATACGTCTGCTCTCCTGGTACTCAAGAATCTTTGGCGCTCACAATTTCAGACTCGAAAATATTTCGACATGTTTATGCTCTCCTGGTACTTTTGAATCTGAAGTACTAAGGTAGCAGAAACTTTGGACTTCCACTTCTTCCTCTGTCTCCATTAGGTAATGTATTTTACCGGGATAAAAAGTTGCCTATGTGTTATTCCAGGATGTAATCTACATATGTGCCAAATTTCATCCAAATAACTTCAGCCGTTTTTGCGTGATTGACGGACAAACATACAAACATGAACGCTTGGAATGAAAGCCAATCTATTTTCCAGCAAAAAAAAAACCTGACCAAAAATACTTTGACATATACGTCTGCTCTCCTGGTACTCAAGAATCTTTGGCGCTCACAATTTCAGACTCGAAAATATTTCGACATGTTTATGCTCTCCTGGTACTTGTGAATCTGAAGTACTAAGGCAGCAGAAACGTCTGATTTCCACTTCCTTCTCCGCCGCCATTAAGCTATGCCTTTTATCGGGATAAAAAGTAGCCTATGTGTTATTCCAGGATGTCAACTATATGTGTGCCAATTTTCATTCAAATCCCATCAGCCATTTTTGCGTGATTGACGAACAAACATACAAACATACAAACTTTCATCCTACTAATATTATAAATGTGAAAGTTTGTATGTTTGTATGTTTGGATGTTTGTCCGTCAATCACGCAAAAACGGTTGAAGGGATTTGTATGAAATTTCGCACATATGTAGGTCACATCCTGGAATAACACATAGGCTACTTTTTATCCCGATAAAAGGCATAGCTTAATGGCAGCGGAGGAGGAAGTGGAAATCAGACGTTTCTGCTGCCTTAGTACATCAGATTCACAAGTACCAGGAGAGCATAAACATGTCGAAATATTGTCGGGTCTGAATTTGTGAGCGCCAAAGATTCTCGAGTACCAGGAGAGCAGACATAATGTCAAAGTATTTTTGGTCAGGTTTTTTTTTTGCTGGAAAATAGATTGGCTTTCATTGCAAGCGTTCATGTTTGTATGTTTGGATGTTTGTCCGTCAATCACGCAAAAACGGCTGAAGGGATTTGGATGAAATTTGGCATATATTTATTTATTATTTATTTATTTATTTAAATAGAACGGCCGAAACCAATTACACTATTTAACATAATTAAAATAGATTTCACTCAATCATGCTTCTTCTCACAAAAATTCAAACATTCTGACATTATCATCTTCCATTCATCCGCAAACATATCAAGACCTGTTCTTGAGTCCAGGAGAGCGTTAATAGAAGCTACAGTCCGAGGAATAGGTGATTTGGAGTGTGCAATAGTACGGCTAGTTGGAACAGCCAGTAAGCGGTGCTTTCTGCCACGACAGTAATTGTCTGGGACAAATAGATTGCAGACTTCATTATGCAAATCAGGATCATCGATAATCCCCCTAAGAATTTTAAATATTACAGCCATCTGATCACGCGACCGTCTTACTTCTAGAGAGTTGAAACTTAAGCAACCCAACAGGAATTTAGTGGGATACAAGTAGGGATAAAACCCGTACATGTGCTTGTAAAGGTATCGGAGGAATGCTTTTTGAACTTTCTCTAGAACCAACGCATACTGCTTCTCAAAGGGATTCCATACGCACGCACTAGACTCAAGCTTGCTACGAACCAATGCCCCAAACACAAGCCTGATAACGTGGGGGTTGTGGAAGTCACGACAGTTCCTTAAAACGAAGCCAAGGCGCCTGAAGGACTCCTTAGCAGTGGATGAGATGTGGTCGTGAAAAGAGCTTACGGTCGAATATGACTCCCAGATCTTTCATGGAATCAGTTCTTGTAATAGTATCTCCATTCAGTTTGTATAGAAAATTGACCGGGTGCCGCATGCGGCCGAAAGACATCACGTAGCATTTTGATTCATTAAATAGCAATTTATTTTTTAAACTCCAATTATATACTGCATCAGTGTCTGATTGCAGAGCTTGGCAATCGCGCTCAGATTTAATTTCATAAAATAGTTTTAAGTCATCAGCATATAAGAGGGATCTAGCATTAACAACCACAACCACATCCTGGAATAACACATAGGCTACTTTTTATCCAGGTAACATACATGACTTAATGGAGACATAGGAAGAAGTTGAAGTCCAAAGTTTCTGCTACCTTAGTACTTCAGATTAAAAAGTACCAGGAGAACAGAAACATGTCAATTTTTTTTACCGGGCTAGAATTTTATTACGAGTGCTAAGAGATTCACAACCACCAGGACACCAGCAACATGTCAAATTATTTATGGGCAAGATTTTTTTTTAAGCAGAGCAGAAAATTTCTGGTCTGGAATACAGAGCGCTACAGATTCACAAGTACCAGGAGAGCAGAAACATACCGAGGTATTCCGGGGCCGGAAACATCTCGGAAGTTTTTTTGGGGCTTGAATTATGAATGCTTTAGATTCACAAGTACCAGGAGATTAGAAATATTTCGAAGCATTTTCCGCGTTGGAATTGTGAACGCTATATTTTCACAAGTACTAGGAGAGCAGAAACATGTCGAAGTATTTTCTGGGCTGGAAATTGTGAACGCTATAGATTCGCAAGTACCAGGAGAGCAAAAACATGTCAAGGCATTTCGGAGCCGGAATTACGAGCGCTACAGATTCAGAAGTACCAGGAGAGCAGTAACATCTCGAAGTATTTTCTGGGCTGGACTTTCTGAACGCTATACATAGATTCACGAAAATAGCCAGAAGAGCAGACACAGGTCGAATTAGTTTCGGCGCCGGAGTTGTGAGCGGTTAAGTTTAAAAAATACCAAGAGAACACAAACATGTCGAAGCTTATTTCCGGGCTAAAATAATGAAATCTAAAGATTCACAAGTAACATCAGAGCAGAAACCTGTCGAAGTATTTTCGGGGCTTGAAATTGTGTACCAGGAGAGCAGAATCATATTGAGATATTCCGGGGCCGGAATAACGAGCGCTACAGATTTACAAATACCAGGAGAGCAGGAACATGTCGAGGTATTTTTAGGCTGGAATAAGCGATATTGATTCACAAGTACCAGGAGACCAGGATCATGACAAATATTTTCAGGGCTGGACATTAAAAACGCTATAGATTCGCAAGTACCAGGAAAGCATATAAACATGTTGTTTGGGGGAGCACTTTAGATTCACAAGTACTTTAGATCAGAAATATGTCGAAGGATTTTCCGCGTTGGAATTGTGAACTCTATATTTTCACAAGTACTAGGAGAGCAGAAACATGTCAAAGTATTTTTTGGGCTGGAAATTGTGAACGCTATAGATCAGCAAGCAACCAGGAGAGCAGACGCACGTCGATTTATTTTCGGCGCCGGAGTTGTGAGCGGTGAAGTTTAAAAAATACCAAGAGAACAGAAACATGTCGAAGCTTATTTTCGGGCTGGAAATTGTGAACGCCATAGATTCTCAAGTACCAGGAGAGCAGAATCATTTCGAGATATTCCGAGGCCATAATTACGAGCGCTACAGATTCACAAATACCAGGAAAACAGGAACATGTCAAGGTATTTCTGGGCTGGAATTATGGGCGCTATTGATTCACAAGTACCAGGAGAGCAGAAACATCTCGGAAGTTTTTTTGGGGTTTGAATTATAAGCGCTTTAGGTTCACAAGTTCTTTAGATCAGTAATATGTCAAAGCATTTTCCACGTTGGAATTGTGAACGCTATATTTTCACAAGTACTAGGAGAGCAGAAACATGTCGAAGTATTTTCTGGGCTCGATTGGCGGCGACCTCTCGCGTCCGGCCCTAGTCCAAGCCATGGTCCGGAGCGAGACGGAATGGGACGCCGTTGCCTCCTTCTGCGAAGCAGTCATGCTAGCGAAGGAGGTGGCGGAGCGGGAGAGGAGACCCTCTCGTCCCAGCCGCCGTGGTGGACGCCGCGGGCGTCGGGGGCCACCTGGTGACCTCCGGCCACCGTAGGCGCGGGCCTGTGGACGACGAGCTATGGGTGGCTCGCCGTCCGTCCGTCTAGTGACGACAGGCCGTGTCGACGGCGCGTTAGTGTTCCACACGCGCCTCAAAGAGAGTCAGCAACACAGAGGGGCCCGAAAGGGCCGACGCCTGCCGGAGTCGCGGGATTATTCGCAAGAGACACCGTGGCTCCGGAACACAAAGGGCAATGAAGGAACATGGATGGGTTTTAGTCAGTAGAAGTCTGACACTCCCTCCCGCTACACCCAGAGCGGGAGGAGTCATTGGATGATTTCCCATCCCTAAAAAAAAAAAAAAAAAAAAAAAAAAAAAAAAAAAAAAAAAAAAAAAAAAGTATTTTCTGGGCTTGAAATTGTGAACGCTATAGATTGCCGCAAGTAACCAGGAGAGCAGACACACGTCGATTTATTTTCGGCGCCGGAGTTGTGAGCGGTGAAGTTTAAAAAATACCAAGAGAACAGAAACATGTCGAAGCTTATTTTCGGACTAAAATTAATGAACTCTAAAGATTCACAAGTAACAGGAAAGCAAAAACCTGTCGAAGTATTTTCGGGGCTGGAAATTGTGAACGCTATAGATTCTCAAGTACCAACAGAGCAGAATCATGTCGAGATATTCCGGGGCCATAATTACGAGCGCTACAGATTCACAAATACTAGGAGAGTAGGAACATGCCGATGTTTTTGAGGACTGGAAATTAAGAGCGCTATAGATTCGCAAGTACCAGAAGAGCAAAAACATGTCGAGGCATTTTGGAGCTGGAATAGATTCAGAAGTACCAAGAGAGCAATAACATACATCTGGAAGTGTTTTCTGGGCTGGAAATTCTGAACGCTATAGATTCCCGAAAATAACCAGGAGAGCAGACCCACGTCGATTTTTTAATTTAATATGTCAAAGTATTGCCGGAGCTGGAATTATGAACGGTGCAGATTCACAAGTAGAAACCAGAAGACCAGAAACATGCCAAAGTATTTTTTTCGACAGGAGTCGTGAGCGCTTAAGATTCACAAGTACCTACCAGGAGATCACAAACATGTCGAAGTTGTGTCGGGGCTGAAATCTTACTTTCAGCCGCACCGCAAGGTCTCACAATATCTGGATACCTGAATCATGAAAATGCAGTTCCAAGGATGAGACAATGAGGGGCAGTTCTAAAGTCTACGCAGACGAAGTCGCGGGAAGTAGCTAGTTTATAATATTAGTAGGATTAGTAGGATTACCAATCCTACAGGCAATATGTGCAAAGTCCAAAGTTTCCCCCGCTAAAATAACAACGCTAGCTCGATTAGAACTTGTCGCCGCTTTACTTCTGTCTAAACTTGTTCGCGTGGTCAAAGACAAACTTTCCGCTCGTGTACCTATTGCAGGTGTCAACGCTTTCTCGGACTCCACCATAGCTCTCTCGTGGATCCACTCATCTCCCCATAGATGGTCTATCTTTGTCAGCAATCGCATTGCTCAAATACAAGAAAACATACCTGCCGCTTGTTTCAGTCACGTGTCAGGGAAAGAAAATCCTAGCGATTGTCTGTCTCGCGGCATGCTGCCATCGGATTTAATAGAACACTCGTTGTGGTGGAACGGCCCTACATGGCTCCATCAGCCCATGAGCGAGTGGCCTTTAAAATTCTCCCCTAATCAATGTGAAACATTACCGGAGTTTAAATCAAAGATTTTTCTTGTAGAAACCTCCAATACTGAACCGGGTGTTTTAGATGCTATAGCTGACCGTGTTTGCTCATGGAATAAATTGTTACGTGTATTTATGTACATTCTTAAATTTACGAGCAGACTACATAGTCATAGCTCTGTCGAAAACCTTCAAACCGCCGAAAACTTCATTGTTCGAATAGTTCAAAGTGTACATTTTTCTAATGATTTAAATATAATTAAAGAAGGCGAACGTCCTTCTAAGAAGTTGCGCTGTTTGTCTGTCTTCGTTGATAGCTTCGGATTCTTACTTAATGGGGGCAGATTGTCTAAATCTGACTTACCGTATGAAGCCAAGCATCCCGCGCTTTTACCTAAACGCGACCGCGTAGTCGATCTAATTATTGATCACTATCACAATACCTACTGCTACTGCCATACGGGACCCGGGTTATTGCTATCCATTCTAAGGCAGCGGTTTTGGATATTGGATGGCCGAACAGTCATACGTTCCCGCTGTCGGAAATGTAATACTTGTTTCCGTCTCAATCCTAAGCATCCAGTACCCAAAATGGCTGAACTTCCTGGATATCGCGTCCGTGATGCTAAGGCCTTTGTACATACCGGTGTAGATTTCGCCGGGCCGCTTGCTTACGTACCTATTCGACGTAGAGGTCAACGTTCCCAGAAACTTTATTTATGCTTGTTCGTATGTATGGTGACTAAAGCCATACATATCGAGCTTTTAACGGACCTCACATCTGAGGCTTTCTTATCCGCATTTAAGAGATTCATTTCCCGCCGCGGTCCAGTGTCTGTCATGTACTCAGACAATGGTACCAATTTCGTTGGCGCTAAGGCGCAACTAGATGATATTTATTCTTTCTTATTAAATTCGACCGTTCAAACGGATATTAAAAATGAGCTTCTTAAATCACGCATCGAGTGGAAAAGAATACCGCCGCGAGCTCTGCACTTCGGAGGTATTTGGGAATCGAACACTAAGAGTATTAAAACTCACATGTTTAGGTAAACAGCTTCTCACTTACGAGGAGCTCTCGACCGTATTGGTGCAAATTGAGGGTCTTTTGAACTCTCGACTGCTTAGTGCTCTTTCATCAGACCCGTATTTTTTAATGTCTATAGTCCACTCAAGTATTTGCCTTCTTCGGAACTGACAGAAGAAAACACAAATCTAACAAACCGCAAAAGGCTTTTGGATCAGCTTGTGTTATCCTACTGGAACAAATGGCGAGTTGAGTACTTGCACACGTTGCAAGTTCGCCAGAAGTGGTGTACTCCCGATCGCCCTATAGAGATCGGTACTGTCGTTCTCTTGGGTCAAGATAACGTACCTCCACTGACCTGGCCATTAGGTATCATAGAGGAAGTTTTCCCGGGATCGGGTTGTATCCTTTACCAACTCAATAAAATAAGATTACCTACTACGTTATTTAATTTAGTTTAGAGTTTATAGTAAACTGTATACGTTTCAATGGCACGCCATTATATAATTATAATTAAGATTTATTCCACTCATCTTAGTCAAATCAAACCGCAATTTCATTCTCATGAGTCAGATAATAATTGATCCCGAGCACTATATCATTGTGATGGTGTTTCAGACTGCCACTTGATTTCCCTTAATACTCTCCAACAACCAAATATTTACATGTCATTCCCCGCTTCTTAAGCCGCACCCGCGCCGCTTAGATTAGCTGTTTTGAAAGCTCTGTAGTGCGATTCACTAAGGCAGAACATCTTTACAACCAAGAAATCATCCTTGAAACATCTGATAAATATATGCCACATCAGATGTTTCAACGATGATTTCTTGCTGAGTGAATCGCACTACTGGACCTTTCAAGGCGGGGAGTATGGTGTGGCGAGTATCGCCCCTCAGCTTCAAGTTGGCTGGCGTGTAGTATCACGGGGGTGTGTGTGGGCCCGGCTGAAGGCATGTACCTATCGACAGCGTATGGGACCGCCATTTTTTAAGGAATCAGCGGCCATAACATAGAGTACTACTTTAATACTGGCCATAATGAATTGAGATGTCATAGTGCGCTGTCACCGTACGCACACGTCTCACCGCGTGTAAAAGAAAAATCTTAAGACATCATCCCCGCAAGACCTTATAAATACAAGGTTTTATATAACCGCGTCCGTGTAATTTAACAAAAAGAAGAAAAAAGGTGATCGGCGTGCAAGACCAGGCAGAGAGACAGGTGGTACCACCTGTGAAGATCTTCGAGGCTGCACAAGGAAGAATCAGGTACCGCCTTTCTTTACATGCTAGAGTTAGCCCACCATACGCCGTCTGCTGCCGCCACTCCCAACTTGAAAATTATACGGACAAGTATAGGCATTTGAATCTGCACGCAATCCAGGTGTTAGATTGTAACAAGTCCTCAAACCGCTGAGATACACGGCTATTTACACGCCTGTCCCTCCAGCGTGCATGAAGTCACAATTGGGCGCCAAATTAGTTGAATCGCATAGAAGGTAAGAAAAAAGAACAAGAAAAAGCCAAGAAGTGATGGTCATTAATGCGATTTCGCATAAATTTCATTAGGATGCGAATTCTTGAGTCTTAGCATGTTAATTGCTATTGCTATGCTATTTGCTAATAAAACGATAATTAATAATAAAAAAATAAAAGAAATTTGTAAATAAACGAAAGAAAGATAATAAAGTAATAATTAGCTTAATCCCATTCTTCGCATCACCCTGAATAATTTTAATAATAATTTTAACGAACTAAACGATCACACATATTCATACAATATACGACCCTAAGTACGAGCAAATCAAAGATAATAAGATGTTAATTGCTTAACATAACAATTAACATAATTCACATCGCACGAATTTCGCAACTACATTTAATTTGTTAAATGAGCATCCGTATACTAATAATTAATGCATCATTACAACCAAGAATCGTCGATAACACGTGTCACGGCCCTAAGAGGGACGCGGAAGGGGTGAGGCGAAGAGATACTTCAGTGTTTGCAATTAGTCTTGTAGAGTGCGTGTGCGCTTTCTTTCGCAGTTCGGTTTTTTTTTATAACCACTGATCTATGATTTATAAACGATACAAATAGATAGTAGGCATAAGTAGGTAGGTATGCATAGTGTGAACTAAAAACATTCATTCTATATCTGTTATTATCTGTGATTGTTATAAATTTTAATTTATATTTTTAAAGAAAAAGTGTAAACTGTGTAAAATCATTCATTTAAAAAATAATGGAAAATACCATAAAAGCAAATTTTGCCATCTGTGATTGATTGTAAGTTATATATTATATTAGTATTGTTATTGGTAAGTTCAATTAAAATGATTATTTTACCTGTAAATAAAAATTCTTTAAGAAACAGGTAGTTTTTTTTAACACTTGTGTACACATCTGTACTATACTTGTAACACTATCCTACATATTTTAGAAGATAGCAAAATGTACTACGCGTTCGCTTTTTTGTAACCACCTAAACTTGGTCGGGTTACCACGGTCTTTCACTTCCTAATGACTTTTATTTTATTATCTCGTTAATTATTTTATGTAGTACGCTGAAATATAACAGGTGTAAAGCTGAACTTACCAACTAAAAATTGAGATATTATTCAGTTTGTATATCTGTCGCAGTAAGATAGATAAAGCCGTAATATAGTTATATTATATCCCTAGGGATATAATTATATACCGTAACATAGTTATACGAAAGCGATTCTTTACTATCTCACAAGGAATATAGTTATAAAACCGTCGAAGTTTAGTGATATACTTATATTACTAGATTAAGTTTAGTGGAATAGCTGTCGGAGTGTGCGGCGCGCCCTACTCTAACTTTGAATGATCCTATACCAAATGAAAACTTGTCACTGAGAGAAATATGCCAAAAATTGGCGCGCTTTGGTGGCCAAGGTTATTAATGTTCCTGTAAAAAACTGGCCAAGTGCGAGTCGGACTACCGCACGAAAGGTTCCGTACCATTGTCGTTTTATACGATCTATGTCGTATTAAAAAAAAACGTGTCCGTTACCGCAGCAAAATAATGTCGAAAATAGTCATTTAAACCATATAGATAATTAGTTGGCCAGCTTCTGTAATTGTTGCACACATTTTTAAATTTGTTGCATTTATAGGTTTTTAGTTATTTCACAAAAACATTTTCTGCTGGGATAACGTTACTGCAGCAAAATGTTTTTCTTTTTAATGGGAATATTGAAATAAATACTAGCTGTTTAATTAGTTGTCTATACGAGGTAAATGTTGCACCTTATTTTGTATTTGTTATTTCTTCGGCTGCGAAGTTATTCAAGATTTTGCTGGAGTAACGTTTTTGGTTTTGCTGGATCTCTGAAACGGTTAAGCGGATTCTTATCATCTTTTGTACACGACTTCTTAGGAAGTAAGTAGTTTAATTTGTTGTGCAATAAAAATTAAAAAAAATATTGCACCGTTCAAAGGTTATTCAATTAATTATAAAAACACTTCAATAGATCCTAACACTTTGAATAAGAGCTCTAAAGACTTGCTTTAAGCGTTATTTTGTAGTTTGTAACTGCCTTCAAATGTTTGTGAAATTACATTAGTATCCTGCAAGTAATTAAAAAGTTATGATGATATTCAATTCTCTATTTTCACGGTCACAATGCGCGCGTAGTTATTTGGCCACTGATAAACCTGTGTGTGGATATACAAACTGAATGTTATCTCAATTTTTAGTTGGTTAGTTCAGCTTTACACATGTAAAATTTCAGCGTACTACATACAATAATTAACGAGATAATAAAATAAAAGTCATTAGGAACTGAAAGACCGTGGTAACCCGACCAAGTTTAGGTGGTTACAAAAAAGCGAACGCGTGGTACATTTTGCTATCTTCTAAAATATGTAGGATAGTGTTACCAGTTTAGTACAGATGTGTAAACAAGTGTTAAAAAAATCTACATGTTTAAAGAATTTTAATTTACAGGTAAAATGATCATTTTAATTGAACTTTTAAAATATTGAGTATATATAACTTACAAACAATCACAGATGGCAAATGTGCTTTTATGGTATTTTCCATTATTTTTTAAATGAATGATTGGGCACAGTTTACACTTTTTCTTTAAAAATATAAATGTTAATTTTAAAAATATAAATTAAAATTTAAAACAATCACAGATAATAACAGATATAGAATGAATGTTTTTAGTTCACACTATGCCTACCTACCTACTTAAGCCTACTATCTATTTGTATCGTTTAAAAATCATAGATCAATGGTTATAAAAAAAACCGGAACTGCGGAAGGAAGCGCACACGCATAAAAGTACTCTGTGGCACACGCACTCTACAAGACGAATTGCAAACACTGAAGTATCCCTTCGCCTCACCCCTTCCGCGTCCCACTTAGGGCCGTGACACGTGTTATCGACGATTCTTGGTTGTTGTGATGCATGAATTATTAGTATGCGAATGCTCATTTAGCAAATCAAATGTAGTTGCGAAATTCTGTTAAGTGCGAACTGAATGTAAAGATAAGCAATTAATATCTTATTATCTTTGATTTTCTCGTACTTAGGGTCGTATATTGTGTGAATACGTGTGATCGTTTAATTCGTTAAAATTATTAGCAGGGTGATGCGAAGAATGGGATTAAGCAAATTATTACTTTATTATCTTTCTTTCGTATAATAACAAAATTCATTTAATTATTAAAATATCAATTATCATGCTAAGAATCAAGAATTCGCATGCTAATGAAATTTTTGCGAAATCGCATTAATTACCATCACTTCTTGGTAGTACTATGCGATTCAACTAAGAATAAATGTCTTGGCGCCAAATTGTGACTTCATGCACGCTTTTGTAATTCTTACACGCTCGTAAATAAATAATGTGAAAATAACATTACCAAGATAATAACGATACCTAATAAACATTTTGGTAGGTAATTATTTTGCACAAAATGTTTTTGTTAAACGTAATTATCGTCACAATATGGTGAAAGTCATCCTTATCTTCGTTGAAACACATGAGTCATATAAAAGCAAAGGCAGCAACATCCCATTTTTTCATTTTGGCAACTTCTAATGCAGTATGGTAGTATTCCGTCAACTTTACTTGACCAAATATTAAAATCGTTTCAAAACCATCATTATCCTATACAAAATAGAGGTTCTAAATTGAGATTGGTAGCAAAACCAGCAACATCCTTCCTTGACCAATCAGGTGTCACTATTCGAACCAACGGTGCATGATTGACTGGTGCAAAACCAGCAACATCCAACTAAGAATGGCGCTAAAGCAGCATTATTCACACATTGGATGCAAAAACAGCAACATCCTAAATGTATTACTTTATTTTGGTAAATGTAGTGTTTCTTAGGGAATTCTGTTTTACAATATCTGATTCTATCATCATTAGTTATCTATTCTTGTAACATAATGTAACTAAAAATTGGTACATGCAACGTAAACAAAAAAAGACGTCTACTGCCTTTTCAGTAAAAGTGTATGTTGCTGCTTTTGCTTCTATATGACTCACATAGTATGTGCAATTGTGCACATAATAGATACCTATCTATTTATTAAGTAGCCGAAAGATAATAATAACGTTTTCTTAACATTTCCAAAAAGCTGGGCATCCTAAATAGGGTGAAGCGATACTTCAAGCCTGAGCAGCTTTTAACTCTTTATAAAGCACAAGTCCGATCCTGCATGGAGTATTGCAGCCACCTTTGGGATGGCTCAGCTAAGTATCAGCTTGCTGCGCTTGACTCGGTGGAACGCAGAGCTAAGAGGCTCATTGGTGACGTAAAACTGGTGGATACCAAGCAACACAGCTTGGCTCATCGCCGCAAGGTTGCCTGTTTGTCGGTCTTCTACAGATTGTACTTCGGAGAGTGAGCCCAGGAACTTCACGACCTCATCCCACCAGCCCCCTTCTACCATCGGACATCCAGACGCACTGCAACTTGCCATCCCTACCTTGTTGCTATTCCACCAACTCGCACTAAGCGCTTCCAAGCGTCTTTCATAATGCGCACAGCAAAGGAGTGGAACTCTTTGCCTGCGTTTGTGTTTCCGAATGCTTACAACCCTAATCTTTTCAAAGTTAGAGTGAACAGGCTACTTCTGGGTAAGCTCGCTACATCGTAGACTTTGTCTCTGTCATCTCTGACCAAGACTAGAGTCAAGAGCAAACCCATACCAAGTAAAAAAAAAAAAAAAAAGGTAAAGATATAAAATTGTTATGGGTATGTAACAGTGTACGTGTCTGTACCGAACTTGTAAGGTATATTATACTAAACATTTTAGAAGATAGCAAAATGTACTACGCGTTCGCTTTTTTGTAACCACCTAAACTTGGTCGGGTTACCACGGTCTTTCACTTTCTAATGACTTTTATTTTATTATCTCGTTAATTATTGTATTTAGTACGCTGAAATTTTACAAGTGTAAAGCTGAACTAACCAACTAAAAATTGAGATAACATTCAGTTTGTATATCCACACACAGGTTTATCAGTGGCCAAATAACTACGCGCGCATTGTGACCGTGAAAATAGAGAACTGAATATCATCATAACTTTTTAATTACTTGCAGGATACTAATGTAATTTCACAAACATTTGAAGGCAGTTACAAGCTACAAAATAACGCTTAAAACAAGTCTTTAGAGCTCTTATTCAGAGTGTTAGGATCTATTGAAGTGTTTTTATATTTAATTGAATAACCTTTGAACGGTGCAATTTTTTTTTTATTTTTTATTGCACAACAAATTAAACTACTTCCTAAGAAGTCGTGTACAAAAGATGATAAGAATCCGCTTAACCGTTTCAGAGATCCAGCAAAACCAAAAACGTTACTCCAGCAAAATCTTGAATAACTTCGCAGCCGAAGAAATAACAAATACAAAATAAGGTGCAACATTTACCTCGTATAGACAACTAATTAAACAGCTAGTATTTATTTCAATATTCCCATTAAAAAGAAAAACATTTTGCTGCAGTAACGTTATCCCAGCAGAAAATGTTTTTGTGAAATAACTAAAAACCTATAAATGCAACAAATTTAGAAATGCGTGCAACAATTACAGAAGCTGGCCAACTAATTATCTATATGGTTTAAATGACTATTTTCGACATTATTTTGCTGCGGTAACGGACACAGAAAAAACTACTTACTAGATCTCGTTCAAACCAATTTTCGCTGGTAGTATACAATGCAATATACATCATATATCTTTTTCAGTTTTATCATTCTCCAATTTTGGAAGTTACAGGGGGGGGGGGGATACATTTTACCACTTTGGAAGGGTCTTTCTCGCAAACTCAATATAATTTTAAAGACCTATCTATAGATACCCCACACGTATGGGTTTGATGAAAAATTTTTTTTCGAGTTTCACTTCTGGTATGGGGACCCCCAAAATTTTTGTTTTTTTTTTCTATTTTTGTGTGAAAATCTTGATGCGGTTCAAAGAATACATCTACTTACCAAGTTTCAACTGCATAGTTCTTAAAGTTTCGAAAAAAAGTGACTGTGACATACCGTCGGACAGATAGACAGACAAACTCAAACTCAAACATTTATTTCAATTAAACCATTTACAGGCACTTTTGAATTGTCAAGGTCGGTCGGTCCAAAAAGATGAAGCTATTTGCACGTTCCAAAGCGTAGATCTCTATGGAGAAGAACGTGCAAGAAACTCCACGGACACTCTTTTAAAAATAATAAATTGTTACAAAGTTTTCTTGACATCGTGTTGAAATTATACATACATGTGAGAACGATGTGACGAGCATGATAAAAACATCCGAACTAAAAAAGGAACAATTCAAAGAAATAATTAAAATAAATTAAAATAAACCATGGCAGCTGAGAAATGACCAGTCCCAACCGACGGCGCCATGACATGCGCCAGGCCCATTCGTCTCAACCATTTTGAATGGAGCCACATAATTTAACGCATACGCCACCATCAGCTAGGCTTTTGAGTGAGCATGACACTCCCAACCGCCAGGGTACTTGAGTCTATACAATGCAAACACACACATATTTAAAAATGTTGGTACTATTGATTTATCAAATAAAGAACAATAAATCAGTGTGTGAGTTAAATTAAATATAAAAGTCATTAAAGACATCTATAGATATACTAAATATATTAAGAGGCCGTGCATAAAATTCACTCGCTACTGTTTAGGTAAATTCGATGCGATTCTATGTTTGTGTGCACCGTTTATGCAGATACACACACACGCGGGTGAAGTTCGAGCGTAGTGACCGCTTAAACAATTTTGATCCTTTAGACGATATTATTTTAAGTAACATAATTATATAGTGTACAGCTTAGAAATAAAAGTCCGGAATGTAAGTGTGGACTGTGTATATTATCACGATCAACAAAAAAATGGTTAAATTTTGTGTTACATGAATTTAGATACGATTAATAAAAATGATGATACAATGATATTTATTTTAGTAAATTGTTTGTAAATAACACTTTTACACGTCAAAAACAAATGACTTAACTGCCGATTATTTTTAAAATTGACGAACAATACCAAAGAAAGGACATTCACGTAATCCACATAAATGACTCCAACTTTCACATCATCGTGCAGAAACATAAGTAACAAAAAGGAAAGAAAATGAACTAAATAGTCCTCACACTATTTAAGTTTTTTTTTCCTTTTGGTGATTCACAACAAATACAATTAAAATAATGTTTTTCATAGTCCAAATAACGTCATTGCGTAATAAATATATTTATTATGTCAAGTCAAGTCCAGGTATCCAGGTTCAACTTATCAGCTATTATTATAAAAGCGGAAAAGAAGGAAAAAAAATATTAGCTAAACATATCTGGTAAAAGTAATTTATACCTAAATAAAATAAAACAGTCATTTATTCAAATTAGGCTGATGGTTAGCACATTTTTACAAGCTTTTATAACGTCGACCTGTATGTAACTATGTTAAGGAATTTAAAGTAACGAATTTAACCATCTTCCAAGGATCGTAGCGTCTTGAAAATTGGCAGCTGTATGTAGTTTTGATGACAATACAATAATATGGTACTGTCGAACTGATCTGGTGATGGAGCCGGAAGATATGAACTGGAACTTCATGATGGAACATCGTAACAAAGCTGTGTTTGGATTTGTTAGAAAAGTCTTATGATCAACTTGGACCACGATTAAGTTTCAAAGTCTGATGATGAAGCCAGAAGATAGGCACTGGTATTCTATGATGGAATATTGTATCATAGCCGTGTTTGGACTTGTTAGAAAGGTCTTAAAATAAACTTTGACCACGATTAAGTTCCAAGGTCTGATGATGAAGCCAGAAGATAGGCACTGGCATTCCATGATGGAATATCATATCATAGCCGTGTTTAGGCTTGTTAAAAAGGTCTTATGATGAACTTTGTCCACAATAACGTTTCAAGGTCTGATGATGAAGCCAGAAGATAGGCAACGGCATTCCATGATGGAATATCGTATCATAGCCGTGTTTGGACTTGTTAGAAAGGTCTTATAATGAACTTTGACCACGATTACGTTTCAAGGTCTGATGATGAAGCCAGAAGATAGGCAATGGCATTCCATGATGGAATATCGTATCATAGCCGTGTTTGGGCTTGTTGGAAAGGTCTAATAATGAACTTTGACCACGATTACGTTTCAAGGTCTGATGATGAAGCCAGAATATACCGCGTGTATCTGACATCGACGCACAAACGATTTCCATGGGTCCAGGGCATGATTTTGGACACCCTAGACTTAAAATTTTTCGTCGGCTTCTAATTTTTTCATTTTTTTTCAAGGGTTTTTTTTACTTTAGCTGCTCATAATCGTTATTCTGACCTAACCCAATGAGATTTTTAATTCATTAACTACTTTCACTAAAAAGAGCAATCTGAATAAAACCACAAATAGATATCAGCTCAGCTGAGCTGATACCTAATTGTGGTACTCTTGAAAAAAATGAAAAAATGAGAAAAGAACCGACGAAAAATTCCAACATTGGGGTGTCCAGAATCATGCCCTGGACCCATGGAAATCGTTTGTGCGTCGATGTCAGATACACGCGGTAGGCACTGGCATTCCGTGATGGACTATCGTATCATAGCCGTGTTTGGTCTTGTTAGAAAGGTCTTATAATGAACTTCGACCACGATTAAGTTTCAAGGTTTGATGATGAAGCCGTAAGGCAGGAACTGGTATTCCATGATGGAATGTCGTATCATAGTCGTGTTTCTACTTGTGAGAAAGGTCACGTAATAGACTTTGAACACGATCAGGTTTCAAGGTTATAACAAACCTATTATATATTGACTTGTAAATGGGCGCTCAACAAAGGCTTAAACTTTTCGTAACTGGTGGCGTTGGAACAGGAAAGACGTTCTGTTGAACTTGTTGAAAAATCAAGTGAACAGATGTTACGGGAAGCAGGTTACAAAGATTGGCGCTCTGACTGGAGTTGCAGCACGACTATAGGTGACTCTACACTGCATAGCTTGCTCAAATTACCAGTTTAAAGAGATGGCGTCTTAGTGTACATCAGTGGCGAAGCGTGAATTTTCGTAAAAGGGAAGCCGAAACCAAAAAATGCTTACCTTGCTCAAGTGTGATGAGGGTTTTTTAGAAAGCCACAACTTTCTAAAAGATAAATAAAGTGCAACTATAATTTTTACAACTTATACAAACAAAACCATGCATGCATGCAAGTATTAATTATGATTTGATGCGAAAATCGAACTATTTCGCGCAACGGCGAATTGTGACACTCAGGTCGTTAAAATTATAAGAAAAAGAAGAAATAAAATATGTATCTACTTTACTGTTACACACTTCTTGACTAACTACTTTTCTACTTATACTCTAAAACTATTCGTCTATTCTTTTTTACAAAATGTCCTAAATGTAAAAAAATAAAAATCAACCCAGCTTTTATGATAATGTTATCATAAAGCTGGGTTGATTTTTAATTTTGAAAAGGATATTTCCTCAGTAAACAATAATCTTTCAGACAGCAGTCTACTTTCACTAATGCCGCCATGCTATCGAATTTACTCAATAATAACAAAACCACTACTGAAATAACTACTTTCTTATAAAACAACAAACTAAAAAAGCTATCTCAGTAATCCTTACTTACCTAGGTAAACACCTATTTAAATAGACGATCACCAAATAATACAACGCCACTAACCTTGTTTTCACTGCACTATTACTAGTTTACACAAATAAATCAATTTCAACAATAATACATGAATAATGCTATAATATTCTAGATTATGATAGGTACGAATATATCAAATCAAATGAAAATGAACAATTAGTGCAATCAATAAATATGACACATAAATAAGCGCGAAAGAAATCTGTTGTGAATGTGTCAAGTGTCATCCAAATATTACTCTCTGAACAAAGTCAATATACAACTTCAGTATCATTCCATCTCTGTCCGTATTGTAACTCGAAAAATCGCGCTTGCCACCTTTCTATATCTGGCGGTATGATGTCGCCTCAAGGTCACGATCGCTACAAGAGAAACATGTTCTAGGATTCCTAAAACGCCGGCCGGCTTATTTCAACTTAATGTCGGCGTTGATTAATTTCTTTGATTGTAACTTTCATAAGCAAATGTTATACCTGCAATGTAACTTCGTAAATAATTATTTGTTTAAATGCTAAATTGAAAACAATAGATGCTAGTATTTGCCATATTTCGAAAGGGAAGCCGATAGGAATCGAGTTGTATGGAGCCTTTGCCACTGGTGTACATGCCTCAACTTTCCGGAAAATCTTGAGAATTATGCGTCTACAGTGGCAAAATGTAGAGTTCTTGTACGTGGACGAGATATTTATGGTTCTGGTTGTGTATGATAGACGCTCATTTACGCCAGCTAAAGAATTCCAATGAACCCTTTGGCGGCATAAACGTTATGCTCTTTGGCGACCTCTCGATTGTACTTCAACATTTGTAACTACTGAATCTTGCGGTGTATTCGAATTATCCTCTTCATTCTGAAAGTATATATTTGAATAAGTACAAGTAGCAAATTTTGCACAGGAAGGTAGGTACATTACAGAACAGCTAACTGCGATCGTCAACCCGCCTGTCAAGCGTGGCGATTATGGCAACCCCCTCTCCACTTTTGGGTGAGGCCTATGTCCAGCCGCGGACGTTATTCGGCTGGTATGATGATGATGATGCATACATACCCTGTATACTGTAGGTATATTATTTATACATCGTTTGATATTTTATTACACAAAGTATAATTATATAATATATATATAATTACCATGCCTAGATCTAGTTGAAATGTATTGTCAGCATTTGCAGTAACCACAGTCATTTCAGAACTGCCAATTTCATCGATTTCCTAAAATGAACAACATTTTAAAATTAGTATGTACTCGTAAACACTTCTACAGTTCTAGCACTGATCAAAAGTAAAATCTTACATGTGCTGGGAACGAAACCGTAGCGAGTTGCTGAGTTTTGTTTCCTTTTTTTTTTAGTTACGCATTCGTAATTCGACCTTTTTGGACCCATTATCTGCAAAAAATTACAGATATCAAACTAAAAAACTTACAAACATACAAACAAACAATGAAACGTTACCTCCATAATATTAGGCTTGAAGACGAAATACATTTTACAATCTTAAAAACAAGCAAAAATACTTAACATCAAAATTAATACTTACTGGATCAAAATGTGGTAGTCGGCGTACAATCTCAGAATAATATTTACGCAAAACTCGCGAGCGCCTGCGAAGCAAAGTGATACGTGTTCACGCTGGGAGAGCCCGGTCGTTACTGACGCCGACGCGATCGGGTTCGCGCGGTCGATAATATAGTTCACTTTGCCTATCATTTACGAAATGAAGTTATTGATTTTTGATATAATAAAATTTAGATTTTATTAAAAGGTTAACTTAAGATTTATGTGTAATTTTTAAATTTTCCTAAAAGTGTTTGTTTAGTATAGTAAAAAATACTTATTTGTCTAAACGTTTTCTCAAAACTTTCGTTTTTCAACATTTTTTTCTGCTTTAATTCGTATTGATTTCAATAATGTTTTCAATCCATGTAAAAGTAGACTATATAATGATGTTATAAATAATTTTTAATGTGCACAATATTTTGTAGTTTGGTTGTCCAACGAAGTCAAACCATCACTCGCTCGTTACTTTTGCGGAAAAGGGGGTTGGAATATGGGTGATTGCCATTATTATATACATTATTTTAAAAATTAAATCAAGCCATGTAAAAGAACAAGAACTCGTCTCTTATAATAACAAAAACAAAGGTTCTAATTCTTCTTGCTTTTCACACAAGTAGTGATCTAAATTGTTCGAAATGAGCTGATTTCGTGCACGGGGCCTTAATACAAACATTATCAATAAGTTTGACTTTGTTTACTACACCTTAGACTGTCCTATGGAGCAGGACCAGCATGTTTCCAAGCATTCTTATCTTGAATATAATCATCTAATTTGTAATATGCTTGTTTACATAGTGTGCTTTTAACATAATTTTTAAATTTTCTTTCATTTAATTCTAATATGTCACAAGGTATTTTGTTGTAACATTTAATACAGTACCCCATGAAAGATGTTCGTACTTTGGCTAATCTATAAAATGGCTGATCTAATTTATTTCTATTTCTAGTATTAAAATTATGTCTATCACTAATTTTGCACAGACAGACAGACATGACGAATTTATAAGGGTTCCGTTTTTGCCATTTGGCTACGGAACCCTAAAAATCGAATTTACAGTGTTCTACTAAAAGATGTGCCTGTAAGGAGCATTCAGTGCTATGTAATTCTAGATGTCATGATTCCTCCTCTTGACTGAACAAAAATTAAAAAATACTTTTAAAGAAACCAAGATCTCAACTTGTTGATAAGAAATAAAGATATCCCAAAACTGTTTGGCTTTAAACGATTTTTAATGTTTGATTAGTTTTAATTGTATTGTTCATGTTTAAAATAAAAAAATATGGTCGTTTTAATAATTACTTTAATTACTTTAAGTATAATTACTTTAATACGTGTTAACAAAGTATTGTAACTAACTGCAGGATACATAAAGTTGATTTATTATTAAGGATAAAACCAATAAAATTTTGTTTTATTTAATTATATATGGCAGATTTCTATTTCACTACGCATAATCAAGTAATGGGTCTGTCTCAAAAAAGTGGCACACTTTTGAATTTTTCTCAATTTTTCAAAAATGTTTGAGAATAAATAAGCTTTAATATACTACAATATGATGATAATATGATACAATATGACTTTTTTGAGACAAACCTTAATATATTTATAACACTGAACTTAATCTAGTAATATAAGTATATCACTAAACTTCGACGGTTTTATAACTATATTCCTAGTGTGATAGTAAAGAATCGCTTTCGTATAACTATGTTACGGTATATAATTATATCCCTAGGGATATAACTTTATACGGCTTTATCTATCTTACTGCGACATATCCACACACAGGTTTATCAGTGGCCAAATAACTACGCGCGCATTGTGACCGTGAAAATGGAGAACTGAATATCATCATAACTTTTTAATTGCAGGATACTAATGTAATTTCACAAACATTTGATGGCAGTTACAAGCTACAAAATAACGCTTAAGGCTGCGTTTCCACCAGAGATGTGCGAGGATGCGTAGCGAGGGATGTGTATGTTAAGAACCAATAGAATCACTTACGCTGAGCGAGGCTAGGTAAATGACGCGATTCTATTGGTCCATAACAAACACATCCCTGGCCACGCATCCTCGCACATCTCTGGTGTAAACGCAGCCTTACTGTTTTTATATTTAATTGAATAACCTTTAAACGGTGCAATATTTTGTCTTTTTTATTGCACAACAAATTAAACTACTTCCTAAGAAGTCGTGTACAAAAGATGATAAGAATCCGCTTAACCTTTTCAGAGATCCAGCAAAACCAAAAACATTACTCCAGCAAAATCTTGAATAACTTCGCAGCCGAAGAAATAACAAATACAAAATAAGGTGCAACATTTACTTCGTATAGACAACTAATTAAATAGCTAGTATTTATTTCAATATTCCCATTAAAAACAAAAACATTTTGCTGCAGTAACGTTATCCCAGCAGAAAATGTTTTTGTGAAATAACTAAAAACCTATAAATGCAACTTTAAAAATCTGTGCAACAATTACCTACAGAAGCTGGCCAACTAATTATCTATATAGTTTAAATGACTATTTTCGACATTATTTTGCTGCGGTAACGGACACGAGTGTGTTACTAAATTATTCTTTACACTAAAACTACGCTGACATAAATCACATTTGAAAGGTTTCTCACCAGTGTGTGTACGAGTATGAATTACTAAATGATTCTTTTCCCTAAAACTTCGCTGACAAATATCACATTTGAAAGGTTTCTCACCAGTGTGGGTACGAGTATGTCTTACTAAAATATTCTTTTGATTAAAACTACGCTGACATATATCGCAATTGAAAGGTTTCTTGCCAGTGTGGGTACGAATATGACTTATAAGATGACACTTTCTACTAAAACTCTGCTGACAAATATCGCAATTGAAAGGTTTCTCGCCAGTGTGGGTACGAGTATGTCTTACCAAAATATTCTTTTGATTAAAACTACGCTGACATATATCGCAATTGAAAGGTTTCTTGCCAGTGTGGGTACGAATATGACTTATAAGATGACACTTTCTACTAAAACTCTGCTGACAAAATTCGCAATTGAAAGGTTTCTTGCCAGTGTGGGTACGAGTATGACTTACAAAATTACTTTTATCTTTAAAACTGCGCTGACATACATCACATTTGAAAGGTTTCTCACGAGTGTGAGTACGAGTATGTCTTTCTAAATGATTCTTTGTTTTAAAACTACGCTGACATATTTTACATTTGAATGATTTTTCACCAGTGTGTTTACGAATATGACTTATGAGATTACATTCTTTACTAAAACTACGCTGACATATATCACATTTGAACGGTTTTTCACTAGTGTGGATACGAGTATGTACAACTAAAGTACTCTGATGATTAAAACTACGCTGGCATATATCACACTTGAAAGGTTTCTCACCAGTGTGGGTACGAGTATGACTTACTAAATTATTCTTTTGAATAAAACTACGCTGACATATATCACATTTGAAAGGTTTCTCACCAGTGTGTTTACGAATATGACACTTTAAATTTCGTTTACTATTAAAACTACGTTGACAAATGTCACATTTGAAAGGTTTTTCACCAGTGTGGGTACGAATATGACTTACTAAATTACCCTTTTGATTAAAACTGTGCTGACAAATATCACATTTGAAAGGTTTTTCACCAGTGTGTGTACGAATATGACTTATGAGATTAAACTTTCTATTAAAACTCTGCTGACAAATATCGCAATTGAAAGGTTTCTCGCCAGTGTGGGTACGAGTATGTCTTACTAAATTACACTTGAGATTAAAATTACGCTGACAAATATCACATTTGAAAAGGTTTCCACCAGTGTGGATACGAGTATGTCTTTCTAAATCATTCTTTCTTTGAAAAATACGCTGACAAATATCACATTTGAAAGGTTTCTCACCAGTGTGGGTACGAGTATGTCTTACTAAAATATTCTTTTGATAAAAACTACGCTGACATATATCACACTTGAAAGGTTTCTCACCAGTGTGGGTACGAGTATGACTTACTAAATTACCCTTTTGATTAAAACTACGCTGACAAATATCACATTTGAAAGGTTTCTCACCAGTGTGGGCACGAGTATGTCTTTCTAGATGATTATTTTGTTTAAAACTACGCTGACATATTTTACATTTGAATGTTTTTTCACCAGTGTGTTTACGAATATGACTTATGATATTACATTCTTTACTAAAACTACGCTGACATATGTCACATTCGAAACGTTTTTCATTGAAACGCAGTCTTCGATACCTTTCTGTTCTATCACTGTCAATAACGTTGTTCGATATTTTACATTTAATATCATGTCTGTTACCATTATTTCGGAAAATTGTACTTAAAGCAGTATTATTTGTACTGCCACAAACTTGTATTTTAGTGAAAGGCTTTTTAAATGTAGTCGTTCGGTTGGACGTATGATTCTGAGATTTAATAATTATTTTTGGGGCCGATGATAGTTTTCGATTACATTCGTTTTTCTTATGCTCTGCTGAGATTGTAACCCTTGGTTTTGGACTTCGCGTGTCCATTTTTGTCATCTTAGCGACGGGCGCCCCTGTAAAATAAATAAATAAGATACAGTTAATATTAACAGAACAATGGGGATGAACGAGTTCAAACCGTTGCTACTTCTTTCCTATGTCATAAAGTACTAAATTGAACATCGACGTAGACACCACACTCTCACATACCGTCGATCTAGGGTAACCCCCAGGGGTCTGCACACAACAGACACGCCACAAACCCCACTCCTTGGTGCAAGTGTCTTAAGGCTATCGCTGTACATCAGCTGGACCGGCGTGCTCACTTAGCACATGACAGCTGCACAGTGGCTCGTTTTATTTAATTTATAGAATTAACTGCTCATATAACGGACATATTAAGGTAAGATATTTTTAATAATGTACACGTTGGTGTTTGAGTGTCCCTCCGTGCGTGTAAATTGAGTTGCGAGAACCATTTTAATGTAAACGTGTATAGGTAATTACATCAAATACTTATTTCACGCGCCATCAGAATATCGCTTTAAAAGTTGTTCACTAGTGGTGTTACTAAATTCTATGATACAGCTTGTAGCATTATGCTGGCTGGAAAAAGGATTTTAATAATCTTTCTTACCGTGTAGGTACCTTCTTGGATAAATAGAGAACATAAAACAGCTTTTCGAGGATAAAAACAAATTGACAGAAAACCATTTCATTTTGTACAAACTTGTTCGAAATTGCAGGCCCAGAAGAACGAAAACAGCAGCACGCGTATTATGACCACCGTAGAAACGAGTTTTGTCGACCGGAGAATCGACAAAATGACAGATTGAAGAAAGGTTTCTATCGTCCTAAGCATGGCGATGTTTGACACGTAGAAAATAAATGTTTCTTTTCTTCGATCGACATAAGTTTACAACATCGAGCATGCCGACAATATTTTCTCTACTTTGGACACTTATGGGTAGAAATAACTCTCTATATGAAATGTCAAATAGTCTACATCTTATCAGAACTAGACAAGGATTATTTATTTCAACAATCATTTTATTTTTACCAAATAGAACTTAGAAAGTATGTCGCGGTAATTCGACAAATTGAGATGTTGGTATAAAATGATTGTTGACTACTTCATACGCTGTAAATAAATTGTTTTTGTAATGATTAAAGTAAAAACACTTCGGACGATATAAAAGGGAAGACATATAACAGTAAAGAACGCATTGCACTGTGCATGGCAAAGTTTTCTCCAGACAATGCCAGCAATCACCTTTTATTTAGAATATTATTATGTTCTCTTCTCATCGAATGGTAGGATATTATGTTCACTTACATTTATTACACACAATTATTGGAATAATCAGTAGTTAATTTAATTAATCATAAAATCTTCTCACTTTTTCCTTGCCACCATGATCATAAACACTAAGGCTGAGTTGTACCATAGAAGAAGTTATAGTTAAAGTTTGCGTCAAATTTAACACTAACAGTAGCGCTGACTTTAACGGTTATAGTGAAATGTGTTGCACCAGCGAATTCATTAGCTTTGTTAAAGTTAAAGGGAAGAGTCAAGTCAAGAGATTATATTCAACGCGTTTGATAGTTGACGGATAATTTAACACAAACAATAACACTAACCAGCGGAAAGTGAGCGGTTACAGTTACGGTTAAAGTTATGACGTCATTTAACTATTTGTCAAATGGTGCAACTAATTTTTGGCCTAATCGATACTTTAACTGAAGTTTCGATGTTTGTTATTGTTAAAGTAAGATGGTGCAACCCAGCCTTAAATTTTAATCGGTAACGATAATAAATTCAACAAAAATATGTTATTTGTTATAAACCGTACCTACAGATTAAAAATATGTTCGAGTAACACGTTTTGTTGTTGCTTTGAGTTACGTGCAAAAACCTCGGAGTAATCGGTGTACCTACATGCATAAAAATATATACCGTCCGAATTAAGAACCTCCTCCTTTTTGAAGTCGGTTAAAATGTGTGAAAAATAGTGTATTTGACACATTTTTATTTGGCTTACTAAACGTAAATTCATCGTAGTATTCGCGGAATGACCTCATCACTAGCTACTTCTCCGTTGCTACGGAAAGACTAGATATGTCTTTGTCTTCATAGAAACGCGAGTCTACGGACCGCGCCATGCTCGGGCAGAAGACATGTCGAGTTGGATAGAAAGAGCTTTGTCTTTTCTTGGTAGAATAGAGATAGAATCGCCATGCTACGCGTGCAGACGTGTAGGAAACCGTCTAACATGGAATTAAAGAAGAAAACGTTTTGGGAATACATTCATTGTGCGTACAGCTAAGGAGTGGAATTCCCTGCCTGAGTCTGTGTTTCTTGATAGCTACAACCTGGGAGTCTTTAAGTCAATAGTGAATAGGTTACTTCTAGGCAAGCGTGCTCCACCTTAGACCGCATCATCCCTTAACATCAGGTGAGATAGCGGTCAAACGTATGCCTATCAATAGTAAAAAAAAATCGAAGAAGGAAGGCGAATCGGGATGGCAAAGGATGTTAACAGTTTGCTATCACCCGTTTGAACAACATCTGGAAGAAAAAAGGAATTGGCATTGAAACTTAGATCTCCCTGTATGGAATAGAATAGAATAGAAAACAGAAACGTGGACAATCCTGGCCCGAGAAAGGCAAAGGATTGATGCATTTGAGATGTGGCGCTGGAGACGTATGCTACGAATACCGTGGACTGCGAAACGCACCAATGCATCGATTCTAAACCAGCTCCAAATAAAAACTCGCTTGTCCACCACGCGCCACGTGCCAACAACACATTCTCTCCTATTTCGGCCACACAATGCGCAGAGGCGACGAAAACCTTGAGAAACTGATCGTGGTTGGGAACACCGAAGGCAAAAGATCGCGCGGTCGATCACTAACAAGATGGACCGATCAAGTGAGGAACTCATCGACCTCTAAATTCTACTCAATAGTAAGAGACGCGCTGGACAGACACCGGTGGAGACATAACATCCACTCCAGATGCTGACCACGATCCTCAGACATGAGGGACCGACTCCAGAGAGAGAGAGAGTTCTGAATAATTAGGTCAGAACTGTCAGATAAAAATAATTCACATTAAGAAAAGGTCAGATTAAAAAAATTGCAGATCATCTAATACCGAAATTACATCGCCACCAAGGGCTCCATCATCGAGATACCAAACATTATACGACATTGCTCTACGCCCATACATTTATTGCCTTGGAACCAAGAGCATCGGAAAATTATGTGTTGTATTGTCGTTTATTAGTAAACTCCTACAAGATCTTATTTTTATTGCGTTTTATTTGTAAGTATAGTATCAGATTTTGAGGTTATAAAAACCGAACCATAATTAACGAATTATAGTTTTTATAGCTCTGAGTGAAACTGAAAATAATTCATTTAGTTATTTTAAGCACCTACCTAGATAATTAGGTACCTACCTATGTAGTTTTTTTCGAAAGCCTAAATGTATGTAGTACCTGTATTCTTAGCATTGGTTTTGGAATGAAATAAAACGTGTGTTTATTTATGTTAAAATAGAAACGGCGCGCGTTTGAATGGCGTCAGTATAAAACGCGACATCTACGTATCTAGTGCATTTGCAAACAAGTTCTTCTGGACGGCACTGTTCAAACGCGTGACTATGAAGCCAGCCTTACCGATTAGATAGTAAGTTATTTTTTTAAACCTACTGACCTACTAAAACTTATTATGTTAGAATAATAAATGAAACAGAGATTTTAATTTCATGCAAACTCAAACGACATGACGTTTCGCAAAGATGGCGGCGATTAATGTTATTAGTCGCGTAAAATACTTTTATTGTTCATTTTGGCATGAAGCTAGTCCGTTTTTCAAAAGTATTTGCAACTAATATATTCAAATAGACAGTTAAAATTAGCACAGTAAAAGCAGCACGTTAAAGACTGCAAAGTGCTGCCAGGAGAAGACTTGGTCTCGCAACACAGACTCCTCGTTATGGAAGTAGTAATAAAAATACAGGGTAAAAAAGTCAAAGACCGTCCTCCCCCTAAAATAAAATGGTATATGCTAGAGAAAATGATTGCGCGAAGGAATTTAGAGAGCGAGTGGTAGACAAAATGATAGAAATGGCAGACATGAATGATAGAAGTGTGAATGAGATAGCTGGCTGCATTAGGCAAGCAGCGAAGGATATTTTGGGAGAAACAAAAGGAAGAGGTACAATAGAGAGGGATACATGGTGGTGGTCGACAGAAATACAGGAAGTGTTAAAAGAAAAAAAATAAGAAATTCAAGGAATGGCAGACTGTGGGACTTGAAAACGTTAGTTTGAATGCTGAAAAAAAGAGTGAGAATGATGCATTAAAGGAAAAAGATAAGAAAGTCCTGGCAATAGCAAAAGCAAAAGCTCAGGACAAGTTGTACGACACACTGGACAGTCGAGCTGGCCAAAAAGATCTGTACCGTATTGCTAGAGCCAGAGAGAGGAAGGCGAAGGATGTTAGTCGGATAAGATGTGTAAAGGATGAAGCTGGAATGCTTCTATCGGAGGATGAAAAGATTAGGGATAGGTGGAAGGGCTATTTTGAAAAACTGATGAATGAGGAAAATATCTGGAGTGGTTTTCTGGAGAATAAACCAGTGAATGAGGGGTAAGTGAGGATGGTCAGTGTAGATGAAGTGAGAACAGCAGTGAATGGAATGAAGAATGGTAAGGCAATTGGTCCAGACGGAATACCAATTGAAGTGTGGAAGTTGTTACGGGTAGATGGATGGGCGTGGTCAGCTTTATTCTTCAATAAGCTGTTGCTGGAAGAAGCCATACATCTTCAAGAACAAGGGCGATGTGCTGGAGTGCAACAACTATAGAGGAATAAAGCTAATGACACATAGTATGAAAGCCTGGGAAAAAGTTGTTGAAAGGCGGCTGAGAGAAGAGAGTGTAATCCCACCGAACCAGTTCGGTTTTATGCCTGGGGCCCGAGTCTGCTATTTTTATAAATTTATCATTCCGACACGATGTCATTGTTATTTTGCTAGAAGTTCGTAATCTGCTAAATTCATAATGGCACGGTCACTGGCACGTCAATGGTCTCGTAATAGAATTGCGGTAGCAATGCCGTATTGCCAATATTATAAAACCGAGCTTAATTTGAGCATTTATTCATGCCAGATTTTATTTATATTTAGTTTTACATATTATTTATCTACACTAATATTATAAAGAGGAAAACTTTGTTTGTTTGTTTGATTGTAATGAATAGGCTCAAAAACTACTGGACCGATTTTAAAAATTCTTTAACCATTCGAAAGCTACATTATCCACGAGTAACATAGGCTATATTTTATTATGGAAAAAAATAGGGTTCCGTAAGATATTTGGGTTTTTCGGACACAAGGTGTAAAAATCAACCAGAAAAGTTACTTATTTTGCGTACGCTGCCTAAACTATAATAGATAGAACCATGAATTGTTCTAATTAATTGTAGATCTTACAAATATCTACAAAAAAGTCCGCGACACACTATACCTATCTATGTCGAGTGAGGCACAAAAACCATTTTTTTATTTAAAAATCTAGATTTTTTTTGGACTACATTTAAACGCGTTCATTTTACTCATGCTATTAATCCATATCAAAATAAAGTATTTCATCACTAAGTACAGTTTATGTAGATAATATTTGGTCTTTGAATGATTAAAATCGGACGTTTGGTTTCGAAGTTATGGCGAAATTAAAATATTACGATTTCTGCTGCACGGCCCGTTGCGAAGTGGACGTCACCAAGGCGCGCGTGCGGGAGGGGAGTTTAGATCTATGAGTAAGGTACCCGCGCGGCTCAGACGCGAGGTAACAGTTTTTCTGTAGTATATTTAGTATCAGCATTGCACCCGTGCGAAGCCGGGGCGGGTCGCTAGTTAGTGTTATAAGCAATCTTAAGAGTGAGAAGTTCGTAAATACTAAATCTGTCATTATGTACGAGATTACCATTCATATAGCTTTCTTTCAATGGCGTGTCAGTGGTTGATCATTGGATTGTTATAATGACGCCATTATGATGCCATTATGTTAGTAGATTACCAAACTTGTCAAAATCAACCATTTTGAAATCAGTGATCGACCATTCTGACACTATTGTAATAGCAGACTCGGGCCCCTGGTCGGGGTACAACGGATGCCATTTTCGCTATCCGCCAGCTGTGCGAGAAATATAGAGCTGTACATAAAAACTTGCATATGGTATTCATTGACCTCGAAAAGTCATATGACCGGGTGCCTCGTGAGGTTTTGTGTTGGGCCCTTTAGAGGGCCCATCGCGATCCATCCATCGTCAACGCGAGCATGGTTGAAAAGCTTGTTGTTCCATCTAGCGCAGTGTATGAAAACTAACAAGCAAGTGAGAAAGCGATAACAATGAACGAAATATAGTGTTCGAAACTTTCATAAAACTTGTCCCAGGTAATACGTGTTTTTGAATAAGCCTTACAAGTTTGAGATAAAAGTATTTGTCTTTTAGAATCTCCATTACGTGTGCAAGGTTTCTATCAAGATGTTTTCTTTGGTTTTACAATAATGAGTACACTATGAACGGCCAAAGTTCAGGTAAAATTTGTGCAAAACAGCCAATTTTCGGAGGCTTATACTGAATTTGTTTGTACAAATTTTTATTTTTTGCTTTGATAGAAACCTAGATATTGTGCGCAAGACATTTATTAGTAAAACAATAAAAGATAGATATATGTTTCAACGGCATAATCTATACTAATATTATAAAGAGGTAAAATTGTTTGTAAGTTTGTATGTAGGGGGTAATCTCAGGAACTACTGGTCCGATTTGGAAAATTCTTTCTTTGTTAGATAGCCCATTTATTGAGGAATGCTATAGGCTATAAATTATAAAGATATCATGCATATTAGCCAAACTATCTCAATTTTTGTCTATCCAGGCGGAAAAAAATAGCTCTTAAAACAGAGTTATTTGCGTGCGTATATAATTGAAAACAAAGTATCGCAACCTGGTCCGCTTTGAATAGTTCTACAAAAAAGTCCGCGGCACCATATTTCTATATTTTATATTTTAGCAGATATAGTAGCTTTTATGTGTTAAAAAAAGTATTTTTCGATGTACTTATCTTTGAACGATTTTTTAAACAACAAAATATTAAACCTTATCGAAAACAATGTTATAATGATCACAAGAACATCATAGAGATACGATTTGCCCTAAACAGTATGTCAATTGGTTGAATAGTTTCGAAGATAATATAAAATTACTAAATCGCAAAACGCCGCCCGCGCCGTCCATTCACGAACCGCATTAGAACATGCTTTGTGCAATTACGTAATTTTTCTGAATCGTGGTGTTAAGATTTTCCGCGGATTAATGACCCTCTCCAGTTATTATTTAGCTTTTGTCGTTAGGTACGTGAGTTGTACGTAGTTGGTTGAATGTTGGTTGAATGTTGTTGGCCTATTGTTTTGGTTGCTCGGTTTCTCAAAACACAATTACAATATTACTTCGTTCTCATTCTTCGAGTTCGAAGCCTGCTGTGATATTTCTGTTTTTGGGATATCGGACAGTTTCAGCGATTGTTTATCATGCCTAAAAGGAAATCTCAACTTTCCCGTCAGACATCCCAGACATGAGACAAGAGCAGCTCGAGTACGCCGTACGGCAGAGTCTGCTCTTGATAATCATCTGCGCCTCTCGAGGAATAGAAAAAATATTTCGCAAGCACGCGCTGGGAAATCTAGCTCCGAGCGTTCACAGCGGCTTGCTAACCAAAGCTGGAGAACATCGCAGGTCCGTGCTCGGGAATCTAGCGCTGAACGTGCACAGCGTCTCAGTGATTTAAAGCAGCATGTCTGGCAGCAATAAGGTATAGGGAGTCTAGCGCTGAGCGCTCGCAGCGGCTCGCTAGCCTAGCTACATACATATGCAATAAAAACAAAACCCTCCTTTTGGCAGTCAGGAAATAAATCATAGCACTCAGTACTAACCGAACCACACTCATCATTTCATCAGAAGTTAAAATGTTTACCGCCCAACGAAGTGGGCACGGGTCAGCTAGTCACGTATAAGCGTTTGTATGAAAAGTATGACGGGTTGGTCGCTCTTAAGGAGAAAGGTGTGCCTGGGAAGTATGTGCAGTTGACCCGAGCGATGTACAGTCGATGTAGTACTCAAGTCCGGTCTACAATGGGCACCACTGACAGCTTCAGTGTGGCAGTCGGTTTGCACCAGGGGTCGGCCCTCAGCCCTTATCTCTTCCTGATGATAATGGACGCTCTGACGTCGGACATCCAGGAGAAGGCTCCCTGGTGTATGCTGTTTGCTGATGACATTGTGCTGGTTGCCGAAAGCGGCCTTGAGGTCCAGAGCAGATTGGAGACGTGGTGGCAAAGGCTGGAGAGTGTTGGCCTGAAGTTGAGCAGAACCAAAACAGAATACCTGTTCTGCGATTTCGGAGGTCTCTCCAGTCCTATACCTATAGCTCTCACCGGAACGCCTATACCGATCTGCTCCGACTTTCGGTACCTCGGGTCGCTTGTTCAGGGGGATGGCGATATAGACCGAGACGTAACGCACCGGATCAACTAGGGACGGATGAAATGGCGACAGGTCACTGGGACAACTTGCAACCCACGGATGCCCCTCAAGTTGAAAGGCAAAATCTACAAGACCGTGATAAGACCTGTCGTAATGTATGGATCAGAATGTTGGGCTGTGAAAAAGACGGATGAAAATAGATTACATGTGGCGGAGATGAGAATGTTAAGATGGATGTGTGGAGTAACAAGAATGGATAAAGTGAGAAATGACTACATTAGAGGTAGTTTAAAAGTGGCGCCAGTGACTGAAAAGTTAAAAGGGAATGACTTGTTTTGGTATGGTCATGTGAAGAGGAGAGAGGAAACGCATTTAACTAAAAAAGTAATGAACATAAATGTGGATGGATCGAGAGGGAGAGGAAGGCCAAAGAAAAGATGGATGGATTGTGTAAGAAGCTATATGAAAGAAAAGGGAGTTAGTGAAAGTTTGACGGCTGATAGTGCCCTATCAGCCGTCAAACTTTCACTAACTCCCAACGACTGTAAGAAAAAAACGTGTTGCGCCGACCGCCGACCCCAAGTAACATGGGATAAGGGCAGGAAGATATTCAAATAGACAATTTATCGCGTATGTCCGATACTTTTATCGTACAGGGCGAATCTGAACATTGTTCTTTACAAAGTTTACCTTCAATAAGACCTTTGTCAAAGAAAATGGTAGTTTTATCTTCATTACTTAATTACATTTTTAAATAAATCTAAAAAAAAAAAAATAATAATACAGTAAATGCGTAGTAGTCCGCCGGTGTCGGGAGCAGGGTCCAAGCTACCGGTGGTTAGGGCTCCAGAGAAAGGAAGCTCCTCACAATACGAGCCGTATTGAGGAGTACTGCCTTCTGTATCAGGCCCTTTACCCAACTGCGTAACCCCAGATTCGACAGGTGGTCGTCGAAGCTTTTGGCCATCAGGCCATTAGCCGTAATGACAATCGGCACAATGACAGCCGAGTCCACATTCCACATGTCGACAACCTCATGTGCTAATTCGAGATACTTAATTTGTTTCTCTTTCTCAGCTTTCACGAGATTCTCGTCATGTAGAATGGTAACATCGATTATCATTGTACGGCGCGCTAATCGGTCTATCACCACTATGTCAGGCTTATTGGCAACAATAGTCCTGTCAGTGATGATAGACCGATCCCAGTACAACGTGATACGGTTATATTCAAGAACTGAAGTCTCCTCAGACTCAGAGTCCACAAGTTTGTACTTCAAGGCAAGTTGCTGATGGATGATCCTGGCCACTTGGTTATGTCGGTGCAAGTACTCGCCGTTAGCCAGACGAGAACAACCAGAGATAATATGTCTGATGGACTCACCCGGACGGTGGCATGCCTGACACACGTCCACCGTCCCATCCTTCATAATATGTCTCCGGTAGTTATTCGTCAAGATAACTTCGTTCATAATCGCACAGACAAAACCTTCAGTTTCTCCGAAGAGATCACTGAAGCGTAGCCAAGCCACGCTGAAAAATCTACATCGGACCCATGAAGAGCCCGATAGAAGCGCCCGTGAAGCTCCTTGCCTTTCCATACCTCCTTGCGGTCATCTGTGGTAAGAATCACAGGTTTGCGCCAGTTCTCTTTAGCCATGGACAACGGAGTGAGTCCCTTGTCCACTGCGACCACATCTCGGTGCATACCCACATCAGCTTTAAGAAAATATTCTCTGAGACTGCACATCTCGCGGTTGTGGAGAGTTTTGGCGTTTAAAAAGCCTCGACCTCCACACTTCCGCGGGATGTACAGTCTCATCACCGACGATCGTGGGTGATGCATCCGGTTTGCAGTCAGCAGTGTTTGAGTCCATTTGAGTATGCCGAAAGAGTATATCAATACCGGCATGACCCAACCGTTGAAGGCGCGATATTAATGATGCGTGACACTTGAGGGAGAGATAAACCACTGTCTCCAAACATTAATAGAATGGATGAACGCGAATAATTTAAAAATTAATATTGACAAAACTAAATTAATGACTTTTGAACAAAGGACCAATCATAAAAAACTTGACATAAAATTTCGAGACAATACAATTTCAGAAACGTCAGCTATAAAATACTTGGGACTAGAACTGGATAGAGACATGTCGTGGAAAACTCACACTGGCAGTGTATGTTATCGTCTTAGCCAGTATTCATATTATGCGCTACGCAATCTCGCCAAAGAGGTAGGTACACCAAAAAGTTTTAGTGAAGGCGTATCATGCTTATGTTACGTCTACGTTACGCTATGGTATCATACACTTCTGGACACATCTATTGGCCCACCTTGTATTTTCAGTTTCGTTTGGTCCTAGCTAAAATTTTATATTAGGTCGAGCAAAAAGTTTTTATGCAGTTTCGAACCTGGCACATTCACAATTTCATTCAATAGTCTTTCTTTGAATTTCGAACACAGAATTTAAAGAAACAAAAGACAATTTGGAGCCTGTTTGTTGATATCAAACAATCGAATACTAAGAAAACTTGGTTTTATTGGTTTACTTGGATTTAATTCTTGAAAAAGTGATTGATATCTTTGGTTTTGCAACAAACATTACTTATTCTTAATATTAAGGTGAGGTTCTATCAATAATCTATGGATACTTCACCTGAAGTCGCCGCCCAAGCTGTGGCACTTATTCAGGCCGGACACAGCCAAAGAAACGTGAATGCTCAACTTAATTTAAGTCGATCTGCGGTCCGAAATGTTTATCGGAGGTACCTAGAGACTGGCGGCTTTGTTCGTCGTCAAGGAAGGCCACGATCTCGGGTCACAACTGAAAGGCAGGATCGATTCATCGTGACGACCAGCTTGAGAAATCGTCACCTTACCTCCATTGAGATACAAAACCAACTTCGCGACCTCCACGGAGCGTCTCGGATCTGTGAGCGCTCGAACTGTTCGGAGAAGGTTAAAAGAACGCGATATGGTACCACACAAGCCAGCTAATGGGCCCAAACTAACGCGAGCCCACCGAACAGCGCGCCTTCATTTCGCACGCAGTCATTTAAATTGGACACGGCAAGATTGGAGCCGTGTACTCTTTTCTGATGAGTCTCAAATTAAGTTACATGGCAATGATGGAAGGAAGAAGGTCTACCGACATAAGGGAGAGCGTTTCGCACAATGCTGCTTTGAAGAGAGGGTTGCTTATGGCGGTGGCTCATGGACTGTCTGGGGCGGTATATCCGCGAGCGGCAAAACTCAACTTGAGGTTGTTACAGGACCACGGCTGCCAACATTAAATGCTGAAAGGTACATTCGTGAGTGCTTAGAACCTCACGTGATACCATACGCGGACTATGTGAGCCCAAATTTCCTTTTTATGCATGATAATGCAAGAGCCCATGCGGCCGGCATCGTCAGGGAATATCTTCGGGATGTGAACATCACAGTTATGGACTGGCCAGCCAGAAGCCCAGACATTAACCCCATTGAGCACATGTGGGACGAGCTAAAAAGACGTGTTAGGGCTCGTCAGCCAGTTGCCCAGACGATGCAGGAGTTGAAAACTGCCATAGAAGAGGAATTGGAGATGATCCCTCAAAATTTCATAGAGCGGTTGATAAACTCTATGCCTAATCGTATGAGAGCTGTGGTAGATGCCCATGGAGGCAACACGCGTTATTAAATTAAACCTTTATTTGATAAAACATGTTTTTTATTCAAAAATCAATTGCCTAAGGCGCATATCCGACTTGTTAGGCGTAGCTCCATGTCGTATGGTATTCTGAATTCAAATTTAAAACAATACGATCTAAAAAGAATGTATCAGATTTAAAACTGCATCAACAGTTTTTGTTTATCTAGCAATCATATTTCGGTAGGGGCCATCGAAACCTAAACTCTAAGGTGGGCCAATAGATGTGTCCAGAAGTGTATATTGGGGGAACTCCACGAACATGGAGACGGTGTTCAGAGCGCAAAAATGGTGTAAGGTGTATTAGGGCGATATGCGGCATTTAAAGCACGGAAAGCTGTAAACCATTCTTCTCCAATCTTCGTACATTACCAGTACCCTGCCTGTACATGAAATGGCCCTTTTTGTAAAATCAAACCTGCACTTATTTGGAAAACTACACAGCACGAGGCATAAAAATAAGATAAGCGGTAGACAACACAAAAAAACGGTATTCCATAAGAACCTTTTAGGAATGGCACCACAAATCTATAATAAACTTCCTAATTCCATACTAAATATTGACGGTATCAATATGTTTAAAAAGCAACTTAGTAAGTTTCTGCTAAATAGGACGTACCTACCTACTATACAATACATTATACACGAGTGCATAATAATTATCAGACAGAAATCTATCTGTATAGTAACAATACAATAACTCGGAATACTACGGTAAATACTCTGATTGGTTTTCATTTGTTTACATTAATCTATTCATATAAGTATTGAATTAATGTACCTACTCTGACATTAGTTATTTTTTATTATTTTTGACATTTAATTCTCTGACATTACTTTTAGATCTCAACATATGACATTGTATACGTATTCATTTTATTTTATGACATGCAAGATTTTAGTAATTGATGACATTATTTCTTTATTTGAGTCATTGGGTATTGATGGAATTGTAAGATTATTAATTTAAAACCTGTTATGATTTCTTATTCTAATTTAGTGACATTTTATAATGTAAATCTATAGTAATTTTGCATGCCTATATTGGTAAAATACAGTGAACTGCGCATTCACCCAACAGCTAGAAAGTATAATTGTGTACTGTATTTAGCACTAAACATTGAAATTAAATTGAAATTATTTCCGCCTGACAAAAGGTTATTCAAAACCTTCTTCAGGCGGCCAAAGAAGCGCTCCTTTAACGATTGCTTCATGTTGGCAACATCAATACCCAACGCTTCCGACATACCCAAATACTTGTAGGTTTTGGTTGAGCTGAGGGACCTAACCTGTATGGAATCCGAGAGTTTTCATCTTTATTATTATTATATATTATATACTAGCTGACCCACGCAACTTCGTCTGCATCACATTTTCCATTAATGCCTAGTCTTAGCGTGATGATATGTAGCCTATAACCTTCCTCGATAAATGGGCTATCTAATACTGAAAGAATTTTTCAAATCGGACCAGGAGTTCCTGAGATTACCCCCTACATACAAACTTACAAACAAATGTTACCTCTTTATAATATTAGTATCTAGATAAAAATGAATTGCTGTTCGTTAGTCTCGCTAAAACTCGAGAATGGCTGGGTCGATTTCGGTAATTCTTTTTATTTTAGTACGGAATACAGGTTTAAAAGCAAAAAAAATATGGGTAGGTAGGGTAGCCAGTTGACGGAAGCGAAGCCGCGAGGTCAGCTAGTGTTTAAATAGAAATGGATCTGGATATTTTTATTTTCCTGTGCGTGGCTGACACGCACTTGGCTGAGTTTCCGCAAGTAGCATTTGTTAAACCAGTCGTAACCAAGTAATACTTACATTGTGCGTCACCGCCTCTCTGTTTATTCCTTGATACTTTGTGTTCCTGCACATCAATCTTGAACTCCATTAAAGTATCATCTTCTGAATCCAACTCAGAATGGTGTTCTAGTATATTATCTTTTACATCCGAAAAGCTGTTTTCCTGATCTTCCAATTCCAGTCCTGTAAGTGAACAGAACAGACAAGAGTGAATTTTTTCTAAAATAAGGAGGACTTGCGAAATACAGTACCATAGGATGAACAAATAAACATGCAAAAACTTAACAATGTAGGTATATGAAGTTCTGATTTGAGTGTGCAACCACCTCATAGCAATTGACTTAAAACTAAGAGCATTTTTTGGATCATTCTCACTAGTTCCACCAGCAATTAGTTCCATGGAACTAGTGAGACTTTTTTTTCTCAGTAGTTCCATGCATTTTGATAATGGAACAAATGAAACAAAACTTAATCGAACTCGTCTCACTAGTTCCACCGTAGTTGTTCCATGGAACTACTGATACTTTTTTTTCTCAGTAGTTCCATGCATTTTGATAATGGAACAAATGAAACAAAACATAATCGAACTCGTCTCACTAGTTCCACCGTAGTTGTTCCATGGAACTAGTGAGACTTTTTCTCAGTAGTTCCATGGTTCTTCTTTGTGGTACAAGTGAAACTAAAGTTAATCAACACCATTCTCATTAGTTCCAATTTCTACAAATGTGAATAAAGGAATAAAACACACAAAAAATATAAAAAAGTCAAGTAATTTAATGTTAAATAAACATCTTTTTCTTTTATTTTCAAATTTTTTTAGGTATAATTTTTACAAACAAATTAGGCCAACGAGCTCTCGCCCATTACTCAAAGTGGATTAGACTATGTTCTCTGACGTGGGGGGAATGTAGTGTAAATACTCTTTTCTTATTTTTTTAACATAAAGATAGTATATCTTTATGTTTCTATTCTATTTTTAAAAAAATAAGACATCATTCATATTCACTGTCACAGCTCTGTCATTTCATCAAATTTGTGATTAATTCTGTTTTATTGTGCAAAACATGTCTTGTGCAATTGAAATAATTAAAAGGGGTCGAGGAAACGTTTTACTTAATTGTGGCTACCAATATTATAGACATAGCATTTATCGCAATGGAACAAGCATATGGAGGTGTCAATTTCATAAGAAAAATAAATGTGCTGGATCTGTAACAATCTCCACAGTAAGTATTTGGCTAAACTGGAATTATTTAGTGTGTTTTACGCGTGATAAAATAAATCTATAGATGTTATTATATCCCGAACCTAAATAAATATCTCAGTTAAAGTCCCGTTTTAAATCGTGATACTTGTCACGGCCGTGAAGTGTTAGGAGTTCCTAGGTTCGATTCCGAACATGAGCATTTATTTGTATTATTATGCACATATTTTCCCGTGGTTCTTGTCTTCTTTATTTCTATGTTATTTTTCTGCACACCTATAACATAAAAGTATCTAGTGTTGTACATATCTTGCAACCTACCTCTCTTAGAGAGGAGGCCTGTGTCCCTGCAGTGGGAGCGAATATGTAGACCGATTATGATTTATGATGATGATAGCTTATAATAACGCGTTGGTATTAGACTGGTCAGTGCTGGATATGGTAATGATCAATAGTTGTTATATTTTTTATACAAATGACGATCTGTTTTTTAATTAAGGCACTCTACTTTTTTTAGGATCAAAAAACAGTTTTATTAAAGAAAGATCACCACATCACCTGTCTATCAGATGAAACTCAAAACTTAATTGATAAGAAAATAAGTCAAACTTGTGAAGAGGCTGCAAAAGGATTAGAATGTGCTCCAAGTGTATATAAAAGAAGTATGATATCAATAAGAAATGAAGGGCTTGATTTAGTTTCTAAAAAACCGATACCGTCATTTCAACAAAAAAAAGCTTCAATTTACAGAAAAAGGAATAGAGAACTCGAAGTCAATAAGATATGTGGAAAAAGTCTAGAAGAAGTTGAAGTGCCCGCACCATATAGGAATTTTATGTTGGCAGATTATTTCGATGGTGACCTTAAAATATTGATTTTCTGCTCTATGGAAGCTAAATCTTTAATGACAACTACAAAACATTTCTTCATGGATGGCACATTCAAATGTTGTCCTTTTCCGTTTTCTCAGGTATATTCCATCCATGGCGATATAGGGAGCAGCAGCAGTAATACAAATATTCTGCCGTTAGTTTATGCATTTATGTCCCATAAAAGCACAAAAGCTTATTCTATTTTATTTAATTTAATCAAGACACGAATTCCTGAATGGAAACCGAGTAAAGTAAACGTGGACTTTGAAGAGGCTGCAATCGCGGCCTTACACCAATATGATGAAAAAATAATAATCAATGGATGCCACTTCCATTTCACTAATTGCTTATGGCGAAAGGCAAAAGCTTTGAATATTAATAAAAATAAGCGTTCCAAGAGGATAGTGTCTTTATGTTGTAATCTAGCACATTTGCCTTTAGATAAAATTAACGACGGCTGGGATTACATCAAACGTCAATCGTCACAAAATAATGAAGGAATCAAAAAATTCATCGAATATTTTGAAAATTTTTGGATGAAACCTGATCTTATGAAACTGTGGTGCGTGCTTAATGAACGACACCGTACCACAAACGCTGTGGAAGGATGGCACCATAATATTAATAAAAATGTACCAAAAAATGAAAGCAACTTATTAATAGCATTAAATATTTTTTTTAATGAAAGCAATTTAACTGCCTTTTATGGTAATCAACCTCCCAAAAAAAGAAGAAAAGTAAGTAAAGAAAATGATGATTTCATCAGAGAAACACAAACGGAAATAATTTCAGGTGATATTAGCATAGCTCATTTCTTGGACAAACTACGATAACATACGTATGTATCGCAATTTGGTAAAAAACAATTTGAAAATAAAAGAAAAAGATGTTTATTTAACATTAAATTACTTGACTTTTTTATATTTTTTGTGTGTTTTATTCCTTTATTCACATTTGTAGAAATTGGAACTAATGAGAATGGTGTTGATTAACTTTAGTTTCACTTGTACCACAAAGAAGAACCATGGAACTACTGAGAAAAAGTCTCACTAGTTCCATGGAACAACTACGGTGGAACTAGTGAGACGAGTTCGATTATGTTTTGTTTCATTTGTTCCATTATCAAAATGCATGGAACTACTGAGAAAAAAAAGTATCAGTAGTTCCATGGAACAACTACGGTGGAACTAGTGAGACGAGTTCGATTAAGTTTTGTTTCATTTGTTCCATTATCAAAATGCATGGAACTACTGAGAAAAAAAAGTCTCACTAGTTCCATGGAACTAATTGCTGGTGGAACTAGTGAGAATGATCCCATTTTTTGGCTTTGCAGTATTATACTAGGATTTGCTACTATTTTTTTTGGCATGTTCTATGGGTGCCTACAAAACCCTTAACTGTGCATGGCCTGACACATAGTTGGCACATTTTGTTCTTAAAACTTACCATCACTTTGTTCCTTTTTAGGCTCAGTAACATCATCTAGTATCTCACAAACAGCTGGTAATTCTTCTTTGATAGTAATATTTTCTGGTTGGCATACACCTACTATACTTATAAGCTCCATAGGTGATTGAATCAACCCATTGCCAAACTCTGGGAGGTCTTGATTTATTAAAGGAATTTGCTGTAAAAAGATAATCATAGTACCTGTAAGACTGGTGACCTACTGAAAAATATTGTCGCTGAAGTTTTAACACAGCAGAAGTCAAATAAAAAACGTTTCATGTGTTATTTGATAGAGAATCGCAGGATGTATTGTTTGACAAATCAAACACGAGACTTTGGACCAATGGCGAAACATAAAATCCGGCGGAAATTGCGAGTCAGACTCGCGCAGCGAGGGTTACATACAACCTGCAGGTATTATATTATAAGCAAAAGTTGCGATTAACGATTTGACGTATTAAAAAAAAACTACTAACTATCAAACCAATTTTCGCTGGTAGTTTACATGGTAATGTGCATCAGAAATATTTATTAGTTTTATCATTTATTTATTTATTTATTTATTTAACACTTTCAAGCACAAAAAGAGTACAGAGGCGGACTTAATGCCATAGGCATTCTCTACCAGTCAACCTTTGGGTGATGCAGAGAATAGTGGTAGGTGCAATACGGAGAATTATTAAATGCAATTGATAATGATTAATATTCAAATACATACAAAGTATAAAAAATAAAGTAAAGTACATAAAAATAAAGTATAAAATCAATTGCGTCAGGTGGAACCAGTGGATCCACCGCCGGATCTAATCGGTTAAAATGAATACTATACACAAACTAAATATATCATCATTCTCTTATTTTAGAAGTTACACCCCCCCTGTAACTTCTAAAATAAGAGAATGACACACATTTTACCATTTTGGAAGTGTCTTTCATGCAAACTATTCAGTTTAGAAAAAAATATATTAGAAAATTCAATATAATTTTTGAAGACCTATCCATAGAATTCCCCCACGTATGTATGGGGATCATGAAAAAAGAATTTTTGACTTTCAGTTCCAAGAATGGGGACCCCCAAAATTTACGTTTTTTTTCTATTTTTGTGTGAAAATCTTAATGCAGTTCACAGAATACATCTACTTACCAAGTTTCAACAGCATAGTTCTTATAGTTTCGGAGAAAAGTGGCTGTGACATACGGACAGACAGACAGACATGACGAATCTGTAAGGGTTCTGTTTTTGCAATTTGGTTATGGAACCTTAAGAAAAACATGGCGTGTGTCAGTTGTGTTACAAAAAACTGCAGCAACAAGGCATAACTCAGCTTTCATTTTCAAAGCGTGAGTTGCGTGCTGCTTAACAGTTTATTTGCCCTCTTAAAAAGTTACAGATTTTGACATCAGCGGTGTTAGAACTTAAGTGACGCTGTTACAAGAAGTAAGTAAATATCTGAAGAAATCCTCACCTTGTAATCTTCATTCATCATTTGAGCAAACCGCTCTTCAGCTTCCAGACATTGTCTCTGGAACTGGTAGCATTGCTTTAGTTTAGTGCAGCAGAAGTTACAAGCGAGCATCGGTCTACTGTCCTCAGTTACAAACTGCAACAAAACTTGAATTTTAGTTTGAATAAGTAAATAAATAACAATCAAATACTATTTTAATACTGTCGAAGAGTCAGGACTGAAAGTGGCATTGCTGAAAAATATGTGAAAATCTGAGAAATTATGTGCATGTGATGCAGACGAATGAGAAACACAGAGTTTGTAGTGTGACTAGTGTGAGGTAGAACGTCTACGAGAGAGCACTTCCCTGACGTGTTGACGACCTGCACACCAAAAGATAAAATTGTACTTACGGATTACCTACAAGATTATTGAGTAGGTCTGTATCAACTTACCGGATTGTCAGTCAGCTTTTCATACAGTTCACGTAAGTTATTGTTGACGACTACATACATACGCACATTCCCCGCTAAACATACCCTACACATTGGTAATTTTTCCATTTTTACTCAAAATGTATCAAATAAATAAACAATAAAGTGTAGATAACCCAGCAAATTATCAAACCAAAAAAGTGTCTGCCTGTGCCATTTCATAAATTCATAGAATGTCTTTCCACCACTCAACGAATAGCACAGACTACATAGAGATACTACGTATACGAATAGTACCTATGGCGTTATGTTGGCTTCCCTGTCTGTCAAAAGTGTCAAAGTCATTGGCACGAGAAGACACAGACACTCCCGCAGATTTTGTTGTTAAAGGTGAAGAACTATTGGGAACGTGAAAAACGTAATGATGCCCCAGTAATTCCTCAGTGTAATGTGTTCAGTGTTCAGTCAGTTTTTCGTATCGCCGCCATTACAGGTTAGTCAAATAGGGTTACCAGTAACAGATAAAAATTTCGCCACATAAACTGCCATTTTTTTTTACTGATTGGTTTATGTATGACTGTGACAATAGATGAATAAACCCAAATATTTATTTTAGGTGTATCCGAACAAACCGTGTCGATAGCGACACTTCTGATGACGATAATGAAATGGAAGATGAAGATGACGACGATCTATCGGGTATGTCCGTTGGAAGAGCATAATTATTACTCCAGACACATATTGAATGTGAAGTTTTTGTCTGATCATAATTATAATAAAAAATATTAAATTACTTAAGCTTTTTATCCTGATCCTTGAATACCTAATTTGTAAAATGACAACAATCAACCGCTTGATTGGGTTCCGGAACTACAGTTCCTAAATTTTTTTAGCGTTATAGTGCGTCATCGGAACTACAGTCCCTATTTTTAAAAAAACGACCTGGCAACAAATTATGTCTATTTCTGTCTAACACCCGGTATTTTAATCATTTTTCTCGTTTCCGAACGAATCTTTATACATCACTGCATGCTAAGGAACCAATCGGGTCTCAGCTACGTTCAATTTTATTTAAAAAAAAAATTGTCAAAGTTAGCACAGAGTACATTATATTATATAGGTAAGTTAGTCTGTGGGATACATACGTTAGTTTTACGGAGAAGTCGCTCGCACCTGCTGCAGAAGAAAATGGATTCTGACTATCTCGGTGAGTATTATTGATTGGATTATTGATTTATTGGTTAATTATGATATATTTCATGTGTGTGCAAGTGAGTTTTAACCTGAACGTAAGTTTTAATTCTTTTTCTGTGTCGTTTTCGTAACGCTTGTAACAAGACTTGAATTTTGTCAGAATGCTATCGTAATTTATTAAATTGTGAGACCAGTTCTGAGTAAAAACTAATTACTATCGCATTGTATGTTTACTCGACAATAGATTTCAGCCAAAACATAAACAAAATATACTAAAATTAGATTCTGATTAGAATTTTTCTGCAGCCGGTCCGCATTTAGACAAACCAAAATGGCCGCCCACCTAATTTCGAACGTAAAGCTTGGGACCAGGGCCAGTCAACTTTGTTCTAGGAATTTAAGATATACCTACTGGGGATAAAGGGTTCCCAGCAGTTTATGTATTAAAATATTAGTAGAAAATTAAAATCTACTACGAATAGTATTAACAGAGAACTATTGACTTTCTTTTTTTTTAACCTCTCTCGTACGGAACGTTTCTTACGTCACAAGTCCTTATCGCCCCGCGGGCGGGCGCTCATTCAACAGTAATCTGACCCGAGCCACTTAAAACGTTATCGCGGCGTTTCTAAAGCTTGTATCCTCACAGTTGAAACGGTTTCAAGTTCCTTAATTATGTCGTCATGAAATTAATCACAAACAAAAGTCTTATTAGTACTCGAGAAATATATATATCCTATTGAAATGAGAGAACTTGCTGAATGTAGTTATGTTGCTGTTTATGTTATTTCTGACAAAACTATTGCATCAATTTACACCAATTTTTGGGATCTAGCTTATGAAAAGAAGAGTAATCTAATGACAATGATCTTTTATATGAGTTCTATAGCCGATTATAGCAATATTCAAGCTCAAACTTCATAAAGCGCGGCGCCATTTGTTGTTTTTTATTGCGTAATTCAATGCGCTATTTTGATAACGATTATCAGAGTTATATCAAACAGATTCCAATTGGAAAAGCTTGTAGAATACTACCTATATATTCATCAACGCATTGTTAACTATAAATCGTTACAATATGCTTACTTTAATTGTAAACATTGCCAGAAACCCAAACAATAACAATGTTGACGTTGGCGAACACTCGGAACTACGTAACTTTTGTTGGCTCGACAAAACAAGTTTTGAGATGTTATTTCATGCAAAAAACTAGCTACATACTTGTAGGAAACACTTATAAATGATTATGTATCCACTTACCCTAGTTTAGCACACTAAAAACACACAAAAATCACTAAAATCACTGCATGACATGCGCGCGAAATAACCGTGACGTAGAAACTTTTGACAAGAGTTTTTGAAATGTCGGCTGTCATATTTTTAGTATCTGTTTGTGTTTATGGTTGGCAAATTTTATCTGCCATAGAGAACATTCATTAGCAAACGATTCTAAAGCTTAGTTTACACAATATTAAAGTTTATATCAGTCGCGGTGTGCTGGTTCACATGTGAACCAGCGGGGCTCAAGTGCGATTTGACATTACTGGTTCACATGTGAACCACACGGGACCCAGCGGTATCATCACAATCCTTGACTCTAGCAAATAACAGCCACAGTCACTTTATTTAAATACTTACTTGTAAACCGATTGTTGATATAATTTTAAGGTAAGATTTTGTAGTAGTAACTTTATCGAATTCATAGGCAACCCAACAAAAAATGGCGTAATTTTCCATGAAATCCATGGTCAAGAACGTTTTCTGTGATTTTTTTGTGTTTAAATTGGTTTAAATTTATGCATGAGTATATTTAATATATATGTGAAACGTATTACCGGTAGTGTGTAGCATTTCGACATATAAATTGTTCGAGAATTCCCGTTTTACGGCTTCGAATAATATTCCGCAACTGGTATGTAACTACTACTTCAAAGTTGTTTTAATTTAAATCCATAGAATGCTGAACCACATAGGTAATATATAACTCTTATATCATCTTATAATAGGTAATATATAACTCTTACTGATAAAATATATAATTGAGCAATTTGCAGTTGATTAGAGATTACTCCATGGAAACCTGTTACTGAGATAAAAAGTTTACGATATGTTAATCCAGGTCATAGTCTACCTGTGTTTGCCCAAGCCTATTCAGCTGTTGCAGTGTAATGTAATTGAGGGCCAAATACATAAACATGTAATTCAGTTATCTAGAAGAGTTAAATTTGAGCACCACATAATGTTTAACTACATACCACTCATTATTTATTACCAAACCAAGATACAAGTAGAGTACTCTGACTCTTTTCTTTTTATGTTTGGTGAACATCTTATAACAAGTTTTTAATTTTCATGTTTTAGGATTGCCGCACACATTACCAAATCCAAACAATCCTGCTCAAATAGAATGTTTTCACACTTGTTTTATGAAAATTGGAGGTGATATTATTGGAGAAGATAATGAATTCATACATAAGAATCAGAAAAGTGTGTCATAAACATTTTGAAGATGTTTACTAATTTCCAAATATAAAACTTACTGCACGGGCAATTACACTTGAAATTCCAGGTAAATTTTTTGAAAACTACCTTTTATTGATGGAAAAATGTAAAGGTGAATAATCTAACCACATCATATTTTGTGAAATACAAAACTAAGATATAGAATAGTAAAAACAGAAACTTGATGAACTTTTTTGAGCAGAGTAATAGTCTCTTTCTAGAAATGTTGTCTTAAAATAATATATTTTATAAAAGTAGTCAAAAGTTCTTTAAACTTGATTGATGATGATAACAGCTTTCTAAGATTAAATTATTTTATGACATAATGGTTAACTGGTTCATTTCAGTTGGTGAGTCAAGCATATTGAATTACCATCTACACCAATTCAAATGACAATAGACCAGACAGACCTGTTCCAGATATATCTTCAAGGCCAGGTAAAAATACATACCATAAAATTTAAAAATGTAAATGTATGATAATAGTAAGCATCAAGGCAACTTAAGTCAAATCATTGAGAGGTTTTAATTTGTAACTTATACATTTTTAGTTATCTATGTACAGACGCCAGCACATTAAGCTGCAACAATCTGTCAAATTTCTTAAATAGATTCAACTTTATTGCTGAAGCAGTTCAAGGTTGATTGGGAAAGTTTGGGTTGGAGTGTAGCCTGTGTAGCCTTAGGCGTGCAGTGGCGCGAGGACTTAGAAAAATTTCGTTAATTTTTTTTTCGGAATTTCCCCATTTTATTTGCAGTTTCGGGTTGACCTTGACCATAGAAATTATTTGGGTTCTCAGAACCATGGTCCTACGACGCACCGTTTCCGAGTTATGGTCCTCTGAATGTTGCTTTGTTTTTACCGACTTCACAAAAAGGAGGAGGTACTATGTTCGGATGTTTGTATGTTTTTTTTTTATGTTTGTTCACCGAATACTCCGCCAATTGTCGACGGATTTCCAAAATTCTTTTTTTGTTCGAAAGAAGATAGTTCTGAGGTGGTCCCACTGTCACCAAGTTAGGATCTGATGATGGGATCTTAGAGAAATCGAGGGCAAACCTCAAATTTTATAGGCTTACTCATTATTTTTCGCATATATTATGAAGTAACTTGTGTATTTGCGTATGGTGGTCACCATCTCAGGTAGCTGGGCTGATGATGGAAGGTACAACTCCTTAACAGTAGGTAAGAAGTTACTCGAACAGGCAAGGATTGTTTTAGTAAATTGTTTTGATGTTTGATAGGGCATTTGCCACATTTGGTCTCATGATCATCAAGTCTTGACCTGATGCTGCAGAGTACCTAACTCCTCGACAACTAACAGCAGATATATCGTGTTTAGGGTCATTGAAAAGGGCTCGATGTGTAGATAAACATACTGTTAGTGAGGAACACCGCAGTACATAGAGACCTGATGCTGAAGCCAGGAGCATCAGAAAAAGTACAAACCTTGAAATTACAGCACCATAGTCGTGTTTGGGCTCATTTTAAACAGGACTAAATTTTAAGTTCAATGCAATGTTGACATAAGTCTGGCCTGATGCTGCAGCCTGGATTATCAGCATCTAGTCTAAAAACTAATAAATACTTCTTAAAGTGAGCTTCTTTTGCGAATCTTTTACTGTATAATTATTAACCGACTTCAAAAAGGAGGTTGTTAGGTATGGGGTACCACTAAAAATTGAAAAATAAAAAACTTTTTACAAAAAAATACAACCGACTTCCAAAAAAAAAACACTACAAAGTAAAAAATAACTTTAATTTCGGAAGTCGGTGTTTTTGTTACTTTCTTCGTATTTTAACACCGAGTTCCGAAGTTAAAGCTATTTTTTACTTTGTAGTGTTTTTTTTTTTTTTTTGGAAGTCGGTTGTAGTTTTTTGTAAAAAGTTTTTGTCTACAACACTCTATATTGCCAAAATGGTAGCTCAGATGAAAATCTTTTCTGGATAAGAATTGTTGCTATGAGATGGTATAAAAAACCGTGACAAAATGAGAGAAAATTTTTTTTTAAAAAAATCTGTCAGTCTTATCTTTATCTTGTGTATCCTTAGGGGCTTAGACTTTTTAGGGGCTCAAATTTTCGAAGCTATTTTTTTTTCTCTCTCTTTGTCCATGGTCAATGGAACCCTTTATTGCGCATGTTCTAACACAGACTTGGCAGGTTTTTTATAACCCAATGTTTTTGTGTTCATTATGTTCTTACAGTCATGAATATTGAACTGCCGTCTACTTCAGTTCAAATAAAGACAGTCTTCTCTACAAGACCAGTTCAAATGGACATAGAGATATCTTCACAGCCAGGAAAATTAATACAGTTGGCCAAAGATACATAGATTTTTTGCAGTTGGTAATCTAAACACAATACAAAGTTAAATTTTGTTTTTCTTATGTGATTACAGTAATGAATATTGAAATGCCATCTACTTTACTTCAAATGGAGACGCTGTCTGTCTCTACCAGACCAGTTGAAATGGACACAGACATATCTTCGAATCCAGGTAAAATTAAATAAAATAAAATAATTGTTAAATACTATAAGTAATGAATATTGATATATACTAAACTACTAGACATAGAAAGCTCAAATTTGGCATGTATCTTCTTTACACTCCGTAAGGGTGCAGCCAGAGAGAATTTTCCGAAATTAACTTGACGTTCAAAAAGTGCTGGCTCTCAGCCTAATTTGAATAAATGACTTTTGAATTTGAAGTATCTTTTCAAACCATTGGCTATTCTCCATTTTAGGGTTCTGTACCCCGAAAGCAAAATACAGAATCCTTATAGGATCACTTTATTGTCCGTCCGTCCGTATGTCTGTCTATCAAGACCTTTTTCTCAGGAACGCGTGGAGGTATCACTCTGGAATTTATATGAAATACTCAGGTCTACTGTCCCTTGGAGCTGTGAAAAAACCAAACTTTTAAGCCAATGCAATCAAAAGAAACCGCAAATTTTATAACATTTACATTTTTATATCATTTAATTCCAGTTGGTTCCTGTTGCTAAAGAGGGATCTATTGAAACACCGAAACCAGGCTCATCACAATTATTTACTGACAGTGAAAAGGAATGTCAAAAGGTAACCATTGTTAATTAAATCCTTCATGAAAAAATAATTAATTTAAATAATTTACTAGCTTCTGCCAGCGGCTTCGCCCGCGTGATCCCTAGGGAACGTTAGTACGTTCCCTAGGGATCACGCGGGCCGGGATACATATAGCGTTGTATCTGTGTGTGTTATTCCAGACAATAATCAACTTCTGTGCCAAGATCATGAATATCCTTTCAGGTGTTCTGACGTGAAAGAGTAACAAACATCCATCCATCCATCCTAACCAACTTTCGCATTTATATATAAGTATTAGTAGGATGTATTTTTTATATTGCTAGCTAATTTATTTTTAACATTATTCATTTTTATTTCAGTTACTTTCTCCGGTGCCACCTAAAACAATCCAGAAATTGAATGATACAGCCTTGTATAAAAGCTGTAGAAAGCACTTGAATAGAATCTGCTATTTGCGTAATATAGTAAAACAATTAAAACGAAAAGATTTGTTGAATGTTTTGACTGAAAACAAATCAGTGCAATCTATAATGAAAAAATCAAGTCCTTCATTTGCATTGATGTTGCAATCTCAATTACGAAATATAAAAAGGAAACACACTGGCAGAAGATGGACTTTTGAACAAAAAAATATTGCATATAAAAGGTCTGCCAGTTGCTACCAGCTCCTTCAAAGACTAGTGTCTTCCTGCACCAAGCAGTTTAAAATCGCTGTTAAGCCAATTTAACCTAAATACAGGTATCAACAACAAAATTTTCGATGGCTTATAGAAAAACATTGAAAGACAAAATCCATCAGATACTGCTTATGTTCTCATGTTTGATGAGATGGCCATTAGAAAACACCTGTGGTACAACAGCAAACACGATAAAATTATAGGGTACCAATACCATGGATTACAAGGTACAACCCAACAAGAAGCCCCATATGCTCTTGTGTTTATATGGTAGCTGGCATAAGAAAGAAAAATAAAGCAACCTGTAGCATTTTATCTGTCAATGTCTAATGTCAAATGTCTAATGTGACATCAGTTAGTTTGGTAGTCCTAATAAAAGAGGTTTGTATCTTTAGTTATTCTAAATGCTTAACTTTTTTGTAACCATCAAGTGGCATAGTGCAGCAAACTTATTTCTGGTGCTATCAGTGAACAACTTAGATTATATACCTCTAGATGTAGCCATGAGACTGTAGGGAAGTGTGGAAGTGAGAAGCATATATACGAAACAAGTGAGAAAATTGAGACAAAACATAACATGCTCTGTCTCATACGGCGTGCCGGTTTTTTGCTTGGCGAACTTTGGAAAGTTAGCCAAACAAAGGCCTGTCGCTGTCACTGAGAGGTCGACTTGAGTCAGTTTTTTTATGTTTTTAGATAATTTCGGCAATTAAAGTAATAGTTTTAGTCGTTTGTTCCCAACGAGTAACACCCTCAAATGTCACACTGTTACTCGATGGGAATGTTTTTAAGAAAAAATTCCCAACCAGTCACACTGTTACTCGATGGGAACTTTTTATTACTAATTTCCCAACCAGTCACACTAAAGGGGTATAATTTAGACGGTCACCAAAATGGATCAACGGTCACCAAATTCTATCCAACTAAAAGATTAATATTACTACCAAAAATATTATAGGTTAGGTTAGGTTAGGTTAGAACTGTGACCAACTACGCGCGAGCCGAGCGAGCGAAGCGAGCGGTGCCGCGGCAGCGGCCGGCGAGCGCTACCTCGAAATTGGTCGCGATTTTTTTCTGAAGAAATTCCCATCGAGTAACAGTGTGACTGGTAGTGTGACCGGTTGGGAATTTTTTCAGAAAAAAATCCCATCGAGTAACAGTGTGACATTTGAGGGTGTTACTCGTTGGGAACAAATGGTTTTAGTGCATTTATGAGAAATAGACTCCAATAGTTAAGTGTTTTGTGCATTTTGTGTGCTATATAATGGGATGGTGCAGTATTTTAGGCTGCAAAAGCCGCACAGAAAGAAAGGAAGATGAGAATGTTACTTTTCACTCGTAAGTATGCAAATGTTAATAGTTATTGTGCACTGATTGAAGAAATACATTTGTGTTTATGTAATGACATGACTTTCGATGAAAATTAGGCGTAATTCTAGCGATATCGTTTATTTTTCTTTGCACATAACCTATAACTTGATATTCGTTGTGTTGCCATACCTTGTCATCTTTTTTTCCCTTAACTCTAAATAGACCTCTCGAGTCTCTGCGATTAGTTTCTTCAATCAAATAAACCATCAAAGTTTTAATTCTGCTTTGTAACAAACTATTGTTAAAAAGCAGAATTAAAACTTTGATATATAATTATATAATACGTAAGTATTTAAAGTATCATGTAACATGTTCCAAGATTGTTTTACTAAAATTTAACTGGTTAATTATCATTAGAATCCTGTTGGCAATTTTATATGTTGAATAATATAAATAATTTTGCACTCTTCATATGAATGACATTATGCGACTCATATTAGTACATTAATAATAATTTAGTATGTAGTTGTTACAACGAAACACTCTCACGTTTTTGGTCATATTTAGGGAAAAGTTTCCATAATAGCAACATTGAAGTTTTATAGTGCTGTCTCATGTGCGGCCACGAGGTGTGCGTTCGCCCAGCGGAATGTTGTTGAATTAAAAGATTTTAATTATGCAGATATTTAGTGTATGACGTCGTATAATTGTGTATGGTATAAAAAAATTTGTGCACGCAGCCATTGTGGAGAAATTCACCAAAAACTGATTCCGCTGGGCGAACGTTGTCCTGGCGGAACTTTTTTTAATCCATAGACTTTAGAAGAAAAGAGATGTGTCCAAAAATTAGTGTGTATTTGTGTGTAATTGTGTATGTATGAATAAAATTAGTGCATGCATAAACTTCGGAGAAATTCAAGTTTCCGCTACGCGAACGTTTGGCCATTACCTAGTTTTCATATAAAGCGCTTACATAGAGAGCTGTAGATTTATACATACGTTGTTTTGAATTTGTTTATATTTGTTTAAAAAACAGATTTAGAAAAAATCGTAGGGCTTAAAAGATAAAAATATAAACGTAAAATACGCTTATTAGGTCTTAGTTCTTAAAGTATGCACTTTGGGGTCTACATTTTCACGTTTATACAAACCTTGTAAGTGTCTGCAACATGTTGCCAAGTATCAATGATGTTCCGTTAGTAATTAAAGAGTTATAGGACAATTTACCATGAATTGATCACTGTTTACAAAGCAGTCTAATATCACGACGTTCTAAAGGAATTGCATGGTAAAATGTATGCCAATAATTAGTGTATTCATTCAACTATTCACATGCAAAATTTCATGTCATTAAATTCAGTAATTAAAGAAAAACAATTATAATACTGACGAAGCATCGAAAACCTACATAACCCGACCAAGTTCGGATGGCTACAAAAAAGCGGCCGTGCCATATATCTTAGAAACGTTCTTAACCTTGCAATATAGTATTTATTAATATGGTGCAGTTACGTACACAAGCGTTAGGAAAAAATAAAACAATTGCATTTCTTGAATGAAAATTATTTTTTTAATAATAACGCCACTATCTACGATAAAAATAAATCTTCAATTAACAAGTACTTCTCTATTTAAACATTCGAGTACAAAAATATTTTTAATTACATCTATTACTTAATTATGTAAGTAGGTAATTATGATAACGTTAACAAACGCTTGCAACGACAGCAATAGACTTAAATGTGTTTTAACTAAAATAGGTTTAATAAACGATTATGAATATAAGGGTAAGTATAATATTTCGAGCTACAATAAAAATTAAAATCACATCACTTAACTAGACTATTCAGTTGTTTAGATTAGATCAACATTAAAAAAGTGCTTATAAACTAAAAGATTGGTATAAAAAAGGTATTTTCAAGAAAATATTCTTAAATGAGTAGCAAATATAGTAAATAACCTCAACATACATAAGTCACTACCAGTACAACGGTATACATCAATTAAAAAATCGATTCAAGAAGTAGTTTTTTTTAACTTATTAGATTGTTTGATCCACTAAAGTTGCAAAGGGGAACGCTCGTGCATGCCTAGTCCATTGGTTAAATAGTGTAATAAGCTACAATATGATAAATATTTACCTAAACAGTAGTAGGTACTTACATGTGGTAATTATTTAATTTCCCTAAGGGGTCTATAGTTAGAATCCTGATCCGTGAAATCTTCAATAGAAATTAGCTGTATGAATTTTATTTGTCTTAAATAATAGGTATATCTAGATTATATCTAAAGTCTCAAAAGCATACTTAAATAAAGTACCTACGTAAATAGTACCTACTTTCTGTCATAGTCAAATACATTTAAAAAGTAGGTGTACATAAATGACATTATTATATCGAAACAACAATTGTGTTATCACCTATACCAATTCAATACCGATATTATACTGTAAATTTTGGGATGTTACCTAAATATATTGCACGGCCGCTTTTTTGTAGCTATTCGAACTTGGTCGGGTTATGTAGGTTTTCGATGCTTCGTCAGTATTATAATTGTTTTTCTTTAATTACTGAATTTAATGACATGAAATTTTGCATGTGAATAGTTGAATGAATACACTAATTATTGGCATACATTTTACCATGCAATTCGTTTAGAACGGCGTGATATTTGACTGCTTTGTAAACAGTGATCAATTCATGGTAAATTGTCCTATAACTCTTTAATTACTAACGGAACATCATTGATACTTGGCAACATGTTGCAGACACTTACAAGGTTTGTATAAACGTGAAAATCTAGACCCCAAAGTGCATACTTTAAGAACTAAGACCTAATAAGCGTATTTTACGTTTATATTTTTATCTTTTAAGCCCTACGATTTTTTCTAAACCTGTTTTTTAAACAAATATAAACAAATTCAAAACAACTTATGTAAAAATCTACAGCTCTCTATGTAAGCGCTTTATATGAAAACTAGGTAATGGCCAAACGTTCGCGTAGCGGAAACTTGAATTTCTCCGAAGTTTATGCATGCACTAATTTTATTCATACATACACAATTACACACAAATACACACTAATTTTTGGACACATCTCTTTTCTTCTAAAGTCTATGGATTAAAAAAAGTTCCGCCAGGACAACGTTCGCCCAGCGGAATCAGTTTTTGGTGAATTTCTCCACAATGGCTGCGTGCACAAATTTTTTTATACCATACACAATTATACGACGTCATACACTAAATATCTGCATAATTAAAATCTTTTAATTCAACAACATTCCGCTGGGCGAACGCACACGGCCACGAGGTGGCTACATCTAGAGGTATATAATCTAAGGTGAACAATAATTATTAATGATAGATCCTGTCAATTGTCACTGTGATTTCGATAGTACCAATTTATAACCACTGGATCAGATAAGTTTGCTGCATTAAACAGTTTTGTCATACCATGCAAGCTTCAGATGTAGTTTATTTCCAACTGTTTACTAATAATAATAATCTTTTTTTAGGTATTGAATAAATGCTTTGAAATAGGAATGAGCATATTCGCAACTGTGTGTGATATGGATGCAGTGAACAGAAGAGCCCTGAAAATTTTGGGTGCTTCCAAAAGTCAACCCTATATAGAAAACAATGAAGTGGTGGCTATTTTCGATCCTCATCATTTATTAAAATGTTTAAGAAATTTATAATATAAATTGTATCACAAATATGATATATATTTGTGATAACACATATATATACATATATATATAACATCTGATAACACGAAAGGCAAAGGTAATTAATTATTGTTCTATAATCATAAGTTGTGTTAATATCGATAGTGTATGGCCATACAACTAATGTTAAATTTACAATATTCTACCAGTGATGATATGACCTAAAGCTATTTGACCTTGTCTCTAACTATAATAATTATTTCTGTTTTGATCAAATGAACTTAAAATAAATTATACTGTGTTGTCATCTAAAAGAATATGAGTAAATAAAACTAAATCTTCTAACAAAGTTTATTTATTTACAGGGTTTGCCAAGTGGAGTCATATGAAAGACTTATTCGACCTCGACAACATGAACCCAAATTTCGTGTTTGCACCAGTGCTGAAAAATGACCATTTAGACCCTAGTACTAAACAAAAAATGAAAGTAAATCTAGCAGCCCCAGTGTTGAGTCACTCCAGCAGGCATGTTTGCCAAAATATCACAAGGTATGCATATTTTTATCACTTTTCACTCTTGGGGGTTAGTCAAACTAGAATTGAAAAAAAAAAAGTTTTTCAAACTGTATCGTCTGGCATCAACAGTTTTGAAGTTATTCAAGAAATTTAACCAAAAATTACCATTTCCTCTTGCAGATAATAGTTCTATACATAAAGATTACGGGATTTTTTTATGAAGTCTGTCTGACTTACTTTGTTTTTTTTTTACATAATATTTACTGAAGAGCTTGCCCCTAGTAAAACCCACGTAGTATGCATACATTAAAGGGCCGCGAAAAGGCATTGAGCAATGGTCAAAATGCATTACATTTCATTCCTACCATAAAATATCTGTTCAAGTATATCATTTTTTTTTTTTTTTTTTTTTTTAATTTTCAGGTGAATTGCCTGCAGATGCAACGACAACCGCCGAGGCGATATCAAACATGGACAAATTGTTTGACGCAGTAAATAGCGATACGGTTGATCTATGAAGAGGTTAACCGCACTCCATCAATATGACGGCAACATCACCTCACAACATTTTGAGGAAATGAAATCTTTTTTGAATACTTAGATTTGTAGGGTGCCGTAGCTCACCTCCTTCGAAGGATGGCTGGATATGGACCTTGAATGGCATTGTAAAAATATTTCATGCGCTGAGACAAAAACACGGTGTTAGATCACTGGCAACTCGACGTCTCCAACAGGATCCATTATAGAATTTGTTCGGCGCTATTCGTGCAAATTGTGGTGCAAATTCTAACCCGACTTCTTCACAATTTATTGGTGGGCTGAAAACCACCATAATTTCAAATCTGGCCCATATATACAGGAAATAATTGTGAAGAAGACAATTAAAGTACAATTATGTCTAATTTTAAAGACCTGTTTTCCTCAACACACACCACAAGCCAAGAAATTAGGAAAGACCCCACATATATCCGACATACTTGCTTCAGTGGACAACACATTTGAAGCAAGTTTGTCGGACTCTGCGGATACGCAAGCTTGTGCATACGTATGTGGATTTATCCTAAAAATCTTAAAGTTACTTGTGATGATTGTGAAGAAACACAAACATAGACAATTTACATTCCTTCTTAGAATTTAAAGAGTATGATGAAATCAAAAAGAGATTAGTTTACGCGTCTAAAAATTTTATAATGTGCGTTGAAGAATGCGCCAAAATTTGTAATAGTTTCTTCTTGATGTCATCATCAAAGCAAAATTTAAAAGTAACAATAATACAAAAAAATTATAATGAGGTAACTTTTAGTTTTTTAGCTAATTGTGAGAAACATTCTCAAAAAAATATTAAGTTTTTAATTAATAGTGTTTTTGATATATTATGTGTAAAAAGATTTTGCACCTTACAAAACCGAAAATATGTAGAGGCCGCCAGTAGCCGATCTTAAAAAAGAAGATAGATATTTTAGAACCTAAGTGAGTTTCATTTACTGATGACTAGGCAGCATGGTCTCCGACCTTAGCCTGTTCCAGAGGGAACAAAAGGAAAAAAAAAAAAAAAAAAGTGAGTTTCACTTATTTTATAAAATGTAAACTAGTGTGTGAAGTCGGCAAACGTAAGAAGACTGTTAATTAATTAAGTTTATAAATTAAGAAAATAACTTATAACTAAATAATTTTAGTAACTAGATATTTTACAACATTAGTGAGTTTCACATAATAATATTTCCTAAAATGTGTAGTTTAGTGTCTACAAAATTTTATTTTGTTATTGTTGTACAAAAATGTTGCAGACTAGTGTAATTTATTTACGTTATTTCTTTAATTTATTCATTATCAGTCTCATTACGTTCGCCAACTCCGCACACTACATTCATAAGGTTATTTTATTAGACCTTTTTTGTTTTTAAGTAAACGCAATTTTGTCCATGAATGCATAAAAATGTTTCACAGCGTTTGTGTAAACTTGTTATTCAGTATTTGTGTAAAGATTCTGGAAATCTTATTTAAAAATCTTGTCACAGTGTTTATCGAACTCCTCTTTAACGGCTTGACTGATTGTTATGATTTTTTTTGTGTGTATTTGGTATTGGTAGGTCTGAGAATAGGTCGTAGGCTATTTTTTTGATGTTAATGCCGCTAGGTTACTGCAGATTTTTATAAATAAATATATATCAATGATTCCACTATTTTATTTCTATAACCCATTTACTGTAATGTGAAGGTTTATTTCAGGAAACTAGAAACGAATCTGCAGTAATACTAAGGAAAAGTAGCGCATGTTACTTTTCCGTTGTATTACTATTGCAGATTCGTTTCTAGTTTCCTGAAATAAACCATTAAAATTCAATTTTTGAGCCTAATCAAAAACCCCTTTTAAATCTTCCCGCTATGAATAGTGTGGTGGGACACACCTAGATGGCTGGACAGTCGAATTTAGTCTTAACTTTTTTTGTATGGAGTTGACATTCTTCCGCTAGGATAATTGTGTTCTGTGGCGTAGTCGTTCGACGCTCGCCGAGAAATCAGCTACTACCTACCTAAAAACTCTTACTAAAAATAGTAGGCACTGTGTTATCGTTTTATACCTCTACGGCCCTATAGGTACCTAATATGGATTGCTTATTCTATTGTTATTATGTTTAGTTTTTCCTTGGTGGTAATGCAGCCGCCACGCCGCCACCGACAGATCTGATGCTTACTTGAATAGTCATCGCAGTTTATGTCCGTAGGTACTAGATACATCTACATCTACACTATTATTATAAAGAGGAAAACTTTGTTTGTTTGTTTGATTGTAATGAATAGGCTCAAAAACTACTTGACCGATTTTAAAAATTCTTTCACCATTCGAAAGTTACATTATCCACGAGTAACATAGGCTATATTTTATTTTGCAAAAAAATAGGGTTCCGTAAGATATTTGGGTTTTTCGGACACAAGGTGTAAAAATCAACCAGAAAAGTAACTTATTTTGCGTACGCTGCTTAAACTATAAAATATACAACCATAAATTGTTCTAATTAATTGTAGATCTTATAAATATCTACAAAAAAGTCCGCGACACACTATACCTTTCTATGTCGAGTGAGGCACAACAACCATTTTTTTATTTAAAAACGCTATTATTATAAAGAGGAAAACTTTGTTTGTTTGTTTGATTGTAATGAATAGGCTCAAAAACTACTTGACCGATTTTAAAAATTCTTTCACCATTCAAAAGTTACATTATCCACGAGTAACATAGGCTATATTTTATTTTGCAAAAAAATAGGGTTCCGTAAGATATTTGGGTTTTTCGGACACAAGGTGTAAAAATCAACCAGAAAAGTAACTTATTTTGCGTACGCTGCCTAAACTATAAAAGATACAACCATAAATTGTTCTAATTAATTGTAGATCTTATAAATATCTACAAAAAAGTCCGCGACACACTATACCTTTCTATGTCGAGTGAGGCACAACAACCATTTTTTTTATTTAAAAATCTAGATATTTTTTTGGACTACATTTAAACACGTTTATTTTACTCATGCTATTAATCCTTATCAAAATAAAGTATTTCATCACTAAGTACAGTTTATGTAGATCATATTTGGTCTTTGAATGATTAGAATCGGACGTTTGGTTTTGAAGTTATGGCGAAATTAAAATATTACGATTTCTGCTGCACGGCCCGTTGCGAAGTGAACGTCACCAAGGCGGGGGTGCGCGTGCGGGAGGGGAGTTTAGATCTATGTAAGGTACCCGCGCGGCTCAGACGTGAGGTAGGTAGGTAACAGTTTTTCTCACGGTTTTTCTGTAGTGTATTTAGTATCAGCATTGCACCCGTGCGAAGCCGGGGCGGGTCGCTAGTACCTAATAATGAAATTAGTTCTACCTAAGTACCATCCTATAAATTGTTATCAAAATTACTTACTTACCTACCTGTCTTCTTAATTTTTAGGGTTCCGTAGCCAAATGGCAAAAAACGGAACCCTTATATATTCTTCATGTCTGTCTGTCTGTCTGTCCGTCCGTATGTCACAGCCACTTTATTCCGAAACTATAAGAACTATGCTGTCGAAAACTCTAAACTTGGTAAGTAGACGTATTCTGTGAACTTACTACCTACCTAAACCTGTAGGCCGGTATAGTATGGATAGGGGTTCTAAAATGATATCGAGGTTTCTAATATCATTTTTTTCTAAACTGAATAGTTTGTGCGAGAGACACTTCCAGAGTGGTAAAATGTGTGTGTGTCGTGTAACTTCTAAAATAAGAGAATGATAACACTAAAACATATATGATGTACATTACCATGTAAACTACCAGCGAAAATTGGTTCGAACGAGATCTAGTACCTAAGGAGTTTTTTTAATAGGTACGTCATAAATCGTAATCCACAACTTTTGCTTATATTATAATATTTGTACGGAACCCTCGGTGCGTGAGTCCGACTCGCACTTGGCCGGTTTTCTATTTTTAGTTACCCCTATTGGTTGACACAGACGTGTTTAGATTTGCATTCATTATTAGATTGCTTTAAATTATCAGACAAGTGCACAGTATATTGTGACAAACTGACAAGTGACACATAAAGATTGTTTACTTAGCTCCTACATACCTACCTACCTAACGTTAAAATTTTAGTGTCTACGAACGCCAACGGTTTGTTTTATGGCATCTTTGCTTGTAGGTAAGTACCTACCTACGTTAATATAACAGTAGGTACCTATTAGGCAGAGAGCTATGTAAACTATGATGTTGCAGAATTTGTTCGAAAGAGTTACCGCGGCCCTGGTAAGTACGGTACGCAGAGGGCATTAGGAGGAACACGGATGGGTTTTAGTCAAGAAGAGTCTGACACTCCCTTCTGCTTCGCCCAACGCGGGAGCAGTTATTTGGTTTCCCATCCATAAAAAAGTCTTGTCCGCCGCAAAAGTACCTACGAACACAAAATTAGGTTTGTCAATTGCAAGAAACTATTTTGAAAGCAAATAGAATGAACCCAGTAACAAACATTACATTGACCCTGGCTTGAACTTTGGATTTCGCTACCTGCTACCTAGGTACTCAACTAAACGAGCGACACGTTGCCGCTGGCGGCCGGCAAGGGCAACCTTTGTCGTTGGCTGTCGACGGGCGCTTCAACGACCACCAACGACGCGTGCAGTTATCCCTGTCGTAGACGCGTGCGGCGGCGGTGGCACGGCGGCGTCATGTCGCTCGATTGTAAGAACGCTTAGCCACCGTACGCACGGACGTAAAAATATTCCGTTCAGCCGAGCGTTGACAACCCAGCACTCAGCAGAGTTAATCCCAACGCGTCAAAAAAAGACACCGTTTCAACTTATAATTATATCATTGGTTTCAACATCGAGAGTTGAAAATTCATTGCGCGATAGCATCCCGCCGCGATGATTTTACACTGCAGCGGGCGCGGGCAGCGACGCGGTGTCGAAGACCCGGTCACGACGCCAAATTATGACTTTTCTACCCATTGTTTATAATATGTGGTTTTTTAAACTTTTTCAATGATTCAAAACAATGTCACGTACTTATGCAGCGTCCACTCAAAGCAACAATAACAATTTCAAACGCAAATACGGAGTCCAAACTACAGTGCGAAGTCAAACAGATATAAAATATAATGTTGAAATCCAAAAATCAAGCCAATGAGTCAATATAAATTAGAGCGCAAGTATAGTCTACCTACGTATACGTATGAACGACATAGGCCACAGGCCACAGCACACCGCAGCAGACACAGTTGTAACCACAGACTACATAGAGATACTACGTATCAGACGACCCACTCCCATAGAAAAAAAGTGGTAAGTAGAGGTTGTCAAAAGTTGGAAGGTTCGAACATGACAGTTTGTTTTTTTTTTAATTTACGTGTTGAGTTTTAGGCAAAGGCCCACACATAAAGCCTCAATTACCCCGTTGTACTGTTTGTAGATCTAATTCAGACCTCAATTTTTTTTGCTGGTAGCAGCAAAACATGTTCATGAAATATCTAAGAGGGAACTACTGAGAAATATGTAAATAAAACACAACAAATACTTATTTAGATTTTTATTTAGTTTTAAATTTAACGAATGCTTTAGATTGCATTCTCGGAAGAGATTTACCGATTAGTCGGGATACATCTGTGCCTTTCATAATTTTATGTATCGTACAACACCAGTTAAAAATTACTAAATTTACCCCATGCTCAATGAATTTTCTATTTCTTTTTTATGAGTTTCACAAAAAAGGAAGTCGAATGAGTACTTAGACATAATTTTGCTTTTAATTCTTTTTGAAATATTATTTTTCGCTGGACAATGCTCTAAGAACTCATTTGCTTCCTCTGTGACTACTCCGAACGCTCTCACTGCATTTTCAGAAGGGTAGTCAATCTCATTTTTTTGTTGGTATTAAACTCTTTTTTTTTGCACCCAATTATGTACAGCACTGACCTCGCGCGTAGTTAGATCGGCAACGCAATCGCCACATTTTATTTTTGAAAAAATTTCCTTGTGACCCACCCTGCTGTGTATGCTCTTGCATGAACATTGAGGCGTTCTTGAGCAACAGATCGCGGCACCGTTCCTGACGTATGGGGTTCTACATTAATTTCACTCAGATTTTTTGGAAGGTACAAATAGCTGTGGGATCATGTTCACAATTAAAAGTATCTGAGTGAAATTTTATAAATCTCGTTATTAGATATGAAGGTGTTGACAAAGGTGTGGCAATTCGGGTTATTATTTCTGCAATTATACGCCCGCACTTGTCCAAAAAAGTATTCCATTGGATCAGAGGTGAAATAGTACGGGCGCATTAATTTAACATTTTTCTTTTGGAGGAATTGCAACAGCCATAACTTTATAGAATTACAATCCAATTTTTCAATGAAGGCACAGTTGTCTCCCTACCTTTGACGTCCACAAAACGTATTTCTTTTAATTTTTTAATGGATTCTTGCCAAAATCTTTGGTGCGGTGACCCTGTTGTACAAGCTGCGCGTAAGGGTTTCCCTCTTGCCGTCTTACTATATAAACTCGCACCATTCACTGAGTCGAACAGGTTGTCAAAAAATGATCTTGTTTCAGCAGTGTTTTCGAGGGTGGACCTAACTCTTCTCCCATCAGCATATTGAGCTGGAACAATTGACACTTAAATTAAAATTGGTATACTATAGTAAATTAATAAACAAAATTGATTTGAGTTTAAGTTCAAGATTCAGAAAAATATATAAGAAATTTTAGACTGGTATAAAGAAATAATCAAAATGGCTTGATTTTATTATTATTACTAGCTGAACTGGCAAACTTTGTTTTGCCAAATAAATAAAACAAAATAGCCAACAACCTATTCTCTGACCTAATAAATATACACAAAAAAAATATATACATTAGTCAAGGCGTTTTGGAGGAGTTCGATAACAAACACTGTGACACGATAGTTTTATAAATTAGAAGATTAGATTATAAACAAATATTAAAGGGAATGCCAACCAAAGTATGTATTTTAGGCACTGTTGTTCATAGTTAGTTAATTTTTCATCAATTTAATTATTATTATGAAAGTAAACTCCTAAATAAACATTTTAAACATCAAGCAAGCAAGATTTTTGACATACTAATTTTTAAAGTATAATGTTAACATGGGTAACTTGTACAGATTCAGACAGGATGCATAAAAGGAATAAAAATATTTGAATTTGATACATACCAATAATACCCAATTCATTGTCTTTGTTTGTTGTACCAGAAACACTTGATATAACATCATCATTATACCTCGCTATCTACGATGTTGAAGGCATTGTTAATGACTGATCTGTAAATATATTACATCAATTAGAACTATGCACAAATATCGATAGGGAATTGAAACTAAGGACCATAAGTACCGTAAGTACATACCTGTTACATTCCCATTGTTTTCTGTATTGAAAATTGACTACAATTCAACATTAATAGTTGTATTTTCTGATGACAAGGGCACTGGAAGTGAGTTATCTGAAATAAAGTTCATTTTATTTTTTTATTGGTTTGGTAAAAAAAAAATACTTTAGTTTCATTATAATAATCAATATGTTCACAGGAATTTATTTTAAACTTTGAATAGTTTATGAAAATAACAGTCTTACCAGGGAGACGGGCATAATAGTATGGTCATCATGTTTCCTTTTCCGAGAATAATATTGTGATCATGATTCTGATATACTTCTGAAAAAAGAAATGCATAGGTACATGAGTTTTCTATATTATGTTTAACATTATGCGCTTATGCGCTATAACTTGGGTAAGTGGGTCGTCTCAGGTTGAGTGGGTTATTATGGAATTTACTTATTTTACATGATCAGCAGATATTTATTTAATACGTACTAACCTTGCTCAACTTTTATGGGTATTCCAGAAGCAATTTCACCGGCCGAGAACAATGATGGATAAGAACCAACTAGCCGATGCTTCTCACTGATGAACCTTTTTTCAAAGTGTTTCTGGCTCACACATAGTTTTTGAAGTGCTTGCGCGCTTAAGCTGCGCAAATAATCACTATTAATGCTCAGAACCCACATGTCCTTCCGTTTAGTACCACAATTTTCGATTCAACACTTTGTTGTACACCTTGTACTACCAATGCAAAATATAACATCACTGTATACAATAGTTTAAAATCACTGAGAGGATAAGTAAGGAAAATAATCTAATATGAAATTAACTAATATGGTGGCAACAGAAAAGTTCCAATTTTGACAGTGACATTTGTCAATAATGTCTATGGATTTGGCAACGGGCGTTAGCGGGGTGAAGAATGACAGAAGGGGGCGAGGCGATCTGTTATGTTCAAAACTTCCAACCATAGAGTATACGGTTGAAATTTTTTGTTCTAAGTTTGCGTGCCGTGGTTGTAACTTGAATACGCACGTGTGCGTGAGCGTTGTCCCCCCGCACCGCACCGGGGGGAACGTTATTCAGTGAGAGGCACGATAATTCATAGTAAAACGCGCGCGTAAAAAAATATGAGAAGGCCTTTCGTAAATCGAGTTTTATGAAAAAACTACTGCATATATCGATTAAAAATAAAAGTTATTGAATTCTTCGATAGTTGAGCTTTGTCGGTACCGACTTGGTTTTAAAGATTTTACATTGTGTTTATTACTTATTTACGCCCAAAGATGCGTTAAAATTGGCAAGAAAAACGAAACTTTGGTGGCTCATAACTTTTTAATGGCGGTTTAATTTACCATTCTGTTTCCATACAGACAAAACTAATAATATGACAAAACGATATTATGTTTAACTTTTGATGTACTCTGTCAAACAGCGGAGTAATACCCTCCCGAAGTTTCTATGGAAAAAATATCGACTAGAGCCACCTTAATGTTGGCTCCCCTGCATGGTTCGACCAATCCCGGGCCCCGATTTCTCCCGCGCGCCGTTTCTGGCGCCACTGTTGCCGCGCGGGCGAGTGACACGCCACAGCAACCGACACAGTCGTTGGCGCGAAGGGTTTCACGCAAGGTGCCTACCATCCTAGATCTGTAAACCGTTAACTTTCCTATTTATCTCTGCTATGTCCTAACTCTTGTGCTCCTATATTGTATTATTTAAGTAACTAGCTTCCTCCCGCGACTTCGTCTGCGTAGACTTTAGTACTGCCGCGCAACTTTTTGCCTCATTGTCTCATCCTTGGAATTGCATCTTTATGATTCAGGTAAGAGGTAAGAGGGATCCTAGAAGTTTTTGGAAATTTGTTAGGGGTCAGCAGACTTCTAGGCAAACCTGTAATGAGTTCCAGCATGATGGACGGATTGTGACAGGAGTAGACGCAGCAAACGCATTCGCTCAATATTTTAGCTCGGTGTTTCTTCCCTGTGATCCCGTTCTATCTGCAGCAGAGGCCGAACAGGCGGCAGCGGACTCATTGTGCTCAGCGCGTATCGCCGTGGATGTAGTTGACCCAGCGGACTTTTCAGTAGCTATTCGCCGCCTTAAAGCCCATTCATCTGCAGGTCCTGATGGAATTCCGCCGTTTATTCTTAAGGACTGTTCAGAAGCATTTAGAGAGCCACTTCTATTTATTTACAATTTAGCTTTAAAAACATCTACGTATCCCGCAAAGTGGAAAATTTCACGGGTTACTCCTGTACCAAAGGGTGGTGACAGGTCCAAAGTTGACAATTACAGGCCTATTGCAGTCCTGTCGGCCTTCGGTAAGGTCTTCGAGTCGATACTGAATCGGTATATCACCAGGCAAGTCAAAACCCAACTATCTGAATGTCAGCATGGTTTTAGACCTGGAAAATCTACAGTTACAAACCACATTAATTTTGTAGATTTTGCTGTTACAGAGATGGACAATAATAGACAAATTGACGTGGCCTATTTTGACTTCAAAAAGGCGTTTGATCGGGTTCAAAATGACGTCTTACTTAAAAAATTATCTGCGATAGGATTCACCCCTAAGCTGCTTCAACTTTTCGTTAGCTATCTCTCTGACCGCTTTCAGTACGTCCAACTCTTGGGGCATAAATCTGGCACATATGCGACTTGTTCTGGTGTGAGCCAGGGTAGTACCCTTGGGCCGACACAATTCATCGTGATGGCAAATGATCTGCCTAAGGTTGTCAGTACGGCTCAGTGTCTTATGTTCGCTGATGACTTGAAGTTATTCTTGGGGATAAATGGCGTACAAGACTGTGAGGCGCTTCAGAGAGATATCGATATGGTGGTGAGGTGGTGCGAAGCCAACCATTTAGAATTTAACGTCTCTAAATGCAAGACCATAACTTTTACTCGTTCTCGTGCGCCCATTCAGTACAAGTACCACATATCGGGAGTCCCCCTGGAGCGCGTCAGTGAAATTAAGGATCTGGGACTAACATTGGACGTGAACATGACTTTTAATCAGCACATAAATAATATTTGTGCCAAGGCCTTCCAATCACTTGGTTTTGTCATGAGGCAGGCGAGTAGGTTTACGGACAGGAATGCTATTGTAATCTTGTACTATTCCTTTGTGCGCAGCAAACTGGAATACAATTCACTGGTGTGGGATCCGCACGAGCAAAAGTATAAGCTGATGATAGAACGGGTTCAAAGGAAATTTGCTCGCTATCTGTTTAAAAGAATGTATGGGTACTATCCCTATTTATATCCGTCTCTATTTGTCGCGGGAATGGTGGGCATCAACACGCTAGAACTGCGACGTAAATGCGCGCTGTTGATGCACTACTACTTATTGCTGAACAATAAGATCGACGACGCGACCACACTAGCTCGCTGTACACTGTTCGCTCCGGACCGGCAGCGGGAGTCGCGCGCCGGTGCCGAGCGGTGCCTGTTCGCGGCTCCACCGTCACGTACCCTTACGGCTCGATATGCCCCAACGGCCCAAGCGATTAGTTTGATGAACGCCCTAATTGCTCAGGAATCAGAAGTAGATGTATTTGCGTGTACTCACAGATCGATGATCAAAATATGTGTCAAGTTTTTTAGTTTGTAAGACAAATTCTATGTTGTTGGCTTCCTATACGCCTTGGTGCAAACTGTTAGTGGAGGAAGCAATTGTTTTAAAAATAAATAAAATAAATAAATAAAATAAAAATAAATCCAGACATTGTGAGTCTTTGCGGTGCCGCTGAAAGTATGATTTCAGCCCCGAAATTACTTCGACATGTTTGTGATCTCCTGGTAGACCCTTGTGAATCTTAAGCGCTCATATTTGCAGCCTCGAAAATACTCCGACATGTTTTTGTTCTCCTTGTATTATTGATCCATGCCACTCATAATTCCTGCACGGAAAAAAACTACATGTTTTTGGTCCCCTGGTACTTTTGAATCGCTTGCAATGAAAGCCATCTTCTTTCCAGTAAAAAAACCTACCCTTAATATTTTGACATGTTTCTGTTCCATGGCTTACTCGAGAATCTATGGCACTCACATATTCAGCCCCGAAAATACTTCGACATGTTTCTGCTCTCCTGGTACTTGTGAATTTTTAGCGCTCATATTTCCAGCCTCGAAAGTGTACTTCGACATGTTTTTTCTCCTGGACTATTGATCCAAGCCACTCATAACTCCTGCATGGAAAAAACAACGACATGTTTTGGTCGAATAAAAGCCCCAAAAAAACTTTGACATGTTTCTGATCTCCTAGTTATTTTGATTCTTTAGCGCTCATAATTCCGGCCCCGAAAACACCTCGACATGTTTCTGCTCTCCGAATACTTGTGAAGTTTCCAGCCCTGAAAAAACTTCGGCATGTTTCTGGTCTCCTGGTACTTGTGAATCTATAGCGCTCGTAATTCCGGCCCCGGAATGCCTCGACATGTTTTTTGCTGTCCTGGTACTTGTGAATCTATAGCGATCTCAATTTCCAGCCCTGAAAAACTTTGGCATGTTCCTGGTCTCCTGATACTTGTGAATCTATAGCGCTCATAATTCCAGTCCCAAAGAAACCTCGAGATGATTCTGCTTTCCTGGTACTTCTGAATCTGTAACGCTCGTTATTCCGGCCCCGGAATGCCTGGACATGTTTCTGCTCTCTTGGTACTTGTAAATCTATAGCGTTCTCAATTTCCAGCCCAGAAACACTTGTTCCTGGTCTCCTGGTACTTTTGAATCTGTAGCGCTCGTAATTATAGCCACGGAATACCTCGACATGTTTCTGCTCTCCTGGCACTTCTGAATCTGTAACGCTCGTTATTCCGGCCCCGGAATGCTTCGACATTTTCCTGGTCTCCTGGTACTTGTGAATCAATAGCGCTCATAATTCCAGCCCCAAAGAACTTCGACATGTTCCTGCTATCCTGGTATTTGTGAATCTGTAGCGCTCGTAAATATGGCCGCGGTGTACCTCGACATGTTTCTGCTCTCCTGGTACTTACTTAAAAATCTATAGCGTTCACAATTTCCAGCCCCGAAAATACTTCGACATGTTTCTGTTCTCCTGGTACTTGTGAACCTTTAGACTTCACTATTTTAGCCCAAAAATAAACTTCGACATGTTTCTGTTCTCTTGGAATTTTTTAAACTTAACCGTTCACAATTCCGGCACCCAATATAAATTGACATGTTCCTGCTCTCCTAGTACTAATGAAAATATAGCGTTCACAATTCCAGCGCGGAAAATTCTTCGAATCCGTCGAATACCTCGACATGTTTCTGCTCTCCTGGTACTTGTGAATCTGAAGTACTAAGGCAGCAGAAACGTCTGATTTCCACTTCCTCCTCCGCCGCCATTAAGCTATGCCTTTTATCGGGATAAAAAGTAGCCTATGTGTTATTCCAGGATGTGAACTATATGTGTGCCAAATTTCATTCAAATCCCATCAGCCATTTTTGCGTGATTGACGAACAAACATACAAACTTTCACATTTATTATACCTACTAGCTTCTTCCCGCGACTTCGTCTGCGTAGACTTTAGACCTGGTGTGCAACTTAATTGCCTCATATTGTCATTCTTCTAATTGCATCTTCATGATTCTGGTATCCAGATTGTGAGTCCCAAAATGACTTCGACATGTTTGTGGTCCCCTGGAAGGTACTTGTGAATTTTTTATGAAAGTCATCTATTTTCCAGAAAAAAAAAAACTACCTTAAATACTTTGACATAATTATTATGTCTGCTCTGCTGGTACTCGAGAATCTTTGGCACTCACAAATTCAGCCCCGAAAATACTTCGACATGTTTCTGCTCTCCTGGTACTTGTGAATTTATAGCGTTCACAATTTCCAGCCCCAAAAATACTTCGACATGTTTCTGCTCTCCTGGTGCTTGTGAATCTTTAGAATTCAGTCATTTAGCTCAACAACTTTTACATGTTTCTGTTCTCTTGGTATTTTTTAAACTTAACCGCTCACAATTCCGGCCCCGAAAATAAAATCGACATATTTCTTCTCTCCTGGTTATTTTCGGGAATCTATAGCGTTCACAATTTCCAGCCCAGAAAATACTTCGACATGTTCTTGCTCTCCTAGTACTCGTGAATCTGTAGCGCTCGGAATTCTAGTCCCGAAAATACTTCGACCTATTTCTGATCTCCTGGTACTTGTGAATCTAAAGCGCTCATTTAAACCCCTAAAAATCATCCGAGATGTTTCTGCTCTCCTGGTACTTGTGAACTTATAGCGCTTGACATTCCGGCCTCGGAATACCTCGACATATTTCTGCTCTCCTGGTTATTTTCGGGAATCTATAGCGTTCACAATTTCCAGTCCCGAAAATACTTTGACACGTGGCTCTCCTGGTACTTGAGAATCTATAGCGTTCACAGTTTCCAGCCCCGAAAATACTTCAACATGTTTCTGCTCTCCTAGTACTTGTGAAAATATAGCGTTCACAATTCCAGCGCGGAAAATGTTTCGACATATTTCTGAACTCCTGGTACTTGTGAATCTAAATCGCTCGTAATGCCCCAAAAAAGTTTCGGAGACGTTTCTGCTGTCCTGGTACTTGTGAATCTGTAGCGCTTGACATTCCGGCCTCGGAATACCACGACATGTTTCTGCTCTCCTAGTACTTGTTAGTCTAAAGCACTCGTAATTTAAGCCCCAATAAAATTTCCGAGATATTTATGCTCTCCTGGTACTTGTGAATCTGTAGCGCTTGTAATTCCGGCCCCGGAATACCTTGACATGTTTTTGCTCTCCTGGTACTTGTGAATCTGTAGCGCTCGGAATTCCGGTCTCGAAAATACCTTCGACACGTTTTTGCTCTGCTAATAAAAAAAATCTTTCCCAAAAATAATTTGACATGTTGCTGGTTTCCTTGATACTTGTGAATCTTTTAGCACTCGTAACAAAATTCTAGCCCAGTAAAAAATTTCGACATGTTTCTGTACTCCTGGTACTTTTGAATCTGAAGTACTAAGGTAGCAGAAACTTTGGACTTCCACTTCTTCCTCTGTCTCCATTAGGTAATGTATTTTACCGGGATAAAAAGTAGCCTATGTGTTATTCCAGGATGTAATCTACATATGTGCCAAATTTCATCCAAATACCTTCAGCCGTTTTTGCGTGATTGACGGACAAACATACAAACATGAACGCTTGGAATGAAAGCCAATCTATTTTCCAGCAAAAAAAAAACCTGACCAAAAATACTTTGACATATACGTCTGCTCTCCTGGTACTCAAGAATCTTTGGCGCTCACAATTTCAGACTCGAAAATATTTCGACATGTTTATGCTCTCCTGGTACTTGTGAATCTGAAGTACTAAGGCAGCAGAAACGTCTGATTACCACTTCTCCGCCGCCATTAAGCTATGCCTTTTATCGGGATAAAAAGTAGCCTATGTGTTATTCCAGGATGTCAACTATATGTGTGCCAAATTTCATTCAAATCCCATCAGCCATTTTTGCGTGATTGACGAACAAACATAACATAACATAACATAACATAACGATTTATTTTTCTCACCACAATATAAAGGAAGGTACATAAAATATAGCACAAAATACATAACGACGAAATTTATACTGTGGGAGACTGGTGCCTAAGCTAGACCGCATGGCCTGTATTTCAGGACACCAGGTCTCCACCCATCGGAAACATCATTTGTAACAGTTATGTACTCGCTCAATTACAGAGTGCGGTAAGAATATTTCTAGATTCTAGATATAATATTATATATAAAAGGTTAGTAGGTACTTAATAATTTTATATAAGAGTAAATTTACAAAATAACTTGAACACTAATTAGCGTAGTGTGTGTGTGTGTGTGTGTGTGTGTGTGTGTGTGTGTGGGCACGTGTGTGTTACATAATGTACATATAATACAATCATGATATTTCCCCTGTTTATTTTTGTGTAGTAAATCATATGTGAAATGGAGTAGGTACCTATAGTCGATTCAATATAAGCAGGTTATACTGGAGCAGCAAGTAGTTTCTCCGTGTCGTCATAGTTAAGGTCCTGAAGCCAGCAGCGTACTTTCATTTTGCACTTAACTTTAGTGAGATGATAAATAGATAGTATTCTATTTATTTTATTGTAGAGAAAGCCACCAAGGCGGCAAAAGAAACGCTTAGAAAACATTTTAGACAGTCTGTTGCGGCGAGGGTCAACTGGATTAAATCGTCTTTTCCCACGGGTTAAAGCTGGGTCAAATACAAGTAGTCCATGTTGTTTAACGACAATTTGGAGTATGAACAGCTGACGTACAGTGAGCATTTTGGTCTCTTGAAATAAAAGTACTGTGGGATATCGGTACGGTAAGCAGTGCAACACCTTTAGTATAGCCCTCTGCGTTCGCTCTAGTTCTAGTAATGTGTACTTAGGTGCACCACCCCATGACGATATGCAGTACATCAATAAAGACTGAGCCAACGCAAGGTAAATCAGTCTTTTGAGCTTTACATCTGCCACATGTCTCATTGCTTTAAAGACATATATTAATTTACGCAACCGATTGCTCAATGTGTTGATATGGTCTTGGAAATTTAAGGCTCTATCAATTATTATACCCAAGTATTTAACACTATTTGTCCTCTGGAGGCGGGTGCAGGTACATGTAGGCCGATATTGATCAGAACAGGAATGTGCTACTATAGAGTATTTAGAGAACGTTGAAGTGGCTTGCATGTTGCTTTTTATTGAAAATGTAACGTACACTGTTTTGTCCGCGTTTAGTGTGAGAACATTATTATGCAACCAATCCGTCACAGTGTTAAAACCTGACTGAGCAAGGGTGTATACTTCTTGCCATGAAGTTGCACTGAATAAAAATAAAACATACAAACATACAAACTTTCACATTTATAATATTAGTAGGATTAGTAGGATTACCAATCCTACAGGCAATATCACCGTCCGGCTTCTATGTGCAAAGTCCAAAGTTTCCCCCGCTAAAATAACAACGCTAGCTCGATTAGAACTTGTCGCCGCTTTACTTCTGTCTAAACTTGTTCGCGTGGTCAAAGACAAACTTTCCGCTCGTGTACCTATTGCAGGTGTCAACGCTTTCTCGGACTCCACCATAGCTCTCTCGTGGATCCACTCATCTCCCCATAGATGGTCTATCTTTGTCAGCAATCGCATTGCTCAAATACAAGAAAACATACCTGCCGCTTGTTTCAGTCACGTGTCAGGGAAAGAAAATCCTAGCGATTGTCTGTCTCGCGGCATGCTGCCATCGGATTTAATAGAACACTCGTTGTGGTGGAACGGCCTTACATGGCTCCATCAGCCCATGAGCGAGTTGCCTTTAAAATTCTCCCCTAATCAATGTGAAACATTACCGGAGTTTAAATCAAAGATTTTTCTTGTAGTCAGAAACCTCCAATACTGAACCGGGTGTTTTAGATGCTATAGCTGACCGTGTTTGCTCATGAAATAAATTGTTACGTGTATTTATGTACATTCTTAAATTTACGAGCAGACTACATAGTCATAACGTAGCATAGCTCTGTCGAAAACCTTCAAACCGCCGAAAACTTCATTGTTCGAATAGTTCAAAGTGTACATTTTTCTAATGATTTAAATATAATTAAAGAAGGCGAACGTCCTTCTAAGAAGTTGCGCTGTTTGTCTGTCTTCGTTGATATCTTCGGATTCTTACGTATTGGGGGCAGATTGTCTAAATCTGACTTACCGTATGAAGCCAAGCATCCCGCGCTTTTACCTAAACGCGACCGCGTAGTCGATCTAATTATTGATCACTATCACAATACCTACTGCTACTGCCATACGGGACCCGGGTTATTGCTATCCATTATAAGGCAGCGGTTTTGGATATTGGATGGCCGAACAGTCATACGTTCCCGCTGTCGGAAATGTAATACTTGTTTCCGTCTAAATCCTAAGCATCCAGTACCCAAAATGGCTGAACTTCCTGGATATCGCGTCCGTGATGCTAAGGCCTTTGTACATACCGGTGTAGATTTCGCCGGGCCGCTTGCTTACGTACCTATTCGACGTAGAGGTCAACGTTCCCAGAAACTTTATTTATGCTCGTTCGTATGTATGGTGACTAAAGCCATACATATCGAGCTTTTAACGGACCTCACATCTGAGGCTTTCTTATCCGCATTTAAGAGATTCATTTCCCGCCGCGGTCCAGTGTCTGTCATGTACTCAGACAATGTTACCAATTTCGTTGGCGCTAAGGCGCAACTAGATGATATTTATTCTTTCTTATTAAATTCGACCGTTCAAACGGATATTTAAAATGAGCTTCTTAAATCACGCATCGAGTGGAAAAGAATACCGCCGCGAGCTCTGCACTTCGGAGGTATTTGGGAATCGAACACTAAGAGTATTAAAACTCACATGTTTAGGTAAACAGCTTCTCACTTACGAGGAGCTCTCGACCGTATTGGTGCAAATTAGGGTCTTTTGAACTCTCGACTGCTTAGTGCTCTTTCATCAGACCCGTATTTTTTAATGTCTATAGTCCACTCAAGTATTTGCCTTCTTCGGAATTGACAGAAGAAAACACAAATCTAACAAACCGCAGAAGGCTTTTGGATCAGCTTGTGTTATCCTACTGGAACAAATGGCGAGTTGAGTACTTGCACACGTTGCAAGTTCGCCAGAAGTGGTGTACTCCCGATCGCCCTATAGAGATCGGTACTGTCGTTCTCTTGGGTCAAGATAACGTACCTCCACTGACCTGGCCATTAGGTATCATAGAGGAAGTTTTCCCGGGATCAGATGGTGTACCTAATTCGAGTCGCTTCAGTAAAAACCGCGTCGGGTACATATAAACGTCCTGTCACTAAGTTGTATCCTTTACCAACTCAATAAAATAAGATTACCTACTACGTTATTTAATTTAGTTTAGAGTTTATAGTAAACTGTATACGTTTCAATGGCACGCCATTATATAATTATAATTAAGATTAATTCCACTCATCTTAGTCAAATCAAACCGCAATTTCATTCTCATGAGTCAGATAATAATTGATCCCGAGCACTATATCATTGTGATGGTGTTTCAGACTGCCACTTGATTTCCCTTAATACTCTCCAACAACCAAATATTTACATGTCATTCCCCGCTTCTTAAGCCGCACCCGCGCCGCTTAGATTAGCTGTTTTGAAAGCTCTGTAGTGCGATTCACTAAGGCAGAACATCTTTACAACCAAGAAATCATCCTTGAAACATCTGATAAATATATGCCACATCAGATGTTTCAACGATGATTTCTTGCTGAGTGAATCGCACTACTGGACCTTTCAAGGCGGGGAGTATGGTGTGGCGAGTATCGCCCCTCAGCTTCAAGTTGGCTGGCGTGTAGTATCACGGGGGTGTGTGTGGGCCCGGCTGAAGGCATGTATCGACAGCGTATGGGACCGCCATTTTTTAAGGAATCAGCGGCCATAACATAGAGTACTACTTTAATACTGGCCATAATGAATTGAGATGTCATAGTGCGCTGTCACCGTACGCACACGTCTCACCGCGTGTAAAAGAATAATCTTAAGACATCATCCCCGCAAGACCTTATAAATACAAGGTTTTATATAACCGCGTCCGTGTAATTTAACAAAAAGAAGAAAAAAGGTGATCGGCGTGCAAGACCAGGCAGAGAGACAGGTGGTACCACCTGTGAAGATCTTCGAGGCTGCACAAGGAAGAATCAGGTACCGCCTTTCTTTACATGCTAGAGTTAGCCCACCATACGCCGTCTGCTGCCGCCACTCCCAACTTGAAAATTATACGGACAAGTATAGGCATTTGAATCTGCACGCAATCCAGGTGTTAGATTGTAACAAGTCCTCAAACCGCTGAGATACACGGCTATTTACACGCCTGTCCCTCCAGCGTGCATGAAGTCACAATTGGGCGCCAAATTAGTTGAATCGCATAGTAGGTAAGAAAGAAGGACAAGACCAAGAAGAAGCCAAGAAGTGATGGTCATTAATGCGATTTCGCATAAATTTCATTAGGATGCGAATTCTTGAGTCTTAGCATGTTAATTGCTATTGCTATGCTATTTGCTAATAAAACGATAATTAATAATAAAAAAATAAAAGAATTTTGTAAATAAACGAAAGAAAGATAATAAAGTAATAATTAGCTTAATCCCATTCTTCGCATCACCCTGAATAATTTTAATAATAATTTTAACGAATTAAACGATCACACATATTCATACAATATACGACCCTAAGTACGAGCAAATCAAAGATAATAAGATGTTAATTGCTTAACATAACAATTAACATAATTCACATCGCACGAATTTCGCAACTACATTTAATTTGTTAAATGAGCATCCGTATACTTACTAATAATTAATGCATCATTACAACCAAGAATCGTCGATAACACGTGTCACGGCCCTAAGAGGGACGCGGAAGGGGTGAGGCGAAGAGATACTTCAGTGTTTGCAATTAGTCTTGTAGAGTGCGTGTGCACTTTCTTTCGCAGTTCGGTTTTTTTTTATAACCACTGATCTATGATTTATAAACGATACAAATTGATAGTAGGCATAAGTAGGTAGGTATGCATAGTGTGAACTAAAAACATTCATTCTATATCTGTTATTATCTGTGATTGTTATAAATTTTAATTTATATTTTTAAAGAAAAAGTGTAAACTGTGTAAAATCATTCATTTAAAAAATAATGGAAAATACCATAAAAGCAAATTTTGCCATCTGTGATTGATTGTAAGTTAAGTATATATTATATTAGTATTTTAAAAGTTCAATTAAAATGATTATTTTACCTTTAAATAAAAATTCTTTAAGAAACAGGTAGTTTTTTTTAACACTTGTGTACACATCTGTACTAAACTTGTAACACTATCCTACATAATATTTTAGAAGATAGCAAAATGTACTACGCGTTCGGTTTTTTGTAACCACCTAAACTTGGTCGGGTTACCACGGTCTTTCACTTCCTAATGACTTTTATTTTATTATCTCGTTAATTATTTTATGTAGTACGCTGAAATATAACAGGTGTAAAGCTGAACTAACCAACTAAAAATTGAGATAACATTCAGTTTATTATTAAATATTTTGGTAGGTAATTATTTTGCACAAAATGTTTTTGTTAAACGTAATTATCGTCACAATATGGTGAAAGTCATCCTTTTCTTCGTTGAAACACATGAGTCATATAAAAGCAAAGGCAGCAACATCCAATTTTTTCATTTTGGCAACTTCTAATGCAGTATGGTAGTATTCCGTCAACTTTACTTGACCAAATATTAAAATCGTTTCAAAACCATCATTATCCTATACAAAATAGAGGTTCTAAATTGAGATTGGTAGCAAAACCAGCAACATCCTTCCTTGACCAATCAGGTGTCACTATTCGAACCAACGGTGCATGATTGACTGGTGCAAAACCAGCAACATCCAACTAAGAATGGCGCTAAAGCAGCATTATTCACACATTGGATGCAAAAACAGCAACATCCTAAATGTATTACTTTATTTTGGTAAATGTAGTGTTTCTTAGGGAATTCTGTTTTACAATATCTGATTCTATCATCATTAGTTATCTATTCTTGTAACATAATGTAACTAAAAATTGGTACATGCAACGTAAACAAAAAAAGACGTCTACTGCCTTTTCAGTAAAAGTGTATGTTGCTGCTTTTGCTTCTATATGACTCACATAGTATGTGCAATTGTGCACATAATAGATACCTATCTATTTATTAAGTAGCCGAAAGATAATAATAACGTTTTCTTAACATTTCCAAAAAGCTGGGCATCCTAAATAGGGTGAAGCGATACTTCAAGCCTGAGCAGCTATTAACTCTTTATAAAGCACAAGTCCGATCCTGCATGGAGTATAGCAGCCACCTTTGGGATGGCTCAGCTAAGTATCAGCTTGCTGCGCTTGACTCGGTGGAACGCAGAGCTAAGAGGCTCATTGGTGACGTAAAACTGGTGGATACCAAGCAACACAGCTTGGCTCATCGCCGCAAGGTTGCCTGTTTGTCGGTCTTCTACAGATTGTACTTCGGAGAGTGAGCCCAGGAACTTCACGACCTCATCCCACCAGCCCCCTTCTACCATCGGACATCCAGACGCACTGCAACTTGCCATCCCTACCTTGTTGCTATTCCACCAACTCGCACTAAGCGCTTCCAAGCGTCTTTCATAATGCGCACAGCAAAGGAGTGGAACTCTTTGCCTGCGTTTGTGTTTCCGAATGCTTACAACCCTAATCTTTTCAAAGTTAGAGTGAACAGGCTACTTCTGGGTAAGCTCGCTACATCGTAGACTTTGTCTCTGTCATCTCTGACCAAGACTAGAGTCAAGAGCAAACCCATACCAAGTAAAAAAAAAAAAAAAAGGTAAAGATATAAAATTGTTATGGGTATGTAACAGTGTACGTGTCTGTACCGAACTTGTAAGGTGTATTATACTAAACATTTTAGAAGATAGCAAAATGTACTACGCGTTCGCTTTTTTGTAACCACCTAAACTTGGTCGGGTTACCACGGTCTTTCACTTTCTAATGACTTTTATTTTATTATCTCGTTAATTATTGTATTTAGTACGCTGAAATTTTACAAGTGTAAAGCTGAACTAACCAACTAAAAATTGAGATAACATTCAGTTTGTATATCCACACACAGGTTTATCAGTGGCCAAATAACTACGCGCGCATTGTGACCGTGAAAATAGAGAACTGAATATCATCATAACTTTTTAATTACTTGCAGGATACTAATGTAATTTCACAAACATTTGAAGGCAGTTACAAGCTACAAAATAACGCTTAAAACAAGTCTTTAGAGCTCTTATTCAGAGTGTTAGGATCTATTGAAGTGTTTTTATATTTAATTGAATAACCTTTGAACGGTGCAATTTTTTTTTATTTTTTATTGCACAACAAATTAAACTACTTCCTAAGAAGTCGTGTACAAAAGATGATAAGAATCCGCTTAACCGTTTCAGAGATCCAGCAAAACCAAATACGTTACTCCAGCAAAATCTTGAATAACTTCGCAGCCGAAGAAATAACAAATACAAAATAAGGTGCAACATTTACCTCGTATAGACAACTAATTAAACAGCTAGTATTTATTTCAATATTCCCATTAAAAAGAAAAACATTTTGCTGCAGTAACGTTATCCCAGCAGAAAATGTTTTTGTGAAATAACTAAAAACCTATAAATGCAACAAATTTAGAAATGCGTGCAACAATTACAGAAGCTGGCCAACTAATTGTGTGCGTTCGCCCAGCGGAATGTTGTTGAATTAAAAGATTTTAATTATGCAGATATTTAGTGTATGACGTCGTATAATTGTGTATGGTATAAAAAAATTTGTGCACGCAGCCATTGTGGAGAAATTCACCAAAAACTGATTCCGCTGGGCGAACGTTGTCCTGGCGGAACTTTTTTTAATCCATTCCATAGACTTTAGAAGAAAAGAGATGTGTCCAAAAATTAGTGTGTATTTGTGTGTAATTGTGTATGTATGAATAAAATTAGTGCATGCATAAACTTCGGAGAAATTCAAGTTTCCGCTACGCGAACGTTTGGCCATTACCTAGTTTTCATATAAAGCGCTTACATAGAGAACTGTAGATTTTTACATAAGTTGTTTTGAATTTGTTTATATTTGTTAAAAAAATAGATTTAGAAAAAATCGTAGGGCTTAAAAGATAAAAATATAAACGTAAAATACGCTTATTAGGTCTTAGTTCTTAAAGTATGCACTTTGGGGTCTAGATTTTCACGTTTATACAAACCTTGTAAGTGTCTGCAACATGTTGCCAAGTATCAATGATGTTCCGTTAGTAATTAAAGAGTTATAGGACAATTTACCATGAATTGATCACTGTTTACAAAGCAGTCAAATATCACGCCGTTCTAAAGGAATTGCATGGTAAAATGTATGACAATAATTAGTGTATTCATTCAACTATTCACATGCAAAATTTCATGTCATTAAATTCAGTAATTAAAGAAAAACAATTATAATACTGACGAAGCATCGAAAACCTACATAACCCGACCAAGTTCGGATGGCTACAAAAAAGCGGCCGTGCCATATATCTTAGAAACGTTCTTAACCTTGCAATATAGTATTTATTAATATGGTACAGTTACGTACACAAGCGTTAGGAAAAAATAAAACAATTGCATTTCTTGAATGAAAATTATTTTTTTAATAATAACGCCACTATCTACGATAAAAATAAATCTTCAATTAACAAGTACTTTTCTATTTAAATATTCGAGTACAAAAATATTTTTAATTACATATAATACTTAATTATGTAAGTAGGTAATTATGTTAACGTTAACAAACGCTTGCAACTACAGCAATAGACTTAAATGTGTTTTAACTAAAATAGGTTTAATAAACGATTATGAATATAAAGGTAAGTATAATATTTCGAGCTTCAATAAAAATTAAAATCACATCACATAACTAGACTATTCAGTTGTTTAGATTTGATCAACATTAAAAAAGTGCTTATAAACTAAAACATTGGTATAAAAAAGGTATTTTCAAGAAAATATTCTTAAATGAGTAGCAAATACAGTAAATAACCTCAACATACATAAGTCACTACCAGTACAACGGTATACATCAATTAAAAAATCGATTCAAGAAGTAGTTTTTTTTAAGTTATTAGATTGTTTGATCCACTAAAGTTGCAAAGGGGAACGCTCGTGCATGCCTAGTCCATTGGTTAAATAGTGTAATAAGCTACTAGCTAACAGTAGTCGGCACTTACATGTGGTAATTATTTAATTTCCCTAAGGGGTCTATACTTAGTTAGAATCCTGATCCGTGAAATCTTCAATATAAATAAGCTGTATGAATTTTATTTGTCTTAAATAATAGGTACATCTAGATTATATCTAAAGTCTCAAAAGCATACTTAAATAAAGTACCTACGTAAATAGTACCTATTTTCTGTCATAGTCAAATACATTTAAAAAGTAGGTGTACAAAAATAAATGACATTATTATATCGAAACAACAATTGTGTTATCACCTATACCAATTCAATACCGATATTATACTGTAAATTTTGGGATGTTACCTAAATATATTGCACGGCCGCTTTTTTGTAGCTATCCGAACTTGGTCGGGTTATGTAGGTTTTCGATGCTTCGTCAGTATTATAATTGTTTTTCTTTAATTACTGAATTTAATGACATGAAATTTTGCATGTGAATAGTTGAATGAATACACTAATTATTGGCATACATTTTACCATGCAATTCCTTTAGAACGTCGTGATATTTGACTGCTTTGTAAACAGTGATCAATTCATGGTAAATTGTCCTATAACTCTTTAATTACTAACGGAACATCATTGATACTTGGCAACATGTTGCAGACACTTACAAGGTTTGTATAAACGTGAAAATCTAGACCCCAAAGTGCATACTTTAAGAACTAAGACCTAATAAGCGTATTTTACGTTTATATTTTTATCTTTTAAGCCCTACGATTTTTTCTAAATCTGTTTTTTAAACAAATATAAACAAATTCAAAACAACTTATGTAAAAATCTACAGCTCTCTATGTAAGCGCTTTATATGAAAACTAGGTAATGGCCAAACGTTCGCGTAGCGGAAACTTGAATTTCTCCGAAGTTTATGCATGCACTAATTTTATTCATACATACACAATTACACACAAATACACACTAATTTTTGGACACATCTCTTTTCTTCTAAAGTCTATGGATTAAAAAAAGTTCCGCCAGGACAACGTTCGCCCAGCGGAATCAGTTTTTGGTGAATTTCTCCATAATGGCTGCGTGCACAAATTTTTTTATACCATACACAATTATACGACGTCATACACTAAATATCTGCATAATTAAAATCTTTTAATTCAACAACATTCCGCTGCGCGAACGCACACCAACTAATTATCTATATGGTTTAAATGACTATTTTCGACATTATTTTGCTGCGGTAACGGACACAGAAAAAACTACTTACTAGATCTCGTTCAAACCAATTTTCGCTGGTAGTATACAATGGTAATATACATCATATATCTTTTTCAGTTTTATCATTCTCCAATTTTGGAAGTTACAGGGGGGGGGGGGATACATTTTACCACTTTGGAAGGGTCTTTCTCGCAAACTCAATATAAATTTTAAAGACCTATCTATAGATACCCCACACGTATGGGTTTGATGAAAAATTTTTTTTCGAGTTTCACTTCTGGTATGGGGACCCCCAAAATTTATTGTTTTTTTTTTTCTATTTTTGTGTGAAAATCTTGATGCGGTTCAAAGAATACATCTACTGACCAAGTTTCAACTGCATAGTTCTTAAAGTTTCGAAAAAAAGTGACTGTGACATACCGTCGGACAGATAGACAGACAAACTCAAACTCAAACATTTATTTCAATTAAACCATTTACAGGCACTTTTGAATTGTCAAGGTCGGTCGGTCCAAGAAGATGAAGCTATTTGCACGTTCCAAAGCGTAGATCTCTATGGAGAAGAACGTGCAAGAAACTCCACGGACACTCTTTTAAAAATAATAAATTGTTACAAAGTTTTCTTGACATCGTGTTGAAATTATACATACATGTGAGAACGATGTGACGAGCATGATAAAAACATCCGAACTAAAAAAGGAACAATTCAAAGAAATAATTAAAATAAATTAAAATAAACCATGGCAGCTGAGAAATGACCAGTCCCAACCGACGGCGCCATGACATGCGCCAGGCCCATTCGTCTCAACCATTTTGAATGGAGCCACATAATTTAACGCATACGCCACCATCAGCTAGGCTTTTGAGTGAGCATGACACTCTCAACCGCCAGGGTACTTGAGTCTACCGCGTGTATCTGACATCGACGCACAAACGATTTCCATGGGTCCAGGGCATGATTCTGGACACCCCAGTGTTGGAATTTTTCGTCGGTTCTTTTCTCATTTTTTTCAAGAGTACCACAAAGTATCAGCTCAGCTGAGCTGATATCTATTTGTGCTTTTATTCAGATTGCTCTTTTTAGTGAAAGTAGTTAATTAATTATTTTTTATTAAAAATCTCATTGAGTTAGGTCAGAATAACGATTATGAGCAGTCTAAAGTAAAAAAAACCCTTGCAAAAAATGAAAAAATCAGAAAAAAGCCGACGAAAAATTCCTAGTCTAGGGTGTCCAGAATCATGCCCCGGGCCCATGGAAATCGTTTGTGCGTCGATGTCAGATACACGCGGTATACAATGCAAACACACACATATTTAAAAATGTTGGTACTATTGATTTATCAAATAAAGAACAATAAATCAGTGTGTGAGTTAAATTAATTAAATATAAAAGTCATTAAAGACATCTATAGATATACTAAATATATTAATACAAACATTATCAATAAGTTTGACTTTGTTTACTACACCTTAGACTGTCCTATGGAGCAGGACCAGCATGTTTCCAAGCATTCTTATCTTGAATATAATCATCTAATTTGTAATATGCTTGTTTACATAGTGTGCTTTTAACATAATTTTTAAATTTTCTTTCATTTAATTCTAATATGTCACAAGGTATTTTGTTGTAACATTTAATACAGTACCCCATGAAAGATGTTCGTACTTTGGCTAATCTATAAAATGGCTGATCTAATTTATTTCTATTTCTAGTATTAAAATTATGTCTATCACTAATTTTGCACAGACAGACAGACATGACGAATTTATAAGGGTTCCGTTTTTGCCATTTGGCTACGGAACCCTAAAAATCGAATTTACAGTGTTCTACTAAAAGATGTGCCTGTAAGGAGCATTCAGTGCTATGTAATTCTAGATGTCATGATTCCTCCTCTTGACTGAACAAAAATTAAAAAATACTTTTAAAGAAACCGAGATCTCAACTTGTTGATAAGAAATAAAGATATCTCAAAACTGTTTGGCTTTAAAAGATTTTTAATGTTTGATTAGTTTTAATTGTATTGTTCATGTTAAAAAATAAAAAAATATGGTCGTTTTAATTATAATTACTTTAATACGTGTTAATGTCACAAAGTATTGTAACTAACTGCAGGATACATAAAGTTGATTTATTATTAAGGATAAAACCAATAAAATTTTGTTTTATTTAATTATATATGGCAGATTTCTATTTCACTACGCATAATCAAGTAATGGGTCTGTCTCAAAAAAGTGGCACACTTTTGAATTTTTCTCAATTTTTCAAAAATGTTTCAAATACAAATACAATACAAAATCCTTTATTTCAAATAGACCAGTTTACAGGCACTTTTGAATAGTCAAGGTATGTCAGTCAAATAGATGAAGCTAATTCTGCCGCGCTAGCGACAAGAGTAGCAAGTTATTCTGCAACAAAACAAACTCACCGACCCTATCTCCAGCGCGGCAGTTGCACGTTCCAAAGAGTAGATCCTATGGAGAAGAACGTGCAAGAAACTCCATGGACACTCTTTTAAACACTGCCTTTTTACAAAATCATGGTTAGATTATTTAATGAGTCTATACAATGCAAAGATAATCTTACAATCTTCAGCAGGTCCAACAATGTTTTCACATCTTCATCAAAGTTCGGGCATTTTAGTCGTTGTGGAGCGGACCAGCATTGAGCCAAGCATTTTTGTCGTCAATGTACTCCCCTAATTTATAATATGCTTGTTTGCATAGTGTGCGTTTTACACAGTTTTTAAATTTCGTCTCATTTAGTTCTAGTATATGTGGCGGTATTTTGTTATAAAACTTTAAACAGTATCCCATGAAAGATGTTGCTACTTTAGCAAGTCTGAAACCTGGTTGAACTAACTGATTCCTATTTCTAGTGACATAGTTATGTCTGTCGCCTCGTTTACTGAAAAGATGTAGATTCTTTCTAACGTACATAATATTTTCATAAATATATTGACAAGGGACCGTCATGATGTTAATTTCTTTAAACAGTTCTCTTAGAGAATCTCTCCGGCGCAGATGGTAAATGGCTCTGATGGCTCTTTTCTGCAAAATGAAAATAGACTCGATGTCAGCAGCCCGTCCCCATAGTAAAATACCGTAAGACATTATACTGTGAAAATAACTAAAATAGACTAGTCTAGCGGTTTCAACATCTGTAAACTGGCGAATTTTTCTAACAGCATATGCTGCTGAACTTAGCCTTCCTGCAAGAGATGTTAAATGAGGACCCCATTGTAACCTTGAGTCTAGCCTAATCCCCAGGAAAACTGCTTCTTCGACTAATTCTAGTTTCTCCTTGTTCAATATTATGTCACAATTATTACTTTTGACATTTGGTAAAGTGAATCGAATGCACTTCGTTTTTTTCTCATTTAACACTAGATTATTAGCAGTGAACCAATCATGTACCTTCATTAGAGCGTTATTTACATTGTCAAGATTGTTTGCATGTCTATTTACTTTAAAAATCAAAGATGTATCGTCAGCAAACAACACCATATTGAGTTTATTTTCTAAAATATAGGGCAAATCATTTATATAAACTAGAAATAAGAAAGGACCCAAAATTGAGCCTTGTGGTACCCCCATTTTCACGATTAATCCTGTTGAATTTTTGCCGTTTATATGAACTAGCTGCTGTCTTTCATTTAAAAACGATTTTACTAAGTTCAAGGCTGTTTTACTTAGTCCGTAATGCTCTAGTTTCAGGAGTAATGTCTCATGACTCACACAATCAAACGCTTTCGATAGGTCGCAGAAGATACCTATGGCATCTTGCGCCTCTTCCCACGCATTGAAGATATGTTTTAATAAAGTTACACCAGCGTCAGTTGTACAGCGCCCCTTGGTGAAACCGTACTGTTTGTCATGTAAAATATTATTCTCATTAAAGTGACTGAGCATTTGATTTAGCATAACCTTTTCAAACACCTTGCTGAAAACCGGCAACACAGAGACGGGTCTATAGTTATTGGTATCTTTACTGTCCCCGGATTTGAATAAAGGAATAACTTTACTGTATTTCATAAGGTTTGAGAATAAATAAGCTTTAATATACTACAATATGATGATAATATGACACAATATGACTTTTTTGAGACAAACCTTAATATACCGCGTGTATCTGACATCGACGCACAAACGATTTCCATGGGTCCGGGGCATGATTCTGGGCACCCTAGACTTAGAATTTTTCGTCGGCTTTTTTCTCATTTTTTTTATTGTTTACAAGGGTTTTTTTACTTTAGACTGCTCATAATCGATATTCTGACCTAACCCAATGAGATATTTAATAAAAAAATAATTAATTATTTACTTTCACTAAAAAGAACAATCTGAATAAAGCCACAAATAGATATCAGCTCAGCTGAGCTGATACTTTGTGGAACTCTTGAAAAAAAATGAGAAAAGAACCGACGAAAAATTCCAACACTGGGGTGTCCAGAATCATGCCCTGGACCCATGGAAATCGTTTGTGCGTCGATGTCAGATACACGCGGTATTTATAACACTGAACTTAATCTAGTAATATAAGTATATCACTAAACTTCGACGGTTTTATAACTATATTCCTAGTGAGATAGTAAAGAATCGCTTTCGTATAACTATATTACGGTATATAATTATATCCCTAGGGATATAACTTTATACGGCTTTATCTATCTTACTGGGACATATCCAAACACTATCAGTGGCCAAATAACTACGCGCGCATTGTGACCGTGAAAATGGAGAACTGAATATCATCATAACTTTTTAATTACTTGCAGGATACTAATGTAATTTCACAAACATTTGATGGCAGTTACAAGCTACAAAATAACGCTTAAGGCTGCGTTTCCACCAAAGATGTGCGAGGATGCGTAGCGAGGGATGTGTATGTTAAGAACCAATAGAATCACTTACGCTGAGCGAGGCTAGGTAAATGACGCGATTCTATTGGTCCATAACAAACACATCCCTGGCCACGCATCCTCGCACATCTCTGGTGTAAACGCAGCCTTACTGTTTTTATATTTAATTGAATAACCTTTAAACGGTGCAATATTTTGTCTTTTTTATTGCACAACAAATTAAACTACTTCCTAAGAAGTCGTGTACAAAAGATGATAAGAATCCGCTTAACCTTTTCAGAGATCCAGCAAAACCAAAAACATTACTCCAGCAAAATCTTGAATAACTTCGCAGCCGAAGAAATAACAAATACAAAATAAGGTGCAACATTTACCTCGTATAGACAACTAATTAAATAGCTAGTATTTATTTCAATATTCCCATTAAAAACAAAAACATTTTGCTGCAGTAACGTTATCCCAGCAGAAAATGTTTTTGTGAAATAACTAAAAACCTATAAATGCAACTTTAAAAATCTGTGCAACAATTACCTACAGAAGCTGGCCAACTAATTATCTATATAGTTTAAATGACTATTTTCGACATTATTTTGCTGCGGTAACGGACACGAGTGTGTTACTAAATTATTCTTTTGACTAAAACTACGCTGACATAAATCACATTTGAAAGGTTTCTCACCAGTGTGTGTACGAGTATGAATTACTAAATGATTCTTTTCCCTAAAACTTCGCTGACAAATATCACATTTGAAAGGTTTCTCACCAGTGTGGGTACGAGTATGTCTTACTAAAATATTCTTTTGATTAAAACTACGCTGACATATATCACATTTGAAAGGTTTCTCACCAGTGTGGGTACGAGTATGTCTTACTAAAATATTCTTTTGATTAAAACTACGCTGACATATATCACATTTGAAAGGTTTCTCGCCCGTGTGGGTACGAATATGAAGTACTAAATGATTCTTTGCACTAAAACTTCGCTGACAAATATCGCAATTGAAAGGTTTTTCACCAGTGTGGGTACGAATATGACTTACAAAATTACTTTTATCTTTAAAACTGCGCTGACATACATCACATTTGAAAGGTTTCTCACGAGTGTGAGTACGAGTATGTCTTTCTAAATGATTCTTTGTTTTAAAACTACGCTGACATATTTTACATTTGAATGTTTTTTCACCAGTGTGTTTACGAATATGACTTATGAGATTACATTCTTTACTAAAACTACGCTGACATATATCACATTTGAACGGTTTTTCACTAGTGTGGATACGAGTATGTACAACTAAAGTACTCTGTTGATTAAAACTACGCTGGCATATATCACACTTGAAAGGTTTCTCACCAGTGTGGGTACGAGTATGACTTACTAAATTACCCTTTTGATTAAAACTACGCTGACAAATATCACATTTGAAAGGTTTTTCACCAGTGTGTGTACGAATATGACTTATGAGATTAAACTTTCTATTAAAACTCTGCTGACAAATATTGCAATTGAAAGGTTTCTCGCCAGTGTGGGTACGAGTATGTATTACTAAATTACACTTGAGATTAAAATTACGCTGACAAATATCACATTTGAAAAGGTTTCCACCAGTGTGGATGCGAGTATGTCTTTCTAAATCATTCTTTCTTTTAAAATTACGCTGACAAATATCACATTTGAAAGGTTTCTCACCAGTGTGGGTACGAGTATGTCTTACTAAAATATTCTTTTGATAAAAACTACGCTGACATATATCACACTTGAAAGGTTTCTCACCAGTGTGGGTACGAGTATGACTTACTAAATTACCCTTTTGATTAAAACTACGCTGACAAATATTACATTTGAAAGGTTTCTCACCAGTGTGGGCACGAGTATGATTTACGAGATGCTTCTTTTCCTTAAAACTACGCAGACAAATATCGCAATTGAAAGGTTTTTCACCAATGTGGGTACGAGTATGTCTTTCTAGATGATTATTTTGTTTAAAACTACGCTGACATATTTTACATTTGAATGTTTTTTCACCAGTGTGTTTACGAATATGACTTATGATATTACATTCTTTACTAAAACTACGCTGACATATGTCACATTCGAAACGTTTTTCATTGAAACGCAGTCTTCGATACCTTTCTGTTCTATCACTGTCAATAACGTTGTTCGATATTTTACATTTAATATCATGTCTGTTACCATTATTTCGGAAAATTGTACTTAAAGCAGTATTATTTGTACTGCCACAAACTTGTATTTTAGTGAAAGGCTTTTTAAATGTAGTCGTTCGGTTGGACGTATGATTCTGAGATTTAATAATTATTTTTGGGGCCGATGATAGTTTTCGATTACATTCGTTTTTCTTATGCTCGGCTGAGATTGTAACCCTTGGTTTTGGACTTCGCGTGTCCATTTTTGTCATCTTAGCGACGGGCGCCCCTGTAAAATAAATAAATAAGATACAGTTAATATTAACAGAACAATGGGGATGACCGAGTTCAAACCGTTGCTACTTCTTTCCTATGTCATAAAGTACTAAATTGAACATCGACGTAGACACCACACTCTCACATACCGTCGATCTAGGGTAACCCCCAGAGGTCTGCACACAACAGACACGCCACAAACCCCACTCCTTGGTGCAAGTGTCTTAAGGCTATCGCTGTACATCAGGTGGACCGGCGTGCTCACTTAGCACATGACAGCTGCACAGTGGCTCGTTTTATTTAATTTATAGAATTAACTGCTCATATAACGGACATATTAAGGTAAGATATTTTTAATAATGTACACGTTGGTGTTTGAGTGTCCATCCGTGCGTGTAAATTGAGTTGCGAGAACCATTTTAATGTAAACGTGTATAGGTAATTACATCAAATACTTATTTCACGCGCCATCAGAATATCGCTTTAAAAGTTGTTCACTAGTGGTGTTACTAAATTCTATGATACAGCTTGTAGCATTATGCTGGCTGGAAAAAGGATTTTAATAATCTTTCTTACCGTGTAGGTACCTTCTTGGATAAATAGAGAACATAAAACAGCTTTTCGAGGATAAAAACAAATTGACAGAAAACCATTTCATTTTGTACAAACTTGTTCGAAATTGCAGGCCCAGAAGAACGAAAACAGCAGCACGCGTATTATGACCGTAGAAACGAGTTTTGTCGACCGGAGAATAGACAAAATGACAGATTGAAGAAAGGTTTCTATCGTCCTAAGCATGGCGATGTTTGACACGTAGAAAATAAATGTTTCTTTTCTTCGATCGACATAAGTTTACAACATCGAGCATGCCGACAATATTTTCTCTACTTTGGACACTTATGGGTAGAAATAACTCTCTATATGAAATGTCAAATAGTCTACATCTTATCAGAACTAGACAAGGATTATTTATTTCAACAATCATTTTATTTTTACCAAATAGAACTTAGAAAGTATGTCGGGGTAATTCGACAAATTGAGATGTTGGTATAAAATGATTGTTGACTACTTCATACGCTGTAAATAAATTGTTTTTGTAATGATTAAAGTAAAAACACTTCGGACGATATAAAAGGGAAGACATATAACAGTAAAGAACGCATTGCACTGCGCATGGCAAAGTTTTCTTCAGACAATGCCAGCAATCACCTTTTATTTAGAATATTATTATGTTCTCTTCTCATCGAATGGTAGGATATTATGTTCACTTATATTTATTACACACAATTATTGGAATAATCAGTAGTTAATTTAATTAATCATAAAATCTTCTCACTTTTTCCTTGCCACCATGATCATAAACACTAAAATATTAATCGGTAACGATAATAAATTCAACAAAAATATGTTATTTGTTATAAACCGTACCTACAGATTAAAAATATGTTCGAGTAACACGTTTTGTTGTTGCTTTGAGTTACGTGCAAAAACCTCGGAGTAATCGGTGTACCTACATGCATAAAAATATATACCGTCCGAATTAAGAACCTCCTCCTTTTTGAAGTCGGTTAAAATGTGTGAAAAATAGTGTATTTGACACATTTTTTTGGCTTACTAAACGTAAATTCATCGTAGTATTCGCGGAATGACCTCATCACTAGCTACTTCTCCGTTGCTACGGAAAGACTAGATATGTCTTTGTCTTCATAGAAACGCGAGTCTACGGACCGCGCCATGCTCGGGCAGAAGACATGTCGAGTTGGATAGAAAGAGCTTTGTCTTTTCTTGGTAGAATAGAGATAGAATCGCCATGCTACGCGTGCAGACGTGTAGGAAACCGTCTAACATGGAATTAAAGAAGAAAACGTTTTGGGAATACATTCATTGTGCGTACAGCTAAGGAGTGGAATTCCCTGCCTGAGTCTGTGTTTCTTGATAGCTACAACCTGGGAGTCTTTAAGTCAATAGTGAATAGGTTACTTCTAGGCAAGCGTGCTCCACCTTAGACCGCATCGTCCCTTAACATCAGGTGAGATAGCGGTCAAACGTATGCCTATCAATAGTAAAAAAAAATCGAAGAAGGAAGGCGAATCGGGATGGCAAAGGATGTTAACAGTTTGCTATCACCCGTTTGAACAACATCTGGAAGAAAAAAGGAATTGGCATTGAAACTTAGATCTCCCTGTATGGAATAGAATAGAATAGAAAACAGAAACGTGGACAATCCTGGCCCGAGAAAGGCAAAGGATTGATGCATTTGAGATGTGGCGCTGGAGACGTATGCTACGAATACCGTGGACTGCGAAACGCACCAATGCATCGATTCTAAACCAGCTCCAAATAAAAACTCGCTTGTCCACCACGCGCCACGTGCCAACAACACATTCTCTCCTATTTCGGCCACACAATGCGCAGAGGCGACGAAAACCTTGAGAAACTGATCGTGGTTGGGAACACCGAAGGCAAAAGATCGCGCGGTCGATCACTAACAAGATGGACCGATCAAGTGAGGAACTCATCGACCTCTAAATTCTACTCAATAGTAAGAGACGCGCTGGACAGACACCGGTGGAGACATAACATCCACTCCAGATGCTGACCACGATCCTCAGACATGAGGGACCGACTCCAGAGAGAGAGAGAGTTTTGAATAATTAGGTCAGAACTGTCAGATAAAAATAATTCACATTAAGAAAAGGTCAGATTAAAAAAATTGTAGATCATCTAATACCGAAATTACATCGCCACCAAGGGCTCCATCATCGAGATACCAAACATTATACGACATTGCTCTACGCCCATACATTTATTGCCTTGGAACCAAGAGCATCGGAAAATTATGTGTTGTATTGTCGTTTATTAGTAAACTCCTACAAGATCTTATTTTTATAGCGTTTTATTTGTAAGTATAGTATCAGATTTTGAGGTTATAAAAACCGAACCATAATTAACGAATTATAGTTTTTATAGCTCTGAGTGAAACTGAAAATAATTCATTTAGTTATTTTAAGCACACCTACATAGATAATTAGGTACCTACCTATGTAGTTTTTTTCGAAAGCCTTAATGTATGTAGTACTTGTATTCTTAGCATTGGTTTTGGAATGAAATAAAACGTGTGTTTATTTATGTTAAAATAGAAACGGCGCGCGTTTGAATGGCGTCAGTATAAAACGCGACATCTACGTATCTAGTGCATTTGCAAACAAGTTCTTCTGGACGGCACTGTTCAAACGCGTGACTATGAAGCCAGCCTTACCGATTAGATAGTAAGTTATTTTTTTAAACCTACTGACCTACTAAAACTTATTATGTTAGAATAATAAATGAAACAGAGATTTTAATTTCATGCAAACTCAAACGACATGACGTTTCGCAAAGATGGCGGCGATTAATGTTATTAGTCGCGTAAAATACTTTTATTGTTCATTTTGGCATGAAGCTAGTCCGTTTTTCAAAAGTATTTGCAACTAATATATTCAAATAGACAGTTAAAATTAGCACAGTAAAAGCAGCACGTTAAAGACTGCAAAGTGCTGCCAGGAGAAGACTTGGTCTCGCAACACAGACTCCTCGTTATGGAAGTAGTAATAAAAATACAGGGTAAAAAAGTCAAAGACCGTCCTCCCCCTAAAATAAAATGGTATATGCTAGAGAAAATGATTGCGCGAAGGAATTTAGAGAGCGAGTGGTAGACAAAATGATAGAAATGGCAGACATGAATGATAGAAGTGTGAATGAGATAGCTGGCTGCATTAGGCAAGCAGCGAAGGATATTTTGGGAGAAACAAAAGGAAGAGGTACAATAGAGAGGGATACATGGTGGTGGTCGACAGAAATACAGGAAGTGTTAAAAGAAAAAAAATAAGAAATTCAAGGAATGGCAGACTGTGGGACTTGAAAACGTTAGTTTAAATGCTGAAAAAAAGAGTGAGAATGATGCATTAAAGGAAAAAGATAAGAAAGTCCTGGCAATAGCAAAAGCAAAAGCTCAGGACAAGTTGTACGACACACTGGACAGTCGAGCTGGCCAAAAAGATCTGTACCGTATTGCTAGAGCCAGAGAGAGGAAGGCGAAGGATGTTAGTCGGATAAGATGTGTAAAGGATGAAGCTGGAATGCTTCTATCGGAGGATGAAAAGATTAGGGATAGGTGGAAGGGCTATTTTGAAAAACTGATGAATGAGGAAAATATCTGGAGTGGTTTTCTGGAGAATAAACCAGTGAATGAGGGGTAAGTGAGGATGGTCAGTGTAGATGAAGTGAGAACAGAGGTGAATGGAATGAAGAATGGTAAGGCAATTGGTCCAGACGGAATACCAATTGAAGTGGGGAAGTTGTTACGGGTAGATGGATGGGCGTGGTCAGCTTTATTCTTCAATAAGCTGTTGCTGGAAGAAGCCATACATCTTCAAGAACAAGGGCGATGTGCTGGAGTGCAACAACTATAGAGGAATAAAGCTAATGACACATAATTGAAAGCCTGGGAAAAAGTTGTTGAAAGGCGGCTGAGAGAAGAGAGTGTAATCCCACCGAACCAGTTCGGTTTTATGCCTGGGGCCCGAGTCTGCTATTTTTATAAATTTATCATTCCGACACGATGTCATTGTTATTTTGCTAAAAGTTCGTAATCTGCTAAATTCATAATGGCACGGTCACTGGCACGTCAATGGTCTCGTAATAGAATTGCGGTAGCAATGCCGTATTGCCAATATTATAAAACCGAGCTTAATTTGAGCATTTATTCATGCCAGATTTTATTTATATTTAGTTTTACATATTATTTATTAGTGTTATAAGCAATCTTAAGTAGTGAGAAGTTCGTAAATACTAAATCTGTCATTATGTACGAGATTACCATTCATATAGCTTTCTTTCAATGGCGTGTCAGTGGTTGATCATTGGATTGTTATAATGACGCCATTATGATGCCATTATGTTACTAGATTACCAAACTTGTCAAAATCAACCATTTTGAAATCAGTGATCGACCATTCTGACACTATTGTAATAGCAGACTCGGGCCCCTGGTCGGGGTACAACGGATGCCATTTTCGCTATCCGCCAGCTGTGCGAGAAATATAGAGCTGTACATAAAAACTTGCATATGGTATTCATTGACCTCGAAAAGTCATATGACCGGGTGCCTCGTGAGGTTTTGTGTTGGGCCCTTAAGAGGGCCCATCGCGATCCATCCATCGTCAACGCGAGCATGGTTGAAAAGCTTGTTGTTTCATCTAGCGCAGTGTATGAAAACTAACAAGCAAGTGAGAAAGCGATAACAATGAACGAAATATAGTGTTCGAAACTTTCATAAAACTTGTCCCAGGTAATACGTGTTTTTGAATAAGCCTTACAAGTTTGAGATAAAAGTATTTGTCTTTTAGAATCTCCATTACGTGTGCAAGGTTCCTATCAAGATGTTTTCTTTGGTTTTACAATAATGAGTACACTATGAACGGCCAAAGTTCAGGTAAAATTTGTGCAAAACAGCCAATTTTCGGAGGCTTATACTGAATTTGTTTGTACAAATTTTTATTTTTTGCTTTGATAGAAACCTAGATATTGTGCGCAAGACATTTATTAGTAAAACAATAAAAGATAGATATATGTTTCAACGGCATAATCACGTATAAGCGTTTGTATGAAAAGTATGACGGGTTGGTCGCTCTTAAGGAGAAAGGTGTGCCTGGGAAGTATGTGCAGTTGACCCGAGCGATGTACAGTCGATGTAGTACTCAAGTCCGGTCTACAATGGGCACCACTGACAGCTTCAGTGTGGCAGTCGGTTTGCACCAGGGGTCGGCCCTCAGCCCTTATCTCTTCCTGATGATAATGGACGCTCTGACGTCGGACATCCAGGAGAAGGCTCCCTGGTGTATGCTGTTTGCCGATGACATTGTGCTGGTTGCCGAAAGCGGCCTTGAGGTCCAGAGCAGATTGGAGACGTGGTGGCAAAGGCTGGAGAGTGTTGGTCTGAAGTTGAGCAGAACCAAAACAGAATACCTGTTCTGCGATTTCGGAGGTCTCTCCAGTCCTATACCTATAGCTCTCACCGGAACGCCTATACCGATCTGCTCCGACTTTCGGTACCTCGGGTCGCTTGTTCAGGGGGATGGCGATATAGACCGAGACGTAACGCACCGGATCAACTAGGGACGGATGAAATGGCGACAGGTCACTGGGACAACTTGCAACCCACGGATGCCCCTCAAGTTGAAAGGCAAAATCTACAAGACCGTGATAAGACCTGTCGTAATGTATGGATCAGAATGTTGGGCTGTGAAAAAGACGGATGAAAATAGATTACATGTGGCGGAGATGAGAATGTTAAGATGGATGTGTGGAGTAACAAGAATGGATAAAGTGAGAAATGACTACATTAGAGGTAGTTTAAAAGTGGCGCCAGTGACTGAAAAGTTAAAAGGGAATGGCTTGTTTTGGTATGGTCATGTGAAGAGGAGAGAGGAAACGCATTTAACTAAAAAAGTAATGAACATAAATGTGGATGGATCGAGAGGGAGAGGAAGGCCAAAGAAAAGATGGATGGATTGTGTAAGAAGCTATATGAAAGAAAAGGGAGTTAGTCAAAGTTTGACGGCTGATAGTGCCCTATCAGCCGTCAAACTTTCACTAACTCCCAACGACTGTAAGAAAAAAACGTGTTGCGCCGACCCCAAGTAACATGGGATAAGGGCAGGAAGATATTCAAATAGACAATTTATCGCGTATGTCCGATACTTTTATTGTACAGGGCGAATCTGAACATTGTTCTTTACAAAGTTTACCTTCAATAAGACCTTTGTCAAAGAAAATGCTAGTTTTATCTTCATTACTTAATTACATTTTTAAATAAATCTAAAAAAAAAAAATTCATAATACAGTAAATGGGTAGTAGTCCGCCGGTGTCGGGAGCAGGGTCCAAGCTACCGGTGGTTAGGGCTCCAGAGAAAGGAAGCTCCTCACAATACGAGCCGTATCGAGGAGTACTGCCTTCTGTATCAGGCCCTTTACCCAACTGCGTAACCCCAGCTTCGACAGGTGGCCGAAGCTTTTGGCCATCAGGCCATTAGCCGTAATGACAATCGGCACAATGACAGCCGAGTCCACATTCCACATGTCGACAACCTCATGTGCTAATTCGAGATACTTAATTTGTTTCTCTTTCTCAGCTTTCACGAGATTCTCGTCATGTAGAATGGTAACATCGATAATCATCGGTCTATCACCACTATGTCAGGCTTATTGGCAACAATAGTCCTGTCAGTGATGATAGACCGATCCCAGTACAACGTGATACGGTTATATTCAAGAACTGAAGTCTCCTCAGACTCAGAGTCCACAAGTTTGTACTTCAAGGCAAGTTGCTGATGGATGATCCTGGCCACTTGGTTATGTCGGTGCAAGTACTCGCCGTTAGCCAGACGAGAACAACCAGAGATAATATGTCTGATGGACTCACCCGGACGGTGGCATGCCTGACACACGTTCACCGTCCCATCCTTCATAATATGTCTCCGGTAGTTATTCGTCAAGATAACTTCGTTCATAATCGCACAGACAAAACCTTCAGTTTCTCCGAAGAGATCACTGAAGCGTAGCCAAGCCACGCTGAAAAATCTACATCGGACCCATGAAGAGCCCGATAGAAGCGCCCGTGAAGCTCCTTGCCTTTCCATACCTCCTTGCGGTCATCTGTGGTAAGAATCACAGGTTTGAGCCAGTTCTCTTTAGCCATGGACAACGGAGTGAGTCCCTTGTCCACTGCGACCACATCTCGGTGCATACCCACATCAGCTTTAAGAAAATATTCTCTGAAACTGCACATCTCGCGGTTGTGGAGAGTTTTGGCGTTTAAAAAGCCTCGACCTCCACACTTCCGCGGGATGTACAGTCTCATCACCGACGATCGTGGGTGATGCATCCGGTTTGCAGTCAGCAGTGTTTGAGTCCATTTGAGTATGCCGAAAGAGTACATCAATACCGGCATGACCCAACCGTTGAAGGCGCGATATTAATGATGCGTGACACTTGAGGGAGAGATAAACCACTGTCTCCAAACATTAATAGAATGGATGAACGCGAATAATTTAAAAATTAATATTGACAAAACTAAATTAATGACTTTTGAACAAAGGACCAATCATAAAAAACTTGACATAAAATTTCGAGACAATACAATTTCAGAAACGTCAGCTATAAAATACTTGGGACTAGAACTGGATAGAGACATGTCGTGGAAAACTCACACTGACAGTGTATGTTATCGTCTTACCCAGTATTCATATTATGCGCTACGCAATCTCGCCAAAGAGGTAGGTACACCAAAAAGTTTTAGTGAAGGCGTATCATGCTTATGTTACGTCTACGTTACGCTATGGTATCATACACTTCTGGACACATCTATTGGCCCACCTTGTATTTTCAGTTTCGTTTGGTCCTAGCTAAAATTTTATATTAGGTCGAGCAAAAAGTTTTTATGCAGTTTCGAACCTGGCACATTCACAATTTCATTCAATAGTCTTTCTTTGAATTTCGAACACAGAATTTAAAGAAACAAAAGACAATTTGGAGCCTGTTTGTTGATATCAAACAATCGAATACTAAGAAAACTTGGTTTTATTGGTTTACTTGGATTTAATTCTTGAAAAAGTGATTGATATCTTTGGTTTTGCAACAAACATTACTTATTCTTAATATTAAGGTGAGGTTCTATCAATAATCTATGGATACTTCACCTGAAGTCGCCGCCCAAGCTGTGGCACTTATTCAGGCCGGACACAGCCAAAGAAACGTGAGTGCTCAACTTAATTTAAGTCGATCTGCGGTCCGAAATGTTTATCGGAGGTACCTAGAGACTGGCGGCTTTGTTCGTCGTCAAGGAAGGCCACGATCTCGGGTCACAACTGAAAGGCAGGATCGATTCATCGTGACGACCAGCTTGAGAAATCGTCACCTTACCTCCATTGAGATACAAAACCAACTTCGCGACCTCCACGGAGCGTCTCGGATCTGTGAGCGCTCGAACTGTTCGGAGAAGGTTAAAAGAACGCGATATGGTACCACACAAGCCAGCTAATGGCTCGGCCCAAACTATCGCGAGCCCACCGAACAGCGCGCCTTCATTTCGCACGCAGTCATTTAAATTGGACACGGCAAGATTGGAGCCGTGTACTCTTTTCTGATGAGTCTCAAATTAAGTTACATGGCAATGATGGAAGGAAGAAAGTCTACCGACGTAAGGGAGAGCGTTTCGCACAATGCTGCTTTGAAGAGAGGGTTGCTTATGGCGGTGGCTCATGGACTGTCTGGGGCGGTATATCCGCGAGCGGCAAAACTCAACTTGAGGTTATTACAGGACCACGGCTGCCAACATTAAATGCTGAAAGGTACATTCGTGAGTGCTTAGAACCTCACGTGATACCATACGCGGACTATGTGAGCCCAAATTTCCTTTTTATGCATGATAATGCAAGAGCCCATGCGGCCGGCATCGTCAGGGAATATCTTCGGGATGTGAACATCACAGTTATGGACTGGCCAGCCAGAAGCCCAGACATTAACCCCATTGAGCACATGTGGGACGAGCTAAAAAGGCGTGTTAGGGCTCGTCAGCCAGTTGCCCAGACGATGCAGGAGTTGAAAACTGCCATAGAAGAGGAATTGGAGATGATCCCTCAAAATTTCATAGAGCGGTTGATAAACTCTATGCCTAATCGTATGAGAGCTGTGGTAGATGCCCATGGAGGCAACACGCGTTATTAAATTAAACCTTTATTTGATAAAACATGTTTTTTATTCAAAAATCAATTGCCTAAGGCGCATATCCGACTTGTTAGGCGTAGCTCCATGTCGTATGGTATTCTGAATTCAAATTTAAAACAATACGATCTAAAAAGATGGTAAAATGTATCAGATTTAAAACTGCATCAACAGTTTTTGTTTATCTAGCAATCATATTTCGGTAGGGGCCATCGAAACCTAAACTCTAAGGTGGGCCAATAGATGTGTCCAGAAGTGTATATTGGGGGAACTCCACGAACATGGAGACGGTGTTCAGAGCGCAAAAAAGGTGTAAGGTGTATTAGGGCGATATGCGGCATTTAAAGCACGGAAAGCTGTAAACCATTCTTCTCCAATCTTCGTACATTACCAGTACCCTGCCTGTACATATATGAAATGGCCTTTTTTGTAAAATCAAACCTGCACTTATTTGGAAAACTACACAGCACGAGGCATAAAAATAAGATAAGCGGTAGACAACACAAAAAAGCGGTATTCCATAAGAACCTTTTAGGAATGGCACCACAAATCTATAATAAACTTCCTAATTCCATACTAAATATTGACGGTATCAATATGTTTAAAAAGCAACTTTGTAAGTTTCTGCTAAATAGGACGTACCTACCTACTATACAATACACATTATACACGAGTGCATAATAATTATCAGACAGAAATCTATCTGTATAGTAACAATACAATAACTCGAATACTACGGTAAATACTCTGATTGGTTTTCATTTGTTTACATTAATCTATTCATTTAAGTATTGAATTAATGTACCTACTCTGACATTAGTTATTTAAGAATTATTTTTTTTATTATTTTTGACATTTAATTCTCTGACATTACTTTTAGATCTCAACATATGACATTGTATACGTATTCATTTTATTTTATGACATGCAAGATTTTAGTAATTGATGACTTTATTTCTTTATTTGAGTCATTGGGTATTGATGGAATTGTAAGAATATTAATTTAAAACCTGTTATGATTTCTTATTCTAATTTAGTGACATTTTATAATGTAAATCTATAGTAATTTTGCATGCCTATATTGGTAAAATACAGTGAACTGCGCATTCACCCAACAGCTAGAAAGTATAATTGTGTACTGTATTTAGCACTAAACATTGAAATTAAATTGAAATTATTTCCGCCTGACAAAAGGTTATTCAAAACCTTCTTCAGGCGGCCAAATAAGCGCTCCTTTAACGATTGCTTCATGTTGGCAACATCAATACCCAACGCTTCCGACATACCCAAATACTTGTAGGTTTTGGTTGAGCTGAGGGACCTAACCTGTATGGAATCCGAGAGTTTTCATCTTTATTATTATTATAAATATTATATACTAGCTGACCCACGCAACTTCGTCTGCATCACATTTTCCATTAATGCCTAGCTCCTTTTAGTCTTAGCGTGATGATTTATGTAGCCTATCACCTTCCTCGATAAATGGGCTATCTAATACTGAAATAATTTTTCAAATCGGACCAGGAGTTCCTGAGATTACCCCCTACATACAAACTTACAAACAAATGAAAAAAAAAAAAAAAAAAAAAAAAAAAAAATTTCATTCATTCATTCAAATGTTACCTCTTTATAATATTAGTATCTAGAAAAACTGAATTGTTAAAACTGAATTGCTGTTCGTTAGTCTCGCTAAAACTCGAGAATGGCTGGGTCGATTTCGGTAATTCTTTTTATTTTAGTACGGAATACAGGTTTAAAAGCAAAAAAAATATGGGTAGGTAGGGTAGCCAGTTGACGGAAGCGAAGCCGCGAGGTCAGCTAGTGTTTAAATAGAAATGGATCTGGATATTTTTATTTTCCTGTGCGTGGCTGACACGCACTTGGCTGAGTTTCCGCAAGTAGCATTTGTTAAACCAGTCGTAACCAAGTAATACTTACATTGTGCGTCACCGCCTCTCTGTTTATTCCTTGATACTTTGTGTTCCTGCACATCAATCTTGAACTCCATTAAAGTATCATCTTCTGAATCCAACTCAGAATGGTGTTCTAGTATATTATCTTTTACATCCGAAAAGCTGTTTTCCTGATCTTCCAATTCCAGTCCTGTAAGTGAACAGAACAGACAAGAGTGAATTTTTTCTAAAATAAGGAGGACTTGCGAAATACAGTACCATAGGATGAACAAATAAACATTCAAAAACTTAACAATGTAGGTATATGAAGTTCTGATTTGAGTGTGCAACCACCTCATAGCAATTGACTTAAAACTAAGAGCATTTTTTGGCTTTGCAGTATTATACTAGGATTTGCTACTATTTTTTTTGGCATGTTCTATGGGTGCCTACAAAACCCTTAACTGTGCATGGCCTGACACGTAGTTGGCACGTTTTGTTCTTAAAACTTACCATCACTTTGTTCCTTTTTAGGCTCAGTAACATCATCTAGTATCTCACAAACAGCTGGTAATTCTTCTTTGATAGTAATATTTTCTGGTTGGCATACACCTACTATACTTATAAGCTCCATAGGTGATTGAATCAACCCATTGCCAAACTCTGGGAGGTCTTGATTTATTAAAGGAATTTGCTGTAAAAAGATAATCATAGTACCTGTAAGACTGGTGACCTACTGAAAAATATTGTCGCTGAAGTTTTAACACAGCAGAAGTCAAATAAAAAACGTTTCATGTGTTATTTGATAGAGAATCGCAGGATGTATTGTTTGACAAATCAAACACGAGACTTTGGACCAATGGCGAAACATAAAATCCGGCGGAAATTGCGAGTCAGACTCGCGCAGCGAGGGTTACATACAACCTGCAGGTATTATATTATAAGCAAAAGTTGCGATTAACAATTTGACGTATTAAAAAAAAAAACTACTAACTATCAAACCAATTTTCGCTGGTAGTTTACATGGTAATGTGCATCAGAAATATTTATTAGTTTTATCATTTATTTATTTATTTATTTAACACTTTCAGCACAAAAAGAGTACAGAGGCGGACTTAATGCCATAGGCATTCTCTACCAGTCAACCTTTGGGTGATGCAGAGAATAGTGGTAGGTGCAATACGGAGAATTATTAAATGCAATTGATAATGATTAATATTCAAATACAAAGTATAAAAAATAAAGTAAAGTACATAAAAATAAAGTATAAAATCAATTGCGTCAGGTGGAACCAGTGGATCCACCGCCGGATCTAATCGGTTAAAATGAATACTATACACAAACTAACTATATCATCATTCTCTTATTTTAGAAGTTACACCCCCCCTGTAACTTCTAAAATAAGAGAATGACACACATTTTACCACTTTGGAAGTGTCTTTCATGCAAACTATTCAGTTTAGAAAAAAATATATTAGAAAATTCAATATAATTTTTGAAGACCTATCCATAGAATTCCCCCACGTATGTATGGGGATCATGAAAAAAGAATTTTTGACTTTCAGTTCCAAGAATGGGGACCCCCAAAATTTACGTTTTTTTTCTATTTTTGTGTGAAAATCTTAATGCAGTTCACAGAATACATCTACTTACCAAGTTTCAACAGCATAGTTCTTATAGTTTCGGAGAAAAGTGGCTGTGACATACGGACAGACAGACAGACATGACGAATCTGTAAGGGTTCTGTTTTTGCAATTTGGTTATGGAACCTTAAGAAAAACATGGCGTGTGTCAGTTGTGTTACAAAAAACTGCAGCAACAAGGCATAACTCAGCTTTCATTTTCAAAGCGTGAGTTGCGTGCTGCTTAACAGTTTATTTGCCCTCTTAAAAAGTTACAGATTTTGACATCAGCGGTGTTAGAACTTAAGTGACGCTGTTACAAGAAGTAAGTAAATATCTGAAGAAATCCTCACCTTGTAATCTTCATTCATCATTTGAGCAAACCGCTCTTCAGCTTCCAGACATTGTCTCTGGAACTGGTAGCATTGCTTTAGTTTAGTGCAGCAGAAGTTACAAGCGAGCATCGGTCTACTGTCCTCAGTTACAAACTGCAACAAAACTTGAATTTTAGTTTGAATAAGTAAATAAATAACAATCAAATACTATTTTAATACTGTCGAAGAGTCAGGACTGAAAGTGGCATTGCTGAAAAATATGTGAAAATCTGAGAAATTATGTGCATGTGATGCAGACGAATGAGAAACACAGAGTTTGTAGTGTGACTAGTGTGAGGTAGAACGTCTACGAAAGAGCACTTCCCTGACGTGTTGACGACCTGCACACCAAAAGATAAAATTGTACTTACGGATTACCTACAAGATTATTGAGTAGGTCTGTATCAACTTACCGGATTGTCAGTCAGCTTTTCATACAGTTCACGTAAGTTATTGTTGACGACTACATACATACGCACATTCCCCGCTAAACATACCCTACACATTGGTAATTTTTCCATTTTTGCTCAAAATGTATCAAATAAATAAACAATAAAGTGTAGATAACCCAGCAAATTATCAAACCAAAAAAGTGTCAGCCTGTGCCATTTCATACAATTACATTAGACATGGGTAGTTCGCGAACGATTGAAGTAAATGAACTACTTCATTTCGAAAAATAAACTTATCATTCCTTCAGTTGTCATCCAAATGTGTCTCTCCTTCATTTAGTTCAGTCGTTCTTTTCGCTCGCGCCACCTGTGCGCGCGCTGCACTAATTGAATGAAAGAAGAACACGATTGACCACAAAAAAACTGTCCCAATTATTATTTGTTAGTAGGTAGTAATTGCAAATAATTTGCAACATTTTAAATAAGTGTAAATGTAAATAGGTATGTAAATATCCTGTAAATAATTAATTACTGTACATATTTCGATTTTTAAATACGACAACCTAGACAAAATGCATATGTCTAACTACCAGTAAAAAGAACAGAAAACATACTACATAATAAAATAGATTTGCAAATTATTCATTTCATGGTTGACAGTCCTAAGCCTGTTTAAAGTTTGAAGGAAAATCGAGATAGGTAGGTATAAAAGTGAACTAAGTGAATTGCAACATTCGTCGTAAATCAATGCCTCGTTAGTCGTTCTGATTCGCTGAACTAAATGAAGTATTGAACTACATGAGTGGACTAGTTCGTTGAGCGAAAAGATATACTTCATTCATTTTCTTTTCAAAGACACATTTTGCGCATGTCTAAATTACATTCATAGAATGTCGAACGAATAGTACCTATGGCGTTATGTTGGCTTCCCTGTCTGTCAAAAGTGTCAAAGTCATTGGCACGAGAAGACACTCCCGCAGATTTTGTTGAAAGGTGAAGAATAGGCTTGTGTAGTACATGTACTATGTACTACTAAGACGCAATTCCTTTAGGTGACCGAGAACGAACTATTCTGTTTCAGTCGTTTAAATAGTTCATTTAGTACAGTGACCGTCTGGCTCGCGAGTGCCGAATCAGAACGAATATGTACGAGAGTCTGAGCGAGGAGCGAGTGAAATATGCATCAGAACGAATAAGTACGAGTGTCTGAGCAAGTTGAAAGATTAGAGAAGCATGCGTGCGAGCGTGATGGACGATGTACGATGACCGACTCGCGAATATTCCGCGAAGTTTTATGTTATACCAATCACAATAAGGTCTATTATCACTTTCAATGCATGGAAAAATTAATATTGCCCGTTCTTCTTGGCTCTTTGATTGACAATTTATTATTCTTTATGTTCTAATGGTCAGTGAACTATAATGAACTAATAGTACTAGAAGACCGAACTAGTTCATTTCAACGATTGTACTACTTCGGAGCGTTCCATTCAGTGTCCGAGTAAGAACAAGCCTAGTGAAGAACTATTGGGAACGTGAAAAACGTAATGATGCCCCAGTAATTCCTTTAAGATGTGTTCAGTCAGTTTTTCGTATCGCCGCCATTACAGGTTAGTCAAATAGGGTTACCAGTAACAGATAAAAATTTCGCCACATAAACTGCCATTTTTTTTTTACTGATTGGTTTATGTATGACTGTGACAATAGATGAATAAACCCAAATATTTATTTTAGGTGTATCCGAACAAACCGTGTCGATAGCGACACTTCTGATGACGATAATGAAATGGAAGATGAAGATGACGACGATCTATCGGGTATGTCCGTTGGAAGAGCATAATTATTACTCCAGACACATATTGAATGTGAAGTTTTTGTCTGATCATAATTATAATAAAAAATATTAAATTACTTAAGCTTTTTATCCTGATCCTTGAATACCTAATTTGTAAAATGACAACAATCAACCGCTTGATTGGGTTCCGGAACTACAGTTCCTAAATTTTTTTAGCCTTATAGTGCGTCATCGGAACTACAGTCCCTATTTTTAAAAAAACGACCTGTACCCTTAGTATGAGTTTTTCGACTCGCGTTCGAACGCGTTCGATTGCGAGCGCGTTAGAATTTAGTATGGGAATTTAGTTATAGTGCCACCTGGTGGTCACTCGTAGAACCTAATTTCCCATACTAAATTCTAACGCGCTCGCAATCGAACGCGTTCGAACGTGAGTCGAAAAACTCATACTAAGGGTACTGGCAACAAATTATGTCTATTTCTGTCTAACACCCGGTATTTTAATCATTTTTCTCGTTTCCGAACGAATCTTTATACATCACTGCATGCTAAGGAACCAATCGGGTCTCAGCTTCGTTCAATTTTATTAAAAAAAAAAATTGTCAAAGTTAGTTAGTTAGTCTGTGGGATACGTTAGTTTTACGGAGAAGTCGCTCGCACCTGCTGCAGAAGAAAATGGATTCTGACTATCTCGGTGAGTATTATTGATTGGATTATTGATTTATTGGTTAATTATGATATATTTCATGTGTGTGCAAGTGAGTTTTAACCTGAACGTAAGTTTTAATTCTTTTTCTGTGTCGTTTTCGTAACGCTTGTAACAAGACTTGAATTTTGTCAGAATGCTATCGTAATTTATTAAATTGTGAGACCAGTTCTGAGTAAAAACTAATTACTATCGCATTGTATGTTTACTCGACAATAGATTTCAGCCAAAACATAAACAAAATATACTAAAATTAGATTCTGATTAGAATTTTTCTGCAGCCGGTCCGCATTTAGACAAACCAAAATGGCCGCCCACCTAATTTCGAACGTAAAGCTTGGGACACACATGGAATTTCGTTACCCGTTTCGACGGTTGAAAATAATTGATTTTATTTTTATTTTTTATTTGTTCCGTATTTTTTTTTCTTATTTGGTACGATATTTAAAAACAGGTATTTGATAAATATTCAATGTTTTTCGAGTTATTTATTTTACTGACTTTGGTTTAAAAAAATTTAGAAATGGATGAAGATTACCAACCCCGTGGTGGCCAAGGTGGTGGGCGTGGGCGTGGCCGTGGCCGTGGCCGTGGACGTGGCCGTGGCCGTGGCGTTGCACGGGCGCTGGAATTTCCATTGTTTGTGCTTTTTTTACTTTTTCTATTATTCTATAATTTATAATATTTTTTTAACGAATAATAAAAGTGCTTTCTTTTCATTCAATTTCTTTCTTCTAGATCAATGGATGATGTCGGCGCGCCGGAGGCTGTGGCGGGGCCGTCGCGACCGACGTTGTAAGAAAACATTTGGTTTTTTATTCAATATTAAAAGTGCTTTCTTTTCATTCAATTTCTTTCTTCTAGATCAATGGATGATGTCGGCGCGCCTGAGGCTGTGGCGGGGCCGTCGCGACCGACGTTGTAAGAAAACATTTGTTTTTTTTATTCAATATTAAAAGTGCTTTCTTTTCATTCAATTTCTTTCTTCTAGAACAATGGCAGAAGACCATAGGCGGGTGAAGAAACAGCGGGCGCTGGACCGCAAGAACCTGGCCCGGCTCTCCAGCGATCAAAGGGCACGGCTAACAGAGCTGCGCGAAATGAAGGAGGTCGGGCATTTCAGAATGCCCGATGCTCCTCCTCCTAAAAAGCGAAGGTAAGAAAATATTACGGTAAATTATATGCTGTATACATGTACAAATGTTTTAATTATTTATTTTCACATTTCCAGAAAAGTGTCGCCAGTTCGAGTGCCGTGCCCTTTAGTGCCGGGCACCCCGGGGGTCCCGCCCCCGCACATTCCTCACCCGTGGGAATTGAGAAAAGCTGGTGTGTAAATTGTCTTCTGGATATCGTATTTCTTATTTACCGATCCAACCTAACATAATTTAATTCTTTTCTATCCAGCGCTGGAAGCAAGCAGTCCAACGCGGGTGGACCTGGAGGACGACGAAGCAGACGCTGCCTGGCCGCCTCCCGCTGCCACGCCGCTTCCTCTTGGGTAAGTTTGATCTTCTGTGACTTATGACTTATACTTACATTCAAAAGAAATCGACTTAATTTATGTTTTTTTTTACAGTGCAGATCCGTTGGTATTTACCCCGTCCACGGGGGTAATTACCATTGATGATTTGGCGCCTGACAGCGTGATCATTGATGCAAGCTTCGAGTTGTTGGGATTCTCGCCGAGCACATCGTTCTCTGCAGAGCCTTCCACACTGCAGGCTTTTTCTCCAGGGCCGTCGACGTCGTCCGCACGACCAGGTATTTTTTTATGTTTATTTCTCATTTGTGATGATAATCTGATTTCATTGTGGACTAGGGAGTTCAAAGCAGCTGTAAGTTAAATATCTCTCGGCTCATGTAGGTAATTTTGTTTTAGATCCTTCAATTTACGAGGAGGTGGACCTGGAGGAAATTGCCCAGCAGTTGGAAGTCTCTGTGGGCCTTTATCCTGGCAGCGATGTCGAGGATGATGATTGCCTGGACGTCGTAGGACCTCGCCATAGGCACGCCGGAGAATTCCCCGTGGAAGATTTGTCCAGCGAACTTGGTGAGGTCTTAGAATCGATGGACAGGCAGGATGATGAAGCTCTGCGAGAATCATGTCAGGAGGATATGCTGACTTTTGATTGGTCTCACGATCCCGAGGCTTTCACCGGGGTGCGGGAAAGTTTTTCCGGAACAGCGGGACCAACTTTCCCCACTGAGGGTATGTCTCCATTCCAAATTTTTGCGAAAATTTGGGATGAAGACATAATTAACCTCGTGGTCGTTGAGACTAACAAGTATGCAGCACTCCTCCTGGCCAACCCGGCGCTTCCACAAAGATCACGTTTGAGGAAGTGGGTTCCAATCACGCCGGAGGAGTTATTCAACTTCTTCGGCGTGATTATGCTGCAAAGCATAATCCCACTCCCTGTGGAACTGGAATACTGGAAGCCATGTTTGCCTTCTTTGAAATTAGGAGCATTCGCCGATGCTATGTCGTATGACAGGTTTTGTTTAATCAAACGGTGCCTCCACTTCGTCGACAATATGTTGTGTGCCAGAGGTATCCCGAATAAGTTGACTAAACTGCAGCCAGTCATTGACCACCTCAACTCTAAATTTAGCTCTTTATACCTGCCTGAGCAGAACATCGCTATCGATGAGTCATTGATGCTGTGGAAAGGCAGATTGACCTTTTCACAGCTCATAGCTACAAAAGCTGCTCAGGTAGGTATAAAGAGCTATGAGCTCTGCGAGTCCAGGACGGGATATCTCTGGCACATGATAATATATCGGTGCAAGAAGGACCAGCAACATAGCATCGGCGCGTCAAGCACGAACATGGCTGAGCCTGAGGGTGCAACTTCAAAGATAGTATTGAACTTAGTTCGTCCGTTACTAAATAAAGGCCACACTTTAGTAATGGACAACTTTTACAATAGTCCTTTGCTAGCGCGCACCCTCAAAGCCCAGAAGACGGACGTAATGGGCACCCTGCGTCTGAACCGGGAGTTCGTGCCTGACAGTTTGCGCCATAGAAATAAGGCAAACATGAAGGCCGGAGAAGCCGTTTTTAGCCAGACACGGGACATGACAATCACAGTGTGGAAGGACTCGAATGTCGTTGCCATGATATCGACATATCATAAAGTAGAGGTCGGCGGAAAAGAAAAGTACGGGTACTACAAGTACAAACCCAAGGTAGTACTGGATTACAATCTGTCTATGGGAGGCGTCGACAAAAAGGACCAGCTTTTGCAGGCGTTTCCCATAGAACGGGTTCGTAATCCAGTGTGGTACAAAAAGCTTTTCCGCCGACTTCTCAACGTGTCCATCCACAATGCGTTTGTCATGTTCACGCATGGCAAAAGAATGGCACAGCGGCAATTCCGGGTGACGTTGGCGGACGAAATCTTAAAAAGATTTCGTCCGTCAGTTCCGATTGCACCACCACCCCTTGGGCGTTCGCACTTCCCGTGCAGAAATGACAAAAAAAGGGCATGTTGCAAGTGGTGCTACATTAAGAAAAAGGACGTGACCACTATCTACAAGTGCGACACTTGCAACGTGAACCTTTGCGTCATTGGTTGCTTTAGAGATTATCACGTAAGCCGGGGCCTGGCTCAGTGATAATCTCTAAAGCAACCCCCCCCCGACTGCCAAAACTTACTTAAACCCTATGACATATAATTTATAAAAATCGGTCCATCTGTAGCCGGTAACAATGTATAATACTTACTTACATACATTCGAAAAACATGACCTCTCCTTTTTTGGCAGTCGGGTTTCTCATTTTTTTTCATCCAGTTCAACAGGGATTGGGACCTCCCAGTAGTTTTTAATTTTTTTATTCACACAAAAATATGTACCTACTTTATACCCGGATGTGACCCGTGTGTAACCCCGACTTTATGGCACCCGCGTTTTTTCCATTCTCCCGGATTGTGATATTTCATAGCTTGTATTTTTTTTCTATGACTATTGAATAACAAGTGTGATACATCATTGGAAAGGTAATTTCTTGTAGAAAATAGTTAAGTATGATGTACTTGCTTTACTCTAACTTCACTGAACAAAAACAAACAAGAAATGTAAACTGCGTTTTTACGTAAGTGGGTATTACTTCAAATAATGTCATATTTTTCTGTACTGGATAAACTTATCAATATGAACTTAGCTTTCAGATGATAACAATATTTTGAATTTTTGTGAAAAGGTATAGTTGTACTAAATTATTTAATTTCTGTGAAAATTTTTTAACCGCCACCAAATGTTTCGAGGTAGTTGTACGCCTCTATAAATATTTTTGTACTGTGAGGTATGTTGTTTTTTATTTTATCGTTTGTAGATATAACCCCCCCACAAATAAAAGTCATAAAATATATATGTCATCGACTTCTTTTTTAAAATAATCCTGTTTAAAGTTCACATAATGTCTTTTTCAACAATGGTCAATGTTTACAGCTAAATATAAAAAAAGATAAACTAAATATTAACAAACACTTGATACTACTACAAAGAGGCATTCATAAGCTTGAACAAAAACACAACTTGAGTGCTGTAGGCTTAGAATAATAACGCATAGAAGCCGCGTCTAGAACAAAACCCGAGCAAAATCGTGTGTCCACTTCATTTTCTTTGTGTGCGTGAGCCGAATGTGTCTACGTTCCTCTAACGCACACAGATATAGCTTTCAGTGATACCATTACTAAGCCGTTACCCACAAAATATGGGAAGACGCATTACTATTTTGCTATCAAGGCAAGTATTTTATGTTGTTGGGAACTGGAAAAGGTAAACATGATTTTTCATGTAATATGACATATTTTTTCGGAAGGTATAATTCAATTTATTTCAAAATAAAAGGAAATAAATCGCATAAAGAATGAGATATTGTTCAATGCGTTTAGAATGCTTGATGGGTTATAATTATAAACAATGTTAAAACATCGGGTTTGATATGAATTAACAGTATGTATTGTATTTTAAAATTACAAAAATGAAAAACATGAATGAAAGCAATGTGGGTATTTTTTCCTCACAAATAGCAACACTGTGTTATGACAGGTTAGGTTATTAGAATTTTGTTTTATTTATCGATTTACGTAAAAATAGTGCATAGAATGTGAGTACTTATTTGTGAAATGTTATTTTATCACATTTTTTTGTTTTCCTGATGTGCTATAACATCCTTTCACGCAACAAACTGTCATTTTCAATTATTTTCTCGCGAGCTGTGTTCGACGGAACGTGACATTGAATACTGACGGCCTGATGGCTAAGTTTGACGGATTAGGCTAAGTTTTAGTTGCCTCACTTTTTGCACTCGTACTAGGTTTCTATGCGTTATTATTCTAAGGCTGTAGGTAACTAAACGAGTCGACAAAACATGTTTATGTTATCGCGGCCATCTGGCAACACTGGAAAACACAGAGTGCCAACATAACGCCATAGGTACTATCATGAAGGTATAGATAAATATCATAGACATAATAATAGTATGGACTGAACATACCTACCAAAAAAGGGTGCCTACCTACTTGCCAAACTGGCACTTAAAATGGCGGCCAATGCTAGGGTTGTGACAATCAGGGCACATTGTGGTACTGTTACGAGTATCGATACTAGTATTACATAATACCTTAACAGTATTACGAGTGTTACTAGATATTTTATATAATACATTTTATTCTCTATTTCTACAAAACTTAAAAACTAGAACCGACATCTTAAATTTAAAAAAAAATTACAAAGCTTTACTATAAAATACCTTTGTAAGTTACTAATTAAATAATTACAAAAGTTGGCGTTAAAAATACCAAAAATAATGACTTCCGAAAAAGTATTTTATAGCTAATTGGTATTATTTTCTTTAGGAAGTCGGTTGTACTATTTGTAAAGTTTTTTACATAATCATATCTGGTCTGAAGATGCTGGCATCTAAGCGCATTCAAGTGAAAATGGGCAAAGTGCGAGTTGAACCTAATTATGTTGGTACAAAAAGGATACTGAATATTTTTTTTTACAATCAAAGACTTCGTAGGGTTTCCTATGATCTACCTATGCGTTAAGACTTGTTATCACTATTTTTTCACAATAAAATTGTATGCCGTAGCTTCAGAGATAAGGGTCGGTCAGCCAAGCTTCAAATATCACACACGGTACAGTGCCGCAAGGATTTAAATAAATGTGGGCGAGGGCCCTGCTGTCTATAATACTGCAGTATAAAAATGACGTTTATCAAGGTGGCGGCGTTAGTTCCTTTTTTCGCCACGTTCATTTAAAGCCTTTGCGGCACTCTATATTTGAACATATGTTTATTTTTAAGACACGGTTGTCTTTTGGTCACTGAAATACACATTGTATACCAAAATTTAAGTAGGTCCAGTCCAGATTGAGAATATAACACAGAGACGGAGAAAATAAGCTGTGGCTGTGACAGATAAACAGACAGACATTCGAGTGATCCTACAAGAATTCCGTTTATACGGATGTTCAGAAGCCTAAAAATGAGTTATTCTACTAGGAGGTAGAATTAAAATAAAAAATAATTCATTTTTTTTATAAATATAATAAAAGTAAAATGGATGATGTAGATATACAATTGTACATTATTGCAAAGTCCGGGAAATAGGCAATTATAATAATAATAATATCCTTGGACATTTCACACAACGCCATATAGTCCCAAGTTAAGCAACCTAATGCTTGTGTTATGGTAACGATATGGCTGATAAACTACTTATATACATTTTTTTTTGTAAATACATACATATTATAGATAGAAAAACACCCAGACTCAGAACAAATACATGTAGGTCTTACAAATATTTGTTCCGTGCGGGAATCGAACCCGCGACACGCAGCGCAGCAGTCGGTCGCTCAACCACTGCGCCAACCGTGTCGTCAAAAGTGAAAGTCGAATACACTAATACGAGACAGGCAATTGCCATTTCCGCAGATACATACATTTTTTTCTGTTGCTTGACATATTTTTCTTTGAGAGCCTTTATTTTTCCAGTTCGTACCACCTGAAAAGAAAAAAAACCGGCTAAGTGCGAGTTAAGGACTCGCAAACAGAGGGTTCAGCTGACCAACCAAAGACCGAAAAAAAGAACAAATTTCTTGCCTTCTTAACTTTTAATTTAGATTATTTTGATTATTTCTTGCTATAGCGGAATAGAACAACACATTCTGGGAACATTTCAGCTCTCTACTTATTACGGTTCACGAGATACAGCCCCTGACAGACAGACGGACGGACAGACAGCCGAGCCTCAGTAATAGGCTTTGTTAGGTTCCTTTAGTTACCCTTCGGGTACGGAACCCTAAAAAATTTAGAAATAGAATAGTAATTAAAAAAAACAATTTCAATACTAAAATGGCGGAAATAAAATTTTACAAAAATCTAAAGCAAAGATGCAAACTAATATTTTGTGGTCGGAGATTTATCTAAGTAAAGCTGGCTAAAAATACAAGTTTAGATTTTTAAGCCGTCGAATAGTTTTGGGCCACATCTTTTAACGTACAAACAAGCAAATACATATTTCCTCTTATGTTTGATTGAAATAATCATATTTTTTGAGATTTTTTATTGTACTTTCAAGTATTTTGTACTTTCCAGAAATGGCAGCAACCCGTAAAAGGCGACTCTTTTATAGATAAATATATACCTCCTTGAGCACGTTTTCCAAAATTTGATGGGGTAACTGTAATGGAGGCATTACAGTAGATGTACAAGAGACATCAGATTTTGTAATGTTGCTTGTTTCACAGAAAACAGGTGTTTCTTCATATTGCTTTTTCCCAGTTGCCTGAAAACAAAAATAGGAACTTAAATTTAGATATGCATTATGAATAGGTTTTTTTTGTGTAAATAATAAAAAAAAACCCGAGAGCGTAATAAATAAATAAAAACTCAAAAGTAAAAACACAAGTTCAACTGCAACAATCGGGACCCATATGAATAGAATGATTTTATTCTAGATTATCTAATGGGTCCCGACTGTTGCACTTAATTAAATATTATCACAGACAATTGTTTTAAATGAAATAAATAAAAAGCTATCTCAAAACTAAAAAACATACTTAAATCTAAAGCAAATTTGCCAACTAATATTTTGGTGTTGGTGCCACTTTTAATCTAAGAAAAGCTGGCTCAAAATTGGCGACTCTTTAATAAATAAATACATACCTCATTGAGCAGGTTTTCTACAATTTGATGGGGTACATGTAATGGGGTCATTACATTAGATGTAGAAGATTTTTTGTTGCTTGTATCACAGAAAACAGTTGATTTTATGTGTTGTTTTTCGCCGGATACCTGAAAAAAAAATGGGAACTTATATTTACATATGCAATACAAATGTGTTTTTTTTAATGCATGTACTTCCTACTAATTTATTTCAGGCCAAAGAGCCAAGCTATTATTAATCAACCATTTTAATATCCACTTACCGAAATTGTAGGAACCGCGTTATCACGTAATCTGGGTATATCAAGTGTTCTATTGATACAATTTTCTTCAAAGTGGAGGGAACAGACAAACCATTCTTTTTGTCGAGGATTAATATTTTCTTCACCAATTGACTCTAACCACTTTCTCCTTAATCCTTCGTTTTTAGGAAACCTATAAAAAGATTAATATGTTTATCAATAAATCATTCGGTTTGAGTCGCATAACTGGTACGAATTTCCATTATCTGCCGTCAAATTAGGGGGAGAGGGAGGAGATGGGGGGAAGGGGGAGAGGTACAAACCCCTCCCAAAAAAAAGTCGCGGAGCTCTTTTTAGAGTTTTTCACATAATTCTTAGGAAAATTGCTAAAAATTCAGAATTCAACTGCAGGAATCGGGGCTCGAGGGTTTAAATCTTTCTTTTTCTCAAAAAGTACAAGTCTTCGCAAGTTGAAACTTTGTGTGTGTGCTAATAATAATGTAAACTTTCTGCTACAAAAATATCAACTCGAGGGCAGATAATGGAAAACTGAGCCAACTAACTAAATAAAATAAAATCATCAATCAATAAAATCACGTATAATTTATCACAAAACTCTGTGGGACGGTCTCTCGGTGCTGTGAACCACGGGCCAGAAGCAATATAGCAATATCAAGTCAGTACAGCGAAGGAGCTAGTATAGTATCGGAACCTATAACAGCAACACGGTACAACACTATTCCGCCATGACATATTATTGTAAACAAACGAATGAAATTACGAAACAATTAAAAGGTCTTTTGGACAGAAATAAGCCCAAATATTGACACTCGGCATAAATATATGATCGCTTACAAGTTTTTTTTTTCATTGAAATTTTACTACTGTGTATAATATTGCATGAAAACCGGCTACTAACCTGTGCAAAGACAATTGAGGTTGATTTTCTGTTTTTCTCGCACCACACTTCACATAACAACACGAAGGCATGTTTGAGTGCCGTTTTCCAATAAGTACAAGTAGTTTTAGATCGAAAATCACTGTGGTTTTCTTAAAAATCAAAATAAAACTAAAAATAGACAACTACTTGACAGCAGAACTACCACGAAACTCGGGAAACCAACATGGCGACACGGCACATACCTACAATTTTTCAGTACGTTTTAACAGAATGTTGCCATTATGAGCAAGAACTGAAATATTGTTGTCTCTTTTATCATATACGATTACCCATTAGAAAGAAAGAAACAAAACGATATTTCACATTCTGTTTCGTATTCGCCTCATATTTGTATAAGCAAATGTATGTATAGAACATAGCGGCCTCTCCATATTTTTTCCTATCTCTATGATAAATATGGAGTCCACACTTCGAATACCTACTTGAAGCAGAAATGAAGTATCGCTATCTCGCTCAATGTGGTCAAACCCTCTCTTTCTAAGTAGGGTGACCGTTATTCTTTTTTCTCAGGACAGCACTTGTAAGTAGGTAGTTGCTTTCCGTTGATTGGACAATATGTACCTATGCGTATAAATTACGCATAAAACAAGCCGTTTGTTCCAGTATAAAAGTTTGAATGGTTATTTTATTTTTAAACGGATATAATATAGGAGATGAAGTTCATGGAGTACTTAGTTAACCCGCTCCAACGAAGTCGCGGGCGAAGTGCTAGTAATTATATAAAAACCTCAAAAATTAAATAAAAACACTTTCCAAATTAAAATCATTTATTAACTATTCTTTTATACATGACTAACGATCATTGCTCTGTGTAGTTTCTGTCTCCACCCACGTTAATCACTGAGTATATTTTCTGTATGAATGATAAGTAAGCACGTTTATGCTTGTTAAAAATAGTATTTGCTATTTTTTTAAGCAGTATGGTTTCATGCAATTCATTGCAATAAATTGAGTTCATGATCGGATGGTTAATTTCTTGTAACAGAGGAGTAAAATGTTGTGATACAAATGATACAATATTTATTAATTTTCGATGTCATTTACTCTAACTGCCAAAACTAGCACTTGGTATAGCCAGATCAGCTATTTTCACTATAGACTCCTCATGTGTTACTTGATATCTGAAAATTATATTTAAAGAACATTACTTTTTGCCATAATATTTCAACTACTATATTGCTAAAAACATGATAATGTATAAGGAGGTTCCCGTTAGGTAGTTGAAAATGCACTTTCATAAAATTTCATTTTCAATGATGCAATGGATGACTACAGTTTCCTCTGAGTACTATTTTTAGGAAATAAAAAAAAACATTGTTGGCATATTATTTTATGCTCTAAGTAATTAATTATAAAATATCTAATAACAGACATTCGTTCCCCGTATGAGTATGTGTATGATTTAATTACTAAGAAACATGTTCACATTTAATATTAAAGATCCCGGAGAAAGTCCCAGATATATCCTCAATATGGTCACACTACTTCAAAATTACTTCCGATGTAAACAAAAAGATAAAATTGCACTAAGTCAATGAAAATCGATGAAAACCTATTTGATCTTTACACAGTTATCAGTATACTCGTTTATTAGTATGTTGAACACATTGGTTAAGCGTTATGTGAAGTAATTCATAGAAAATACAAAGAAATATGTTTAAATTGACTCAATGTCAGAAATCACGATTTAAACACTTTCACGTGAACTTGTATATCACCTCCTGGACACCACGTATTACCGTAACCATGCTCTTCACAACTGTGCACCATTTCTTTGATTATACCTTCAATTACAGACAAATATTTTAAACGAAGCTGTGAACCGTAATGTAAACAAGCGCCATGTTGGAAAATTTTTACTGACAACTTGACATATGGCGGCCAATGTTGCCACATTACCAAATCCCAAGGAAATGGGATTAAAATTCACGTTGTATGCCAATCACGATAAGCATCCGTGATCTACAATTTTAGACTTTTTATATCAGTAATCGTAGTTCAGCTATTTATTTGTAGACACATTATCTAAAAGTGTTTTACTTCAGATTCTGTTAGTTTGGTGAGTATTTTTAAGAGGTTATAAGGAGATTTCATAAAAGAGATATCCACACTAAGTCCACACAAGAAAGAGAAGTCGGCCACCATAGAGTGAGATAGAGTTGCGTAGGTATTTGACTCAAACAGTTGTTCTAAGTCTGGACTCCATATTTATCTATACCTTCATGGGTACTATTCGATGAAACCACTGACGTATACCTAAATCATATGGACTGGGCATACCTACAAAAAAAACGTGTCTACCTACCACCGACTTGGGCACTTAAAATGGCTGCCTTTCGTAGGGTTGTAACTGCGAGCAACATGCGCATCTGATATCGATATTCAACTCAATGAGTTTTTATCTCAATGCGTATAAACCATATGGACTGGTTTTTTTTATAGGTATGCCTATAAAAAAAACGTAGCTACCTACACTTTGCTGGGATGATAAAATGGCGGCTAATAGGGCAGCCTATGTCGATATTTCTTTACAATAACATCGATAAAAGATTGTTAGAATGTTTTCAAAATGTCACGGTACAATTTCAACGGGTATTTTTAGCACATTCTCAGCTTCACTTGTACAGTCGCCAGCACATCGTGCTACAACAATCTGTCAAATTTCTGTACCTACTAGATTTCCAACTTTATAAGAGAAAAGATTAAGTTCAATTTTGACTGGAATAATTTGACAGTTTCGAGTAATTTGATGTGCTGGCGTCTGTACAACAAAATAACTATCTATGTGAACAAATCTGAAAAGTTATCTTTGACCTACTTCCCGGTTTTTGATTTAGGCTAATACTTTGCGTAGGTACATGTTTAGTTTGGACGACATTGTTGCCGATTCTCTTGTTCAATAACTAAACTAAAATTAGATAATCACTATCTTTTTAACCGACTTCTAAAAAGGAGGAGGTTCTCAATATTTAATATTATTATATCAATGGGGGTTTGCGGGACATGTCTCTCTGTACCGCATACCCCCCAAAATATGTATCTATTGCTATTATTAGGATAAGTAACAAGGTACATCGAATAAGTTTTTGAAAATTCAAATGAAATGTACCTAAGCGTTATTCTAAAGCCTTGCGTTAGGTCATTCGAGACGCGGTGGAGGGAACAAAATCTAAGAAAAGAAATGACGCTGCATCCACGATGGGCTGCCGGCACGGACGTCTCCATCACCTAAGTATATTTTCTAACATACCGATGAAATTGGGTTTTAATTAAAAGTCAACAATAATTATTTACAACACCATTTATTTATTTTTACATACATATAATTATTTACATCCTACTAATATTATAAATTTATCCTACTAATCCATACCATCCTACTAATTGCTATACAATTTTTGTTTAAAAACATACCAGCATATTCAATGTGGGCACTGCGCCATCATGTAACCTCATCACATCGAGGGTTCTGTTAAAACTAGATTCATCAAAGTGCAGGGAGCAGATATGCCACATTTTATGTCTATGGTTTATATTTTTCTTCTATCCATTTATTTTTGAAAATTTCATTTCCAGGAAATCTGTGGGATAATAGCATTGCAATGTATTTTACACACTTTATCAATATAATAATATCGATACTTATCGTATGCGATGCGAACATCGCACATCACTAACTAAGACAAATAAAAATTGTATGTAAACAATACTACGAAAATAATAACGTAATAAGCCATACAAATATGACACAGGTTTCAATAATCTTTAAAAAGATCATCTGGTAACAAAACATTACACAAAATTCTACAATATTCAACTGGATTAGTGAAAACTAGTAACTAACCTGTGCAGAGTCAAATTAGGCTGATTTTTGTTTTTCCTCGCACCATACTGTATTATGCAACACGATGGCATGATTTTTCTCTTATTTTCCAAAGCCAGAACACAAAAAAAAACCTAGCTTTCGACGTATTTATCTCTAAAACAACGAAAATAATAAAAGCAAACAACTGTTTGACAGCACAACTACCATAAAACCACAGAGTACTTTGGGCATTTAAAATGGCGACCGGCCACGCAAAGGCTTGATTTTGACGTCACACAAAAGGGTTGCCAAAGGGGTTCGGGCATTTTGGTCCTTACGACCAATAGACTTGAATCGTACATCAATGGATAGGTCTTTTCAAGAGAAAAAAAAGTTATTATGGGTTTACAATCATTTGGATTTGTTGTCCGATTCGAGATATCGGCTTATGAAATATGTGTTTTCAATATCTCGGAGAGTATGCAAAAATCAATAAAATACCGGTACGTATTGCGTATTAATTACTAAGCTGGAATGAATATAGGAACTCATTTCACATCAGCGAAAACTGCACGAAAATATTTATATAGGTACGTACCTAGTTTTTTTTTAAAACGAATTATTATTTAGGTGAAAATGCATAGTTGTTATTAATACCAAGCAAGTACAAGTTGTTATTAATAGGTACCAAGCAAGTATTAACAATAGCCTCATTCTGCGAATAGGTGGGGATGTCGGTCATGGGAGACGCAAAACACAGCTATCCCCACTCCCGCCCCCGCCCGCTACCCGGCAGCGGCCGGCGCACGCGCCGCCGCCATTTCATTTCAGTCGTTTATGAGTGTGACTGTGTGTGACTACGTACTATTCGTCTCTCATTCCACTTACAACGATTTTGACCTTGCATTTTTTTGGACTCTGTTTTCTGCATCTGACGTTGACCCTGGCTTGAACCATTGCTACCGAAGTGCTTTACGATTGGACTACGTAACATAATGGAATCTTTCCGTTCTTGTGTGATGTGCCGAAGGGGACTACATCGAGGCAGATATCAAGTACATATTTTATCAGAAAATCTGCCGAGAACGCGCCCAGAATTAGCAGCATTCATACAAGAAAATGCTGTTTTGGAGGTTAGTACTTAACTAGTATTGAACTTCTTATGTATGGGAAAAAATGGATTAGACGTCTGTTGTCTGCTTTTCAGTGCCAAAAGGATCTCAGTCAAGTCTGCTAATCCATTTTTCTTGAACTATAATACACGTTCCATAAGAAGATATCGATAGTTACTTGTGAACAGGTTTAAACAGGTAAGTAAAAGCCTTTTTGTCAGTGTTTCCTCTTTGAACGACCTACTCTTTCAAAAGGATTTACAAACTAAAAGGCGTACTCATCTTTAAAACTGGTGACTCTCGCTACTTTTTTATAGAGAATGTATGTACGTATGTAAAGTATTATCTCATAGGTATCTACTTATTTTCTATTTTGTCATATCTAGAATCTATTTTTATTTGCACATAAAAACAATGACTGGAACAGTCTACGCAGCATAGCCACGAGAGTGAGGCAGACGTAATATACCTACGCTATGGGTGCGAGTGAGTGAGAGAGATATATGCCGCTCTCCCTCGCATTGTATTTTATTCTACCTGCTATTCTCACCGACCCCTTCCTAGATCTTTGATTGTCTTTGGGATACCTTGCCCAGTTGCTTACCTCTACCTGGAAGGCTAACCTTTCTGTAAAAATTCATGCCCTGCTACAAGTTAAATATTTTAGTTTATAAACCCTTTTAAAAGGGTATATCTTACAGTTTAAATCCCTTCAAAAGGTTAAGTTTCTTTACTTACCTGTTCTAACCTGTCATCAACAACATCATCATCTGATTCAGGGTACCATTAATGTCAATGCTCAGTTTAGCCAAAAGAGTTGAATAAAAAGGGATTTTTTCGACACAGCTCTTTCCCTAAACGCTATAGTTAGATAGGGAAGACAGTTTACTTCCCTTAAATACCTACTTATTATAATATTATTTATTTCAGGTTGTGTTCGATGGTAGACAGAAGGTGTGCCATCGTTGCTGGCAAAGGGCCGAAAATGCGACTCGGCCTCAACCTGAACTGCCACCGCAACAGCAACCGCAACAAAATGATGTGCTTCATGTACCGGACTACAAGAGAGCGCCAAAAACAGCAACGCATTGTGTATTTCGAGGCTGTCACAATACAACTCGCTGTCGAATCCCGGAAGTTATGAAAGTTCATGTTTTATTGGAACATAAACTGTATATTCCCGAGAGCGCTAGAGTATGTCACGAACACCTGCACGGGAATAATTGGGAAGATCTACCTGATTTTTGTAACACCTCTCATGACTTTACGGCCGCGCATTTCAGTGATGTATGTGATATTCTTAGGAATGCTTTAAAAAATGGACGTCGATTGATATTTGATGAATTACAAGGTATGAACGAGTAAGAAATGCATTTTTGGACTGGACGTACTCATGAGCAGTTCAATACTGTTTTATCACAGACGCATTCATTAAGTCAAAGGTGTTCAGATCCCAGAACGGCTTTGGGCATTCTTCTTACTAAAATACGAACAGGCGAACCCGACGACAGACTTGCAACGTTGTTCTCTATGTCGCGAAGAAAACTGGAACGCATTTTGGCCATCACTCGAGAGTGTCTCAGCAATGATTATGTGGAACATCATTTGGGATTTCAACATTTAAACAGAAACGACATTTTGAATAGAAACCTCAGGATCCCAAAACATCTTTTCGGGAATGAGCAAAATACAAAAGCGATAATTATTTGTGATGGAACGTACATTTACATCCATAAAAGCAGCAACTTCCTTTTCCAAAAGCTATCTTATAGCTTACATAAATTCCAAAACCTTTTAAAGCCGTTTCTGATTGTAACATCGGATGGTTACATAATTGATGTGATAGGACCATTCGCAGCCACAAAAACAGATGCTGATATAATGAGCGAAATCATGAATAATGATCAACACCCACTTCACACATTACTGCAGCCGAATGACGTTTTTATTTTAGACCGCGGCTTCCGCGATAGTTTAAGTCACATCGAAAGTCGTGGATATGTCCATCATGTACCACCAACGAAAAACCGAGAAGATACGCAGCTCACTACCGATCAAGCAAACGATTCAAGACTTGTAACAATATGTCGTTGGGTAGTGGAGGTGGTAAATGGGCGATTCAAGGTCGAATTCAAACTGTTCAGACAAAAATATTTTAATAATGCACTGCTTCACATGTTCTGTGACTTAAAAATAGCAGCTGTCATAACAAACCACTTCCACATCCCAATCACGGACAGTCCACATGCAGAAGGTTTTATTGAACGTATAACACAAAAATTGCACACATCGAACATTTTATATAATTACGTAGAAGCTAAACGTCTAAATCACAGAAGAGCTGATTTCCAAAGAATAGAAGCCAATGATGTCGAAGGATTTCCCCGATTAAGCGAAGAAGATGTAATATTGCTGTCCTTAGGAACTTATCAGCTCAAACTTGCAAAATCATATACCAGTGAGCACTTACATAATGGACTCTATACTATTAAAACATATAGGGAAGGTGCCTTAGATGACATAGAAGAATATGGCATACTAGAAAATACGTGGCTTTTGCGAAGCCGCATTCAGTCTCGACACGTTAGAGCAAAGCAATACTTTTATTATGTATTAATTAACTCAGGAAATAATACAATTATCCAACATTATTGTACATGCTTGACAGGTCGGCGCACTGTAGGCTCTTGTGCGCATATTATTCCAATTAAATGGTACCTAGCATTATGCTAGACATCAAGGTTTTACGGAACCCGCAATTTTTTTGAATAATGTAATTATTGACGATGTTTAGTTGTTTAAGTACCTATTGCAATGAAGTAAGTATGTGTAAAATAAAAATATACCTACTAAAATGAGCTGTTTTATTATAACCAAAATGTAATGAAAGTAGAATTGATGGTGAAAGGGTTGAGCAGGTGGTTTGTATGTAGTGCTGTGTTGGTTCCTACTTTGACTTATGGGAGTGGAAGTTGCGTATAGGATCTACAGTTTCTGACTACCCCTCTGAGAGACAGGCGTGATGCATATGGATGTATGTAAAGAAAGTAATAAAAATGTACTTATTCTCCACGTTCGAGCAAAAACTAAACAAACCGTAATACATTACGGTAAATTCCAACACATCATTAAACGCTCCCGGTCGCCATCTTGATTTTTTTCACATTTTATGCAACCTATAACTAATGATATACTATTTATACCTATTCCAGGTCTAGGGCAGGTATTAGGTCCAGGACCAGAGTCCATACATTTGTGCCCGAAGTCCTTTAGGCCTTGGCAAACATATAGATGTCTCTTTTTTCATATGCAGCTCTTGGCTAGTTAAAAAGAGACAAAATGCTTTTTGACATGTTTGCGTCGATATGATAGATATTTGTATAACTGTTTATTTCTATAGTCAAACGTTTCAAGTCCATATGATTTATACGTCAGTGGATGAAACGCACTCTAGTAATAAAGTACTCTGTGGTCTGCCATAGAGTACCTATGTAAACTTTTCGTGTCTGCAGTCAATTAGGTGTTGCCAGGGCTCTTGAGTCGTAAGTTTTCGTTTCCTAAAATGTTACATTTTTGCTACAAAAGTTACATTACTGTATTTTTAACCGACTTCCCAAAAGGAGGAGGTTCTTAATTTGGTTGTATTTTTTTTATGTTTGTTACCTCATAACTCCTATACTTATGAACTACTATAATTATGAACCGATTTGAAAAATTCTTGTTTTATCTGAAAGGATATAATTGCAGATTGGTCCCATTTAAATTTTATCAAAATCGGTTACGAACTTTGGATTTTAAATCGAAATAGCTGGAATTCGTTCGTACTTGGATGATGGTTTTATGTCATCCAAGTAATGGAAATTGCTTATTTTGCTTTTGTGCGATTTTGCAGTGGTGTTGTTAGGTGTGGGGTACCACTAAAAAGTGAAAAATAAAAAACATTTTACAAAAAAATACAACCGACTTCCAAAAAAAAAACACTACAAAGTAAAGTAGTGAGTAGTTTGGAAGTCGGTTGTATTTTTTTTTTTAATTACGTGTTTTTAGGGTCGGCGGGGAAAATGGCAGAATATAATGGAATCTATGATGTGTAATGGTGTATTTAACCTAAGGATAAAAATTTGTCATCTCTCTTTATGTGTATACTGGTGATCTCTTTCTTATTTTATTTCTTCAATCACGAATTTGAGACAAAAAAATCATCAAATTCGCCAACCTGAACCTGGATCAGTTTTATTTTAATATTGTTATGTTTATTTTAATATTGTTATAATACTCGTTGAGATTTATATCACAGTAATCAAAAATCGTTGATTTGTTTCTGTGTAGATATTTTACTTGTTTGCATCTGCAATAAAATACAGATGTTGTATTTTTATTAGTAAAAGTTGCAAACTTTGACATGCAGTTTGCCAACAAAATAAAATTTTAGTTAATGTATTCATCAGAACTTCACTCACGCACATAATACAACAAAACGCAAGGAAACAAAACAAATAACAATCAGTCATTTCTGGTAGCTACGAAACTGCGAAAGGCGGGAACTTGCGAAAGTACGAAAAGTGCGCGCACACGTTCAAGAAAAGAATTTAAGAGCCATCTCTGAGTGTGATATGGAGTGAAATACTTTTTAGATTTGCAATTTAGATGCGTTAAATTGAAATGCGTTCGTCAACTGTTTGTAATAAAAATCTAGTGTTACAAATCTCGTTGTTCTCAAAAGTTACGAAAATTGCCATAAATACAAAAATTACTTACGTGTTACGCGAGGGGGTCAAAAGTTACGAAAAATGTAAGAAATGTAACCTTCTGGCAACACTGTAAGTCAATGAAAAAGGTTTTTAACCACAGACTACATAGAGATACTACCACAGAATTCATCATGAAGGTATAGTAGCCTCCACACTATTCCCGAAGTTAATCGAAGTTGAGCGAATACGATAGTGTGGAGGGGCACTTCGCTTCGCCTCGTGCAACTACGCTTCGCCTCGGGCGACTTCCAGTTGTTGTCGGTTTTTAAGCCCGAGTCAAAGGACTCGAAGTTCGAACACGAGCGTCTGTCCACACTACTCGGGTCACTTCGGCTCACTTCGGTTCGCTTCAGCCATAGTAAATACGCACTTATTTTTATTAAGCGAGAGTACACATTGCAACGGCAGTTGCCACATGAACGTTATCCATTATGCCTATCGTGAGGGGAACGGGGGAACGGGTGACTGAGCTCCTCGCGAAGTTGCTCGAGGTGTGTGGACACCTACTTCGGACAACTTCGGAGAGCACTTAGCCTCGTGCGACTTCGGAATAGTGTGGAGGACGCTTATAGATAAATACTTCATGGTCAAGTCATGTCTTGTGAGCGTTGCCAACAACAATTTATGAAATACCTGTGTGAAATACCCTGTAAGTCCAAGTCAAATTCCCCATCATGGCATAACTCTGTTTCAGGACCTGGAACCAACTGTAAACGTCTCGGCCCAACGGTTGTCGGATCAGGTGCGGGTCATCCAACGTAATCACAGGTTGGACGATGCCGCACTTGATAGGCTGCGCTCAGAGGTACTGAACAATCTTATCATCTCGACCCCGACACAGACCGCGGTTCAAGCGCCAGCTAGTGGAGCAATCACACCGCGGCCCAACAACATCAGTGATGGGGTAGATGATAGGGTTGTCACGGTAAGTAGCCAGTGCAACGATAGACTGAGGAGCGCACTGGAAGATGCGCTTCGCGAGTACAGATCGGCTCCGACCGAACTTAGGCCCCGATTACCACGGTTACCCATGCACAAAAAGAATAGGGCGCTGGTGTGTGCCTTAGACTCGCTGCTGCTAAACATCTTTAGAAGCAGCAAAAGTCTCGTTGATACGCACTCAATTCTGTTTTGCGGGGCTGTTGCAGCATTACGTATAGCCAACGTCAAGGTGCCAACTTGTGACGAAGCTGTACGACAAAAGCCTGCCGTACCAGCCTGGCAGTGCAGGATCGAGCGGCGTATCGATGAGGCAAGGGCACTCATCGGCAAACTATACTGCTTTAGGGAGGGCAACACACGACCACGCGTGATGCGCTTTGTGAGACGGGCGTTCTCGGGGACTGGTATCAGCCCTCAAGATTACGCGTCCCGTGTCACAGAGCGCATCGACTTCCTGAAGCAGAAAGTTTGTGCATGGGCAAACCGTATTCGGCGGTATAAGTGGCGGGTTGATCGATACTCGCAGAATCGCATGTTCCAGAGCGATGAGAGGTGGGTGTACAGAGCTTGGGAGCGACCTGAACATAGTGTATCAGACGTGTGCCGCCCGGATGATGTCGCCACGAGTACTTTCTGGCGCAGCATTTGGTCGGTGCCCATCTGTCACGCCGAGGGTGACTGGATACGCGATGTCGAGAGTGTGTGTGAAGCTATACCACAAATGGAAAAAAATGCCATATCAACATCAGCTATAGCCAAAGCTACTCCTCATAGACATGGCCATAAGCCAACAGGTTCGTCGTTCCCGCAAGGATCTGTCGACATGTTGGATAGATTACAAGAAGGCCTATGATTCTGTGCGACATAAATGGCTCATGAAGGTGTTGGAGTTGTATAAAATAGATCCAATTCTACGCACCTTCCTTGAAACATGTATGAGGCAATGGAAAACAGTCCTTCGCTATCCAGGATGTCGGCCGATTCAGGAAATGATGAGCCTGTATGGATTAAACGGGGAATATTTCAGGGCGACAGTTTGAGTCCCCTTTGGTTTTGCTTAGCTCTGTGTGAAGATATACAACCTTAGTATAGTATCGATGGTTGGTTGCTTAGCAATTTTTGTTATATCAGTTTGGTCACTTGTATTATAAAATATTCCTTCTACATAATAAAACAAAGTTTTATTAAAACGTTTATTTCTGCATCTACGGCATCTAAACAATTATAAGCTTTACGAATACAATAAAGCTTAACATGGTAGCAGAGCGAAAAATGTAAGATTAGAAGAAAAACGAAAAGGTAAAAATTCAAAATGTCAATAGTTAGAATTCAACCATTAGGAAAAGAAAACTATGATACATGGTGTATACATGCAAAAGCATATCTAATAAAAAATAAACTATGGGCATGTATAAACGAATACCCAAAGGTAGATGCATCAAAAAATGATATTGACGAAGACGAATTGGCTAAATCAGAGCTGATGTTGTTGATAGCGCCATCAGAATTAAAACAGATAAAAAATTGTAAATTTGCCAGAGATGTGTGGACGACTCTTGAATCCATCTATGCTAGTAAGGGTCCAGCCAGAAAGGCTACCCTACTTAAGCAACTAATTTTAGCTAAACTAGAAGAAGGTTCAGATACACGCGAGCATTTAAAGAAATTTATGGATACTGTGGATAAATTAAAAGATATGGATATTGATATCAACAGTGATCTGTTATCAATCATGATGCTCTATAGCCTTTCTTCGGAATACGAAAATTTCAGGACTGCAATTGAATCACAAGACTCGCTTCCAGACCCTGAAAAGCTAAAAATTAAAATTATAGAAGAGAGTGATGCTCGTCGTCGTGACATCCCTAGTACTAGCGTAAAGTATGATGCTGAAGAAAGTTTCTACACTTTTTGCAAGATTTGTAAAAAGAAAGGCCATGACTCGTCCAAATGCTGGTCTAAAAATAAGAATACAGGCAAGAAAAATTATAAGAAGTCCAAGAACAGCTATACCAAAAAGGACGATAAGGAAACAAACCTCTTCAGTAGCTACTTCATAAATGACAAAGCCCAAAAATGCTGGATACTTGACAGTGGATACAGTACGTCACATATGACATTTTCGGATAAGCCTTTTATTGAAATGAAGAAAATTTCAAAAACCCTTAAACTCGCTTCAAAGGAAAAAACTGCAGAGATAAAAGGGTTAGGGCCTGCAGAAATAGAAATTAAAGAAGGAAGAATTGAAATAACTGATGCACTTTATGTACCAAGCCTGTGTGCTAATCTTCTATCTGTTGGGAAAATGACAGATAAAGGACTCACTGTTCTATTTACTAAGAAGAAGGCAATAATTAATGATCACAAGCGAGGAGTACAAATGCAAGCAGTGAGAGAAGACGATGGTCTATATTATCTCCAAACAAAAAATAATAATGTTGACAGACATAGAGCCAATGCTACAGAATGTAGTAATGACGTAGCAAAAGAAGTGGAGTCAGATGCTATTAAACAATGGCACTGTAAAATGGGACACATGAGCGAAAGGGACTTGAAGCTCGCCTTAAAGAATGAAAGCCTGATTGGATTAGACTTCAACCGTAATAGTTTTTAGGTGAATGCGAAATATGCATAGAAGGGAAATTGAGCAGAGTGCCTAGCAAGAAGAGTGACAAAAATAATTCACGTACGAGTCAGCGTCTAGAGATCGTACACAGTGATGTCTGTGGACCACTTAAACAACCTTCACTGAATGGCAACAGGTATTTCGTAAGTTTCATTGATGACTACAGTAGATACTGCCGAGTATACTTTATTAAAAATAAAAATGAAGTATTACAAAAATTCATAGACTACAAGGTAGAAGCAGAGAACTTCACAGGAAACAAAATTAAATGCCTACAGACCGATAACGGTACGGAATACAGAAATTTGAAGTTTGACTCATTTCTGAAGCAAAATGGTATTGCAAGAAGATTGACAGCACCATACACTCCACATCAAAATGGAATCGCTGAAAGGAAAAATAGAACCCTTATAGAAAAAGCAAGATGCATGATGTTGGAATCAAAAGCGCCTATGTGTTTATGGGCAGAAACGGTTTCTACTGCAAATTACTTGTCAAACCGAAGCGTTAACCAGAGTATTGAAAACCAAACACCATTCGAAAGATGGGTAGGTAGAAAACCCTGCGTTAATAATTTATATGTATTTGGTGCTAAAACGTTCATCCTAAAGAAAGGAAAACATAATCACAAATTTGCTTCAAAGGCAATTCCAGGTATGTTCGCTGGTTACTCGGAAGTTTCAAAAGCGTTTAGAATATACGTCCCATCGAAGAAATGCATTCTTGTTTCCAAGGATGTTCGAATTTTAAAGAAAATGTTCTACGAAGATGGTAAAAATGTGATTTCTGTTCCTTTTCAAGAATTAAATGATCACAAGCGATCAAACGAGACTGACAGTGATCTGGATGAAACAGAAATATATGTAAAAGGTACTACAAAAGAAAATGCTAGTAGACAGCAAGCAGTACAAGATAATGTTATTGCAAGCTCTAACGAGGTACCTATGCAAAATAATAACGAGTTGTTTTATGACTCTCTCGGGATTAATGACGGCAGTGAAACTGCTGATCAACCAAATGAAAACGACATAGATGTCGATGCATCTGTTCTTGTTCCAGAAGAACGGAGGTCATACAATCTTCGTGATAGATCACAGATTGACAGACCTAAAATATTTGAGGATTATGTTATGGCAGCCATGGATATGGATAATGTACCAGAACCTCAAACTTTTAATGATGCTATAAATAGCAAGGATAAGGTCAAATGGTTAGAGGCTATGAAAAATGAAATGGAATCATTGAAAGAAATGAAGACTTGGGAATTAGTCGACCCTCCGAAAAATCGTAAACCATTGCCATGCAAATGGGTTTACAAAATAAAGAACAATCCAGATGGTACAATTGAGCGACATAAGGCCAGACTAGTAGTAAAAGGTTTTTCACAAAAACCTGGCGTTGATTATCAGAAGACTTTCAGTCCGGTAGCCCGCCTCAGTACTATAAGAGCTGTCTTAGGAATAGCTGCTCGAGAAAACTTGGTACTTCAACAGTTCGATGTATCGACTGCGTTTCTAAACGGGGCTGTAAAAGAGGAAATCTTTATGAAGCAGCCAGAGGGATTCAATGATGGCACTAAGAAAGTGTGCAAACTAAAACGCAGCCTCTACGGGCTGAAACAAGCTCCTCTATGCTGGAATGTCTGCATATCAGAGTATCTTATAAATTCAGGATTCAAGCAAAGCACAAAAGATCCTTGCCTTTACTTACGTGAACAAGTCTTAATTGCGCTTTACGTAGATGACGGTTTGGTGGCTTCAACTAGTGAAAGTGCTGGTAGGAAATTTATTGAAGAACTGAGAAATAGGTTTAAAATAACTACAAAACCGGCGTCTTATTTCCTTGGACTTGAAATTAATAAAACCAAAGATGGTTGTATTACCTTAAACCAAAGGTCTTATTCTAAGAAGATACTTGAAAAGTTTGGAATGACTAACTGTAAAGTCGCTGCAACGCCGGCAGTAAAAATTGGCATAGATGAAGAACGAGATGATGAATCAAATTCATCGTTTCCCTATCGTCAAGCTGTGGGTGCCCTAGCATACCTTTTTTTTTTTTTTTTTTTTTTTAGGGATGGGAAATCATCCAATGACTCCTCCCGCTCTGGGTGTAGCGGGAGGGAGTGTCAGACTTCTACTGACTAAAACCCATCCATGTTCCTTCATTGCCCTTTGTGTTCCGGAGCCACGGTGTCTCTTGCGAATAATCCCGCGACTCCGGCAGGCGTCGGCCCTTTCGGGCCCCTCTGTGTTGCTGACTCTCTTTGAGGCGCGCGTGGAACACTAACGCGCCGTCGACACGGCCTGTCGTCACTAGACGGACGGACGGCGAGCCACCCATAGCTCGCCGTCCACAGGCTGCCCTAGCATACCTCATGGTCGCTACAAGGCCAGATATAAGCTACGCTGTGAGTGTTGCGTCAAGGCATCTAGAAACTCCTACTAGGTTTGATGTGATGAGAGTTAAGCGAATTTTTAGATATCTTATGGGTACTATAGACAAAGGACTTGTCTTCGCGAAAAGCCGGGAGAAGAGACTGATATGTTTCAGTGATGCTGATTTTGGTGGTGACACAACAACTGGCCATTCGACGTCAGGGATGATTTTCCTATTCTCCGGTCCCATCATGTGGAAAAGCCAAAAACAACCAAGAGTAGCAATCTCTTCAACGGAGGCCGAACTCGTAGCCATGACAGAAACTGCGAGAGAAGCCTTATGGCTAAAAGAACTCCTGGAAGAATTAACAGACTTAACAGACCTGAACGAAAAACCGACAATTTACGTTGACAATGAGTCTGCTATAAGGTTGTCTGAGAACCCACCATATGAGTTCCATAGGAGAACAAAACATATCAAGATAAAACATTTCTTCATTCGAGAATGTATTCAGAATGGAGATTTCGCTGTCAAACAAGTCGCTACAGAATTGCAATTGGCGGACATGTTTACGAAGCCATTGTTTGGACACAGTATAAATATGGACAGTAGGGAAACTACCTACAAACGCTCGAAACGGCACACTCACACAAACATGCGCACCGACGAGACTTTTCGGTGCCCGTCGCGGTACTCTCAGTAGTGAGTGCCGCCGGCCGCGTCAAGACGAGTGGTCACATTTAAGTTTAGACCCACGATCTTTTTAAAAATGCCACGAACGTATAATATATATAATGTATTTTATACTTCCTGCTGATTTTGAAAGGTGAGAATCATTAATGATATTGTTATTTAATCGTTATCGAAGTATAAGTCCGTGTGATCGATAAAAATGAATTCGTGAACTTCAAAACTATCAGGTACTACTACTTCTTGTAAATCCAAGATGGCGCCTGCTATAGGTATCAATTTTTTCGTCATGGGTGTCGTTTCCATGGTTTTCTAGGGTGTTGAAGCCGATAGTCATGTCAAAACGTGAATCCAAGATGGCGGCTGCAATAGGTACCAATTTTTTTGTCATGGGTGCCATTTTCATGGTTTTCGAGGGTGTTGAAGCCGATAGTCATGTCAAAACGTGAATCCAAGATGGCGGCTGCAATAGGTATCAATTTTTTCGTCATGGGTGTCATTTTCATGGTTTTCGAGGGTGTTTAAGCCGATAGTGATGTCAAAACGTGAATCCAAGATGGCGGCTGCAATAGGTACCAATTTTTTCGTCATGGGTGTCGTTTCCATGGTTTTGTAGGGTGTTGAAGCCGATAGTGATGTCAAAACGTGAATCCAAGATGGCGGCTGCAATAGGTATCAATTATTTAGTCATGGGTGTCGTTTTCATGGTTTTCGAGGGTGTTGAGGCCGATAGCGCTGTCAAAACGTGAGTCCAAGATGGCGGCTGCAATAGGTACCAAGTTTTTCGTCATGGGTGTCATTTTCATGGTTTTCGAGGGTGTTGAAGCCGATAGTGATGTCAAAACATGAATCCAAGATAGCGGCTGCAGTAGGTACCAATTTTTTCGTCATGGGTGTCGTTTCCATGTTTTCTAGGGTGTTGAAGCCGAAAGTCATGTCAAAACGTGAATCCAAGATGGCGGCTGCAAAGGTACCGAGCGCCCGAAACGTTTTCGTCCAACAGCGGCTCGCGTACGCTCCCGCCAAAACTTGTAAAAGGTTACGCCGTAATGAGAAAGTTAGTGCGACAAGTTGTTGTCAATTTATTATTTATCAAATTATTTTCCGTGTTTAAACTATCGTCTTTTGTCAAGATTAACCAACGCCATGAGATTACCTATTTAAATTGTACTTGTAAGCTAGTTATTCAAATTTGATTGATTGATCACTATAGAACAAAAAATAAAAATAAAAATATAAACATAAACATTAAAAGTGATAACCCTATTGCTTCAATGGAGCGTAGGTATTTATATTCTCAACTAGGCTTAGTTTCCGTACTGTCCATATTTATACTGTGGTTTGGACCAAGACTGAACATGCTAAGCTGTAGAATTGGACTTCAAGATTTGTCGAAGCTCTAAAAGTATCGTGGATGTGAAGATATACAACCTTAGTATAGTATCGATGGTTGGTTGCTTAGCAATTTTTGTTATATCAGTTTTGTCACTTGTATTATAAAATATTCCTTCTACATAATAAAACAAAGTTTTATTAAAACGTTTATTTCTGCATCTACGGCATCTAAACAATTATAAGCTTAATGGTGCTCCCACATTGCCGTTATAAAATGTTTGTAAACATTTTATAACACCAAAACATTTACTAACAAATGTTAACAATTGTTGCACTTTGTTAGAAACTGTTACATGTTATAAGTGCTCCTACACTAATAGAAAATGTTTACTAATGTAATAAAAGGTAACACATGTTTTATTTTGTTATAATTTGTTAACTAACATTACTAAACATTTTTTAGCATGAAAACATTTTTTAACATTTGTTATATAATGTTAGCCAACAAATGTTTACTAACGTTACTAAACAATTTCTAACGGCAATGTGGGAGCACCATTACGAATACAATAAAGCATAACACTCTGAATCCTCTAAGCACATTGCTGGAGGATTCAGGTCTAGGCTATCGGTTGAGAAGAGGTGGTCAAGCCATATCTCACCTTCTTTACATGGATGATCTGAAACTCTTTGCCCCCAACAATTCTCGACTGATGGAGCTACTGAAGGTCACTGAAAGCTTCAGTAGTGCCATCAGGATGGAATTTGGTGTGGACAAATGTGCAGTCATGCATGTAAAGAAAGGGGAGATTATGGAATCTGAGGGAATTCAACTCTCGGATTCCATACAGGTTAGATCCCTCAGCTCAACCGAAACCTACAAGTATTTGGGTATGTCGGAAGCGTTGGGCATTGATGTTGCCAACATGAAGCAATCGTTGAAGGAGCGCTTCTTTGGCCGCCTGAAGAAGGTTTTGAATAGCCTTTTGTCAGGCGGAAATAAGGTACGCGTATTCAACGGTTGGGTCATGCCGGTATTAATGTACTCTTTCGGCGTACTCAAATGGACTCAAACCGAACTCGACGCCCTGGATAGGAGGGTCCGTACACTGCTGAACGCAAACCGGATGCATCACCCACGATCGTCGGTGATGAGACTGTACATCCCGCGGAAGTGTGGAGGTCGAGGCTTTTTAAACGCTAAAACTCTCCACAACCCCGAGATGTGCAGTCTCAGAGAATATTTTCTTAAAGCTGATGTGGGTATGCACCGAGATGTGGTCGCAGTGGACAAAGGACTCACCCCGTTGTCCATGGCTAAAGAGAACTGGCGCAAACCTGTGATACTTACCACAGATGACCGCAAGGAGGTATGGAAAGGCAAGGAGCTTCATGGGCGCTTCTATCGGGCTATTCATGGGTCCGATGTAGATTTTTCAGCGTCCGTGGCTTGGCTACGCTTCAGTGATCTCTTCGGAGAAACTGAAGGTTTTGGCTGTGCGATTATGGACGAAGTTATCTTGACGAATAACTACCGGAGACATATTATGAAGGATGGGACGGTGGACGTGTGTCGGGCATGCCACCGATTAGCGCGCCGCACAATGATAATCGATGTTGCCATTCCACATGACGAGAATCTCGTCAATGCTGAGAAAGAAAAACAAATTAAGTATCTCGACTTAGCAAACGAGGTTGTCGACATGTGGAATGTGGACTGTCTGCGGCTGTCATTGTGCCGATTGTCATTACGGCTAATGGCCTGATGGCCAAAAGCTTCGACGACCACCTGTCGAAGCTGGCGTTGCACAGTTGGATAAAGGGCCTGATACAGAAGGCAGTACTCCTCGATACGGCTCGTATTGTGAGGAGGTTCCTTTCTCTGGAGCCCTAACCACCGGTAGCTTGGACCCTGCTCCCGACACCGGCGGACTACTATTTTTTTTATTTTTACCGACTTCACAAAAAGGAGTTGTATGTTTGTTCATCGAATACTCCGCCAATTGTCGACGGATTTTCAATATTCTTTTTTTGTTCGAAAGTAGATAGTTCTGAGGTGGTCCCACTGTCACCAAGTTAGGATCTGATAGGATCTTAGTGAAATCGAGGGCAAACCTCAAATTTTATAGGCTTACTTATTATTTTTCGCATATATTATGAAGTATCTTGTGTATTTGCGTATGGTTGTCACCATCTTAGGTAGCTGGGCTGATGATGGAAGGTACAACTCCTTAACAGTAGGTAAGAAGTTACTCGAACAGGCGAGGATTGTTTTAGTAAATTGTTTTGATGTTTGATAGGGCATTTGCCACGTTTGATCTCATGATCATCAAGTCATGACCTGATGCTGCAGAGTACCTAACTCCTCGACAACTAACAGCAGATATATCGTGTTTAGTCTCATTGAAAACGGGCTCGATGTGTGGATAAACGTACATGAGAGCAATGAGGAACACCGAAGTACAGAGAGACCTGATGCCAGGAGCATCAGAAAAAGTTCAAACCTTGAAATTACAGCACAATAGTCGTGATTGGGCTCATTTTAAACAGGACTAAATTTTAAGTTCAATGCAATGTTGACATAAGTCTGGCCTGATGCTGCAGCCTGGATTATCAGCATCTAGTCTAAAAACTGAGCTTCTTTTGCGAATTTTCTTCTGTATAATTATTAACCGACTTCAAAAAGGAGGTTGTTAGGTATACCACTAAAAAGTAAAAAATAAAAAACTTTTTACAAAAAAATACAACCGACTTCCAAAAAAAAACACTACAAAGTAAAAAATTACTTTAATTTCGGAAGTCGGTGTTTTTGATAGTTTCTTCGTATTTTGACACCGACTTCCGAAATTAAAGTAATTTTTTACTTCGTAGTGTTTTTTTTTTGGAAGTCGGTTGTATTTTTTTGTAAAGTTTTTTAAAATGTATTTTCTGATGTTTTTTTTTTAAGATATATATAAAATGTAAATTGTTTGTATATGTCGTGGATAAAGAAATCATTTAATAATTAGTTGCTGATTTGAGTATTGTAGTAGTGGGTAGTGGTAAACGCCGTGACGTCAGTTGACAGTTGTAATGGCGGCACGTGGACAGAGACGTATAAATTGGAGAGTGGGGACTTTGGCGAGGTCACTTTTGCTCGAGACACCGACTAGGACACTCGTCCCAAACGAAACTGTCGGTTTACCTATTTTAATTAAATTAAACAGACTTCTTTAATAATGTTGTAAATGCGAGTTCTTCTAACTCAAAAGACAGATGTGTTGCTATGGAGTTTGTTGGCCACGTCTCTGTCCACGTGCCGCCATTACAACTGTCAACTGACGTCACGGCGTTTACCACTACCCACTACTACAATACTCAAATCAGCAACTAATTATTAAATGATTTCTTTATCCACGACATATATAATGAATAAACGAAAAAATAATAATAACAATTACACATCACTGGTTTTGACCTGATTATTTATTTAAACTTTATACAATAGTGTTACATGAGCGGACTTAATGCAAGAAATCATTCTCTACCGGTCAACCTAAATAGACCCAAAGCGTAATCGCACAACATGGCAAAAACAACCCAAATCCTCGCTTTGTTTATCCTCAATCAACTTGAGATTCCCCGCAGTTTGGAGAATTCTTCATAAGCTGGCAACGCTATTTTCACATATCCGCGCACTATTAAAATTACCCATTCGCCAGCGCAGAGCCCACAGGGCCTTAACTGGTCTGTTTTCTTTCCTAAATAATCTTTCTTCTCCCTCTTATTTAACTTTACAAATTCAATTCCTTTGTTCCGCCCACAATAAAAATCTTCGCTCTACCAACAATCGTCTTTTACGATGTCCCTCACACCATTCTGGGTTTATCCGCTCCTCTTTCTTTGTCCAGGCGATATTCCTTTATATCCGATATTCCATATTTAAAGCAAAATCACACATCAAAATTCGAATAAAACGCTAAAATTCAAGAAAAAATGTGAAAGCCCTCTTAAGGTGAAGGCTCGTGAGCATATTCGCAAGAAGTTGGAAGAATCATTACAGCGGTAATTCGCTGGATTCATGTTTTCTTAATCATTTTGGTTGTGTATGTATGTATTTATTATAGATTGTATTTTTTTTTCTTCCTCTCGGTTTGTCTTTTCTATAAATGTTGCACGGCACCTACCATGCTGTGTCTGCACCACCCTAAGGTCGACTGGTAGAAAATGCCTATGGCATTAAGTCCGCCTTTGTAATATTTTATTTATTATTGTATTATTTTTCACGAATCTTCCTTCAACGTTTCGCTTGTATGTTTCTTTTTATATTTTCTCACACAGGTTTCTTCATCTTCTGTAAGTTTCTTCTCACTATCATCTTCTACTTCCAAAAAAGTTTTCAGCATAATATTATCAATATCAATATGTTGATGCATGACGGTGATATCTTCCGAAGTGTTTTTTCCCACCTTTCCAAAAATAATCCATCCTAGGCGTGTAATTTGTGCGCTTGGGGAGCCTAATGGAACTTTGACCAAACCGCCCTTCAGAATTATGTCATACATTTGAACACCTAATATAAAGTCCACTCGCCCTGGTTGATTGTAGCGATTTTGTGGGTGAAATGTCTTGGTGGCAAATTGGAGGTTATGTCCTTGGGTATGACGTACGCTTTCAAAGAAATGTTGATATAATCTTCACAACGAGACAATAGATCAAATTCAACGATGTGATTTATGTGTGTCTGTTTACCTCCAACTGTGGTGATTGTTCCCTTGCGGTCTCCCTAGACATCTCGAAGGCCTTCGACAGGGTCTGGCACGATGGCCTTATTAGTAGGTAAGCTTTTTCCTTTGGTCTGCCCGTCAGATTGTGTGATTGGATTGCAGATTTCCTGAGGGATCGGTCTATCCTAGTGGTCATAGATGGACTGCTGGATATTAATGCCGGGGTTCCTCAGGGGTCAGTACTCCCGGCAACATTATTTCTGCTGCATATTAATGATCTGCTAAAACCCGGTACCTTTGGGTATCCAGACTCCATCAATGTACCTAACATCATTATTTCGTATCATGCTTATTATAAGCTTAATTTTTTTCATAATATCCGGATGGAAAAATGACGAGAATACGACGATTTTCAAAAAATTATATACTTCTCAATGGCCTCACTCCAGATGTGAATGGCATACGCTAGAAGATCCCCAGTTGACCGATTTCGGCGAAAGCCGTATTTAACATTAATTCGATTATTCATACCTGGGAACACTTTTTGTTTATCTGAGAACGAAAACATTTCGTGGCGATAGATCTATCTATATATTATTAGGTGATACAACTTGATGACAAATAAAAATTTTGGTGACAAGAAAATATATAGTCCCCTTATTTTAACATATAGGTTTGCCTGTAATCTACAAGTAAAGAACTACACTTGGCGTCACAAAAATCGCACCTCTTCGAAAATAAATTTCAAGCATGTCCCGCCAGCCAGCAACATTAAACCCAATTAATATTGGTATCAACTGAAAGTATGTTTAACGACTTTAAAATTAACAACAGTTAGAATTCCTAAACACAACAGATCTCATAAACATGTAACGTTAAAAAGATTTGTTAAATTTGTTAATTACAACGGCCACCAATTGCACCTACCTACAAGGGTAAAAACGGGCGACACGGGTTAAATGTGGGTCATTCGCTATTCAACCTTTTTCACGTGTGTTCACTTGAACACACGTGAACAGCTACAGCAAGAAAAATGCCCCAGAAGATGGATACAATCAGAGATGCGGCAATGTGATGTTGCTCGGCAACTGAACTTGAGTCGTTTTTCCGTTCGACGAGTGTTCCAACGCTGCCAAGAGACTGGTGGTTATATTCGAAGACGTGGATCTGGAAGACAACGGTACACATCCGACAGAGACGATCGCATCATTGTTTCGACGTTCTCCAATGCTGTTGAGCTGCAACAACAACTGCGATCAGCTCACAGAACTTCTGTAAGCGTCTCCACGATTAGAAAAAGAAAGCGGGAGAAGAAAATTGCAGTTCACAGGGCTGCTACAGGGCCAAAATTTACTTTACAGCGTAGCCGAAAGGTATTTGGCCGAAAGGTGTCGTATTTCGACGTTTCCGAGGACGGTTACGCCGTTACGCGACACGACGCCGACAACATAACGTGTATGTATAGCTATTTTATCGATATGTATTAGTTACTTTTTGTTTTTTGTATATTTTAATTTTGTGTATTTAAAATTGATTGAGAGACCGGTTACAATTTGCCTTTATATTTGATTTAACACTAGGTTTTAAGTTGTTTTTAAGTATTTTTGTCACTTTGCTGATAAAATAAAAAATGTCGTTTTCCGAGTGGATCGCAATAGTTGGTGAGTCATCATTGTTTAAGCACTTGGCACAGCACGTTCTATAATAGTGAACACAAATTAGACAAAGTATCTAGAACAAAAACCTCTAATTTTACGTCATCATAAACTTACACTATACATTTTTTTTAATATCCTGAAAACTACAAGTCATGTTTACTTAATTCTTTCTGTAAAAGTGGTTTTGGGTCGAACCCTTTATTTTGACACTAATTAGAAATCACCATCTTTAGAAACAAAACATCACATTTTCAACTTACGTACTTAATTATTTACAATGCCAAACCTTACTTCTAAATTTCCTTACAAACTATCGTAAATAACCTTATAACACTAATTAAAAAGCATCAACTTATAATCTTAATTGGTTTCCTTACATAACATTCAACATATTTCTTGCTCTATACGGATGGGAAATCATTAAATGACGAGACTTTTACTGACTAAAACCCATCCATGTTCCTTCATTGCCCTTTGTGTTCCGCGGTATCTCTTTCGAATAGTCCCGCAACTCCGGCAGTCATCGGCCCTTTCGGGCCCCTCTGTGTACTAACTCTCTTTGACGCGCGTGCAACACGAACGCGACGTCGACACGGCCTGTCGTCATAAGACAGAGAAGCCGGCGAACTACCCATAGCTCACCGTCCACAGGCACCACTACTTGCGCCTAGGTGCGCGGACGGGGTTATCGCCGACAGTCTTACAAAATTATTCTTGTCATCAAAACTAAGGTGACATTATCATATCACATTTTAACGGTTTTCACCAGTGTGGGTACGAATATGATTTACTAAGACACGCTTTCGATAAAAACTACGCTGACATAATATCACATTTAAAAGTTTTCTCACCAGTGTGGGGACAAGTATGTTGTACTAAATTTATTTTTGAACTATAACTACGCTGACATATATCACATTTGAAAGGTTTCTCACCAGTGTGGGTACGAGTATGTTGTACTAAATTTATTTTTGAACTATAACTACGCTGACATATATCACATTTGAAAGGTTTCTCACCAGTGTGGGTACGAGTATGTTGTACTAAATTTATTTTTGAACTATAACTACGCTGACATATATCACATTTGAAAGGTTTCTCACCAGTGTGGGTACGAGTATGTTGTACTAAATTTCTTTTTGAACTATAACTACGCTGACATATATCACATTTGAAAGGTTTCTCACCAGTGTGGGTACGAGTATGTTGTACTAAATTTATTTTTGAACTATAACTACGCTGACATATATCACATTTGAAAGGTTTCTCACCAGTGTGGGTACGAGTATGTTGTACTAAATTTCTTTTTGAACTATAACTACGCTGACATATATCACATTTGAAAGGTTTCTCACCAGTGTGGGTACGAGTATGAATTACTAAAGTATTTTTATGGCTAAAACTACGTTGACATATATCACATTTGAATGGTTTCTCACCAGTGTGGGTAAGACTATGAATTACTAAACTATTCTTTAGGCTAAAATTTCGCTGACATAGATCACATTTGAATGGTTTCTCACCAGTGTGGGTAAGAGTATGAATTACTAAACCGTTATTTTGGCTAAAGCTACGCGGACATATATCACATTTGAAAGGTTTCTCACCAGTGTGGGTTCGAATATGTTGTACTAAATTTCCTTTTGTACCATAACTATGCCAACATATATCACATTTGAACATTTTCTCACCAGTGTGGGTACGAGTATGACTAACTAAATTATTCTTTTTACTAAAACTACGTTGACAAATGTCACATTTGAAGGGTTTCTCGCCAGTATGGGTACGAATATGATTAATTAAATCATTCTTTCGATTAAAACTACGCTGACATATATCACATTTAAAAGGTTTCTCACCAGTGTGGGCACGAGTATGTCTTACTAAACTATCCTTATGAATAAAAGTACGTTGACAAATGTCACATTTGAAAGGTTTCTCACCAGTGTGGGTACGATTATGTCGTAATAAATTTATTTTTGAACTAAAACTACGCCAACATATATCACATTTGAAAGGTTTCTCACCAGTGTGGGTTCGAGTATGCTGCACAAAATTTTTTTTTGCACTAAAACTACGTTGACAAATGTCACACTTAAAAGGTTTCTCACCAGTGTGGGTACGATTATGTTGTACTAAATTCCTTTTTGAACTATAACTACGCCAACATATATCACATTTGAAAGGTTTCTCACCAGTGTGGGTTCGAATATGTTGTATTAAATTTTTTTTTGCACCAAAACTACGTTGACAAATGTCACATTTGAAAAGTTTCTCACAACTGTGGGTACGAGTATGACTTACTAAATTACTCTTTTTATTAAAACTACGCTGACAAATAACGCAATTGAAAGGTTTCTCACCAGTGTGGGTACGCGTATGACGTACCATTTGTTGCTTTCGATTAAAACTTATTTGACATGTATCACATTTGTATGGTTTTTCAGCAGTGTGGGTACGAATATGACTTACAAAATTACTTTTTTGACTGAAACTACGTTGACAAATATCACATTTGAAAGGTTTCTCACCAGTGTGCGTACGAGTATGAGTTATTAAATAACTTTTAGTATTAAATCTACGCCGACAAATGTCACATTCAAAACGTTTTTCCTTGAAAAACTCTCTTCGATGCCTTTTTATTTTATCACTGTCAATACCTTTGTTCGATATTTTACATTTAATATTATCTCTGCTATTATTATAACGGAAACTTGCACTTAAAGCAGTTGTATTTATACTGTCACAAACTCCATGTTGAGTTGTCTTTTTAAATTTAGTCTTTCGGTTGGACGTATGATTTTGAAATTTCATAATTATTTCCGAGACAGACGACAAATTTCGATTGTATTCATTTTGCTTTTGCTCGGCTGAGATTGCATCTCTCGATTTTGATCTTCGTGTGTCCAGTTTTGGCTTCTTAGCGACGGGCGCCCCTGTAAAATAATGAAATAAGTCAGAATTAATATTGACAGAAAGTTGAGGATTACAGCGGTCAATACCTACCATACCTACTGTTTAAAATAATAAATTGAACATCGACGTAGATACCACACTCTCACATACCGTCGATCTAGACAGTATTTCCCGTGAGCCCCAGCGGTCTGCACACAACAGACATGCCACAAACCCCACTCCTTGTTGCGAGTGTCTTAAGAGTAGGTAACGCTGAACATCAGGTGGACCGTCGTCGGCCTGCTTGCTTACCTGTTGATTCTTGTTCATCTTCCACTTCGGTTTTAATAGGAACATCTTGAACCTCCGAATCTGGCTCAGCATGGAGTGCTGGCGCATCTTCTTCATCTGGAAAGCTGTTGTTTATTTTATCAAGTTCTAGTTCTGTAAGCAAACAAAGCATTTCTTGTATATTTATAAATATGATAAAATAGGAACACAATAATAGTGTTTACAGTTTATTTATTCGTTGCGAGAATCCCGCAATTAATACTTCGAAAACAGGCAAGTCGTTTCTCTGGGACTCGGCGAGCTACATTTACTTGGTCACCACTGATGATTCTGGCTTTTTGGTGATGCGGTGATTGGGAATAGTGCGGGGGGCTAATCCCTAAACTATATAAAAATACTGAAATAGGCAAATCTAACCAAGAAAGAATAATGGCCAGATTTCTATAGGAGCTGAACCTTACTTTAATTTTTCATGTCCCAAAATAAGCTTAATTTAGATTGATTTGTTCTTATGTTGGAAACATCATCCCGTTTGAAAATCTTTTCTAAATAGCCACATTTTTTTGTAAAAGCGTCAATTATACTTTTGAGGTTTTAACTTTTGAACCAACAACTACCTTTTATCCGACTGTTGCGTAGCCTAAAAGTGTACTTAGCGATAAGCAAAGAGGGTAATTAGCGATCTCGACGATGGCCTTCAACTTCAAATGTTCCTACCCATCCTGAGTGAAATAGTTCCTGTCGTAACCCACATGGTAAACTTTTCCCTCTTCACTAATTCCTTTCCGTCAGCGTGGAAGAAGGCTCACGTCTTACCGCTTCCCAAAGTAGCCAATCCCTCCTCACCATCCCATTTCCGTCCTGTCGGCGATAAGACCCCTTCTGCGTCCCTAGGCGCAAGTAGTGATGGACGCGACCGTATGAAATAAGGAAATTTGTAAGGAAAACTAATTAGAATCTTATTTGAATCAGATTAGATTAGTTTAACATTCTTCAATTAGTGTCATAGGGATATTTTCGCATCATAGGTTTAGTTAGAATATAGTTTAAATGCGAATTTAATGTTTTATCTTATGTTTTGTTTGTACAGAAAGGTTTAATTAATTATTTGATGAGATTATGTTTTAATTACTTTCTAATTAGTTTTATAAGTTTTATGTTTACATATTAGGTCCAATAAAACTCTAATACGAACGAATTTTGATAGTTTATAAGGATATTTAGATGTAAGGTTTTTGTACTGAACATAATTACGTAGTTTGAAAATGTGATTTTTTGTCTTAGGTGATAGCGTTTTGTAATTAGTGTTAAAATAAAGGTCTTGACCCAAAACCACCTTGGCAAAAAGAATTAAGTCGATAGAACTTATAGTTTTCGAAATATTTCCTAAAATGTGTAGTGAAAATTTGTTAAGGTACAAAATTGGAAGTCTTAGCTCTAGAAACTTTTTGTATTGTAAGGATATCGAAATATTTTGTGTTCCATATTGTTAAGCAAGGTTTAAGGAATCTAAAAATATATATATTGTAAGGGTTTTTATATAAAACATAATAAATAAAGGCTCCAAAGGTTTCGGCTCATAGAGAAAATGACACACGAATCGACTTCAAAAATCACGGTTCTCTATAAGGTAACGACGGGCAGTATATAGACAGAGCCGAATCTCGGCTCAATCGCAGTCGCAGCACAGCCGTCGAAGAGGCAACACTACAAGAAGATAGGAGCCGAAACCTGCGGGTCAAGATTTCCTGTGAAGAGTTGTTTTATTGCCTCCCCGGCTCTTCGACTCCGTCTCCCGAGGTCCCTTTAACAGTAGTCGAAAAACGTTACGCATTCAGGGGTGCGTGGTGACGTACGTAACCAGCGCAAGGTAGTACAAGGGGCGTACGTCAAATTACGTGGGAGATTGTCCCAGGACGACAGTGCGAGCATTGGACGTGTTCCTGCCGTCCGAAACACGTCCTATATCCATCCTCCCGGTCCTCTCCAAAGTCCTCGAGTGTTGTTCAGAAGCAACTGTCTAGTTATCTATCCTATAGTAACCTGCTCAGTCCTTACCAATCTGGCTTCAGACCTGGCCCCTTATTCACAACCATTCGATTCGATTCCGTGTCGGTAGGGAACCGAATTCGAAATCTCATTTCCGAGTCGAAGAACTGTCAAAACGCTATTCACAGATCCGAACGGATGTGTTTTTTTCTATCCGATAGACCATTGTGTTTATGGGGAACGCTAAAAAATGGTAGTAAATAGATGATCGTGGTAGAAAATAAAATTGGTTTATTTGAATATTTTGTTCCGTTTAAATATGGAATATACAGCTAGTTGCCTAATAGATAGCAAACGATACAAAATAATTTTATTATTAACCAAAATAAAGTTTATTTCGAATAAAATTGCTTTGTAAACAGCAGTCTGTCAAACTGGCAAAGGGGAAAAAGTGTTAACTTTTAAAACTTTAGAACTATTTTCATCAACTAGCTAATAGATACCCCCAAATTACCTTGTATTTCTACCTTCAGCTTACTCACTGATCGTCAAAATTCTATAGTATGGACACACAAACTTCAAGTTTTGTATTCAAAAGAAAGGAAAAATAGTATAGATAGAAATATATATTACAGATACAGTCATTAAATAATGGCAGGTAACTTATTATAGTAGAAAACAATTTAATTTGACTTGGGTGTCCATGAGATCCCACAGGTACATTTTGCTATGAAAGGTTTGTGTAGCAGGATTTATACTTTTGTAAAAAAAAACTGTCTGACTTGACGGCAATCTTCTCTTCGCCAATAAAAGAGAAAGTGGATTCAGTCGTGTTGTTCGCGGCGCCTAGTAGTGATGCCAGTATTAATCAAGTCCTTTTACGGCAGATGAGTGCGTTTCAGGCAAATAGGCCCTTATTTCTTCAATGAGACTAAGGGCCATGTTGGGTGTTAACCTATAAACGGACTGAAACCGCGGGTCGGCAAAAGGATTCGTCATATCCTAGGCTCTATGAAGAGACAACGTCTCCTGCCTCTGTTGTTCTGCGGCACATAGACGGTCTCTGGCTCGCACAATCACATACTCCATCTACCAAAATACCAAATTACGAGTATGTTATCTAAAATCTTGAACGAATATCACATTTCCGTAAACACTTTGACTCTAAGTAAATAAGTATAAATCGGTGAAATACGGTCAATATTAATAAAAATTCATTTACTTACTTCAGGCAGTGTTTAAAAAGTTTACAGTATTTTTATTTCACTGAAATAAGCTGGAAATATGGTTTATTTGTTCGTTTTAGTTTCTTTCGATATGACTCCCGATAGCAAACAGCTGTCGGAAAGATTCGAGTCTTCTTATCGAATTTGAACTGTCAAAATGTTTCGGTTTCGGATCTGTGAATTGCGTTTGGAGGACATCTTCGATAACTTAGACGTTCGATTCGATACGGAATCGAATCGAATGGTTGTGAATAAGGGTGCTGGCCATAGCACTGTAACTACTCTAGTCAAAATAACTGATGACGTAAGACTGGCTATGGAGAATAAGCGTCTAACGGCTTTGGTTTTACTGGACTTCAGCAGTGCCTTTAACTCAGTTGACTTTGACATCCTCTTAGGAATCCTTTCCTCTCTTAATGTCTCTGCACCAGTAATTGAGTGGTTCAAATCTTATCTTCGGGGCCGCTCGCAGTTAGTTCGATCTGATGAGGATTCCTCTGAATGGTGTGAATTGGCTGCGGGTGTTTCTCAAGGTGGCGTGACGCCAGGCTTGTGTAGTACATGTACTATGTACTACTAAGACGCAATTCCTTTAGGTGACCGAGAACGAACTATTCTGTTTCAGTCGTTTAAATAGTTCATTTAGTACAGTGACCGTCTGGCTCGCGAGTGCCGAATCAGAACGAATATGTACGAGAGTCTGAGTGAGGAGCGAGTGAAATATGCATCAGAACGAATAAGTACGAGTGTCTGAGCAAGTTGAAAGATGAAGAGAAGCATGCGTGCGAGCGTGATGTACGATGACCGACTCGCGAATATTCCGCGAAGTTTTATGTTATACCAATCACAATAAGGTCTATTATCACTTTCAATGCATGGAAAAATTAATATTGCCCGTTCTTCTTGGCTCTTTGATTGACAATTTATTATTCTTTATGTTCTAATGGTCAGTGAACTATAATGAACTAATAGTACTAGAAGACCGAACTAGTTCATTTCAACGATTGTACTACTTCGGAGCGTTCCATTCAGTGTCCGAGTAAGAACAAGCCTTTCTCCCCTTCTCTTCTCTTCTCAGTTTTTATAAACGCCATCACAAAGGTCCTAACTTCTAATCATCTCTATGCAGACGAATTGCAGTTATATCGACATTTTAAAGTAGGTGAACTGGTTGAGGCTGTGGCTGCCATCAATGATGACCTTGAAAATATCAACAGATGGGCTAAATCTTTTGGACTCTTACTGAACCCAACAAAATCTCAGGCGCTCATTATTGGTGGCAGATACATGCTTAACCTATTAGATTACCAGACCCTGCCACCAGTAGTATATGACTCGGTGCCCATTTTGTATTCCAAGAGTGCTAAAAACCTAGGCGTCCATTTTGACACTAACCTCTCTTGGGAGGTTCATATTGGTGAGGTAAGTAAAAAGGTTTTCTACTCTTTCCAGTCCCTTAAACGTCTCCAAAAATTCCTACCTTTTTACACTAAGGTCAGCCTTGCGCAATCTCTTCTTCTACCGCTCATAGACTATGCGGATGTTTGCTTTCTAGATGCAACAGAGGTACTCCTAAACAAACTCGAGCGGCTGCAGAACTTGTGCATTCGCTTAATTTTTGGCCTCCGCAAATATGACCATGTGTCGGAGTTTCGGACCAGATTGAAGTGGCTGCCTATTCGGCGTCGACGAGATACCCATATCCTATCCCTTCTCTATACTATACTGCACAATCCCAATTCTCCTCAATATCTTCGTGAACGCTTCGAGTACCTTATTCCAAGAGGTAAACCCTGTCGCACTGCTACTTCTCTTCTCCTTCGCACTCCGCGTCACACTTCCAGCCGCTATGATGGCTCCTTCTCAGTTACTGCAGTACGTCTCTGGAACTCTCTTCCACACTCTCTACGCGACAGCCCTTCTCTTGATGTCTTCAAGAGGAAAATTAAAGAGCATTACCTTTCACAATGACATAATATTAGATATTTATATATATACATATATTTGTGTATTTATGTGGTAATATTTATGTATAGGTATTATTTGTACACTGGATCCTACCCTCTATGATGAACTCTCTCTATCACTCAAAGGTTTGCTGGGAGAAAACTCAACTTTGAGTTAAGCTCGCCTTTGTACATGTATTTATTATGACTGTATCATAAAAGTTGTTTTGGTGTACAATAAAGAATTAAGAATTAAGAAATCTCGTTTCTATTTGTTGCGATTTCTATTGAAGAATTTCCCAAAAAATAAGGCATCTGTCGAATGAGATGCGGATGCGGTATGATTGCCGGGTGTCAATCAATGGCGCGGGTCCATGTCCACAGATTCAATTTCAATTTCACTCTTTATTGCAAAATACAGTACATAATTATACATTCTAGTTGTTAAAACCCCACCGAGGGTGTCCCCACGTTGCCGTCGTGGTGGGGCTTGTGTCTCAGTGATCTTGGAGCTCTGCCGGTAGAGTTACTCATGCCGGAAAGGTTCAAGTGAGAGGCCAGACAAAGAGGGACACGAGAGGGGCACACCGTTTGGAGACTCGAGCACTGAAAAGAAAGAAGAAAGAAGAAAGAAAAAGAGTTTATTTGCGGACAATATGACACTGCTCGTGTCTTCGGACGTTGTGCGTTTCATAGGAAGGAATCTTGCTCACTGTTCTCTGGTACGCGTCTGCTCATCAGACGTGACTGTGATGGCAGAGAGCAAGCATGAAGAGTGAGGAGAAGGGTGAAGGAAGAAGGGAGGCGATAGGGACCACACCCTTTAAAAGGAACAAAATAAATGAATAAGACATACGGAAAAACACTACCCCAGGGCGATACCAGCTGCTCAGCAGCTGGAGAATCCGCCACGTCTCCTTTGGAGGCGTCATGCTCCTCGTATTCTGGGGGGGGCAACGGATGTCTTCCGATTGCCAGTGGCAACAAGAGCCGAGGAGGCTCCCTAACAAGTAAGGTAGTGTGTCCGCGTTTTCCAAAACTGAGTAGGTACAAGTACGTACGGTTCGCCATGTGCACACCGGATTTCGTTACGATGATGACGACAGTACGTTACGTGGTTCGAGCCCCACGTTGGGCGCCAGTTTAACATATGGAAATGCATTTACTTTTTCTCACAAAATGCTAACAAACTTAATCTAATTACAGTACTTGGCTTCACAATTATTAATTACGAGAATCGCGGAGGATGCGTATTACGTGGTCGAATTCGAGACGGCGTTCGGGCTACATAATACTTAACAATAAATTATTTAGATGATATACACATACTAAAAAAAACCGGCCAAATGCGAGTCGGACTCGCGCACCGAGGGTTCCGTACAAACCAGTAGGTATTATATTATAAGCAGAAGTTGCGATTTACGATTTATGACGTATTGACTAAATTACTTACTAGATCTCGTTCAAACCAATTTTCGCTGATAGTTTACATGGTAATGTACATCATATATTTTTTTTAGTTTTATCATTCTCTTATTTTAGAAGTTAATGGGGGGACACATTTTACCACTTCGGAAGTGTCTCTCGCGCAAACTATTCTATTTAGAAAAAAAATATTTTAGAAACCTAATTATCATTTTTGAAGACCTATCCATAGATACCCAACACGTAGTTATGGGTTCGATGAAAAAAAAATATTTGAGTTTCAGTTCTAAGTATGGGCCCCATTTTGTTTTTTTTCCATTAAGTATTGTGTGAAAATCTTTACGCGGTTCAGGAATACATCTACTTACCAAATTTCAACAGCATACTTCTTATAGTTTCGAAGAAAAGTGGCTGTGACATACGGACGGACGGACAGACAGACAGACATGACGAATCTATATGGGTTCCGTTTTTGCCATTTGGCTACGGAACCCTTAAACTGAAAACAATATTTTATAATCGTCGAGTCAATTTGATCCGTTTTTCAATTTTATTTTCAATCATTCTGTTATCAATTCCATCTTCATCATGAGTAGCACACTTTATAATGTTACCAATATTTTATGGTATGTATGGATTTTTTTTTTAGGGATGGGAAATCATCAAATGACTTCTCTCGCTCTGGGCGGAGTGGGAGGGAGTGTCAGACTTCTACTGACCCCACCCACTACCCATCCATTTTCCTTCATTGCCCTTTGTGTTCCAGAGCCGCGGTATCTCTTCCGAATAGTCCCGCAACTCCGGCACGTGTGAACAGTGACTTACATTCGTTTTTTTTTTTTCAATGTATCATGCATGATTGAAAAATTGTTGAGGGTGATCTGACGAGTTTTGAAATTCCTCTGCATTAACAATTAATTCTCGACTTGTACTTGTATCTCGAATTGTACTTGTATTGCTGTCACTGGTGCCTCGGGTCAAATTGGAACCCGATTTTAGCCGCTTGCATTTTTGACGATACCTGCGGCAACGTTCCGCATTTAGTTGCTTATGATGTAAAAGTTTTGCTGTAACAATATTTTCAGATACAGGCTCACCACTTTGAACGTTACTAGTACTCGGCATGGCGTCTGTTAAATAAAATAAAAATTATTGAATGGACCGAATATAAATAAAAAGACTTAATTTATTTATATATTTTCATACAAAATAAATTAATTAACTGTTAAATAATAAATTCAAGCACTCAAAATTGAAATAAATCCATAAATAACAACATGCACCAGCAAAAAAATTCTATAACAAACTATATATATTTACTCACCAAGATCTTTTTTCCTTTTTCTATAAGCACGCGCTCTGTCGGCGTTCTGTTTTTTACGGCGTAAAATTAATTCATCGTCATTCATTTTTGCACTATTCTTTGATTTTTCCTCGTTGATCAGTTTTTTGGACTCACTAGCTGGGTCGTGGTTTACCAAAAGCAAATAAATAACAACATTTACATTAAACACTGACAAAAACAAACAAAATAGCGTGGAGCACTGGCACAAATGAGTAATAGTCTATAGTCTATACACTACACGGTCAGCTGATGCGAACTATAGGCGCCGCAAATTGGCCTCGGCTGCTCTGACGAGCACCTCCTTTCACTTTATCCCTACTCCGCGGCCGACCGTCACGCGACA